>OZ010787.1:650778386-653178386 GCA_963932465.1 Maratus speciosus | reverse complement strand
ATAAAGGCATCACAGATCAAGGCGGCGATGCAACTTTGCAACATCCTTTCAAGGCGCATTTGTCACAATGTCAACTTTAAACTTTGTACAAGGTCTTTGTTTTAGGTAAGGCGAATCATAACGATAAATAGTCACCCTTTTTCATTCCAATTGAATTCAATTATTGATAAATATTTAATAGAACAATGGCAAGTTTTTTACAAAGTCAACGCTTAAATTTATTGTACGGAACTTTTTGTACGCGAGTGAAACTCGCACTTGACCGATTATTCTTTGTTCAAAGCAAATCTAATAAATACAATTGAAATTTCCATGAAACGTAATTCAGTTTGAAGTTGTTCTAAAAAATATTTTTACCTCCTGAACAACATGAAACTTTCTTACATATTCATGGGCTCGTTTTTATACGTAAAAGCATAAAATGATAGGCGTGACTATTAAATTGGTTTGGAATCGAATGGCGCTTTTAATTTTTTTTTAAGCATTGCATTTTAAATTATATCCTGTTTTACTTATTTATTGTTTCAGTTATATGTAGCCGATTAATTTGTGCTTTTTTCGGTAATTTACATGGGAACCGTGCATAACCTGGGGCTTATGTTGCTTTATCATTGTGCAATACAATTACATTCAAAATTGCATTTATTCGTGTATAGGGGGGAAAAAAAACCTTTCCTCCTTCAAAATTACGCGTTATATTCTATTTCAAATCATTTTAATGCTATTTTGATCAAAATGAAGGGAAAACAGAAATCATGTTTTTCTATTTCAAATTAATTACATTCATATTTATGTCGGCGACGTGTTGATACGGCGCCACTCAAGAGACTGAACGATGAATTTGCTTTCAGTTCGATTTTCTTTTGTGACAGTAGGGTAATTTTTTATTGGCTTTTTTTTCTAATATTTAGATATCATATCCAACCTGAAAAGAATATTTTCTGTTTTTAGCCAACGAGCATCAGTTTGAGGTTTTTTGTCTTCTATTGCGTACGAGTATAAAAGACACGTCAGTGGTTTTTCTATTTATTTTGTATCATGAACATTGCCCATGCTAAGGTTCTGCTCTGCAGATTTACGAAATCAATTTCATTTGTAAGTAGATATAATTGCCATGTATAGTTATTCTGATAGAAAGCAATCAAGCAGTGTTTCCCCTTTTTTGTATAAAAGCACCGAATCTTTCCGATAACTGTGTCAAATTTTTAATCTAATCTGATTTTCAGGGACTCACCACAAAAGGTTGCTACTGCTAATCAGAAGGAATCGATTATAGTTTAAGATATGCACCTTTTATAGGAAATTGAAAAACATTAGTCCATTTTTCAGCAAATAAATATTAATTTCGGTAAATTTCATTTTATTTTTTTTTCTTAAAAATGCGTATCTGCAAACTATCCTTTTTTGTGTTAACACTATTTCCGAATCATAATCCTTACCATATTTAATCGAAGAATTCTGCAATTAATTAACATTAAAATTAGGCAAAGATTACTATTTAAAAGGAGTGATAACTAGAAAGTGGAATAATTGACAGCTAAGTATATGCTGATAGATATTATTTAATTTTTACTTTCTTCTATCTTTACAAGAGTATTGGATTCATGAAAATTTTCGAATTCCGGTTTTCGACGGATTTACACGTTTTAGGGGTCAGAGAACCCGAAAAACATGTTTTTACAAAATGTCTGTCTGTGAGTCTGTCTGTGTGTGACACAAATTTTGTGGGCGCTCTGGCTCAAGAACTAAAGCACGTAATTTAATAAAAAAATTATATTCAGGTAGTCCCTGATCAGAGTTGGGCAAAATACATCGAAAAGTCATTTTCGATACAAAATACAAAATACGTTAGTTTTAGAACCTAAAATACAAAATACTTTTCGAATTTTAAAATATCCAAATACAAAATACATGTATTTTCAAAATACACTGAAAATACAAAATACATTTAAAATTTTAAAAGTTTGGGCATAAGGTTACAGGTCTGCACCGGCCGTGCCTGGCAGGCCAATTTTCATTCAGAACACTTTGATCGAGCCGGACCTGGATTTCACTCTTTCCGGGTCAGGCACGGGTTTTATGTTTTTCTGAAGGCTTGGGCCGGTCAGGACCTCGACATCATTCTTTCCGGTCCGGGCCTGACTTCTTTTTTTACGGGCTGAATCGAGGCTTAGTCCCTAGGGGATGAGCATCTTATACAGAATTTTTAATCTTTTATCATCGGTTTTTCATAACAGAAAATTTGGCCTAATTGGATCAAGAAAACGTCCTGATAAAATATGGCAAAATTTACAATAAAAAAGAACTGGCGGGGATAATCAAGATTCTGAACTTCATTCTTCATAGAGGTCTGCACTGTCCAAAATTTTCAAGCTCGGTCCCGACCCAACACGTATGAAAATGTTTGGCCCGTCCCTGCCCGGTCTGGCCTATGCAAAAATCAGTAAAATCTGGCACGGCCCAACAGTTTTTGCACAAAATGTATATTTTTAAAAATCGCCATTATTCTACAATTAAATTGGTAAATTTATTATTTTTAAAGAATAGTACATATAGTATCGCTAGACAATGAAGTTAAAGCACAGAAAAAGAAACTGTGAAAAAGAACCTGCCTAAGACGAATCATGTGTAAAACTGAAAAATGTGTTGATCCATGCAAAATGAATATAACACGCGCGAAAAGAATACATTTACAACAAACTATGTACCTGCTAAGAACGAAACCTGTCTATAACGGATATTCTCCTTTCCTGTCGATTCCGTCTTGGAAGATTTTATGCTATAGCATTTTTCATATATTTAAGTATCCACACCATGGAATGTGGATTAGATTTTAAATGATAACTAAGATTTTTCCATACAAATACAGATACATTTAAAAGATAAATATCGCACTCCAGCATGTTTTCATAAAAATGAAAAGTATAAACATGAAAAAAAGCTAAAATAAGTATTTTTTGTCAGAATTCCTCATACGAGACGATTTTTAACCATATTGGCGTAAAAATCAATATTTTGTTGAAATTCAGTTGGACCGGGTTAATCAAGGTTTTGTACGAGCTGGGATCGGGCCGAACTTTTAGCTTTTATACCAGGCTGTGCCAATATTTATTTATTTATTTTTTTTGTACAGGACGGGACGGCTAAAAAGATTTTTCTACGGGTTGGGCTCGGGCCGAGACCTGTTATTTCGGGCCGTTTATGTTTGCGTAGTAACAGTTAGACAAATTAATAGTTTTTTTCATTTTAAACAATATAGGGAAGTTTATTTTTAAAATAGGTTAACAAACCAGCGATGTAGTGGAGGATATACGGAGATATACGCCGTATACCACCTGGATTTTTTTAAGAAGCTCTGTACACTCTGTTTAATCAATAAAGTTACAGCGCCTACCTCTTTTTTCACAGCCTAAGAGAGACTGCTCAGATGAGGATATTAAGAACATAGATTCCCCCCCCCCCCTCCCGACAACTCTTATTAAGGATTTTAAAAGTGCAATTTTTTCATCTGGAACTGAATCCGCAGGAAACCGTGACTTTTTTCTTACGATTTCAGCACTGTTTCAAACCCATCCCGCAAGTGTCAACTAGAACAGACCAGAACTCGAATTAGGGTCAAACCAACTCGAACCCGACCCACAATGAAAGAATGAGCTTCCACCTGACCCAAACGGCATCTCTGGTTGATGTGCGTTCGGGTAAAATCTGGTTACTTACTTGGTGCAGAACAGTAATTCACGTTCATTTTACTTAATTCCCTTAGCTATTTAATATCGCTCATTTTGACGTGCAGTACACGATGGATGATATATTAAAATTTCGTGATGATAGCTTCATTTTTACGAAAGTTAATGCTTATAAAACCAAAAACAGGTTTATACTATTGTCCTGTTGAAATCGAAACGTTATCACCTTCAAACTAAACCCTTTCTTTAAAAAAAAAAAAAAAAAAAAAAAGGTAGAAGAAGAGTGAGCGAGATTGAAAATCGTAGCATCAGTTCAAGAGTTATGCATGGATATACACAAATTGCATAACCCCCTTTGTTGGAAGTCTGTATATATGTATAGATAGATAATTCATTAATGCCTCGATCACTGCAACTCAAATATGAGTGCTTCACATGAATAAGAAATAATTTAAAGAGAAATATAAAATAAACAACATGCTAAATGTTTTTGTTTAAGACCTATAGGAATATCATAATATACGGAAATGACACCAAATGTTTTTTCTTATTTTTTTCTTTTAGTAGTGAGCTTTAGTAATGATCTTTTAGAGTTTAATAAATTAAAAGTGCCTGTAATCAATGCATCGCTCTTCGTCGTGGTCTGTCTTAAAGTTTCATCAATCTTGAATAAGTGATTTTATTAAAATGACTTTAAATTTTCATAACGTATTGAATATCTCATTCATTTATATTGTAAAACTGTATTTAAACATATACATACTGTATTTGTAATAATAAATATATCAATAAATAGAACTATATTTATGTAATAAAATTCATTCTCCATTTAATAAATATCACGAGTGGGGTAAATTATACCTGAACATTAATACAATGAATACAAAGGAGCTATTAAAACATAATGTTTCAATCAATGCATAACCGTTATAAAACCAAAAATCTTACCTTTAAATGAGTTTTAAAGTTAGTTGCGACTTGAAAAGTTCCACTTATAAGAGTAGACCTTGTTTTACACATGCATAATGCGTTAACTTTTTAACAACATTATCAACAGAAATTATTTTTTTAAAAATTCCCGCCTAATACAGCGCAACTGTATTATCCCAAATAATTAATTCACTTGATACATTACCAGCGGGGCTGAGTCATTCTTTCCTGAGTCTCCTAAATAACTAACTGCAGTATATTTCTATGGTATTTAAAAAATAGAATACACAGCAAAACTCTAAATGATTCTTCCTGTTTATCACACAGTAGTTTTTCATTCTCATAGCAACGTTAGAACTATAAAAACTAGAACGTTTTGTAATCATTCAGCAAAAATACTTCAGCAGAGCAGATGCATTCATTATAATCCTAAGAAGAAACAAAACAGTCAGGCACGTATTTTGCTTTTGTGAATCTTAGATTTTGCGGTTTTAAAAAAGCAGCTTGAAATCGACAGAAATGTATTTAAGTAATCGTAGCATCAGTTCAAGAGTTATGCATGGATATACACAAATTGCATAACCCCCTTTGTTGGAAGTCTGTATATAGATAGATAGATAGATAGATAATTCATTAATGCCTCGATCACTGCAACTCAATATTTAGTATTTTAAAATACAAAATACTTGGAAAAATCATTTCAAAATACATTACCAAAATACTTTCCTTTAGTCCGTTTAAAATACAAAATACAAATGTATTTTGAAAATGTATTTCAAAAATGTATTTTCGATACTGCCCAACTCTGTCCCTGATGAAAATTGGTGCTGATTAGTTTTTGGTGTAAATCGCTCAACAGGTGGCAATTTTTCAGATTTCCGCAATAGCTGTATCTCAAGAACTAATGCACGGATTTTCATAAAACTTCAGGTTCCGTTAGTCCTTGACATAAATGGATGCTGTTTACGTTTTGGTGTAAATCGCCCAACAGGTGGCGCTGCTAGGCTGCATTTTGCAGGATTTACACGATTTCTGCAATAGCTCTATCCTCGGCTCTATCTCAAGAACGAATGGACACATTTTCATCAAACTTCAGATTCAGTTACTCTTTGATATGAAATGATGCTGACTACGTGTTGGTGTAAATCGCTCAACAGGTGGCGCTGCTATGCTGCATTTTTCATGATTTGCGCAATAGCTCTATCTCAAGAACTAATGCACGAATTTTCCTCAAACTTCATATTCAGTTAGACGTTGACATAAGTTGATGATAATTAGGTTCGGGTGTAAATAACCCAATAGGTGGCGCTGCATTGCTGCATTTTGCTGGATTTACACGATTTCAGCGACACCTCGAGAACTAATGCACGGAATTTCATCTTTTTAGAATTCTCATGATGAGCACAGATTGCCATTTAATTTGGCGCTGTGATAGCGAATTTTGAAGCATTGACATGTATGAGATAGAAGAAAGTTTTGTGATGGCCACAACATACTAGTTTTATTTTGCTAAATAAAAAAAATGCTTTAAATTTTGCAAATAATGTACGATATATAAATATGCAGATTGGAGTGACAGGGGGGGGGGGGACGGTACGGTTGTTAGTAGCGGTACCGCAAAATACTAGGGCTCCGGTACTTTTTTGTTAGAAATTAAGCCCTGATCGTCAGTATGTCTATCGCTACCAATACTACAATAAGATACAAGTGTTACATATTTTCAATCATTTGAATAATGGAGTCCATCCATATTTGCCACCAGCTGCAATGCGCATCCTGTTTTCGGAAAGGTTGGAAAAGCCTGATCTAGAGCAGGGATGCCAAACACGGCATTCGCGGCTTCCTTTCCGAATTTGTAAAGTTTCTAGTTTCTTTTTTTTAAATGTATTTCAGTCGCTTGAAGGCGCCGTTAAAACTTATGTGGCGCCCTTCGGCCGTTAACATTCAACTTATCTTTCGACACCTTGGCGCCTTTCGGCTTGAGACTCCCCCCCCCCCCTCCTAAAGCTACGCCGCTGAAAAACATCTGCAAATTTTATATATTTTGAAAATAAAAATAAATTCATAAATGTATCAGAAATAAACCACTTTCGAGTTTAATAAATTTAAATTAAATAAAAAAATTTCAAATATTTCAGCTTCGCCTAAAATGTTTGGCGCCTTTAGTATTCTGGCGCCTGTGTGCGTTGCACACTTTGCACACTGATGGGTCGGCGCGCCCCTGCAGTTCAACTCAACAGAGTGGGGTGCCACTAGAAAGCGGACAATTTTTGTGTAAAAACAAGGGGAAATGTTTGTTACTTCAATTCCAGGGTAAGAAATGTAAGAATTTGGTCCAGGCATGGATTATTTTTGTGAGGAAAATAAGCTTCGTTAACGAAATTGTCGCATATTGCATCTGGAAAAGAGTTACTTTGCAGCTGTGACATTGTCTTATAAACTAAGCAATGCTGGATTTTTCTGTCTTCAGAAGTCATTTTCCCCCATTCCTGTAGAAAAACACTATTCAAGCGGCGGGGTGTGTGTATGGGGTGGATTTACATCTGGTCTTTACGGCTGGATTTCAATTAGAAGAATCTGGATATGAGATATGTTTCGGAAAATGAGCAGAATGTGCCCATGATAATATTAAAAACAACATAAAAAAAAAAAAAAACCTTGAGTTTGGATTATGCCTTTCTTGAACACAGTTGATTATTTTTAGAAAAAAATAAACAAGTGAACCTAATGTAATCTATAATGCGTCCCCATTATTTTTTGCGAAATTAAGAAGTTTCCAAGGCCTTAACAAGTACACGAATGGATACTTTTTTTTAATGTTTTAAATCGGTGCTCAATTAGCATGGAGCTTATAAGCGCTGCACACCGAAGGCATAGGTCGAATATGGATGGTAGATTAAAAAAAAAAAAAAAAAGAAAATTATTTGACAAGTAAGAGCTTCCGAAATTTCCCTTTATAAATGTTTTTTATATTTGTTTATTCATTAGACTTCATGTTCTATACACATACATGCCTATCTGGTAGCTATATTTATTACGTGTGATACCACGATTTCCAAATAAATGCCCTATTACTGGCAGAGCAAGCGGGCATAGTTTCTCAGGACGGCCCACGTATTTCAAAGAAAAAAACTTTCTTCATTTTCAATAGTAATAAAATACTTTAGTGCAATAGAAATTTTAAAACGGTTGATTTATTGCACGAATTATGGAAACTAAAAAATAAATCTAAAAATAATTTTAAAAACTGATCAAACATCATTTAGGGAAAAAAAAATAATTATATTTCTGAAATTTTATCTTATAATACGTTAAAAAGTCATGCAGGGCATAAAATTATATTATGTTTTGCGCAATGCGTCCTATTGAGATTTGATTTATACGCAAATTGTGATATGAAATAGAAATGTTTAAATTTTTTCGACAGTCTAAAAATGGACCTCCAATTGAATGCCAGATTCGGAATCCAATTTAGCATCAGCGGGCACTGTACGAATATTTCATCTAATGAAGACACCTGAAAAAATATTGCTGTTGAAATTATAGCTTACTGTAAAACGTTCACCGCCGATAACTTAACTGTAAATTAACGTCACCACTATAATTTTTCACAGAGAAGCTAATTTAAGGTAATTCTGAAATTTATGCAGTTATTTTTATTTTCTAAATGCATGGAATTTTCAATTATTAGAATAAAAATTAAAAATTTAAGTATCAAAAATGAAAAAGAGAGAGAGAGAGAGAGACATACAGAAATTAATTTATGGCCAGTTTTTAAATAACATGTACCGTTTAATTTAAAGGAAATGTTTATGTGTGTGTGTGCATATATATATGTTATTTTTTCGTTTTTCTTTTACATCAAAACGATACTGGCATACGCGCAGGCAGAACAAAATCGAGGAGAAGCAAGACATTGGAACAGATGTGCCTGTATTCCGATACACAGTACTTATGTTTTAATATGGAGAATGCAAGCATGAAATATCCTAAACTAAGAACTTTTGTTAGAAATCCCTGTGCAAGACAATTTTTAAACAAATCAACATAAAAAAGCAATAAGTAAAACAAATAAATAAGAATGTTAACAAATAAAAAAATCTGAAATCCAAAAATAAACTTCTATCAGCATTTTTTAATCTTATTTTTTAAATGGAGATTAAAAACAGTTTTTCCTTTTACCGCCAATAAGGGGGAGTGGAGTCGCCTAAACTCCCCGTTTAAGACAATTTTAAAAAGCAAGAACTTATAAAGAAAATCAGAACTAAACTTATGGGTTTTAGAGAAAAGGAGGGGGGGGGGGATCCTCCTGAGGAAAAGTTTTTAGTTCCTTTTTATCTTTGTGTTCAATTATTTTAACACTATTAAGGCTGTTCTTAACTGCTCCGCTGAACAAGCGCAAAAGGTTCTGACACATTTACGAATTCATTTTTGAACGGAAAGCTATAAAATTGGAAATCTTCGCCATAGAAGCGATTTGGAATTGATCTGTTTTTTCCATTTTTTGATCCATCAATTACCCATCGAGTTATAAGCGATATCGATCACTTAAACCCGTTTTTCACACGCTCTTGAGTGATTTTTCTACTTTCGCGCAGAAATTCGGTTCAAAAGGTCCACTTTGACATTATTTTCTGAAAGATTTATTGCGTTTGCAAAAAAAAAAAAAAAAAAAATGGAAAACACAACACGATGACATAGTTTCTGAACAGCAACACTAGCTAGTTTCATGCATTTTCGAACAAAAATAAATTCAAAATTATGTCAGGAAGTTGGTCTTTTGGATTTGAGAACAGCCTTAATGTTAACATTAGTCTCTTATGGTTAGTTATTTTAACACTTTGTTAAAAACTCATCAGGATAAAGAAAATTTATTTAATTAAACCTTAAGGAGACTTCAAATTGTCAAAAATGACAAAACTATCTAATTTTTTATTAAATTTTCTTCTAAAAATGAACTTTGAAGTGTGGAATATTTTTGCGAAGTTTTGAAAGAATCGGACAATTATAAGTGTAAAAATTTTTTTTATTATTTTGACATGCGCGCTAAATATTCACACCCTAAAAAGCTCATTAATATAACTGTAACATTATAACTTAGAGGTACTATATAAGCAGCAAAAATATCAAGTTAAGGCTGTTCTCAAATCCAAAGGGACAACTTTCTGACATAAGTTTTAATTCATTTTTGTTCGGAAACGCATAAAACTAGAAGGTGTTGTTATTCAGAAATTATGTCATCGAACTGTTTTTTCCGTTTTCTTCTAAACGCAATAGATCTTTGAGCAAATACTGTCAAAGTTGGCTATAAGTTGGCAAAGTCGTCTATAGCGCATTTTTTTTCTTTTCTATGCAATATCATCTTAGAAGATTTTACTGTATAGCATTTTTCCGATTTTTAACACTTCTATACATGGAATATGGATTAACAATATTAATGATAACTGAAACATTTACATACAAGAAATAGAGATTCATTAAAAAAATAAATATCGCAGCCTGCTGCACTTCTATAAAAATAAAGATTATAAACATGAAAAAAAAGTTAAGATAAATATTTTTAGTCAGAACTCCTCGTACGAGACAAATTTTAAACGAATTTGACGTAAAAATCAATGTTCCGTAGAAGTTCACTCGGGCCGGTCCCGGGCCGAGATTTTAACTTTTTTCCGGTCCGGGCCAGGCTCGGGCCGAACTTTAATTTTTTTTATCGGGCCGGGCCGGGCCGGGCCAATATTATTTTTTCTACGGGCCAGGCCTGGGCCGAACTTTTAATTTTTGTATCGGGCCGGGCCGATTTTTTTTCTGAGTCGGGCCGGGCCTGGAAATGTCGGCGCGTGCAGACCTCTAGTTCCCGCTGTTGAGCAGATGTTTTGAGAAATGCCTTAAAAGGAGACTGCTAGAAATCACTAAAAAAAATGGGTTAAATGCATGGAATAGCTAGACAAGTCCTTTCATAATCTATACATAAACATATCCGTGTAAGTGACAATTCCAAGAAAACGCCTTTTAAAAAGCAGGCGAAGTCATATATCAGTCGCCATAGGAAATTATTATTACGCGCACCCAGAAAATCTTTTTGTTCATATTCTGAATCAAAATTATTATACTTAACGCGTGTTAATTGCTTTGTATGTAACATGTATCGATTCCTTATAAAAAGAGCTTTAAAACGACACCAATTAATTGCATTTGGGTTAAGTATTAGCAAAGTTCTGAATAATTATTTGTATTAATTAATCTGTGACCTGCACCACTCTGTCTCTTAATGCTCTCGATAAAGCTTACATTGAAACATTTCATCAAAAAAGTGCAGCTGCGAAAAAAAAAAGACATAATTATAAATAATTAGTAATATCTCTGCTAATAATTAACCTAAATGCATAAAATTAGTATCATTGGAAAGCTTATTTTACGAGGAATCGATTCATATTATATACAAAGCAATCGGTGCACGTTAAGTATGAAAATTTTCAATAATAAGACGAAACAAGAAAGATTCATAGAAATAGCAATTGAAAAAATCATTTGTAACCGTTAAAATTAGAGAACAAATTTTCGACACCTATAAATACTTCAAACGGAGTATGTTTTTGTAGGAAAGGCCGATGGGTTACTGCAGAGATAGTTTCGAATCTGTAACTCGCCCGCCTTTCACCCTTTTACGTTCTTCATGCTTTAAATATTTTTAAAGAATTTTCTACAAGGGCCAATGAATTTTAAATCACTACAAGAGGATTTAAACGGCGTTAAGTAATAGGATTTAGACAAACATTTTCTTTTAATGGAAGTTATTTATTTAAAAATGACCATAATTTTAGAGCATTATTTGAGATAAGTTGGGAATTTTCGCTAACGCAGGGGGGAAGAAGTAGTCAGTTGTAATTAAAAAAAAAAAAAAAAAAAAAAAAAAATGCATAAGCAGGATATAAATAAAAAATATTTTTTTCAAGTTTAAAAAGGATTTTTATAAATACCTAAGGCAGGTTTGGCGAACCTTTTTATAGTCGCGTGCCAATTTAAAAAATATATATATTTTACTTGACCTTGACGTACCAAGTAAAAAACAAATTTAGTGAATTGAAATATAGTGAATCAAAATTACTTGAAAATTACTCATTAAGATAGTTTCCAAAATGAGTAACATACATGTAAGTATTACACTGCAATAATTATAGAAACAATTATATTTTAGAAATTAATTAAAAACATAATGTGATTAATTGTTGTATCTTGGATGAAAAATAATTAATATCATGTTCATGTTCAGCAAATTTCAACAGAATGCAAACTAAATTAATTTAAGTGGCAACTACTCTCTATTTGATTTTTTATATTCTAAATTTGCAAAAATGAGGAATTTGCGAAAATGACAGATATAAGTAGTAGAAAAAATTATTAAAATTGAAAAAAAAAAAGCCGGTTTATTTTAAAAGTTCTGAAATTAATTTACAAGTTGCTATAATTTACCATCGATAATAATCTTTCGTTTTTGATAGTTCTCAAATGTTTTCTTTTTTTGATAAATTTTCGAAACCATGTTTAAAAAATTCAATTTGCAATTAATCGAATTTAGAATCTAATCAGATCATCTAAGTTCGCATATATTTTGTGTAAAATCGCTGTATCCTCATTTAGAGACATAATCAACGTTGCGCCGTGCCAAAATTATTCTTTGGCGTGCCGAAAGTGGCACGCGTGCAACAAGTTCGCCGACCCTGACTTAAGGCAATCGAATAGCGTTTCTCATTCCTCTATAAACATAGACAGTAAAAATGTCTCAAACGGAAGCCTGCTTTAAACAGGAAATTTTCATGGTCCCGGCGATAAGAATGCTGGGCAATTATACAGTAAAACCGGAATCGCTAGGGGCCGAAAAAAATTTGTTTAAACCTTTTTCCGTCTTAGGAGGTATTCCCCTTTTGTCCGGTCCATAAAAAAAAAAAGCATAAGTATGATTTTTTTTTCAGTTTAGAAAAGGACTTTTTTGAATACGTAATGCAATCGAATAGCGTTTTTTATTCCTTTGTAAGAATAGTAACTGTTTTAACCCTTGGTTTTCACAATTGGGGAAACCATAGTTTTATTTAATACTAAAATAAATACACTAGATAATTTTAAAATTAAAATTCCAAAATTTTTTCAACGAATATAGGTCTCAAAGGGTCCTCCATTAATAATTTGAGTAATAATTTAATCTTCTGCGGCCGGCCGTTACCTTTAAAGTTAATTATTTCAATTGTCATAGAATTTTTTGTGGGATATTTTAAGACAAAACCTCAAATATCTCGCTTCCTATGGGCCGTAACGCCTAAAAATTTGTCCGAAATTAGCTCCACGGCGCCGAAGGAAACTTTTCCTCTCGCATCTTTTGGCACCCTCCGTTTTATTTTCTCTCATAGTGGCCACGGCACGGGGGCCGGAATGGGGCGGCTTTGTGCAATTTCGTGTATTTGAGACTGTTTACCATCCGAATGTCTCACAATTAATAACTTAAATATGTCTTGGCCTTTTTTAATAGCTGCCGTCCGATTTCACCCCCCCCCCCCCCCCAATTTATAAATTTTCGAACTTTTTTGCAATTAAAGCTATGACGATGCAACAACTTCTATTTACCATTTCATAAGTTCATTGGCTTGTCCCACCCAAAAATTTTTACCTACTTATATTTCTCTTATAATCTAACTTTTTCATCTTCTAAAATTTTTAACCTTTCACTAGGTTGTTATATATCATTATAAAGGTAATTACAAGCTGAATTTTTCCCAACTAATTTTCTAGAGTTTTTCTTTATCTTCCCCTTCCTTTAACTTATAACTTTTTGGACTTCTTTAATAATAAAGATATTTTAATGAAACAACTTCTATTCGCCTTTGACAAAGACATACATTTGGTCCCACCTCAAGATTATCATATAACCTTTAATTCTAAACATCTTATAACTATTTGAATTTTTCAGGGTTTCGTTCATCTGACGAAACCCCATTCGTCTCGCTCCTGTGTCTGTCTGTCCGTCACAGAGCCCGTTCTGAGAAACTATACATGTTGGAGAATTGAAATTTTGCATACTTATAGATGAACATAACACATCATACGACAAATCATAAAATTTTGAAAAACTCGTACGTTTAACCCTTTGGGCTCCCACATGTGTATTTTAAACAATTGTTTTTAAGTGAACCTAATTAGGTTGGAGGCGTGAAATTTTGCATACTTATAGCTGAACACCATCATGCGATAAATCATAAAAAATTGAATAAGTCTTACATTTAACCCTTTGGGCTCCCACATGCGTATTTTAAGATTCTTTCTAACTGAGCCCCTTATTAAATTGGAGATTTGAAATTTTGCATACTTACAGCAGAACACGTGAGGCCTGGCGACAAATCATAATCTTGAAAAAGTCTTACGTTTAAGCCTTTGAACTACCACATATGTATTTTAAGCAATTATTTCTAAGAGAGCCCCTAATTAAGTTGGAGACATGAATTTTTGCATACGTATAAAACAGCGAAAATCATGGCAATCCATAAAGAGTGCCTCATTTGGGTCGATACAGCTCAAATCAATGAGTCATGTTGAAAATTTCCGAAGGAAGAAACAAGATTTTTGTTAATACAGATAGTTTCGGCCCGGCAGATGTGCCCAAGTTCAACTGCCTCTTTCTCCTATTAAACTACTAATTTTAATACGTTAATAAGTAATCTACATGGTTTAGGGTTTTTACAGCTCAACTGCGGCGAGAACTTTTCTTCCCTGGGAAAGTACTAATTTATTATTAACAAAAACTACAGTTATCCCCCATGAGCCAATTAAATAAACTACGAATCTGGTCACAATGAGTGATTTAATTCTTTGTTTTCTTTTGTTTTGTTGTCTGTTTCCCCTTTTCTTTTTGAACAAATTGTGGTATCGGAATGCGGTTGCACCACAACACTTGTCAAATAGTCGGAAATTTTGTGGCTATGAAAATTTCAAGTGTTTTTACTTTTCTTCAAAAAATCAGACATTTTGACTCTTTGACTCTTGACTCGATGTTTATTTTTAAAAGAAAATGTAATGTGTACACATATCTTAGAAAAATAGGAGTATGCATAAAAGTACAGTAAAACTTATCTAGCAGAAACCTCTCTAAAATTGAAAAATGTTTGTGGACCCAGCGAAATATACAATACAATTGAAATACACGTTGTACCTTCTAAGGTCTGAAAATGCATTATTTAAGAGTTCCGTGCACTTCCTCTCAACTTATTTTAATTTACTCTACTTACCATATCTGTAACAAAGAAAGGAAGAGGGAAAAATGTCAGATTGGCAAATTTTTCTCTTTCAAATCAACTAATAAATGCTGCCATTTGAATGTGCGAGACTTGTTCTTTCTTGCCTTACCCCCGTTAAACTATCCATAAAATGGATCAAAATAAGAGAAAGTTTTAGTGATCATTCGAGATTTTTTTTTTTTTTCAATTACGAGGGATATTTTCATTTCAACCTCCGATTGGCCGTAAAATAAAGGCAATTTGAATAACAAAATGGTTTTATAACCAGGAGTGAAATATACCGTATATACTCGTGGATAAGTCGATCCCCCCTTCCCTTTCTTCAGCAAAATTTTGAAAAAAAATGAATTTTCGTGTTTAAGTCGAACCACATTTCTGATAGTATGTTGAAAAATGACTTGTTATCGAGAATTAACAAAAAATTATAAATTTCCATTAAATTAGTAAATTTTTCACGTTTCTAATCAATATTCTTTTTTTTTTTTTAATTCAGAGTTTTAAAACTGTATAATTATGTAAAACCGAAGGGGCTTAAACTATTTTGAAACCTATTCACATCCATTAGATACTTAAAAAGAAAAGATTCTTTCAAAAATCTATTCAAGCGTTATTTACAAGAGTAAACAACTTCTTAGACTGCTAAAATATGGTACTTCTTTGCATTTGTAGGACTTCTAGGAGAGATATCTAGAAGCACTCTCAATTTGAACTCTTTTTAAAAAGGAATTAAAATGTTGAAAGGAATGCTCCTGTATTAAAGGGAATTCTGTGGCAAGAGTAAATGGGTTCAGAACAATTACAGTGTCATTATTGTTGAGCTTTTTTTGCCACTTACAGGGATATGACTATTGTCCGCTTTTATCTCTCATGTGATTAACGTGAGAGATAGGTACATGTGATGCGTATGAGTTTATCGCTTGTTTGTCTAAGTCTTTCTCTCTCCTGATAAATAGTTCATCTCTAATAACGTAGAAATAAACTGAGAAAGAACAAGTTCCAAAGAAGGTTTATTTAAGATAATCTGTAGTTTAAAAATGTTATTGTTTAGATGTAGTAATCTTACTTGGAGTTCTGGATTTAGAATTGTAAGCAACAAGTAAATTACTTAGTGATTAGCATGTTATTAAAACTGAAACTAGAGTTTTCTGCTTTCAAAATTTAATACATCTCAAATTTATAATATATATATAAATTTATTACATATATATATAAAATTGATAAGAGAGTAAAAAAGAGACTTAAGTAGTTTAGAAAACGAAATAATTTTTTATCACTTTAGTTTTTGAGAAAATTTCAGACTGATTTTTATAACATATATATAATAACTGTGTCGTATATAATTGATAAGAGAATTATATATAAAAGAGGTTAATGGGGAGGTGCGTATTAACTGAATGTGTTAAATAATTTAAAAACTTTAGTAATTTTTTTAGAAAGTCTGTTTTTGAAAATTCCATTTAACTCATTTCATTTAATGCCATTTAACATACGTACAGTATGTTATATGGATCCATTTTTTCCACATTAAATACGAGAATAAGTAAAAAGTAAATATGATAAATAATTTTGAAATTTTAATAATGGTTGCTAGGATAGACCCTACTCGAAGTAGCCATGGGAACCAGTGTTGAATACAGACACTTTTCTCCGGGAGGGATTTCTGTAGCTCCGGGGGGGGGGGGGGGATTATAAAGTTCCGTGGGGGAAATTGCAATTTTTGACCATTGAAAACACAATCTCAAATCTTCCGGGGGGACATCTCATTGCTCCGGGAGGAGGTCCCCCCCCCCGGTCACCCCCTGAAATCAACACTGGTAACAGCGCAAAAACTACCCAACCAAATGGTTTGAAATTTTACAGATAGAATCGTTGCAAATTTTGTCGAGTCACTTCGAATTTTATGAAAATTGAATCAAAACTTGTTTTCTTCCTTCTATTAAATCCTATCATACGTAATTAATTCAATTATATCCTATGATAGGTAATGATTCTAGGTTGCCATAGTGATAATTCTGTTGAATCCTATCCTACGCAATTAGTTCAATGATATCCCTAGATAGGTAATGATTCTAGGTTGTCATGATGATGACGTCCTATTGAAGATGGAATCATATTATTTCCGTATTATGGAATTTATTTTATAGAATCGTCATAAATTTTGTATTCATGCCTTTTTGCATAAGAGTGCAATAGCTATTGCACCAAGATCTGAATATTTATAAAACTAGTTGTAGTACGAACGCACCTCATTTGTCACGATTGACGTACAATTTCCGACTTGTTAGTTTTTGTTGCCGTATTTTTAAAAGTAATGGAGCAAGAATAAAAAATATCCTCCCCCTTTTGGTGATACTGGATCTGTCAACAGTAGCTATAGAGATGAAGTCTTAAAAATATAAGACTCGGGTTTTTTAATTTTCAATGTTTTAAAATTTTAAAAAGAGTGAGGAATAGCTACATATAAAATTTTAAAGTGATTGTTTATTCTGAAAAATAGGCACCCCTCGCAATAATTTAATGGGACATGTATTTCAGAAAATACTGTTAATGTGAGCGTTTTGAACTCAAATTTCCGGAGATGACTGCGCGAGAAAGGAGAAAAACCTGTCATCACTTGACAAAAATCGCTTAAAACCCGATAAGTGATTTTTTAATCAAAATTTGGAAACATAACTCTATTCCAAATCGCTTCCATAGTCAGGCGTGCCCTTTTTTGCCATTACGTTTGAAAATAAACCGGAATTTTTTTCGCTGCTGAGCAGATATTTTGAGAACCGCCTTAAAAGGAAAGTGCTAGAAGTCACTAAAAAATTGAGTTAAATGCATGGATTACCTAGACATATTCAATCCTAATGTATACATGAACATATCCGTTTAAGTGACTATTGCAGGAAAATGTCTTTTAGAAAGTGGGCGAAGTCATTTATCAATCGCCATAGGAAATTATTATTATACCCGCACCCAGAAAATCTTTTTGTTCATATTCTGAATTAAAATTATTATACTTAACGCTTGTTAACCGCTTTGTATGTAACATGTATCGATTCCTTGTAAAAAGAGCTTTAAAACGATACCAATTGTTTGTATTTTGGTTAAGTATTAGCAATGTTCTGAATAATTATTTGCATTAATTAATCTGACTTACACCACAATGCCTATTAATGATCCAGATAAAAACTTTTAAAGTTCAGCTGTGGAAAAAAAAAGTCATAATTATGAATAATTAGTAATATCTCTGCTAATAATGAACCTAAATGCATAAAATTAGTATCACTGGAAAGCTTTTTTTTACGAGGAATCGATACATGTTACATACAAAGCAATCTGTGCACGTTAAGTATGAAGAATTTCAATAATTCCCTCCACATGATATAGTAGTAATTACAATTGAAATAATCATTTGTAACCGTAAAAATTATAGACCGAATTTTCGATAACTATATAAAGCCCAATCGGGGAGTATGTTTTTAGAAATGATCATTGGTGTCTGGTAGACGTTGTTTCGTGTCTACCGACCCATGATCATTTCATTTTACTTTCTTCACGCTTTAAATATTTTAAAATAATTTCCTACAAGGGCAATGAATTGTAAATTACTACAAGAGGATTTAAAAGGCCTTAAATTATAGGGTTTAGAGTACGCGAAAACGAATATTTTCTTTTAATGCAAATCATTTATTATAAATGACCAGAGCTTTAGCATTATTTGAGATAAGTTGGGAATTTTCGCTGACTGTGGGAGTAAGAAGTACTGAGTTGTAATTAAAAAAAAATAATATATAAGCATGATATAAATTAAAAATATTTTTTAGAGTTTAAATAGGATTTTTATTAATACGTAAGGCAATCGAATAGCGTTTTTTATTCCTCTGTAAGAATAGTAAGTGTTTTAACCCTTGGTATTCACAATTTTGGAAACCATAGTGGTATTTAATAATAAAATAAATACACTAAGTAATCTTAAAACTAAAATTCCAAAATCTTTTCAACGAATATAGGTCTCAAGGGGTCCTCCATTATTTGTGTAATAATTTAATCCTCTGCGGCCGGCTTAACCCTTTAAAGTTAATTATTTCAATTTTCATAGAATTTTTTGTGGGAAATTTTAAGACAAAACCTCATATCTCGCTTCCTATGGACCGTAGCGCCTAAAAAAATGTCCGAAATTAGCTCCGTAGCGCCTAAGGAAACTTTTCCTCCCGCATCTTTTGGCACCCTCCGTTTTATTTTATTTCTCATAGGGGCGCCAGCACGGGAGGCGGGATGGGGCAGCTTTGTACAATTTCGTGTATTTGAGACTGTTTACCACCCGAACGTCTCACAATTAATAAGTTAAATATATCTTGACCTTTTTAAATAGCTGCCGTCAGGTTTCACCCCCCCCCCTCCCCAATTTATAAATTTTTGAACTTTTTTGCAATTCATGCTATGACAATGCAACAACTTCTATTTACCATTTCATAAGTTCATTGGCTTGTCCCACCCAAAACTTTTTACCTACTTATATTTCTCTTATAATATATAACTTTTTCATCTTCTAAAATTTTTAACCTTTCACTAGGTTGTTATATATCATTTTAAAGGTAATTGCAAGATCAATTTTTCCCAACTAATTTTTTAGAGTTTTTTTTTTATCTTGTTCTTCCTTTAACTTATAACTTTTTCGAATTCTTTAATAATAAAGATATTTTAATGAAACAACTTCTATTCGACTTGGACAAAGACATACATTTGGTCCCACCTCAAGATTATCATATAACCTTTAATTCTAAACATCTTATAACTATTTGAACTTTTTAGGGTTTCGTTCATCTGCCGAAACCCTACTCGTCTCGCTCCTCTGTCTGTCAGTCACAGAGCCTGTTCTCAGAAACTACACATGTTGGAGAATTGAAATTTTGCATACTTATAGATGAACACATCATACTACAAATCATAAAATTTTGAAAAACTCGTACATTTAACCCTTTGGGCTCCCACATGTGTTTTTTAAACAATATTTTCTAAGTGAGCCCCTATTTAGGTTGGAGGTGTGAAATTAAAGCTGAACACCTCACATCAAATGACAAACCATAAACTTTTGAAAAAGTCGTAAATTTAACCCTTTGGGTTCCCACATGTGTATTTTAAACGATTCTTTCTAAGTGAGCCCCTAATTAGGTTGGAGGCGTGAAATTTTGCATACTTATAGCAGAACACCTGAGACCAGGCGACAAATCATAAAATTTTGAAAAAGTCTTAAGTTTAACCTTTTGAGCTACCACATATGTATATTAAGCAATTCTTTCTATGAGAGCCCCTAATTAAGTTGGAGACATGAATTTTTGCATACGTATAAAATAGCGAAATTCATGGCAATCCATAAAGAGTGCCTCATTTGGGTCGATACAGCTCAAATCAATGAGTCATGTTGAAAATTTCCGAAGGAAGAAACAAGATTTTTGTTAATACAGATAGTTTCGGTCCGGTCGATGTTTCACCGGCA
The DNA here is from genome assembly GCA_963932465.1 of Maratus speciosus. Classification (NCBI taxonomy): domain Eukaryota; kingdom Metazoa; phylum Arthropoda; class Arachnida; order Araneae; family Salticidae; genus Maratus; species Maratus speciosus. The sequence continues at coordinate 653,158,005 of OZ010787.1, read as the reverse complement.
TTTTCGACAGAGCAGTCTGCAGTTTTTAATGATCGCGTGAAAAGCGTCTTCAAAGTTTAATCCTGTGAGCATTGCTTCCTTTATAATTTGCACTCACGTCTTGAGTTAGTCATGACTGTTAATTATAACCAGCAGTAGCGTCAACTTTTCAAAAATATTGGGTGGGCTGAAAATTTTTGTGTAAAATAACGCATACAATATTTTCCCCTTAGTGTGTATGTATGTGGAAAGAGAGGGGGGAGGAGCGAATGACTACAGGCGATAATTCGAAATTAAATTGTTTTTTTAAACAAATTTTTAAATTATGATTTTATAATAATTTTATAAATAATTTGATTAAATTATATTCTTATAAGTCCTTCGTTATAATACATTGATATTTATTTTAAATAACATTGGAATTCCTAAGTATTGAAAGTGCAAAAAAACTAAATGTCAAGTAAAGCATACATTTTAGTCACCTAAGTGCTTTATCAATTTAAGAAAAAATGTGGCAAACATGCAGGAAACTTGTTTTCGTGAGAAATTTAACTATACATCCGCTGAAGTGCTGAAGGTGTTTTCAGTGTTCCTGTAAGTATAATTGGTGTCCTTATTATTTTTTTAAACAACACTATTTTGAGAACGTCAATAAAACCAAATTTCTTTTCAGTGATTAAATAATTAAAGAAATCAATTATGAATTAAATCAATTGAAATTGCGTGGGGCAGAAAGATCAAATTATTGGGTGGGCTCGCGCCCCATGGGCCAATATAAGTTGGCGCCACTGCGTATTAGCTGAATACCTCAGACCACACGACAAATCATAAAATTTTCAAAAAGTCTTATATTATTTTCTCCTCCGGGTTCTAACTTGTATATTTTAAGCAATTTTTCTAACCTCCGCCCTTTTCACCCGGGGATCACTTTTCCAACTTTTGCCGACACCCCTTTGGCCATTCTTTCATATTATGCACCATAGCCTTACATATTTTAGTTCTACTTTTTGCCACCAGGGGCGCCTACTTATCTCGGGTGCTATGGGCCCAATCCCTTCGACTGATATATTTATACGAATAATATGTAAAACAGAGTTTCGTTCGGATAGAGGTTTGTTTAAAATAGAGTGCTCCCCTGGGTGGGAAATGTGGAACTAACAGATTTTTCAAAAGGATAAAGTGTTTTGAAAGGAATATTAAACGAAACCCTCTGTGCGATCTGTGATCACACTTACCCACTTGTTTGTAAAATGAGCTGGAGTGTTGGAAGAATTATTAAATGCATTGTCTACAGTTCACTAGGCAGTCCCACCAAACTATTTTCAAGTTTAACTACTTCTTTCTGGCTTTTAAACTATTAATTTTAATACGTTAATAAGTAAACTACATGGTTTAGGGTCTTTACAGCTCAACTGCGGCGAGGACTTTTCTTCCCTGGGTAAGTACTAATTTATTATTTATTAAAACAAAAACTACAGTTATACCCCATGAGCCACTTAAATATACTACGAATCTGATTACAATGAGTGATTTAATTCTTTGTTTTCTTTTGTTTTGTTGTCTGTTTCCCTATTTCCTTTTGAACAAATTGTGGTATCGGAATGCGGCTGCACCATAATACTGTGCAATACGATGTTTATTTTTAAACGAAAATGTAATGTGTACCTTAACAACATAGCAATATCATTTTTTTTAAAAAGAAAGTTAGACCTTACAGACAGATATACATACCACTTTTATCTTCTAAAAAAACTCATATGGGATCAAAAAAAGGGGGGAAATACTGCAAAACATGCTAAAATTGAAATGCAAAAGAGCTTGGAAATTTTTTGTTTTAGGCAGTTTTTTGTCTTAGCAGGCATACATGTATTATACTCTTTCAGCATAAATGTATTGTACTCCTTCAGCCTTATTGTTCTCCTTCCTCCTCCTACTGGAAGTCACTCCGTATAAAGAATTTCTGTGTGGACAGGTTTTTGCTGTAGAAGAATAGGAGTATGCATAAAAGTACAGTAAAACTTGTCTAGCAGAATCCTGCCTTAAATTGAAAAATGTTTGTGAACTCAGCAAAATATACAATACAATTGTAATACACGGTGTACCTTATTAAGGTCTAAAAATGCATTATTTTAGGGTTCCGTGCACTCCCTCTCTAACTTATTTTGATTTACTCTAATTACCATATCTGTAATAAAGAAAGGAAAAAATGTCAGATTGACAAATTTTTCCCTTCAAATCAACTAATAAATGCTGCCATTTGAATGTACCAGACATGTTCTTTCTTGCCTTACTCCCGTCAAACTATCCATAAATTGGATCAAAATACGAGAAAATTATAGGGATCATTTGCGATTTTTGCAATTACGAGGGATGTATTTTTTTTTTTCAACCTCCGACTGGCCGTAAAATAAAGACAATCTGAATAACAAAATGGTTTTATAACCAGGAGTGAAATATACCGTATATACTCGTGTATAAGTCGATCCCCCCCCCCCTTTCTTCAGCAAAATTTTGAAAAAAATTGAATTGTGTATAAGTCTGACCACATTTCTGGTAGTAAGTTGAAAAATGACTTGTAATCGAGAATAAAAAAAAAGAATATATATATATAAATTTTCGTTAAATTAGCAAACTTTTTCTCGTTTCTAATCAAGATTTTTTTTTTTTAATTCAACGTTTTAAAACTGTATAATTATGTAAAACCGAAGGGGTTTAAACTATTTTGAAACCTATTCACATCCATTCAATGATACTTAAAAAGAAAAAAATCTTTCAAAAATCTATTCAAGCCTTATTTACAAGGGTAAACAACTTCTTAGACTGCTAAAATATGGTACTTCTTTGCATTGTAGGACTTTTAGGAGAGATATCTAGAAGCATTCTCAATTTGAACTCTTTTTAAAAAGGGGATTAAAATCTTGACAGGAATGCTCCTGTATTAAAGGGATTCTGTCGCAAGTGTAAATGGGTGCAGAATAATTACAGGGTCATTATTGTTGAGCTTTTTTTGTCACTCACAGGGATATGACCTCTGTCCGCTTTTATCTCATATGTGATTACTTAAGACTTGCCCATTCGCCGATTATCTGCGACTTTTTACTGTCTCGTCGACCCCTCATTTTCAACTCCCAGATTTTGTCTAAAATTCTTCGACTTATACACGAGTATATACGGTAATCAAAGTTACTTTTCGACATAGTCACAGTGAATATCGAGACATTTGTCCTGCCGGTTGGTTTAGGTGCACACCGCCCGGGTCATCTCTAACAATAGAACCCCATTCTTAATTTTTCTCCAACTGGGAACACCGATGGGTTACATCTGTGTGAGAAGATGCAGCGTATGAGTTTATCGCTCGTTTGTCAAAACCTTTCTCTCTCCTGATAAATAGTTCATCTCTAATAATGTAGAAATAAACTGAGAAAGAACAAGTTCCAAAGAAGGTTTATTTAAGATAATCTGTAGTTTAAAAATGTTATTGTTTAGATGTAGTAATCTTACTTGGAGTTCTGGATTTAGAATTGTAAGCAACAAGTAAATTACTTAGTGATTAGCATGTTATTAAAACTGAAACTAGAGTTTTCTGCTTTCAAAATTTAATACATCTCAAATTTATAATATATATATAAATTTATTACATATATATATAAAATTGATAAGAGAGTAAAAAAGAGACTTAAGTAGTTTAGAAAACGAAATAATTTTTTATCACTTTAGTTTTTGAGAAAATTTCAGACTGATTTTTATAACATATACAGGGTGATTCATAAAAGATGGGCAGAACTTTAAGGGGTTATAGTACACTTAAAGACAAATAATATTAAATAGGAGACTAAGGGTCCCAGACGTATTCCCAAGGAGATAGGGGGCATTAAAGTTTAGGGTCCGAAATTTCAAATGATTATAAAACATGGAAAAATTGGTCGATTCGTTTGCGGTTTTTGCAAAAAATTTTCTTTATGCCAGTATTTTCTTGAAATAAAATTTTAAAGTTCAATTTCAAAAAATGCCGATAGGGGGCGCTTTAGACTTTGGAGTAACAAACAACTATTTTTTAACGTTATTTTTTGTATTTCTTTAAATGATTTCGAAAGCTTAGACTTAAACTTAAATTTTGATCTAAAAATCTGAGTCCTAACGAGTAGTTAAGTAGCGTAAACTGAAATTTGAAATTTGAAACCCTTCTCCCCCCAGAACAAAAATCAGTTATTCCCGATCTTTGTGTCGTAGATTAGGCTCTAACTACTGCCGCGTTTTGCTAAAATTATTCTTTATGTCAGTATTTTCTTGAAAATAAATTTTAAAGAAAATTTTCAAAAAATTCCGATAGAGGGCGCTTTAGACTTTGGAGTAACGAACAACTATTTTATACCGTTATTTTTTGTGTCTCATTAAATGCTTTCTAAAGCTTAGACTTAAATTTTCAGCCCAAAATCTGAATCGTTAGACGTGGTTAAGTTTCTGGGGAGAGGGGTTTGAAATTTCTACTCCTGAGCACAGTTCAGTTTACCATGTCCACACATTGCGTGCTGTGATACGAGGTAAAAAGACACAAATTAGGATTATGTTACCAAAGCATATTTATTAACATGTAATTACAATAAATGTTCAAAATTGTGACCACCAGAGGTTATGCACGCAGAACAACGGCGAAGAATGGAACGGCGAACATTCGCGAAAACATCAGGCTTTTCGAGCACTTCCCCTACAGCGGCGGAAAGTCTGGCGACCAGTTCCTCGGGGGATTCAATGGGTGTCTCATACATAAGAGCCTTCAATCGTCCCCAAAAAAAGAAATCGAGGGGTGAAAGATCTGGCGAGCGAGCAGGCCAAGCAACAGGACCACCTCGACCAATCCATCTGTTCGGAAATGTGATGTCCAGATAGTTGCGGACGTCTCGTACGTAATGGGCTGGCGCTCCATCGTGCTGGAACCACATGACCCGCCGGATGCGTGGAGGAACAACGTTTAACAGGTCTGGCAGCACATGTTGCAGAAATGTGAGGTATGTTTTACCGTTGAGGCGTTCAGGAAGAAGGTACGGTCCGATTAGGTGGTCTCCGAGGATTCCTGCCCAAACATTGATGGAAAAGCGTCTCTGATGAGCATGTGGATACGTAGCATGTGGATTGACATCCGCCCATACATGTGCATTGTGTGTGTTAAATGTACCTTCACGTGTGAAGGTACATTCATCGGTGAAAAGCACAGTTCGTCCAAAATGTGGATTTAGCGCGTTCTGCTGCAGAAACCAGCGGGCGCATTCAATACGATTTGGATAATCCCCTGGAGACAGTTTCTGGACTCGTTGCACATGAAACGGGAGCAAATGTTCATCCTTCAGTACCCTCCAAGTCATGGACTGTGAGGTATCCACCTGCCTAGCCACTGTTCGTGTACTTGTACTTGGCTGCGCCGCTACTACATCCAGAATGGCTTCTGCAACAACTACTGATTCGTCCTTTTTTGCACGACCTGCATTCGACCGGGAAGCGAGAAATGATCCCGTCTCGCACAACTGTCTGTGCAAGCGCTCGAAAGTTTTGCGGTTAGGCAACCGCCTGTTGGGAAATCGCTCTCCGTACATTCGTTGTGCCTCTGCACCATTTCCATCTGCCGCTCCGTAAATTAAATGCTTCTCAGCCTTTTCCTTATTCGTGAAGGGCACCATCTTCCGATTCATTACTACAGCGACTTACACTTGACTCACCGTTCAGTGGTTTTTATGCCTGAATCGTGTCGAAATTTTGCATACGTGTTCTTCTTCTTCCCCATTTGACATTTGCATACTTTCTGTTTCCTTCTTCACCCGGTGACTAGCGTCAGGAATGGAGCTTTAACGTTTGCATGAGCGACGTTTCCAACTGTGCCAGTGCCTTTATGAGTGAATTCCGACTATGTAGTCCTTGACGAAAGTTGTATTTTTGCCTCGTATCACAGCACAGAATCGTTGGGCATGGTTAAGTAGTGCAAACTGAACTATGTTCAGAAGTTGAAATTTGAACCCCCTCCCCTCGCTACTGAACCACGCTCAGCGATTCAGATTTTGAGCTGAAAATTTAAGTTTAAGTCTAAGCTTTAGAAAGCATTTAATGAGACACAAAAAATAACGGTATAAAATAGTTGTTCGTTACTCCAAAGTCTAAAGCGCCCTCTATCGGAATTTTTTGAAAATTTTCTTTAAAATTTATTTTCAAGAAAATACTGACATAAAGAATAATTTTAGCAAAACGCGGCAGTAGTTAGAGCCTAATCTACGACACAAAGATCGGGAATAACTGATTTTTGTTCTGGGGGGAGAAGGGTTTCAAATTTCAAATTTCAGTTTATGCTACTTAACTACTCGTTAGGACTCTGATTTTTAGATCAAAATTTAAGTTTGTCTAAGCTTTCGAAATCATTTAAATAAATACAAAAAATAACGTTAAAAAATAGTTGTTTGTTACTCCAAAGTCTAAAGCGCCCCCTATCGGCATTTTTTGAAATTGAACTTTAAAATTTTATTTCAAGAAAATACTGGCATAAAGAAAATTTTTTGCAAAAACCGCAAACGAATCGACCAATTTTTCCATGTTTTATAATCATTTGAAATTTCGGACCCTAAACTTTAATGCCCCCTATCTCCTTGGGAATACGTCTGGGACCCTTAGTCTCCTATTTAATATTATTTGTCTTTAAGTGTACTATAACCCCTTAAAGTTCTGCCCATCTTTTATGAATCACCCTGTATATAATAACTGTGTCGTATATAATTGATAAGAGAATTATATGTAAAAGAGATTAATGGGGAGGTGCGTATTAACTGAATGTGTTAAATAATTAAAAAACTTTAAGTTTTTTAGAAATTCTGTTTTTGAAAATTCCATTTAACTCATTTCATTTAATGCCATATAACATACGTACAGTATGTTATATGGATCCATTTTTTCCACATTAAATACGAGAATAAGTAAAAAGTAAATAAGATAAATAATTTTGAAATTTTAATAATGGTTGCTAGGATATAGACCTTACTCGAAGTAGCCATGGGAACCAGTCTTTAATTCAGACACTTTTCACCGGGAGGGATTTCTGTAGCTCCGTGGGGGGGGGGGGGGAGATTATAAAGTTCCGTGGAGGAAATTGCAATTTTTGACAATTGAAAACACAATCGCAAATCTTCCGGGGGGGGGACATCTCACTGCTCCGGGGGGAGATCCCCCCCCCGGTCACCCCCTGAAATAACACTGGTAACAGCCCAAAAATACCCAAGCGAATGGTTTGAAATTTAATATATAGAATCATTGCAAATTTTGTCGAGTCATTTCAAATTTTATGAAAATTGAATAAAAACTTATAACATATTAATAAAAGTTTTCTTCATTCTATTAAATCCTATCATACGTAATTAATTCAATTATATCCTATGATAGGTAATGATTCTAGGTTGCCATAATAATAATTCTATTAAATCCTATCCTACGCAATTAGTTCAATGATATCCCAAGATAGGTAATGATTCTAGGTTGTCATGATGATGACGTCCTATTGAAGATGGAATCCAATTATTTCCGTATTATGGAATTTATTTTATAGAATCGTCATAAATTTTGTATTCATGCCTTTTTGCATAAGAGTGCAACAGCTATTGCACCAAGATCTGAATATTTATAAAACTAGTTGTAGTACGAACGCACCTCATTTGTCACGTTTGACGTACAATTTCCGACTTGTTAGTGTTTGTTGCCGTATTTTTAAAAGTAATGGAGCAAGAATAAAAAGATTTATCAATAGATTAGAATTTAATATTTGGTATTTTTATGTTAGTCTCATATTCACCAGATTTACATGCATTTGCAATTATAAGTCATACACTTTAAAGCTACCGCTGCACGGTGGGTGTTTTACCGATTCTAGCTGGCCAAAAGTGTTTTTGGCGTCAATATAATCGCATCGTCATGAAATTGAAAGATGTTACTGATATTCACTATTGAATGTTATGTATTGCAAAATCTAGCGTGTAGCAGTCATATTTTCGTTACAAAGGCATTCAAAAGTATTTCATTACATTACGGCCTATGGGGGAAAATCGTTTACGCTGGTTTTTAATGTTAAATTTAAAAGTATTCGTACATCCTGAAAAATCGGTACATTTGCCGTTCCGTGTAGAGGTTATGCAGGACAGGTCTTGGAGCCATTGAAAATCGGGACACCTGGCAACACGAGTCATAGCGTACTTGCCAATTCTCCAGTTTTTAACAGGAGATTTGTTCAGATAAACATATTTGAGCCCAGGGCTTTATTTCTAAAAAAGGTAGCGGAGCTCTAATATTCCGAAGTAATGTCACTCACCCCCTTATTTTTATATATCACACATTACCAAAATTTCAAGCAATTTCATCTACCGCAAAATAATTTTATTAATATATTTTGACTATGTCTATTTTTATATAATAAAATCTAATAGTGAACTGACTAAAAACTTTAAAATCAACGGTGGGGAGTTTTATAAAACTAGTTGTAGTACGAACGCACCTCATTTGTCACGTTTGACGTACAATTTCCGACTTGTTAGTTTTTGTTGCCGTATTTTTAAAAGTAATGGAGAAAGAATAAAAAGATTTATCAATAGATTAGAATTTAATATTTGGTATTTTTATGTTAGTCTCACATTCACCAGATTTAAATGCATTTGCAATTATAAGTCGTCAAACATTAAAGCTACCACTGCACGGTGGTTGATTTACCGATTCTAGCAGGCCAAAATTATTTTTGGCGTCAATGTAGTCGCATCGTCATGAAATTAAAAAATGTCATTGATATTCACTATTGAATGTTAGGTATTGCAAAATCTTGCGTGTAGCAGTCATAATTTCGTTACAGGGACATTATAAATATTTCATTTCATTACGGCCAATGGGGGAACATCGTTTGCGGTGGTTTTTAATGATGTTTCATAATTTCAAACACTTTGGAAATTTATATACATATCTATGAAATGCACTACAAGATGATTGCTATAGAATAGGGTATGGATAGCATTTATCGATCATTTACTGGGACACTAAAAAAAAAAAAAAAAAATTGTTACATTACGGTCTATGGTGAAAATTTTTTTGTGGTGTATTTTGTTCATGTTACGCTATTTCATGTGGGAACCCAAAGGGTTAAATTTACGAGTTTTTCAAAAGTTTATGGTTTGTCATTTGATGTGAGGTGTTCAGCTTTAATTTCACACCTCCAACCTAAATAGGGGCTCACTTAGAAAAAATTGTTTAAAAAACACATGTGGGAGCCCAAAGGGTTAAATGTACGAGTTTTTAAAACTTTTATGATTTGTCGTATGATGTGAGGTAATTCAGCTATAAGTATGCAAAATTTCAATTCTCCAACATGTATAGTTTCTGAGAACGGGCTCTGTGACGGACAGACACAGGCAGAGGAGCGAGACGAATAGGGTTTCGTTAGATGAACGAAACCCTAAAAAGTTCAAATAGTTATAACCTTTAATTCTAAACATCTTATAAGAGAATCTTGGGGTGGGACCAAATGTATGTCTTTGTCAAAGGCGAATAGAAGTTCTTTAATAATAAAGATATTTTAATGAAACAAGTCCAAAAAGTTATAAGTGAAAGGAAGAGGAAGATAAAGAAACTCTAGAAAATTAGTTGGGAAAAATTCAGCTTGTAATTACCTTTAAAATGATATATAACAACCTTGTGAAAGGTTAAAAATTTTAGAAGATGAAAAAGTTATAGATTATAAGAGAAATATAAGTAGGTAAAAATTTTTGGGTGGGACAAGCCAATGAACTTATGAAATGGTAAATAGAAGTTGTTGCATTGTCATAGCTTGAATTGCAAAAAAGTTGGAAAATTTATAAATTGGGGGGGGGGGGGGGGAGGGGGGTGAAACCGGACGGCAGCTATTAAAAAAGGCCAAGATATATTTAAGTTATTAATTGTGAGACGTTCGGGTGGTAAACAGTCTCAAATACACGAAATTGTACAAAGCTGCCCCATTCCTCCGGGGCCACTATGAGAGATAAAATAAAACGGAGGGTGCCAAAATAAACGGAGGGTATTCTTAGGCGCTGTAGAGCTAATTTCGGACAAAATTTTAGGCGCTACGGCCCAAAGGAAGCGAGATATGAGATTTTGTCTTAAAATTTCCCACAAAAAATTCTATGAGAATTGAAATAATTAACTTTAAAGGGTTAAACCGGCCGCAGAAGATTAAATTATTACTCAAATTATTAATGGAGGAGCCCTTGAGACATATATTCGTTCAAAAAAGTTTGGAATTTTATTTTTAAAATTATCTAATGTATTTATTTTAGTATTAAATACAACTATGGTTTCCCCACTTGTGAAAACCAAGGGTTAAAACAGTTACTATTCTTACAAAGGAATAAAAAACGCTATTCGATTGCATTACGTATTCATAAAAGTCCTTTTCTAAACTGAAAAAAAAAATCATACTTATGCTTTTTTTTTTTTTTTAATGGACCGGACAAAAGGGGAATACCTCCTAAGACGGAAATAGGTTTAAACAGATTTTTTTCGGCCCCTAGCGATTCCGGTTTTACTGTATAAATGCCCAGCATTCTTATCGCCGGGACCATGAAAAATTTCTGTTTAAAGCAGGCTTCCGTTTGAGACATTTTTACTGTCTATGTTTATAAAAGAATGTGAAACGCTATTCGATTGCCTTAGGTATTAATAAAAATCCTTTTTAAACTTAAAAAAATATTTTTTATTTATATCCTGCTTATGTATTTTTTTTTTTTTTTTTAATTACAACTGACTACTTCTTCCCCCCCCCCCCTGCGTTAGCGAAAATTCCCAACTTATCTCAAATAATGCTCTAAAATTATGGTCATTTTTAAATAAATAACTTCCATTAAAAGAAAATGTTTGTCTAAATCCTATTACTTAACGCCGTTTAAATCCTCTTGTACTGATTTACAATTCATTGGCCCTTGTAGAAAATTCTTTAAAAATATTTAAAGAATGAAGAACGTAAAAGGGTGAAAGGCGGGCGGATTGTAGATTCGAAACTATCTCTGAAGCCAACCCACCGGCCTTTCCTAAAATAACATACCTCGTTTCCAGTATTTATATCTGTCGAAAATTTGTTCCATAATTTTAACGGTTACAAATGATTTTTTCAATTGCAATTTCTATGAATCTTTCCTGTTTCGTCTTATTATTGAAAATTTTCATACTTAACGTGCACCGATTGCTTTGTATGTATATGCATCGATTCGTAAAATAAGCTTTCCAAAGATACTAATTTTATGCATTTAGGTTCATTATTAGCAGAGATATTACTAATTATTTATAATTATGACATTTTTTTTTTTTCGCAGCTGCACTTTTTTGGTGAAATCTTTCAATGTAAGCTTTATCTGGAGCATTAAGAGACAGAGTGGTGCAAGCCACAGATTAATTAATATAAATAATTATTCAGAACTTTGCTAATACTTAACCCAAATGCAAACAATTGGTGTCGTTTTAAGGCTCTTTTTATAAAGAATCGATACATGTTACATACAAAGCAATTAACACGCGTTAAGTATAACAATTTTAGTTCAGAATAGGAATAAAAAGATTTTCTGGGTGCGCGTATAATTTCCTATGGCGATTGATAAATGACTTCGCCTACTTTTTAAAAGGCCTTTTCCTGGAATTGTCACTTTACATGGCTATGTTTATGTATAGATTATGAAAGGACTTGTCTAGATAATCCATGCATTTAACCCATTTTTTTAGTGACTTCTAGCAGTCTCCTTTTAAGGCATTTCTCAAAACATCTGCTCAACAGCGGGAACTAGAGGTCTGCACGGGCCGACATTTCCAGGCCCGGCCCCGGCCCGATTCAGAGAAAAAAAATCGGCCCGGCCCGATACAAAAATTAAAAGTTCGGCCCCGGCCCGGAAAAAAGTAAAAATCTCGGCCCATTCCCGGCCCGAGTGAACTTCTACGAAATATTGATTTTTACGTCGAATTGGTTTAAAATTTGTCTCGTATAAGGAGTTCTGACTAAAAATATTTATCTTAACTTTTTTTTCGTGTTTACAGTCTTTATTTTTATAGAAGTGCAGCAGGCTGCGGTATTTATTTTTTTAATGAATCTCTATTTCTTGTATGTAAATGTTTCAGTTATCATTAATATTGTTAATCCATATTCCATGTATAGAAGTGTTAAAAATCGGAAAATGTTATACAGTAAAATCTTCTAAGATGAAATTGCATAGAAAAGTAAAAAAATTCGTTATAGACAAGTTCCCTTCTTAGCAAGTGTAAATGTATTATATATTCTTTTCTTACAGTATATTAATTTTGCATGGATCAACACGTTTTTCAGTTTAAAACAGGGTTCGTCATAGGCAGGTTCCTTTTCACACATTTTACTGTATTTTAATTTAGTTATATTTTAATATGCGTAGAAATCTACTATTCTTTAAAAATAATAAATTTTAATGTTTAAGTGTAGAATAATGGCGATTCAAAAATGTATGCATTTTTTGCAAAAACTTTTGGGCCAGGATTAATTTAACTGACCGTTAAATGGACCAGGTCACGCTGAGACAATGATTTTCATACGGGCTGGCTCAAAACTAGGACTGAAAATTTTGGGCCGTGAAGACTAGGAATGAAACCAGGCCCGGCTCTGTACAGAAAAATGAAGTTAGCCCCGGCCCGGCCCGGCCCGAGCCTTCAGAAAAAAGTATGGCCCGGACCCGGACCATGGGCCGGACCGTGCAGATCTCTAGCGGAACTTCCCGGCTCATTTTCAAACGTAATGGCACAAAAAGAACAGGCCTGACTATGGAAGCAATTTGGAATCGAATTATGTTTCCTATTTTTTGATTAAAAAAATCACTTATCGGGTTTTAAGCGATTTTTGTCAAGTGACGACAGGTTTTTCTCCTTTCTCGCGCTGTCACCAAATTAGGTTCAAAATGCTCACATTGACAGTATTATCTGAAACACATGTCCCATTAAATTATTGCGGGGGGCGGTCTATTTTTCAGAATACACAATCCCTTTAAAATTTTTCATATGTATCATGCTGTTCCTTACTCTTTTAAGTTTTTAAAACATTGAAAATTTAAAGAAAAATACCGAACCTTTCATCATTTTAAGACGATCTCTATGGCTACTGTTGACAGATCCAGCATCAGGTAGGGAGATCAGTAGGGGGGGCGGGAAGACGAAAATGGGGACAACGGCATCTAAATCGGGAACCAGACCGGGGATGTAGTGGAGAGTATATGCGGAATACCTTCTGGTATCATTAAGAGAGTACGTATACCCTCCATACCTATAGCGTAATTTCTTTAGTGTATAACCTCTGTCAAGGGGTTAATTTCCAAGGGAAAAAATACCGGAGCTCCAATACTCTGCAGTAATAATATCCGTAATGCCCCCCCCCCCCCCCCCATTCCCAGATACTTATATTTATATTAGATACATTATTTGCAAAATTATAATCAATTTCGTCTACAGCAAAATAAATTTATTAGTATACTTTGAATATATTGACATGTATTTTTATATGATAATATCTAATAAATGAACTAGGTAAAAACATTAAAATCAGGAGCGGAGAATTTTGAGAAAATCCTACTCGGCATAATTTTTTTGTGTCAACTATTAAAATACAACACACAGCACTGTTCAGGTAAGGCTTCGGTACGCAGTATTTATAAGCGATGATGGGTTCCTACTAATACTTAAATATTTACTAAAAATAAAAGTGCCGCAGCTCCGCTCCTGTGAGCTTCAGCAAAAATTAAGCACCAGCCGGAGCTAAAATGTTCACCAGTAAGAATATTAAAAAAAAAAAAAAAAAAAGAAAAACAGGAGTAAACGCCACGCGAGCACGAGTAAGAGCAGTAAGATACGGTTGCTGTTCATTCAGATTCTGGCACTCCTCGTCGCCGTTCGAAGACCATTGGGTCTACACTTCTGAGGGCTAGATTGAAGTATGCTCATATGCGCGCGACACCCTACGCCTCATAATATGCAAGTGCTTTCGTAAGCAAAGAAAGATGTTTAGGCTTCCGTTTTTTTGGAAGCTCTTTTCCTCTGGGCTCCTGAGCGCAGTATTCATGAGCTCTGGTTAATTTTGAAATTTTAAATACAAACAAAGAAGTACCGGAGCTCAATTCCGGCGCAAATTAATCACTGTCTCTCCCTATAGCTTAAATATTCTGTTGTTTTTTTTTTTTCCCTACGACTACATTACTCATCAGGACATAAAAAGAAAAAAAAAACTTTTTAAACTAAAACCAATCTATACCGGAATACTGTTTAAAACTTTAAAATTTCGCTGTGCCTACGGTAAGCATACCCTACACTTATACCTGCTAAGACGAAAATTAACGACCATAATTTTAAACGGAATATTTCTCCTGTCTCTTGCGATCCCATTTTACTAAGTTTTCTATACTAAATAAACACAAGAATCTAATACAATGATATCTATGAAAGCGGAATTACTCGTATAAGGATTTTTCTCTTTTAGAACAGAATTCTGTTATAAACAGGTTCATTTTCGGAGGATTTACTGGACAAAGTACAGTAATACCTGTAGAAACAGAATAGCTATAAACAGCTAAAAAATTCGTTTTGGACAGGCTCCCGTCTTGTCAGGTGGAATTCTAAGGTATTCTTATCGGAGGAACTATATACATTCTCCGTTACAGACAGGTTCTGTCTTCTAGGTCTTCACTGTATTAAGTTCCACTCGATGACAGCAGACTCATGTATAGCAGGATACCAAAATAAATTTTAAAATGTTTGTACACTCTGAAAAACCGGGACATTTTTTGTCCCGTAAGGGACAGATCTCGGGACCTGGCAACATGAGTCATAGTTTACTTGCCAATTCTTATGTTTTTAACGAGAGATTTGTTCAAATAAACATATGAGCCCAGGGCTTAATTTCTGAAAAAAAAAAAAAAAAATGCGGTGCTGTAATATTCTGCAGTAATGTCTCAAACCCTCTTATATTTATATATCATACATTTCCAAAATATCAAGCAATTTAGTCTTCAGTAAAATAATTTTTTAATATATTTTGACTATATCTATACGCATTTTTATAAAATAAAATCTAATAAGTGAACTGCACAAAAACAGAATCAGGTGGGGAGTTTTAAGAAAATCTTAAACGCCATGATTTTCTTTGTAGTAAAATACAACACACAGCGCTGTTCAGGAATCGCTTCAGTACACAGTATTTATAAGCGACGGTGGGTTTTGACTCGTATTTAAATTGTCATTAAAAATGAAGAAAGTTCTTCAACTCTGCTGCAGTGAGCTTAAGGCGAAAATTAAGCACCGGTTGGAACTACAATGTTCATCAGATAGAATATTTTTTAAACACGAACAAAAACGATTAAACTCAACGCGATGCGACCTCGAATAAGAGCAGTAGATACGGTGGCGGTTAATTCAGATTCTGGCACTCCTCGTCGCCGTTAGGAAACCATTGAGTCTACACTTCTGAGCGCTAGACAGAAGTATAGTCCATTGCGCGCGCGACACACTATTTGTCTCATACTATGTAAGTGCTTTGGTAAGCAAAGTTAGGCTTCGGTTTTTTGGAAGCTCTGTTCTTTTGGGCTCCTGAGCGCAGTATTTATGAGCTCCGGTGAATTCTGACTAATTTTTAAATATTCACTAGAAACGAAGGAGTTCCTGTGAGCTCCGGCGCAAATTCAGCACTGCCCCTGCCTATAGCGTAAACATTCTGGGTTTTTTTTTTTTAGACTACGTAACTAATCGGTACATAAAGGAACAATAAATCCTTTTAAAATGGAACTTGCCTATAACGGAATACTGTTTTAAACTTAAAAGTTTCGATGTGCGTACGGTAAGGAGAGCCCGATCAAGCTTGAGTTCGGCCCAGGGCCTGTTAAAAAGTTGCCCCCCCCCCCCTTACCTCCCCATTCTCGGCGACACTTTCAGAAAAAAAGTAGGTTTATTTGATGAGTTGACAAAGTTTTTTGGGTGAAAGTTTCAAGTTTACAAAAAAAAATTTAACTTACTAGAATAATCAAGAAAATGAATTACCGTCCACATTCTCAAATAAGCATTTGTATAATTCACAAACATCTATGATGCACCGTTTAGGTTGCAGAATAAATGACGACGTCTTTTTCCAAAACTCGTCTTATCCAAAACATAAAAAATTGTGATTTCCCTAACAGTCTAGTAATCATTTTAAACTATAATTCTGACATTGTAAAATCCTCGTTTATATTGAAACCAATAGGCACAGTATGCAGTTTTTGACATTTTCCCCAAATTTTCTGGATACGGCAAGTTTTGAAAATTATAGGTACTCTCAAATTGAAAAGGACTTTTACATAAAAGTTAAATATGGAGGTTTTTTATTACAGTAAAACTTTGTTTTTACGTCAGGGACCAAAATATAAAATGCAAACAGTAGAAAAACGTAAATTGTGAGAAAATACACACAAATCTGTGGACCCCTGAAATTGGTGAGCCCAGGGCCGAGGTCCCGGAGGCCCGTGCATAATTCAGGCCCTCATATCTTACAATTATACCTGCTAACACGAAAATCTGTTTAAAACGGTATTTTTGTCCGGTATTTTGCGTTACATTTTACAAAGATTTCTATACTGCATAAACACAATAACCTTATACAGTAAAATCTGTGAACGCGGAAATGCTCGTATAATGAAATTTTTTCTTTTATAATAGTATTCCGTTATAAACGGGTTTATTTTCACAGGGTTTATTGGGCAAACTACAATAAAACTTGTGGAAAAAGAATAGCTATGAATAGCAGAAAAAACCGTTTTGGACAGGCTACCGTCTAGTCAGGTGTATTTGTAAGGGATTATTTTCGAAGGAACTATGAACAATATCCGCTACAGACAGGTTCTGACTTTTCGGGCTTCACTGTATTAAGTTCCATTCAATGGAGACTCATGTATATTAGCAGGGTACTAAAATAAATTTTAAAGTATTTGTACATCCTGAAAAATCGGTACATTTGCTGTCCCGTGCAGAGGTTACGCGGGACAGATCTCGGAGCCTTTGAAAATCGGAACTCCTGTCAACACGGGTCATATAGCATACTTGCGAATTCTCCAGTTTTTAACGAGATTTGTTCAAATAAATATATTTGAGCCCATTGCTTAATTTCTAAAAAAGGAAGGGGAGCTTTAATATACTGCAATAATGTCACTCATCCCCTTACATTTATATATCATACATTTCCAAAAATTTCAAGCAATTTCATACCGCAAAATAATTTTATTAATATATTTTGACTATGTCTATTTTTATATAATAAAATCTAATAAGTGAACTGAGTAAAAACATTAAAATCAGAGGTGGGGAGTTTTAAGAAAATGTTACACGCCATGATTTTCTTTATACTTTAATAGAACACACAGCGCTGTTCAGGTAAAGCTTCGGTACGCAGTATTTATAAATGGCGGCGGGTTCCGACTCATATTTACATATTCACTAAAAATAATGAAAGTGCTGCAACGTCGCTCCTGGGAGCTTTGGCGAAAATTAAGCACCGGTGGGAGCTACAATGTTAAAAACTGTAAATCAAAAGTGAAATTTATTTAATTTAGAGAAATTTTTAACTTAAAAACGCGCAAAACTTTTTCAACTGCGTTTTATGAATTTCACCATTAAAAAACCCAAATTTCGAAACGTACACATTCGAAATTCTACAAAACAGTTTCAAATCATGCAGAACATATTTCTTCAAAGATCAGTCGAGCAAAATTATTTTATATCAATTAGAAAATTTTTTGAGTTAAAACGCGTAAAACTTTTCAATAATGACTGACGAATGTCACTCTTCAAAAACTCAAATTTCAATAATTCCACATACGAATTACTTCAAATTAGTATTAAATCACGCAGAACATGTATCTTCAAAGATCTGTCGAGGAAAATTTCTTTATTTCAATTAGTAAAAGATTTCACTTCAGGGATATAGTGGAGGGTATACAGAGGTATACGCCGTATACCTTCTAGATTTTTTTAACCGTATACCCTCTGTTTCTCAAGAAAGCTAAAGTACATGCACTCTAGAGTATACGCTCTGCCTTGAGCGTATACCTTCTGCTTACAGCGTATACCCTCTGTTTTTTTTTTTACGACTACACCAGTGTTTCACTTAAAATACGCAAAACTTATTGAACTTCGTTTTTCACATGTGGTCATACAAAAACTCAAATTTCAAATTCTATTCATACGAATTACTTCAAAATAGATTTAAACCATGTGGAGCAGGTTTCTACTCAAAACTGTCGAGCAAAATTTAATTATTTCAAATAGCAAATTTTCTAACTTAAAATTCGCAAAGCTTTTCACTGATAGATTACACTTGCAGATGTTCTTTTATTCACAATTCAAAAAGTACTCATACGAATTACTTCAAACAAAGTTTAAACGAAGCAGAACATTCTTCTGAACATTTCTGTTGTCTTATATTTTCAAATTTACTGACAGAAAAATTTTGTTCTTAAATCTCGCAATACTGAATCTTGCAAAACAAAATTTTCAGATCAAAACAAAAATTTTCAGTTAATCTTCAACAATCTATGAATGTTTTATGCAGAAATGCTTCTTTTATATCATACGTTTCCAAAATTTCATGTAATTTAATCTTCAGCAAAATAAATTTATTAATATATTTTCAC
The DNA here is from genome assembly GCA_963932465.1 of Maratus speciosus. Classification (NCBI taxonomy): domain Eukaryota; kingdom Metazoa; phylum Arthropoda; class Arachnida; order Araneae; family Salticidae; genus Maratus; species Maratus speciosus. Next base: position 653,139,334 of record OZ010787.1, on the reverse strand, counting down.
TATATCGATATGCATTTTTATATAATAAAATCTAATAAATGAAGAGTAAAAACTTTAAAATCAGGGGTTTGGAATTTTTGAAAAATCTTACACGCCATGATTTTCTTTGTCATAAAATGCATCACACAGCGAGCGACGGTGCGTTCCGACTAATATTAAATATTTACTGAAAATAAAGAAAGTGCTGCAGCTCCGCTCCTGTGAGCTTCGGCGAAAATTAAGCACTGGTTGGAGCTAAAATGTTGGTCAGAAAAGAGTATTTTTCAAACAGGAACAAAAAACAGCGAGTAAACGCAACGCGACCACGTGTAAGAACAGTAGATACTGTTGCGGTTAATTCAGATTCTGGCACTCCTCGGCGTCGTTTGGAAACCATTCAGTCTACACTTCTGAGCGCTAGATAGAAGTATGCTTCTTTGAGCGGGTCACCCACGTCACGTACTATGCAAGTGCTGTGGTAAGCAAAGAAAGATATTTAGGCTTCGGTTTTTGAAGTTCTGTTCCTCTGGGCTCCTAAGCGCAGGATTTATAAGCTCTAATTACGACTAATTTTTAAATATTCACTACAAATAAAGAAGAACCGGAGCTGAGCTTCGGCGCAAATTAAGCACTGCCTCTGTCTAGCGTAAACCTTCTGGATTTTTTTTTTTTTTTCTACGACTACATGACTGATTGTGATACAACTATACAATAAACCCTTTTAAACTGGAACCAGTCTATAACGGAATATAGTTTTAAATTTAAAAGTTTCGCTGCACCTACGGTAAGCATACCCTACAATGATACCTGCTAAGAGGAAAAACTGTTTTAAACGGAATATTTCTCCGGATTCTTACTCACCCCCGCTCATGACTGGGTGGGATAGTTGAAGCTGAGGTCAGATGTACACTATAAAGATGTCAATGAAAAACCTGGTATAAAAATAAACAGCACCCATCGATTGCCTTACTGTGAAATTTTAAGGAAACTCGGTACCCTTTGGAGATTCTTTTATAAAACAGCATGCGTATTATTAGAAGTTATTACTAGAAAAACCCATTTTAAATGGCGAAAAAAAATACTTTTGCTGCTATTAAAATTTATTATTGTTGTTATTTTAAATTCAACGTTTTTAAAATCATTTCTTCGCCTTAAATTTACAATCATAAGCGCTATTTTTTGTATTATTAAGTTTATAAGAGCCTATAACTTTAACTTAATAAAAATATACGTAAGAATGGGAAAATGCTGAAAAAAATACATGGATTCTGTTACATTTTAATTATTTTCTCCTTCTCCCTTCTCGTTATATTGCAAAATTCATCCATAATTTTATTATATAAAAAAAATCAAGATATTTGAAAAATAATTATTGCCATGTTAGTATTTTAAATATAGACAAAAAAAAAAAAAAAAAAAGCCAATTGTGAAAAACCAATTTAAAGATTCTATGCTTAGAAAAATTATTAAAAACTGTTCCATTTTTCTTTAAGGCTGTTCTCAACTGCTCTGTTCAACAAGCGCAAAACGTTTTGACACATTTACAAATTCATTTTTTAACGGAAAGATATAAAATTGGAAAGCCTGACCATGGAAGCGATTTGGAATCGAACTGTGTTTTCCATTTTTGGATCCATCAATTACTTATTGAGTTATAAGCGATTTCGATCACGTGACACGGCATTTTTCACGTGTCTTCTTTCCCTCAGAAGTTCGGTTCAAAATTCCAACTTTGACAGTACTTGCTCAAAGATCTATTGCGTTTACAAGAAAACGGAAAAAACAGTTCGATGACATAATTTCTGAATAACAACATCTTCTAGTTTCATGCGTTTCCGAACAAAAATGAATTAAAACTTATGTCAGAAAGTTGCCCCTTTGAATTTGAGAACAGCCTTAACAGGATATTGTTGCTGCTTATATAGTACCTCTACGTTATAGATGTTAGTTATATTAGTGAGCTTTTTATGGTGTGAATATTTAGGGCGCATGTCAAAATAAAAAAAAAATGTTTTTACACTTATAATTGTCCGATTCTTTCAAAACTTCGCTCAAATATTCCACACTTCAAAGTTCATTTTTAGAAGAAAATTTAATAAAAAATTGGATAGTTTTGTCATTTTTGACAATTTGAAGTCTCCTTAAGGTTTAATTAAATAATTTTTTTCTTATCCCTCATGAGTTTTCAAAAAAGTGTTAAAATAACTAACCATAAGAGACTAATGCTAACATTAAGGCTGTTCTCAAATCCAAAAGGCCAACTTCCTGACATAATTTGAAATTTATTTTTGTTCGAAAATGCATGAAACTAGCTAGTGTTGTTGTTCAGGAACTATGTCATCGAGCTGTTTTTTCCATTTTTTTTTTGCAAACGCAATAGATTTTTCAGAAAATAATGTCAAAGTGGACCTTTTGAACAGAATTTCCGCGTGAAAGTAGAAAAATCACTCGAGCGTGTGAAAAACGGGTTTGTCACGTGATCGATATCGCTTATAACTGGATGGGTAATTGATGGATCAAAAAATGGAAAAAACAGATCAATTCCAAATCGCTTCCATGGCCAAGATTTCCAATTTTATAGCTTTCCGTTCAAAAATGAATTCGTAAATGTGTCAGAACGTTTTGCGTTTGTTCAGCGGAGCAGTTAAGAACAGCCTTAATAGTGTTAAAATAATTAAACACAAAGAGAAAAAGGAACTAAAAACTTTTCCTCAGGAGGATCCCCCCCCCCCCCCACCTTCTTTTCTCTAAAACCCATAAGTTTAGTTCTGTTTTTCTTTTTAAGTTCTTGCTTTTTAAAATTGTCTTAAACGGGGAGTTTAGGCGACTCCACTCCCCCTTATTGGCGGTAAAAGGAAAAACAGTTTTTAATCTCCATTTAAAAAATAAGATTAAATAAATGCTGATAGAAGTTTATTTTTGGATTTCAGATTTTCTTATTTGTTAACATTCTTATTTATTTGTTTTACTTATTGCTTTTTTATGTTGATTGGTTTAAAAATTGTCTTGCACAGGGATTTCTAACAAAAGTTCTTAGTTTAGGATATTTCATGCTTGCATTCTCCATATTAAAACCTAAGTACTGGGTATCGGAATACAGGCACATCTGTTCCAATGTCTTGCTTCTCCTCGATTTTGTTCTGCCTGCGCGTATGCCAGTGCCGTTTTGATGTAAAAGAAAAACGAAAAAATAACATTATATATATATATATATATATATATACACACACATAAACATTTCCTTTAAATTAAACGGTACATGTTATTTAAAAACTGGCCATAAATTTAATTTCAGTATGTCTCTCTATCTTTTCATTTTTGATACTTAACTGTTAAATTTTTATTCTAGTAATTGAAAATTCCATGTATTTAAAAAATAAAAATAAATGCATAAATTTCAGAATTACCTTAAATTAGCTTCTCTGTGAAAAATTATAGTGGTGACGTTAATTTACAGTTAAGTTATCGGCGGTGAACGTTTTACAGTAAGCTATAATTGCAACAGCAATATTTTTTCAGGTGTCTTCATTAGATGAAATATTCGTACAGTGCCCGCTGATGCTAAATTGGATCCCGAATATGGCATTCAATTGGAGGTCCATTTTTAGACTGTCGAAAAAATTTAAACATTTCTATTTCATGGAATACATGGCACATAACATCAACTTCATAATTACTTTCATCTGCTTTTAAAAAGTAAAATTATTCAATTTTGTTTTATCTATAAACATTTGTAAATGTTCTTAAACTAAATTATTTAAGTATTTAAAGAAAAAAAATGCGTGTTGAATTTGGAAATACCAAAATGAAATCAGGGGACCAGAGCTAGAGGCTCGTCTGCCAGTGCTGTAATCAGTCAGATCCTGCATACGTGCGATCACTACAAAGCGGGTCCGATTTTTTTCTAATTTGGTAATCGCACATATATGCATCTTCTTGGGGGGGGGGGGGGAAACACAGCTATAAAATTACTCTATACCTGAACAGACAAAGAAATTTTTGGAGTATTACAATAAACAAAACAAACAACACAAAAAATGTTTTTTCTTCTATGATATTTCACGGCAAAGAAATCCACAATTTGCGTATAAATCAAATCTCAATCGGACTCATTGCGCAAAACATAATATAATTTTATACCCTGCATGGCTTTTTAACGTATTATAAGATAAAATTTCAGAAATAATTATTTTTTTCCCTAAATGATGTTTGATCAGTTTTTTAAATTATTTTTATATTTATTTTTTAGTTTCCATAATTCGTGCAATAAATCAACCGTTTTAAAATTTCTATTACATTAAAGTATTTTATTACTCCTGAAAATGAAGGAAGTTTTTTCTTTGAAATACGTGGGCCGTCCTGAGAAACTGCCTGCATGCTCTATCAGTAATAGGGCATTTATTTGGAAATCGTGGTATCACACGTAATAAATATAGCTACCAGATAGGCATGTATGTGCATAGAACATAAAGTCTAATGAATAAACAAATATAAAAAACATTTACAAAGGGAAATTTCGGAAGCTCTTACTTGTCAAATAATTTTCTTTTTTTAATCTATCATCCATATTCGACCTATGCCTTCGGTGTGCAGCGCTTATAAGCTCCGTGCTAATTGAGCACCGATTTAAAACATTAAAAAAATAAGTATCCATTCGTGTACTTGTTAAGGCCTAGGAAACTTCTTAATTTCGCAAGAAATAATGGGGACGCATTATAGATTACATTAGGTTCACTTGTTTATTTTTCTCTAAAAATAATCAACTGTGTTCAAGAAAGGCATAATCCAAACTCAAGGGTTTTTTTTATGTCGTTTTTAATATTATCATGGGCACATTCTGCTCATTTTCCGAAACCTATCTCATATCCTGATTCTGCTAATTGAAATCCAGCCGTGAAGACCAGATGTAAATCCACCCCCCACACACACACACCGCAGCTTGAATAGTGTTTTTCTACAGGAATGGGGGAAAATAATTTCTGAAGACAGAAAAATCCAGCATTGCTTAGTTTATAAGAAAATGTCACAGCTGCAAAATAACTTTTCCAGATGCAATATGCGACAATTTCGTTAACGAAGCTTATTTTCCTCACAAAAATAATCTATGCCTGTACCAAATTCTTACATTTCTTACCCTGGAATTGAAGTAACAAATATTTCCCTTGTTTTTACACAAAAATTGTCTGCTTTCTAGTGGCACCCCACCCTGTTGAGTTGAACCGAGAACTGCAAATTATATGGAATGTCGCATAAGCCTTTGATATCGAAACACCGACAGGAATTCTAAGTTATAAGTTAGACCAGGCTTTAGCTAATCTACTGTGATTTAGATTACACCGAAGGACTTTCAAAGCATTCAACGGGGGCAAAACTGTGTCTTTTTGAGAAGCTGACTCCGCAGCTGAAGGCATAATTTATGCAAAATTTAGTACACAATAAAACAATATGTAAATGAAAAAGCACAAGTTAACAATTCAGAAATAAAGTGATTAATTTAATTTATTCAAATATAGAAGTAGAAAATGGATATTAGAAAAAGAGAATGTTCTTATTATTTTAGACAATTAGCAAAATTTTTCTATCTTATCCAAAATTAAGTAAGTGCTGTCATGAACCCCTATCAAATTCTCCGAAATCGGAGCTAAAAGCAATCTCGTGCTTTTCCAATATAGAAAAATACAAAGTAAGTAAATGAAAAGGCACAAGTTGATAAAACAAAATTAAGTCTTAACAATAATTTTAGTTACAAGATAATAATATTTAAATAATAAATATTTTAGAAGTTAGAAATGAATGAAAGAAATTTGTTATTAGTTTAACCTTTATCGAAGTTGTTGCCAATCTCTCCAATAATAATTATTCTTTCAAAAAACTCCAGAGCTCCAAGCAATAACGCTCAAAATTACTGGACCAATAACAAACCTGTGCTTTTCCAAAAGATAAAACAATTAACTATTAATCTAAAAAATTAAAGTTCAATATTTACAAAGTTCCGCTACAGGAAACCTCTTCCTCCCTATCGGAAGCTGTCGATGTTGTTGTAGAAATAAGGATTATTTTGATAAGGAGCGATATCTTCTTGATATGGAGCCTTTTGTGGATGATGAAAAAATTGAGGATTATTCTATGGCCATTCTTCCCTTTGTCTGAAGCCCGAAACAGTTTCTCCATGTGGTGAAAAATTTAAATACTGTTTGTTGAGTTTGTTTCTTTCAAAAGAATATATTTGTTGGTATGTGGGACAACTAATCGTTGAAGCCTTGTTAACTTTGAAGTTTGTGTTGTATTTTTGGTTGTGTTCTTTACAGTTAATACATGCAGGAGAGTTCTTGCAGACCTTTCCTTTGTGATTTTGTCCGCATTTATCACATAGATGATCATTTCTACAGGATCTGTCCCTATGGCCGATTGTAAGGCAGTTTTGGCACCTCAAAACTGTGGTCAGAGGACGTGTGAAATACTTGGAGGCTCCCAAAAGCAGGCCTCAGTCCTTGATCACTGCTCTTAAAAGCGATGGCACAAACAAGACAATCCAATTATTCTCCCCACTGTTTCTTGAAGGTTGCTTTCTAAGAATCTGAAAATCTTCTTTTTTAGTGATATATTCATTCTCTATTGCTTCTTTTATATAATTTTCATAAATTACTTCAGGAACATTGAGGATAATTGATTTTTGGTATAGAGGTTTGTATAATGAAATGATATGAAATTTAGAAAGATTGTCTATTGATCTCAAGTCTTTTAGAAGAATTTCTGCGTCTTTATTGGTTTTGCAAATAAATCTAACTTCTGATCTTCTATGCAATCGTTCTACTACTTTAGCCTGTGTTACTATATGTTCTCTATCAATTGAATTAGTTATATCATTTGCAGATTTCTTCCTATTCCTTGCTCTAATTACCACTGTGTTGTCTTCTTCTTGGTTTCCTTTGTTGTACTTATTTGTTGTTGGCTTTTGAAAATTCGGTGAATAATTTTCTATCTTACTGGGTGACACTAATTCGACCTCAGAATCAACTGTCTCGTCAGTTTTCTGGCTGTAGATGCTCTCCTCCACGCTTGCCTTCGGGGCGAACACAAATGATTGTTGAACTGTCACCCCAGCTCACTGATTCAAGATTAAGGCGCTGTTCTATGAGCTGGTATTGCTGGCCAAGGTGTTGAAGATATTCCATCTGTTGATTTAGGATCGTATAGATGCCTGTATGTGTTTCATTTATTTTTGTTATATTTTCAGAAAAGTGTTGTATAAGCTCTTTGTCGGTTAGATGTTGTAGTTTTAATACATCAATTAATTGTTCAGCATTATTTAGCTTTGAGTCGTTTTTGCAAGATAAATTTAGTATTTGTGTTAGACATTGTCGAGTTTTTCTTATTTTTCTCTTCAGATTTGAGTTCTTAACCACAGGTTTTTTGCCAATGGTATTGATGCTACCCCTAGCCTCAATCACTAGTTCCATGACACTTTGGTTGGCGAAAGTTGGGGTTTTGCGTTTTTTTGTTCTTTGATCGTTTTCTATCCTTTTTTAGGGTTGAGCATTGATTAGGCTGTAATATTTGCGCCATATCACTAAGATCAAAATCGGAGAATGTGGAACAATTCCCTCCACCTTCCTGAATTCCCGTATCGTCACCAAGGAGAGAAGAAACATCCTATGTGTTTCCTTTTTGAGGAGTTAACTCTTATTTCATACTATTTGACATTCTGGAATACTTTTATTGAGTTAGAAATACTTTATTTAAATTCAATATTAGAACATCGACAGTTTTCCAGGGGAGGCCCCCAGAACCATACCATTGAAGGAAAGGGCGTTAACGGAAACATAGAAAAGAGATAGCAAAAACCAGTGGACTAGTCCACCGAAAGTAGCTAAGATTAAAATAAATTAAAATATAAAGGTGTATATATATATATACATAAAAGAGAGAGAGAGAATTTTAGGGGGAGATGTGCCATGAGATGCTGCTCATAAGTTTTTCCAATATTTAAGCTTAGGTTGCTGATGCAAACACTTAAAAGATTACAATGTTCAGATTTATTATCTTAAATCCGGAGAAGTATTAGGCTGAAAAGAAGACAAGATACCTTTGTCGATTAAAAGTGAAGTAGTTCTAAAATTTAAAAATTTAGATTAGAAGGTCATTGGTTAACCTTTAATGAGCCCACGCAGTTATAAACTGCGCAAACTCAAGCAGAAGGATCAAATAAAAACCTTAAAACAGGCATTGGAGAACCAGCGTGCACTATCGGAAAGGTAACTTTAAAATTAAATAAAAGTTGCTATTGTTAAGCATGATTAGACGTTCTATAATAAAAATTTATATTGGGATCAATTTTGTAACATTTACCAAGTAGCCACGAGAAAAGAACGGAGAATTAACTTGATAATTAAGAAAGTTGCTACTGTTAAGCACGTTTAGTTGTTCTATAATAAAAATTTATAATGGGATCAATTTTGTAACATATACCAAGTAGCCACGAGAAAAGAACGTAGAAATAACTTGATAAATAAAGTTGCTATTGATAGGCGCGTTTAGTTGTACAATGTAAAAATTTTAGTCGGGATCAATTATCTAGCATAAACCAAGTAGCTACGAGGAAAGAACGCAGAAATAACTTGAAAAATAAAAAAGTTGCTATTGTTAGGCGCGTTTAGTTGTACAATGTAAAAATTTTAATCGGGATCAATTATCTAGCATAAACCAAGTAGCTACGAGAAAAGAACGCAGAAATAACTTTAAAAATAAAGTTGCTATTGTTAGGCGCGTTTAGTTGTACAATGTAAAAATTTTAATCGGGATCAATTATCTAGCACAAACCAAGTAGCTACGAGAAAAGAACGCAGAAATAACTTAAAAAATAAAAAAGTTGCTATTGTTAGGCGCGTTAATAATTAATTTTAAAAAGAACTGGTAGTTATATCATTAGTTTAACACATTACCATTACAATTTCCATGGAGAAAAGGCCGTGGTCAAAAATGGCGTTGATGGTCCTTAAGGGGCAAAGGAACACGTTTGTCGCGTTGAATTTTTCCGACAGATGGCTCTGATTGCAACAGGGTATCCGAAGTTTGGCGAAATGAGATTTTTAACGAAGAAAAAAAGATAAAAAAATAAAGCACTCTCGCGCCAACATCTGGTAGTCTTATCACTCACTGGAGGCGGAGTTTATTCCCTACCAGCTGCATGACGTGCCTTATGATCTCCAATCATGAACATCTTGGAAGGAAAAAGATGCTTTGTTGATTTTTTTGGGAATGGTACAAATTACTGGAACGTGGATATTTTAAAGAAGTCTGATTTTTTAAATAAAATAGCAAGAGCACCTTTTTTTTGTATAAAATTTTCTTTTTCAGCAGAGAGGGGAGGGGGGGGGGTAGAAGTCTGCACGGGGCAGAATTTTCTGCCCCGTCCCGGCCCGAAAGAGAAATAATTAGGCCCAACTCGGCTGGTTTGTATTTTTTTTTCATTTCACGGCCCGGCGCAAAAATAAAAGAAATCAGACTCCACTCAATTTCCACCAAAAACGCCGACTTTTCTTAACATACAATTGAAATTCTTTTCTGGAATACTGCATAAATATTCATGGAAAGTTTTAACAGTATATTTTAGAATTTAGATTACTATATGTTCGCGAGGTAGAATATACAGAATAGTAGCATTAATAAACACTTAGACTCATGAGACTCTTAAATTTAAGTTTAGATTTCTTAATATCATTAATATGTTCAGAATGAAAGAAAAAAGATGGTTAAAAACATTATAGCTTTTGAAGCTGTATATATATATATATATATATATATATATATATATTAAGAGATTTTTGAAAATATTTTTCTATAATTTATTAAGGTATATTTCCAAATTTCCCGTTACCAAAAGTTGTTTATTACTACTAATCTTTTTTCAAAACAAATTACTTGCCCGAGGAGTCTACTTCAGTCATGTGAAAAGACCCGCTCGCTAATGTTAGTTCAATGGGAGAAATTTTTTTAAGAGGCTACTTCAGTCAAACGAATAGACTCGTTCGCTAATGATAATCCTATGGAAAAAATTGTAAAGATATCTCTGTCGCATTTCAGTATTTTAAAGTGATTTTTTTTTTCATAGGATAACCGAGATTGATTTGTATGCAGGCCGTTTTTTACTTTTTCGATTTTGATTGCAGATTTTTTTTTTTTTATAAGGATGCTTTTACTTTCGAAACCGGTTTCGAAAATGAAAGTGTCCTCATTAAAAATACATGTAAACAAAATGGAAAAAGTAAACAACGGCCTTTGTACAGATCGATCTTAACTATTCAATGCAAAAAAAAAAAAAAAAAAAAAAAAAAAAAAAAAAAAAAAAAAACCATTTAAAATTATTGAAATGCGACCGAGATATCTTTATAAATGTCTTCCATAGGATTAGCATTAGTGAACGGGTCTTTTCGTTTGATTGATATGGCCTCTTAAGATATTTCTTTTGCATTGCAATATTTTTAACAGATTTTTTTTTTTTTTTTTTTTTTTTGCATTGCATAGCCTGGGGTCGATCTCTATACAGGCCTTTTTTGTTTTGTTTTGTTTTGTTTTGTTTTACTTTTTCGATCTTGTTTGCAGATTTTCTTTATTTTCTTATTCTTTATTATTTTATTTATATTTTATATTTTTCTTTCATGTTCTAAACCGGTTATCCTGATTAAAAACAACTGCAAACAAAATCGAAAAAGTACAAAACAGCCTTTGTTGAGATTTAACTCAGATATTCAATGCAAAAAAAATTGCGATTTAAGGATATTGAAATGCAAACGAGATATTTTTAAAAAATTCTCCCATAAGATTAACATTAACGAATGGGCGCCTTTCGCACGACTGAAGTAACTTCTTAAGTCTACTACTGGCCCTCGTATTTTATCGGCTTAATTTCTATATCTGGTAGATCGGCCATTTAAGATTTAATCTTTTTATGGGCATGGACCGGCCCATAATTTTGGATTCTTCTCGATTTTTTTCTGCCGCCCGGTCCGTTAAAAAAATCGACTTCAATCTACCGGCCCGTTAGAAATTTTGACTTTACTTTTCCGACCGGATACGGACCCCGATCCCATGCAGATCTCTAGGAGGGGGCATTTCAAGAGTTTCCGTTGTGGGTCAAAGTTTTCTTTGAGCGGCAGGCTATGAAGTAACGTGCGGCATTGCGCGAACCATCCACAAAGTAGTAAAATCCCGTATAATAAGAAATGCTGTGCTCTATTTTACCTTCCTTAAATTTTTTCACGAATACTTTTTAATTTCCATGGAAGTGATATTGTTTTTTCTTTTGCGGAATTTCGTAAAGTTAATTCGTGACGTTTTCGCGGAAAAGACTGCGAATTTCTACAAACAATAATGGAAAAATACCGTGAATTTTGCCAAGATCACGGAAATAAATTTCTTCAATCGGTCGCAAAAAAAAAAAAAAAAAAAAAAAAAAAAAAAAAAAAAAAAAAAAATCGTCTACCAACTGCAGAGAAAATAAATTAAATAAAGTATAAAAATGCTAGTTTACAAAATCATTCCCTTTTTCTGATACAAAGTTTTAAGCAATCAATTAAAAGAATATACAATTAGATACCTTTGGTAGAGATAACAGAAACTTGCTTATCTAATTATCTGCACTATATATTTATTTACACTTCAACACTCGGCTAAAAACATACTAAAATAATTTTTCTGTATATAATCAAGACGTACTCAAAACTCAGACTTTGACTCCATTCTCTAAAAATTATGTTTCAGTCATTTTCCGCTTTTATGTAAAAGCGGAAAAATAGTTCGATTACAGTTTCTGAACAAGAGCACTTGCCAGTCTGATACGTTTACGAACAAAAATTTATCGGAAAGTAGCCAGTTTACATTTGAGTCTTTTTTTTTTTTTCAATTTTATATAATTATATATTATATAATTATATATTATACAATTATACATTAATAAACAATTTAAAAAGACATAATGCTGTAAAATCCATTTTCAGCAATTGCTTAAGATTTCCATAAGTTACAAAAGTTAAGCAAAAGTATGTTGTAAAGATTTACATAAGTTTAAAAATGCATACCACTCAAAATTTGGTAACCTAATAAAGATGTGTAAGATGTAAAAATATATCCCACAGTGGAGAACTCACTTCCAGCAATTATGGATTTTAATCAGTTCCTGTGCCTGTAAGCAAATTTCGTGTCTCTCTGTAAAGGAACGGTAATTGCTATAGAATATAATATATAGAAAAATATTTTGTGTACTCCAGTAAGTTTCATTATGTTTGATGTATCATAAAATTATTATAATGCAGCTCAAACGTTTTTTCCTCATAGCTCATAATGTAAAGGAATTCTTTTGTGTGTCTTTGTAAACGAACCACAAATTCTACACACTTCTTTTTTACTACCGAACATTCTGTAAAAAACCTCAATAACATAAAAATTTTATGGCAATCCGAGTTCTATCTTTACGAGAGTTTGAGCATGGCAGGCAGAGAAACCAAATTCATAAACACTTTTCAACTGTGTTTGGAAAGTTTTAAAATGCATACGTATTCAGAAATGTTTAAAAATCTGTCACAATTTAAGAATAATTTTTTATATGAGTATGATCTGTTTATTTATTATGCATTCATTTATTACACATGTAACAAGTCCAAGATATATACACTTGGAAGTTGTATTATTAACATTATTTAATATATTTAGATTATAATTTAGTTGTCATTTTCACCAGCGCTATAAGGTTTAATGTCATCGGAATGTTGTTTCAATAGGTTAAAGTACCACAATATTCAAGTAAGTTATATAAAGCAGGTCAACTAATTAAAAATAAAAGTAAACAATTTATATATTGATATCTTTTCAAAACATTTTTAAAGCAAGCCCGTAGCTGGAGAAGGGGAAGGGGGGGGGCAGAAACAGTATTAGTCATTATTCGTGCTGGAAATGTTTTTAACCACCATAGCATGTTGACTCAAAATCATTTTTCTCAAAGAGAATACAGCCTTGGGCATTTCTTACATTGTGGAGATTCTGGGTCCCTATATTATAGTACGTCTTTGCTCCTCGCCAAGAAACCTGAAACTAATTAGTTTATATTACAGCAGGGATCACACACAGATACAGTTCCTCCCACAAAGGTTTCAGTTTCTTCTTCTCTACACCAGACCAGTTCCTTCCTATAGGTGTTTATACAATTGTACCACTGAAGTATATACTGCCTTTTTACTGTGAAAAGATATTCTTATCAGTAAAACGCTTTTTCATCTCTGATGACAAATACAGTAAACCTCCCTAAAGCGACCACGTTCCGTTCTAATAAACATTGGTCGCTTTGAGAGGTGGTCTCTTAACGGAGATCAAGTTTAAATCTAGATTTTAAATGTTGAAAATAAGTAACAATTAATGTTACTAAAATTTATTTTTCACATTAGGAAAAAAAACGAAAATTTAAGTATCAAAACAAAAGTTATTTACATACGTTTTAATTACTGCAGAGTTTAAAAAATTAATACATTGACATTTGCTTTGATTTTACAGTTTTACCTTCTTCAACTTTTATTTCGAAGTTCAGTTAAATAAATGCATTTTATTTTATTTTATTTATTTATTTATTTTTATTTGTTTATTTTTATTTATTTATTTATTTATTTTCATTTATTTATTCATTTTTATTTATTTGTTTATTTATTTTTATTTTATTTTTTTGACGGGAACAAATAATGAAGATTTTATAAATTTATCTATTTCTTTGAGGGTTTACTCACAGAATAGGGCAGGGGAGTTTATTGACCGTCATCCTTAATTTGTCATTGGAGTTAAATTCATTGCCTAAAGAAGCACAAAGGGGTTTAAACAAAAGTTACTGGAATAAATAAAAATTCTAAGTTTGATGAGTAATGCGCTCTCCGGAATTATTCGCTGAAAAATTGCGTCTTTACCGAAAAACGAAAAAAAAAAAAAAAAAACCCAGTTCGTTCACATAGTTTTTGAATAAGAGCACTTGCTAATCTGATACGTTTGCAAACAAAAGTTATTTTTAAAATGTGCCAGAAAGTAACCAGTATAAACTTGAGAAGAAACTGCTGAAACTTTTTTTTCAATTTTAGTTTCTCATATAATGAAATGCGACATCTAAAAAAACAATTCAAAAAATTCATAATGTAGTAAAATTTATTTTCAGCAATTGATGACCATACTAATGTGTACGACTTCTTTTTTGCAGTCCTTATAGGATCTACAGAATTAATACACACCGCGTAACACGCTAAAAATTTGATGCGTTTAAGCTTGAATTTCACAGCTAAAAACGCAAATCCATAGCAATAATCGATTATAGTGAATCTTAAAACCGACTTTTTATGCGTAAAGGAATGATAAGTCATAAGTGTTATGCATTCCATAATCTAAAAAACGTTTGCAAACAAATAGTCCAGGCAATAGGAAATTTTACCTAGCAAAATTAATGGTAGTTCTGGAAATCGGTTTACTTCATGTTTTTTGGGTCGCTGAATCCGAATTTGTAACTGCCCACCAAAATTTCCCCCGGCAGCCCCGCCAAATTTTGGTAAAAAGACCCCCCCAAAAAGGTTTTTATTAAATAAATCAATTTTTTTATTCTTTTAGGGGAAAAGTATCTAGAAATTCAGAAAGTAGACAAAATTTGCAACAAATTAGATAGATGACATTATGACTTAGGATGAAGGGGAAGGGGGGGATCTGCCTCGGAACATGCACGCGGTGCTGTATGAACTAAGTTGCGCAATTCCACTTAACCACTCACACGTTTACATTCGCCCTCCCATCTCCCCTCCGAACTTTCCTTATAAGGGTTTACTTTAAGTTTTTTGCGTCACTGAATCCGAATTTTTAACTTATCCCCAAAATCCCCCCCCCCCGAAACCCCCCAAAATAGTTGTTATTAACTTAAATTTCTTATTATTTTAGGGGAAAAGCATTAAAAAATTCAGAAACTAGACGAAATTTGCAACAAATAGGATATACGACATTATGACGTAGGATAAACGGGGAGAGAGGGGGCTGCCTCGGAAATTCCCCGCGCTTTTCTCAAAAACCACATTTTTTCAAAAAATCAATTTTTGGGGGGGTTGCCGTGTGAAATTTTGTTGGGAAGTTACAAATTCAGATTCAGTGACCCAAAAAACATAAAGTGAGTCGAAATCCAGAACTAGTATTAATTTTGCCAGGTAACATCCCCTATTGCCTGGACATCATAACTTAGTGCACGTAGCGCCGCAGTGCATGTTCAGAGGCAGCCCTCCCCCTCCCGTTCATCCTACGTCATAATGTCATATATCGCATTTGTTGCAAATTTTGTCTAGTTTCTGAATTTCTTAATGCTTTTCCTCTAAAACAATAAGAAATTTAAGTTAAAAACAACTATTTGGGGGAGGGGCGGTCGGGGGGGGGGGGGAATTTTGGAGAGAAGTTAAAAATTCGGATTCAGCAACCCAAAAAAATTAAAGTAAACCTTATAGAGAATGTTCGGAAGGGAGATGGGAGGGCGAATGTAAACGTGTGAGTGGTTAAGTGGAATTGCGCAACTTAGTTCAAGCAGCACTGCGCGCATGTTCCGAGGCAGATCCCCCCTTCCCCTTCATCCTAAATCATAATGTCATATATCTGATTTGTTGCAAATTGTGTCTACTTTCTGAATTTCTAGATACTTTTTCCCTAAAACAATAAAAAAATTGATTTTTTTAATAAAAACATTTTTGGGGGTGGGGGGGGGATTTTATCAAAATTTGGGAGGTTGCCGGGGGAAATTTTGGTGGGAAGTTAAAAATTCGGATTCAGCGACCCAAAAAACATATAGTAAGCCTTTTTTTAGAACTACCATGAATTTTGCTAGGTAGAGCCCCTATACGGTCTCTATTGTCTGGACTAAAAAGTTATTTTTAAAATGTGTCAGAAAGTAACCAGTATAAACTTGAGAAGAAACTGCTGAAACTTTTTTTACAATTTTAGTTTCTCATAAAATGAAATGCGACGTCTAAAAAAACAATTCAAAAAATTCATAATGAAGTAAAATTTATTTTCAGCAATTGATGACCATATTAATGTGTACGACTTCTTTTTTGCAGTCCTTATACGATCTACAGAATTAATACACACCGTGTAACACACTAAAAATTTGATAAGTTTAAACATGCATTTCACAGCTAAAAACGCACATCCATAGCAATTATCGATTATAGCAATCTTGAAACCGATTTTTTATGCGCAAATGAATGATAAGTGTTATCCACTCCATAATCTAAAAAACGTTTGCAAACAAAAGTTATTTTTAAAATATGTCAGAAAGTAACCAGTATAAACTTGAGAAGAAACTGCTGAAACTTTTTTTTTTCAATTTTAGTTTCTCATACAATGAAATGCGATACCTAAAAAAACAATTAAAAAAATTCATAATGTAGTAAAATTTATTTTCAGCAACTGATGACCATACTAATGTAATTCTTTTTTTCAGTCTTTATATGATCTACAGAATTAATACACACCGCGTAACACACTAAAAATTTGATAAGTTTAAACATGCATTTCACAGCTAAAAACGCACATCCAGCAATTATCAATTATAGTCAATTCTGAAACCGAAATGACGCTCCGGTAAAGTGTTAGGTGAAGACGAAAGAGCAGTCGTAAAAAGTTAGAACTCTGATTTTCTGGTCAGAATGGGGAAAAAATGGCCATTTTTTTTTTTTTTTATGTCCAATTTTTTTGCCATTCTGACCAGAAAATCAGAGTTCTAACTTCTTAGGACTGCTCTTTCATCTTCACCTAACACTTCATTTATAATGGCTGTTGCATAATAATGGAAGCCACCAGTCCATCAGAAGGAAATGATCCATTCCAAAGGTATAATCCTTCATTTGGTGACCCTTCCTTCTGCCGCCCGGGGCACATGCTCCCCCCCCCCCCCTTATTTTCGGCCGTGTGAGGAGGTATACACACCACTTAGATGGCACATTTTGACTTTCAAAAGGTTGTTAAGGCCCCTTCAGATTTCTGAAGGGGATCCTCTTTCAGAAATCTGATACTAAAAAATAGATGTGATGGTTATGTTTTTTAGCTTTCGATAATTGGTTCTTATTATTTTTTAGTGCTGAATCCAAAAATGATCTTCATTTTTTACCATACCATTATGTCAGGATTTTGCACAAATCGCAAATTTTTAAAAAGTCGAAATATTGCGAAAATCTGCTACTATAAAGAAGACGTAACTTTTTTTTTTCATAATACGTTATTCATATATTTCTTTATACTATGCATAATGTGTATTTAAAATCCTTACAATTTTATTCCATGTGTGGAAGTTTCTTTGAATCGCTCATGCTCTACTTCGCGCTTTATCTTGTCTTTGGGGTTCATCTCGGTGTTTTATTTTGGAGGTTGGTAAGGCTGGGAAATTTATCGCAGATGTATTTAAAACATTTACCTGCTTTTGTTAAGACTTTGACAAATTGCTTTCAGATATTTTCGCTATTTTTTTTACTTTTTAACTTTGAAATTTATGATTTGCGAAAATTCCGACATGATAGTTAAAAATAAAGGTCATTTTCAGATTTAGCGGTATAAAATACATATAAATTAATTATCAAAAGGTAAAAAACACAACCATCGCATCTATTTTACAGTAGCAGATTTTCGCTATTTTTTTTCTTTTAATCTTTGAAATGTACAATTTGCGAATGATTCTGACGGGATGGTTACAAATAAAGGTCATTTTCGGGTTCAGCGCTAAAAAATGCGTAAAAATGAATTATCAAATGTTTAAAAATACAATCGTTGCAGGCTTTTGTTATTAACGTTGTTAAAACTTCACTAGAACTGAAAATAATAATAATAATAATAATAATTACCATAGTATATGAGTAAAAAGAAAAAGAAAAAAATAAGACATCTAATAAATAAATTCTGTTATACCGTTTTAAATTTTTAGACCTAATAAGTAACAACAAATCATATTTTGATGAGACGGGGGATTATATAATAAGACTGTTGGTTAACTCCAAGTGTTTCGGTTAATCGGACGTAGGAAAATAAGAGTCTATAATACTTTGAAATCGCATTAATTATAATTATTTCATATTCATTTAATAATTAACTGCAAGGAATGATTTGACCAACAGAAATTATGATTACATTGATCATATGTCATTCGGTATCGCAACCCCCCCCCCCCTCACACACACACACACACACACACAAAAAAAAAACGATTCTCTGGATCCGCCCCTGGGTCGGGTTGACTTTCTTTATTTCGGATTGTCTTTTGACTTTTGCAGGCCGGGTTCAAGTTGATTGATTTTCAAGTAAATGTCCAAAATATTTTTTCAGGTGAAAATCTATATATAATAGGGTTTTCGAAAATTGGATATATTTATTGAACGCTTTTTCAATTACCAACACCTTTATAATTTTACGGTTTTTCCTCTGAATAATGGATACCACCAAATCTACAGACACATAACGTGTGTGTGTGCATAAGTTATTACTGATACTTTTTTTTTTTTTATGTTGCATAAATAACGAAATGTTGGCAATATTTTTCATATTCCAAGAGAAGAAGAACAAGTTGGAAATTGTACGTCAAATGTGGCAAATGAGGTGCGTTCGTACTATAACTAGTTTTATAAATATTCAGATTTTGCTACATCAGTCGTTGCACTCTTATGCAAAAATGCCTGAATACAAAATTTATTACGATTCTATATATTTAATTCAGTAATACGGAAATAATATGACTCTATCTTAAATTGTCATCACCATGGCAACCTAGAATCATTACCTATCATTGGATATCATTGAAGTAATTGCATATGATAGCATTTAATAGAACGAAGAAAACTTTTAATAATCTCTTTAAGTTTTGATTCGATTTTCATAAGATTTAAAATGACTCGACAAAATTCTGGAACGATTATCTATATTATATTTCAATCCATTCGGTTGTGTAGTTTTTGTGCCGTTATATGCGAACAGACGGACGGACCAGACGACGGCTGTACGTGCTACGTATTTATATTAATTACATTTCCTCATAGATCATAATGCAATGGAATACTTTTGAGTGTCTCTGTAAATAAACTATGAACGCTACATACTTTATTTTTCAATATTATTTTTCAATATTATTTTCAATATTTTATTTTTCATGGCATAATAAATCTCAATAACATGTACCAATTACAGAAAAATTCAACTATATTAATATGCTTAACCACACTCATTAATCAGATACATGATTCAATCAGTGGAAATAGTGTCATAATTGAAAAAAAAATTACAATGGATTTCATAAAATGTAAGCAAATTAAAAGGATTGTATTAAATTATTCACTAATTTTGAAAGAACAGAATGCAGATGATTGTGAAAATAGTATTAAGTAAACTGTGTAAACAAAATAACAATAAGTAATGTATCTTAGAAATAAAATATATTATAATAAAAAATAAAATGTGAAAATAGCGCGCAGAGCATAATTTAAACGTACAGGTTTTGAAGGCTACGAAAAATACCAAATTCGAGCAAAATGAAACTTCTAAAAAAAGAACATTAGCCGCTCTAGGTCTACTATCTCGGATGGTTAGTAAGTAACTATAAAGAAAGATAACAGCTTAGCGCGAAATCCTTTGTGAATGAAAGAAAGGAGTGAAGTTCCTCCTCAGTCCTCAGTAGGGTTACTATTGCCTCAGGTCATATAAGAGGGGCTTTGTTACTGTAGTAGCCAGAAACTCACTCGTAGCTTAACTTTATCTACAGAGCCATAATTTACGGGCGTGTTTGTGTTACGCATTTTCCTGAATTTGTGAGTGAGCAATTTTCTCGTCATCAGGTTTTGGAAATCTTTTTTTTTTAAATAAGTGTTGCCTGCTACAAAAAAAGTTTACAAAGCCAGGTCCTGATTTATTAGGATAAGCAATTGTAAATTTATTATTTTTGGAAGCTCCTGTTTCAGTATACCTGAGTAGAAGTACATAATACTATACTAATCAAAATATGAGCAAACATTAGGTGTCAGGTTGTAGTTTAGGCGAAATTAAATAAGCAGGGTCCAACTCAAACTATTTAAGGGTCCGGGGCAAGCAGGGCCGAAACTAGGGGGGAGGGGCAGAGGGGGCGTGTACTTCGGGCGCCAAATGAAGGATTATACCTTTGGAATGGATCATTTTCTTCTGATGGACTGCCGGCTTCCATTATTATGAAAAAGCCGTTATAAATGAAGTGTTAAAAAAAATTATGGCCATTTTTTTTTCTCATTCTGACCAGAGTTCTAACTTTTTACGGCTGCTCTTTCATTTTCACCTAACACTTCATTTATGACGGCTGTTTCATAATTATGGAAGCCGTCAGTCCGTCAGAAGAAAATAACTCGGTTAAAATTCTCTTTGTAAATATACTTTTCGGAAGAGGGGGGGGGCGCCAAAATCCATGTTTGCTCCCATGTTGCATGAATCCATGTTGCAAAAGGCTAGTTTCGGCCCTGGGGGAAAGCCTCATTCTGGGGCCCTCCATCTATATATTCATAGAAATTGCTTGTGAATTATCCTTTAGTGACTAATAAAATTTTAGTTGTAATAAATTCATATGCATTGTATATACATAAATCTTTGATTTTTTTTTTTTTTTTTTTTTTTTTTTTTTTTTTTTTTTTTTATCAAAAAGGATTTGGATTACTTATGACCAGTTTTAATCATTTGACATCATCTTATCTATAATTCTGATTGATTTCATGGAGGCTCCTCAAATAAACCCGATCTGTGCAGTTCTCTAATTTTTCTCTCTCTCTGCAAATATATATATATATATATATATGTGTGTGTGTGTGTGTGTGTGTGTGTGTGTGTGTGTGTGTGTGTGTGTGTGTCGCATTAAAAAAAAAATAACTACGTTAATTTTACTAGTTATCTTCAATTATATTCAAGCCGGAGTTACAATAAGTATAAAATGAAATAAAGTATTCTTATTGGAACTTATCAACTGAAAGATGTGTGATATAAATCAGTTGGACAGTTTGTATGGGGAAATAAATGCAAACATCTAAATAACAACAACAACAACAAAAGTAGGGAAAGTGGGAGAACGTAACACACAGTTAATTTCAACACAGTTAATGTTAGCAAAATAAATTGTGCTACTTTATTAAAGAAACTAGTGAATTTGATTTTTTCATGATATAGTAATTAACAAAATATTTCTTTTATTTATTTATTTATTTGTATTCTTAATACTTCCCAGCATTTTAAAAAGTTGTTTATAACTTTTCTGACAGATAATTATCGATGAACTGTCATAAATATGCTTGGATCCAAATGAAATAAGCATATCTCAAGTCAAAAGGATTAGCACGAATTTTCTCTAGCATGACCCCTATTGAAAACAAAGCGTGTATAATTTATATTTCGTTCACACATTTAGAGGGACGCTGAAAAAAAATTGGAATATATATGGGAGATAAATGTTTGAAGTATGTTATACTAATATTATACTAATTCAAATATTACGAAATTTATAAACACAGTAATATGTTTTCTGTAGGAATTGGTGCGCGTAGTACTATGCAGAAATTCTGGTATGATGGCAGGTGTTTTTCTTTTTTTTTTTTTTTAAAAAAGGTGGTTTAGTTGGCAACACTGACTTTAAAGTAACTCTCAAAATGATTTGCAGTACAATTTATTTTACCTAATTTTATAGAATCCTTTAAAAATTAAATAAGTAATTTGAAACAATTGAAAAAAACAATACGGAATTTTCTCTCTATTTCTTTTCTTTTCTGTTTCTCCTTCTTTTTTTAAGTAACTCATTAGTTAGCATCTAATTCATGGCAAGCATTTCCCCCCACAGATCATAAAATAACGGAATTATTTGTGTCTCCCTGTAATTGCTCTATAAATATCTCACATTCTATTTTCAATAAAATATGCCATGTAACTTCAATAACATGCCAATTCAGTAAAAATACACGTACAGCCGTCATCCAGAAGCAATTTCTACGCACCGCAAAATTAAAATAAAGCTATTCGATTTCTAGAGACGAACAAATGGCAGACAGAAAACCGAAGTCATAAACACTTTTCAACTATGTTTAAAGTGTTAATAAAAATAAATAAATACCAACAGGATAATTACAGTTCACCCCTACAACCTTCCTCTTGACAGTCCAATGCTTTGACACAGTACCTTCTGTGATTTGCAATCGAACAGTTTTTAATTTTTCGATAAATGAATTACATCTTGAGTTATAGGCGATTGTTGTCTGAAGATAAGTGGTTTTTTTTCTTCCTTTCCTGTGCTGTCGCGTCCAGAAATTCGGTTCAAAACAAAACGCCAACTTTGACAGCATTCGCTGAAAATTTGTGTCTTTACCGAAAAACGAGAAAAAAAAAGTTCGTTTACGTAGTTTTTGAATAAGAGAACTTGCCAATCTGATACATTTGTAAACAAAAATTATTTTTAAAATGTGTCAGAAAGTAACCAGTATAGACTTGAAAAAAAAAACTGTGAAACTGCTTTTTTTCTTTTCTTACAATGAATTGAAATATCTAAATAAGCAATCTAAAAATACATAATGTAGTAAAGTTTATTTCCAGTAATTGCTGTCCATACTAATGTGTGCAATTTCTTTTTTGCAGTCTTTATATGATCTTTAGAATTCATATACACTGCGTAATACACAAAAAATTTGGTAACTTTAAACATGCATTTCACAGCTAAAAACGCACATCCAGCAATTATCAATTATAATCAATTCTGAAACCGAAATGACGCTCCTGCAACAATGAATTCCCGGCCTGACCCAAATCTGCAGAAAATCTAGAGAAAAAAAAAATCAACCTTAGCCCAGTCCGCGTATTGTGAAAGGAAATTGGCCCGACTCTGTAGATATTGTCGGAGGTAGTGTTGCCAATTTATAGAATTTTTTTATTCAAAATATCTACCAGAATTTCCGAATAGTTACATTCACGTTATTAAACCACGGAACGTCTACCATTAAATAAATAGCAAATTATTACTCGAAATTTCTAGTTGATCAATAAAATAAAAAAAAAAATTGCTCAGTTAAACTGATGATATTGAGCTCACAGGCTATTCACACTAATTGTATATCATACTCTTATTTCAAAGAATAATGCCCTTCGAAAAATAAAAGAAGGGATTAGCCCCGTTTCCCCCCTTTATACTTAACCAAAGAACCTCCAAATAATAAACTGGCATACCAAATTTGAAGCAAATCAGATAATTATGCATGAAAAACTATTTCGCTAAATTAAGGGGTGTATTAGCTCCCCATTTCCCCTTTTATGCTGAACCAATAAACCTTCAAATCTAATCAGAAAAGCTCCTTATCAGAATGAACCTAGAAAAAAAAAATTAAACTAAATTAGATAATTTTGCATGAAAACTCATTTATCTAAATTAAGGAGAGGGAGCACCTGCCCCACTTTTCCCCTTTTATACTTAACCAATGAACCTCCAAATCAAATTAAGAAAGCCATATCGGAATAAATTAGTATATCAAATTTGAAGCAAATCGAATAATTTTGCATGAAAAACCCATTTATCAAAATTAAAGGGGGGGGACTAGCCCCCGTCCCTCCTTTATACTTAACCAATTAATCTCCAAATCTAATCAAGGTAGCTCCTTGACTTCATAAACCGGTAAACGAAATTTGGAACAAATCGAACAATTCTGCATGAAAAACAGTTTCTACCCCATCACTACATTTCAATTAAGACCCTGGGACCCTTGGGGCCTGGTACAGGGGCCTTTGAAGTTTTAATGCATTAAATTGTTAATAAATTGCTTTCTTTTTATCTGATCTTCATTTTCGGGGTACTTTTTCCATTTAGTTATTCTCCCGTTTCTCCATTCCAGTTAAGATGATGACCCCGTCTATAGGGTCCCGTAGAGCCCGTTTCAGGGCTCCTTGAACTTTTTATGTGCCATGCATTTTCACCCCCTAATTTTTTCACCTTCTCAGGCGTAATTTTAAAATTGAGTCTTTGACTCCTCTCCCTAGACTAACACCCACATATTTTATTGGGGCCCTAGGGCCCTTTCTTAAGCATTTCTCCAATTTTTTGTGCATTTCTTTCAAATTATATTCATTTAAAAATATAAATTCATACAAAATTGGATTAAATTGGACATGAAATGAAAATTGAAATGTTAGTTCTAGAGTTGATATTGATGCCTGCGATTTTCTAATTAAGTTTGAAGTCAACTGTATAGTAAGTACTGTTTACACTCTTTTAATTAATTCAACTTTATTTTTTGTACTTAAAGATTGTAAGAAGTATTTTGTAATCGATATCACTGCCCTTCCCCCCCCCCCCCCTGTTTCTATGACTTAGAAACGAAAGAAAGTAAATTTATATATTTTTCAGTAAATTTTATTTCGCCCTTGCTAACAAGCCTAATTTTAGCGGTGGATTTGAAATAATTGCGATCCAAATTAAAGAATTGTAAAGACAGTTTTTTGAACTTCATGAAATTCAAAATTCCCATTAAAATATTACAAAAGAGTGTTTTTTCTTTTCTTTTTTTCTTTTTTTTTTTTTTTTTTTACTTTTTATGAGCATATTTATTTTCTCAAACATTGGAGATAGATAATAAATATTTAGAAAGCTAAAGTTATATTTGATCATTTGTACAAAGACTGTAAGTACTGCCTACAGGATTTCACTTCAGTAGGAATGAATTTTTTGAATAAAGTAAATAATGTTGCAAGTGCGTTTTCTGAAAAAATTTAATAAAAATAAAAATAAACAAACCATAGATTTATTTATTTATTGAAGAAGAAATTTGAAAGAGATCTAAAGCTAGAAGAGAAAGAAGGGTTGGGGGGGAGGGGCAGTATGGATAGTTCTCAACCTGAAAATATTTTTGCCCTACATATTCGAGTATCGATTTAAAATAATTGTTGATTAGTGATTCTCCGCTTCTTTTTTAAGCTCAACTTTTTTGAATAAAACAATAAATCGCAAAATTTTCATACATCTTTCTCTGGATATTCTCCATTAATAATAAATTTGTCCTGCCATACAAAATGCAGCTTGTAGCATTTTTGCTTTTGTAAAGATTTCCATTACCGCTTCACCATAACTGAAACTAATGAGTTGATATAGCTTGACTGTAATCGTACAACTGTCATCACAAAAAGAGAAAATTTATCGTGAGCAGAGGGTGATTCTTTGAAACCTGAATGCTGAAGGAATAGCATACACCATCGTTTCACATACCGGCCGCTTATATAACCGATTACTTACTATCCTGTCATTGTTATGCCTTGGGGTCTTTTCTACTACGTCCAAATCATTCTTTTGCTATCTTTATTATAGCATCACAGATGGTAAAAATCTGTGGAATCACAATTAGAAGGAATTGGAATATCAAAAGCATTATTCAGAAAAAAGAGGAAAGGATTTGCATTGCGAATGTCATCCATAACTAATTGAAAACTATTTCGTAGCTCTTCTCAATTCAAAGTAAGAGTTCTGCATCGGATCAGTAACGCGCTGTTATTTGAACCCGACTGGACCCGCAATCCAAGTCGGTCGGGTTGGAGCTATATTTTTAAGGTGCAGGTCGGGTTGACTTTCGTTATTTCTGATTGTTTTTTACTTTTGCAGGTCGGGTTAGGGTTGATTGATTTTTAACTAAATGCCCAAAATATTTTTTCCGGTTAAAATCTATATATAATAGGGTTTTCGAAAATTGGATATATTTATTGAACACTTTCAATTTCCAACACTTTTATATTTTACGCTTTTTCCTCTGAATAGTGGATACCACCAAATTTACAGATACATAACGTGCGTGTGCGCATAAGTTATTACGAATACTTTTTTGTATGGTGTATCAATAACAAAATGTTGGCAATATTTTTCATATTCCAAGAGAAGGAAAACAAGTTGGAAATTGCACGTCAAACGCGGCAAATGAGGTGCGTTCCTGCGTTCGTACTGTAACTAGTTTTATAAATATTCAGATTTTGGTGCAACAGCTGTTGCACTCTTATGCAAAAAATGCCTGAATACAAAATTTATTACGATTCTATATATTTAATTCAGTAATACGGAAATAATATGACTATATCTTAAATAGGACGTCATCACCATGGCAACCTAGAATCATTACCTATTATGGGATATCATTGAATTAATTACGTATGATAGGATTTAATAAAACGAAGAAAACTTTTAATAATATCTTAAGTTTTGATTCGATTTTCATAAAATTTGAAACAACTCGACAAAATTCTAGACCAATTATCTATATAAATTTCAAACCATTCGGTTGGGTAGTTTTTGCGCTGCTATATGCGGACAGACGGACGGAACAGACGATGACTGTAGGTGCTACGTATTTATATAATTACATTTCCTCATAGACCATAATATAAATGAAATGTGTCTATAAATCTCTCTATCTTTTGAATGTCTCTATAAATAAACTATGAACTTCGTAATTAAATGACGTTTTCTATTTTTTGATAAAGCGAAAATATCTGTTAGAAAATACAATCAAAGTTAGCGTTTTGAATCGAATTTTTCGAAGCGATAGCATAGGAAAGGAGAAAAAGCTGTCGTCACGTGACAAAAATCTCTTGCAACTCAATAAGTAATTTATTTATTAAAAAAATGGAAAATGCTATTTGTTTTCAAATCGCTTCAATAGTCATACCTGTTATTTTTATGCTATTATAGTTAAAAATGAGTCAAAACATTTGTCAGAAAGTTTCGCTTTGAGGAGCAGGGAATTTGAGAACCAGACATATTCCCAATGATTCCATTATGGCTGTTACTATTTTTACAAAACATATTGCCTACCTGACACATTCTGGGCTGGGCTCTGACACAATGTAACTGTTTGATGGGGATCTGATCTCTACGCATTTTTGTACTGATGTCAGTGGCGTACGCAGGATTTTATTTCGGGGGGGCGGGGGGGGCTGACTTAAATTTCCATAACGTTCCATATTTTACGAAACACGTTGAATTTTGCTGTAAACGGAAATCATTTTTGACAATAATGGGGGGAGGGCAGGCGCAGCCAGAGAGGGGAAAGGGGGGGGGGGCAGGGGTGATTCTGTTCCGAAATTTCCAAAAATTTAAGGCATGAGGTTCCAAAAATTTTAAAAAACCGTCATAGGATCGCAAAAAAATCAAATTTCGTAAATGGATCGGGGAGAAAACACGAATTTCGTCAAATGATCGCGGAGGAAATGCAAATTTTGTCAAATGACCGCGGAGGAAACGCGAATTTCGTCTAATGACCGCAAGGAAACGCGAATTTCGTCTAATGACCACTGAAAAAACGTGAATTTCGCCCAAACGACTCCAGGAAAAAAGTGAAGTTCATCAAGGGATCTCGGAAAAAACGCGAATTTCGACAATTGATGTCGAAAAAACATATTCCATCAAAGGGCCGTGGAGAAAACGCGAATTTCGTCAAAGGATTGCAAAAAACGTGAATTTCGTTAAAGCATCGTAAAAATATGCGAATTTCGTGAAAAAGACGAGGAAAGAGTGTAACTTTCAACAAGGGATCGTGAATAAAATGCGAATTTCGTCAAAAAGCCGCAAAAAAATCGCGAATTTCGCAAAAAACCCCGCAAAAAACGCAAATTTCGACAAAGGATCGCGAAAAAATGCGTATCCCCTCGAAGGGCCTCGAAAAACGCGAATTTCGTCAAAAGATTGCAAAAAAAAACGCGATTTCGTCGAAGGGCCGCAAAAAAACGCATAATTCGACAAAGGATCGCGAGAGAAAGGACGTATTCCGACAAAGGGCCACGTAGACAAAGCTAATCTCGTCAAATTATCCCCCCAAAAAAACAACGCGAATTTTGTCAAAGGGCCACGGAAAAAACGCGGATTTCGTCAAAGGACGGCGGAAAAAACGCGAATTTCGTCAAAAAAAAAGCAAATTTCGACGAAGGTTCAAGGAAAAAAAATCGTATTCCGTCGAAGGGCCGCGGAAAAGAAAGTGCGTTTCGTCAAAAAGCCTGCAAATTTTGGCAAAGGATCGCGAAAAGACACGTATTCCGTCGAAGGGCCGAGGAAAAACGCAAATTTCTCCAAAAAATTAAAAAAAATCGCGATTTTCGCCAAAGGCCCATGAAGAAAACGCAAATTTCGACCGCGGAAAAAAATGCGAAACTCGACAAAGAATCGCGAGAAAAAGCTCGTATTGCGACAAAGTCCGCGTAGAAAAAGCGAATATCGTCAAAGCATCGCAAAAAAGCCATGAATTTCGTCAAAGAGCCGCGAAAAAACGCGAAGGCCGTTTTAAAAAACGCGAATTTCAAAAAAGGATCGAGGAAAAAACGCAAATTTCGTCAAAGGATTGCGGAAAAAACCCGAATTTCGTCAAAGAGTCGCAGAAAAAACGCAAATTTCGGCGTAGGATCACGAAAAAAAACGCGTATTTCGTCGGAGGGCCGCGGAAAAGAAAGCGAGTTTCGTCAAAAAGCCGCTGAAAAAATGCAAATTTTGGCAAAGAATCGCGAAAAGACGCGTATTCCGTCGAAGAATTCCGCCGCGGAAAAACGCGAATTTCGCCAGAAAATCACAAAAAACTGTCGATCAGGATCGCGGAGAAAACGCGAATTTCGTAAAAATACGCGGGAAAAACGCGAATTTCGTCAAAAAATCGTGGAAAATGCAAATTTTTACAAAGGATCGCGAAAAAAATGCGTTTCCGTCAAAGGACAGCAGAAAAACGCGAATTTCCTCTAAAAGCTGCAGGGGGAAAAAACAAAATTCGACAAAGAATCGCGAAAAAGACGCGTATTCCGTCGAAGTGCCGTGGAAAAACGCGAATTTCGCCCGCGAAAAAAAAATGCGAAATCAGACAAAGGATCGCGAAAAGTACATGTTTCGACAAAGGCCGCGTAGAAAAACCGACTCTCAAAGAATCGCAAAAAAAACCCGCAAATTTCGTCAAAGGGCCGCGGAAAAACGCGAAAGCCGTTTTAATTAAGAGTGTTCTCAAATACAAAACGGCAACTTTCTGACATAAGTTTTACTTTATTTTTGTTCGGAAATGCATGAAACTAGCAGGTCTTGTTGTTCAGAAACTATGTAATCGAGTTTTTTTCCGTTTTTTTTTTTTTTTTTTTTTTTTTGCAAACGCAATAGATCTTTCACATAATGGTGCCAAAGTTGACGTCTTTGAACCGAAGTTTCCGAAGAAAGCAGACAAACTAGACCGTGAAGGGCAAAAATCGTGTTTGTCACGTGATCAAAAATGCTTATAGCTCAATAGGTAACTTAGTGATAAAAAATGGAAAAAACAGTTCAATTCCAAATCGCTTCCACGGCCTGGCTTTCCAATTGTATATCTTTCCGTTAAAAAAGTGCCGCAGAAAAAGTGCGAATTTCGGCAAAGGGTTGTGATAAAACCTGTAACAAACAAAGTGGAAAAAACACAGCGGTCTCATTAGGAAACAACACACATACAAACAACTATGTTTATTATTATAGGTATAGTTTTTAAATTGAGGTAATATGCTGAACTGACTTTTTTAAAAGTCTGGTTAACCCGAACCCAACTTGCAGGAATCTACACTCAGCCTGAAATCAATGTGAAATGAAAACAGCGTTAACGCAAAAAGCAACGGAAATAATTGGCGCCGGGAAGGGATTCCCCCCTCTGCTGTAACCTTTCAGAAAATTTGCTGTGAATTTCAGATTTTTTTTTTACCACTCAGAATCATCCGTGGGGTAGTGGCACGGGCCCGATTCTGAGACCGCCCCACACCGAATCAAGTTGGAAAGAGTTAATGGGTTTTTTTTTTATATACTTTCATTAAAAAGAAAGTCATTGCAGCTTAAAATCTATAACATTGTTCTCCCCACCACCGAAAATAAAGTCTCCTTCACCTTCTTTGGGTATGCTGTGGTGTCTATGTGGACTAACATGGGACTAACGAGAATATCTAATCCGCGGTAAAACAGAAATCTAAATTACAAATTTATCTGAAACAATAAGAAAAAAAAATCAGCACCTTTTTCATTTCATTTTCGACTATTTTGAATGGGGGCCTGTCACCCCATCAGCCCCTTCCCCTCTTTGGGTATACTGTGGTGTAAATGTGTGCTAATACGGGACTAACCAGAATGTCAGTTCGTTATATTGCAGAAAACAAAGTTGCAAATTTATCTCAAACAAAAAGAAACAAAATTCAACATTTTTTTAAATTTCATTTTCGACTATTTTGGGAAGGAGCTGTAACCCCATTCCACTTCTTTGGGTATAATGTGGTGTCACGGTGTACAAATATGGAACTAAAGAGAAGAGAGCGGCTAGCCTGTTGAATGATAGGGGGAAATACTACAAATTAATCTCAAACAGAAGGGGAAAAAAGCATTTTTTTTTTCATTTCATTTTCGACTAGTTTGGAAGAGGGGGCTGTAATCCGATCAGCCCCCTCCCCTTCTTTCGCTATGCTGTGATGTCAATGTGCTAACATGGCACTAACATGAATGGCTATTTCGCTGTATGACAGAAGAAAAAAATTACAGATTTATCTAAAAAACTAAGCATTACAGAAAAAATAGTACAAATTTTATCTCAAACAAACAAACAAAAAAAGCATTTTTTCATTTCATTTTTCGACTATTTTGGGAGGGGGCTGTAACCCAATTTGTCACTTTTATATCTTTAGGTATAATGTAGTGTTACTGTGCACTAATATGGAACTAAAGGGAAGGGTGTCTGTTCAATGATAGGAGAAAAATGTAAATTTTTCTCAAGCAGAAAGAAAAAAAATCAGCACTTTTTTTTCATTTCATTTTCGACTATTTCGAGATGAGGGGGCTGTAATTCCATCAGCCCCCTCCCCATCTTTGAGCATGCTGTGATGTCAATGTGGACTAATATGGGATTAACTAAAATGACTATTTCGCTGTATGACAGATGAAAAAATTACAGATTTGTCCAAAAAAGTAGGGAAAAAACACTTTTTTCATTTAATTTTCGAATATTTCGAGAGAAGGGGGTCTGTAACCCCCATCAGCCCCTTTTCTCTTCTTTGGAGTCAATATGGAGTAATACTGGACTAATGAGAATGGCTATTTCGCTGTATGATAGAAAAAAAAATGAAAAATTTTCCCAAAAAAGAAAGAAAAAACCAGCAATTTTTTCGTATCAATTTCGAAAATTTCGGGGGGGGGGGGCTGTAGCCCCATCAGCCCCCCCCTTGGGTACGCCCATGACTGATGTTGTCAAACTAGCATCGGCTTCTGCATCACATTTATATTTAAATCGTTTCTCAAGTGCACTGCTCAACAAGCCCGAAAATTTCTGACACATTTACATTTCATTTTTAAACGTAAAAACAACACAAGATTGGCAGGGATGGAAGCGATTTCTAATCGAAATGAGTTTTTCGTTTTTTGATAAATAAATTGATAAGTAGTGTCTATGAGCAATAAATGCTGATATTCCGTTTTCAATTGTGGTATCCTTCTTTACCATTTTTAACCATTTTTTCCCATATTATTTGGTGTATCTAAGTTTAGAACAGCCCTGGTACTCTAGTGTTTTTAGTGATTATTTAAAAGTCGGGATTCACCTCAGCTCATAAATACTGCGCTCCGAAGACCTGCGGAACAGCGCTTCTGAAATACGGAAGCCTAAATTGTCTTTTTCTATTCCTCCGATCTACTATCTTTTGCGTCTTTCTTCCGAAGGCCTTACATATTTGACGTAGCGTGTCGTACACATAGTAGCATACTTCCATCTAGTGCTCACAAATCTGTCTCAGTCCATTTTCTGTCTCAGTATTTAAAAATGGCGACGAGGAATGCCGGAATTATTCGCAACAGTATCTGCTGTTTTTACTCGCTGCTTTTTGTTCATGTTTGTAAAATATTCTTAATGATCAACTTATTAGCTCCTCGCGTTGCTTAATTTGCACTGAAGCTCATAGGAACGCAGCTCCAGTACTTCTTAATTTTTAATTAATATTTAAATGTTAGTCGGAACCCACCAGAGTTTATAAACAATGCTCACATAATCCCCGAGTGTTCTGTCGATACAAAGAAATCCTTGGTGAATACGATTTTTGGAAATTTTCCCACTCCCTGATTTCATTCTTTTTGCTCTCTTTATTTATTAGATTTTATTATATAGAAATGAATATTAGATGTAGTAAAAATATATTTTGTTATATACGAATATAAATATATATATATATATATATATATATTCTAAAAAAAAGAAATTGCTTTAAATCTTTTAAATACTTTTTGAAATTAAAAAAAAAAATGTGAGTACAAGAGGGGGGGGGGGGGGGGGGGCTGTTGCACTAAAGTTTTTATTGGTGCAGAATGTTAGAGCTCTGGTACGTTTTTTGTTATAAATTAAGTCCTGTATGTATATATATAGATAGATATGTATATATCATACAAAAAGCTGCACAAAAGAATTCGAATATTTTTCTGCCTATAGATGGTAATAGCTAAAAATTGATTCACAAATGTGTTATACGTTTTCCAAATTATTTACTTAGACTCACCTTATTACAGTGTGAAATTTTGTTAGAGTATTCTGGATGTGTTGGAAAGTCTTTCATAATCTATGCTTTATGCATAATTTTTGTTTCCTTTTACTTACTGTAAATAAATTGAAAACAAAATATGAAAAATTGTTTAAATGCCCAAGATTTTACTCAGGCTCCAAAATATTTGAATACATGTAATATATTTTAAAATAAAAATCAGTCATTCACAGCATTTTGGTAAAGTGTCTTTCACATGATTAACCTACACGTTAAGCTATCTAAAAAACGCGAAATGAATAATTAAATAAAACAAAGAAATCAAAGACGTTTATCATTCACTTTTTCATAAATTAAGAAAGAAAGTTGCCACAGTATTACTAGTAAGCGGGAAAAAAATCTCAATTGATACGGCTAGGAAAGAATGAAATACAGACCCGGTTGGGGTCGAATCTCGAGAAAAAATTTAAGGCCTGATCCCTACTGGCAGGGCTGATTCTGAGTAGAAATTTTATTCCTCTGCTTAGTTGCAACATACCTAAATTAAGAAGAAAAAAAAAACTTATAGGGTACAGCAGGCTTCAGGGGCTTCGTCAGAGAAATTCAAAAATGGGCACCGCGAGACAAAAAGTTTGGGAATCACTGATTTAAAACACAGAATTTGATTTTTGGAAAAATGCTGTATTTTCTCTCTCTCTCTCTGTCTCTCTCTCTCACACACACAAAAATAAATAAATAAATAAAATAAAAATATTATTCGAGAACTTGACTAAAGGTATCAGATATCTGTTCCCCCCCCTTTTTTTTTCCTCCCTCTCTCTCTTTCTATTTTCTTTTTTGTTGCGTTATCTGCAAAGCCTGGTTCTTTGTTCTTACATTTTTTGTATATGATATAAATTTAATAAATAAATGGTATCGTTTATGGAGAGAAAAGAAAAAAATATGTGTAAACTTAATCTAAATAAGTAAAAAATAAAAAAGTAAAAGCTTGTTAGCTAAAGGTGTTTTGCTAATGTACTTTGTTAAAGAAATTGGACAATTTGATTTTTTTCATAAAATAGTAATTAACGAAATTCTATATTCTTAATATATTCAACATTGTTTAAAGGTATTTGTAACTAATGTAAATCTTTCTGTCAAAATACCGCTAATATATATTTATGTTATTTATTTATTTTATTTTCATTTAATGAAAATAAACTTGAAATAATATATATTATCAGAATATATAGATATATATATACCTTTTGACTACCAAGAGTTCAATGTTCCGTTTTACCACATACGAAACCAAAAGTCAATTTTTTTTCTATGGCATTTTTTCTTTTATTTTTTCGTAGTTTATAAAAGTATAATAAGTATAAACTACTAATATATAGATATATATACCTTTTGACTACTAAGAGTTCAATGTTCCGTTTTACCACATACGAAACCAAAAGTCAATTTTTTTTCTATGGCATTTTTCTTTTGGGCAAGTAAGAACAAAAAAAAAAAAAAAAAAGAAAAGAAAAGAAAGAAAGAAAGAAACCGGAGCGAAATTTGAGAAAATAATATTATCTACCGAAAAATAAAAAATACATTATACTTTTATAAACTACGAAAAAATTTATTATATTATTATATATAATAAATTTTAATTAATAATATAATTAATAATATAATATTATTATATTATATTATTATATTATTATATTTATTATATTATTTATTATATTAAAATTTGAATCATTAATTTTCTTATGACGTAACTCTTTTTTTTTATATATATATAAGTGTGTGGGGGAGAAGGCATAGTATATGGGAAGCAGAGAGCGCAAGGGAAACACCCGCACTCTCTTACTAAATCTTTGAAAATGTTTTTGGTCAAAAAGAATTTGGGTGACTTACGGCCAATTTTAATCATTATTTCATCATCAGCCAATTTTAATCATTGGCCGGAACAGCTCCCTGCATGCCCCTGCATTAATCAGGCACTGATAATACACAAGTCCAGTCTTAGAAGTACACAACTAGATGCTTACTATAGAATATAATGTACAAGGCATTTACCATTCATTTACAGTGACATACAAAATAATTGGGTTACAGTATTGCCTGTGGATCATAACTGCCGAAAGGATATTTTCCATTGTATATGCGTTTTTATTTTCTAACACTGGTGAAAAATATTTAAGAATTCAGTTCTGCAATCCTTTAACTTACGTAAGTATACTCGTATTTTCATGTAAATGATATAAGTATTCAGATTTACCATGGCATGTTCGGTATTGAAAATGAAATGTGTGGTATTTATAGTTCATTTACAGGGGCACTCAAAATAATTCCATTACACTAGAATCTATGGGAAATAATCTTTTTGTTGTATTTTAATGACATTATAATATTTTAAACATACTGAAATGAATACATAACGCGGCAGTGCATTACAAGATGCCTACTATAAAATAGGGTATGATTTATCATTCATTTACAAAGACACACAAGAGCAGTGTTGAATTCAGGGGGTGATCCGGGGGTGGCATTCACCACGGAGCAGTGAGCTGTCTCCGCCCCCCCCCCCCGCCGGAAGTTTTGAGATTTTGTGTTTTCAATAGTCAAAAAGTGCAATCCCCCCACAATAACATAAACCACGCCCGGATAAAAGTGTCTGAATTCAACACTGCACAAGATAATTCAATTACAGCATTGTCTGTGACAATAATTGCTGAACACAGAATTCTAAGTATTAATCTTAGAATTCTGTGTTGCTGAAAATGCGTTTTTACCTTTAGCAGGCGTTTTTAAATCACAAAATTTTGCAATATTCCCTTTTTTTGCAGAAATTCTAGAAATGATATGTACAGCGCACAAAAGAACGGTCTACGGGTAAAATTCGTTTGCAATGTATTTTTATAATGCCGTAATGTAACGGAATTTTTAATTTCAATGAGATTAATATTGTCAAACATTATTCAAAACCCTCTTCAAAAGGTTTTCCCCATAGGCAGGAATGTAACCGAATTCTTTTAAATGTCCCTGTAATGGAACTGCTACGCACTTCATTTTCAATATCGAACAAGCCATAGTGAATATCAATAACATATATCAATTTCATGACGATCTGGCGGCATTTACGTGAGTTAGAGATCAGACAGACGGCAGACAAATCGAATACAAAAACACTTTACAACTATATTAGAAGGTGTTAAAAAGCGTAATCGACAGATTTTTTTTCCTCGCGTCTACGGAGTGACTAACATTAAAATGAAAATGTTAATTTCTTCAAAGATTACAATCATTACATCAATTACATTTTTTCTATCTTAACCACTCTGGAGCATAAATAAATATGCAAACATGGCGGATTTTAATTTTGGATACCTGAAATTAATTTTTTAAAACTTTCCATCGTAGCTGAAAAGTGATTATGCATACGGTTTGTCTGTCTGCCATCTGTCGTAGCTCTAACTCGCGTAAATGTAGTCAGATCATCATGAAACTGATATATGTTATTGATATTCACCATGGCATGTTCGGTATTGAAATTGAAACGTGTAGCAGTTACACCTTTTTTACAGGGACACTCAAAAGAATTCCAATACATTATGGTCTACGGAGAAAAATCTGACCCAGTCGAACCCTGCTGACACACACA
Source organism: Maratus speciosus (assembly GCA_963932465.1). Lineage (NCBI taxonomy): Eukaryota > Metazoa > Arthropoda > Arachnida > Araneae > Salticidae > Maratus > Maratus speciosus. The sequence goes on along the minus strand of OZ010787.1, from coordinate 653,103,180 downwards.
GTATTAAAAAAGAAAAGTGCCCAGTTAAACTAATGGCATTGAGCTCACAGTCTATTCACACTAATTGTAAATTATACTTTTATTTCAAAGAATAATACCTTTCGAAAAATAAATTAAGGGGGGATTAGCCTCCTCCTTATTTCACATCTTTATACTTAACCAATGAGCCTCCAAATCTCACCAGGGAAGCGTCTTATCAGAATAAACCGGTATACCAAATTTGAAGCAAATCGGATAAAAATATATCCATTTATCTAAATTAAGGGGATATTGCACCTCCCCCGATCCCCCTTTTATACTTAAACTATCAATCTCCAAATCTAATCAGGGAAGCGCCTTATCAGAATAAACCGATATACCAAATTTGAAGCAAATCGGATACGAAAATTCATCTTTGTAAATTAAGGGGTATTACACCCCCCCCCCCCCGATTCCCCCTTTATACTTAAACAATGAACCTCCAAAACTAATCAGGGAAGCGCCTTATCAGAAATAACCGGTATACCAAAATTAAAGCAAATCTGATAATTATGCACGAAAAACCCATTTATCTAAGTTAAGGGCGGATTAGACCCCCCCCCCCGTACCCTCCCTTATACTTAACCAATGAACCCCAAAACTAATAAAGGAAGCGCCATACCGTTATAAACCGGTATACCAAATGTGAAGCAATTCGGATAAGAAAACGCATTTTCTAAATTAAGGGGATAGTACCCTTCCGATCCCCCTTTATACTTAACCAATGAACCCCCAAAACTAATCAGGGAAGCGCCTTATGAGAATGAACCGTGAAAGAAAATTGAAGCAAATCGGATATTTCTATCAAGAGTTATCGCGTTACGTACGTGCGTACATACGTACATACATACATACGTACGTACATACGTACGTACGAACATACAGAATCTGCGGGCACATTAGCTCTTAGGCTTTGATAGCCTGTGAGCTAAAAACTGAATATTTCACTTTTTTAAATTTTACAATTTCAATCGCATTACTCAGGGGCAATTCTGAGTAAAAAAATATTTTCTGAAATCCACAGCAAATTTTTTAAAAAAGTTACAGGAAAAAAAGGGGGTGGGGTGGGGAATCCTCTATTTTTTTCCAGATCGGTTTAACTCTGTTTTCGGTCGGGTCAATTTCAGGTTAAGTGTAGATTCCTGCAAGTTCGATTCAGGTTAACGCAATTTTTCTAAAGTTAATTCAGTATCTTGTTTCTGATTAAAAATTATGCCTGCAATAATAAACATAAACGGGTGAGCTGTTTTCTAAAGAGACTACTGCGTTTTTTCTGCTATCCTATGACAAAATTTCCATTTTTTTTCACGATCCTCTGAAAAAATTCTCGTTTTTTTCGCGGCCCATTGGCGAAATTCACGTTATTTCTAGCAGTTCTTTGACGAAATTACCGCTTATTTGAGCTTTTTGACGAAATTCGAGTTTTCTCTGCGGCCCTTCGACGAAATTCGCTCTTTTACGATCCTTTGACGAAATTCGCGTTTCTTCCGAGATACTTCGATGAAATTTGAGGATTTTAAGCAGCCTTTTGACAAAATTCTTTTTTTTTTTTACGATCCTCCGACGAAATTCACATTTTTTTCGCGTCCTTCGACGAGATTTGCAGTTTTTCCACAGACTTTGACGAAATTCTCATTTTCCAGCGATCCTTTCACGAGATTTGCGTTTCTTCAGCAGCCCTTTGACGAAATTCACGTTTTTCCGCTGCATTTCGACGAAAGTCTCATTTTTACAGCAACCCTTTGACGAGATTCGCATTTTTCCCAAAATACTTTGACAAATTAGCGTATTTTAAGTAACTTTTCGACAAAATTCTTTTTTCCCACAAATTACCGACAAAATTTACATTTGCAATCGCAATCCTTCGACGAAATTTGTGTTTTTTACGATGCTTTTTGACGAAATTCGTGTTTTTTCTAGTGGTCCTTTGTCAAAATTTGCGTTTTTCTTTAGTTCTTTGACGAAATTCGTGCTTTTTCTAGAAGACCCAATACAAAATTCGCTTTTTTACCCTCAACACTTTGGCGAAACTAGCATTTATTACGCGAATTTTTGACAAAATTCCCCTTTTTGCGAAGCTTTGACGAAATTAGTGTTTTTTTCCGCAACCGTTTCGCGAAATTTGCGCTTTTACGCTACCTTTTGATGAAATTCGTGTTTTTTCTAGCTGCCCCTTTACAAAATTAGAGGTTTTTCCCTCAGCCCTTTGACGAAATTCATGTATTTTTTAATATGCCCTTTGACAAAATTCATGTTTTTTCCCACAGCCCTTTGGCGAAATTCGCATTTCATCCGCGACCATTTGACAAAATTATCCTGTTTCCGCGATTCTTTGACGAAATTTGCGTTTTTTTGCGGCCTTTTGACGAAATAAGTGTTTTTCCTGGCGGCAATTTGACAAAATTCGCATTTTTTCTCTGAGTATTTTGTCGAAATTCGCGTTTTTTTTTTTTTTTTTTACTACTGTGTGACAAATTTTGGATTTCTTTTGCAGTCCTTTGGCGAAGTTCGAATTTCTTCCGCCACTCTTTGACGAAATTTGCGTTACTAAATTTGCGTTTTTCTTCGAGATATTTTGACGAAATTAGCATTTTTAAGTAGCATTTTGATAAAATTCTTTTCTTTTTCCAAGATCTTCCACCGAAATTCACTTTTTTTTTCGAGATACCTTGACGAAATTAACGTTTTTAAAGCAACATTTTGATAAAATTCTTTTCTTTTTCCGCGATCTTCCGACGAAATTCGCGTTTTTTCGCGATCATCCGACGAAATTTGTGTTTTTTACGCTGCTTTTGACGAAAGTCATGTTTTTGATAGTGGTCCTTTGTCAAAATTCGCGTTCTCGTTCCGTAGCCCTTTGGGAAAATTAACATTTCTTGCACGACCCTTTGACAAAAAATCTCTTGTTTCCGCGAACCTCTGACGAAATTTGCATTTTTTTCGCAGCCCTTTGACGAAATTCGCGATTTTCTGCGGCCTTTCGATGAAACTCGTTTACTTTTCGTGACCGTTTCGCGAACTTTGAGTTTCTATACTGCCTTTTGACGAAATTCGTGTTTTTTTTATAGCGGCCATTTGACAAAATTAACTTTTTTTCCGAAGCCCTTTGCGAAATTCTCATTTTTCGTGATCTGTTGACGAAATTCGCCTTTTTTGTACGGCCCTTTCACGAAATTCGCATTTTTCGCGGTGTTTTGAAAAAACTGCATTTTTTCTGAGGACATTTGACAAAGTTTGCGTTTTCCGCAGCCTTTTGACGAAATTCGCTATCTTTTCGTGATCTTTCGATAAAATTGGCTTTTCTCCGCGGCCCTTCAATGAAATTCGCATTTTTATCTAGCGGCTCTTTGACGAAATTCGCATTTTCTCCTCAATACTTCGTCGAAAGCATAAGCATTTTTTAATATCGTTAAGATAGCATTTTTTAAGCAGCATTTTGACTAAAATATTTAATTCACAATTCGCCGACAAAATTTCCGTTTTTTTTCCGCGATCCTTCGACAAAATTCGCGTTTTATATCCGCGGCCGTTTGACGAAATTCGTGTTTTTCCTAGCGGCCTTTTCACAAAATTCACGTTTTTTCTTCGCGGCCGTTTGGCGAAATATTTTTCTGAAACTCTCTATTTATTTAACTCTCGTTTTTCGAGGTCCTTTGACGAAATTTACGTTTTTTCCTTGTTCGTTTTACGAATTTTTCGTTTTTCCGCAGCCCTATTACGAATTCGAATTTTCCCGCGGCCCTTTCTAGAAATTTGCTACTTTTTCGTGATATTCGAAAATTTCACTTTTCTGCAATCCTTCGACGAAATTTGCGTTTTCCCCGCGATATTTAGACGAAATTAGCGTTTTTAATTCAGCCTTTTGACGAAATTCGCTTTTTTTTCAGGATCTTTTGACGAAATTTACGGATTTTCTGCAATACTTTGATTAAATTTGCTTCTTTGCGATCTTTTGACGAAATTCTCGTTTCTTCCGAAATACCTTGACGAAATTAGCGTTTTCTAAGCAGCCTTTTTATAAACTTCATTTTCTTCACGATTCTGCAACGAAATTCACATTATTTTCGCGATCCTTCGCTGAAATTCACGGACCTTTGATGAAATCCGTGTTTTTAATTTGTTTTTCTAGCGGCCCTTTGATAAAATTCCCGTATTTTCCCCGACTCCTTCGGCAAAATTCACTTTTGTCTGCGATCCTTAGACGAAATTGCTTTTTCTCTGCAATCTTCGACGAATTTTGCGTTTTTACCGCGATACTTCGACGAAGTTGCCGATTTTTTTCTTCGGACGATTAACAAAACTGATTTTTTTCAGCGACCATCTGTCGAAATTCGCGTCTTTTTTTATCCCAAATTTTCAGACTGATGATCGATTTTAAAGTGTTTTTGGAACCGAAAGCCGTAAATTTTCGGATGAATCTGAACAGAATCACCTTTGCACATACTGAACAAAATAAAATAATTACTTTTATTAAAAAAGACATATTTTGCTCTCTGTAAATAAAATCCGCTACTGAAGTAATGTTTTCAACCAATTTTCTTTGTTTCATTCATCAAATCTTGCAGGTAATTACCATCTAGATGGTATTCCAAGTGCTACTCGACTTTTAATTTTTTTTCGGTATCCATAAGTAGAAAATATTGGATACTTCGAATTTTTCAGCTACCAGTTTGGGATTTATTTATACAGAGGTGACTTTTATTATCCTTTAAACTGCTGATGAAATATTCTTCCAATTGTAAAAAAGCGTATAAATCAATCTTTTGTTTCATAAGGGGTTGTATATATATATATATTTAAATATGATTTTTTTTATATGGCCCCTGGGCCCTAATACCTTATATTTACAAAAATATTGTCCTACATCTAGGAAGGAAATTAAAAAAATCCCCACTTGCGGTATTATGACACTTTCAGTTTTATGAAATTTCAATGTTTTTACCTGCACTAAAAGTATTTCTTTCCTTTTTTAGTACCAGAAAACACTGAAATATATCGTTTTGAAGGGAAGGGGTGCCTAAAGAAATATAGCCTAGGGGTAAAAAGGTAGTTCAAGGGTGATTCTGAGTAAAAAGAAAAATTTTCTGAAATTCACAGCAAATTTTCTGAAAAGTTACAGCAGAGGGGGGTGGGGATGAGAAATCCACTCCCGGCACTAACTACGCGTTTTTCCGCGGCCCTTTGACGAAAATCGCGTTTTTTGTGATCCCTTGACGAATTTTGAGTCTTCGAGATCTTTTGACGAGATTTGCGGTTCTTTCGCGATTTTTTGAAGAAATTTTGGGGATTTTTTCGCGATTTTTTGAAGAAACTTGCGTTTTTCCGCGAATCTTTGACGAAATTTGTGTCTTTTACGCGATTCTTTGTTGAAATTCACGTTTTTTTTCTGCAAACAGTTGACAAAATTAATTTTTCCGACGACCATTTTGGCCCCACCAGTGGCTGAGAGGTTCTGCTCTCGAAGCTGGTAGACGGGAGGTGCTGGGTTTGAACCCAATCGCGCCCGTCGGCCTAACCGTTTCGGAGTTTTCGTGGTTTTCTTCGAAACCGTGGTTCCCATGCGTAAATACGGGTTAGGTTCCCTTAGAAAGACCCCCACGAAGGGTACCCCCCCCCAGGGCCTATATCCCACGTGTTGATAATTGGCCGTCATAAACACAAAACCAAAAACCAAACCGACGACCATTTGTCGAAATTTGCGATATTTTTTATGTCCGAATTTTCGGATTGATCGAATTTTATGAACTTTCGGAAATGAATGCCTTAAATTTTCGGAAAATTCAGAAAAGAATCGCAGCTAGGTAGTTTATCCGCCCCCCGCCCACATAATATAATAATAAACAAATACAGAAAACCTCTGAATAACGGAAACCTCGGGAGAGTATAATTTGTCCACTATTCGGAAGTGCCCGCTATTGAGATGTAAAAATGCACAAATAATTGTTAGGGAGAGGGGGAAATGTACTCTTAATAAAGGTGTCCATTATCAGGGAGGAACTGTCATAGACGTTTAACTGTACTTACAGAAGTAGGGAACAAGTTCACTTGCTATAAAACCTTTGATTAAAAAATTAGAATTTTTTTTATTGTAATACAAATTGCTGATTGATTATGAATTATAGTCATAGTCAGGCTTTAAAAGAAATACCACTGAACTTTGCCTGGTTGGTAAAACCTTTGTTTTACACTCACATTAAAAATAAATAAACAAATAAATTCCCATTCAAATTGCAAACTTCAAATGATAATGGAATAAACTGAGTATCCACTTTCCTTGTCGCAGCAGTTCGAATATACATACATACATTCTATACAGAAATAGCACAGGAAAACATTAATCTTCCAACGCATCAATTGAAACCCCACCCTAACAAAGGGGTTGCCAAAAGAACTGGTAACATTAAATCGCCAACACACTCGCCAAAATGTAATCTCGTTGATATTATGATAAAACTCCGATAAATCGACTAAATTTCTTAAATATAATTGCTGTTCATAAAAGATATTGAAGCTTGGTACTAATCTGAATTTTCGAGACCCAAATTAAATTTTTTGTGGCTTATTTGCTAGTGTTTAAAATTAAAAATGTACGGAAAAGATGTTATATGGAATATTATTTTTACTTTTGAAAGGCAGATGGCAGCACTAGCAAACGCTAAATTCAATAATTCGGAAATGTTAACAGGATTGATTTTATTAGATCTAGCTAAAAAATTTGAAAATTATTAATTATTTGCTGAATATATAACAAAATAAAATATATTAAATGAAAATTTTGATATTATATTTCACTAAATGCCAGTTGTAAAGAATATGTATCAATCTTTTCATTACGAAGATAAGAAGTAAAAATCCATAGTCAAAAACTGGAGGGTACACGTCCCCCTTAAAGGGCCAAATCTTTACTTAACACAAAACATGAACTTGCACATCACAAAGCTCATCTTTTCCTTCAGCCAATAAATTTTAATTTATTAATATTAGAAAAAAGTGGCGTTGGCTGAAAGCAAACAAAATGAATTGCGCAATCCATGAATACAATTCTGAGAACAAGTAATGAAAATTAATTTTAAAGAAGTCTGGTAGTGGTAAAAAGCAAACAATTATTGCAGACCATCCAAAGGTTTTTAAGAAAACCGAAGTTAAAGTTGGCAAGGTGCCAAGATTTTAAAATGAATTTAAGAAAGTGGGGAGGCTAGAATGTTTCTAAGCCACATAATAACAGTTTAAAAGTAGTTAAAAACTATTAACAAAAAAGAATGTGTAAAATCAAGTTTTAATGATGGGATAGTGATAATGATAACCCATGTACACTACCATCGAAGAAAAAATTTAAATTTAGTAATAATTAGCAGAGTTACAGCTCAAGTAATGATAGTAAACATCCTAAAGTACATCTTTTCCTTCACACGATGAGATTCAAGTTTTAATTTTAGAAAATTCTGGTAGTGGCTGAAAGCAAACTAAATGAATTGCGCAATCCTCAAATGAAAACAAAATGATTAACAGTCTGGTATTGGAGATCTGCCAGGGAAAAAAATTTAAGAAAAGCATTTTATAATAATTGGCAATAATTAGCTTCCTAATTAACTTAGAGGCTTAAAATTTCAGATATAGGTTAAGAAAAATATTTAAGACTATGGGACAAAATTTTATAACAATTGAGTAATTAGGTAATGAGTTATTAAGAAAAATCGTGTGGCGCCAGAGCGGCTGCAGTACATTTTGAAATCACAATGATAAAATATTTTATTTTTTCAATATTAAATTAGACACAGAAAAATCCTAATAAACATGAGTTTGCACATCACAAAGCCCATCTTTTCCTTCAGCCAATAAAATTTTAATTATTAATATTAGACAAAATTGGTAATGGGTGAAAGCAAACAAAATGAATTACGCAATCCATGAAATCAATTCAGAGAACAAGAAGTGAAAATTTAATATTAGAAAAAACTGGTAGTGGTAAAAAGCAAACTGATATTGCACAATGAAGCAAAATCTAACGATTTTTGAATACAGAAGTTAAAGTTGGCAAAAAATGCCAAGAATTTAAAATTAATTTAAGAAAGTGGATAGGCTAGAATGTTCTCAAGCCACATTTTAGCTATTGAAACAACAATCAATGCTTAATTAACACATTATAATTAGTAAATACAATATTAGAATAATCAGGTTATTAGAGGTCCGAATCGTGCAATTCCAAACGATAACGGCCAAATATGACCATAACAAAAGTATTAGAAGTCAAATGTACATCTTAAATGGCATTGTTTTCAAAAAACCACAAAAATTGAAAAAGTCAATCTTTAATAATTTATTTACGTCATACTAATTAAGGAAAATTAATGAAACTAATATTTAGTAATGGGACAGGTCCAATGAACACTCCCATAGCGAAAGAATTTTAATTTTATAATAATTAGGCTAATTATAGTACAAAACATGAATTTGCACATCACGAAGCTCATCTTTTCCTTCACTCAGAAATAAATTTAAATTTTGATCTTAGAGAATTCTGGTAGTGGCTGAAAGCAAACTAAAGGAATTGCACAATCCGTAAATGAAAACAAAATCGTTATGTAACAGTCTTGAGTTGGCTGTTTGCCAGGAAAATAAATTAAGAAAAGTAATTTTTAATAATTAGCAATTTTAAGCTTTCTAATTATCTTAGAGATTCAAAATTTCAGATATAGGTTAAGAAATATATTTATAACTATGAGACAAAATTTTGTAAAGATAAGTTAATTAGCTAAAGAGTTAAGAAAATTGGAGTGGCGCCAGAGCGATTGCTGCACATTTCAAAATCACAATGATAAAACATTTTATTCTTTCAATATTAAATAAGACAAAGGAAATTGATTAGAATTAAACTATTAAAATGCTTCTTATTAAAATGCTTCTCTTTCTAAAAAAAAAGAAAACTTCTCATTTACAGGAAAAGGAGAAATGCTGTTCAATTCCTTCACATCTAAATGAAAATAATTTGAAATGTTAACGACCGTTTAACATATTTACCTTACTTTGAGAGAAATGCAATGACACCATGAATAATACCGAAGAGTACGGTATTTCGGTCTTTGAGACCGTATGTATTACAAATTATTTTCGTAAATATGGAACGTGATCGCTATATTATGCACTATAATGCAATGTCATGCATTTTTTTAAATCCAACTTTGCATATTTCTATAATAAAATGTTATACATTTCAGCACTACTTGAATGTGGATGGTGGCCACTTCTAATACTAATAGTGCTTGAATTTTCATTTTAAAAATAAAGCTAATTATGCCGCAAATTTCATTAAAATATCTCTGTAATTGTTAAGACTTTGTTATTGCTACAACTATTTAAAATAAATTTAACAATAGGAGTTTTTAAATTTTTAAAGCTGCACAATCCTTAAATTACCTGACGGAATGGTATTGTAGTATAAAATATTCGAAATAATGTGAGTATGATGTCAAAAATTGGTGTTCGTATGGAAAAAGTCTCTCTCTCTCTCTCTGTCATTTTCTTTGGTATCATAGTGTAAAATATTCCAAATAATCTGAACGTCATGTCAAAATTTGGTGTTCGTATGGGAAAAAGTAAAGTTTGTTATTTCTCTGCGTAGACGCCCCCCTAAGACTTAAAAAAAATTAACAGAAGGCGCAATTCATTCCCAATATAATGGCTACTATCATTTTTTCTACGACAATCTGTAAATGTATAAGGTCTCTTTTTTTTCTGTGTGTGTGGTTTTTTTTTTGGGGGGGGGGGAGTCTCTTTTTTTCTGTGTGTGTGGTTTTTTTTTTGGGGGGGGGGGGGATTTCGTTTAATATGCAAATCCGTACAATTTTTTTTTTAACTTTTAAATGAAAATGAGAGTGAAATGAACTTTTTAGTTTTGAAATAATAGTTTTAATCTAGGCCATACTCATTTATACCATACTTTTTAATTTCATTTTTTCTCAGAAAGAACTTTTCATTTAATGGAAAATGAGAAAAGCTGTTCATTTCCTTAACATCTAAATGAAAATAATTTGAAATGTTAACAACCTTTTAACATATTTACCTTACTTTGAGAGAAATACAATGCCACCATGAATAATACTGAAGAGTACGGTATTTCGGTCTTTGAGACCGTATGTATTACAAATTATTTTCGTAAATATGGAACGTGATCGGTATATTATGCACTATAATGCAATGGCATGCATTTCTTTAATCCAACATTGCATATTTCTATAATAAAATGGTATGCATTTCAGCACTACTTGAATGTGGATGGTGGCCACTTCTAATACTAATAGTGCTTGAATTTTCATTTTAAAAATAAAGCTAATTATGCCGCAAATTTCACTAAAATATCTCTGTAATTGTTAAGACTTTGTTATTGCTACAACTATTTAAAATAAAGTTAACAATAGGAGTTTTTCAATATTTAAAGCTGCACAGTCCTTAAACTACCTGACGGAATGGGTATTGTAGTATAAAATATTCGAAATAATGTGAGTATGATGTCAAAAATTGGTGTTCGTATGGAAAAAGTCAAAGTTTGTTACAATTTCTCTGTGAAGACGTCTTCCTAAGACTTAAAATTTAACAGAAGGCGTAATTCATTCCCTATATAATGGCTACTATCATTTTCTTCTGCGACAATCTGTTGATTTAAATTTATGAGGTAATATTTCTCTCTTTTAAGGGGTGGGGGAGAATGCATGTCCTTTCGTTGGTATCATAGTGTATATTATTCCAAATAATCTGAATACGTTGTCAAAATATGGTGTTCGTATGGATAAAATCAAAGTTTGTTACAATTTCTCTCTGAAGACGACCCCCCCCCCCACCTCAGTCTTAAAAAATTAACAAAAGACTCAATTCATTCCTAATATAATTGCGCTTATTATCATTTTTTCTACGACAATCTGTAAATGTATAAGGTGATCCGTCTCTCTCCTCCTTTTTTTCTGGGGGTGGGGGGACGTTCGTTTAATATGCAAATCCTGACAAAGAATGTTTACTTTTAAATAAAAATGAGAAAGTGTATAATCCCTTGACATTAGAATAAAAATTCCTTTTTAGTCTTGAAATAATATTTTTAATCTATACAATACTTGTTTATCTTTTTAATGTATTTTTAAAATTATAACATACTCATTACCCTTTACGACGGTGAAAATTTCAAAAAATAGTAAAACAAAATATAGTACTCCCTACAAACCATACAAAACCTACTCCGAGAACCATCCCAATGGTCTTTTCGTGCCCGAAAACAGTAGGGTGCAAAATTTCGTCAAAATCGTTGGAGCCGTTACCTAGATAAACTTAGCTTGACCCACGACGATAAAATGACCCACTAATCGAATTTTCTTGAACACGTTACCCATCCCAATGGTCTTTCCGTGCCCGAAAATGGTTAGATACAAAGTTTAGTCAAAATCGATTGAGCCGTTCTTCAGATATAATTAGCTTGACCCTGACCCATTATGACCCAAAATGACCCACTAATTGAATTTTCTCGAACACGAGACCCGTCCCAATTGTTTTTTCGTGCCCGAAAATGGTTAGATACGAAATTTGGTCGAAATCAATTGAGCCGTTCTTTAGATAGAAATAGCTTGACCCTGACCCATTATGACCCAAAATGACCCACTAATCTAATTTTCTCGAACACAAGACCCATTCCAATGGTCTTCCCGTGCCCGAAAATGGTTAGTTACAAAATTTAGTCGTCATCGATTGAGCCGTACTCTAGATATAATTAGCTTGACCCTGACCAATTATGACCCAGAATGACCCACTAATCAAATTTTCTTGAACTCGAGAACCATCCCAATGGTCTTTTCGTGCCCGAAAACGGTAGGGTGCAATATTTCATCAAAATCGTTGGAGCCATTATCTAGATAAACTTAGCTTGACCCACGGTGACCCCAAAATGACCCACTAATCTAATTTTCTCGAAAATGTGACTTAGCCCAATGGTCATCTCGTAATCCAAAACTGTAGAATATAGTTTAGTGAAAATCGTTAGAGCCGTTTTTTAGATAAAAATAGCTTGACCCACAGTGACCCAAAAATGACCCACTAATCGAATTTTCTCGAACGCGTGACCCCACCCAATGATCGTTTTGTGCCCAAAAATGGTTAGATACAAAATTTTGTCAAAGTCGATTGAGCCGTTCTTTAAATATAATTAGCTTGACCGTGATCCATTATGACCCAAAATGACCCACTAATCTAATTTTCTCGAACACGAGACCCATCCCAATGATCTTTTCATGCTCGAAAACGGTAGGGTGCAAAATTTAATCAAAATCGTTAAAGCCATTTTCAAGATAAAATTTACACACACACACACACACACAATTTTTGCTCGAATTATAGTATAAGATATGTCAAAATTTGGTGTTCATATGTGGAACTTTAAAATTCGTAACAATACCTTTGTGAAAAGGGCCCCATAAGCCTTTAAAAAATAAATAAATAAACAGAAAATATATTTCCCAAAATAATGGGTATTTTCGTTTCCTACTGTCAAAATTTGTTGATTGAAATGTATTCCCGCCCCTATAATACTGTGTTATAATTTCAGCGCTATTTAGATGTGGATGGCGCCCATTTCTACCACTACTCATGATATTGTTAACATTCCATAAAAAATAATGTTAATTCTACTGCAAATTTCTGTAAAATATCCCTATTATTGTTAAAGCTATGAGCAAAAATACGGGTTCGAATTGTCCAGATGCACTCTATATTATCCCCTGATTTAATAAATTGGATAACAGTGATTGCCTTATATAAGAGTTTTTTCGCATGCTATGTCACCTATTATCTAAAGATTTTTTAATTTCCCTGTATTTATTCACGTACGGAATAAAAAATAAATATATGAAGTATGAAAAATGCAAAAGAGTCGCACGACGCCTCGGATCACACAATACAGTCCGAAGCTGTCGCCCGACTCATACCAATAATAGCTCGAGCTAAGTATTTATAGTCCCGAAAATATCCTCTATAATTTTTCTGGTAAGAAATGATTATTTCGAAAGTGGGCGAGTGAAAACAGTGGAGGAGGGGGGGAAGGATGTAGCCTGCGATGATGTCACATGCTTTCGTAAACAAAAGTTCGAAATTCATTTGTTTTTATATTCTTTAGTAAATTATAAGAGTTAGCGGGCATTAATTGCGTTGTATTTTACATGTATCGATTCCTCGTAAAAAGAGCTTTAAAATGATACCAGTTTTATGCATTTTGGTTAATTATGAGCAGAGATATGATTAATTATTCACAATAATTATGATTTTTCCCCCCCTCTTCCCGCCTCCAGTTGCAGCTGGAGATGAAATCTGTTTCATTTGAAGCTAACAAGCAGCCGTTTAGTTCTGTTTTTGCAGCTAGTTCAAATTAGTTTCGATTTCATAGAATTTAATAGAATTTACTTTTTTTTTAATATAATTTATTAGTGACTTTGATCAACGCATAGATGTTTAAGTTATTGCGTAATAGTTTCTTTAGAAAGTTTAATGTTGTAATGGACATGATTCACTTTCGTCTGCGTTATTATTTATTCCCCTTAGACGGAACATCTTTATAGCGTCACATTATTGGAGTATTTTATAGTGATTATATGCTGAAAAAAGCACAGTTACAATGAATCTCTCGATAACGTAAACGTTTCTAAAGCGTAAAATAATGTTATAAGAAATAAATAACTAAACCAATTGAGTGGCAGTAATAGCAATACACATTCTTTACTGAAAACAGTAAAACCTGGTATAAACGAATGTCTATATAATGTAAACCTTCCTACAACGAAGAACTCGACATATAACAATAAATAAATATACAAAAAAAAAAAAAAACCTCACCAGTTATTTGAGAATTTTAAATAGTGATTATATGCTGAAAAAGTAAAATCTGTTACAAAAAATCTCTCTATAACGATAATGTCCGTATTACGGAAAATGTTATAAGAAATCTTATACTATAATGAGAACAAAAATTGTGTGTGTGTGTGAGAATTTTATCTTGAAAACGGCTTTAACGATTTTGATCAAATTTTGCACCCTACCGTTTTCGGGCACGAAAAGACCATTGGGATGGGTCTCGTGTTCGAGAAAATTCGATTAGTCGGTCATTTTCGGTCATAATGGGTCAGGGTCATGTTAATTTTATCTAAAAAAAAAGGCTGAATCGATTTTGACTAAATTTTGTATCTAACCATTCTTGGGCACGAAAAGACCATTGGAATGGGTCACGTGTTCGAGAAAATTAGATTAATGGGTCATTTTTGGGTCACTGTGGGTCAAGCTATTTTTATCTAAAAAACGGCTCTAACGATTTTCACTAAACTCTATATTCTACAGTTTTGGATTACGAGAAGACCATTGGGCTAAGTCACATGTTCGAGAAAATTCGATTAGTGGGTCCTTTTTGGGTCACCGTGGGTCAAGCTAAGTTTATCTAGATAACGGCTCAAAGGATTTTGATGATATTTTGCACCCTACTGTTTTCGGGCACGAAAAGACCATTGGGATGGGTCTCGTGTTCGAGAAAATTCGATTAGTGGGTCATTTTGGGTTATAATGGGTCAGGGTCATGTTAATTATATCTGAAGAACGGCTCAATCGATTTTAACTAAATTTTGTATCTAACCATTTTCGGAAACGAAAAGACCATTGGGATGGGTCTCTTATTCGAGAAAATTCGATTAGTGGGTCATTTTGGGTCAGGGTCAAGCTAATTATATCTAGAGAACGGCTCAATCGATTTTGACTAAATCTTGTGTCTAACCATTTTCAGGCACGAAAAGACCATTGGAATGGGTTTTGTGTTCGGTAAAATTTGATTAGTGGGTCATTCTGGGTCATAATTGGTCAGGGTCAAGCTAATTATATCTAGAGTACGGCTCAATCGATGACGACTAAATTTTGTAACTAACCATTTTCGGGCACGGGAAGACCATTGGAATGGGTCTTGTGTTCGAGAAAATTAGATTAGTGGGTCATTTTGGGTCATAATGGGTCAGGGTCAAGCTATTTCTATCTAAAGAACGGCTCAATTGATTTCGACCAAATTTCGTATCTAACCATTTTCGGGCACGAAAAAACAATTGGGACGGGTCTCGTGTTCGAGAAAATTCAATTAGTGGGTCATTTTGGGTCATAATGGGTCAGGGTCAAGCTAATTATATCTGAAGAACGGCTCAATCGATTTTGACTAAATTTTGTATCTAACCATTTTCGGGCACACAAAGACCATTGAGAAGGGTCACGTGTTCGAGAAAATTAGATTAGTGGGTCATTTTTGGGTCACTGTGGGTCAAGCTATTTTTATCTAAAAAACTGCTCTAACGATTTTCACTAAACTCTATATTCTACAGTTTAGGATTACAAGAAGACCATTAGGCTAAGTCACATGTTCGAGAAAATTCTATTAGTGGGTTATTTTTGGGTCACCGTGGGTCAAGCTAAGTTTATCTAGATAACGGCTCAAAGGATTTTGATGATATTTTGCACCCTACTGTTTTCGGGCACGAAAAGACCATTGGGATGGGTCTCGTGTTCGAGAAAATTCGATTAGTGGGTCATTTTGGGTCATAATGGGTCAGGGTCATGTTAATTATATCTGAAGAACGGCTCAATCGATTTTAACTAAATTTTGTATCTAACCATTTTCGGAAACGAAAAGACCATTGGGATAGGTCTCTTATTCGAGAAAATTCGATTAGTGGGTCATTTTGGGTCAGGGTCAAGCTAATTATATCTAGAGAACGGCTCAATCGATTTTGACTAAATTTTGTGTCTAACCATTTTCGGGCACGAAAAGACCATTGGAATGGGTTTTGTGTTCGGTAAAATTCGATTAGTGGGTCATTTTGGGTCATAATGGGTCAAGGTCAAGCTAATTATATCTAAAGAACGGCTCAATCGATTTTGACTAAACTTTGTATCTAACCATTTTCGGGCACACAAAGACCATTGAGAAGGGTCACGTGTTCGAGAAAATTAGATTAGTGGGTCATTTTTGGGTCACTGTGGGTCAAGCTATTTTTATCTAAAAAACTGCTCTAACGATTTTCACTAAACTCTATATTCTACAGTTTAGGATTACGAGAAGACCATTAGGCTAAGTCACATGTTCGAGAAAATTCTATTATTGGGTTATTTTTGGGTCACCGTGGGTCAAGCTAAGTTTATCGAGATAACGGCTCTAACGATTTTGACGAAATTTTGCATTCTACTGTTTTCGGGCAAGAAAAGACCATTGGGATGGGTCTCTTGTTCGAGAAAATTCGATTAGCGGGTCATTTTGGGTCATAATGGGTCAGGGTCAAGCTAATTATATTTAGAGAACGGCTCAATCGATTTTGACTAAATTTTGTATCTAACCATTTTCGAGCACGAAAAACCATTGGGATGGGTCACGTGTTCAAGAAAATTTGATTAGAGGGCCATTTTTGGGTCACCGTGGGTCCAGCTAAGTTTATCTAGATAACGGCTCTAACGATTTTGAAGAAATTTTGCACCCTACTGTTTTCGGACACGAAAAGACCATTGGGATGTCACGTGTTCGAGAAAATTCTATTAGGGGGTCATTTTGGATCAGAATGGGCCAGGGTCAAGCTAATTGAATCTAAAAACATGCTCAAAACATTTTGACCAAATTTTATATTATACCGTTTCTGGGCATGAGAAGAGAATTGGGCTACGTTACATGTTTGAGAAAATTCGATTAGTGGCTCATTTTTTGTCACAATGGGTCAGGGTCAAAGAAATTGTATTTAAAAAGCGGTTCAAAACATTTTGACAACGTTTTGCGTAATACCGCTTCCGGACATAAGACCATTGGGCAGGGTCGCATGTTCAAGAAAATTCAATCAATGAGTCATTTTGGGTCCTAATGGATCAGGATCAAGCTATTTGTATCTAAAAAAACGGCTCAAAAGATTTTGACAAAAATTTGTATTACACCGTTTCTGGACAAGATAAAACCATTGGGCTGGGTCGCATGCTCATGAAAATTCTATTAGTGGGTCATTTTGGTGATAATGGGTCGGGGTCAAGCTGACTGTATCTCAAATTTCGAACGATTTTGACAATTTTTTTTTATTATACCGTTTCACAGTACAAAAAGACCGTTGGAATAGGTCACATGTTCGATAAATTTTGGTTAGTGGGTCATTTTTGAAATAACGTGAGTCAAGCTTTTTTTTTTATCTAGAAAACGACGAAAGATTTTCACTAAATTTTGTATTCTATCGTTTTCAGGCTCGAGAAAAGCATTGTGTTAGGTCGCATGTTCGAAAAAATTCAATTAGTGTGTCATTTTGGGTCACTATGTCTCAGGGTCAAGCTAATTGTATCTAAAACAGCAAGCAAGACAGGTCCTGATATACCTGAAGCTCGGATTTTTAATTTTTTAAGGGCCGGGGCCCCTGGGCCCCTTTCAGTTTTTATGCACTAAAACGTTAGTAACATACCTCTTTTCTATCCGATCGTCTTCGTTTTTGGAGTGAATTATGCTTTCAGTTTCTACCCATTTCTACATTTCACTTAAGACCCTGGCACCCTTGCAAGGGGCCCAGTACAGGGCCCCTTGAAGTTTCAGTGCACTAAATTGTTAATAGGCTGCCTCCTTTCCATCCGATCTTCTTCGTTTTTGGTGTGAATTCCTCTTTCAGTTTCTTTCCCATTTCTACATTTCATGAATTTTTTATGAGTGACACTACCAGCAAGTAGCAAATTAGATCAGACTCAGGTTATAGACACCACCACCTCATACTCCACGCCTCTTCTCCATAAATAAAGTATACAGGGTGATTCATAAAAGATGGGCAGAACTTTAAGGGGTTATAGTACACTTAAAGACAAATAATATTAAATAGGAGACTAAGGGTCCCAGACGTATTCCCAAGGAGATAGGGGGCATTAAAGTTTAGGGTCCGAAATTTCAAATGATTATAAAACATGGAAAAATTGGTCGATTCGTTTGCGGTTTTTGCAAAAAATTTTCTTTATGTCAGTATTTTCTTGAAAATAAATTTTAAAGAAAATTTTCAAAAAATTCCGATAGAGGGCGCTTTAGACTTTGGAGTAACGAACAACTATTTTATACCGTTATTTTTTGTGTCTCATTAAATGCTTTCTAAAGCTTAGACTTAAACTTAAATTTTCAGCTCAAAATCTGAATCGCTGAGCGTGGTTCAGTAGCGAGGGGAGGGGGTTCAAATTTCAACTTCTGAACATAGTTCAGTTTGCACTACTTAACCATGCCCAACGATTCTGTGCTGTGATACGAGGCAAAAATACAACTTTCGTCAAGGACTGCATAGTCGGAATTCACTCATAAAGGCACTGGCACAGTTGGAAACGTCGCTCATGCAAACGTTAAAGCTCCATTCCTGACGCTAGTCACCGGGTGAAGAAGGAAACAGAAAGTATGCAAATGTCAAATGGGGAAGAAGAAGAACACGTATGCAAAATTTCGACACGATTCAGGCATAAAAACCACTGAACGGTGAGTCAAGTGTAAGTCGCTGTAGTAATGAATCGGAAGATGGTGCCCTTCACGAATAAGGAAAAGGCTGAGAAGCATTTAATTTACGGAGCGGCAGATGGAAATGGTGCAGAGGCACAACGAATGTACGGAGAGCGATTTCCCAACAGGCGGTTGCCTAACCGCAAAACTTTCGAGCGCTTGCACAGACAGTTGTGTGAGACGGGATCATTTCTCGCTTCCCGGTCGAATGCAGGTCGTGCAAAAAAGGACGAATCAGTAGTTGTTGCAGAAGCCATTCTGGATGTAGTAGCGGCGCAGCCAAGTACACGAACAGTGGCTAGGCAGGTGGATACCTCACAGTCCATGACTTGGAGGGTACTGAAGGATGAACATTTGCTCCCGTTTCATGTGCAACGAGTCCAGAAACTGTCTCCAGGTGATTATCCAAATCGTATTGAATTCGCCCGCTGGTTTCTGCAGCAGAACGCGCTAAATCCACATTTTGGACGAACTGTGCTTTTCACCGATGAATGTACCTTCACACGTGAAGGTACATTTAACACACACAATGCACATGTATGGGCGGATGTCAATCCACATGCTACGTATCCACATGCTCATCAGAGACGCTTTTCCATCAATGTTTGGGCAGGAATCCTCGGAGACCACCTAATCGGACCGTACCTTCTTCCTGAACGCCTCAACGGTAAAACATACCTCACATTTCTGCAACATGTGCTGCCAGACCTGTTAAACGTTGTTCCTCCACGCATCCGGCGGGTCATGTGGTTCCAGCATGATGGAGCGCCAGCCCATTACGTACGAGACGTCCGCAACTATCTGGACATCACATTTCCGAACAGATGGATTGGTCGAGGTGGTCCTGTTGCTTGGCCTGCTCGCTCGCCAGATCTTTCACCCCTCGATTTCTTTTTTTGGGGACGATTGAAGGCTCTTATGTATGAGACACCCATTGAATCCCCCGAGGAACTGGTCGCCAGAGTTTCCGCCGCTGTAGGGGAAGTGCTCGAAAAGCCTGATGTTTTCGCGAATGTTCGCCGTTCCATTCTTCGCCGTTGTTCTGCGTGCATAACCTCTGGTGGTCACAATTTTGAACATTTATTGTAATTACATGTTAATAAATATGCTTTGGTAACATAATCCTAATTTGTGTCTTTTTACCTCGTATCACAGCACACAATGTGTGGACATGGTAAACTGAACTGTGCTCAGGAGTAGAAATTTCAAACCCCTCTCCCCAGAAACTTAACCACGTCTAACGATTCAGATTTTGGGCTGAAAATTTAAGTCTAAGCTTTAGAAAGCATTTAATGAGACACAAAAAATAACGGTATAAAATAGTTGTTCGTTACTCCAAAGTCTAAAGCGCCCTCTATCGAAATTTTTTGAAAATTTTCTTTAAAATTTATTTTCAAGAAAATACTGACATAAAGAATAATTTTAGCAACACGCGGCAGTAGTTAGAGCCTAATCTACGACACAAAGATCGGGAATAACTGATTTTTGTTCTGGGGGGAGAAGGGTTTCAAATTTCAAATTTCAGTTTACGCTACTTAACTACTCGTTAGGACTCAGATTTTTAGATCAAAATTTAAGTTTAAGTCTATGCTTTCGAAATCATTTAAAGAAATACAAAAAATAACGTTAAAAAATAGTTGTTTGTTACTCCAAAGTCTAAAGCGCCCCCTATCGGCATTTTTTGAAATTGAACTTTAAAATTTTATTTCAAGAAAATACTGGCATAAAGAAAATTTTTTGCAAAAACCGCAAACGAATCGACCAATTTTTCCATGTTTTATAATCATTTGAAATTTCGGACCCTAAACTTTAATGCCCCCTATCTCCTTGGGAATACGTCTGGGACCCTTAGTCTCCTATTTAATATTATTTGTCTTTAAGTGTACTATAACCCCTTAAAGTTCTGCCCATCTTTTATGAATCACCCTGTATAATCATAACAACATAAAACCCTCACACACAGTACACCACCTCTCACACATGAGCAAAAGTGACAATATTTGCTTCCAAAAATAGCATTAGTATCTACGTATTAAAAAGTGCATAATCTGATCTTTCCTCATAAAAGTGGTATCTCTCAGATTGTATGATACATCATCCATCTAATCATTGCCTTTACATCACATTCTGAACGTATTCTTGTAGGAATGCGTAAGGGAACTCATAACTAGATTCACAGAAAAAAAAAAAAAAAAAAAGATAGTTCGCTCAGCCAAAAAATAGCCTGAGTGATTACCTATTAAAAGGTACACAAGCTTATTTTTTCACTTCAAAGCTGTATATTTCAGAAAGTACATATCTTCCTCTGTCTAATCATCACCTTCGTGTTAAATTCCGAATACATCTTAATACGAATGCGTAAGGGAATTCATAATTAAACTTTCAGGAAAAAAAAAAGATAGCTCGCTCAGCCAAAAAATAGCCTCAGTGATTACCTATTAAAAGGTACATAAATTTTTATTTTCACTTCAAAGCTGTATATTTCAGAAAGTGCAGTGGGGAAAAAAGTGGTTCTGCGCAAAGTAGATCATGTCTAACAAAAGCTTACCAGAATATGCAATCATTACAACCCCTTCGCTTACTGCCCCATCATGGCAGAGGGACTCTGATGTCCCCTTACCCTCTCAGCCCTGTAAGAAAAAGAAAAACAAGCGTAAATCTCAACAGCAAAGAAAGTACGCAGAAGAACAAGAATACAAAGAATTGGCAGAACATGCCGCGCAAAGTCATGAAAAGAATTTCAAAAAGTTTTAAGGCACAGAGATCGCTAAACTTTTCATTCACGCCTGAAGACGAAGCTGTAGAGCCATCACAAACAAATTGTTCGATTCTCAAAAGGTGTGCACAGGACACAAGTCATAACTTTAAGCCTTTCAAACATAACTTTAATTATCATTGACTTTATTTATTTATTTTTTTTACACTGAGTTTTTACTTCTATTCAGAGACTGAAAATGACATAATTTATTGCAAAAGCTTTGTATAAATATCTTAAAATTTTATTATTTTATGCTAAAGAGTCCAATTTCGGACATTCATAACGTTAACTGCTCCAATGTACCACCAAGAAAAAGAGTTTTACCTTTTTTCAAGGTGGTTCTAATGGTAAACAACGAATGCATAAAGGAAACGGATGATTTTTTGATAATTTCGTTAAGAGATGGCAGGCTGATTTATTGCTTTTTTGGAGATAGGACTTTTCTATAAAGAATTTTTCTGTATTTTGTTATGTCCAAAAGTAACGTACGTAACAAAGTATTTGATTTTATTATTATTATTACTGGATAACAAAAAGTTAATTATATATATATATATATATATATATATATATATATATATATAGACACATTTACTACCTTCTTAGTCTTAAGAATTTTTTAAATACTAAGAGCAACGTCCAAAATCTGTAACGTACGTGCGAAAGAGTGTCCAAAATTTGTAACGTACGTAACTGCTAATTAAATTCTTTAATCATTAATTTTCCAGAATGGTTGCTGTTTGTGTATAATTTTGTAGACATACTATTATAAAATATTTATGTATTATATTTATAGACAAAATACTATACTATTAAAAAAAAATTGGCCTTAAATTTGAAAATTTGAAAAATTACATATAGTTAACGTTTAATGATCCCACCTTTTTAGAATCTTCCAAATAACAATGCCGCGCAGTCGCGCGAAGTATTCAAATTTAACGCGAATGAAGAAACAAGTGTATCCCAAAATAACCCGATGAAGAAACACATATCGGTTGCAGTTGTCGCAGATATGCCCACTTAGACTATCTGAGACACCGAAAGCTGAACCAAGCAATAATGCTACTCCACCACTTGTTACTCCACCTACTGGAACAAGAGTTCGAATAAAGAACAAATGCAAGATTGGCAATGAAATTAATGTCGCCGACATTACGCGACAGAGCAGCCTGCAGTTTTTAATGAGCACGTGAAAAGCGTCTTCAAAGTTTAATCCTATGAGCATTGCTTTATAATTTGCCCACACGTCTTGAGTTAGTCATGACTAATAATTATAAACAATTAAACATATAGCAATCAATAAAGAGAGCCTCATTTGAGTCCATACACCTCAAATCAATGATCCCCGTTGAAAATGTCTGAAGGAAGAAACGAGATTTTTGTTAACAGATAGTTTTGGTCCAGCTGAAGTTTCACCAGCATTTTCGACAGAGCAGCCTGCAGTTTTTAATGAGCACGTGAAAAGCGTCTTCAAAGTTTAATCCTATGAGCATTGCTTGCTTTATAATTTGCACTCACGTCTTGAGCCAGCCATGACTGATAATTATAAACAGCGAAGTTCATAACAATCAATAAAGAGTGCCTCATTTGGGTCGATACAGCTCAAATCAATGAGTCACATTGAAAATTTCCGAAGGAAGAAACGAGATTTTTGTTAATACAGATAGTTTCGGTCCGGCCGATGTTTCACCAGCATTTTCGACAGAGCAGTATGAAGTTTTTAATGAGCGCGTGAAAAGCGTCTTCAAAGTTTAATCCTGTGAGCATTGCTTCCTTCATAATTTACACCCACGTCTTGAGTCAGTCATGGCTGATATTTATAAACAGCGATCGCCGGTCGATACAGCTCAAATCAATGAGTCATGTTGAAAATTTCCGAAGGAAGAAACGAGATTTTGGTTAACCCCTACGGGACGAGCGACCGGTATACGTGCCGGCCTCGTTTGCACTTTCATCCTGCGCGACGGGTATACGTGCCGGCCTCGTTTGCACTTTCATCCTGCGCGACGGGTATATGTGCCGGCGTTTTTGGCACTTACATCCCGAGCGACCGGTATTCGTGCCACACGTTTGGAACGTTTTATTCCAGAAAGTTGTACTTAGGAAAAAAAAATTCGTAATGAAATTTGAATATACATTTGGGAAGAACGTAGTTCCTTCTATCTAGGAAAGCAAATGGAATCAATTCATATATTTGTAATCCATGTCAATTTATTTTTTTCCAAAAATGACTGCAATGAAAAAAAGTGTTTATTTCACATGCATCTATTTATGCTTCGGAAACATGATTTTTTTTTCTATCAAATCTTTTATGCATCAAATGAAACTTTACTTTTTGTTTATCTGAAATATTTCTAAGGCACTTGGGAAAAGGAATGTTTGAGTCAGCTGATCAACTCTAAACGTATGACGTAATCTTTACGGACGCAGTTGATTCCTTTTCAATTACTTTTTTTTTTTTTTTTACTTTTATCTGGATTGGAAATAACTTATTTGTACGTCGTGGTGATTAATAGTTTCGGATTTTCGTTCATTGAGGAAGGAAGGGGGGAGGGGGGGTATACTTTTATTTTGTTGCAGAACTGCTGCAACGCAGTTTAAGTATTTGCGTGTGCTTGTTCAAAATATTTTCGGCACCACCAAGTCAAGAACACTTTTGTGCGCTCTTCTCTTTTCTTTTATTCTATTTATTTATTTATTTATTTTTCCCTTTAATAATTATTTATACCGTTTCAAGTAATTCCGTCTTAAATTATCTATATTTATGTGTCTTATTTTACAAACTCATTAAAATGTCTAAAAACGCAGGTATTTGACTGACAATGGAATAGCGGAGATAGTGAAAAATATTTAGAGAAAAAAGAAAAGAAAATGTATGAAAGCAATGTATTTACAAAAAGTAAAATTTAAGAGGGTGGTGCGATTTTAAACATAATCATTGAACTCTGACATTTTGATAAATGTGCACAGGTTTTAAAGTGAATAGTTTCAATTAATTGTCAGTTTGCCCCTTATAGTTGAAAACATTTATTTGATTCCGTTAACCAAAATCTCGTTTCTTCCTTCGGAAATTTTCAACATGACATGATTTGAACTGTATCGACCCAAATGAGGAACTCTTTATTGATTGTTATTAAATTCGCTCTTTATAATTATCAGTCATGGCTGCTCAAGACGTGAGTGCAAATTATAAAGCAAGCAATGCTCATAGGATTAAACTTTGAAGACGCTTTTCATTAAAAACTGCAGGCTGCTCTGTCGAAAATGCTGGTGAAACTTCAACCAGACCGAAACTATCTGTATTAATATTTCCATTTTATAAAATACTTTTAACATTAACATCATTTTTTATCAGTATATTTAAAATTATTATTCAGTTTTATTTATTATTAAAAAATATTCAATACTTGTAACCTCATAAATTTATTTATATGTTTAAATATATATATATATTAAAAGATAAAAATATTTTAACATAAGCAAATTTTTGGAAGAATCTATTTTAAGTTATCATTCAAATTTTACTCCTTATTATCAAATATTCTTTATTTGATATTTCGTTTTATTATACGTTACTATATGTAATACTTCTTTTATTTTCAAAAATATTTTTAACATCAACAACTTTTTAGAAATGTTTAATGATGTATAATTCTATTTAACTTATTATTATTCAATATTTTTTATTTGATAGATATTTTATGATTGTATTACATGTAAATTTGGAATTTTTACAAATATTTTAAATTAAAACTATTTTTTCTGTATGTCTGTATAATAAGTATTAAAAAGTTGCCTGCAAGTTTTATTTAATTTTTATTTGTGAGTAAATCAGCTTTTTAAAAACACTTATCTTGTATACGGAATGTATTAACAATTATTTAGAAACAAAACTATTATTTTTTTAAACCAAATTATCTTTTATTTGAGCAAAATATTTTATATGTTGCCATATTAAAGGAACGTAAGTGTTTTGTAATCATATATTATTTTTTAACTGAAAAGTTGGTTAAAATATGCATTATATATATATATATATATTTAAAGTCATTTTTACATTAAAATATACCCGAGAAAAAAAAATCTCGAATTTTTGCGTAAATATATATAACAACTTATTTCATGTATGTGCATTTCAAAAGGTTACATGGAAAAAAGAATCTCTTATAATTTTTTGAAGAACTCTTCACAAGAGTTAGGCTTAGTTTCACAAAATCCTTCGGCCCAGAAGATGAACTCCGTCCTCAGCTCAGATGCGCACCTCTGAATGCGCGCGCCGTCCGAACAGGTTAATACAGATAGTTTCGGTCGAGTTTTGGTCCGGCTGAAGTTTCACCAGCATTTTCGAGGAAGCAGTTTTTAATGACCACGTGGAAAGCGTCTTCAAAGTTTAATCCTATGAGCAGTGCTTGCTTTACAATTTTCACTCACGTCTTGAGTCAGTCATGACTGATAATTATAAACAG
Organism: Maratus speciosus; assembly: GCA_963932465.1. Lineage (NCBI taxonomy): Eukaryota > Metazoa > Arthropoda > Arachnida > Araneae > Salticidae > Maratus > Maratus speciosus. The sequence continues at coordinate 653,077,406 of OZ010787.1, read as the reverse complement.
CGAAGTTCATAACAATCAATAAAGAGTGCCTCATTTGGGTCGATACAGCTGAAATCAATGAGTCATGTTGAAAATTTCCGAAGGAAGAAACGAGATTTTGGTTAATACAGATAGTTTCGGTCCGGCCGAAGTTTCACCAGCATTTTCGACAAAGCAGTTTGCAGTTTTTAATGAGCACGTGAAAAGCGTCTTCAAAGTTTAATCCTATGAGCATTGTTTGCTTTATAATTTGCACTCACGTCTTGAGTCAGTCATGACTGATAATTATAAACAGCGAAGTTCATAACAATCAATAAAGAGTGCCTCATTTGGGTCGATACAGCTGAAATCAATGAGTCATGTTGAAAATTTCCGAAGGAAGAAACGAGATTTTGGTTAATACAGATAGTTTCGGTCCGGCCGAAGTTTCACCAGCATTTTCGACAAAGCAGTTTGCAGTTTTTAATGAGCACGTGAAAAGCGTTTTCAAAGTTTAATCCTATGAGCATTGCTTGCTTTATAATTTGCACTCACGTCTTGAGTCAGTCATGATTGATAATTATAAACAGCGAAGTTCATAACAATCAATAAAGAGTGCCTCATTTGGGTCGATACAGCTCAAATCAATGAGTCATGTTGAAAATTTCCGAAGGAAGAAACAAGATTTTTGTTAACAGATAGTTTTGTTCCGGCCGAAGTTTCAGCAGCATTTTCGGCAAAACTCTGTTTGTGGGTCGAAAACGAAACCGAATTTTCGGTCGATCTCTAGTTATAATGTAGCAAACTATAAAATGGGCGCGAGAAATAATGAACACCTCAGCTCGTGATATTCACGGGAGCGAGAATTAAGGGGTTAAGTTCAACAAATTAAACCGAATAGCATCTCTCTATTCTAAAAAAAAGTAACTACCGCTGTCGCCGCCGCCGGTTTTGAATTTTTTGTGACCGGAGGTCTTTCTTCGTTAATATTAAGAAAAATAATGCATACAAAAATATGAAAATTGGTAGTATTATACAGAAATGTTTGATAAACACGCTGATGCAGACAGTTTTCAAATCGAAGAATTATTTTAAGAGATATTTAATACTAAAGTTGGACAAAATCGTTTCACTAAAAAAGTTTTATAGGAGCAAAAACTATACATCGGAATTTAATAATTTTTAGATCATTTTATACGTTATAATTTCCCGGTGTGCAGAATTAATTTATTTTTTTAATTTGACTCATTTTTCGAGGTTTCATTTCTATTTTAAATTCAAATTACTTATTTCAGAAAATTGTACTAATTTAACCTGTTGCCAACTGTACGGAAACAATGTTTGCTTCAAATTAAAAATTTATTTACACGTGACTATTATAAACAGAAAAAAAAAAAAAAACTTTCAAATTAGAATTAAATAATTACGTATAAAAAGTAGGAACTCATTACTTCATCTATAATTACACGTGAATTTTAACAGAGAAAGGATATTGTAAAATAATAAATTCATTAACATGCGTTAGAAGTCTTAAATAGGAGAAATTACATCACATTTACGTCACATTATGCTTATTACGTAAAATGAACAAAAAGTAATATTGCAAAATAGTTTAAATTTAAAAATAGCGCGAGACATTTACTTGATATTTTGAGATGAACTTTTCAACTATTTTTTTCTTTTTGACAGCGCAAATAATATTTCATTTCTAATAAAAGTATTTTCACGTGAATATTAAAAAGGGAAAGAAAAGTTTGGTGAAAATTACGTCAGATTAAAAACGATATATTTAAAATGTCTTATTTAAAAGGACTTTCTTTTCGCTTTGTTAAAAAATACCGGGAGACAAAGACTCTGTTTACTTAATTCATTTTACATTAGATGATTTTGAAATGCCATTGTATCTTTTAACAGCAGCTGATTTTTCCGTAAAATTCCCCAATCAAAGAGAAATGAATAGAAACCCGTTTATAGGGAGATCGCCTTTGTTTTTTTTAAAATTATAATTCAATCTTCCAAAATCTTTTTAAAGCCGATCAAATTAGCGTGCTTTTAGAGACTGCAGTGTCTGAACGGGGGGTTGGCGACCGTAGCTCGTAGGGGGCCGAGCCCCCTAGTGGTATTAAAAGAATTTGTACATTATGAAAAATCAGGACTTTAGGTGTGTCTTGGAACCCTTGAAAGTCGGGACATCCGCGAAAATCGGGACACCTGGTAACCCGAGTCCCTATGCATCTTAAACAACATAATGCTTTCATTTGGAACAGAGCCAGACTGTTAAAATAGACGAAATAAATACGTAAAAATAAAGCCGAAACTGAAATCCTGAAGTTTTTATTAATACGTAAGGAAATCGAATAGCGTTGCTCATTCTTCTATAAATTCGGGACGCAAAAGTGAAACCTGTAACTGTCTCTACCGGAATCCCCGCTTTAAACTGAAAATGTCCATGTTCCCGGCGAAAAGGAGGCCGAACAGTAAAACTGTGAAAACGGAATCGCTAGGGGTCTAAAAATTTCTGTTTAGACCTATTTCCATCTTAGTAGGTTTTCCTTTCTCCGGGTTCATAAAACAAACACCCCCCTCCCCCCCCCCCCAAAAAAAAATGTGTAAGTATGATACAATTTTTTTTTTTTTCAAGTTTTAAAAAGGATTTTTATGAATACGTAAGACAATCGAATAGCGTTTTTCATTCCTTTATAAACATGGGGCCGTAAAACCTCTGTCTCTAACGGAATCCTGCTTTAAACTGAATTTTCATGGTCCCGGCGACAAGAACGCCAGACAATTATACAGTAAAACCTGTGAAAACGTAATGGCTAGGTGACCGAAATGTGTTTTAGACCTATTTCTGTCTTGGGAGGTATTCCTTTCGTCGGATCCATAAAACAAACAAATAAAAAAATATAAAAACGAAACCTGTCTATAACGAAATCCTGTCTTAAACGTAAAAATTTCTTTACCTACGGCAGGAATACCCTATAATTATACCAAATACGAAGAAAACCTGTTTAAAACGTCTGTTTTTCTCTTGTCCCTTGCGATTCCGTCTTAAGAGGTTTTATTATAATAAATGAACTAGAGGTCTGCACGGGCCGACATTTCCAGGCCCGGGCCCGGCCTGACTCGGAGAATAAAAATTCAGCCCGGCCCGGTAAAAAAGTTAAGTTCGGCCCCGGCCCGGACCGTAGAAAAAAAAATTATTGGCCCGGCCCGTATAACAGTTAAAAGTTCGACCAGAGCCCGGCCCGGAAAAAAGTTAAAATCTCGGCCCGAGTGAATTTCTACAAAACATTGATTTTTACGTCGATTTGGTTAAAAGTTTGTCTCGTATGAGGAGTTCAAGCCAAAAATATTTATATTTTCTTTTCATGTTTATAATCTTCATTTTTATAGAAGTGCCGCAGGGTGCGATATTTATTTTTTTAATGAATCTCTATTTCTTGTATATAAATGTTTCACTTATCATTAATATTGTTAATCCATATTCCATGTATTGAAGTGTTAAAAATCTGAAATACAGTAAAATCTAAGACTGAAGTGCATAGAAAAGAAAAAAAAAATGCGTTATAGACAAATTTCCTTCTTAGCAAGTGTAAATGTATTATATATTCTTTTCTTACGTAGTAGTATATTAATTTTGCATGGATCAACACGTTTTTCAGTTTAAAACAAGAATCCGTCATAGACAGGTTCTTTTTCACATGTTTTACTATATTTTAATTTAACTATATTTTAATAAGTGTAGAAATCTACTATTCTTTAAAAAGAATGAATTTGAATGTTTAATTGTAGAATAATGGCGATTTAAAAATGTATGCATTTTTTGAAAAAAAATTTGTGCCAAGCCTAATTTTACTGACCTTTGAAAGGACCAGGCCTCGCCGAGACAATGATTTTCCTACGGGCTGGGTGAAAACTAGTAATGCAAATTTTGGGCCGTGAAGATTAGGAATGACACCAGTACCCGGGTCTGTGCAGAAAAACTAAGTTAGGCCCGGCCCGAGCCTTCAGAAAAAAGTATGGCCCGGGCCCGGCCCGAACTCCGTGAATGAAAATAGGTCCGAGCCTGGCCCGTGCAGATCCCTAAAGTGAGCAGCGCTCCGCCACTGGCAACCCTGAGTTAAAGTGCGAGCTCTCTCATTCACAAAGAATCGTTATCGTTGAAGAGAAGTAGAAAAGAAAGAAAAACTGACTCCGAAGTTTTCACTCTATCCCAACGTTGCCATGGTGACCGCGAAGTGCGCGGTTTCACCCGAGATGATCTCAATGATCAACCGCCAAAGAGGGTCGCCAAATTGAAGCGCGGGATTTTTTCTTCGGTGTTTCGGAGGCTTTGATGAGCAGCGAAAGAGAGAGTTGATAGCTCATCTTTCTTGCATTTATTAAATCGGAGAGAGAGGAGAAAAAAAAAAAAAAGAAGCATTAAACTGTACAGAATGTTATCTGATGTCGAATTTGATTTAACCTCATAGTGGGGAGTGGGGTTAAGATTCTCTCAGCCATTATCGCTTCTGTTTTATTTACTTCCTGATAATCACAACGGGCAAGAATAATTATTTCCAGGAAGTCTACATATCTCAATGCTCAAAATTTTTCAGGAGAAAATACTATAAAGATTTTGTTTAAGAAAATACAATAAAAATCTTTAAAATAAAGAAAGCAGCAAATAAAAAGGCATATAGTAGAGCGCCGATTATCCGAACTCCAATTAACCGAAATTCCAATTATCCGAACAGCCAATTTCTCTCAAAAAATATTTTTTAACCGAACTTCCAGCTATCCGAACAGTCTATTTCTCTCATTTTTTTTTTTTTTTTTTTTAACCATTTATCCAAACACCCTATTAGACCTGGATATCAGATTTTAAATTATGATCAGATTGTGGATGATATTAAAAACAAAACAGAAATTGAAAACGAATGCTCTGAAAATGATCATGGTCCATCACATAACGAAGCTTTTGAATGCTTGGAAATGGCTCGAACGGCAGAAGAATGCTGATCCTATTCAACTAACATATTAAAGAAGAATTCGAGTTATGGCAGCATGGAAAAGAATGTCTTCTTTGAAGCAAGCAACAATCGAAAGCTTTTTTGCTTAAATTATAATCTCTGGCGTACAGAAAATAATAATAATTAAAAAAAAGACAAAAATCAATTTTTAAACAAGCCAGCATTAACTAGTGCTGTCAGTCTAATGCGCGGATGAGATGTGAAGATTTTTGTATAGTCAGGAACATCCGTTAAATTGTCTGTCCATTTATCCGAACTTTTGCTTATCCGAACTAGGGTCGGTCCCGACTTGTTCGGATAATCAGCGCTCTACTGTATTCATGAAAAATGATGATCATTTCTCAGATGCTTCTCCAAAGTAGCGTAGAGTAATTGATAAAAAGTCACAAAAATCGGAATATTATTAAGTTTACAGCGAATTACTAAATAACTAATGACGTGAGAAAACAGTGGCAGGCATTTAAGGAATTTTTATACACTCATTAAATGTACTGAACTCATCTTTTAAATACTTTAATTAAAACTTTAATTAAACTTTATTTCTCTGTCGGGCATAAATATTGGAATTCATTTTCAAACACTTTCAAGAAATCGCTGTACATAAAATTTCGCATACATGCAGATGACAATAAAATATTTTATCAAGGTTGTTTAATAGCATTTTATATCGAAATTTGTATATTTTTTGTATCATTCTTTAAAACCTGTTCGCGACGGCGCGCGCATTTTGAAGTGCGCATCTGAGGACGGAGCGGGAAAATTTGATTTCTTCGTCTGGGCCGAAGGATTTTGCGAAGCTAAGCCTAACTCTTGTAAAGTGTTCTTTAAAAAATTATAAAAGATTCATTTTTCCATATAACCTTTTGAGATACACATACATGGAATAAATTATTATATATATTCACGCAAAAAATTGAGCTATTTTCTCAACTATTTTAGTACAAAAATGACTTTTTTAGTATATATAATGCATATTTTAAGCACTTTTTTAGGTTAAAAAATGATATAATATGGTCACAAAATACTTACGTGCCTTTCATATAGCAACATATGAAACATTTTGCTCAAATAAAAAATAATTTTGTTAAAAAACATAATAGTTTTATTTCTATTTCTAACACATTCCTTAAGCAAAATAAGTGTTTTAATAAAGCTGATTTATTCACAAATAAAATAGCTAAATAAAACTTGCAAGCAACTTGTGCATGCTACATTTTAATACTTAATATACAGACATACATAAAAATAGTTTGAAAATGCTTAATTTTATTTAAAATATTTTTGAAAATTAAAAAATTACATGTAAATATATAATCAATCATAATATATCTATCAAATAAAAAGTATTGAATAATAATAAGTAATAATAAATACACTAGAGCTACACTTTAAAATATGCATTTCTAAACAGTTGTTAAATGTTTAAAATATTTTTAAAAATAAAAGAAAAAATATATAGTTACGTATAATAAAACGAAATATCAAAGAGTATTTGATAATAATGAGTAAACTTGAATGATAACTTAAAATACATTCATCAAACAATTAGTTGTTGTTAAAATATATTCATATCTTCTGTATTAGAATTATTTAAATAAATTTATGAAATTAAAAGTATTGAATAATAATTAAAAATAATAAATGGAACTGAGTAATAATTTAAAATATACTTATCAAAAATGTCATTAATGTTAAAAGTATTTTTAAAATTGGATATATACATATATATGGGGCTGTGCATATATAACGTTATCATTTTAGGAGGGAGGGGGGGGGCTGGCACATGATATCGCTAAGGGGAGGGGGATTTGTCTTTTGATATCGTTATCATGTTTTAACAAACCAAACTTTTTTTTTTTTTTGTAACTTGGTCTTTACATCAAAATAGTTTCTTTTTTTGGTCTGTTATCTATTTTTATGAGAATAGAAAGTTATTATTAAAACCTTTAAATTATTATAAAATTATTTAATTCCAAAATATGGAAAAACCCAACGTTTGACATTCCTATTCTTCTGTCATATGTGTATGCATATATAATCCGCTGTTCGATATAACATATGCGAAATATGTTTGAAATGATACTTCTGTTTGCTAGTAAATGAAAAAGAAATAATGTTGTCCACCTGTTTTGTTAATAAGAAATTATTTTTACATCTCCCCCCCCCCATAGCCCCTCTCTCTCTCTCTCTCTATATATATATATATATATATATATAATTGAATATATCGAATACATGTATTAAATTATAATGGGTAAAACTGACCATTTATTCGAAATATGCACGGTAATGTATGCGCTTATTTATCAAAATAGTCAGAGTTCAACAATTGTGTTAGAATCCCTAACTCTCAGAAATTTTACTTTCCGAAGACTGCGTTTTTTGACATTTTAATGAGTTTGGGAAACACGATATTTAAATATAGTTAATTTAATTTAAAATGAATTAATTTGAAGCGATATATAAAATTATTGAAGGTAAGATTAAAAAAATTAACAAAAGTAACCCACAATCAGTAACTTTTTCTTTCTCTCTCTCTTTCTCTTTTTTTTTTTTACTTCTCAACTGAATTTGCCGCAACAAGAAAAAGTATGAAGTGGAGTCACCCTTTTATTCTCTAGGAACAAATCCCAGAGCTCAGTAATCACAACAATAGACAAATAAACAATTTCCAATCGAGATTAAAAAAAAAAAAAAAAAAGCTAATAGAAAATGCGCACCCGTAGATCTACAAATAAGCCATTTCTAATCCAGATAAAAGTAAAGAAAAAAAAAGAGTAATAGAAAACAAGGGCGGCGCCAGGATTTGCCCGACGGGGGGGCATGGTGTGTCCGACGGGGGGGCCAGGTTGGTAATGTATATATATATATATATATATATATATATATATATATATATATTTATACATGTAATACATATATATATGTATACACACACATGTATATATATATATATATATATGTATACATATATATGTATGTGTGTATGTATCTATATATGTATATGTATATATGTAATGCATATGTTTATGTATATAATATATATATGTATTTATTTTACATACTGGTTTCCTATGTTCATTTCTAAATCATCTTTAGAACTTTACCAATTTCTCCATATAATTGTGATTTCAAATTTATTATATATATGTGTATATATAGATATATATATACATCTATAATAATGAAAGAAAACATCGCTCTGTCTGTCTGTCTGTGTGCGATGGCTAGCGAAATCTAACGCACGTAGAAGTCTGAAAATTTAGGGGAGGATAGTCTAAGACAGGTCTTGATACACCTGAGATTCAGAATTTTAATTTTTTAAAGGGGGGGGGGCTATAAGTTTCTATGCAAAAAATTGTTAATAACATGCCCCAATCCATGTAGTAAGTACCAATATTGGTACATGCAATATTGTGTACGCTATCTTGGCACTAATCAACAGATATTTGGATGTAGTTTCTCATCTTTTTGCTTCCTTTTGGGAACAACGGATTTCGAGCTTATTCTATCGACGATAATTTTCCGAATTTTCAAACTATGGTTTTGAGACTTTCACAAAAGTTGCTTTATTCACTTGGCTTATACATTAGGCACATTATATTTTGATTGTATTTGCGCATGCTCAGTGAAACATTATTTAGTAAACCTGCTCATTTTTTATCCATTTTTTATTATTTTTTCAATTCTGATTACAGGGTATTGTGTACAATGTTGTTTGTCATATTTTCTGAAAAGAACATTTTTTTTTAATATTAAGAACTTCGCAAATTATAAGCGGAAAACTTGGCAAAATTTAGGGCTGTTTTTATAAAAACCTGAATTTCTCTACTAGTATACATGCTATCCTCATAAAAATAAACACAGTTTATTACAATAAGCCTCTTAATCATGTTCTACAGTTTGCACGCTTTTGCTACATTAGTTTTTACAGGGTTATCCAAAAGATATTAGTTCTTTTTCAATTTGTTGACGGTGTTATTGATAAAGAATAAAAAGTTTAATGGGGAAAATGCGTTAAATAAATTCACAAGACTCCTAATTGGACTAGAAATAGAAAAGTTCTCATTAGACTTAAAATAGTAGGAACAATTTAATTTAAATATCACACTTAAAATATAAATAACAGAAAACATAAATACACACTTAAAATATAAATAACAAGAATTATAATTACAAACTTAAAATATAAATAACAAAAATTATAAATGCACACTTAAAATATAAATGGAATATAGTATCTCTAAATTAATGTTTTCCGTCTACTAAACACAGCAATGAGGAAACAAGAAATAAAATAGCATTTTTTTGAACGATTTTTCAGAAAGTTCGGAATTAAAACTGAAATAAACTGGAAAAGTAAAAAATAAAGAAATTAAAATTAAATAGAACATTTTAAATAAATGGAATGAAATGATTAAATAAAAGGGGGGTAAATAATATTATTCATTGCATATATGTCCCTGAATTCATGGGTTAAACTGTAAAGGATGGTAAAGTACACATAAAGAAACAATTTTGGTGTAACAGTGTGAAGTCGGAAATAAAAAGTTTTGGCTAAAAACAAGACATGAGGAGGAAAGGAAAACGAGCGTTTTATTGGCATAACAATTACAGTAAGTGCTCAAATGTGCCACTGGCAACCTTGCAATGAGGTCCTCATCAGAGTAAATTGATATCTCATAGATGAGACATCTGGAATCTTCGAAAGGGTATGGTATGCCTATCACTTGATAGACGCTTCCAAGCATGTATCGATGTTGGTGGCGGCACATTTGATCACGTATTGTAATTGTTATGTCAATAAAACTCTTGTTTTCATTTCTGCGCATCTCTTATTTCCCGCCAAAACTTTTCATTTCCGACCCCATATTGATATACAAATATTGCTTCTTTATGTGTACTTTACCTTCACTTACAGTTTAACCCATGAATTCGGGGACATTCTAATAGGAGTAATATATTTATTATTATAGTACATTATAATTATAAAACATTGTAATAGGAGAGATTAACATGGAAGAACTGGTCAGCAAACTCACATACACTCATGCACAAATTTATTTTAAACCTTTTAGCGAGCTAGCTGTCGTAAGTTATGCGGCAAACATAATAAAATAACGCCAAAATCAAAATTTAATTTTCACTAGTTATTTGTTTAATTATTCGTCTAACTTATTTGCTGCTAGTACTATGAAATAGCTTGTATTTGTAACAGCATAACAACCGTGTAATAAAGAACACTTACTGTTAAAAAGTTAGAGCTCACCCGCTGAAAGGTTAATTGTTCCATTCTACATAACGAGTCTTACATATATTTTAATGTAGTTGAATTCGACTTTGTGGATAAAGTTTGTCGAATTTGTCAACAATTTCATTGAAATTTATTTTTTTGGCTCTGCTGCTGTGCACTCCTAAGATCATGAGGTTTTGAAGCCTACTTTCTATCGTGGAAGCACGCAAGTAGTTTTTTACAATGCGCAATGTGCTGAAACTTCTTTCGCAAGAACACGTTGTTATGGGCATCGTGCAGGCTATTTTTAACAATCTATTCATTTCATAAAAAGCATCTGCCATTCTTGAAATATAGTGCTGAAGCTCTAACAATGTTTTCGGCCGACTGGCATCATCCTTCCGGGCTAGAACACGGATCACATTCTCTGTTTCGATCTTAAGATCTTCTGTGTTCAAATTATATGATTTTCCAAAGGCCACGACATCATCTATCTTTAAAAATGTTTCTGAACTTGGTACTACTGCTTTTATCCCCAACAAAATATTTTTATTTTGTGTAAAAAAGCGTCTGTCTATTTCACTGCCGAGTCTGTCAATCAACGAAAATATTTCCCTATAGAGATAATAAAAGTTATATAAATTTTTGTATTAATTTCATCATCTGAATAAATATTTCCTAAGAAAATGAAATTAAAATTTATATGCATTAAAAAACTTACAGTTTAAAATCCTTTTTGCTTTCAAGTTTATCTCGTTGAATTGGAGAATCAACAATAAAACCTTGCAGCTGACTTGGAACTCTTGTAATACGTTGAGAACGCCTTTCTGTTCTATCATTTTCTTCAATATCATTAAAGCCTAACTCATGGAAAATGTTTTCTGATTGGTCCCAAATTGTTTGTCATTTCTACATTCATGTAGTTTATCCCGTAGAGCTTCCACAAGTTCTAAAGCTACAGAATAATCTAATTTTGAGTTCTGGAGAAAATTTGAAGCATTCTTTGTGAATTTAAAGATATAGCGTAATGCAAATAACATTTTTATGAAGCTTTCTGAGAATTGATATAATAGTCCGCTGGCTTCCACCACTCTATCCGAATTAGTGTCGTTGACACTTATATCACGCAGTAGTCTATGCACAATAACGAATCTCGAACAAACAGCATCTAGCATCGTCGCTTGACACGCCCATCGTGTATTGGAAAGTGGTTTCAATTCTATTATTTTCATCTTTTCGTCTTTCTGCATTTTTACCCATTTTATGTGCCCATTGCTGCAACTTATAAATAAATATAATTTTTGTAACAAAGATAAACAATCTCTAATGGGCTGAATTACTTTGGCAACGTCTACTAAAACTAAATTTAGCCTATGGTTAAAATAATGAATATAATTTGCAAACGGAGCTGCACGTTCTTTTATTATAGCATTCACTCCTGCATGTTTTCCTGATACGACAGAAGTGCCATCATACGCCTGCGCAATACACATTTTAAAATTAAGTTTACTTCCTAAAGCATTTAAAATTCTTGACGACAGTCCTTCTGCATTTAAGGATTCTAATTCTTCCATCACAAGAATTCTTCATGGATTGTTCCTTTGTATAAATAGCGGACAGCTACTGATAATTGTTCTTTTTTGCTTAAATCCTTGCTTTCATCGGCAAGTAAGGCAAAATATTCTGCTTCTTGAACTTCTTGATATATTCTGTTTTTAACTTCTTCAGCCATTATATTTAGAAGAGTATCTTGTATTGAATGGTGAGTGTATTTTGCGTTGCTAGGTCCTTTTCTGATTTTTTTAGCAATGATGTCATCGTGATTCCCTACTAAACCTAAAAGGGTTAAGAAATTTCCACTATGAGGACCATAATCAATAATACCTCCTATATCTACATCTGATGTATGAAATAACCTGCTTTCTCTAATTCCTATCTTTTGTTGAGCAATTGCGAGCAATATCTCACATAAAGTTGACATGTAATGCCGGTTTTCTTTAATAAGCGTTGCATGTTCTTCACTAACTTGCGAAATTACGGAACCTTTTTCTAAGCTTGATTTATATGATTCAAAATTTGCTACAGCTTTACAATGGCTAAAACTTTGTTGATGCTTTAGAAGACGATTGTCTTTTTTTCCAAAACACTTTTTCCAATTCCGATATCCTGTTGTTGTAAAAGGAAGACAATTTGGATCTGAAGTCGTATCCTTTTCTAAAAAATGACGACAATAATAGCAAAAGACGGCATCTTGGGACACTGAATATTCTAGCCATTTGAAATTGTAGAAATTTGTATTAAAAGAACGAAATCTATCGCCATCTTTATGTTTTGGGAAGGGTTCTAAAACTGGCTGGACTGGACTACAGCTCCTTGATTGTGATATATCATTTGGACCAGTAGGAATTGATAAACATATACTCTTTGAACAATCTGTTAAACTAACATTACATTTAGCTCCCAAAATATTTTCTGTTTCCTCCACATCTTCAACATTTTCATCTTCACTTTCGGAACTAGCACGTTAGATCATTTAAATCAGATGGTTCTTCTATAACACTTGGCTCTTCAGCCACATCTATATATATAAAATTAAAAAAAATCATCTATAATAATGTCATCATCAATAATGTTCAAAACATTTGTAAATTTCTTACAGATATACTATAAATGCTTAATCTTTAAAAACATTTTCTTTAAATAAAAAGAACTCACCGATAAGGGTTTTTATTAATTTTTAATTAGCTGCATTTTTTAACCAAACAATGTGTTTTTAACGAACTGTGAGTGTATTATGTTCGAATCCTATTCAAAAAACTTTTTAGAATGATATCTCATTCATCGTTGCGCGTTTTGTATGTGACACTAAATTTTTCGGACACATTCAAATTAAGAAAACTTTTACTTTTATCGAATTGATACCAGGCATACATAAAAAAAAAAAAAAAAAAAAAAAAAAAAAAATCCTAAATAAGAAATTTGAATTTTCGAAAAGATCCGTTCATAATTTGCTAAGATATTAATTAAAAACCCCTTTATAAAAAGACTGCATTTTCTTCCGTTAGGACACCTGCAAACATTTGAAGGGGTCATTGAATTTACTTCCGCCTTTGGGGTACGTCTATCCATCTACTTTCCGATGCGAAAGGGGGAAAAAAGAAAACCAATAAAGGACTAGAATAATTAAAATCCACAATAAAAAATTATAAGATCTATAGAAATTTTTTAAACAATTTCAGGTAGGGATTTAAAAATTGGCATACATACGGAAAATAATATTCTATTTCAGAAATGCGAAAAATCAAAAAAATCAACCGGTAACTTTTTATTTTATCAAAAAACTGATTTTTGTATCGAAATCGAAAAAGAATTTTATCCTGCATTTAATCCTATTTTGAGTCCATAGACATTAGAAGGGGATGGTTGGGGGGGGGGGGGATTGACATCTTAATTATCGTCTCTCGCAGTCTTAACCCCTTCGGGACGCGAGCCTTTTACGAAATTTTTAATCTTTTGTCACCGTTTTTTAAAAACAGAAATTTGTATCTTCTTGAATCGAGAAATTGCGCTGATTAAATAAGGCAAATTTTACAGTAAAATTTTACTGGTGAGGAAAAACAAGGATTCTGAGCGCTTCATGCGGCACGTATACGTGCCGCTCGTCCCCAAGGGGTTAAAGTGAATTTCACATCGGTGTTATCACTATTTCGAAATAGTAATTTCTGAAAATCTTTAAATTAAGTTCCTGGCTCATGAACCTGTCCCATTCTTTGACCGAATACTGCAGTAGCTTTAATTAGTCATTTTGTTGAATGGCACACGCATTTCCCCTCTCCCCCTCCCCCCTTCATCAATTTTTGCTTACTGAGTCTTATCTTAATAAATCAACTCCTATTTCTTCGAAACTAATTTCAAATTGCATTAATATCTTAATTATCTCGCCTCACAGTCTACAAATTAATTTATAAATAGTGGTTACCAATATTTCCAAACGGTAACGCCCCCTTTCCAACGCCCCTTGGCGGTAGAAATTTTAAATAACATAATTTGGATTTTAGGTATATTTAAGGTTATTATAACCGGCCCGGGCAACTTCAGGCGGATCAGCTAGTATACAATATTTTGAAGAAACGGAAAATCAGAAAAAAAAGGAAATTTTATATCGCTGATGCGCAAAATACAAATAATTTTAATCATAAATAAATTTAATTAAAACAAGTTGGAAATTACACGTCAAACGTGGCAAATGAGGTGCGTTCGTACTATAGGTAGTTTTATAATTATTTTTTGCATCGCATATTGTACTGATTATGTATTTTAGTGCTCTTCGTAAGTGCATATCCACTTCATCCAGTTTGAAAGGCTATAACGTCATTAAAATGCACTTGAAATAATTGTTCCCCATTGGCCGTCAAGTAACGAAAAACTTTTGATTGTCCCTGTCATTAAACTATACATCCGATTTTCATAATATTTGAAGTGACTCAACAAACTCTTGCAACAATTATATATTTAAAATTTTATACCATTTGGCTGGGTAGTTTTTGCTCTGTTACATGCCGAAGAACGGACAGACGGACTGAACGACGACTGTATGTGCTAAGTATTTATATAATTACGAACACACCTAAAAAAAGGTATATACACATATGCGACTAATTTTTTTATATGTAGTATAGTAATAATGACAGAGTAAATGCCAGAGTATTTATTCAGGTAAAAATACTCTGTTTTTTATATATTTTTTTAAAATGAGAAATAATAAATGCATTTAAAGGATCAATTCATGAATGAATAACAAAACTAATTAAAAACAAGAATGAAAAATTATGCACCAGGCATAGATTATGATACACTTTTCAGAACTATCAAACTATTTTTAAGAATCTTAGTTTTTTCATGCAATGAAATGTGGTTGAGGTATATAAATAAACAATTTAAAGAGCACAAAACGCGATAAAAACCCATTTTCTACTATTGCAGCCCATATCCCATAATGTGTGTGTTAATTCCTTCGTGTAGCCTTATGTGTGATCTATTAAATTTATACACACCGTGTAATACGCTAAAATTTGGTCAAGTTTAACATTGCTACATCTGAAAATGCACTTCCAGCAATTATCGATCATAGTCACCCTGTAACCTAATTATTTTGTGTGTCTTTGTAAATAATTACACTACAAATAAATACCACTAAAAATAAGTAACAAATAAATAATATGCATTCCACAGTCTATAAAAAACATGTTGTAGTGCACC
Organism: Maratus speciosus; assembly: GCA_963932465.1. Lineage (NCBI taxonomy): Eukaryota > Metazoa > Arthropoda > Arachnida > Araneae > Salticidae > Maratus > Maratus speciosus. Next base: position 653,061,941 of record OZ010787.1, on the reverse strand, counting down.
TCAGTGATTCTTTTAAATTATAGTCAATATATTGTAGCATCATTAAAAAGTAGCGCAAACGATTTTACCCCATAGATCATAATATAATGGAATTCGTCTGTACTTCCCTGTAAACGAAGTACACTCATTCTATACTCCACAAAATACACGCTGTTACCCACCTTAGTGATTGTTGATAAATATAATTTTCATTAAATTTAAAATATCGTAACATCAATAAAATGCACCGTAAACGATTTTTCCCTGTAGACCATACTATAACAGGATTCTTTTGGATATCCCTATAAACATTGGCGCACCCACTGGGGGAGCTAAGGGGGCTGAAGTATTATTATTATTTTTATTAGGTCCTTAAAAAATCGGAATTTTTGAAAAGATACTAATTTTGTCACACAATTTTTTTTCTCTTTTATAAATTTTATTATGAAATTCGAAATTATAGTATGTTTAAAATTTACTCAATTATAAATTTAAGACCCAGTGCAACCTCTTGTTTACTTTAACCTTCATAATATTTTGATAATTTAATAATAAAACTTTAAATTGTTTGATTGCAAACACACTTTAAAATTATCCAAATACAGAAACACACACACACACACACACACACACACACAAAAAAAAAAAAAAAAAAAAATCTAAAAAAAAAAAAAAAGATATATTTTAGTACAGTATTTCATTATTTAACAAACATCTTAAAAGCATTCAGAATTAGACCCACCAAAACTTTTTAGAGCTTCCTCTGGATTCTCTGGCTGGTTACGACTCTGCTCAAGTCAGTCAGCAGAAAAAGTAAAAGTCAGGACCTGATCCGGCCCGTCCCATCTAATCAAATGATAGAAAGACAGTGATCGGCAACGGGCCGGGGCAGATCTGGGCACATATAGGCCTCTAAAATATGCTAGCCCCATCCAAATCGCAATCCTGGATGCGCCACTGCCTATAAACGAACTATAAATGCTAGATATTTCATTTTCAATATCGAGCATGCTAGCGCCACCTGTTGGGCGATTTACATCCAAAATTAATTAACAATTTATATCAAGGCCCAACTGAATCTAAAATATTGTGAAATTCCATGCACTAGTTCTTGAGATAGAGCGCCCACAAAATTTGACAGATAGTGATAGGGTGACAGACAGACTCACAGACAGACATTTTCTAAAAAAACTATCAAATCGCGTTCAGGACCGTCTAAAACGATTCGAAATCCATCGAAAAACAGAAGTCGAAATTTTTTACGAATTCAATATACTTTCTTCTTGTAAAGACAGAAGAAAGTAAAAAGGATGAATAAAAGAAGTAATTTTTGTAATCAAGCTCTTTGTAACTACACCCGATTGAAATGAAATTCCTTGTTGGATTTCCTATCCACTGCAATGTTGTATTTACGTATTGTAGAAAAACGGAAAGGCCGTCACATTTTTAAAGGATCAGCAAAGAACATGGCTTAGTGCCTTTCTGCCGCAAAAAAGAGAGAAAAAAACACACAACAAAAACTTTGCAATATAATTTTCTTCAGGAAGGGCAGTATATGGATATTTGCGTCGGGGTCTCGCCCCAAACAGGGCCCGACTAAGGCTATGGGGGGCCCATTGCAAGCATCATTCTGGGGGGCCCCCTTCTATATATCTATAGAATTCTTTTGGAATAATGTGGAATTGGCTAGTACTAAACTTCATACGTATTGTATGTATGCATAAATTTTGTACCCGGTACAGCTCCCATCTGTAAACAGGGTATCACAAAATGATGGTCACAACTTTAAGAAAAATTACTAGTAGGATAATAGCAGAAAAAATGATAGATTGGTTGACACAAGTATTTTTTTTTTGTTTTGCTTATCTACGTACGTTATAAGATGTCTAAAAAAAATGCCTCAAATTGATCATAATGAATAGTTTTAACTTGCCATATTGCGAGGAAAACGTTAATAAAGAATTTCTTTTGAAAACAATAGAATACTAAGTTGTCATAATAAAATTTTAATCATTAGTTTTTTAATCATATAGTTTGTGTTTTGCATGGGTGTAGGGGGTACTGGAAGTAGAGAGGGGAAGGGGGACCGCACTTCTTCCTAAATGTTTGAAAATATAGGGAATTTGGTCACTTTTGGCTAATTTTAATCATTCGGCACCTTTTAATGAAAATCCTGATTATTCTTATGGAGCCCCCTAAGAAGGGGGACCCAGGGCAGCTGCCCCGCACGCCCCTATATAAGTCGGGCCCTGGCCCCAAATATTTGACTCTGTCAACCGTTAACTGCAATTAAGCATAAGCAGGACTAATAGAGCTTGTATGGTGGTATAGGACATATGTCTTCTGGATATTTTAAAGAAGCATCCTATAATCTCTGTTTCTTGAGATAACAAAGAAGCACACAGCCTCTTTTTTTTTTTTTTTTTCTTTACTACGAGTACAGAGCTGAGTATAAATATATTACAAATATAAAGCAACAACGAAAAAGAAGAATTTTTATAATTAACAGAAAATATTTAAAAAAAAATAGTTATTTTGAAAACCAAATTTGTGTGTTACCTCCTTTTGATTCATCATTCCCTTCATGTAAATCTGTAGGACTGTTATCTGCTACTATTTTTTTTTTTCGATGATAGAGCTGCGGACCACGGATTCTTCCTTTTGTGTTCTCCAGGCTTAAACACCGGAGCTAAGCGATTTTGCTTATGAAGATCATGGTGCTTTAAATCCGTATGTTATTTCGCATAATCATTGTCAAAAATTTCATTGCAGATGCTACACTGAACTTTATACCTAGTGCACTTAGCAGTGCCAGTCTTCTGTTTAGAAGACATTTCTCCGCTGCACAAAATGTATTTTTCCTTAGGAATCAAATAAAAATCAAGCTTCTTGCCAGACGAAGTTTCCTAGTATGGCCAAAGAACGCATAATGTTTCGAAATATCTTATTTAACTGCTGAGTCTAACGAAATTTACGTACTATGGACTATGAGTCAAATGTATCGCCATAAGAGAAACTGATCATGGGATCTCACCAATTTCTTATATCGGAACGGAAACAAAAGCAAAGTCGAGCAAAGTTTTTCTGAAAGGATATTAATTAAAAATTCACTCAATTAGCATTGTTTTTGCTACTTCTTACACTTTAAATTGTCTAAAATTTTCACAAACAAGCGGCAAGGTTTATTTCTTTACTGATAATTGACAAATATGATTTCAAGATTTACGACAGGAAAGAGTTTTTAAAAATTATCCCAAAATCAGAAAAAGGTTTTTTGAATTTAAATCAAATTTCGTTAGTATGATAAGTATCTTCTTTTTCTGTCAATGCAAAGAAGTTTTTTGTTTAGAAAATCAGAACGTATGCCAATTGGAAAAAAAAAAATCTCAGAAATATTAAACTAAAATAATTTTCGACCGAATTGAAAATAAAAATCGCTTTGGGATGCGAAATACTTTGTCATAATCTTTTTGTTATATTATGCCTCACTTTATACCAAATTTGATAGCTCTGCTTTTAAAGTCGAGTATTGCACGAGTCGGGTGCAAGCCGGTTCGAACCCGAAAACTGTGCTTAGTGCCAACGCGAAACCTCCAAAAAATCTTGAACTGGAGAACTGACAAACTTCACTTGCATCCGAAGTGAAAGAAAGTAATCGATATTGAAAAGTAGTCTACAATTATATCTGTAATTTTTATTTTATTTATTTATTTATTTATTTTTTAATGAACACATGTTACAACACCCATTATTATTAAAATATATAATTTTTTTAATTTTCAAAATATTCACTTCTTTATTTTGAAAAATGCGTTCAACTCGAACCCGATCTGAAAAAGTCAAAACTTAACCGAAAACCGCCCCGAACCAGAGATATTTCAACCCGGACCCGGAATACTTTAACCCGCAACCCGACTCGAACTCGAATAGAAAGGAAAGTAAATCATGCTTTAGTGCAATTATGAAAAGTAATCTTGAATTATATCTCTAAAATCAATTTTATCTTTTATTTAGAAAAATGGACAAATCTATATTCTTTAATATTTAAGTATAGTAAAACCTCTCAATAGCAGACACTATGGGATCGTTGAATAGAATCATACATCGGGTTGAGTTGCCACCAATTTTCTTTGTTCGGTTCGGGATGAAACTAATTTTCTTTCCGCAGATCAAGTCGGGTTCAAATAGTATTTCCAGGCCTAGTATCGCAAGAAAGCGAACCGAGAAAGAAAAAAAGCGGGACTAGCGCCTCAAAATCGGGACATCATAAGCGCTAAAGTTAAATCTGGTAAAAGGGAACGTGTAACGGAATCATGCTTTAAACAGAAAAATTTCGCAATATCGGCTAAAACAATCTAATACAAAATGAAGAACTCAGATGATAAAGGTGGTAGGTGACAAAATAAAATAAATTGAGTTAACCCTTTCCGGCGCAGTGTGCCCAGGTCATGATATCTAATTTTAATTCCAAACTTAGAAACGGCACCAAGACTATTTTAATAAAATTTTGCATTAACAATGAAAGTATAAAGTAACAAGTTTTTAATTTCTAAAAAAGTCGTACGTAAATTCCGGTGACAGTCGATGATTTCATCATTTTACAATAAAATTTGTCTGTGCCGAAAAGGATTAATCATATAGCATTGGCGATAATCAAGGGTCCACTACCATCTGTTAAATTACTATTTGACAAAACCTAATATACTTAGAGATTTTAATGGATAAAGGAGGCATTTGACAATAAACGCAAATATACATTTGGAACATTACAGCTCATTTTCTTAAAATTATGATTGTGTCACTTACCACCTTTACCATCTGAGCTCTTAACAAGTGGGTAAGTGTGATCACTGATCGCATAGAGGGTTTCGTTTAATATTCCTATTCCTTTCAAAACACTTTATCCTTTTGTAAAATCTGTTAGTTCCACATTTCGCAACCAGGGGGCGCCGTCTATTCTAAACAAACCTCTATCCGAACGAAATTCAGTTTTACAATCTATCCGTAGATATATTGGTCGAAGGGATCAGGCTCATAGCACCCGAGATAGTTAGGCGCCTCCTGGCGGTAAAAAGTGGAACGAAAATATGTAAGGCTATGGTGCATAATATGAAAGAGGCAAAGAGGTGTCTGCAAAAGCTAGAAAAATGCCCCCGGGTGAAAAGGGTAGAGGTCAGAAAAATTGCTTAAAGTGCACAAGTTTGAGACCGGAGGGGTAAATATAAGACTTTTTGAAATTTTTATGATTTGTCGTGTGATCGCAAGTGTTCAGCTTATAAGTATTCAAAATTTCAAGTCTTCAACTTAATTAGGAGCTCAGTTAGAAAAAAAAAAAAAAAAAAAAAGCTTAGAATAGACAAGTTAGAGCACAGCCAGGTAAATATAAGACTTTTTCAAAATTTTATGATTTGTTGTTTGGTGCGATGTTTCAGCTTTAAGTATCCAAAAATTCAAGTCTCCAACATATATAGTTTCTGGGAACGGGCTCTGTGACAGACAGAGGTGCGAGACGAATAGGGTTTCGTCAGATGAATTAAACAATAAAAACAGTATCTCTTACTAAGATTAAAGCCTGTCTAAAATGGAAATTTCTACCTATTCTTTGTCGTTTCATCTTCGCAGATTGCTGCATTAAGTATTTGAATGTACGTGAATAATACTTGATCCATAAGGGCGTGAAATTAATCTACGTTAATTTGAATAATATGAAAATAAACACTTCTTTTACTCATTCGTTTATAAAAATGCTCGCCAAGCACTTTTTATAAGAAGAAGATCGAAGTGAGCTGATAAATTTTCGCATGTCTCATCTGTTCTTGAACTTTACTTCGTACAGACGCCAGATTGCTGTCAATCGAATAAACATTGTACAGAAGTGCACATGAGTTTTAGGCAAAATATAAGGTATTCGGTAACATCCGGCCGTTGTGACGATATACTGTGGGCGACTTGCGGTTTAATTTTCTCGACTCAGACTAAGGAATAAAATTTTAACTCAGAGTAAACTCGTAAAAATTTGACGTTATTTGTGTATGGTGATGAAAAAGCGGATAGGTCTCGGGGCGTCTGAAAATCGGGACACCTGACAACGCTAGCGTTCACACTACAATAATTTTTGCGGGTCATATTTCGTTTTTTTGTAATTCAGGTTGTTGGGATTTTCACAAAAAGTCTGAGCACAACTACTTGTCAGATTGAAATAAATACATATTTGATTATGAATGAGTATATATGTATTCAATTTACTGCATGTGAAATAAAATATATATAAGACGAGTGATAATATATTATCCTTTTCCTTAAGAACCATTTTTTTCTTCTTTCAAAATATGAAAAATATTACCAACTTTTTTCGTTTTGTATATACACAAAAATATATGCATCGAATTTGTAATAGTTTATGAACACATAAACATGTTACGGGTGTATAGATTGGAAGATACCCACTATTCACAAGTGCAAGCGCAGAAATGTATAAGGGTTAGAAATTGAAAAAGTGTTCGCTAAATAGATATGCCCGCTTTTCAGGATCTCATTGTATATAGATTTTTAACCTGAAAAATATTTTGACATTCTTTCGAATTATCGGGCCAACCCGAACCCGAACCGGAAGAGATAAAACCCAAATCGAACCCGAAACAGTGATAGTCAACAACCGAACCAGAACATGTCCCGCACTAAAGTAGTAGAAGTTAACCCGACCCGCAATGAAAAAATATAGCGCCGACCCGAACCGCGGATCAAGTCGGATGCGGGTAAATGAGGATAAGCCGACTCGATGCAGGACTCTAACCCAAACTCATTGCACAAGGATCAAAACTCAACTCAAAACCGAAAGAATTACAGCCGGCCCGACTTGCCGAGAAAAAAATAAGCGCCAATACGATCCATGATTCGGATTTTTTTTAAACCCTAACGTCGGGTCATTTAAAAAAATCTGAAGTGCACGTGACCTGCGTCAGGTTTTATGCGAGAAAGTCGAGTTACCCGAACCGACTCTATTCCGAAGTCAAAATATTTTCCCGGACGACGACAACAATTAAATTTTGACGACGAAAAAAATCTCGTTGACCTAGAGCCCGGCAACTATTTTTTCGTCTACACGAAATTCGAAATACTTCAATCCGATCAACAACAACACAAAATCTTTATAGTTTAAAACAATTATGAAAAATAGCCTGCAATCATACCTCTAATATAAATCTACATACCTCTATATTTTTTATGTTGAAAAATAAACATATAAAAAGAATCATTCATGATTAAATATGCAGTTTTACATCTGAAACAACAGCCTATATTTTTATTGTAAAATCCTTTTATTGTTAATCCAAACCCAACCTGTAACTATAAAAACTAAACCCGAAACAATTTGACACAACCCGACTCGAACCTTCGCAACGAAAAAAAAAAAAAAAAAAAAAAAATCTTCAACCAAAAACGAGAATTGGGTTGGGTTAAACTAAAATCTGATTCCCTGACTGTATACAAAACTCTAGGTTGAAACAACAGCCTAGACACTGTTTTGAAAAATAATATTAACGTAGGCCCGACGCGCAAGAATTAAAACTCACCGCGAAACCGATATAATTACAATCAATACGATTTGCAAAGGAAAAGTCAGCGCTAACCTGACCCATGGGTTGGTATTTTTTTAAACTGACCCATGGGTCGGTTTTTCTTAAACTAACCCATAATCGGGTCATTTTCAAAAAATGAATCTGCTTCGACTCAAGTCGGGTCGCGTGCGAGGAAAATCGGGTTACTCAAACAAATGCAAGACAAAATATTTTCCCCGACGACAATTAAATTTTGACCCCGACGGGGGGGCCAGGTATGCCCGACGGGGGGGCATATGCCCCCCCGGTCCCCCCTCTGGCGCCGCCCTTGATAGAAAACATGCATTAATTGCGACTCTTAGTCAGACGCGCAAATCAAGCATACTCATACGTCATATGTTTTCGGTTTATCAGCTGACCCACACATTCTCCCTTCCAAGTGCTGCAGAAAAATCTTTGCGATAAATAAAAAATAAAGCTTTATTAGACACGTAAAAGATTTATGATCGAAAAGAGATCATGTTTCAGAAACATCAGTCAAACATAAATTGATGATGAAATAAACACATTTTTTTCATTGAAGTATTTTTTTTGAAAAACTAAATTCACATGGATAAAAAAATATTAATGGCATTCCATTTGCTTTCCTAGTTAAAAGAAAATGTGTTCTTCACTAACATAAATTCAAATATGATCAACAAAAAATTTTTGTGCGTTGTACTTTTTGAAATACGAGTAACGAAAAACGTTCCAAACTCACGGCACGAATACCAGTCGCTCGGGATGTAAATGCCAACAGCGCCGGCACGAATACCGGTCGCGCGGCACGTATACCGGTCGCTCGTCCCCAACGGGTTAAGGTGGTCCGGAACACAAAATATTTTCGTTTTTATTTATAAATATGTTTAATTATTTTTTATTAACTTGAAATATGTATTTACACGTACATTATTCTTATGGTTTTTTTTTCATTTTAATTTTTAAAAAATATTAATTAATTTTAGCTACATTAAAAAAATGATATATCTGAATGAATAACACCTTTTGAATATATATATATATATATATATATATATATTTTAGGGTTTCGTTCATCTCACTCCTCTATCTGTCTGTTCGTCACAGAGCCCGTTCTCAGAAACTATATATGTTGGAGACTTGAAATTTTGCATACTTATAGCTAGACACCTGCGATCAAACGACAAATCATAAAATTTTGAAAAAGTCGTAATTAACGGACGTTATTAATTAAACTCCCAATTAAAAATTGGAACAGGTTTCGTAATTCAGCATAGAAGTCTGCACGGGCTTAAATTCCTAGGCCCGGACCCGGCCCGACCCATAGGAAAAAAATTTCGGTCCGGCCCGGCCCGTAGAAAAAATATTTGCCCGGCCCGTTAGAAAAGTTAAGTTTGGCCCTAGCCCGGCCCGGGCCGTAGAAAAAAAATTATTGGCCCGGCCCGGTATAATAGCTAAAAGTTCCGGCCCGGCCCGGAAAAAAAGATAAAATCTCGGCCCGAGTGAATTGCTACAAAACATTGATTTTTACGTCGATTTGGTTAAAAATTTGACTCTTACGTGGAGTTCTGACCAAAAATATTTATCTTAACTTTTTTTTTATGTTTCTAAACTTCATTTTTATAAAGCCGCTCATTTTTATATTTTTATAAGTGCCGCAGGCTGCGATATTTTTTTTTAGGGTTTCGTTCATCTGACGAAACCCTATTCGTCTCACTCTTCTGTCTGTCTGTCCGTCTGTCACAGAGCCCGTTCCCAGAAATTATATATGTTGAAGACTTGAAATTTTGCATACATATAGCTGAATACCTCACATCAAAAGACAAATCATAAAATTTTGAAAAAGTCGTAATTAACGGATGTTATTAATTAAAAAACCCTAATTACAAGATCGGAAAGGAATTCATAATTCAACAAAAGCATGAATTTTTTATCAAATTGCAAAAACGATCTCTTTCCACAGACTAAAAACAGGTGTCATCATTATCTGCAGACGTATTGGAACCCCAGCGATTTAAGCAGATCACGTGGTTTTTTGTACTAGGTTTTTTTAAAACTAATTTTATACTATTAAATTTTTTGATTTTTTTTTTTTTTTTTTTTTTTTAACATTCGGACGTAAAATTTTTCGCTGATTTCATCAATGTCCATTTCAATCTTCTATCTTAATTACAAGCTGAGATATTAATTATTATTTAACTAATTGGTTTTATTTCTATAAAATGCTTATTTTAAAATGAAGTAACGTGCTTTTTTAACCACGATTTCATTTAAAGTAAGAAATCTAACAATGTGATCTGTTGGAAACTTGAAGGTAGTTTATATTTCGGATATAGTTTTATATTTCGTGTGTGTGTGGGGGGGGGGGGGGGGCGCTAATTTCACTAATTGATTTATTTCTATTATGTACTTATTTTAAAAGGTAGTCACGTGATGTTTCATTGCAGTATTCTTCTGAACGCTGTCCGATTTTTAAAAATACAGCATAAATGTTACTTATGCCAGATAAAAATGTCAGAAGTATTGATACCACTATTTTCGAATAGTAATTTCAGCAAATATATTAAATTCTTGGTTAAGGCCGAGAACCCCCCCCCCCCCCCCACGTATTTACCGATAGGTCGTGTAAAGGAGTTTCGTTCAGATACTTTTGTTAAGAATAGAATGCGCTCCCTGGTGGTGGAATGTGGAACTACATTTAAAGTAGGAATTCCAACAAAGCGATCTGTTTGAAACTTTAAGATAATTTATAACAAATACTAAAAGATTATAAAAAAGAATGGCGCGTCACATTCCGGTTGGGGGGAGGGGTAGGGGCGCGAACAAAATTAGGCAGTATAACAGGGCGTTTTGTACTGTTTTGCGTGCGGGTTTTTGATGGCGTGATGTGATAACTTTTACTTATTCAATATCAAAAATTTTATAAGTGTTCATGCCACTATTTTCGAATAGTAATTTAAGCAAATATCTTAAATTCTTGGTTAAGACCGCCACCCCCTCGACTAGCATATCTCCTGATAGGTTGTTTAACGAAGTTACATTCAGATAGTTTTTTAAGAATAGAGTGCGCTCCCTCGTGGTGGAATGTGGAACTAACAGACCGCAATTTCATTTAAGGCTGTTCTTAACTGCGCTGCTCAACAAGCGCAAAACGTTTTGACACATTTACAAATTCATTTTTTAGATTAAAGTTATAAAATTGGAAAACCTGGCCATGGAAGCGATTTGGAATCGAACTGTTTTTTCCATTTTTGGATCAATAAATTACCTGTTGAGTTATAAGCCATTTTGGTCACGTGACAAAGACGATTTTCGCCCCTCACGGACTGGTTTTTCTGCTTTCTTCGGGTACTTCGGTTCAAAACGTCATCTTTGACACTATTTTCTGAAAGATCTATTGCGTTTGCAAAAAAAAAAAAAAAAACTGAAAATATAGCTCTATTACATAGTTTCTGAACAACAACACCTGCTAGTTTCATGAATTTCCGAACAAAAATAAATGAAAACTTATGTCAGAAAGTTGCCCTTTTGGATTTGAGAACGCCCTTAAAGTAGGAAATCTAACAAGGTGATCTGTTTGAAACTTTAAGATAGTTTATAACACACAAGAAAAAGTTTATAAAAAATGGCGCATGAAATTTCGGGCAGGTGGGGAGAGGGGGAGGGGTAAAATATTTCTTTTTTTTTTTAACTTTTTGTTTCATACCGTTTCAGGTGCGGTTTTTTGACGGTGTCCTCAGATACATGCTACTTATTAAATATAAATATGTCAAAAGTTAAGTTGCCACCATTTCCGAATAGTAGTTTCAACAAATATCTTAAATTCTTGCTCAAGACCGCCACCCCCTCGAGTAACATATCTACTGATAAGTTGTGTAAAGGAATTCCGTTCAGATACGCTTTTGTTAAGAATAGAGCGCGCTTCCTGGTGGTGGAATGTGGAACTAACAGACCGTGATTTCATTTAAAGTAGGAAATCTAACAATGCGATCTTTTTCAAAATTTAAGATACTTTATAACACATGATAAAAAAGTATAAAGAAAAATGGCGCGTCGCATTTCGAGGGGGGTGGGGTTGAAGGAGGGGCGCGAACAAAATTAGGAAATATAGCTGGACGATCTGTTTCAAACTTTAATATAGCTTATAAAACATAACAAAAATTTTAAACATCAGGCCGCGTCAAAAATCATGGTGACCATCCCCACTTTGCCCCCCCCCAAGGGGGCACTTTTCTAAATTTGGCAGACACCCGTCATGTGATATATCGTAGCATTTTGGGGGGGGGCGAATAAAGTTAGAAAATATAACAAGGCGAATCTATTTGAAGCTTTATGATAGTTTAGGAAGGGTTTGCCAAAATTTAGAATGTGATCCAGGGCGATAGATGTACTGGACGTTTTGAAAGAAAGTGTTTTGAAAGAAATATTAAACGAAACCCTCTGTGCGATCTATGATCACACTTGCCCTCTTGTTTAATTAATCGCTATTTCTTCTATGTAAATGTTTCAGTTATCATTAATATTGTTAATCCATATTCCATGCATTGAATTGTTAAAAATCTGAAAAATGCTATACAGTAAAATCGGTACTTTCCGGTTAGCCGGGCGCCAGTGTTATATATACGTATATATATACATGCATATATGTATATATGCATAGATATATACATATATTGTATATACACACATACATATATATATATGCATAGATATATATATATATACATATATTGTATATATACACACATATATATATGTAAATATATATGTATATATACATGTATGTATGTATATATATATATGTATATATAACACTGGTGCCCAGCTAACCGAAAAGTACCGAAAATTCTTCTAAGACTCAATTACATAGAAAAGAAAAAAAAAATTAGTTATAGGCAAGTTCCCTTCTTAGCAAAAGTAAATATATTATATATTCTTTTCTTACGCATTAGTATATTAATTTTGCATGGATCAACACGTTTTTCAGTTTAAAACTGAATTCCGCCCTAGGCAGGTTCCTTTTCACACGTTTTACTATATTTTAATTTAGCTATATTTTAATTAGCGTAGAAATTTACTATTCTTGAAAAAGAATAAATGTTAATGTTTAATTGTAGAATAATGGCGATTCAAAAATGTATGCATATTTTGCAAAAACTTTGGGCCAGGCTTACTTTTACTGACCTTTGAACGAACAGGTCACGCCGAGACCATGATTTTCATACGGCCTGTCTCAAAACTAGAACTGAAAATTTTGGGCCGTGAAGATAAATAAACCAGTCCCGGCTCTGTACAGAAAAAATAAGTTAGGCCCGGCCCGATTCTTCCGGAAAAAAGTAAGGCCTGAACGCGGCCCGGCCCGTAAAGAGTAGTCACTAGGCCGGCCCCGAGCTATCAGAAAAAGTATGGCCCGAGCCGGGCTTCGGGCCTCGGGCCAGCCCGTGCAGATCTCTAAAATGAACACAGCAATCTTATACACAAAATGTGGTAAAAGCTGAATCTCTAGGGACTGAAACAAAATTCTAATGGAGCAGGTATCTTTGTATACTATTACTATCGAAAGGAGAATGAATTTTTTACTTTTAAAACGGAATTCTGTTATAAAGATTCCGTTTACACATGGTTTGCTAGCAAAGTACAGTAAAACTTGTCAAAACAGAATCGCTGAAAACCGTACAAAAATTCTGTTTTAGACAAGTTTCTGACTAAGAGTGTAGATTTGGAAGGGAAAGGGACTAGAAAAAATTTCCCCTGTAGATAAGTTCTGTCTTTACAGCTTTAAATGTATTAACCCTTTTATGTCCCAAGTTATAAATTTGGTAATTTCATCTTTTTAAAGCATTTTTTGTGAATTTTTGAAACTACATTGGAAGATTTACACAATCATTTAATAAATTTGAGGATTTGGCCAATTAACCCCTTGAAGGGCACGGATATATTATATATACCACTTAATTTGAATTCCCAAATGCCACATTGGCACCAGAATTTGTGAATTAAATTTTGTTCTGTACGCAAAGAAAAACTTTTACTTACTTTCATATAAATCTGTTTGTAAATCCCGGCGTCATTCAATCATTTTAACATTTTATAGCAACAGAAGAACTTTGCCCCTGAAAGGGTTAAAATGAATTAAATTTTATTATAGGGCTTTTGTGCACTATTTATAACTCCACCCAAATCTTTTAAAATCTTTTTTTTTTTTTTTAGTATTTTGTAGAATTAAGAAATATGCAAATAGGATGTTCTTACAATAGGAATATAGAAATATTTCCGAACTGCCCCCCCCCCTCCCCCCGAGTCTTTCAATGTCAAGAAAGCTGAAAAAATGCAAAAGAAATCATCCTTTTAATAATATTTTTGTTTTGAGCAACCCATAATGCTTTTGGAACAAGATAAAGTAATGCATCTATAATTCATTCTAAACTGTATATTGCTATTGATCGATGTAGTAAATGAATTTTATAACAAGTTGTTTTAATGGTACTTTAAAGTACCGTCGGGGCATAAAGGGTTAAGTTCCATTCAATGCAGACTAAAACGAATAGCATTGTATTAAAAGAATTTGTACATTTTGAAAAATCGGTACTTTTAAAGTGTCAATGGAACCCCTGGTAACACTAGTCCCTATGCATCTCAACACTTCATATCCTGATGGTACTTTTATGGGTGTTCTCAAATCCAAAAGGGCAACTTTCTGACATAAGTTTTCATTTATATTTGTTCGAAAATGCATGAAACTAGCTGGTGTTGTTGTTCAGAAACTATGTCATCGAGCTGTTTTTTCCCTTTTTTTGCAAACGCAATAGATCTAACAGAAAATAGCGCCAAAGTGGGCGTTTTGAACCTAATTTTCGAGCGAAGGGACAGAGAGCACTCGAGAGGGCGAAAAACGGGTTTGTCACGTGATCGAAATTGCTTATAACTCAATGGGTTATTAAATGATCCAAAAATGGAAAAAGCTGTTCAATTCCAAATCGCTTCCATGGCCAGGCTTTCCAATTTTATAGCTTTCCGTTAAAAAATGAATTTGTAAATATGTCAAAACGTTTTGCGCTTGTTGAGCAAAGCAGTTAAGAACAGCCTTAAGTACCATTAAAGAAAATTCAACGTAAAATTTCTCTACTAATAAAAATAAATGGCACTTTTCATACAAAATAATGTGCTCAATCCTAATTTAGAAAGCCCAGTGAAACAGTCGAAGCTCACTATTTTTACCCGACTGCCAAGAAGGGTTATGTGGTTCACGCGTATCTGGGTATGTGAGTTTCTTAATACCTTCGACACATCCCAACGGCTGGATGGATTTTAATGAATGAGGTCTCTATCGATTCGTCTTAACCGTCCGATGATTATAGGCTAGGTTTTGTTTACATAAATTCAAACTAGCGGCCTTAAAATACAAAATGGCCGTAGAGACGAAAAAACATTTTTACGCACCCTATTGAGTGACCTATCATTTGATAGGTCTTTCAAAATGTAGACGATGTTTCATTGACTATTTTACAGTCAGAAGCTCCCTTCAAATATTGCATAACCTGGAAGTTGTGTAGGTAGGACCTCTAGCTTTACTACAACTCTAACCTTCATAGACATCTATAGGTCTCATCAAAACAGTGTTTATAGATAGGAACTAACAATTAAACACAACTTAAAAATCATCAATGCAAGTAAAAAAAAAAAAAAAAAAAAAAAAAAAAAAAAAAAAAAGGTAAGTGTAATATAAAAAATAGTTTCACATTGATGAGAAATAATTAAGTTCGCTTTTTGCGCAGTCGGGTTTTGATTTTTTAAATTTAATTCTATTAATGGAGTTATTTTCTCAACCCTTTACTTAAGTGTAGCTTTTCTCCTATTAAAAAATGTTATACGAAAAATAGGCCACTACATAACACTTCTCAGTGAGAGATAGGGTCACACTACATTTATTGACACTGTTCTTATAAGAATTGCGAGATTTCCATAACGGTATTGTTTGTTAATGAATCTAATTATTCTTGTCAATACAGTAGAGCCTCTTTTATCCGAAACTCTTTTAACCGAAACTCTCGACTAGCCGAAATCCATTTTTAAGCGCCCCACCAGTGGCCGAGAGGTTCTGCTCTCGAAGCTGGTAGACGGGAAGTGCTGGGTTCGATCCCAATCGCGCCCGTCGGCCTAATCGTTCGGAGTTTTCGTGGTTTTCGTCGAGCCGTGGATCTTCCATGCGTTAATACGGATTAGGTTCCCTTAGAAAGACCCCCACGGAGGGCACTCCCCCCCGGGCCCATATCCCTCGTGTAGATAATTGGCCGTCAAAAGTCAACCCAACGCATTTTTAAGCCCCCCCCCCTTTTTTTTTTAACTATCACATTCCTTGTGTGCAAAATCCATTTTTAAAGTTTTTTTTTCTTTTTTTTAACTTACATAATCCTTGTGTGCAAGAGCTCCTTTCCGAACTACTAGTATATATAAGTATTTCCGATCCCCTTACATAGAGTTCCTTTAAATTTAACTTGAGCTCCCGTAAGCTGCGGAGTGGAACGAAGAAATCGACCAAATTAGCAAATCTGGAGCTTTTGAATATTTTGCAAAAGTTTTGGCATGGCTGGAGCAGCAGAAAGACTGTGATACTGATGGACTAATAATAATTAAAAACTCCGTCATAGAGCTTCAATAAAAATAAATAAATAAATTGCAATCGAAACTGCGACAAACGAAACATTTTTTTCAAACCCTAATGATGCATGTAAAAGATACTCAATTTCAAAATTAAAATTCAGGTAATTTATTCTTGTTTCTATTTTGCTAGTGCTTTATTTTTATTGAGCACTTGTTACCATAATAAGAAATATTGCATATTATTGCCTTAACGTTAAAATTGAAGCCTTCTCGATTATCAGAAATTGTCGATTTTCCGAAAGAGGGTCGGTCCAATTAGTTCGGATAATCGAGGTTCTACTGTAATTTAAGACGGAATTACTTGAAACGGTATAAATAATTATTGAATGGGGGAAAAAAATAAAGAAAAGAAATGCCGAAAATATTTTGAACAAGCACCCGCAAATACTTACTGCGTAGCAGCAATTCTACAACAAAATAAAAGTATATCCCCCCCCCCCCCGCTTTCGTCCTCAATGAATGAAAATCCGAAACTATTAACCACCACGACGTACAAATAAGTTATTTCCAATTCAGATAAAAGTGAAAAAAAAAAAAAAAAAAAGGATTTGAAAAGGAATCAACTGCGTGCGTAAAGATTACGTCATATGTTTAGAGTTGATCAGCTGACTCAATCATTCCTTTTCCCAAGTGCCGTAGAAATATTTCTGATAAACAAACATTAAAGTTTCATTTGATGCATAAAAGATTTATGATAGAAGAAAAAATCATGTTTCCGAAGCATAAATAGATGCATGTGAAATAAACACTTTTCTTCATTGCAGTCACTTTTGAAAAAAATGAATTGACATGGATTACAAATATATGAATTGATTCCATTTGCTTTCCTAGATACAAGGAAATATGTTCTCCCCAAATGTATATTCAAATTTGATTACGAATTTTTTTTTCTAAGTAAAACTTTCTGGAATAAAACGTTCCAAACGTGTGGCACGAATACTGGTCGCTCGGGACGTAAGTGCCAAAAACGTCGGCACGTAAACCCGTCGCGCGGGATGAAAGTGCAAACGAGGCCGGCACGTTTACCGGTCGCTTGTCCCGTAGGGGTTAACCAAAATCTCGTTTCTTCCTTCGGAAATTTTCAACATGACTCATTGATTTGAGCTGTAACGACCCAAATGAGGCACTCATTATTGATTGTTATGAACTTCGCTGTTTATAATTATCAGTCATGGCTGGCTCAAGACGTGAGTGCAAATTATAAAGCAAGAAATGCTCATAGGATTAAACTTTGAAGACGCTTTTCACGTACTCATTAAAAACTGCAGGCTGCTCGGTCGAAAATGCTTGTTAAACTTCAGCTGGACCAAAACTATGTTAACAAAAATCTCGTTTCTTCCTTCGGAAATTTTCAACGGGGCTCATTGATTTGAGCTGTATGGACTCAAGTGAGGCACTTTTTATTGATTGCTATATATTTCATTGTTTATAATCATCAGTCATGACTAACTAAAGACGTGAGTGCAAATTATAAAGCAAACAATGCTCATAGGATTAAACTTTGAAGACTCTTTTCACGTGCTCATTAAAAACTGCAATCTGCTCACGCGTAATGTGGGCGACATTAATTTCATTGCCAATCTTGCATTTGTTCTTTATTCGAACTCTTGTTCCAATAGGTGGAGTAACAAGTGGTGGAGTAGCATTATTGCTTGGTCCGGCTTTCGGTGTCTCGGATAGTCTGTGATTTGGCCTATCTGCGGCAACTGCAACCGATATGTGTTTCTTCTTCCGGTTATTTTGGGATACACTTGTTTCTTCATTCGCGTTGAATTTGAATACTTCGCGCGACTGCGCGGCATTGTTATTTGTTTGTGATGGCTCTTCTGCTTCGTCTTCAGGCGTGAATGGAAAGTTTAGCGATCTCTGTGCCTTAAGAAACTTGTTGAAATTCTTTTCATGACTTTGCGTGGCACGTTCTGCCATTTCTTTGTATTCTTGTTCTTTTGCGTACTTTCTTTGCTGTTGAGATTTACGCTTGTTTTTCTTTTTCTTACTGGGCTGAGAGGGTAAGGGGACATCAGAGTCCCTCTGCCATGATGGGGCAGTAAGCGAAGGGGTTGCAATGATTGCATATTCTGGTAAGCTTTTGTTAGACATGATCTACTTTGTGCAGAAACACCTTTTTTTTTTTTTTTTTTTCCCCTGAAAGTCTAATTATGAATTCCCTTACGCATTCGTGTTAAGATGTATTCGGAATTTAACTCGAAGGTGATAATTAGACAGAGGAAGCACTGTACTTTCTGAAATATACAGCTTTGAAGTGAAAAAATAAGTTTGTGTACCTTTTTAATAGGTAATCACTGAGGCTATTTTTTGACTGAGCGAGCTATCTTTTTTTTTTTTTTTTTCTGTGAATCTAGTTATGAGTTCCCTTACGCATTCCTACAAGAATATGCTCAGAATGTGATGTAAAGGCAATGATTAGATGGATGATGTATCATACAATCTGAGAGATACCACTTTTATGAGGAAAGATCAGATTATGCACTTTTTAATACGTAGTTACTAATGCTATTTTTGGAAGCAAATATTGTCATTTTTGCTCATGTGTGAGAGGTGGTGTACTGTGTGTGAGGGTTTTATGTTGTTTTGATTATATACTTTATTTATGGAGAAGAGGCGTGGAGTATGAAGTGGTGGTGTCTATAACCTGAGTCTGATCTAATTTGCTACTTGCTGGTTGGTTGGTTGGTTGGTTGGAGTTTTATGGCACAAGGTCCCTTCAGGGACATGCTGCGCCAAGAAAAAAGTAAGGTGTAAAACATGGTTAAAATTTAAAAGTTATATATCTCATACAGTCTTTTAATGTAAGTTATAAACAAAGTAAACTGAAGAAAGAAATGTGATGATACATGTAATTAAAATAATGTACAATGAAAGTCACAATACACAAGGTATAAAAATCCAAAATGTAATTAAAAGACAAAGCATATATTTAAATTAAAAATCTCTAAAAGCTCTAAGGTTATGAAAAGTTAAAATTAATCCAAAAAACAAAGCATAACACAGTATAGTAATACTGCCTAAAAAAAAAGTTATAATTCAAAATTTAAAATATTCAATAAAAAATCATGTAGGATTAAATTTTTCGAAAACAGCATTTTCATCGTCATCAGAGTCATAACTGTAAGATTCCATAGCCTCTTCTGCATAGTTCAGTAACTGTTTGTTATCCTTTACATTTGTGATTGCTGGGCTCAGGCATGATTTCTTGTCTTTTCTCTTCACAGTTTTCCACTGTGAAGAGACTTGCGTTGGAGGTTTCTTCCTTTCTTTTTGCGCACAAGTTTTTTCATTAGCTTTCTGAGTTGGGCGAATTGGTTTCACCAATTTGCTTTTATCTGGAGCTGGCGTTTGTTTAGTCTTGTGTTCGGTTGATATTTTTGATTGAACTGATGATGTTCGGAGGGAATTAGGTTTCTGTAATGGTATTGGAGATGAGGCAGCCTTAGTTTCAGTCTGATGATTAGATGACTTTTTGGATCCAGCTGGAGATTTCTGTGACTGAGTAAGTTGATATTCTATTGTAACTGGTTCTGAGGATGGTAGCCAACGTTCCAATAATGGGGTACCATAGCATTTACTACCAAGAGACACGTCACGGGTTTCTTTAGTTGATTGTATAATACTTGAATTATTTGGTGGAAAAGAGCAGTCGGTCTGGGTACTTATGTGCCTTACGGATTTTGATTGTTGTTTGAGTATACTGGAGTATGATGCCCCAACAGATGGGGTCCTGTTTTCAACAAGTTTACGAGCTTCAGGGTAGGAGATTTTTTGGGTTATTTTAACAGCAATAATTTCCTTTTCACGGATCCAATTCGGACAAGAGCGAGAATATGATGTGTGATCACCCTTACAGTTTGCACAGCGTTCGGGTTTTTCACAAGTTTTACCATCATGTCCGACCTCTGCACAACGTGCACAGGTAACATTGCTACGACAGGTTGTATTAGTATGGCCATAACGTTGGCATTTAAAACAGCGGAGAGGATTAGGTATATAAGGCCTGACTGGACAGTTTAGATAACCGGCTTTAATTCTAGTAGGTAAACTATGGGTATTGAATGTGAGAATAATGTGTTTTGTAGGAAGAATTTGCCCATTTCTACGGATAGTGATACGACGAACATCTATTATATTTTGATCGCTTAAATTAGATAGAAGTTCTTCTTTTGTGGAAAATAAAAGATCTGGTTCAGATATTACACCACGGCATGTATTCAGAGTATGATGTGCTTTAACAGAAACAGAAAAAGTACTTATATTATTGGGATTTGACAAAAGTTCAGACTGCCTGGCTGAAGAAACCTCAACCAGTAAATCACCAGATTGTAATTTTTTTAGAGAATGACCATCCCCCAAGACAGACTGGAAAGTTTTTGCTATAAGAAATGGTGAAGTTTTTTTGAAAGAACTATCAGAGAGACTATCAGTGCGTTTGATAACAAAAAAACGAGTAAATAAGGACTGTACATCTTGTTGCTCTCCACATGGGAGAGAAGTAGAAGGAACTTTAGTATGTCCATCCATAATTGAAAAAAAATAGAATTCAGACCCCGGCCGCACCACCCACTACCGAGCCCAACAAGGGGATGCACATTCGTGCACCAGTGCTAACCAGGGCCCATACGGTCACAAGACACTCCTATGCCAGTCTCTACCCTTAACGAGATGGCTAGTAAGTACTCGCTCACTTGATCCCCAGCCAGTGACAGAAAGTCAGCTGACCAGCCGATTGATGCATACGGGACCAATATGCACCTCCCGTCTACCTGAAGCAGAGGCCAAAGCAGTGTGTTGGTTTCCCTCAACTGCCAGGATCCCCATTTCCAGGGACACGGGTCGCCACGCACGGCTAACACGTGGGTGGTTTACAATTCCCTATGAGTCGATATACAGGATGATATCGGCTCATACAGAATTGCCCTCACCTCCGAAGAGGAAACCACAACGAGAGAGAAACAAAGAGGAAAGAAACACGAGAGAAATAAGAGGAAAAGGAAAAGAGACAGATCGCTCAGGAACCCGGGGTTGCGAAGCCCGTGAATACCTAAAGAAGGTATCCCCCTGGGGGTGCTACTTGCTGGTAGTGTTACTCATAAAAAATTCATGAAATGTAGAAATGGGAAAGAAACTGAAAGAGGAATTCACACCAAAAACGAAGAAGATCGGATGGAAAAGATGCATGTTATTAACAATTTAGTGCACTAAAACTTCAAAGGGCTCTGTACTGGGCCCCTTGCAAGGGTGCTAGGGTCTTAAATGAAATGTAGAAATGGGCAGAAACTGAAAGGATAATTCACCCCAAAAACGAAGATCGGATAGAAAAGAGGTATGTTATTAACGTTTTAGTGCATAAAAACTGAAAGGGACCCAGGGGCCCCGGCCCTTAAAAAAGTTAAAAATCCGAGCTTCAGGTATATCAGGACCTGTCTTGGACTAATCACATCTGAATTTTCAGACTTCTACGTGCGGTAGTTTTCGCTAGCCATCGCACACTCAGACAGACAGACACACACACACGCACACACACACACACACACAATATATCCGAAATTTTCGATTTTCCGAAAGACGGTCGGTCCCAATTACTTCGGATAATCGAGGTTCTACTGTATCTTGCAAAAAGAACTCTAACGAGCGATTTATTAAATCAATTATTCAGGTGAAGCAATTTTTGTATTCAAAATTCAGGATGTAAAGGGTTGAACAATATAATGCTTTAATTTGGAATAAAGCCAGACTGTTAAAATAGACAAATACGTAAAAATCAAGCGGAAACTGTTGCAAAAATTCGAACGTCCTTGATCAATACATAATAATCAAATAAAAGTAAAAAGATCTTCCCTCCGCTATCAACTGAAAAGTGAAAGTTATTTCCGCACTCAGAAAAGTTTCGGCTGCTTCCCCTCCCCGCCCCCCTCACCTCTCCGTCAGTTATGATGTTTTATGATGTTTTATTACGTTACGCAATCGCGCCGCGGGTCGCCAGACAAAATGATGCAATCAGAAAGGACGAAGCATTATTTTAAGCATGAAGCACTTCTTTTATAAAAGGGATTAAAATGAGAAATATACTCAGTGTTGTAAACATTTTGAGGAATTTTGAACCTTCTGAGAAATTGTTTGTAGGACAAGTATTAGTGGGGAAATATCAACATTTTTTAGAAGAGTTTTTCATTTTTTCACGATTTCAGGTTAAAGTTTACTTTGTCATCCGGCATTTTTTCCTAAACTGAATGTCATTTTTAATAGAGTATGCATTTTGTATTTTCATCAAAATAAATTGTAACAGAAGTAAAAAGATTTTGGATTTAGAAATCTGGTAAATAAACGTGATAGGCTACGAAAACTTTCCAGTCCTGATTAGCTGAAGATTCAGGTTACACAGATTTTCCGATATTCGGTTAGATATAAGAGTTTAAACGTTCTTTCATTTGGAAAACAAGCTTCTTTTGGGAGAAATTAATCCATTTAAATTAAATGTTTTATATAAAGGTAAATTTAACTTTTTTTTTCTTTTTTTTGAGTAGAAATTCAGTTAGGGACTTTCCGGGAAAGAGAGAAAAAAAAATGATTTGGGGGAAAATTTAGAATTTTTGGGGAAAATGCTTTTCGACTATCTGGCAACACCGAGTATTCTCGTGGGAGTAGGCAAAGACTGGGTCTTAAATTTAAATTTCCTTTTTTTTTTTCAGTACCGTATTTTATGAAAGAGAAACGCCGCACCAGTCGTAAACGCCGCACTTCTCAAATTGGCCTGAATAAGCTTAAAAATATCGTAATCGCCGCACCCGCTGTAAACGCCGCATCCATCGGAACGCTACTTTTGTCGACAGCGTCACACTGACTTAACTTTAATCAAAGTTTTCTGAGCAATGTAGGATGCCTCGTTTTTAATATCTTAAGATGTCTGAAGTTTTATTTAAAATATTTAAATCCGATTTTAAATATTTTTATGAATTTTTAAATTAAGGAAACTCAGTTGGTATTAAAAAAAATCGTAAACGCCGCACATGGTGTAAACTGGAATGGCACTTGGAAAAAAATTAACTTTTAAACTTGTAAACGTCGCGGCGTTTCTTCCATAAAATACGGTAATAATTCTATGGGAGTTACTTCTCTCCAAATAACTCTAAATACAGTAGAACCTCTTTTATCCGAAACTCTTTTAACCGAAATCCATTTTTAAAGATTTTTTTTTTTTACTATCACATTCCTTGTATGTAAAATTCATTTTGAAAGCCTTTTTTTTTTTTAACTATCATATTCCTTCTGTGCGAGCGGTCCTTTCCGAATTACAAGTACATATAAATATTTTCGATCCTCTTTCTAAGAGTTCCTTTGAATTCAACTTGAGCTCCCGTAAGCTGCGGAGTTAAACGAAGAAAACGAACAAATTAGCATTTCTGAAGCTTTTTAATGTTTTGCAAAAGGTTTGGCATAGCTGGAGCAGCAGAAAGACTGTGATACTGGGGAGCTATTAATATTTAAAAACTCCGTGATAGAGCTTCAAAGCAAAGGCAATCGAAACTGCGACAAACAAAACATTGTGTCAAACCCTTATGATATATGTAAAAGGTACTTAATTTCAAAATTAAAATTCAAGTAATTTATTCTTGTTTGTATTTTGCTATTGCTTTATTTCTATTAAGCACTTGTTACCATAATAAGAAATATTGCTTATTTCTCCTTAATCTTAAAATTGAAACATTCTCGATTATCCGAAAATTTAGATTTTCCGAAATATGGTCGGTCCCAATTACTTCGGATAATCGAGGTTCTACTGTAATTAAACACTGTGAGAACAAAATAGCTAAAGAATTTTCGTCAGGGACGCATTGCGCATCCGGTGAAAGAGAATATTTTGTTCTGTTTTCAACTTAAGTCTGTTCTCAACTGCTCTGCTCTGCTCAAGAAGCGCAAAACGTTTTGACACATTTACAAATTCATTTTTTAACGGAAAGATATAAAATTGGAAAACCAGCCCATGGAAGCGATTTGGAATTGAACTGTTTTTGAACTCCATTTTTTGATCCATCCATTACCTATTGAGTTATAAGCGTTTTGGATCACGTGACAGGCACGTTTTTCCCCCGCTCTCGAGTGCTCTTTCTTCCTTCCCGCGGAAATTCGGTTCAAAAGGTCCACTTTGACATTATTTTCTCAAAGATTTATAGCGTGTGCAAAAAAAACGGAAAAAACAGCGCGATGACATAGTTTCTGAACAACACCAGCTAGTTTCATGCATTTTCGAACAAAAATAAATTAAAACATATGTCAGAAAGTTGCCCTTTTGGATTTGAGAACAGCCTTAACTTCATTTGTTTAATAATTGTGTTAAAGGGAAGAGGCTTCCTGAGTAAAAAAAAAAAAAAAAAAGTTTCAACTTTTCATTTTGAAAAACTCATATACAGGCTTTTTTGTATATTAAATTATTTATTTGTCGCATTGTTGTATTTATTTTGACATTGATATATTCAAAATTTTTTTGTAGGGGAGGTAAGTGAAGTGGGTGAGAAAAAGAAACATAGTTAAACATATGAAGCTTACATTGTCCACGTCTATATCTCATTTTTAAAAATGCGGCCTAGATTGGGAACCTAAGGGAGGGTTTTGACACTCCCTGGATTAAATGCTGCCGGCGCTCATTAGTATACTATTAAGAAACTTTTTTTTTTTCTCTCGGTAGGCATGTTTAATTGGGTTTCATATCTTTTGTTAAGGATTCTTAATTATGTGTAATGGAAGAGTACAGATTTTTAGGATTAAATGACAATATTTTATTAGAATTGATTTGCTTGTTTTTTTACAGAAATTGCTATATTGCGAGTTTTAAGTACAAAATTTTTCAGTCGGTAAATTTGAAAATATAAGACAACAGAAATGTTCAGAAGAATGTTCTGCTTCGTTTAAACTTTGAAGTAATTCGTATGAGTACTTTTTGAATTGTGAATAAAAGAACATCTACAAGTGATCTATCTCTGAAAAGTTTTGCGAATTTTAAGTTAGAAAATTTTCTATTTGAAATAATTAAATTTTGCTCGACAGTTTTGAGTAGAAACCTGTTCCACATTGTTTAAATTTATTTTGAAGTAATTCGTATGAATAGAATTTGAAATTTGAGTTTTTGTATGACCACATGTGAAAAACGAAGTTCAATAAGTTTAGCGTATTTTAAGTGAAATCTTTTACTAATTGAAATAAAGAAATTTCCCTCGACAGATCTTTGAAGATACATGTTCTGCGTGATTTAAGACTAATTTGAAGTAATTCGTATGAGTACTTTTTGAATTGTGAATAAAAGAACATCTACAAGTGTAATTTATCTCTGAAAAGTTTTGCGAATTTTAAGTTAGAAAATTTGATATTTGAAATAATTAAATTTTGCTCGACAGTTTTGAGTAGAAATCTGTTCCACATGGTTTAAATCTATTTTGAAGTAATTCGTATGAATAGAATTTGAAATTTGAGTTTTTGTATGACCACATGTGAAAAACGAAGTTCAATAAGTTTTGCGTATTTTAAGTGAAATCCGTTACTTATTGAAATAAAGAAATTTCCCTCGACAGATCTTTGAAGATACATGTTCTGCGTCATTTAATACTAATTTGAAGTAATTCGTATGAAGAATTATTGAAATTTGAGTTTTTGAAGAGTGACATTCGTCATTCACAATTGAAAAGTTTTGCGTGTTTTAGGTCAAAAAATTTTCTAATTGATATACAATAATTTCACTCGACTGATCTTTGAAGAAATATGTTCTGCATGATTTAAAACTGTTTTGAAGAAATTCGTATATGTACGTTTTGAAATTTGAGTGTTTGAATGGTGAAATTCATAAAACACAGTTAAAGTTTTGTTTTAAGTTAAAAATTTCTCTAATTGAAATAAATAAATTTCACTTTTAATTTAAATTTTTTATTATAGTAGCTCAAACCGGTGCTTAATTTTAGCCTAAGCTCCCCGGAGCGGCATTGCAGCACTTCCATTATTTTTAGTGAATATGTAAATATGAGTCGGAACCCGCCGTCATTTATAAACACTGCGTTACCGAAGCCTTTACCTGAACAGTGAGTGCTTTGTGTTGTATTTAACTATAAAGCATTTTCTTAAAACTCCCCACACCTGATTTTAATGTTTTTAGTCAGTTCACATATTAGATTTTATTATATAAAAATGCATATAGACATAGTCAAAATATATTAATAAAATTATTTTGCTTAAGGCTCCGCTGCACTGAAATTCCCCCATCGCGAAATCCCATGTTAGCCTATGGGAAAACTTTGAAGCGCGATCACCCATTACGTAATATAATTATTAAAATACCGTTTTCAGCATCAGAAAGTACCGTATTTTGTGGAAGAAACGCCGCACTCCTCAAATTGACCTGAATAAGCTTAAAAATATCATAATCGCCGCACCCATCGATCGGAACGCTACTTTTGTCGACAGCGTCACATTGATCTAAATTTTATCAAACATTTCTGAGTAGACTCTTTTTTAATATCTTAAGATGTCTGAAGTTTTATTTAAAATATTTAAATCCAATTTTAAATGTTTTTATGAATTTTTAAATTAAGGAAACTCGGTTGTTATTTTAAAAAAATCGTAAACGCCGCACTTGAAAAAAAAATAGCTTTTAAACTCGTAAACGCCGTGGCGTTTCTTCCATAAAATACAGTAGACGTCGGATGCCAATGATGTGCGTTTTTAAAAATTATCTCCGTAAATTTAAAGTACATAAAAAATCACTATAAACTTTGAAATTCCATTTGATTAAACATTATCATCATCTTAAAAATACTTTAAATTTATGGAGATAATTTTTAAAAACGCACATCATCGGCATCTGACGTCTACTTTCTGATGGTGAAAACGGTGTTTTAATAATTATATTAGGTAAAGAGTGATCGCGCTTCAAAGTTTTCCATAGGTTAACATGGGATTTCGCGATCGGGTTTCAGTGCAGCGGAGCCTTAAGACGAAATTGCTTGAAAATTTGGAAATGTATGATATATAAATATAAGGGGATCAGTGACATTACTGCAGAATATTAGAGCTCCGCTACCTTTTTTAGAAATTAAGCCCTGGGCTCAAATAGGCTTATTTGAATAAAATTACCAGTTAAAAACTGGAGAATTGGATAGTACGCTATGACTAGTGTTGCCAGTTGTCCCGATATTCAAGGGATCTGAGACCTGTCCCGCGTAACCGCTGCACGGGACAGCAAATGCACCGATTTTTCAAGATGTACAAATACTTTTAAATTTGTTTTAGTACCCTGCAATACATGAGTCTGCATGGAGTGGAACTTAATACAGTGAGGACCTAGAAGACAGAACCTGTCTATAGCGGAAAGTGTCCATAGATCCTTCGAAAGTAATACCATACAAATCCACCTGACTGGACGAGATCCTGTAACATCCACCTGACTGGACGAGATCCTGTAACAAACGGATTTTTTATTTGCTGTTCAGAGCTATATACTCTTTCTGCAGGTTTTACTGTACTTTGTCCAGTAAATCCTGCGAAAATGAACCTGTTTATAACAGAATTCTGCTCTAAAAGCAAAACATTCCTTATACGAGTAATTCCGCTTTCATAGATTGTATTGTATAAGATTGTTGTGTTTATTTAGTTTAGAAAACTTAGTAAAATGAGATAGCAAGAAACCGAAGAAATATTCCGTTTAAAACGAATTTTCGTCTTAGCAGGTATAATTGTAGGGTATACTTACCGTAGGCGCAGCAAAATTTTAAGTTTAAAACAGTATTCCGTTACAGACTGGTTCCAGTTTAAAAGGGTTTATTGTATTTTTACGTCCCAGTCAGTAATATAGTCATAGGCATAGGGGGGGGGGGGGGACCCAGAAGGTTTACACTATAGGCAGAAGCAGTGTTTAATTTGCGCCGGAGCTCAGCTGCGGTACTTCTTTGTTTGTAGTGAATATTTAAAAATTAGTCAGAATTCACCGGAGCTCATAAATATTGAGCTCAGAGGAACAGAGCTTCCAAAAAACCGAAGCCTAAACATCTTTTTTTCCTTACCAAAGCACTTGCATAGTATGTGACGTAGGATGTCGCGCGCATACGAGCATACTTCTATCTATCTCTCAGAAGTGTAGACTCAATGATTTCCGAACGGCGGCGAGGAGTGCCATGATCTCAATGTACCGCAACCGTATCTACTGTTCTTACTAGTGGGCGCGTTGCGTTTACTCTGTTTTTTGTTTGAAAAATATTCTTACTCATGAACATTTTAGCTCCAACCGGTGCTTAATTTTCGCCGAAAAGCTCTCAGGAGCAGAGCTGCAGCACTTTCAGTATTTTTAATTATTATTTAAGTATTAGTCGGAACCCACCGTCGCTTATAAATACTGTGTACTGAAGCCTTACCTGAACAGCGCTGTGTATTGTATTTTTAGTACAAAGGCCTGGCGTGTAAGATTTTCTTTAAATTCCCCAACTCTAATTTTAGTATTTGCTCATTTCATTTATTAGATTTTTTTAATATAAAAATACATATTTACGAAGATGATTTGCGAATCTGCAACATCATCAGAAAATGAGGAAACATCCGAGGCACTTCCTTTATGTAAAAAAATTTCTTGATTCGAACGAACAGACATCTTGATAATCGCTCATATAATTAAGGTTAGAAAAAACGATATTTAATTCAAAATATTAGTGCATCGACAGCATTCCGGGAGAGCTCCCCAGAAATATACCATTGAAAGAAAGGGTGTTAAGAGAAACCTAGAAAAGAGGAAGCAAAAACCACTGTAAATGGCTAAGATAAAATGTTTTTAAGTGGGAGAGAGGGGAAAAAAACATAGTGAAACCTCCCTGTGCGACCACTTCCCTGAACGACCATTTTTTCATGGAACGAAATTTATTCCCTTAGGCTCAATACTTATTTTACCTCCATTCAGAGACCATCCTCGGTGAACCCGCTCCATGAGCGACCGATTTCTTTGAAGAAAATGGAACAAATTCCGTTTTTTCCTGGTCCCTTGAAGAAGGTTTTATTAGAAAAATAATTCCGGAGAGCGCATTATTCATCGAACTTCTAAATTACGTTTAGAATTTTTATTTATTCTGGTAAATTTTAAGTGTTTAAACCCCTTTGTGCCTTTTTAGGCAATGAATTTAACTCTGATGACAAATTAAGAATGACGGTCAATAAACTCTCCTGCCCTATTCTGTCAGGAAACTCTCAAAGAAACGGATAAATTAATGAAATCGCCATTATTTGTTCCCATACAAAAACAAAAAAAAAAATTATTTACTGAACTTCAAAACGACTTGGAAATAAAAGTTATCAAAGATAAAACCGTAAAATCAAAGCAAACGTCAATGTATTCATTTTTTAAACTCTATTGTAATTAACTTATGTAATTAATTTTGTTTTGATACTTACATTTTCATATTTTCCTAATGTGAAAAATAAATTTTAGTAACATTAATTGTTACCTTTTTTCAACAATTAAAATCTAGTTTTAAATATGACCTCCATTGAGAGACCACCTCTCGGAGCGACCAATTTTTATTGGAACGGAACGTGGTCGCTTTAGGGAGGTTTTACTGTATATTTAATTAGTGAGAATTTAGAAGTTTAAATTTGGGATGTTTTGGTGTTGGGGTGTATTAATGTTTAGTTTTTGTAATTGCAGTTCAGTTAAATGATACCAGACTAATCTTCAAGACAGGTGTCTTAAAGAAATCAGTTTTAAGGCTGTTAATCCGGTGCCAGAGGAAATGATCGTTCAAACGTTGAGAGAATTAATTAAAGGGTCCAGTGTGTACCTAAGATGGAGAAAATTAGAGAAAAACGGGATCTAGAAATGCTAAATAGCCATAATCGCTTGAGAAAAGAAAAAGCCCCACGAGACCCCCACAACTCAGCCCCTATAGGAGATAGAGCCAAATGGAGGGCAGCAATGGAACGGGAAGAAAAGGTTACCCTAAGAACGATTTCAAACCTGGAAATCTAATGGAAATATCCCCAGAAATTATATTTGAAATACAATATGCATCGCAAAACTCGTTGTTTTCAAAAATACGCGAAAAACGAAAATTTTAATATTAATCTGTTAATTATTCCTACCAATTGGTCACTAATGAACTTATGGGATAAGAAATAGATGAGGGGGGAGGCAGAGTAAACAAAGCTCCAG
Source organism: Maratus speciosus (assembly GCA_963932465.1). Lineage (NCBI taxonomy): Eukaryota > Metazoa > Arthropoda > Arachnida > Araneae > Salticidae > Maratus > Maratus speciosus. Next base: position 653,031,539 of record OZ010787.1, on the reverse strand, counting down.
AGGTGATAAAAAATTCCTATAAATAAAGTAATTAGGGCCTAATTAGTAAAGATGTACATCAAAAAGCCCATCTTCTAATTCGCGAATACAAAATTACTTTTGGGATGCCCTGGGGTTGAAAGCAAACAAAGAGACAATTGCGCAATCAACTAATGAGGAAAAGGGGAACTCTTTGTTGGTAGAATGCCAAATTTTGAAATTACCGTTAAGGGTGTTCTCAAATCCAAATGGGTAACTTTCTGACATAAGTTTTAATTTATTTTTGTTCGAAAATGCATGAAACTAGCTGGTGTTATTGTTCAGAAACTATGTCATTGAGCTGTTTTTTCCGATTTTTTGCAAACGCAATAGATCTTTCAGAAAATAGTGTGAAAGTGGACGTTTTGAACAGAGTTTCTGCACGAACGAAGAATAAGCACTCAAGAGCGGGCGAAAAACGGGTTTGTCACGTGATCGAAAACGCTTATAACTCAATAGGTAATAGATGGATCCAAAAATGGAAAAAATAGTTCAATTCCAACTCGCTTCCATGGCCAGGCTTTACAATCTTATATCTTTCCGTTAGAAAATGAATTTGTAAATGTGTCAAAACGTTTTGCGCTTGTTGAGCAGAGCAGTTAAGAACAGCCTTAAGAAGGAGTTTATTAAGAACAAATATTAGAATGCAGTAAAAACATAGTGTTTTAAACATAATTATAGGTTGTAAAAAATGGAAATAATGAATTCTCCAAAATTTAATAAGTTGCAGGAAAGTAATTATTTAGGAAGGGAACGGGGACAAAATACTCTTGAACCAGAAATTCTATTTAATATTATGGCTCTCTTTTGAGTACAAAGATAGAAGCACCTTGATATCGAATAGTTTAACAAGACCACTTACCTTTTAAAAACCAGGCATTATTTAAACTTTTGATTAATTTGATTTAAGGTAGTTAGTTAATTAGCGGAATTTGTAATTAATATTTTAGGTTAAAATTTAGATTTATTTAATCTTTGTAAATGTATGATTAGCTGATATGTAGACGACTTTAATGGAAATTAATTCAAATTCTCCACGATTAAAGAATATAAAGGTATGATTGTTCATTCTCATTGTTTTCAAAAAGACACGAAAAACGAAATTTTCATTATATCTTAGCCAATAACTCCAATTAACAAACTGCTAATGAACTTTTTGAATGTAGTATAGTTAGGGGGGGGGGGCTGGAGATGAACCCACAACACCGAGATTATTAGAAACCCCCCAGTAATTAGGGAAATTAGGGCCTAATTAAGGAAGATATTCATCAGAAAGCCCATCTTCTAATTCGCGAAAATAAAACTTCTTTTGAGATGCCCTGGGGCTGAAAGCAAACAAAGAGAGCTATTGCGCAATCGTCTCTAAGAAAAAAAGGTTAATCTCTTAGTTGGCAAAATGTCATTTTTTAACATTAGCGTTAAGAAAGGGTTTGTTAAGTACTAATTTTAGAATACAGAAGAAACAAAGTGTTTTAAAACAATGTTAGAGATAGTAATGAAGGGGAATAATGGATTTTCTAAAAGAATTTATTAAGTTGCAGGAAAGTTATTTAATTAGGAAGGGTATGGGGACAAAACACTTTAGTACCAGGAATACTACTTAATAATATGGCTCTCTTTTGTGTAAAAAGGTTTGTCGTACCTTAACAACAAACAGTTAAGGGTGTTCTTAAATCCAAAAGGGCGACTTTCTGACATAAGTTTTAATTTATTTTTGTTCTAAAACGCATGAAACTAGCAGGTGTTGTTGTTCAGAAACTATGTAATTGAGCTGTTTTTCCGTTTTTTTTTTTGGAAACGCAATAGATCTTTCAGAAAATTGTGTCAAAGTGGGCGTTTTGAACCGAATTTCCGCACGAAGGAAGAAAGAACACTCGAGCGGACGAAAAACGTGTTTGTCACGTGATCAAAATAGCTTATAAATCAATAGGTAATTGAGTGATCAATAAATGGAAAAAACAGTTCAATTCATAATCGCTTACATGGATTGTTGAAGATTAACTGAAAATTGTTGTTTTGATCTGAATATTTCGCTTTTGCAAGTTTCAGTATTGCGAGTTTTAAGTACAAAATTTTTCAGTCAGTAAATTTGAAAATATAAGACTACAGAAATATTCAGAAGAATGTTCTGCTTCGTTTAAACTTTGTTTGAAGTAATTCGTATGAGTACTTTTTGAAGTGTGAATAAAAGAACAACTACAAGTTAAATCTATCTCTGAAAAGTTTTGCGAATTTTAAGTTTGAAAATTTGCTATTTGAAATAATTAAATTTTGTTCGACAGTTTTGAGTAGAAACATATTCCAAATGGTTTAAATCTATTTTGAAGTAATTCCTATGAATAGAATTTGAAATTTGAGTTTTTGTATGACCGTATGTGAAAAACGAAGTTCAATAAGTTTTGCGTATTTTAAGCAAAATCTTTTATTAATTGAAATAAAGAAATTTCCCTCGACAGATCTTTGAAGATACATGTTCTGCGTGATTTAATACTAATTTGAAGTAATTCGTATGAGGAATTATTGAAATTTGAGTTTTTGAAGAGTGACATTCGTCATTCATAATTGAAAAGTTTTGCCCGTTTTAAGTCGTCAATTTTTCTAATTGATATAAAATAATTTCACTCGACTGATCATTGAAGAAATATGCTCTGCCTTGATTTAAAACTGTTTTGAAGAATTTCGTATGTGTACGTTTTGAAATTTGAGTTTTTGAATGGTGAAATTCATAAAACACAGTTGATAAAGTTTTGCGTGTTTTAAGTTAAAAATTTCTCTAATTGAAATAAATAAATTTCACTTTAATTTTTTTAACAACAGGTACTTAATTTTCGCCGTAACTCCCAGGATCGGCGTTGCAGCACTTATTATTTTTATTGAATATGTAAATATGAGTCTGAACCCGCCGTCATTTATAAACATTGCGTACCGAAGCCTTTACCTGAACAGCGCTGTGTGTTCTATTTTAATATAAAGAAAATCATGGCGTGTAACATTTTCTTAAGACTCCCCACCCCTGATTTTAATGTTTTTAGTCAGTTCACTTATTAGATTTTATTATATAAAAATGCATATAGACATAGTCAAATTATACTAATTTGCTGTACATGAAATTGCTTGAAATTTTGGAATTATTGGGATCTCGTTGCTCCGGGGGGGGGGGAATTTCCCCCCCCCCGGTCCACCTCCTGAATTCAACACAGAGAGAGACAGAAACACAGAAGGTTTACGCTACATGCAGGGTCGGTACTTCATTTTCGCCCGAGCTACTTCTTTGTTTGTTGTGAATATTTAAAAATTATTCAGAATTCACCGGAGCTCATAAATACTGCGCTTAAGAGCCCATAGGAACAGAGCTTCAAAAAACCGAAGCCTAAACATCTTCCCTTGCTTACCAAAGTACTTACATAGTATGAGACGTAGGTTGACGCGGGCAAAGGAACATACTTCTATCTAGCGCTCAGAAAAGTAGACTGTATGGTTTCCGAACGGCGACGAGGAGCGCCAGAATCTGAATTAACCTCAACCGTATCTACTGTTCTTACTCGTGGTCGCGTTGTGTTCACTCTGTATTTTTTGTTTGTGTTTGAAAAATATTCGTACTGATGAACATTCTAGCTCCAACCTGTGCTTAATTTTCGCCGAAGCTCACAGGAGCGGAGCTGCAGCACTTTCTTTACTTTTAGTAAATATTTAAGTTTTTGTTGGAACCCACCGTCGCTTACAAAGACTGTGTACTGATTGATGCCTTACCTGAACAGCGCTGTGTGTTGCATTTTAGGACAAAGAAAATCATGGCGAGTAAGATTTTCTTAAAATTCCCCACCCCTGAATGTAAAGTTTTGCTCAGTTCACTTATTAGATTTTATTATATAAAAATTCATAGCGATATAGTCAAAATATATTAATAAAATTATTTTACGGAAGACAAAATTGCTTGAAATTTTGGAAATGTATAATATATAAAATATAAGGGGGGGGGGGGACATTACTGCAGAATATTTGAGCACCGCAATTTTTTTTTTCAGAAATGAAGCCTAGGCTCATTTTTATTTGAACAAATCTGTTGTTAAAACGGGAGAATTGGCAAGTATGCTATGTCTAGTGTGCCAGGTGCCCCGATTTTTAAGATCCCGAGACCTGTCTCGCATAACCACTGCACGAGACAGTAAATCTCTCGATTTTTCAGTATGTACAAACATTTTAAAATTAATTTTCATATCTTGCTATATATGAGTCTGCATCAAGTGAAACTTAATACAGTGAAGACCTAGAAGATAGAGCCTGTCTATAGCGGAAAATGTCCTTAGTTCCTTCGAAAGTAATAACTTACAAATCTACCTGACTAGATGGGAACCTCTTCAAAACGGTTTTTTTTTTTTTCCAAGCTTATAGCTATTTTGTTTGTACAGGTTTTACTGTACTTTGTCCAGTACATTCTGAGAAAATGTACTTGTTTATAAAGGAATTCTCTTTTAAAAGAAAAAATCCTTTATACGAGTAATTCCGCTTTCATAGATTTTATTGTATGAGATTGTTGTGTTTATTTAGTATTAGAAAACATAGTAAAATGGGATCGCAAGAGACCGGAGAAATATTTCCTTTAAAACAGATTTTCGTCTTAGCAGGCATAATTGTAGGGTATGCTTAGCGTAGGGACAGTATTCTGCTATAGACTGGTTCCAGTGCAAAAGGGTTTATTGTACATTTATGTCCCGATCAGTCATGTAGTCTTAAAAAAAAAAAAAAAAAAGAAAAAAAAAAAAAAAAAAGAGGAACCCAAAAGGTTTACGCTATAGGCAGAGGCAGTGCTGAATTTGCGCTGGAGCTACTTCTTTGTTTGTTGTGAATATTTAAAAATTAGTGTGAATTCACCGGAGCTCATAAATACTGCGCTTAGGAGCCCAGAGGAACAGAGGTCCCCAAAAAACCGAAGCCTAAATATATTTCTTTGCTTACCAAAGCACTTACATAGTATGTGGCAAGAGTGTCGTGCTTATAGGAGCATACTTCTATCTAGCGCTGAGATGTGTAGACGCATTCGCTTTTAAGGTCGGCTCGGAGCTCCAGACTGGATGACTTCCGATGCGATGGCGACGAGGAGTGCCAGACTCTGAATTAACCACAACAGTATCTAGTGTTCTTACATGTGGTCGCGTTGCGTTTGTACGGTCGGCTCGGAGCTCCAGACTCAATGGCTTCCGAACGGCGACGAGGAATGCCAGAATCTGAATTAACCGCAACAGTATCTACTGTTCTTACACGTGGTCGCGTTGCGTTTACTCGCTATTTTTTGTCCCTGTTTGAAAAATATTCTTATTGGTCGACATTTTAACTCCAACCTGTGCTTAATTTTCGCCGAAGCTCGCATTACCGGGTTGTTGCACTTTCGTTATTTTTAGTAAATATTTAAGCGTTAGTCGAAACCCACCGTCGTTTATAAGTACTCTGTACTGAAGTCATACCTGAACAGCTCTGTGTGTTGCATTTTAGTACGAAGAAAATCATGGCGTGTAAGATTTTTTTAAAATTCCCCACGCCTTATTTTAAAGTTTTTGCTCAGTTCATTTATTAGATTTTATTATATAAAAATGCATGTAGATATAGTCAAAATGTATCAATATAATTATTTTGTTTAAGACGAAATAGCTTGAAAATTTGGAAATGTATAAAATATAAATGTAATGGGGGGGGGGGGGGGGAGTTCAACAATACGTATATTCTTACTGCTGACTATTAGATCTCCGGTAGTTTTACTCTTGGAAATTAAGCCCTGTGCGTAGGTTATACACTAAGGAGTATACGGTATAGCTACGAAGGTTATACGTTTCCTCTTAATGCTTCCTGAAGGTATACAGCGCAGGGACGAAACTAGCCTTTCTTGCGCCCGAGGCAAACATGAATTTTGGCGCCCCCCCCCCCTTTTCTTCCTCAAAGTATATTTACAAAGAGAATTTTACTAATTTTCTAATGACCGACTTATTTTAAAATTTAAAATATGTAATCATAAAATATGTAATACTGAACTACGTAAATTGAATGTGGCGTTTGTTGCAATTATAGTTCGTTCACATAAAAGAATCCGCATGTATTACCGGCTATTTACAGTGTTTGCTTATACAGTAGAGTTCCGGTTATCCGAGGCTCGCTTAACGAAGTTATTTTCTTCTGATTGACTGATGGATTTCATTATTATGAAACAGCCATTATAAATGAAGTGTCAGGTGAAGATAAAAGAGCAGTCGTAAAAAGTTAGAACTCTGATTTTCTGGTCAGAATAAAAAAAAAAATGGCCATAATTTTTTTTTCTCATTCTGACCAGAAAATCAGAGTTCAAACTTTTAACGGCTGCTCTTTCATCTTCACCTAACACTTCATTTATAATGGCTGTTTCATAATAATAAAAGCCATCAGGCCATCAGAAGAAAATGATCGATTCCGAAGGTATAATCTTTCACTTGGCGCGCCTTGATTCTGGTGCCCGGGGCACATGCCATCTCTGCCCCCCCCCCCTAGTTTCGGCCCTGATACAGCCCTGATACATACCCTCCAGTACTTCCCTGGTTCCCGATTTAGAAGCCGTTGTCCCTATTTTCGTCTTCCCTCCCCCTTTTTTGTGATATTGGATCGGGCAACAGTAGCTAATAAAGGTAAAGTCTGAAAAAATGAGACTCTGTTGTTTTTCTTTAAATTTTCAATGCTTCAAAAACTTAATAGCATGATACATTAGAGGTCTGCACGGGCCGGAATTTCCAGGCCCGGGCCCGGCCCGTCCCGAACGAAAGCTATCTTGGCCCGGCCCGGTGTAAAAATTGGAAGTTCGGCCCGGCCCGTACAAAAATCAGTGAAAACAGGCCCGGCCCGACACAATTCCTACAAAAAAAAAAAAAAAAAATCCGTTTTTTCTCAACATACAATTAAAATTCTTTTAATGAATGCTACATACATATTTATGGGAACATTTTACAGTATATTTTACATTACTATCATGTTCGCAAAACAGAGAACGCACAATAGTAAACATTAACGATTACTTAGTGTTTTAGTCATCGTGTCTACAGACATTTCAAAATGGAAATAAGGATTCATTAGAAGACTAATGTAGTTCAGAATAAAGGATTAAAAACATGATAACTTTTGAAGCTGTATAATAAAAAGTATATTTGTGAAAATATTTCTCTCATTTTTAAGGCTTTTCTCAAATCTAAAGGAGCTACATTTCGACACATTTATGAATTCTTTTCTTTTCGGAAACGCGTAAGATTGGCAGGTATTCTTATTCAGAAGCTATGTAAATGTCGTTTCTTTTTTCATAGATAAAAGCAATATATCTTTCTGAAAATACTGTCAAAGTTAGCGTTTTGAAACGAATTTCCGGAAGCGATAGCACAGGAAAGGAGAAAAACGTACAGTCACGTGACAGGAATCTCTGTAATCTCTGTAAGTAATTTATCAAATATGGAAAAAGCTATTAGTTTCCAAATGCCTTCAATAGGCAGGCCTGTCAATTTTATGCCTTTATAGTTAAAAATTTTGTCAGAAAATGTGTCTGAAAGCTTCGCATTGTTGAGCAGTGAATATGAGAACCACCTTAAGGTATATTTCCGAAGATACTGTTAAGAGAATTTCATTATCACTATTAATACTGCGAAACACAATGACTGTTCTACACATCCTGGAGATCGATTAAGACCAGTTCCGTCCCGGCACGAGTCTGCTGAAAAAAAATTAAACTCTGAATCAGACATCTTGTAACTGTACGATGCCGATCTCTGCGATGGACATGTTACATTTCTGTATTGATAATCTCGTAATTCTGTATTGATTCTGTATTGTTAAACTCGCATCGGCTCGTGACGCACATTTACACTTCTCGAGAAAATCATATACATTGAAAATGGCTCATATTTTATCTGCTTCGTATTTTCTGCATTCTTATATCGGGCCGACAGGCCCGATTAATTTTTTTGCCGGCCCGGCCCGTTTGTTTTGTCTGTCGGCCCGGCCCGACCCGTTGAAAAAATTGTCCTAATTCTGCCGGCCCGGCCCGTTTGGAAATTCGCCTTCATTCCGCGGGCCGGGCCGGGTACGGGCCCATGTAGACCTCTATGATACATATGAAAATTTTAAAGGGATTGTGTATTCTGAAAAATAAGGCGACCCGCGCAATAATTCAATGGGACATGTCTTTCAAAAAATACTGTGAATGTGAGCATTTTGAAGTGGATTTCCGGAGGTGACAGCGCGAGAAAGGAGAAAAACCTGTCGTTACGTGACAAAAATCGCTTAAAACCTGATAAGTGATTTTTTAATCAAAAAATGGAAAACGTAATTCGATTCCAAATCGCTTCCATAGTCAGGCCTGTTCTTTTTGTGCCATTACGTTTGAAAATGAGCCGGAATTTTCTCGCTGTTGAGCAGATGTTTTGAGAAATGCCTTGAAAGGAGACTGCTAGAAGTCACTAAAAAATTGAGTTAAATGCATGGATTATCTAGACCATGGACGGCGAACTTATGGCACGCGTGCCAAAAGTGGCACGCGAAAGAATAATTTTGGCACGCTGTTACTTGTGACTAAATCAATATTCAGTGATACTACACAAAATACATAAACTCTAGATGATCTAATCTTGACTAAATTTGATTTCTTCGAAATTGAAAATTTTTAATTGTGGCTTTTTAAAATACCGTAAATTACCACATTAGTAAATGTACCAATGATAAAATTATTTTAACTTAGAAATTAATTTTAGAGTTATTTAAAAAAAACTGCCGTTTGCCCTTTTAATAATTTTTCCATCTATCTATGTCCGCACGGTCATTAGTTTCTAAAATTAATAATACAAAATAAAAAGCAGTTGTCATATAAATCCAGTTCAGTTTGCATTCTGTTGAAATTAACTGAGTATGAACCTGATATTAATTATTTTCCTATCAAGATTCAATAACATAATTAATTACATATATTTTTAAATAATTTCTAGAATTTAATTTTTTATGACTATTTACCTCACCTGTATGTTACACATTTGTTCTTTTTATCTTAATGTCATTATTTAAAGTTTTTTTTTTTTCATAATTTTTGAATCCACTAAATTTGTTGGCACGCGGTTATAAAAAGGTTCGCCAAACCTGATCTAGACATTGTTCAATCATAATGTATACATGGACATATCCGTGTAAGGGAATATTCCACGAAAATGTCTTTTTAAAAAGCAGGCGAAGTCATTTATCAATCGCAATAGGAAATCATTATACGCGAACCCAGAAAATCCTTGTTTTTGTTCCTATTCTGCATTAAAATTATTATACTTAACGCGTGTTAACAGCTTTTTATGTAACATGTATGGATTCCTTGTAAAAAAAGCTTTAAAACGACACCAATTGCTTGTATTTTGGTTAAGTATTAGCAAAGTTCTGAATAATTATTTGCATTAATTAATCTGCGACTTACAAAACTGTTTCTGTTAATGCTCCAGATAAAAACTTTTAAATATTCATAAATGTGTTTTGATGTCTTTTAATGAAAACTCTCTCGATATTCTTGATTGCGCAATACCTTCCACTGAAACGTTTTTGATCAAAAAACTGCAGCTGAGGGGGGGAAAAAAATCATAATTATTAAAATTAATTAGTAATATCTCTGCTAATAATGAACCTAAATGCATAAAATTAGTATCATTGCAAAGCTTATTTTACGAGGCAACTATACATATTACATACAAAGCAATCGGTGCACGTTAAGTATGAAAATTTTCAATAATAAGACGAAACAACAAAGAGCATGCTTCATAACGTTGAGAGCGAACTGCATTCTTCCTCCCCCCCCCCTCCAAATAAACAAACCTCTTCCCCCCACATGATGTCGTTAGGAATTACAATTGAAATAATCATTTCTAACCGGTAACATTATACAGCAAATTTTCGACATTATAAATACTGAAAACGGGGTATGATATTATAGGAAAGACCGATGGGTTGAATCAGAGATAGATTCGAATCTTTCACCCGTCTGTCTTTCACCTTTTACTCTTTTCATGCTTGAAATATTTTTAAAGAATTTTCTACAAGGGCCAATGAATTGTAAATTACTAAAAGAGGATTATTTAAACGGAGTTAAATAGTAGGGTTTAGACAAACATTTTCTTTTAATGCAAGTTATTTATTTAAAAATGACCAGAACTTTAGCATTTGAGCTAAGTTGGGAATTTTCGCTAACGCAAGGAGTACGAAGTACTGAGTTGTAATTAAAAATAATAATAATAATAATAATAACACATAAGCAGGATATAAATAAATATTTTAAATAGATATTTTTTCAAGTTTAAAAAGGATTTTTATAAATACCTAAGGCAATCGAATAGCGTTTCTCATTCCTCTATAAATATACAGTAAAAATGTCTCAAACGGAAGCCTGCTTTAAACAGAAAATTTTCATGGTCCCGGCGATAAGAATGCTGGGCAATTATACAGTAAAACCGGAATCGCTAGGGGCCGAAAAAAAATCTGTTTAAACCTTTTTCCGTCTTAGGAGGTATTCCCCTTTTCTCCGGTCCATTAAAAAACAAAAAAAAGCATAAGTATGATTTTTTTTTTCAGTTTAGAAAAGGACTTCTATGAATACGTAATGCAATCGAATAGCGTTTTTTATTCCTTTGTAAGAATAGTAACTGTTTTAACCCTTGGTTTTCACAATTGGGGAAATCATAGTGGTATTTAATAAAATAAATACACTAGATAATTTTAAAATTAAAATTCCAAAATTTTTTCAACGAATATAGGTCTCAAGGGCTCCTTCATTAATAGTTTGAGTAATGATTTAATCTTCTGCGGCCGGTTTAACCATTTAAAGTTAATTATTTCAATTCTCATAGAATTTTTTGTGGGAAATTTTAAGACAAAATCTCATATCTCGCTTCCTTTGGGCCGTAGCGCCTAAAATTTTGTCCGAAATTAGCCCTGCAGCGCCTAAAGAAACTTTTCCTCCCGCATCTTTTGGCACCCTCCGTTTTATTTTATATCTCATGGGGGCAGCTTTGTACAATTTCGTTTATTTGAAACTGTTTACCATCCGAACATCTCACAATTAATAAATTAAATATATCTTGACCTTTTTTAATAGCTGCCGTCCGGTTTCACGCCCCCCCCCCCTCCACAAATTATAAATTTTCGAACTTTTTTGCAATTCAAGCTATGACAATGTAACAACTTCTATTTACCATTTCATAAGTTCATTGGCTTGTCCCACCCAAAAATTTTTACCTACTTATATTTATGTAACTTTTTCATCTTCTAAAATTTTTAACCTTTCACAAAGTTGTTATATATCATTTTAAAGGTAATTACAAGCTGAATTTGTCCCAACTAATTTTCTAGAGTTTCTTTATCTTCCTCTTCCTTTCACTTATAACTTTTTGGACTTCTTTAATAATAAAGATATTTTAATGAAACAACTTCTATTCGCCTTTGACAAAGACATACATTTGGTCCCACCTCAAGATTCTCATATAACCTTTAATTCTAAACATCTTCTAACTATTTGAACTTTTTAGGGTTTCGTTCATCTGACAAAACCCTATTCGTCTCGCTCCTCTGTCTGTCTGTCTGTCCGTCACAGAGCCCGTTCTCAGAAACTATATATGTTGGAGAATTGAAATTTTGCATACTTATAGAAGAACACAACACATCATACGACAAATCATAAAATTTTGAAAAACTCGTACATTTAACCCTTTGGGCTCCCACATGTGTATTTTAAACAATTCTTTCAAAGTGAGCCCCTATTTAGGTTGGAGGTGTGAAATTGTGCACATTTATAGCTGAACACCTCACATGAAATGACAAACCATAAAATTTTGAAAAAAGTCCTAAATTTAACCCTTTGGGTTCCCATATGTGTATTTTAAACATTTCTTTCTAAGTGCGGCCCTAATTAGGTTGGAGGCCTGAAATTTTGCATACTGATAGCTGAACACCATCATGTGACAAATCATAGAAATTTGAAAAAGTCTTACATTTAACCCTTTGGGATCCCACATGCGTATTTTAAGATTCTTTCTAACTGAGCTCCTTATTAAATTGGAGATTTGAAATTTTGCATACTTATAGCAGAACACCTGAGACCAGGCGACAAATCATAAAATCTTGAAAAAGTCTTACGTTTAACCCTTTTGAGCTATCACATATTATTTTAAGCAATTCTTTCTAAGAGAGCCCCTAATTAAGTTGGAGACATGAATTTTTGCATACGTATAAAACAGCGAAATTTATGGCAATCCGTAAAGAGTGCCTCATTTGGGTCGATACAGCTCAAATCAATGATTCTTGTTGAAAATTTAACGAGATTTTTGCTAATACAGATAGTTTCGGTCCGGCCGATGTTTCACCAGCATTTTCGACAGAGCAGTCAGTTGTTTTTAATGAGCGCGTGAAAAGCGTCTTCAAAGTTTAACCCTGTGAGCATTGCTTCTTTTATAATTTGAACTCACGTCTTGAGTCAGTCATGACTGTTAATTATAAACAGCAGTAGCGCCTGTCGTCTCGTGACAAAAATCGCTTAAAACACGATAGGCGATTTATTTATCAAAAAATGGAAAGCATAATTCGATTCCCAAACGCTTCCATAGCCAGGCCTGTTCTTTTTGTGCCATTACGTTTGAAAATGAGCCGGAATTTTCTCGCTGTTGAGCAGATGTTTTGAGAAACGCCTTAAAAGGAGAGTACTAGAAGTCACGAAAAAAAAAAAAATGGTTTAAATGCATGGATTATCTAGACAAATCCATTTATAATCTATACATAAACATATCCGTGTAAATAAAAATTCCACGAAAATGTCTTTTTAAAAGCCCGCGAAGTCATTTTTCAATCGCCATGGGAAATCATTATACGTGCTCCCAGAAAATCCTCTTTTGTATTCCTATTCTGAATTGCCCCACCAGTGGCCGAGAGGTTCTGCTCTCGAAGCTGGTAGACAGGAGGTGCTGGGTTCGAACCCAATCGCGACCGTCGGCCTAATCGTTCGGAGTTTTCGTGGTTTTCTTCGAACCTTGGATTTCCAAGCGTTAATACGGGTTAGGTTCCCTTAGAAAGACCCCCACGAAGGGCACTCCCCCCTGGGCCTATATCCCTCGTGCAGATAATTGGCCGTCATAAATACAACCAACCAACCTATTCTGAATTAAAATTTATACTTAACGCGTGTTAATTGCTTTGTATGTAACATGTATCGATTCCTTGTAAAAAGAGCTTTAAAACGACACCAATTGTTTGTATTTGGGTTAAGTATTAGCAAAATTCTGAATAATTATTTGTATTAATTAATGTGTGACTTAGACCACTCTGTCTATTAATGCCCCAGAAAAAGCTTACATTGAAACATTTCATCAAAAAAGTGCAGCTGCAAAAAAAAAAAAAAAAAAAAAAAGTCATTATTATAAATAATTAGTAATATCTCTACTAATAATGAACCTAAATGCATAAAATTAGTATCATTGGAAAGCTTATTTTACGAGGAATCTATGCATATTACATACAAAGCAATCGGTGCACGTTAATTATGAAAACTTTCAATAATAAGACGAAACAGGAAAGATTAATAGAAATTGCAATTGAAAAAATCATTTGTAACCGTTAAAATTATACAACAAATTTTCGACACATATAAATACTGGAAACGAGGCATGTTATTTTAGGAAAGGTCGGTGGGTTGGTTTCAGAGATAGTTTCGAATCTTCAACTCTCCCGCCTTTCACCCTTTTACGTTCTTCATGCTTTAAATATTTTTAAAGAATTTTCTACAAGGGCCAATGATTTGTAAATCACTACAAGAGGATTTAAACGGCGTTAAGTAATAGGATTCGGACAAACGTTTTCTTTTAATGGAAGTTATTTATTTAAAAATGACCAGAACTTTAGCATTTGAGCTAAGTTGGGAATTTTCGCTAACGCAAGGAGTACGAAGTACTGAGTTGTAATTAAAAAAAAAATAATAATAATAACACATAAGCAGGATATAAATAAATATTTTAAATAGATATTTTTTCAAGTTTTAAAAGGATTTTTATAAATACCTAAGGCAATCGAATAGCGTTTCTCATTCCTCTATAAACATACAGTAAAAATGTCTCAAACGGAAGCCTGCTTTAAACAGAAAATTTTCATGGTCCCGGCGATAAGAATACTGGGCAATTATACAGTAAAACCGGAATCGCTAGGGGCCGAAAAAAATCTGTTTAAACCTTTTTCCGTCTTAGGAGGTATTCCCCTTTTGTCCGGTCCATTAAAAAACAAAAAAAGCATAAGTATGATTTTTTTGTCAGTTTATAAAAGGACTTTTATGAATACGTAATGCAATCGAAGAGCGTTTTTTATTCCTTTGTAAGAATAGTAACTGTTTTAACCCTTGGTTTTCAGAATTGGGGAAATCATAGTGGTATTTAATAATAAAATAAATACACTAGATAATTTTAAAATTAAAATTCCAAAATTTTTTCAACGAATATAGGTCTCAAGGAGTCCTTCATTAATAATTTGAGTAATGATTTAATCTTCTGCGGCCGGTTTAACCCTTTAAAGTTAATTATTTCAATTCTCATAGAATTTTTTGTGGGAAATTTTAAGACAAAATCTCATATCTAATTTCCTATGGGCCGTAGCGCCTAAAATTTTGCCCGAAATTAGCTCTGCAGCGCCTAAAGAAACTTTTCCTCCCGCATCTTTTGGCACCCTCCGTTTTATTTTATCTCTCATAGGGGCTCCGGCACGGGGGGCGGCATGGGGCAGCTTTGTACAATTTCGTGTATTTGAGACTGTTTACCATCCGAACATCTCACAATTAATAAATTAAATATATCTTGACCTTTTTTAATAGATGCCGTCCGGTTTCACGCCCCCCCCCCCTCCCCAGATTATAAATTTTCGAACTTTTTTGCAATTTAAGCTATGACAATGCAACAACTTCTATTTACCATTTCATAAGTTCATTGGCTTGTCCCACCCAAAAATTTTTACCTACTTATATTTATATAACTTTTTCATCTTCTAAAATTTTTAACCTTTCAAAAGGTTGTTACATATCATTTTAAAGGTAATTACAAGCTGAATTTGTCCCAACTAATTTTCTAGAGTTTCTTTATCTTCCTCTTCCTTTCACTTATAACTTTTTGGACTTCTTTAATAATAAAGATATTTTAATGAAACAACTTCTATTCGCCTTTGACAAAGACATACATTTGGTCCCACCTCAAGATTCTCATATAACTTTAATTCTAAACATCTTATAACTATTTGAACTTTTTAGGGTTTCGTTCATCTGACAAAACCCTATTCGTCTCGCTCCTCTGTCTGTCTGTCTGTCCGTCACAGAGCCCGTTCTCAGAAACTATATATGTTGGAGAATTGAAATTTTGCATACTTATAGAAGAACACAACACATCATACGACAAATCATAAAATTTTGAAAAACTCGTACATTTAACCCTTTGGGCTCCCACATGTGTATTTTAAACAATTCTTTCAAAGTGAGCCCCTATTTAGGTTGGAGGTGTGAAATTGTGCACATTTATAGCTGAACACCTCACATGAAATGACAAACCATAAAATTTTGAAGAAAGTCCTAAATTTAACCCTTTGGGTTCCCATATGTGTATTTTAAACATTTCTTTCTAAGTGCGGCCCTAATTAGGTTGGAGGCGTGAAATTTTGCATACTGATAGCTGAACACCATCATGTGCCAAATCATAGAAATTTGAAAAAGTCTTACATTTAACCCTTTGGGATCCCACATGCGTATTTTAAGATTCTTTCTAACTGAGCTCCTTATTAAATTGGAGAGTTGAAATTTTGCATACTTATAGCAGAACACCTGAGACCAGGCGACAAATCATAAAATCTTGAAAAAGTCTTACGTTTAGACAAATCCATTTATAATCTATACATAAACATATCCGTGTAAGTAAAAATTCCACGAAAATGTCTTTTTAAAAGCCCGCGAAGTCATTTTTCAATCGCCATGGGAAATCATTATACGTGCTCCCAGAAAATCCTCTTTTGTATTCCTATTCTGAATTAAAATTATACTTAACGCGTGTTAATTGCTTTGTATGTAACATGTATCGATTCCTTGTAAAAAGAGCTTTAAAACGACACCAATTGTTTGCATTTGGGTTAAGTATTAGCAAAGTTCTGAATAATTATTTGTATTAATGTATGTGTGACTTAGACCACTCTGTCTATTAATGCTCCAGAAAAAGCTTACATTGAAACATTTCATCAAGAGTGCAGCTGCGAAAAAAAAAAAAAGTCATTATGAATAATTAGTAATATCTGTGCTAATAATGAACCTAAATGCATAAAATTAGTATCATTGGAAAGCTTATTTTACGAGGAATCTATACATGTTATATACAAAGCGATCGGTGCACGTTAAGTATGAAAATTTTCAATAATATAACGAAACAATAAAGAGCGTTGATATCAGAAGAATTACAATTGAAATAATCATTTGTTACCGGTAAAATTATAGAACAAATTTTCGACACTGTAAATAGCGAAATCGGAGTATAGTAAGTAAGAAAGTCTAGGACGCTTTTGAGATGGTTTGGAATCTAATGCGACCCAAGACTTTCGCATTTTACTTTCTTCACGCTTTAAATATTTTTAAAGAAATTTCTACAAGAGCCAATGAATTGTAAATTACTAAAAGAGGATTTAAACGGCGTTAAATAATAGGGTTTAGAGAAACATTTTCTTTTAATGGAAGTTATTTATTTTAAAATGACCAGAATTTTAGCACTATTTGAGATAAGTTGGGAATTTTCGCTAACGCAGGGGGTCAGAAGTACTGAGTTGTAATTAAAAAAAAAAAAAAAAATACATAAGCAGGATAAAAATAAAAAATATTTTTTCAAGTTTAAAAAGGATTTTTATAAATAGCTAAGGCAATCGAATAGCGTTTTTCATTCCTCTATAAACATAGACGGTAAAAATGTCTCGAACGGAAGCCTGCTTTAAACAGAAAATTTTCATGGTCCCGGCGATAAGAATTCTGGGCAATTATACAGTAAAACCGGAATCGCTAGGGGCCGAAAAAAATCTGTTTAAACCTATTTCCGTCTTAGGAGGTATTCCTCTTTTTTCCGATCTATTTAAAAAAAAAAAAAGTATATTTTTTTTTTCAGTTTAGAAAAGGACTTTTATGATTACGTAAGGCAATCGAATAGCGTTTTTTATTCCTTTGTAAGAATAGTAACTTTTAACCCTTTGTTGACAGCCCAAATGTTTCAATAAAATGAGTTAAATATATTTTTTCAAATTATGCTTTTTTGCGCATCATAAACCATTTTGACGATTTCTAATCATAGTTCGAAAACTACTTGGAAGAAAAAGTTGAAATTGACAATTCGCATAAAGCAGGACATAATATAAATCTATCAAAAAAATTGTAGGTTGCAATTCATTTTTTATTTCGCGCATTAATTTCATAATTCCCATTATAATAATTTTTTTAATATTACAAATTCAATATATATATGTTTGGGTTTTTTAGTATTATAACCATACAAAAAAAATTCATCACATTAGGATGATAATTTCAGGTGATATTAATAAAAATATGAAAATGTAAATTAACGTTAGAAGATCTCAATTGTGAATTTTTATAATTCAAAAACCGATCATCCAAATGCAATTTCATTTCTAGGCATAGTTTGAACCAAAGATTTAAAATATGTTGTCAAAATTGGGTGTTGCCTTTGAAAAAAAAAAGTACGGGCTGGCTTTTATTTGTGCATGGTCCCCTAATTAAATTTTATATACATCATTTAAAAGTAGACCTTATTTTTTATCGTTTGGTACCAGTAATTTTCATTTATTATAATTAGTTGCAGAGTTAGTCGGGGTGTTTATTTTTTTTCCCACGACTGTACATTTTCAAGCATTAGGTATCACATTATTTTTAGGTTATCTTAAGTATTTTTTAATGATACATGGAGAATGATTTTGTAATGATACACGTGAATAACAGTGTATAAAGAACAGTTTTTTCTCTTTATTTAAATCACATTTTGATTTTTAAAGTTACTTGAAACATTTATTTTACGTTAACATAATGGACCTTTAGGTGCGTTCGTAATTAAATACGTAGTAACTATAGTCGTGGTCTGACTTACCGTCCGCCTGTCTTCATGTAACAGCCAGTGTTGAATTCAAACACTTTTCTCCTAGAGGGATTTCTGTAGCTCCGGGGGGGGGGCATTATAGAGTTCCGTGGGGGAAATTGCAATTTTTGACCATTGAAAGCACAAAGTCTCAAATTCCGGGCCTGGGAGGGGGCCATTGCTTCGGGAGGGGGGAGACGTCCCCCCCCGGGCCACCCCTTGAAATCAACACTGATGGGAACTTTTGCCGGTGTATGCCCAAAGAACGTAGAGGATTTCAATTTCTTGGGTATGTCTACGATACCAAGCAAGCTCTGATTACGAACACGCAATGGTTCCCCACGGTCGCTGGCAATCGCAAAGACCTAACGGGCGATACTTACCGATTGGTGCTACAACCAGCCAGGACTCCAAATGTAATTACATTTCTGCAGCTAGAAATAATAACTTGAAGAGATTAGTAGATATCAACATTCTTATCAAATAATACTTGAAAGTACTTGAAAAAAGCTGAATCATGCTTCCTTTGAATAATATAATAGATGATGACGAAAAATTCATAAATAATGAAGCAAAGTCGGTAATCTTCCTTAACCCTTTCAGCGGCAGAAGAATTCTGTTCGTAAACTGATGAAATAATTGACTGACACCAGAATATTTACAAAAGGCCGAGAAGCGATAAAAACAAAAATTACAGTAAGAAAAAATTACAGAAAATCAACAGTAAGACAATTTTTTAAACAAGCACAAAAAGCAGAGAGTAAACGTAACACGACCACGAGTAAAAACTATAGATACCGTTGCGGTTCATTCTGTGTCTGGCACTCCTCGTCGCTGTTCGGAAATCATTGAGTCTACATTTCTGAGCGCGAGATAGAAATACACTCCTAAGCGAGAGACACGCTACGTCACATACCATATAGGCGCTTTAGTAAACAAAGAAAGATGTTTAAGCTTCGGATTTTCAAAACCTCTTTTTCTCTGGGCTCCTGAGCGCAGTATTTATGAGCTCCGGTGAATTCCGACTAATTTTTAAATATCCTCTACAAACAAAAGTAGGAGCTCCATCAGAAATTAACCGCTGCCTACAGCGTAAACATTCTGGGTTTTTTTTTTATGACTTCGTTACTAATCCGGTCATAAAGTACAACAAATCCTTTTAAAATGGAACCTGCCTATAACGGAATACTGTTCTAAACTTAAATTTCGCTGTACCTACGGAAAGCATACACTGCAATTATACCTGCTAAGATGAAAATCTGTTTAAAACGGAATTTTTCTACGGTCTCTTGTGATCCCATTTTATCAAGTTTTCTATACTAAATAAACGCAAATTTTTTTAAAAGTAATATCTGTGAAAGCGGAATTGCGTGTATAATGAATTTTTTCTTTTAGAACAAAATTCCGTTATAAACAGACTCATTTTCACAGGATTTACTGGACAAAGTACATTAAAACCTGTAGAAAAAAATAGCTATGAACAGCAAAAAATCCGTTTTGGACAGGCTCCCGTCTAGTCTGATAGGATTTGTAAGATATCCCTTTCGAAGGAACTACGAGCATTTTCCTTTATAGACAGGTCCCGTCTTCTCGGGTTTCACTGTATTAAGTTCCACTCGATGAAGACTCATGTATAGCAGGATACCAAAATAAATTTTAAAATATTTGTGTATCCTCAAAATCGGGATGTTTGCTGTTCCGTGCAGTTGTTACGCGGGACAGGTCTTGGAGCTTTTGAAAATCGGGACACCTGGCAACACTAGTCATAGCATACTTGCCAATTCTCCTTTTTAACAAGAGATTTGTTGAAATAAACATATTTTAGCCTATGGCTTCATTTTATGAAAAGTAGAGAAGCTCTAATATTCTGCAGTAAAGTCTCCCTCCTCCCTCTTACATTTATCTATTATACATTTCCAAAATTTCAATCAATTTAGTCTTCAGCAAAATACTTTTATTAATAAATTTTGAATTCATCGATATGCATTTTTATGCAAGAAAATCTAATAAAGGAACTGAGCAAAAACTAAAATTAGGGTTGGGGAAACCTAAGAAAATCTTGCACGCCATACTTTTCTACACATAGCGCTGTTCAGGTAAGGCTTCAGTACAGTATTTATAAGCGGCGGTAAAATTTTAAATATTTACTTAAATATTTACTAAAAATACAAAGTGCTGCAGCTCCGTTCCTGTGAGCTTTTCGGCGAAAATTAAGCCCCGGTTGGAGCTAAAATTTTAGTCAGTAAGAATATTTTTCAAACAAGAACAAAAAACAGTAAACGCAACGCGAGATTCTGGCACCCCTCGCCGCCGTTTGGAAATCATTAGTCTACACTTCTGAGAGATAGATAGAAGTATACTCGTGACACCCTACGTCACATACTATGCAAGTGCTTTGGTAAGCAAAGAAAGATGTTTAGGCTTCTTTTTTGGGGGGGAGATCTGTTCCTCTGAGCTCAATATTTATGAGTTCCTGTGAATTCTGACTAATATCTAAATATTCACTAAAAATAAAGAAGTACCGCAGCTGAGCTCCGGCGCAAATTAAATACTGCCTCTGCCTATAGTGTAAACCTTCTGGGGTCCCCCCCCCCCCACCTACGACTGTATTACTTACCCCTACGACTGTAGTACCGTTTGGTACAGGTTCTCGCACAGTCAGGTGGATTTGTAAGGTATTACTTTCGAAGGATCTATGGACACTTTCCGCTATAGAGAGGTTCTGTCTTCTACGTCTTCACTGTATTAAGTTCCACTCGATGAAGAATCATGTATAGCAGGATATGAAAATAAATTTTAAAATGTTTGTACACCCTGAAAAATCGGGACATTTTCTGTCCGTGCAGTGGTTACGCGGGCAAAGGTCTCGGGGACCTTGAAAATCGGGGCACCTAGCAAAACCAGACTTAGCATATTTATATAGCATAAAATACCCAGAAGGTTTACTCTATAGGCAGAGGCAGTGCTTAATTTGCGCCGGAGCTCAGCTATGGTTCTTCTTTGTTCGTGTAGTGAATATTTAAAAATCAGTCAGAATTCACCAGATATCATAAATACTACGCTCATGAGCCCAAAAGATCAGAGCTTCCAAAAAACCGAAGCCTAAACATCGGTCTTTGCTTACCAAAGCACTTGCATAGTATGAGACGTAGGGTGTCGCGTGCATAGGAACATACTTCTATCTAGCGCTCACAAGTGTAGATTCAATGGTTTCCGGACGGCGACGAGGAGTGCCAGATTCTGAATGAACTGCAACCGTATCTTACTGCTCTTACTCGTGGTCGCGTGGGGTGTACTTCGTTTTTTGTTTTGCTTTGAAAAAAAATTCTTACTGGTCAACATTTTAGCCTGAACCGGTGCTTAACTTTTTTTCCGAATCTCACGGGAGCGAAACTGTGCACTTCTTTTATTTTTAATAAATATTTAAGTATTAGTAGAAACCCACCTTTGCTTATAAATACTGCGTACCGAAGTCTTACCTGAACAGCGCTGTTTGTTGTATTTTAATAGTTCAAACAAAAAAATCATGCTGAGTAGGATTTTGTCAAAATTCTCCACTCCTGATTTTAATGTTTTTACTTAGTTCATTTATTAGATAAAAATGCATATCGATATAGTCAAAATATATTAATATAATTATTTTGCTTAAGACGAAATTGCTTGGAGTTTTTGGAAATGTATAAATATAAATGGAAATGGGAGGGGGGGGGGGGAGGGAGATTTCAACATTATGTATATTCTTACTGCAGAGTATTAGAGCTCCGGTAGTTTTACTCTTGGAAATTAAGCCCTGTACCGAGGTTATGCACTAAAGAGTATACGCTATAGCTATGGAGGGTATACGTACTCTCTTAATGATACCAGAAAGTATTCAGCGTATACCCTCCACTACATCCCTGGTCTGGTTCCCGATTTAAATGCCGTTGTCCCCATTTTCGTCTTCCCGCCCTCCCTTTTGGTGATACTGGATCTGTCAACAGTAGCTATAGAGATCAAGTCTTAAAAAGATGATACTCGATTGTTTTTTTAATTTTCAATGTTTTAAAATTTTAAAAAGAGTAAGGAATAGCATCATACATATAAAAAATTTTAAAGTGATTGTTTATTCTGAAAAATAGGGTGCCCCTCGCAATAATTTAATGGGACATGTATTTCAGAAAATATGGTCAATGTGAGTGTTTTGAACTCAATTTCCGGAGGTGACTGCGCGAGAAAGGAGAAAAACCTGCCGTCACTTGACAAAAATCGCTTAAAACCCGATAAGTGATATTTTAATTAAAAAATGGGAAACATAACTCTATTCCAAATCGCTTCCATAGTCAGACGCGCCCTTTTTGTGCCATTACGTTTGAAAATAAGCCGGAATTTTCTCACTGTAAACACAAACTTCTGAAATTCAGTTTAAAAAGTGTCTTAAGTGGATGGTCACATTTTAAGTGAAAAAAAGGTGTCTTACTTTTTAAGACACCCTTTTGCATCTGAAGTTAAAACATTGGAAAAGTCTTAAAACGCCGCCATTTTTAAAACGCTTGAAACGTCTTAAAACGCCGCCATTTTTAAAACACTTCAAATGTCTTAAAAAACGCCATTTTTTAGATATTCGAAACATCTAAAATGAGGTATTTTAAGACACTCAAAACGTCTTAGATTTTTTTTTCTCTTATTTACACTGTCTCATTGACAGCATGCTAAACTTAGACTTACAGTCAAGCTACAAAGAAAAATAAATGTTTGCCAATTACGGAAGACTACAGCAGACTCCATACTATACTGTCATAATTTAGTTTGTACTGCAGCAAGCCGTGTGCAATGTTGCCAAGTATATTTTTAAAATGCTGGTACTTAACTTTTTATATCAATTTTTAATGATGAGAACATTACCAATTAAGCATAGAAATTTTTTCAAAATTAGAATTTTAAATGAATCTATTTTGATTCTGACATATCTGTAGCAGGCCATTATTCTTTTGAAAGGACCCAATCTGCCAGGATATTCCTTATCCTGTCCTTCTAGGAATTAAAATTATTTTTTAAAAGTTACGATCTTCTTTAAGTACTTTAAAAAAATGTTTATTCCTAGTTAATATCCAAAACACATTTATGAGCTCATTTTTAGGTGCAGATGGAGTGCTTTGTATTCAAACAGCTCCCCCCCACAATTTTTTTTTAAATATAAGTAAAGTATAAAACTGAATTTTAGGAATATGTCAAAATGTAACCATGGTGTGTATTTGAGAACAGGGAAATACTTTTTGTCAGCTTATTGTCCATAAATTATTAAATAAAACTTCTCTCGTCCATTTCTCTGATAGTGCATCCACTTTCCATTCCCCACCCCCACCCCCCCATTTATTAAGAGTCTACATAAGTTACCCTAACATGATCATGAATATATCATGTTAATCTATGAAGAAAATTATATGAATACTCACCTGGTATCTATTTAAAAAAAAGAATTTTATTAACGATAAGTTGACATCAAATGAAGATATATTTAGTCCTTATAAATTGTCAACTAGATGCGAATTTTTAAAATATAAAACTTTGACAGATTTTTTAAAGATATATAAATAATTGAAGTATACATTTTTGTAAACTGAGTCTCCTATTTACACCTATTTAATAGTGAAAACAATTTTGTAAATATGCTTATAATAACCTCTTTCAATTTCATTTCATGCTTGTTTCAAATGTATGAATTACTTTTCTTATCTTTTGATGGAAAAATATATCATAAAACATTGATCATAAAACTTTTTCAATGCTATATCACATCTTTGATTAAAATTCACTTATTTTTGTGTACTTTAGAACTTCTTATTGATTGATCTATCACAAAATTTCCTTTCAGTTACATTCTCTAATCGCTCAGAAATTAAAAATATAAAAATGTTTCTATTATTATTATTCATTAAAAATTACTTAATGCATTTATCATCTCTTCTTATTCTTTTTATGTCGACAACACAACACTTTTGAAAATTGTGACAAAAGGTATGTTATGTTAATTTTTAATTATGATCATTACCAATAAAGCATAGAAATTTTTTCAAAATTACAATTTTAAGTGAATCTGTTAGGATTCATACATATCTGTAGCAGCAGACAATTTTTTTGAAAGGATTTATGCATTTTAAAAATAAATACGTTCACAGAGTCACCCCACCAATAACTAACTTGTAATGTGTTACATGAAAAAGTACATTTTCCTTGATTACTCTCTCAGCTATAAAACATCATATTAAAGCACAAATATATGTATACTTTTGCTAGTGCACTAAGATAAACAGATAATTTTACGAAACATTGTAAAAATGTGAGGCGTTAATAGAAATGTACTAAGTAAATTGGAATTTAAATCACATTTTCTATATATTTAAATTTATCATGAATGAATTAAAAATATTCTTGAGAAAGATTTTTTTTTTGTCCAGGTTTTCTTAAAAGAAAATTATTTTCTCTCTTAAGTATACTAATAAAAACATGTTATCTAAAAGTGTATTTTATTTTTATACATTTCTATTATAAGACTTTTGCCAATTTATTAAAACGTCTCAAAGAAATATTCATATTCAATAAATCAGACAAAACTTATTTTTAAGCATATTTTATTAATTAATAATTTTATTGGAATTTTTTCATAAAGTTGAAAAATGCTGCAGACATTTTTTGTCCTTTTCACACTTTCTTAACTAAAACAATCTGCATGAGTGTCAAAAAGCCTATAGGCTTTGGGGTAATAAAAATCAAAGGTATAATACACAGCTAAATGAAATCCAGAATTGCAGATATGCTTAATTTTTTTAACTGGCAAATTACAGTTCCTTGTCCAGGAATGGTAGCTGCAGCTACTTCACCAACTTCACTTGAATTTCATGGCAAGATGTTCTAATTGTACCACTCACCTAGAACAGAAAAATAGGCATTATAAATCATAATCGTTTCTTTTAAACATCCAATATTTATCTTTAAAATCATGTCCAATTTCAAGATCACAATTTGTGTTTTACCAAAAAATTGTAGTTATAATATATTAATTTAGTGTGGGTTCTGATTATTCAAAATTAACCTCTTTTATTTACATTTAATAGAAAATGCAAAATGATGAATTTATTAAAATTTTTTTCTTTTCCAAATTAATAGTATACAGACTAAAATTCTAATGTGGAAAGCAATGCTTCAAAATGTACTCTTAAAAAACAAAAAAAAAGGATTTGAAAGATGAAGTTTGATTGCAGTGATATTTGGTAGCATTTGCTCCTTCAATGTAAATGGCACTCATTTAATTTCAGCTGTAATAGCATTAAGTTTATTGAGTGTCATTTACATTGAAGGAGCTAAACATTACTGGATGTCAATGCGATGAAACTTCATCTTTCAAGATGCAATTTTTAGCACATTTTACAGTGCTGATGGAATAGCTGGTTTCCCTACTAGTGTTCTAGTTGCTATCCAAATGACTGTGAGCCAAAGGTAAATTGCAATTCCAACGGCAGGCCACTCCAGAACAGACTATTATTCATCACATTCAGAGGCAGCCTTTTTGGGAAGATTACAGAGCCATTAACCTGTCCTAGGAATTCCACATTTCAGTGTGTATAAGCTAGAGATGCAACGAATATTCGGCCTGTCTGCCGAATATTCGGCTTTGGCCGAATATCAAGTCCATTATTCGGCCTTGGCTGAATAGTACTGCAATAAATGTTTTTATATTTACACAGTATAACTTTTTAATTTGACAATTTATATTCATCATGTATAATGAAAATTTTATTTGAAATTAACTAACACTTTTTTTTCCCCCATTAACTTTCATACTGCGAATGGATTTTATCTACCCATTTTTATATAAGAGGCTAATTTAGGAATCATGTTAAAAATTTTTTATGCGGTATCAATAAGCACAAAAAGTATCTGTAATAAGCTAACATTAAATCTATTCAAAATTGTTTTAACACAGCTATACAAGCTAATTCAATTTTTTTTTTTTTTTTTTTATCATAATGGGAAGTTAAACATTTATCCCTTGTTACATAAAAATATATTTCTTTCAATAATATTTTGAATTACACCTATAAAGAACATAAATATATGATTGATTAGATACAGATGTTTAAGATATTTAAGTCATATGCTGCAATACTTAAGGGGTTTTTTTTTTAGTAAAATACGCTTAAAAGTTAAATATAATTTAAGTGATTTTTTTAAGTGTGTTACTATTTCTTATTAAATAATGAAAGAAATGTAAATACTAAATTCTTTTAATTAGTATGCATATGCATTTACGTTTTAGATATTTTTTTCAAGAATAGCATTGTAATGTTTATATTTGCCTTAAAAAACAGTTAAAATGTTTTCAATAAACGTAGATTGTGATGCAGAAATAATAATTCAGCATTCTCAGGTGATTGCCTTTTTTTTTTTTTTTTTTTTTTTTTTTTTTTTTTTTTTTTCCGTAAATGTTACCTGCTTTTGAAAGTAATCTCTTACTATATATGGTACTTTCTGGTGCAGAAAGGTACTTTTTGGCTAATCATGAAATGTTTGGAAAGTCTTCTGAATTTTTCGCCCACCACTCCAAAGGACACTGTTGTCTTTCTAGCAGTGGCTGGGAAAGAAAATTACTAATTTCTTTACATTCTTCACATTGAGGAGCACTTTCTATAGAGGCTTCACTGCTGACAGCAAAGAAAAAAAAATAATAAAGATGAAAAAAATTTTTATTAATTGTGAGCTTTATAAAGTCTAGAATGATTTCTTTCCACTGTTTTAGAGGATATTCCTTTCACCCTTTCTATCAGTGGTTTTTCTTAACATATTAAGATTTCTTATATTTTATTTTATCTGAAAGCTGAAACTTATGTTTCCTAGTACTTTTAAAATTTTGTCATTATTTTAAAATGTAACAACAACACACATATCTATTAAAATGTAACTAGACAGTACCTGATGAGGAACTTTTGCTAAGAACTTTTTTTTTTTTTGGGGGGGGGGGGGCTGAATTAAATTATTGAGGCAATTTTTAGGCCGAACATAGCCAAATATTTTTTTCAAAGTAAAATAATGCTTTAAAAAATTAAAAATTTGTATATAAATTTTTTAAAAGAAAACAATACATTTTAATTGTGAAATATACAAGAATTGTGCATGTGCACATAGTGCA
The DNA here is from genome assembly GCA_963932465.1 of Maratus speciosus. Classification (NCBI taxonomy): domain Eukaryota; kingdom Metazoa; phylum Arthropoda; class Arachnida; order Araneae; family Salticidae; genus Maratus; species Maratus speciosus. The sequence goes on along the minus strand of OZ010787.1, from coordinate 653,004,206 downwards.
TACTATATTTTGTTTTTAGGCAAAAATAAGTTCATTATTCGGCGGCCGAATAGGCCGAATATTCGGCTATAACTTGGCCGAATATTCGGTATTCAGCCAAATCACTATTCGTTGCATCACTAGTATAAGCCATCGCAATGTCAGATGCAAAGAGAGACACAAATTGAATAAAAAATTCCCATAATCTAAAATAACTTGTCAGATTTGATTTTAATAATAACATTAGCATTTGAAAAATAATTCCAAATAATATTTTCTCAACTGCCATGGAAACAACCTGAAAGTGAGACATTCCAGAAATTAGTGGTACATCAATAATTTAAAAAATATGTGAGGATAGAACTGTATCAAACACTTCTCAACTTTGAGCATGAGCTTACAGAATCTCTCCCTAACTCCCTCCAGATTTTTTTTTCAAAAGTAATTTGTTTTGAGATTAATTGCTTTTTTTTTCATTTCCTTTTGCAATTGCAGAATCGTCTGCATAAAAAAATTACAGTAGCGAATACAAATGATATGACAATGAATTGACAATGAGATTATTAAATTATAAGTATATTTATTTATAAAACAAAAAATTAGGAAAACAAATGTTGCATGCCCCGGCATCAAAACCGAGACCGTGGGATGACGAGCAAATGTCGTATCAAGTGAGCTACGATCAGGGTTCTCGCTCGCTACACTATACACTAAAAGTTGACCAGACAATGATACTTTGCATACAACTAATATAGTATGGTAAATGGCCAATTTCAATGCCACATTGCAGCAAAACTTTTCTCAATTTGGCGCTTGATGCGAGTAATTATGTTTGTGTTTTTACTGGCATGACACTGGTGCATAGATAGTGATCAACTGACAATAGAGAAATACCTATAACATAATCCTTTCGTTATCTTTGGCTGTTGCTAAACTAAATTGGTGTTAACTCAGTATCTCTATGAATAGAGTAAAGTAAATGGCATGGTGCAATCGAACATGAAAAGCGACACTAATGGTTTAGTAACGCGAATAAGAATCTGGACTGTATTGGCACACACATAAAAAGAGCAGTAATAGAGCACTCGCAATTTGGCACCAAATGAAGCATTTTGTCATGATTTGGCGCAAAGGCGAGTGGCAGCAAGAACCCTTACTACAATCATCATTATTCTTCCGTTATATATTTAAGTTGTGTTATAATATTAGACCGCCCTGTTTCTCAAGAACTGAGCATTGTATAAAATCCGTTGAACCAGAGACTAAGGGGTCTCTACCCTACAAACTACAACATATATTAAAATAACCAAAATCTGTGATTACCAAGGTTGGCCATCTCCTTGTAAGACAATTTGGCAGGATGCAGGAACCTGCTGTCTTTCCAACTGCTTTTACGTCCCCCCTCCCCTTTCGTTTAACCATTATTTCTGTTGTTAGTGACTGCATCCACCAAATAATCTTATAGTGTCAGAGGACTGTTTTTCAGTAATATATTAGATTTCGTTTCCACCTACCATCATTTGTGCAAACACAAGTGCTACTTATATATCACATTAAAAAAAAAAAAAAAGAGTGCCTTTTTTATTGATTTGCCACTGGTGGTCCTTTTTTTCTAGAGTCAGTACACTATATACCCAACTATAAAATTTGATTATTTTAAAAATAATAATTAGCTTAAATTATGATAAAGTGGTATATTTTCAGCTTCTTAAATTTAGGAGGTGTTTAAATAAGCTTTGCTTTGGCTTTTAGCTACTTAAAAAAATTAATTTATACCTTAAGGCTGTTCTCAAATCCCAGAGAGCAACTTTATGACATAACTTTTTAATTTATTTTTGTTCGGAAATGCATGAATCTAGCAGGTATTGTTGTTCAGAAACTATGTAATCAAGCTGTTTTTTTTTCGGTTTTTTTGCAAACGTAATAGATCTTTCAGAAAATAGTGTCAAAGTGGGCGTTTTGAACTGAATTTCCATGCGAAAGTCGAATAGCCACTCAAGAAAAGCTGAAAAACATGTTTGTCATGTAATCAAAATCGCTTATAACTCAATAGGTAATTTATTTATTTAAAAAAAATGGAGAACACAGTTCGATTCCAAATTGCTTCCATGGTCAGGTTTTCCAATTTTATATCTTTCCATTAAAAAATGAATTTGTAAATGTGTCAAAACATTTTGCGCTTGTTGAGCAGAGCAGTTGAGAACAAACAGCCTTAAGTACTTTAATGGAGCTCTCAAAAAAATTTTCTGCTTGATTTTTTTTCAACCCATTTAAATAAATGTACGAGGGCTTTTCGAAAAGTAAAGATACAATGCCACATACACACTCAAAAAAATCTTATTTGATAAAATGTTTATTACGAATTATGTACAGCTATATACCTTGTTTTTCAACATAATTGCCTCCGTTGCCCAAGCATTTGTTTAGTCTGGGTACAAGCTTCTGTATCCCACTGTCATAGAAGTTTGACGCCTGTTGTCGAAATTACATTTCAACTTCAATTTTGATATCATCGATGTGGAAGTTTTGCCCTGCAAGGTGTCTCTTCAGGTAAAGGAATAAGTGGAAGTCACTGGGGGCAAGGTCCAGACTGTATGGCAGATGACTTCAAACATCCCACTTGAATTTCATCACCTGCTTTTGCATAGCACGTGAGGAAGCCGAGTGCGTAGCCCATCCTCTTCTTTTTGTGTTCTTCCGTTAACATTTTTGGAAACCAGCATGCACACAATTTACGGTACCTTAAAGTCACATAGTCACAGCTTCATAAAGAATTGTCATAGACACTTCAGGTATGATTTTATGCAACTTTTTCATTGTGAGATGCCTATTTGCTTGAACCACTTGCTCCGTTCTTTGAAGAAAGACATCGGAGATCACAGATGGTCTATCTGTTCTGGGTTCTTCATGAACATTGGTTCTACCACTAGAGAAAGTACAACAGCATTTCGTTACATTTTGTTGATTCGTAATATTCCCACAGACAGAAACAATTTCTTTGTAAATTTCTGCTCGACGCTTCCCTTTTGCATGAAGGAAACTTATGACGGATCGACCTTCACATTTGGTGGGATTTTTAATTGGCACAGCCATTCTAAGCATTTCGTACACGAAGCAGGATCACCATAGAATTAACGAAGGACTGCGATGGAAAAGTCAAAGGCTCAAGGTTACAATCTGTGTTGCCAACGCGCTCATTAAAAATTTTTTTCGCCTATCGTCTGCGTTGTATTTTTACTTTTCGATTATCCTCGTAGATCAGTAATATCTTTATCCTTTGGTCCATAAGTGAACGTTATTATTAATGTAACCCTATTCTTTAAGGATTTTTTAAAATTTAAATTAATTAATTTTCCTATCTTAAAATGTTAGAATGGCAACACACTTCCATTTGTACAATTTGTCAAAATTGGTCGGCGGGATAATCAGGTAGTACTGCAATTCCTATATTAAACTGCACATACGTCAATTGATTCTTCGTTTACTTTCTGACGTTGACTTCGTAATAAAATGCTAAAGTGTTTGTGAATGATCTGGCTCATGACAAGGGCTGGTTAAGGCCCCTGTCCCTGCAGGCGAAGACACTTGCAAACTAAGGGGAGGTTATTTTTAGAGCCGTACTGAGTACTCGATAAATACTCGGAACTCGGCCAAATTTTGACTGAATACTCGGCCAATACAGAGTACTTGTAATAATTTCATTTTTTAAACATATCAATTTATAACTGATCTGTAAAAAGTTATTTGAATATCAATGTATAATATATGCAGTAACTCATAAAACTATTTACTTGGTATTTAACAATATGTGTACAAAATATAGAAAAAGTTAAGAAAAAAAACCCTCATAAAGAATTTCCGAATAAAATTTAGTTTCACATTTATACAAATAAAAATAAGTACTTTTTAAATATAATAGGAAAACAGAAAAGACTTATGTTGGATAAAGAACCTGAAAATAAAATAAAAAAATTAATAATAAAATTTATTATATTTCAAATTACTATGCAAAAACACCAAACGTTCTACATTATCAGTAGATAGTACATTTCTTTATAAATTTGGCCTGCCTCTGAAAATATACGTTCACTATAAACAGTGGTTGAAGGTGCACCACCTAAGCTCACATTATGCACACATCAGTGTTTTTTTCTTATTACACAACTACTTGGTACTCGACTGAGAAGTCAGTGGCCGAGTACTCAGCCAAAGTACTACTTGGTACAGCACTAGTTATGTTCTAATATCTTGTTCACATTTCGACATTTTTTAATAATTTTTTTTGCATTGGATAGCTGAGGTCCATCTCTACATCACCCCTTTTTTACTTTTTCAATTTTGGTTGCAGATATTTTTTAGAATGACACTTTCCTTTTCAGAACCAGTTTCGAAAGTTAAAGTAATTTTATAAAAAATATATACAACCAAAATCGAAAAAGTAAAAAAATAAGCGGTGTAGAGATGGACCTCAGCTATCCAATGCAAATCAATGGGTCCTGCTGCAAGAACCAATCTCATTACATTGGCTGCAAAAATGATGACACATTGTCTCGTTTGAATGAGAATGAATTCTGCGGCCCAATATAAATCTATGCTTTTGTTGAATTATGAATACTTTTCATTCTTTTAATTTGGGGTTTTTAATTAATAACTCATCTAATTATTAGAAATTTAAAATTCAGTGTCTCAGGTGCACCAAAGCTACCGTTGCAAAAATTTTCAGCCTCGTATGGACCGTAGATTTTGCTAGAAATCGCGAAAACATACACACATACAAACTGAGCGAAACTTTCTTGTATTAGTATAGATTAATTCAAGACTTCACTCTAACAATTTTTAATTTAAAAGTTATTTTAAGATTTGGGAAAAAGTTGAGTTATCAAGAGTTATTTAAATAGGAACTGTTTGAAAATTTTTATTATTTTTGGTATTAAAGTTTTATTGTACAGTGTTTCTCATGACAAAAAATTTAAATAATTATTGCTACAACTATACATACCACAAACTAGAACAAAAAGGTGGAAGGCACATTTATAATTCTCTGTAGGCTTGGTTGATCTGTTGTGGCCTAAAAAATGTAAAAATATACTATAATAATTATTAAATTTATTCATTAATAAAATCTTCATTATTTTCCCTTGTTTAATAGTTCTAGTTACAAATTTTCATAAAGTACTGTTTTAAGCATGGTTAAATTTAAAAATATTAAATTTTATTATACATATTAATTTTTAAATATATAATATACAATATAGTCTTCAAATGTATCCCTGGTTAAAACAACATATCTATTGTGAAACTGAGGACACTTTGTTTTCCCATCATTTTCTATTTGCAATTAATGTTTAACCCTATCACTATGTCCTATCGAAACATGCCCTGTTGTGGGGTCCTCTCGGACTCCATACTATAATACACATGTTTAATATGTTTAAATATATTATAAATTACTTTTTTTCATTTATTTAGTTAGGCTAAAAATAATTTAATGCTTATTCTGATGTTTTCATAATAAATCTTATTATTTATACCCAAAAGTATTAAATTTACATTAACTTTAACATATTCTTGACAACTTGTTGAAAGTGCTTGGGGTCCGCGTGGGCCCCAGGACATAGTGATAGGGTTAAGAGATTACTTAATGCATACAACTCCTGACAATAACAGATATGAAAATCTTTTCACAAATTTACCAAGCAGATGGTTTAGAAAAGTAAACTCCCAACTATCTGGCCTAATGTGGCAGAAGGGTAGGCCGGATAACAAAAAAGCCAGATAGGCCGGAGTTCTATAAATATTTACTCACTTCCTTGCCCCCTCCCCCCCCCCCCCCCCCGCCATATTATTAAAAACAACATGTTATACATTTTAAGATCAATTTTACATATACTGTACATAGTTTCAAAATAAGCAAAACATTAATTTAAAATGTCAACCTAAATCGTAAAAAAATTAGTAAATCTGAATCTTATTTTACTGTTTATTAATAAATGATTGCACAAATAGTATGAAGAATTATGCATAAGATAAGAGTCAAAACTAACAGTTTTTGGTTTTTGAAAAAGTCCTTGCTAGATGTTTGCTTCTCCCTGTTAGCTCTCTTTCGCGACGCAATGTTTCTCGATTTATGAAAACAGATGATTTTAGTTGGCTTTGCTTCTTCCTGTGGACTAATGTATTGCAGTGCTACCCCAATTGTCTTAAACCCATCCGAATGTGGGATGAGATTTTTCCTATTATCTTCCTCCTCTTTTTCTTCTGTTACTTCTCCTTGAGTCACCATTTCTATAATATCATAGTCAGTTAATTCATTAACTTTGTTGTTTGCCATCCTGTAATGTCCTCTGCCTTGACATCGTCAGAACACAGTAAATTTTTCAAGAAACTTATCGTTTTCGACTTTCACTTCAGTTTCTCACATGGGTTTATGAGTTTATGTCCACCTTTGTGGTCCAAAAGAATGTTCAAAGATCTTGTAATTACTATGTTTGGAATTTTTTCCATGCTTCTGCCACCCACCTTATGACATCAGGGTTGTTACTCATACAGGACAATGAAATTTCCTGACTATTCCGGGTGCATTTCCCGAAAATTCTAGTCTAGCAGTTTAGCATGTGGTGCACACAATGAGGGTAAAGGTGCGTTTTCACTGGTCGTCCTAACGACCTAAAAAACCCCAGCGATCCAAAACCTTAACCTAAGAGCGTTTTCACTGGTTACACATAAACCCTTATGTCAACCAATCAAAGGCAAGTTTTTACTGCGCAAGCATCTACATTACGGCTTCTATATCGAGCCTAAGCTCTGATAATCAATCAATCGATCAGCTGTCAATTATAAACAAATAATTGTTGGCTGCACTTGTCATGTTTAATAGTAAATATTTTGTATAAAAAATAATCGAAAGTTTTGATTGCTTTTCCCCACTAAAGGTTTATTACCTGTGGCTAAAAGAAAAATGCCTTGAAATTCATTTATTACTTTTTAATTAAATTCCTAAAAATATTAATATTTATTGTCAACAGAAGCACACAGGTGTACATCACTTTTGAAAAAAAAATCAATTATAAAATCCCATCTTGACATACTAAAAGCAAATTCAATAAAAGAGAGTAAAAAGAAGAAACAAATTCATAGGTTTAATGAAAATACAGCCTATACTTATTTTTAAAAATACAAAGTGAGGGGGGGGGGGGGGTCTCCTAAATTTTTTGTGAATATGAATAAAAATAAAAAGTATTGCCTCATTATAGCGGCCCTCGCAATTACGCCAAGGTTGTAGTTACGAGTTTGCCAACCTTATATTTACATTTAAAATTTAAATATCATAAAACATAAATAAAATTTTACTATTGTAAACAGGGTTGTAGTGGCAGGTATACACTGCATACCTTCTGGATTTTTTAAAGGAATACCGTATACCCTGTGTTTCTCAAAAATACTATAGCGTATACTCTCTGCCTTGAGCATATACCTATACCCCCTGGTTTGTTTACAACTACATCACTGGTTGTATACATGAGATAACTTGACAATTATCTTGGTTGCCGCTATATAGTAAAATATTATAAATTTTGATCTTTTTTTTTTTTTTTTTTTAATCTTTAAAATAGTACTCAGGACCAAAGTTACCCAAAGACAGACTTCTAAAATGATGTTATTGTGTCAAACTGAATGTTCGCTAAACATTTTTTCAGAAATAAAGGCCCTGCTTTTATGTACAAGTTAATCTTTCAGTTGGCACACTAATTTTTAGGAAAAGTAGTCACATGTCATACTTTTTATGCACAGAATACTTACTCTTTATCTAAAAATAATACAGTAGACTCCCTTAAATCCGCGACCCTAAAATCCGCGAACGCCTAAAATCCGCGTATTTTTTCAGATGTAAACAATGAAATTTACAGTTAAGTTGCTGGAACAAAATTTCAAGATGGCACCGAAATCGGCGACTACCGCAATGTTTTTTTTACTAAATTTTTTGTTAATCATTCTCTTTTGGCTATTACAGCTGATTTATTTCTAAATAAATTTACATTACTTTTGATTTTGATATAAATTAGCATATCTATATCAAAAATTCCAGGGTTCGAAATGGAAAAATCCACGAACCGAAACGCTATTTTAAAATTATTGTTTGCGGATTTTTTTTTTTAAATTATAGACAAATTTATTTCTAAACATACAAAGCAGTATAAGAAAAGCATTCAGGACTCTAAATAACAATGAAAAAAGTTACAGTGAGCGCAATAAGCTATATATACTGATAATAGCATTAACACTGTTCTCCTTGCTATCACTAGATGGCAGCATAGGACTTTTGGAATCGAACTGAATCGATTTCATTCGTAATATTTTTATTTTACATAATTATTTTAATAATTACTTACTTTTAAACTAATAAATTATTTTAATATTTTACTTATTTTAATGTTTCACTTTATTGTAAGCATTCATTATAATTTCCCTTGCTTAACTACCAATCAAATTAATGTTTCAAAAATGTAAACAAATCAATGACCAGAAATCCGCAAAATTCTAAAATCCGCACAACTTTTGGTCCCAAGCTGTGCGGATTTGAGGGAGTCTACTGTATATTTCCTCTTCGATGAAGAGGATATCTTCAATCTAAAGAAACCTTTTAACCTTTGCCTACAGTATTAAATAGCTTTTGATATTATAACCAATTATAGAAAAATTAAAAAAATATATTTATTGAACTTGTGCTTTGTCCTAAGGTGTACCATCTGGTGGGACACCTTGGGACAGTTAAAAATAGATGTGAAAAGTTCAATAATTGAATTACAATATACACGGAATTGTTTATTCAGGAAAAGAAATTTATTTAAACTGACAAAGATAACTAATGTAAATTTTCTAAATTTTAGGGATGCAAGGAATATGTGGCCTTTGTATTCCTTTCCAGTTTTTTTATGCTCCCAATTTGAAGCAATGTTCTTTTTATTTGCTGAAGCATATTCATAAGCAAGGGTACGCGAATCATTAATTGTTGCCCATACTGATATTTCGAAGCTTGTAAAATGTAGTCTACCAACTTTCCTTCCTCATCATCGGTGAATATTTTTCGACTTTGTATCTTTTGATATACACTAGAAGTTACAATTTGGCTGTTCACATTTTTAAAAAGTACTAATATGATAATTCAGAGTGGTCTTACTAACATTGTAAATTGCAGCAGCTTTCCTAAAAGACAATTCACTTGATAAAACTTTTGCAGCAGCTTTCTGAATATTGTCAGCATGAATTGCTGCATTTTTTATTTTATTTTTTTTTTAATTCTAAATTTCTAATCCTTGCCATTGTTAAGCGCAATGAGTTCCTAAACGAAGAAATAATAACTATTAATAAATACATGTTATGTAGATTAAATTAAAAATATTTTAAACACAATATCTTTTTGGTAAAATATTTTGAATAAAAGTTCACCAGGCATATCTTGTGTATGATGTATCCCAAGGTGCATCATATTGGAGAGACTGGGGCACAGTAGACCAATTTTGCAATTTACATTTTTTTTTCTTTTTTACATGCCTCGGACTTTTTTCAGAACATAGTTTCAAATACATTTTTCAAAAAACAATTATTTGTATATGTTCATAAAGTGGACCAGTGTGTCCCGGAAGCGGGATACATTGGCCCACCCATTGGAACACAGTGGTCCACTATTAAGTATCATTTGAAATACAAATAAATTTATTTTTTATTAATCTAATCCCTCTTTATTTTCCCTTTACTTCCAAAATATCATAATTAAGAAAAATTATATCATTAAGAAAAATTATAAAAAAAAATTATTAAGTCCACACATTAAAATTTGCAAATGAAACTCCAAAATAGTTATGAGCCTGAAATGTTCCTGAAATACTTTTGGGTCTGAGGGCGATTTTATGATAACACTGATATAAACAACAGATTAATAACCATAAAGTTTTGATTCTAAATTTTTGGTTTATGTTACATCTAAAATGAGTAATAAAATTTCAGAACCTGCCAGAAATTCTTTTTGTAATAACAGGCTACAGTCAATAGGATACTTTTGCAGTAAATACAAATACTAAAAGCAGTAAATACAAATCAAAATATTTCTTACTATATTAAATAAATTGGCATTTTTCTTTGTTTATTTTATTTTGCAGTTAAAACTTTAATTACTTTAAAACAATATTTTTTTGTAGAGAATAAACGATTATTAAATATTTTGAAAATTCTGCATTACAGTAGAGATGGGAAATAGAAATAATTTTGGCTAACAGGTTCCATTGTTTCACACTCGCACAGGTAACAGGTTCCAACAACCTGTTATTTTTGTTATAACTAATTGCTGCATATGATGTCAATGGATGTTTTAATTAGAAGATATTTAAACAAAATGTTTGAAATAATTTTGGGACTAAGTATTTATAGTTGCTGTTTTCTATTGAAATGAATCCACACCATTAAATCCGTTTGTGGTTAAAAACTTAATTTTTGTGGGACAAAAATTTACCAAGTTATGATGCTTTGGATTTCATCCATTGTCAGTTTTTCTCTGGCACTAAAAACACATTTTTCCCATTTAGTGTGACTGAAACGTTGAAAATTCACAAAATTCAAAGTATCATAACTCAGTAAGTTTTGATAATAGAAGAATTTTTTACTGTTTTACTAAGAACATGGAGAAACTTTTCAAAATAAAACTTATGGGACCCAGACATTGTATAAAATTTGCAATTTCTTATAGTTAAGAAATTGCAAATTTTATACCTTTAATCCTATTAATCCTTTTAAAGTTGCAGAAATTTGTCCTACCTGCACATACTTAAAAATTAATTATTTTAACGTTAATCGATTTTTATATGATGCAGAACAAAATTTAAAAGATTTTTGTAATTGGAACCACACTTCTAAAACTAACAGTTATTAACTGTTGGTAAACAATAATAACAGATATCCTGTATAAAAATAAACACAGTTTTAAACGTTTGTTAAGGCTGTTCTTAACTGCGTTGCTCAACAAGCACAAAATGTTTTGACACATTTACAAATTCATTTTTTAGCAGAAAGTTATAAAATTGGAAAGCCTGGCCATGGAAGCGATTTGGAATCTGTTTTTTCAATTTTTGGATCAATAAATTACCTGTTGAGTTATAAGCCATTTTGGTCACGTGACAAAGACGATTTTCGCCCTTCACGGACTGGTTTTTCTGTTTTCTTCGGTTCAAAACGTCATCTTTGCCACTATTTTCTGAAAGATCTATTGTGTTTGCAAAAAAACGGAAAAAATAGCTCTATTACATAGTTTCTGAACAACACCTGCTAGTTTCATGCGTTTCCGAACAAAAATAAATGAAAACTTATGTCAGAAATTTGCCCTTTTGGATTTGAGAACGCCCTTAAAAAAGAGAAATTTTATACCCCGACTTCATTGCAGCCATATCTATCAACGCATATTTAAAGTGAAATACCACAAGAACACAAAAATATTATTTATACACTTTTAATCAAATGCAATTCATCGAAACAAATTTCTTATGCAAAAATCTCATCAACTGTAGCAGCTAAAGCAACTAGCAAATTAGAAGAAAGAAAAGAATCTAATACATGCATACATATACAGAAATTAATTTTTGAAAAGCAAATATTATTTACAAATGAATAACCAACTAGCTAAGAAATTTAAGTATGTACTTGTTTGAAACCATTAGACAAAAACCGAAATAGTTATGCTACTGTACCATTAAGATATTTATTACAGAATGCTAATTATGAAAAAACACTTAAAATGCTTATTGAAATAAGTTTATTGCATGGTATTTTAATAACAATACTGCAAAACAGTTCTTTTGTTTACATTAAATTTTCATCAAGTTTTAGGATAAAGTAGTACTAATATAGATTCACAAAAGGCAAGCCTTAACATTTTAAATCAAAATATCTTAAGCATAATTATATTAAAAAAAAAAAAGCACTCTAAACATATTAATATTTAAAAAAATGAAAGGCAAAATATAGTACAAAAATAAATAAATATTTGATTCAAACGGTAAATGCTGATTTTTTACTAAAGTACTACCCAAAATCAAATATGGGAAACTGAAAATAGCTGATTATATATATTTATTAAAATAGTATATAATTTGTAATGGCACAGATGTCATATACGCCCCATATTGGCGAGATTGTTTTCTGACGGCAATTAAGCAAAAACATCAACAGTATAAACAACATCCGGGTTACCATATCAAGTAAAATAACGACACTTTGGTGCCAATTAAGCACCCATTGAGTATATGACATTGGCGTTAGAAAAAAATCGCTCCAATATGGGGCGTATATGACATCTGTGTCATTGTAACATTCAGAAAAATCTCATAAAAGAATTTTATCCCTAAGCAATGATTCATAAAATTACACATGCTTCTACTTAAATTAGGCCTAAATTCCATCAACTGACAGAAGACTTTAATAAAACTACATTTAAATACAAAAACAGTTGTATTAATCCTTTAAAAGTTGCAGAAATTTGTCCTACCTGCACATATTTAAAATTGTTCTGGTGGACTTTAAAATCTTTCTACAAAAGATTAAGTTTACTATACACATAAAAGACCCATCTCTTATTATAAAAATGTTTCTGTCATAATTTTAATTTTTGAAAGATTATCATTAATTTTTTAAACATTATTTGCAATGGGTGGTTTATTTAGGTTAATACAATGTGACAGTTTATTTAAGTATGCAATGTTGTTTCAGTGTTGTTGTTGACACTTCGTTTATTTAGGGGTTTTTTTTTCTTTTGCACGTTACATGCTTTATAAATCACTGTTTTCAATCTAATTTTTAAAATTTTCTTAAAGATAAACAAAGACGTCTCATTTATTTATTTTTTTTTCTGCCGTCACAATTATTACCAAAACAATAAGACTAAAAAGCAATCGAAGAGTCAAAATTTAACAAGTTTCAGTTTCAGTCAATACTTAATTTTAAATCATACCAACTGTATCATGTAACTGCTCGGATGACAATAAATATAATTAACATAAGGGGAAAAAAAAAAACACTTTGTCATCTTAAAAGAACAAACTCTCTATCCTTTAAAAATGCTTTTTTTCTTTCAAAAACACTTAGTCTCAAATGGATATAAACAACAAACCCTTTTTGGATCGTTTAAGAACACTTTTTTACTTAATAAAATTTTTAGAGGTTTTTTTTTTTTTTTTAAACTAAAAACATATCCCCCCCCTTTTTTTTCATCTTATAAAATAAAATATAATAGTGCAATTGCCCTGGTAACAAACAAGATAGGGACATATGTAAGGCTGGCCCACACTTAGCAGCAGATTTTATTTATGCCCCAGACGGAAACATATAAATGTTTATTTCACATTATATTTACAATTTTACTTATGGGTATTTAAAAATATTTTCAGCTAAATAATTTTTGTACTTTACTTTTCTTATTGTGTTCTCATAGTTTGTAGTATAGCATGTTATTTTTGGAAAATGTAATTTAATGAGTAATGTAATTAAAAAAAAAAAAAAAAAACTAGTAGTTTGTACGGAGCACAAATATTATTTTTGATGTTACTTTAATAAACTTACTTTATTGTCTCCTCTTTTGACATAGAAGTGGGAGTCCTGCCATACTCACAGATTTTTTGAAATCTTCCGATGCAAAGAAGAATCCACAATCCCTGTAAAAGTAGCAGGGCACTAGACAAATTCCAGTTGCTTGCAGACGATCACTAATGGTAGTCACTTATTATACAATAAAACTACACACCTGTGATTTTCTGAAAGCATTCAAATTTGAAGATCTATCTCTATCCCGGCACCAGCTGATCCACCAGACGCTTACCTCCACTGGTATACTTCGTATTGATTGATATGTACAATTTCTGAATGTAACATCAAAAATAATATTGATGCTCCTTACAAACTAGTTTTTTTTTTTTATTACATTATTCGCAAAATTATATTTTCCAAAAAATAACATATTACACAACAAACAATGACAAAACTAGGGCCTACTATAGTTTCATTACTTCTAACATACTATTTTGACCACTGAATTTATATATATCATGAAATCATGATTTGTCTAAAACTTTAATATACACTCAAACATATAGATTCAAATCAAAGAATCTTCCACAGAGAGCATTTTATTTTTTGATAATGAATTCCATTTTCAAAAATAGTAATAATAATAAGTAAATGCTTTTTGAAAAAATAAATGAATAAGTAAATTTTTTACTTTAATAGATAAATAGGTACATTTAAACCGATGATCTATGCTGTAAGATAAATCTGTAGCTATACTTGTAAAAGAAATGCACTTAAATAACAATTTAAACAAAATTTTATAAATATATATTTCAAATGGAGAATCTCCTATTATTTTGGTATGATTTAATTTAAAATGCATTGAATGGGCATTTATAACTGCCTATCGAATTGGAATGGTAATGTGTACAAATTCTTCGAAATGGGCACATAGAAAAGCTACACATGGTTTGAATATCTCTCAATTGATTTAAACTTCATACAAAGTTATAAATCTTCATAAAAGTTTCAGCATTAATTTTAACAACTTATCTTCAGGTGAAATGTATTAAAAATAAAATAAATAAGTAGATCAGCAGTGTTCTTTACATGACAAAGTTTACAAGTAAATATCTGAAAAGGAGTAAAGAAGAAACTGTTTTTTCTTGCTTAAAAGAGAACAGGAAAATACAAAATACAATGGCTCATTTATTTTATAGAAACTTTGTTTACACGCTCGCTTAAACATGCATAATCTAATCAAGTACCTACTATTAGCAAAACTGGATTGAAGTTTGCCTGTAACTAATTTTCCATTTAAATATCAATGGGCTACAGTAAACATTATCCTTAACACTTACAATTATTTTAAGTGAGTAAAGGGAAATTTAAATCTAAATTGATCAGAAATACCCTATCAAGTAACCAAATATAATCAATGAAGCATTAATTTAAAGAAACAAATATTCTTAAAAAATACTTTTATTCTTTGTATAGAGGCAACTTGGGATACTTTTTCTCAGAATTAGGAAAGTTTTGTAAGTTGGAAGTGGCGACACTTCCTTTCTTTCAGTTAGCTGATCACATGTTGAAAATAATAACTGAATCATTTCCTATGTTTTTAAACAAAATACATTTTCATGCTCCAAAAGTAATTTTTTTGTTCTATAAACTCTGATGTTATAATATTTTCTGTTTAAAGGTAAGACTTTTTTAATTGGTCATTTGTTTTGTACATATTTTTAGCTACAGTAACATGTATAATAATATTAATCTTCTTATTAGCAAATGGCTGCATTTTAGGGCTATGTAGTAAATGTGCAACTAGGGATACTTGATCCAAGTCACCTAGGGACACTTGACCCACGATTGCGATCAGTACTATTCAAATCCATTTAGCGTGTTTTATTTTTTAATTAAAAATATAATATTAAATATTGTAAACATATAAATATAAGTATTATAAGTAAATAATATAAATATTATAAGTAAATGATTGGGTTCTTGTCAAATATTGAGGGAAACGGAATACAAGAAGGTTTGTTGTAAAGGTTCTTGAAATCAATTCTGACAGGCTTACTATTCAGTTTGCAAGAAGAACGGATGATATGCCATTTAAATGGCTTGAAATGAATGATATATCATAAGTTGATCCTGACCAAATAGAAGCTATTCTTCATCCACCTGAGTTTTCGATACAATTGATAGATTTACAAGTTTTGTGTTTAAATATAACTTTAAATTTGGAGTTGAATAAATTGTTATTTTCTTATTCTGGAACTTGTTTAGGCACAGAATGATCTTTCAGACTGCTAATATTTTGAACTTTCTTAATAAAAATAAAAATTGGGTATATTAATATGTAAGTGTTTTGTTTATTATTTTTAATCATACTCCCAAATCTATAACTTGGGTCAAGTATCCCTAATGGGTGGGTCAAGTATCCCTATACATTGGGATACTTGACCTAAATTGAAAGTTTTGAATATTCATATTTTACTGCCTTTTTATAATTAATACTTTGGAATAATAATAATAAATATTGTGTAATACTTCATTAAGTATATATAGACTGCATTTACACACCCATAAGTAACGTAAAAAAATAATTAACAATCCAAAACTAACAATTGGGTCAAGTATCCCTAGTTTCCCCAACTATTAATGTTCAATAAGAATAAAATAATTTTGAGA
Organism: Maratus speciosus; assembly: GCA_963932465.1. NCBI lineage: Eukaryota > Metazoa > Arthropoda > Arachnida > Araneae > Salticidae > Maratus > Maratus speciosus. Next base: position 652,987,988 of record OZ010787.1, on the reverse strand, counting down.
GCTGTACATATCTTAATCCTTACATCTGAAACAAAATCCGTAAACGAACTATATAATTAGTATTCTAATATTAATAAAATGTATCTGTATCAAATGTACAAAATTATTAAATTGAAAGACAATAATAAAAGATATCTATCCAACATGTTAATAAAACTTACCATTTTCCTTAATCACAAAAAATAGATTCCTCTTTGACGTAAAAACAGAATAATTTTAAATACATAAAACAATATAAAACATAAATTGAAACTTAGTCCTTCAGAAAATTTCTACCTTCTCTTATCTCAGCAGTTTCTTGCCTTTTTAAAATAATTAACAATTGATTTTTCAGTCTTATAGTCAGTATTGAAGCTCAACAAAATTGTGCAAGACCACCCAACTACGCCAAGCCCCCCCCCCCCCCTCTCATCTCTTTTTTCCCACACACACATTCTCTGACAGATATCTCTTATCATTTTAAAATGATGTTTATTAACCTCCAGGAAACCTAGCAGAGCATTAATAATAACTATTCATTTCGCATTTTTTAAACTTATTCAAGAGATGAATTTTCGGTCATAAATGTGTTTTTAACAATTCTATAAATAAGGCGATAAATCTTCACTTTTATGCCCAAAAGCGTTTTGTTGTGCCTTTCTAATTTACCTAAGTATTTAACAAAAGTGTAATATGGTCCGCATTTTTATCTTCACAAAATGCTGGAGAGACTCACATTTAGCATTAAAATTAATAACAAAGAATATACAAATTTTTCTATGAATAACAAAATGCACAAGAAACATTGCAAGATTCTGACCTTTATCAATTTTAAATGTCATTATTCCCTATGAAAACATATTTATCTTTTTTTTCCTTCTCGAGTATCGTCAATTGACTTCCATGTATTATAGGTTTTTTAATTTAAATTGTGTACATTTTATATTCATTTATTGTGTAGGGAGTGACTGCACTACAGCCTTAAACATTTATTTACAGATTTCCTTTCTTTTAAAGTGACTTAAGATTTATATATTTTATAGTTGATTGTGCCACCTTTAGATATTTCAAATGTATTTTTTGGTTAAATAGGTTCAAGACAGTAAAATTTAGATATACCTTTACATAGTTTCAGGTATAAAATTTCATCATGTTACACACAGCAGAGCAAATAGATATACAAAGCACATTTAATAAATAATTAAAAGTGTAGAAAAATTGTAAATGAGATAATAAACCAGAAAAATTATAAAAATAAATTAATATTAAAATAGAGTATTAAAATATTTTTAAAGGTTATTAATGTAATTATTCTGGAGTGGATTTTATTTTAAGCTTTTGATTCAGAACTTTTTAAAATTCAACAAAAAAACTTATTATTATTTTAATTTTGTTATTATTACTTTTATTTGTAGTCTAAAATAATACTTTTCCAAAAAAACTCACAGCAAATGAATGAGTTAGAAATTTGAAATTACCCCCCTAAAATGTCAAATTGCTCACCGGTGGGGCATACACCCCCCGTTGGGAACTACTGGTCTAAGCGAATCTGAAGTGTGATAAAATTCCGTGCATTAGGTCTTGAGATAAAGATATTGCAGAAATCGTGAAAAATGCAGCATAGTAGTGCCACATTTTATACAATTTACAGCAAAAATTAATCAACACCAAATTATATCATGGTATAACTGAAACTGGATGAAAATCCGTGCATCAATTCCTGAGGTAGTGCTATTGTAGAAATCGTGAAAAATACAGCATAGCAGCGCCACCTGTAGAGCTATTTACACCAAAAACTAATCATCACCTATTTATATCAAGGTATAACTTAATTTGAAGTTTTATTAAATTTCGTGCATTATTTCTTGAGATTGAGCGCCCACCAAATTTATGTGACATACAGACAGAAAGACATTTCTAAAAACAGTCATCTGTTCAGGACCTTCTAAAACATATAAATCCGTTGAAAACCGGAAGTCGACTTTTTTCACTAATCCAATACTTTCTTCTTGAAAAAATAGAAGAAAGTAAAAACACATGAAAATTCAACGTATGAAAGGTTCTTTACTATATATTTCATTTTTACTGTCTTCTACCTTTACAAGAAGAGAGTATTGGATTCGTGAAAAATTTTGATGGATTTATATGTTTTAAAAGGTCCTGAACACGATTTGATGGTTTTTAGAAAAAGTCTGTCTGTGAGTCTATCTACCTGTATGTGACAAAAATTTTGTGGATGCTCTATCTCGATTGGGACCAAGAAAATTTTCCGTAGTAGACAATTTTCTGCCTTAGACAAATTTTACTCTATGTCTATGGATTCGCAAGGACTTGAAAATCTTTCAGAGTTAGACAGATTTCCGTCTTGCACAGAGTCCACCTTACAGAGAGTTTACTGTACATGGATTAGAATCCTGCACAGGAAAAAAAAAAGAGAGTTACCCGACCCGATGCAAAACTATTACCAAGTCAAAATATTTTCCCCCAACGACATTTATGGGGGGGGGGGGGAATATGCATGACAAGGTGGCATACCCTCCCCCCCTTCTCTAGATCCCAACTAGTGTCGCATTTGTTTGTTGTAAGATTACTAAATAAAACAAAAAGTTGAAGCATTGCATATGTAAAACATTTAATTTTTGTCAAAATCTGAATTCAACTTATTCAATGCAAATCATTATTATTTAATTTTGCATATTTCAAATGTTAACACCATTTAAAAGAGGAGAAATATGGTCTCCCTTGTAAGTTCACTGTAGTTAAAATTTGGTTTAACAATCCTCAAAAAATATTACATTTTAGTATTGAAATTGACAAAGGTTTCATATGTATGCATTCATTATATGCAGGTCCAAACATTTTTTTTTTTAACAGGAAGAAGATATGAATTTTGCAGAGAGTCCTCTTTGCCCCGTCCTCTATTTAAAAAATTAATTTATAGACAGAATTTTATTTAAGTTTGTCTTTTTTAGTCCAGGGTTGCAAAAAACTCACCTACCCCAAAAAACCCCCAATAAAACCCCCTTTGACGTGGGTTTTATTGGGTTTTTTATAATCTGTGATATTATTATTTAATATTCAGTAACTTTTATATTAATTTTCAAACCTTTGTGTTTAAAGAGTTACACTATCCTATTAAAACATACTATTGTGGGTGTACTGCCAAATCCAAATGTGACAAAGTCAAAATGAAATAATGTGCTTAAGTCTTTTAAAAGCCTGTTAATATTATGAAAAACCAATATACATAGCTAATCATAACATTTTTGCATAGATAAAAAATGACAAAGTATTTTATATCAAGATTTAACAATATAAAACTTCATAATATAAGTTCCCAACTGGATACAAATTTGACAAAAAAAAATAGGGGTCTTTTTTCAAAAAACTCAAATAATCTGGCGTTTATTTGTTTAAAACTGGGTTGTTTTTTCTGTTTAAACCTGCGTTTTTTTTTTTTTTTTTTTTTTTTTTTAAACCTGTTTTTTTTTTTTTTTTTTTTTTTTTTTTTAAACCTGGGTTTTTAGGGGTTTTTTAAATATTGTTTCCCATTACATATAGATGCATGTTTGTTGATAACAATAAACATTGTTGGATATTATATAAATATTATAACTTCATTTCAAAATATTCAAATTAAATAATTACAATCAGTTATGTAGATAATTGAAATCATTTGTAATTTAAATATTTTTAGTAACAGCTATGTATTATGTTCAAAGAATAAATTCTTCTATACAGTGAAATCTTGAAAATATTATCAAGCATTATTTAATTAATAAAAGATTAAAGATTTGTTTCAATAAAGTGTTCTTAGTGGGGAATACAGATAAAAATTAATCTATTAAAGTAACTTTTAAATATATGATATGTGGTTATTATATAATATTATATGATGTCAGAAGTAAAAGCTTTTTTACAGACTTTTACACTGATTTATTTGCAGGGGCGCGCCAGAAGTATCCGGCGCCTGTGTGCAGAACTTCAATTGGCGCCCCATATTCCTAAACATCCCCCCCCCCCAAAAAAAAAATATATATATATAATTTTTTTCAATGATTATAAATGCATAGCTGCCAAGCCAACCTTCCGGTGATTTTCTCCAGATCAAATAAAAGAATTTGAACCAGAAAATATATTTAATGAAATGTGTCTTATTTCTACAGGGTTCTTTTTCATTTCATTTATTAAATTAAATTTCTTGTTTAAAATACTGTTGTTTGACTTTAAAAATAAGCAATGTTGGCAGCTACTCAAATAACGGATATCCCTAAAAAGTGGGTGCTTCAGCTGTTTGCTCCCCCTCTCCACAATGGCATACCTCCTACATAAATCAGCTTCTTTTACCTCCATTACTCCCGGAATTTTTAAGATCTGATCTTTATTTATATTTATACTTAAAACTTAAAACAGTTCAAATAAACTTTAATTTAGAAATATAGCTGTGTTGAATTAATCAATGGTAGCACTATGACACAAAGAAAGGAGTGCTCGTAATACGGTAAATAAACATAAAAGTAGAAAAATATTTTCTCAAATTAATGGTGTCCATATTACATCGGAGCTTGTTATAGTACTTTTATTTCTTTTAAAATAATGTAACATCAATTAAGATGCTTTAAACAATTACCACACGTAGATTATAATCAGGGGTGCATTCGAAAATGTTCCAGCCCCGTAACATTTGGTTTTATATTAGCAAATACAGAACTCCTATGCTGGCTATATAACAATTGTCATGGAAAATGCATATTCATTTCAACATTTACATTGATAAGAAGCTAAGAGTATTTTTACCTTGTCACACTCTAACCCTTCCTTCTCTGTCAGATTTTTTTATTTTTCGAATTTCTAATTTTCGTGCAATGAATCCAAGTTCTAAATTAAAAATACTAATAAAACAAAGTTTTGCTCTGTCTGTGTGCGATGGCTAGCAGAATCTACGACACGTACGAGGCTCACAATTTTTGTGAGGATAGTCGAAAGCCTGTCCTGGTGCACCCAGTGATGTAAAATACCCACTTTGGGTATTTTTCAGGGTATTTATTTTTCAGTTAAATATAGCTGTGAAAAAACTTATAACGGATTGCTGAAAAAGAATGAAAATTTAGAAATTTAGACTTCCTACAACTCTTAAATTTTAAAGAACCTCAACATTTTACATTGAAATATTGAATTTAAATGTCTTTTTTTATTATTATAATGAAGAGTGTAAAAAAATAATGTATTAATTCAGAAGAATTTTATTAAAAAAACAATTTTTTAATTAAATTTGTGTAACAGGTGCACTTAATATGTGCAATACTGATTCAGCTAATGTATATTAGTACTACATAGGTCACTACAAGCACTACCACGGAATACTACATTACGATGGTAGTTCTCCAATAAAGGGGACGCATTCTCTAATTTTTCCTCAAAAGACTTTTCTTTCCCCGATACTCTTTTTCTCTGCAAATAACTAGATCAGTCTAAGATGAGTGCTCTTTAATTTCATATGATGGCCAATTTCATGAATAAATATTATTTGTATCTGACGGTTTTAAGGTGCAGTCAGTCAAATGAAATAATGACCCCATGCATTTTACTCACCAAAATTTTTCTGAAAACAATTAAATAAACATACTATAGGAAATTATGTATTCTTTCAAGTTATATAAAAAAAATCTTAAGGCTCATCTTCATACTTCTAAAATTGTACCGATTTCTGAAATTTTCAATACAAACGCAATAGTTTTACATGATATTTGGCTTTGTGATTAAATTTTACTTAAGAAAACTAAACAGAAAGGCATTTAGTCAAGTAGTTTAGGAATTGTGGAGATTTAAAATTTGAATCTCCAAATGTTAAATTCATTTTTAATCATTGGAAAACAGATTGCGATTGCTAATGTTCTATAAGTCTTAATACCTCTAACTTTGACAACTACGGTGTGATAGACAGGAAGAACCATTTAGCGTTTTGCTGCGTATTGTATTTTTAAAATACGATAAAAATATCATTCAATTTGTTATTTCGAAGACTCGTGAAAGGACGCCTAAAGACAAAACAGATAGGCACGCATTTTGCTTTCGTGAAACTTTGATATGCGTTTTTATATAGACTTTTAACGTGAAAAAATATTTTCTACATTTTTTTTAAAAATCGAGTCAACTCGAACACGACCCGCAAGAGTCAAAAAGCCAACCCGAAACCCATCCGAACCCGAAACAATGAAAGCCAACCCGACCCGCAACAAAAATAGTTTAAGTCGACCCGACACGCAACGCGAAAATATAGCGTCGAGTGCGGGTCGGTTTCAGGTAAAAGAGGGTAACCCGACCCGATGCAGGACTCTACCCCAGACTATTAGGTGGCATTCCCCTCGGGAGGGGGGGGGGAGAGAAAATGAATTGTTTCATGTGACATATTGTTTTAAAGATTTTGGCCTGGATATTACTAAGCACTCACTCCTCTCCTCTTAACTCATTTTTTCATCAGTAGAGGTCATTTTAAAGTTTTAATTTGTTCATTACTACCCCATACAATTTTCCAAAAATCAAGAAAAACATTTACATAACAAATCTCAACAATTAGCAGCTTCTCCCCCATTTTCACACAGTCAACGGTTACGTATTTAAGACAAAATTGGGGGGGGGGGGGGATCGTTCGAAAAACCTCGTTACACTGAACTAAAAAATATATGCAATAATAGATACAATTATATTTTCAGAAATTCGTCGAAAATGTATGGCAAAATTATGTCTCCCCTACTTTTTCCAAATATACTGAAAATAAAATTACGAAAAAATTAGATGTAGTAGGAATTTATTTAAGGCTGTTCTCAAATCCAAAGGGTCAACTTTTTTACATAAGTTTTAATTCATTTTTGTTCGGAAACGCATGAAACTAGAAGGTGTTGTTATTCAGAAACTATGTCATCAACTATTTTTTCCGTTTTCTTGTAAACGCAATAGATCTCTCAGAAAATACTGTCAAAGTTGGCATTTTGAACTGAACTTCCGAACGAAAGAAGAAAATCCAGTCAGTAAGGGGAGAAAAACGCAGTGTCACGTGATCAAAATCGCTAATACTCAATAGGTAATTTATTGATCAAAAAATAGAAAACACAGCTCGATTCCAAATCGCTTCCATGGTCAGGCTTTCCAATTTTATATCTTTCCGTTAAAAAATGAATTTGTAAATGTGTCAAAACGTTTTGCGGTTGTTGAGCAGAGCAGTTGAGAACTGCCTTAAACCTTTTAGGAAAACTATAGAGATTATCCTAGGTCATACAATTTTTCAAAAAATCGCAATTTTCCGTTATACATAAACTTTATCTTGCTGGCGCTCAGCGGGGGAGTTGAGGAGAGTTCGAGATACCTATCGACGCGAAATCATCCAAGGACTGTCGATAACGAATTTCCAAAATAATTGTCGGTAATTAGCCGATATATTAATTAAAAACCTATTTAAAAAAAACGTGGCACAGACCGAAGTGGCCATGCAACTTTGTGACCTCCTTTCGAAGCGTACTTGGCACAATGGCAATACTAAACTTTGTACAAGGCCTTTGTTTTAGGTAAGACGGATCGCAATGATAAATAGTCAGCGTTTTTCTTTCCAATTGAATTCAATTACTGAAGGCAATTATAGATAAATATTTAATAAAATAATTTGAAGTTATTTGCAAAGCCTTATTATTCGTATAACAACTATATTTTGTAAAATTGTAGTTAGAAATTAATAAATTTATTGTATGAACTCTCTGTATGCGAGTGAAACTAACGCTTGATCGCTTATAATTTGTTCGAAGCAAATCTATAAAATATTCAATTAAAATTTCAATAAAACGTAATTCATTTTGAGGTTGTTCTCAAAAACATGTTTCCCTACTGTAAGACATGAAACTTTCTTACATGGTCATGGGCTCGTTTCTATGCGTAAAAGCATACAATGTTAGGCATGGCTATTAAATTGGGTTGGAATCGAATGGCGTTTTTCATTTCTCTTTTTTTAAATGCATTGCATTTTGAGCTCCATCCTGTTTTATTTTCTTATTGTTTTTTGTTATAATGTAGTCGATTGCTGTGATTGATTTGTGCTTTTTTTTCGGCAATTTACTTTTACATGGGAACCGTGCATAACCTGGGGGTTATGCTGCTTTACCACTGTGCAATTTAATATACTACTCGTTTTTATGTCGTCAGTATGTGTATCATTACCAATACTACAGTAAGATAGAAGGGTTATATATTTTCAATTATTTGAATAATGAAGCCTTCCATGTTTGCCCCCAGCTGTAGTGCGTCCCTGCTTTCTGAAAAGTTGGACAGGTCTGATCTAGAGCAGGGATGTCAAAAGGGGCATTCGCGGTTGCCCTTCCGAATTTTTTTGTATCTAGCGCTTTTTTAAAATTTATTTTAGGTGCATGACGGCGCCCTTAAGCCTTCCGTGGCGCCTTACGACCGTGACCTTTCGACACCGTGGCGCCTTTCGGTTTGAGACTCCCCCCCCCCCTACCCTAAAGCTACGCCACTGACGAGCATCTACAAATTTCATATATATCTTAAAAGTAAAAATGAACTGATAAATGTGTCATCAGAAATGACGCACTTTCGATTTTAAATACCGCTTTAATAAATTTATATTGGATAAAAGTTTTTCAAATTTTTCAGCTTCGCCTAAACTGTTTGGCGCCTTTACTATTTTGGCGCCTGTGTGCGGTGCACACTTTGCACACTGGGTCAGCGCGCCCCTGTTTATTTGTATTATTTCAATTCAAATTGCTTTGTATATTAAGTTAATCAATAAAAACATAATAAGATTTCAATATACTTTAAAAAAATAAGGGACTCTCCCTGTCCTCACTTCTTAAAATAACAAAAAACCCAATAAAACCCCAAAAAGCCTGTTAAAACCCTAAAAAACCCAATAAAACCCGGCCGGATTGGGATTTTTGCAACCCTGCTTTAGTCCACTGCCTTTATTTTTTATTTTAACAATTACTAAGTATATTAATGATATTATTTTTAAAATTGCAATTTAAAACCAAATTATTTTAAATATTATTAGGCGTGGATTGTACATGTGCCTTTTATGAATACATACAATGAGAATAGTCAAACATAGGTGGGCAAATACAGTAGATTTCTTCAAATCCACAAAGCTTAAGTCCAGAGGCTGTGCAGATTTTTGGCCACTGTTCTGCTTACAATTTTTAAACAATAACCTGAATGTAATAATGCACTCTTACAATTAAGTAAAATATTAAAATAAGTAAAAAATAATAAAGATTAAGAACATTTTTAAAATATTTCAAGTAAATACCTAATAATGCATAACTAAATAAGGATAATAATGATGAGATAAATTTTTCATGAATTATTCAGTGAAATGCACCTAGTGAAGGTACTTTAATAATTTACATAAAAATTCTAAAATAATGAAGTTTTATTTCATGTTAACCATGCCTAATAACCAAAAAGGCTTGATTAATACATAAATGCATTTGGTAAAAAGATCGCAATTACCACTGCCACTGATACCAGCGCTATCTTGAATTTTTTAGAAATAAATCTTACTTTATCATGAGAAAGCATGAGTTCTGTCTTCTGTCATATCGACAAGAATTATATAATAAAAATAAACTGTGTGCAGAATGATATAAAATTTAAAAAAAATTGAATTTTTCCATTTACATCTTCATTGCAGATGTAAACATTGAAATTTGCAGTTATGTGCAGATATTAGGTTCGCAGATTTGAAAGAGCCTACTGTAAACTCAAATTTCAATAAAATGAAAGCTTCATTCAAATTTCTAAAAAGGTTTTGAATAATTTTCGTTAACTTTTACATTTTAAACATCAATTATGAATGAGTGGCAAAAATAAGCTTATAAAATGCACATTTTAAAGTAAGATCTGAATTACTGACCAACAGGAAAATAGGCAAAAATCTGGGTACTTCATTATCCTGTCGATAACTTTCTATATTAAAAAAAGTATTGCCAAGATATAGCATTTAACGTCATTACCATTAATCCAAAAATGTCACGTCACATTTGATTTTAAAAGCAAAATGCTAGCATGTGATGTACAAATTCTATTTTTATTTAATTTATGGATAAGTCAGCCTAGTTTTTCTAAATGATATTAATTATTACCATCTGTCTGCTTTTTCTGGCCTTGTGAGAAAAAAAAAATAACTGGGATCTTCTAGCTAAAAAATGCATTAATCGCCATATCATCAGAGGCTATAGCATGCAAACAGATAAACAATGGTGATGTAATGTTTAAAAGTAATTTTGATAATATTTTCCTGCTCACAGTTTCAAGGCTTTATATAATGTTTACATTTTATAAGTCTTTCTGACTAAATAACAATGATTCCTTCCAAACTTCCATTATTATAAGCGTTTATTACTCTCCCTAGTAAATTTAACTGTAACAGCAGCATAAAAAAACAAATAATTTGATTCAAAAACTTTATCTCAACTTTTAGGAACTAAGTCTTACCTAGTACCTAGTATATATTAAATTTTGGTGAGATGTTCACAGCAATCTTCAGCAGTCAGGACAAATGGGCATTGGCCAAAAACTGAGAACGGGCCACTAACCTGACACCACAATCATGCACCCCCCCCCCCCCCCCTCATATAAAAAAGAAGAAATTTGGAAAAGTCCCACTCACTAAATTATAACATTTACACTATATTAATCAAAAGAGAAAAAAAAAAGTTGGATATTTAAGTATTTATCATTTTCTTAATTATCCTTCTTGGCTGATGGATAAATGTTTACAACGTCAGTTGAAATTGATCTATTGAACATAACTATGCATCGCATTTCAATGATACTTTTTTAATGTTTAGGCATTGCCATTTAATGATGTAATTGTCATTTTAATTAACAAAATACCTAATAAATCAGAAAACAATCATTAATAATACAGATAAACATCAAGTGAAAAAACACAATTTGATCTTGATCTTAACAAACACATGAACACATATCTAACACATATCATGTCAGATGAAAGTGACGCCATGATCAATCATTTTTGTGTGAAGTGAAAGAGTATAAACTTAGCGATTTTTATATTTTTTTTTTATTTATGGAAAGTAGTTGGCAGAATAATGGAGATGTACCAAATTTTTTTACCGACCATTATAATTTTCAGTTGGCTACTAGATCTTATCAAATTTGTAAAGCAACCTATCATGATTATATCCATGATTTAATTAAAATTTTAGAATTTTTCATCAAATCACAGATATAATTAGTGTTGACTCTAAGCCGCTTAAGCAGGGCGCATCGCCTGGCGGCCCTTTTTATTTCTTTTTTGCACCCCGTGGCAATTCATTTGATACCGGGAAAATATCGCAAATTCTTGGGACTCTAAACAAACCAAAATATATTTTGTGAACAAGGTACAAGTGTGCCCTTTTTGAAAAAAAGTGCCCTTATTTTAGAATAGTGTTCCTTTTTTTGAAAAAATGTACCCTTTTTTAGAGTAGCATTCCCTTTTTGAAAAATGTACCCCTTTTTTTTGAATAGTGTTCCCTTTTTGAAAAATTCCCTCCCATCGGCCCTTTTTCTCTAGAGTCAACACTAATAATGTGAAATTTTTATTAATGGGTGTTTTTTTTTTTTTTTTATATAAATATTTAAAGTATTAGACGAGTAAAGTGTAGTAAATAAACAGTAAAAAACTCCAGAAAATAGTGGTTTTTAAGAGGGGCACGGTGGAAATTTCACCCTTAAGATATTCTTTTTGAAAAGATTAAAAAATTTTGAAGACAAATCCCCGTCTTAAAAATCCCCTTTTTTTAATAGCATACTAATACCAGAAACAACAATAATGGGTTGAAAAATATATATTTTGTTTTATTAACTAGTTATACTTTTTAAGTATCATTTTTTAATAACATCTTTAAAAAATGCTGCTGCTTTACACATTGAAAAATCTTAAATCATAAATAAAAAATTTTTAAACTATGCACGTGATTTATTAAATTTGGAATTAAGTGCTCAAAACGTATGTTTTCAAGCAATGCAGGTTCGTTCCAATTTGTATGTCAATGTAAACATTACTACACAGAATTCACTTAAATATCTAGTTAGACCAAAATAGACAAAATGTCTAATTATTAAGTTTTCTAGATCCCCCGCCCCATATGCATCTAATATTTTCTTTGCATTTTTGCATCAATCCGGAGAATGTCCAAATTTGCTTTTAAAAAGGTGGAATTCCTCCTTTAGGAGAAACTCTTTCATGCCTGTAAGACCAGGGTTGGCTTTTTCCCGTCCAAAACTTGTTTTTCCCATCCCAGTGGGAAAAACTGGTAAATACCGGGAAAAACTGGTAAATACTGGGGAAAACTGGTAAATACCGGGAAAAACTTCCAAATGACAATATGTAAGAAATATTCTGGCTTTCTGAATCTGATGTGTAAAATTAAAGATAGAAATACATAGTTATTACAAATTTTCCTTAGGTTTAAAATTATTTTGTAGGAAAGGAATATAAATAAGAATTATTGAATAAAGCAGAAATTCAAGAATCTGCTGTAGAGAAAATAGCTGGGAGAACTGTTACTCTCATGCAAGTTGGATGGAGTAATGTCCATAATGACCCTTTTATAGCCAATTCCATATTTTGTAATGGAAAAAGTATGCTTCTTTCTGCAGTAGATTTCGGGAAAAATAAGAAAACAAGAGAGTATTGTACAAATCTTGCTCGTGGGGCAAAAATTGCAGCAGCAGAGCTACATATGGATGCACTGTAAAGTTTCGGTTCAGATAATGAACAGAAAATGCTTACAATAAGGCAGAATCTTGAAACGGAAGATATTAAACCAGTTACATACAGATCTGCATTGCATTATTTAAATATCCTTGGCAAGAATGTGACTACTGATTCTGTTGTGGCTAATGTTGCCAAAATTCAGAATTTTTTTAGAAATCACCATAACCCTGGGAGTATATTGCAAGAGTATGCCAATTCAGTTAAACCACAAATTCCAGGTGAAACCAGGTGGAACTCGCAAATAGCATGTTTAAAAACTTTTACTACTAATAGGACTTTTTATCTTCAAATTGTCGATAATCACAAAGATGAAATTCATAAAAACATTAAGTGCTTAGTAAATAATCTCTGTATAAAGAAGGAAAAAATATGTATAACCAAATGGAACCAGTTCCAAAAGCTCTAACAAAGTTGCAACTCGATAATAATGCCAATATTGCTGATGCTTGTGAAATTTACCTAGAGCTTCTTCAAAATAAAGAACTCAATCCACATTTCAGCAAAGTGAAATCTAACTGTGATAAAGCAATGACCCCTGTCCATTTTTTGGCACACCTGATGAATCTGAAATATAAAGGTGAAAAGTTATCACAGGATCAGGAGGAATCTGCTCGTGAATATTTACAGACTTTAAATCCAAAGTACTCACAATACAATTCAAGTGAGAAGATGCACCTTTTCCGAAGATATCACACACTATTTCACCTGCACTGTGGTGGAAGAATTTAAGTAAAACTGGAATAGATGCAGAATTTCTCCAATTAATGGAACATCTTCAGGGATGTCCTGCATCATCAAAATCTCTGGAGTGTATTTTTTCGAATGTTTTTTTCATCCAAAACAAGATTAGAAATAAAATTGGTTTACAAAAAGCCTCTAAATTAGTATTTTGTTATATGATGCTAAAATCCAATGTGGAAGGGGCAAACGAAGAATCTGATTATGATTGGTAAACGTTTGGGAATATGTGTGGCACATAAATATTTAAATAAATGCACTTCATTGTCTGTTTTTGCAGATCTTACTTTTTTTTTTTTTTAACCTTTCAAGCTATTTACTTAGAACTCATTTTTGACATTTTTAAAGGTTGTTTTGAATTTATATTTATGTTTTTAAAAATCAGTTTTTCCCATGTGGGAAAAACATAGTATTTCCCAGGACGGTAAATACCGGGAGTGGGAAAACCTTGCCAAACCTGTGTAAGACACAATCTGATAAATTATTAGAGTGAAATCTTAATAGAAAATCAGGATAACACTTGCCTTTAGTCTTTAATTTGCTGAAATCCATTTGGAGGACTAAGTTGAAAACAACTGCGCTGCGCCAAACGTTCTGTTGTTGATCTTCTAACCGGAAGCCGGGGATAGCGCAGCACAAACGCATTCTTTGGTGCGGAGTTGAAATTTTCGCAAGACGCCTACTTCCGCTCTTTCGTTGGGAAAAAGAAAATTCAAATAGATTAAAAATCAGCTGTCATTGTTTGTTGATCATGATACTTTTGGTTGAAAAAAAAGTTCGGAATTCGTGTTCTCTACGATTTCGTCAGTGTATGGCGGTAAAAAATTACACCAAAATTAATGTAAAGTGTTTTATTTTTCTTTTCCTGAAATAATTACAGCATTTTCCACTTTGATTTTCACCGTTTTTGAATTGAATGCCTCAAATTAGAGGTAAAATAAGAGTGATAATACAGTGCAGTAAATGTCTGTAATTGGATATCTTAATTTAAGACATTTAACATACTAAGACACTTTATATTAGTTCATTTCTACTACCAATCCATTAGGATACACAAGTATCTTAAATTAAGATATCTATTATGTTTAAGCTCTATATTAAGACATTTACCTCACTCTTAAATACTTTTTCAGTCGTTTTTCTGTCATACTTTGACTCCTTTATTTGCAGTGATGTTGAGCAGATGTTTTGAGAAACGCCTTAAGGGGTCTCAGGACTCTTAAAGCTTTAAAATTTTCGAAATTTTAATTTTTTTTTTTTAGATGTTAAACTCCTATCTTTTCTGAACATTTTGATATAATTGTTTCCTTGAAATTCCTATTAGAACTGAAGTTATGGCTTTTACATTTATGCACGTTCAATAGCTGAAGCGTCGTTTTGGAAACTTTGAAGCCATATTTCTCCAAATGACGTTTTTGGGCATAACGCGCACGATATCTCAAAAACTTATGAATATTTTTTCATGAAATTTTCAAAACATATGTTTCATGTTAGTCTGTATAAACTGAACCTAAAATTTTATTTTTATTGTTCAAAACAATATTTTTTTTAGGTGAATATACTGTTAAAATTTTCTTAATTTTGCATTAGCTAAATACAACTTTATTATAAATATAAAAAAGCCTTAAATACAAATTTATTTAGGTTCAGGGTAATTATTAGAATATGAAGTATAAGTAGGCACCAAAATGTTCATTCTAGTTGCAATACTTATTTTGTAATCATGTGCATAAGCTGTTATGCCGATTTTTGCTCGTCAAATGTCTAACAGTTTGGAGCCCCCAGTAAATTTTAATTCTGCATCTTATAATTTTTTAAATACATGAAATGAAAGAACATACTTATATATTTTATTCCAACTAAAATTGTGTCTTAAAATCAAATACATTTTAAGATATTAAATGTTGAAAATGGTCTTTTTTTTTTTTTTTTTTTCATTTTTTCCAATTTTAAGAGTCCTGAGACCCCTTAAAAGGAAGTGCTGGAAGTCACTAAAAAAAGAGTTAAATGCATGGATTATCTAGACATGTTCAATCCTAATGTATACATGAACATATCCGTCTAAGTGACTATTGCAGGAAAATGTCTTTTAAAAAGCAGGCGAAGTCATTTATCAATCGCCATAGGAAATTATTATTACGCGCACCCAGAAAATCTTTTTGTTCCTATTCTGAATTAAAATTATTATACTTAACGCTTGTTAACCGCTTTGTATGTAACATGTATCGATTCCTTGTAAAAAGAGCTTTAAAACGATATAAATTGTTTGTATTTTGGTTAAGTATTACGAAAGTTCTGAATAATTATTTGCATTAATTAATCTGTGACTTACACCACTGTGCCTACTAATGCTCCAGATTAAAAACTTTTAAAGTGCGGCTGTGAAAAAAAAAGGTCATAATTATTATTAATAATTAGTAATATCTCTGCTAATAATTAACCTAAATGCATAAAATTAGTATCATTGGAAAGCTTTTTTTATGAGGAATCGATACATGTTACATAAAAAGCGATCTTTGCACGTTAAGGATGAAAATTTTCAATAATTCCCCCACATGATATCGCAGGAACTACAATTGAAATAATCGATTGTAACCACAAAAATTATAGAGCAAATTTTCGATAACTATATATAGGCCGAACAAGGAGTATGCTTTTAGGTATGATCATCGGATCCTGGTAGACGTTGTTTGTGATCTACCGGGCCATGATCATATCATTTTACTTTCTTCACGCTTTAAATATTTAAAAATAATTTCCTACAAGGGCAATGAATTGTAAATTACTACAAGAGGATTTAAAAGGCCTTAAATTATAGGGTTTAGAGTACGCGAAGACGAGTATTTTCTTTTAATGCAAGTTATTTATTTAAAAATGACCAGAACTTTAGCATTATTTGAGATAAGTTGGGAATTTTCGCTAACGATGGCAGTAAGAAGTACTGAGTTGTAATTAAAAAAAATAATACATAAGCATGATATAAATTAAAAATATTTTTTAAAGTTTAAAAAGGATTTTTATTAATACGTAAGGCAATCGAATAGCGTTTCTCATTCCTCTATAAACATACAGTAAAACCTGAAAGTGTCTCTAACGGAAGCCTGCTTTAAACAGAAAATTTTCATAGTCCCGGCGATAAGAATACCCGGAAAACCTGTAAAGTACAGTAAAACCTGTAATAACGGAATCGCTAGGGGCCGAAAAAATCTGTTTAAACCTATTTCCGTCTTAGAAGGTATTCCCCTTTTATCCGGCACATTAAAAAAAAAAAATAAAAAAAAAAATAAAAGCATGATATAATTTTTTTTAACACTTTCCAACAAAGTTGAAAAGTGTTTATAACTTCGGTTTGTCTGGCCGTCTGTCCACGCTTTAACTCTCGTAAATATACTCGGATCGTTTTGAAATTTTCGGATGTTAGTGACCTCTAGATGCACGTTCCCTATTTCAAATGAAGTTTGTAGCAGGTTTAATTCATTTACAGGGGCAGTCAAAAGTTTTCCGTTACATTACGGCCAATGCGAAAAAATCGTTTCAAATCTTATACTACAATTCGAGCAAAAATTTGTGTGTGTGTATGTAAATTTTATCTTGAAAACGGCTTTAACGATTTTGATTAAATTTTGCACCCTACCGTTTTCGAGCATGAAAAGACCATTGGGATGAGTCTCGTGTTCGAGAAAATTCGATTAGTGGGTCATTTTGGGTCATAATGGATCACGGTCAAGCTAATTATACCTAAAGAACGGCTCAATCGACTTTGACAAAATTTAGTATCTAACCATTTTTGGGCACAAAAAGATCATTGGGAGGGGTCACGTGTTCGAGAAAATTCGATTAGTGGGTCATTTTTGGGTCACTGTGGGTCAAGCTATTTTTATCTAAAAAACGGCTCTAACGATTTTCACTAAACTATATTCTACAGTTTTGGATTACGAGATGACCATTGGGCTAAGTCACATGTTCGAGAAAATTCGATTAGTGGGTCATTTTTGGGTCACCGTGGGTCAAGCTAAGTTTATCTAGATAACGGTTCCAACGATTTTGATGAAATTTTGCACCCTACTATTTTCGGGCACGAAAAGACCATTGGGATGCTTCTCGTGTTCAAGAAAATTCGATTAGTGGGTCATTTTGGGTCATAATTTGTCAGGGTCAAGCTAATTATATCTAGAGTACGGCTCAATCGATTTTGACTTAATTTTATAACTAACTATTTTCGGGCACGAAAAGACCATTGGAATGGGTCTCGTGTTCGAGAAAATTAGATTAGTGGGTCATTTTGGGTCATAATGGGTCAGGGTCAATCTAATTATATCTAGAGAACGGCTCAATCGATTTTGACTAAATTTTGTATCTAACCATTTTCGGGCATGAAAAGACCATTGGGATGGGTCTCGTGTTCGAGAAAATTCGATTAGTGGTAATTTTGGGTCATAATGGGTCACGGTCAAGCTAATTATATCTAAAGCACGGCTCAATTGATTTCGACTAAATTTTGTATCTAACCATTTTCGGGCACGAAAAAACCATTGTGACGGGTCTCGTGTTAAAGAAAATTCAATTAGTGGGTCATTTTGCGTCATAATGGGTCAGGGTCAAGCTTATTATATCTAAAGAACGGCTCAATGAATTTTGACTAAATTTTGTATCTAACCATTTTCGGGCACGGAAAGACCATTGGGATGGGTAACGTGTTCAAGAAAATTCGATTAGTGGGTCATTTTTGGGTCACCGTGGGTCAAGCTAGGTTTATCTAGATAACTGCTCTAACGATTTTGACGCAATTTTGGACCGTACTGTTTTCGGACACGAAAAAAACCATTGGGACGGATCTCGTGTTCGAGAAAATTCAATTAGTGGGTCATTTTGGGTCAGAATGGGTCAGGGTCAAGCTAATTATATCTAAAGAACGGCTCAATCGATTTTGACTAAATTTTGTATATAACCATTTACGGAACCGAAAAGACTTTTGGGATGCGTAACGTGTTCAAGAAAATTCGATTAGTGAGTCACTTTTGGGTTACCGTGGGTCCAGCTAAGTTTAACTAGATAACGGCTCTACGATTTCGACGAAATTCTGTAATCTATCGTTTTCGGGAACGAAAAGAATATTGGGATGGGTCACGTGCTCGAGAAAATTCGATTAGTGGGTCATTATGGGTCAGGCGGTCAGGGTCAAGCTAATTATATCTAAAAAATTGCTTGACCATTTTCACAATTTTTTTTTAATATACAGCCGTTTCTTTTCTGGTCATGAGATGACCATTGGGCTAAGTCGCATGTTCGAGAAAATTCTATTAGTGGGTCATTTTGGGTCACAATGGGCCAGGTTAGAGCTAATTGAATCTAAAAACTTGCTCAAAACATTTTGATCAAATTTTATATTATATCGTTTCTGGGCATGAGAAGAGAATTGGGTTAAGTCACATGTTCGAGAAAATTCGATTAGTGGGTCATTTTGGGTCACAGTGGGTCAAGGTCCAGCTAATTGTATCTAAAAAACGAATTAAACGATTTTGACTAAATTTTGTATTCTATGATTTTCGGTCTCGAGATGACCATTGGACTAGGTCGCATGTTCAAGAAAATTTGATTAGTGGGTCATTTTGGGTCAGGGTCAAGCTAATTGTACTTAAAAAGCGCTTCAAAACATTTTGACAAAATTCTGTATAATACCGTTTCCGGGCATGATAAGACAATTGGGAAGGGTCGCATGTTCAAGAAAATTCAATCAATGGGTTATTTTGGGTCTGATGGATCAGGGTCAAACCAACCGTATCTAAGAAACGGCTTAACATATTTTGACAAAACTTTGTACTACACCATTTCTGGACAAGATAAAGCCATTGGGCTGGGTCGCATGTTCAAGAAAATTCTATTCGCGGGTCATTTTGGTGATAATGTGTCGGGATCAAGCTAACAGTATCTCAAAAGTGTTCAAACAATTTTGACATTTTTTTGTTTTTGTTTTTCTGTTATATAGTTTGACAGTACAAAAAGACCATTGAAATAGCTCACATGTTCGATTAATTTCGGTTAGTGGGTTTTTGAATCGATGTGGGTCAAGCTTTTTTTTTATCTAGAAAACGACTAACGGTTTTCACTAAATTTTGTATTCCATCGTTTTCAGACTCGAGAAGAGCATTGTGTTAGGACACATGTTCGAAAAAATTCGATTAGTGGCTCATTTTGGATCACTATGTCTCAAGGTCAAGCTAATTGCATCTAAAACAGCAAGAATGATTCAGTGGGAATAATATATCCAGATAAACACTAAGCTAATTTTGACCGAGTTTCGTTTAGTTTCGTTCCTGCTAGTGGTTTTTAATGGTGTTACATTCTTTCAAATATAGTAAAATTGATATTCATTAATGAAGCCCACTAAAATATGCATTCTGTTGAAAATGCGGTGCAAAAAATAGTTATTGTTCATTTACAAAACCACACAAAAGTATTTCGTTCATAATGGTATAGGGGAAAATGTTTGCGGTATATTTGAAAAGATTTCGGATACTATATTGTATCCGAATTACTGTATATTAGTAATGATTGCTCGAAATGCATTTTTAATTATGATGTGCGCTTTTTTAGGGTTTTGTTCATCTGACGAAACCCTATTCGTCTCGCTCCTCTGTCTGTCTGTCTGTCCGTCACAGAGCCCGTTCTCAGAAACTATACATGTTGGAGACATGAAATTTTGGGTACTTATAGCTGAGCACCTCACATCATACGACAAATCATAAAATTTTGAAAAAGTCCTACATTTAACCCTTTGGGCTCCCGCATGTGTATTTTAAACAATTCTTTCTAAGTGAACCCTAATTAGGTTGGAGGAGTGAAATTTTGCATACTTATAGCTGAAAACCTCACATCAAACGACAAACCATAAAATTTTAAAAATGTCGTACATTTAACCCTTCGGGCTCCCACATGCGTATTTTAAGCAATGCTTTCTAACTGAACCCATTATTAAATTGGAGATTTGAAATTTTGCATACTTATAGCAGAGCACCTGAGGCCAGGCGACAAATCACAAATTTTGAAAAAGTCTCACGTTTAACCATTTGAGCTACCACATATGTATTTTTAAGCAATTCTTTCTAACAGAGCCCCTAATTAAGTTGGAGACATGAATTTTTGCATACGTATAGCTGAATACCTCAGAACACACGACAAATCATAAAATTTTCTAAAAGTCTTATATTATTTACTCCTTCGTGCTCTAACTTGTATATTTTAAGCAATTTTTCTAACCTCCGCCCTTTTCACCCGGGGAGCACTTTTCCAACTTTTGCCGACACCCCTTTGACCAATCTTTCATATTATGCACCATAGCCTTACATATTTTAGTTCCACTTTTTACCAATAAGGGCTACTTATCTCGGGTGCTATGGGCCCAATCCCCTCGACTAATATATCTACTGATAGTATGTAAAACGGAGTTTCGTTCGGATAGAGGTTTGTTTAGAATAGAGTGCGCCCCTGGTTGCGAAATGTGGAACTACCACATTTATCAAAAGGATAGTGTTTTTTTTTTTTTTAGGGTTTCGTTCATCTTACGAAACCCTATTCGTCTCGCTCCTCTGTCTGTCTGTCTGTCCGTCACAGAGCCCGTTCTCAGAAACTATACATGTTGGAGACATGAAATTTTGTATACTTACAGCTGAACACCACACATCATACGACAAATCATAAAATTTTAAAAAAATCGTACATTTAACACTTAGGGCTCCCACATGTGTATTTTAAACGATTCTTTCTAAGTGAGCCCCTAATTAGGTTGAAGGTGTGAAATTTTGCGTACTTATAGCTGGACACCTCAGATCAAACGACAAATCAAAATTTTTGAAAAAGTCGTGTATTTAACCCTTTGGGCTCCCACATGTGCATTTTAAACAATTCTTTCTAAGTAAGACCCTAATTATGTTGGAGGCGTGAAATTTTGCATACTTATAGCTGAACATCTTATATCAAATGACAAACCATTAAATTTTGAAAAAGTTGTACATTTAACCCTTTGGGCTCCCACATGTGTATTTTAAACAATTCTTTCTAAGTAATCCCCTAATTAGGTTGGAGGCATGAAATTTTGCATACTTATAGCAGAACACCTGAGGCCAGGCGACAAATCATAAAATCTTGAAAAAGTCTTACGTTTAAACCTTTGAGCTACCACATATGTATTTTAAGCAATTCTTTCTAAGAGAGCCCCTAATTAAGTTGGAGACATGATGAATTTTTGCATACGTATAGCTGAATATCTCAGACAACACAACAAATCGTAAAATTTTCAAAATGTCTTATATTATTTACTCCTCCGGTCTCTAAGTTGTGTATTTTCAGCAATTTTTCAAACTCCGCCCTTTTCAACCGGGGTGCACTTTTCCAACTTTTGCCGACACACCTTTCACCATTCTTTCATATTATGCACCATAGCCTTACATATTTTAGTTCCACTTTTTACCGCCAGGGGCGCCTACTTATCTCTAGTACTGTCGGCCCAATCCCCTCGACTTTATATCTACGGATAGTATATAAAACGGAGTTTCGTACGGATAGAGGTTTGTTTAGAATAGAGTGCGCCCCTGGTTGCGAAATGTGGAACTAACAGATTTTTAAAAAGGATAAAGTGTATTGAATGGAATATCAAAGGAAACCCTCTGTGCAATCTGTGATCACACTTACCCACTTGTTTTCATTATTTTTCCTGCGCTATAAACCTTTCGGAGATATATTTCAGAGATTTCTGTATAGTTTTTTCGAAACAAAATAAAAAATCATGCATTTAAGGGTTAAAGATGAGTTCGGGCTCTTTGTTCAGTCTTCTATTTTGTGACTTCAGAGTTCGAGCCCGATACTGAAATTATATGCAGTAGGAAAATGTAAATAAAATTTTAAAATTATTTCAAAATTTTCTCATTTGGAAACCTGTTTCCTACTAGGATTAAGTATCGAGCCTAAATACATCCTGACAACGTTTACTGATTTTCATGTCCCTAAAAATCTGTTTAAAATAGCAAATTTGTTATTTATACATAACCACTGGCAGAAATCTGACAGTCACAATTCTTATTCTTTTACAATATAATTGTAAAACTGTGTCAGAAAGACGTAGTTTTCCCGTTTTTCTGGAAAAGGACTTCAAGCAGAAAGCGAGGATAGACAAGGGTTATCCCACGGCTTTTTTTTTATGCTACTGACATTGACCGTGCCAAAGCTTCAAAAAAAAAGATAATATTTCTCCTTCTATTTCGCCAATAATAATTCAATCCCTTTTCAGACTGATGTTTAAAGGATTGAAAAATACTTTTGGCAACTTAGACTGCATTCTTGTTTCTGAAATATCAAATTTTGTTTTCCATTTTTTCAGTTTGTAAATAAATAAAATTTTCATTCTGAGCCCGAGGACTGATATAACAAAGAAAAATCATGCGTTAAGCATAGATTATGAAACATTTCCCAAAACTTCCTGAATGCTTTAACAAAACTTCTTTATTTAGCGAAAGGTAAATAAGATAACTAAGATAACCTTTTAGAAAACGCATAAAACATTTTAAAAATTGATTTCGGCAATTACCCACCCATAGCAAATAGTGACTTTATTACACGCCAGTATTAAGTTAAAATTTAATTTAAACTAAAACACTCTAAAAACTAGTGAAATCACATTTCCAGATATTATCATCCATAGCGGTTATGTAACGAATTCTTTGCGTGACCCTGTGTATCATTTTATATATATTCTACAAACATTTCTTAGTAAACTAAATGCTGTTCAGCGTAGAAATGCATAACTCCTTTAAAAATGACCTTTAAGCAATTTTCGCTCATACTTACTACCGAATATTCATACTTTCGCTCATACTTCGTAAGGGTTACTACTCTTATGAATTCTTTTGTATAGCCCTGTATATGAACTATAGCATTTATACACACCGTATAGTATGTATAAATATTGTGAAACATAAAAGCGCATATCATAATTAAAAATGCATTTCCAGCAATCATCGCCTATGTACAGTACTTCTGACATAATGTAGTATCTGAAATATTTTGTGTGTCCCTGTAAATGCTATGTACTTCTTATTATGCATGAAATAACTTATACTAAACCTCAGTGACGTATATAAATTTCATCATATATGAAATAGTTTAACATAATTAAAATACGCCGCAAACCCCTACCCTCCCCCCCCCCCCCTCATATATCATTATGTGACGGAATTCTTTTGTGTGGCCCTGTAAATGAATAAGTATTCTTTGCACCGCATATTTTTCAGAATGCTCATTTTAGTGCACTTCATAAATGCATATCAATTATTTTATGCTTGAAAGCGTGTAGCATCATTAAAAGTGATTTGAACCTATTTTTTCCCATTGGCCATAATGTAATGGAATACTTTTGACTATCCCTGTAAATGAACTAAACATGATACAAACTTCATTCGAAATAGTGATCGTGCTATGGTGAACCTTAATAAACTCAAAAAACTCTATGCTAATTATGATTCCTTCATTCAATATAAATTCCTCTCCTGATTGCCTGTGGTGGGCATGTTATATGGGTCAACGTAGTGTATAGATAAGTGCCATCGAAAAAGTTCTCTTTTTTCAGATTTTAATATCTTAAACAAAAATTGGATTTGTAATGCACATAAATTGTTATAATAATTGTTATAGAAATGTGAAAATTTATTGTATAAATCGTTAGAAGTATAGAGAGTGAGTAGATAATGTAAATACAGTAAACCCACGATTTAACGGACTGATTGGGACTAAGATGTGTCCGTTAAATCGAAAGTCCGTTAAATCGCAAAGTACTATTTATAATATTATTTTGTTATAATTATAGTACATATATATATTATTACGTACTTGTAATTACATATATTTTTACAGTGAAAATTACACATATATATATATATACAATATATACAGTGAATATACATGCATTGTATATATACAATATATGTATATACATAAATATATATTGTATATACATATATACTACTCTGTACATATATATATATATAAGCAGAATACATTACTTTTAATACTACAATATTGGTAATGAAATACAAAAGAATTTTTTTACGGTTTTTACAAACGAATCCCCTTTTTTAAGGTTTCGTTCATTTGATCACGAGACATTGGGTCGCCACAGATATAATAAATATTTTTTTATTTTACCGAGAAATCGCTTTTTAAAAATAGTAAAAAGAAATGCTTTGTCGTTGTTCATTGCTTGATTTTTTACATATAAAAGCTTAAAAGAGGGTTGCGTGTTGATTCTCAAGTAGGGGAGGGGTGCAGTAATACTTTTTTCGAAGCGTGTTTCATCGTTTTAGAAGCTGTTTTATCATGGAGGCTTCCAGTAAATAATAGTGATAAATAAATATTTGACATTTGTCAAATATAAAAATTTGAAATACGGTCGTTGAATTTCAGGTTAGGGAGAGGGGAATAATTTTAAATTAACGATTTTTATTTGTTAATTTAAGGATAAAGTGTTTTAAAAGGGATATTAAACGAAACCCTCTGTGCGATCTGCGATCACATTTACCACTTGTTTTACTTTAATTTTTGTTTAATTTTTAACTTTTAATTTTTTTTTTTAGTCCGTTAAAAATTAAAAATTTTTAAGGGACTCCAAATTCAAATTAGTTTTAGCCCGTTAAATCCGAAGTCCGTTGAACCGAGGTCCGTTAAATCGAGGGTTTACTGTAATATATTCAGTAGTGCTAACACAGAGGAAATATTTTATTTAGAATTATTGTAATATATCAAATATATCAAGTGTATTGGTGAGAAAAGGTATTCACAAAAATACTATGTAAATATTTATAATCTTTAAATTGAATTATTTTATAGCATGAACATATAACCTTTTTCATTATTAGCAACAGTATAATTGTAAGTATGTACAGGGCTTAATTTCTATGAAAAGAAGTACCAGAGCCCTAATATTCTGCAGTACTAAAACCGTAGCGTGCCCCCCCCCCCCCCCCCCGCCACGCCATCATTCCAATCCGCATATTTATATTTCATGCCTTATTTGCAAAATTTAAAGCATCTTTTTTTTCTTTAGCAAAATAAGAATTTTAAATATATCTGCCTGCATGTACTTAACTGTCAACTATTCCACTTTTTAGCTCATCACTCCTTCGAATAGAAACCTTTGCCTAATTTTAATGTTAATTAATCGCAGAATCCTGCTATTTAATAAGGTAAGGATTATGATTCGGAAATAGAGTTAACACACACACACACACACACAAACACACACACACAACACACACACAAAAAAAAAATTGTTCGCAGCTATGCATATATGTAGCTAATGAATGAACAACAGGTAAAAACATTTATAAGAAATATGTTCAGAAAATCTTACGCGCCGTTTCCTCTCCATCCCATACGTGGGCGATACACTACGTAAGCGTTTTGATAGAAAAGAATGCAGAAAATTGGAGATCGGGGGTAAAGGAGGAAAGAGTAATTTAGGCCTCGGTTTTTCGAAATCGCTATTGCACTGGTCTCCGGAGCCCTGTATTTATGAGCTCCGGTGAATTCCGACCAATATTTAAATATTTACTTAAAACAGAGAAGTACCGGAGCCGAGCTCCGGTGGGCTCCGGCGCAAATTAAGCCCTGAGTATGTAAATAGATTATTCAGAGTAACTAAAGTATAATTGAGTAAAGCAGTAATATTTTAACAAGTACATAACTTGATAATATAAAAATCATATTGTAATACATTTCTAGACTCACCCTGAAACAATAGGGCAGCCTATTGTGATTGGCAGTGTACTTTCATATATTGAAATAGTAATAAACTAAAAAAGCCCGAGGACCCAACACTTACCTCTCGGAGACCGCTGACCAGGCCCCTACCTATCGGGGTTAACCCAGCTGAACGACACTTACCTCTCATGCTCTCTTCGGGGGGATCATTGGACGGTTAAGACGAATCAATAGACCTCATTTATTAAAATCCACCAAGCTGTTGGGATGTTTCGAGGGTATAAAGAAATCCACATACCCAGATACGCGTGAAACACATAACCCTTCTTGGCAGTCGGGTAAAAATACATTAAAATTTTATTTAACTCTATATCTATATACATTTATGTATAATAAAATATAATAAATGAACAGAGCAAAGGCATTAAAATCAGAGGTGGGGAATTCTATTCAGAGGTGGGGAACTATCGGCCCGATATAAGAATTTAAGCGAAGCAGATAAAATACGAGCCATTTTCAATCAATATGATTTTCTCGAGAAGCATAAATGTGTCTCACGAGCCGATGCGAGTTTAACAACATCAATACAGAAATGTAACATGTCCATCGTAGAGATCGGCATCGTACAGTTGCAAGATGTCTGATTCCGAGTTTAATTTTTTTTCAGCAGACTCGTGCCGGGACGGAACTGGTCTTAATCGATCTCAGGATGTGTAGAACAGTCATTGTGTTTTGTAGTATTAATAGTGATAATGAACTTCTCTTAACAGTATCTTTGGAAATATACCTTAAGGTGGTTCTCATATTCACTGCTCAACAATGCGAAGCTTTCAGACACATTTTCTGAAAATTTTTTTAACTATAAAGGCATAAAATTGACAGGCCTGCCTATTGAAGGCATTTGGAAACGAATAGCTTTTTCCGTATTTGATAAATTACTTACAGAGATAACAGACATTCCTGTCACGTGACTGTACGTTTTTCTCCTTTCCTGTGCCATCGCTTCCGGAAATTCGATTCAAAACACTAACTTTGACAGTATTTTCAGAAAGATATATTGATTTTGTCTATGAAAAAAAAACTACATTTTTAAGCCTTTATTCTGATGAACTACATTAATCTTTTAATGAATCCTTATTTCCATTTTGAAATGTCTGTAGACACGATGACTAAAACTCTGTAAGTAATCGTTAATGTTTACTATTGTGTGTTTTCTGTTTTGCGAACATCATAGTAATGTAAAATATACTGCAAAATGTTCCAATAAATATGTATGTAGTATTCATTAAAAGAAACGTAATTGTATGTTGAGAAAAAACTGATTTTTTTTTTTTTTTTTTTTTTTTTTTTTGTAGTAATTCTGTCGGGCCGGACCGGGCCTGTTTTCACTGATTTTTGTACGGGCCGGGCCGGGCCGAGAACTGTAAAAATGCAAACGGGCCGGGCCGTGCTCGGGCCGAACTTCCAATTTTTACACCGGGCCGGGCCAAGATAGCTTTCGTTCGGGCCGGGCCGGGCCGAGTGCGAAGTGCTTTTTTCAGGCACCTCTGTACGAGTAGTGTAGCCATGTGTCTCGATTTACGTGGCACGTTCCGATTTTGACCAAAATTCCCGATCCCAAATTACGTCAAATTTTTACGAGTTTAATCTAAATTAAAATTTTATTCGTAGAAAATTTAAGAATTTAACCACATGTCGGTTAAAGTGTGTCGTCACAAGGCTGGATGTTACCGAAAACCTTATACATTTTGTCTAGAACTCATTCATGTGCACTCCTGTTCAATGTTTATTCGATTAGACCGCAAACTTAGGCGCCTATAACAAATACGATTTCAAGAAGAGACAGGGCGTGGAAATTCATCTGCTCACTTCGTTCTTCTCTTTAAATAGCGTTGGGTAAGTATTTTTTTATAAATGAATGAGTTCATAAAAACAGTTTTGTATAATTATTCAAGCAAACTTAGTATCAAACTAAAAATTTCTTCTTTGTTCATTAATTTCAATATACAGTAGTCTCATTTTATAATAATATGGATATTATAATCTCTATTTAATATATAGAAGAGAAATGGATGGCATAAATAAGGAAATAATTATATACATACACAACTTCATTGTAAATTGCGGGAATATGTACATACAGCAACAACTACAATCTTACATCGGATCAGTTAACCCGATTCTACGAGAACGTGTTGGCGGCTCTAAAATTTTGCTGCGGATCGGCTTCATTTATGTTTCCGTTTTCGGGAGTCGATTCGAGTACGCCAAATTTTTCCAAAGAAAAGTCCAGATTATTGTTTCAAATGATAAAAAAAAATACTTTTATATGAATAAGTATGCATTCAGTTTTCGAAATAAAAAATTGGTTTTAGAGATATGATTGCAGACTATTTTCCTGAATTGTTTCACATTTAGGATTGATTTTTGTTTTAATTTCATGCTTAGGATCAAGTTGCATGTTCGGAAAAAAAAATTTTGTCAATTTCGGGTCGGGCATAACTCGAACCGTGCAGAGTTGTAATGAACAATTCGTGTTTAGGTTCGTAGGTTCGCATTTAGAAATGTAAAAAATCGTGTAAAACAGAACACCGACTTACTTGATAACTAAAACTTGATTGTATTATTAGATTGAACAATTTTAATAAATAACTTAGTTATACTTTGTAGAGGTCTGTACGGGCCGAAATTTCCAGGTCCGGGCCCAGCCCGGTATAAAAGTTGAACTTTTTCCTGGCCGGCCAGGAAAAAGGTTAAAATCTCGGCCCGAGTCCGATCCAGCCCGACGGAATTTCTACGAAACATGTATTTTTACGTATTTTGTTAAAAAGAGGAAGTTTTGACCAAAAATAGTTATTTTAACTTTTTTTTCATGTTTATAATCTTCATTTTTAAAGAAGTGCCCTAGGTTGCGACATACATTTTTTTTAATGAATCTCTATTTGTATGTAAATGTTTCAGCTTTAATTAACATCGTTAATCAAAAAATTATGTATTGGAGACTTAAAAATCTGGAAAATTCTATACAGTAAAATCTTCTAAGACTGAATCGCATAGGAAAGAAAAAAAAATGCGATATAAACAAGCTCCCTTCTTAGCAGGTGTAAATGTATTATATTCTTTTCCCACGCATTATTATATTAATTTTGCATGGATCAATAAATATTTTCATATAAGACAGGATTCCGTCATAGGCTGGTTCTTTTTCACACGTTTTACTGTATTTCAATATCATTGCCTAGAAATCTACTATTCTTTAAAACGAATATATTTTAATGTTTAATTGTAGAATAATGTAGAATGTTAGAATAATGTCAATTTAAAAATATATACACTTTTTGCAAAATTTTTTGGGCCGTACCAAATTTTACTGATTTTTGCACGGACCAGGCCATGTCGACAGGCTGGATCGCTTTGCATACGGGCTGGATCGAGACCGGGATTGAAAATATCGGCTTATGAAGACCTAAGAAGAATAAAACCTGTCCCGTTTCGGAGGAGGGAGGATCCTTAAGAAAAAAGTAAAGCCCGAGCCCGACCCGGAAAGAGTAGTGACTAGGCCCGAGTGTATGAATGAAAATAGGCCCGGCCCGGCCCGTGCGAACATTTAAACTTTGGCTGTTTCAAAATAAGCATGAATTTATTTATTTTATTTTATTTATTTATTTTTAACATTAACATGACTTATTTGTTTTATGATTGAGTTGATATTAAAATAATGAACTTTTTCTTTCTAAGCTATTTTATAAGCTTTCATTTAACTTACATTTTTCTTCCAAATTTTGTATTTCAGTTTTAGTCTCAGATTTAAATTCTGTATCGTGTATCTTATCAGAAGTTAGAGGACCATGCTGTCTAGTGTTTTGGTGCTGCAACTGCAAGCCCTTTGTTTGGCAGCATTGTTTTGATGCTAAAGCTCACCTAGGTAATGTTGTTTTGAGGTTTATGCCCCAGGTAATATGGATGTTGCTGACCGCCCTCATATAATATTACTTAATCATTAATATATGAATAATAGTTAAAGTCATGCATGTAAGTGGAGTCATCAGAAATTGGGCGTCTAACAGGCCGTGATACACACCCCTTCCTATCCCGAGTTTAACATGAGATAAATGTGGGCAGCAATAAAACTAGACAGATTAAAGATTAAATATTTTAATTTTGTGTGTTAAAGTTTACAATTGGATAATTAGTATAAAAATTAGGACTTAAACACAAAGTTCAGAAAACAATAAACAAGTTTAGAATAAACATAAGTAGCCTCGCCTTGCCTAAAGCAGTCCGTATTAAACTATTTCACATTTACTGTGAATCATCACTAACGCGCTCAAACATTAAATATCTAAAAATCACAGTGCTGAAGTGGGAAGTAATAGATAAAATTCAGCTTACCCATTATGCATGCGAAGAAGAGAAGCACTGCCCCTGGCACACCACTTTCTTGAGAAGTCATCCTCCAGATCATTTTGTTTCGCTAGTAAATAAAGTCAGGCGGTTTGACAGACTAAAACATATCTCTAAGTCACTAACTCCTCGCTTCTCCAAGCACCCTCCAAGAAGAATCTATATGAATATCCGAATATATCCTTTTTCTTCTCTCATCTTACCTTTTTACTCTCCATCTCTTTCCCTCTTTTCATCCCCTTTACATCAAATCCTCCTATCTTGCTCTTCCCAATATCTCATTGGTTTTTACTCTTACAATACGGAAACGTTCCATTGGTACTAGCACCTCTCTAGAGCCCCTATTTTAATATTTAAATTTTTATTGTTAAATCACTTGATACGTGACTATTCTGTTATCACGTGGTATAATTGTACACCTGGATGCTTAGCATTCGCCCCTCTAACCAAGCCCAAAATGCCATCTCGCCCCTTCTTTCACACCTTTTACTTTCCTGTTGCCTTCTTTGGCATGTCCTTCTTTGCATGTTCCGAGGCAGATCCCCCCTTCCCCTTCATCCTAAGTCATAATGTCATATATCTAATTTGTTGCAAATTTTGTCTACTTTCTGAATTTCTAGAATCTTTTCCCCTAAAACAATAAAAAAATTGATTTTTTTTAATTAAAAATTTTTTTAGTAGGGCTTTTTACCAAAATTGGGGGGTTGCCGGGGGAAATTTTGGTGGGAAGTTGAAAATTCGAATTCAGCGACCCAAAAAACATATAGTAAGCCTTTTTCCAGAACTACCATGAATTTTGCTAGGTAGAGCCCCTATACGGTCTCTATTGCCTGGACTAATTATAGATCTTATTTGTGTTGGGTTCGGGTTTAAGTGTTTCGGTTTAGGGTCAATAGAAATTTTTTTTGTCGGGCTTTGGGTCAACGGAAATTTTTTATAGGTTTCGGATTGACTTTAAGTTGGACGTTTGGATACGGTATAACCCAACCCGCGCAGGAATCTATTTTTGAGGAAAAATTACACGTATTTGAATATGAATGACTCGTTACATGTTTATTTTTCTACATAAAAGGTAATATTAATATTGGAGGTATGATTACAGACTATTTTTCTATAATTGAATTATATTTTAGATCAATTTTCTCTGAACCCGGGTTCCAGGTTGGGATTTGAATTAAGTATTTCGGGCTCGATCGGGTTACGAGTAGACGGAATATTTTTGGTTGCGTTCGGTTCGGGTTGCAAAATCAGAATTGGGTTAGTTTTAAATAAAATTTGCAGGGCTGCAAATTTTATTTATTACCCGGGCAGCGCCCTAGTTAGGTGTAACGTTTAACTGCTAGTTTTCGCGATGACACTTTCACTAACAAATTTAAATAATTTTAAATTAAAATAATTTTTGATCACGTCATGCGCTTTCGATAGGATTTATCAACTGATTTTTTTCAGTTACCTCCGACATTAAAATACATGACCAACCCGGCCTGAACACGAACCGCATTTCGAAAAAAAAATGGTTACCCACGTTACCTGATGCGGGACTCTTGTTTCTAGGCCTTTTCATTTTCTTAAGGGCGGGGTGGTCCGCAGTGGTTCGAATCATAACCGGAAAACTGTTCCATACATTTTCGCTCACACACTGCTGTGTATGTGCCATATATGTGCACGCAAAATCTGTTATATTGAATGACTGATCTGTAATATTGAATGATATTGATTATTGGGAGGTTGCTGGGTTGAAGAAGAGTACGAAGCAGTTTTTTCTTTCTGGTAATGCTCAAAAGAGTGGAAAGATTTTCTGTTGTGAATTCGTCCGCCTATAAAGATTGGGTGACTAGTGAGGTGTTTCAAAAATACCCTTAAGAGCTTTTTTTTCATTTTATTGATCTACAACGTTCTTAGCCAAGCTTAGAAATTTATGTTTCGAATAAAAATCGTTTGGCCCTCTGCAATTCACCTCTTATTTAAATAGCAGTGTGAGTGTTACAGATCTGCGCATTTCGGGATATCCCAAATCCGGAAAATATCCGGGCGAAAATTTTATGTTTTTCTCGTGATTAATCAACATATTCCACCTGTTATTTAAAAAAAGGGAAAAATAAAAAAAAACTAAGAAATGTCATTACATCTGGTCTTTACGGCTGGATTTCAATTAGCAGAATCTGGATATGAGATAGGTTTCGGAAAACGAGCAGAATGTGCCCATGATAATATTAAAAACAACAACATAAAAAAAAAACCCCTTGAGTTTGGATTATGCCTTTCTTTGAACACTGTTGATTATTTTTAGAAAAAATTAAACAAGTGAACCTAATGTAATCTATAATGCGTCCCCATTATTTCTTGCGAAATTAAGTTTCCTAGGCCTTAACAAGTACACGAATGGATACTTTTTTTTAATGTTTTAAATCGGTGCTCAATTAGCACGGAGCTTATGAGCGCTGCACGCCGAAGGCATAGGTCGAATATGGATGGTAGATTAAAAAAAGAAAATTATTTGGCAAGTAAGAGCTTTTGAAATTTCCCTTTATAAATGTTTTTTACATTTGTTTATTCGTTAAACTTTATGTTCTATACACATACATGCCTATCTGGTAGCTTTATTTATTACGTGTCATACCACGATTTCCAAATAGATGCCCTATTACTGGCAGAGCAAGCGGACAGTTTCTCAGGACGGCCCACGTATTTCAAAGAAAAAACTTTCTTCATTTTCAGTAGTAATAAAATACTTTAATATAATAGAAATTTTAAAACGGTTGATTTATTGCACGAATTATGAAAACTAAAAAATAAATATAAA
This sequence comes from Maratus speciosus, assembly GCA_963932465.1. Lineage (NCBI taxonomy): Eukaryota > Metazoa > Arthropoda > Arachnida > Araneae > Salticidae > Maratus > Maratus speciosus. The sequence continues at coordinate 652,954,527 of OZ010787.1, read as the reverse complement.
AATAATTTAAAAAACTGATCAAACATCATTTAGGGAAAAAAATAATTATATTTCTCAAATTTTATCTTATAATACATTAAAAAGCCATGCAGGGCATAAAATTACATTATGTTTTGCGCAATGCGTCCAATTGAGATTTGATTTATACGCAAATTGTGATATGAAATAGAAATGTTTAAATTTTTTCGACAGTCTAAAAATGGACCTCCAATTGAATGCCAGATTCGGAATCCAATTTAGCATCAGCGGGCACTGTACGAATATTTCATCTAATGAAGACACCTGAAAAAATATTGCTGTTGAAATAATAGCTTACTGTAAAACGTTCACCGCCGATAACTTAACTGTAAATTAACGTCACCACTATAATTTTTCACAGAGAAGCTAATTTAAGGTAATTCTGAAATTTATGCAGTTATTTTTATTTTCTAAATGCATGGAATTTTCAATTATTAGAATAAAAATTAAAAATTTAAGTATCAAAAATGAAAAGAGAGAGAGAGAGAGAGACATACTGAAATTAAATTTATGGCCAGTTTTTAAATAACATGTACCGTTTAATTTAAAGGAAATGTTTATGTGTGTGTGTGTGTGCATATATATATATATATGTTATTTTTTCGTTTTTCTTTTACATCAAAACCATACTGGCATACGCGCAGGCAGAACGAAATCGAGGAGACGCAAGACATTGGAACAGGTGTGCCTGTATTCCGATACACAGTAGTTATGTTTTAATATGGAGAATGCAAGCATAAAATATCCTAAACTAAGAACTTTTGTTAGAAATCCCTGTGCAAGACAATTTTTAAACAAATCCACATAAAAAAGCAATAAGTAAAACAAATAAATAAGAATCAGTTAACAAATAAGAAAATCTGAAATCCAAAAATAAACTTCTATCAGCATTTTTTTAATCTTATTTTTTAAATGGAGATTAAAAACCGTTTTTCCTTTTACCGCCAATAAGGGGGAGTGGAGTCGCCTAAACTCCCCGTTTAAGACAATTTTAAAAAACAAGAACTTTAAAAGAAAAACAGAACTAAACTTATGGGTTTTAGAGAAAAGAAGGGGGAGGGGATGCTCCTGAGGAAAAGTTTTTAGTTCCTTTTTCTCTTTGTGTTAAACTATTTTAACACTATTAAGGCTGTTCTTAACTGGTCCGCTGAACAAGCGCAAAACGTTCTGACACATTTACGAATTCATTTTTGAACGGAAAGCTATAAAATTGGAAATCTTGGCCATAGAAGCGATTTGGAATTGATCTGTTTTTTCCATTTTTTGATCCATCAATTACCCATCGAGTTATAAGCGATATCGATCACGTGACAAACCCGTTTTTCACGCGCCCTTGAGTGATTCTTCTACTTTCGCGCAGAATTTCGGTTCAAAAGGTCCACTTTGACATTATTTTCTGAAAGATTTATTGCGTTTGCAAAAAAAAAATGGAAAAAACAGCTCGATGGCATAGTTTCTGAACAACAACACTAGCTAGTTTCATGCATTTTCGAACAAAAATAAATTAAAAATTATGTCAGGAAGTTGGCCTTTTGGATTTGAGAACAGCCTTAATGTTAACATTAATCTCTTATGGTTAATTATTTTAACACTTTTTTTGAAAACTCATCAGGGATAAAGGAAATTTATTTAATTAAACCTTAAGGAGACTTCAAATTGTCAAAAATGACAAAACTATCTAATTTTTTATTAAATTTTCTTCTAAAAATGAACTTTGAAGTGTGGAATATTTGAGCGAAGTTTTGAAAGAATTGGACAATTATAAGTGTAAAAAATTTTTTTTATTATTTTGACATGCGCGCTAAATATTCACACCCTAAAAAGCTCATTAATATAACTGTAACATTATAACTTAGAGGTACTATATAAGCAGCAAAAATATCCAGTTAAGGCTGTTCTCAAATCCAAAGGGACAACTTTCTGACATAAGATTTAATTCATTTTTGTTCGGAAACGCATAAAACTAGAAGGTGTTGTTATTCAGAAATTATGTCATCGAACTGTTTTTTCCTTTTTCTTCTAAACGCAATAGATCTTTGAGCAAATACTGTCAAAGTTGGCTATAAGTTGGCAAAGTCGTCTATAACTCATTTTTTTTTCTTTTCTATGCAATATCATCTTAGAAGATTTTACTGTATAGCATTTTTCCGATTTTTAACACTTCTATACAGGGAATATGGATTAACAATATTAATGATAACTGAAACATTTACATACAAGAAATATAGATTTATTAAAAAAATAAATATCGCAGCCTGCTGCACTTCTATAAAAATAAAGATTATAAACATGAAAAAAAAGTTAAGATAAATATTTTTAGTCAGAACTCCTCGTACGAGACAAATTTTAAACCAATTCGACGTAAAAATCAATGTTTCGTAGAAGTTCACTCGGGCTGGGCCCGGGCCGAGATTTTAACTTTTTTCCGGTCCGGGCCAGGCTCGGGCCGAACTTTAATTTTTTTTATCGGGCCGGGCCGGGCCAATATTATTTTTTCTACGGGCCAGGCCTTGGCCGAACTTTTAATTTTTGTATCGGGCCGGGCCGATTTTTTCTCTGAGTCGGGCCGGGCCCGGGCCTGGAAATGTCGGCCCGTGCAGACCTCTAGTTCCCGCTGTTGAGCAGATGTTTTGAGAAATGCCTTAAAAGGAGACTGGGTTTAAATGCATGGATTATCTAGACAAGTCCTTTCCTAATCTATACATAAACATAACCATGTAAAGTGACAATTCCAGGAAAACGCCTTTTAAAAAGCAGGCGAAGTCATTTATCAATCGCCATATAGGAAATTATACGCGCACCCAGATAATCTTTTTATTCCTATTCTGAACTAAAATTGTTATACTTAACGCGTGTTAATTGCTTTGTATGTAACATGTATCGATTCCTTATAAAAAGAGCTTTAAAACGACACCAATTTTTTGCGTTTGGGTTAAGTATTAGCAAAGTTCTGAATAATTATTTGTATTAATTAATCTGTGACTTGCACCACACTGTCTCTTAATGCTCTCGATAAAGCTTACATTGAAAGATTTCATCAAAAAAGTGCAGCTGCGAAAAAAAAAAAAAAAGACATAATTATAAATAATTAGTAATATCTCTGCTAATAATTAACCTAAATGCATAAAATTAATATCATTGGAAAGCTTATTTTACGAGGAATCGATTCATATTACATACAAAGCAATCGGTGCACGTTAAGTATGAAAATTTTCAATAATAAGACGAAACAAGAAAGATTCATAGAAATAGCAATTGAAATAATCATTTGTAACCGTTAAAATTATACAACAAATTTTTGACACCTATAAATACTGCAAACGGAGTATGTTTTTGTAGGAAAGGCCGATGGGTTACTGCAGAGACAGTTTCGAATCTGTAACCCGCCCGCCTTTCACCCTTTTACGTTCTTCATGCTTTAAATATTTTTAAAGAATTTTCTACAAGTGTCAATGAATTTTAAATCACTACAAGAGGATTTAAACGGCGTTAAGTAATAGGATTTAGACAAACATTTTCTTTTAATGTACGTTATTTATTTAAAAATGACCAGTATTTTAGCACTATTTGAGATAAATTGGAAATTTTCGCTAACGCAGTGGGTCAGAAGTACTGATTTTTAATAATAATAATAAAAAAAAAATGCATAAGCAGGATATAAATAAAAAATATTTTTTTCAAGTTTAAAAAGGATTTTTATTAATACCTAAAGCAACCGTATAGCGTTTCTCATTCCTCTATAAACATAGACAGTAAAAATGTCTCAAACGGAAGCCTGCTTTAAACAGAAAATTTTCATGGTCCCGGCGATAAGAATGCTGGGCAATTATACAGTAAAACCGGAATCGCTAGGGGCCGAAAAAAATCTGTTTAAACCTTTTTCCGTCTTAGGAGGTATTCCCCTTTTGTCCGGGCCATTAAAAAAAAAAAAGCATAAGTATGATTTTTTTTTTCAGTTTAGAAAAGGACTTTTAGGAATACGTAATGCATTCGAATAGCATTTTTTATTCCTTTGTAAGAATAGTAACTGTTTTAACCCTTGGTTTTCACAATTGGGGAAACCATAGTGGTATTTAATACTAAAATAAATACACTAGATAATTTTAAAATTAAAATTCCAAAATTTTTTCAACGAATATAGCTCTCAAAGGGTCCTCCATTTATAATTTGAGTAATAATTTAATCTTCTGCGGCCGGTTTAACCCTTGAAAGTTAATTATTTCAATTATCGTAGAATTTTTTGTGGGAAATTTTAAGACAAAACCTCAAATATCTCACTTCCTATGGGCCGTAGCGCCTAAAAATTTGTCCGAAATTAGCTCCATGGCGCCGAAAGAAACTTTTCCTCCCGCATCTTTTGCACCCTCCGTTTTATTTTCTCTCATAGGGGCCACGGCATGGGGGGCGGAATGGGGCAGCTTTGTACAATTTCGTGTATTTGAGACTGTTTACCATCCGAACGTCTCACAATTAATAACTTAAATATATCTTGGCATTTTTTAATAGCTGCTGTCTGGTTTCACCCCCCCCCCCCAATTTATAAATTTTCGAACTTTTTTGCAATTCAAGCTATGACGATGCAACAACTTCTATTTTCCATTTCATAAGTTCATTGGCTTGTCCCACCCAAAAATTTTTACCTACTTACATTTCTCTAATAATCTAACTTTTTCATCTTCTAAAATTTTTAACCTTTCACTAGGTTGTTATATATCATTTTAAAGGTAATTTCAAGCTGAATTTTTTCCAACTAATTTTCTAGAGTTTTTTTTTTTATCTTCCCCTTCCTTTAACTTATAACCTTTTGGACTTCTTTAATAATAAAGATATTTTAATGAAACAACTTCTATTCGCCTTGGACAAAGACATACATTTGGTCGCACCTCAACATTATCATATAACCTTTAATTCTAAACATCTTATAACTATTTGAATTTTTTAGGGTTTCGTTCATCTGACGAAACCCTATTCGTCTCGCTCCTCTGTCTGTCTGTCTGTCCGCCACAGAGCCCGTTCTCAGAAACTATACATGTTGGAGAATTGGAATTTTGCATACTTATAGATGAACGTACACATCATACGACAAATCATAAAATTTTGAAAAACTCGTACATTTAACCCTTTGGGCTCCCACATGTGTATTTTAAATAATTCTTTCTAAGTGAACCTAATTAGGTTAGAGGCGTGAAATTTTGCTTACTTATAGTTGAATACCTCATATTAAACAACAAATCATAAAAAATTGAAAAACCCGTACATTTAACCCTTTGGGCTCCCACATGTGTATTTTAAATAATTCTTTCTAAGTGAACCTAATTAGGTTGGAGGCGTGAAATTTTGCTTACTTATAGTTGAATACCTCATATTAAACAACAAATCATAAAAAATTGAATAAGTCGTACATTTAACCCTTTGGGCTCCCACATGCGTATTTTAAGATTCTTTCTAACTGAGCCCCTTATTAAATTGGAGATTTGAAATTTCGCATACTTATAGCAGAACATCTGAGGCCAGGCGACAAATCATAATCTTGAAAAAGTCTTACGTTTAACCCTTTGAGCTACCACATATGTATTTTAAGCAATTATTTCTAACAGAGCCCCTATTTAAGTTGGAGACATGAATTTTTGCATACGTATAAAACAGCGAAAATCATGCCAATCCATAAAGAGTGCATCATTTGGGTCGATACAGCTCAAATCAATGAGTCATGTTGAAAATTTCCGAAGGAAGAAACAAGATTTTTGTTAATACAGATAGTTTTGGTCCGGCCGATGTTTCACGAGCATTTTCGACAGAGCAGTCTACAGTTTTTATTGAGCGCGTGAAAAGCATCTTCAAAGTTTAATCCTGTGAGCATTGCTTCTTTTATAATTTGCACTCACGTTTTGAGTCAGTCATGACTGTTAATTATAAACAAGCTGAATATCTCAGACCACACGGCAAATCATAAAATTTTTAAAAAGTTTTATATTTACTCTTCCGGGCTCTAACTTGTATATTTTAAGCAATTTTTCTAAACTCTGCCCTTTTCACCAGGGGAGCACTTTTCCAACTTTTGCCGACACTCCTTTGACTAATCTTTTATATTATGCACCATAGCCTTACATATTTTAGTTCCACTTTTGCCGCCAGGGGCGCCTACTTATCTCTGGTGCTATGGGCCCAATCCCTTCGACAGATATATATACGGATAGTATGTAAAACGGAGTTTCGTTCGGATAGAGGATTGTTTAGAAGAGAGTGCGCCCCTGGGTGCGAAATGTGGAACTAACAGATTTTTCAAAAGGATAGTGTTTTGAAAGGAATATTAAACGAAACCCTCTGTGCGATCTGTGATCACACTTACCCACTTGTTTGTAAAATGAGCTAGAGAGTTGGAAGAATTATTATATTCATTGTCTACAATTCACTAGGCAGTCCCACCAATCTATTTTCAAGTTCAACTGCCTCTTTCTCCTTTTAAACTATTAATTTTGATATGTTATTAAGTAAACTGCATGGTTTAGGGTCTTTACAGCTCAAGTGCGGCGAGGACTTTGGTTCCCTGGGAAAGAACTAATTTATTATTTATGAAAACAAAAACTACAGTTATCCCCCATGAGCCAATTAAATAAACTAGGAATCTGGTCACAATGAGTGATTTAATTCTTTGTTTTCTTTTGTGTTGTTGTCTGTTTCCCCCTTTTCTTTTTGAACAAATTGTGGTATCGGAATGCGGTTGCACCACAACACTGTGCAATACGATGTTTATTTTTAAACTAAAATGTAATGTGTACCTTAACAGCATAGCAATATATCATTTTTTTAAAAAGAAAGTTAGACCTTACCGACAGATATACATACCACTTTTATCTTCTAAAAAAACTCATATGGGATCAAAAAAAGGGGGGAAATACTGCAAAACATGCTAAAATTGAAATGCAAAAGAGTTTGGAATTTTTTTGTTTTAGGCAGTTTTTTGTCTTAGCAGGCATAAATGTATTTTACTCTTTCAGCATAAATGTATTTTACTCTTTCAGCATAAATGTATTTTACTCTTTCAGCATAAATGTATTGTACTCCTTCAGCCTTATTGTTCTCCTTCCTTCTTCTACTGGAAGTCGCTCCATATATAAAGAATTTCTGTGTGGACAGGTTTTTGCTGTCGAAGAATAGGAGTATGCATAAAAGTACAGTAAAACTTGTCTAGCAGAATCCTGCCTTAAATTGAAAAATGTTTGTGAACTCAGCAAAATATAGAATACAATTGTAATACACGGTGTACCTTATTAAGGTCTAAAAATGCATTATTTTAGGGTTCCGTGCACTCCCTCTCAATTTATTTTGATTTACTCTACTTACCATATCTGTAATAAAGAAATGAAAAAATGTCAGATTGACAAATTTTTCCCTTCAAATCAACTAATAAATGCTGCCATTTGAATGTACCAGACATGTTCTTTCTTGCCTTACTTGCGTCAAACTATCCATAAATTGGATCAAAATACGAGAAAATTTTAGGGATCATTTGCGATTTTTGCAATTACGAGGGATGTATTTTTTTTTTCAACTTCCGACTGGCCGTAAAATAAAGACAATGTGAATAACAAAATGGTTTTATAACCAGGAGTGAAATATACCGTATATACTCGTGTATAAGTCGATTCCCCCCCCCCCTTTCTTCAGCAAAATTTTGAAAAAAATTGAATTGTGTATAAGTCTAACCACATTTGTGGTAGTAAGTTGAAGAATGACTTGTAATCGAGAATAAAAAAATATATATATAAATTTTAGTTAAATTAGCAAACTTTTTCACGTTTCTAATCAAGATTTTTTTTTTTTTTAATTCAACGTTTTAAAACCGTATAATTATGTAAAACCGAAGGGGCTTAAACTATTTTGAAACCTTTTCACATCCATTCAATGATACTTAAAGAAAAAATTCTTTCAAAAATCTATTCAAGCGTTATTTACAAGAGTAAACAACTTCTTAGACTGCTAAAATATGGTACTTCTTTGCATTGTAGGACGTTTAAGAGAGATATCCAGAAGCACTCTCAATTTGAACTCTTTTTAAAAAGGGGATTAAAATGTTGAATGGAATGCTCCTGTATTAAAGGGAATTCTGTCGCAAGAGTAAATGGGTGCAGAACAATTACAGGGTCATTATTGTTGAGCTTTTTTTGTCACTCACAGGGATATGACGTCTGTCCGCTTTTATCTCATATGTGATTACTTGAAAGACTTGCCCATTCGCCGATTATCTGCGACTTTTTACTGTCTCGTCGACCCCTCATTTTCAACTCCCAGATTTTGTCTAAAATTCTTCGACTTATATACGAGTATATACGGTAATCAAAGTTACTTTTCGACATAGTCACAGTGAATATCGAGACATTTGTCCTGGTTTTTATCTTGGTTTAGATGCACACCGCCCGGGTCATCTCTAACAACAGAACCCCATTCTTAATTTTTCTCCAACTGGGAACCCCGATGGGTTACATCTGTGTGAGAAGATGCAGCGTATGAGTTTATCGCTCGTTTGTCTAAGTCTTTCTCTCTCCTGATAAATAGTTCATCTCTAATAACGTAGAAATAAACTGACAAGGGAACCACTTTAGGTGTTGCTCGCACCTAGAACCCAGACCTAGTGCATTTTCTAGCCCTATGCATAAAAGTTTGAGAACCGATAAAAAATTTTTGTTAAAATCATATTTTATATATTTTTTTTTATTTATAATTTTTTATTATTGGATTTGTTAATTTTACACCAAAAGAGAGTTAAGTCGCCAGATATGGCACTTCAAAATTTTCACTAGTTTTATACTTGTAATAGGTTTACGTCCAAACCATTAAAACCCGGTGCATAGCAAAAATACTGAGCCAGGGTTGCCGGAAAACTGTACGGAACGAAAAAGACGCCAATCTTTCCCCGCCAAATATGTAAATATAATATTGCATTTTTTTAATGTATATATATATAAAATTGATAAGAGAGTAAAAAAGAGACTTAAGTAGTTTAGAAAATGAAATAATTCTCTATCACTTTAGTTTTTGAGAAAATTTTAGACTGATTTTTATAACATATACAGTAAATTCTGTCTAAGGCGGACTCTGTGTAAGCCGGAAATCTGTCTACCGCGGAAAATTTTTCAAGTCCCGGCGAACCCATAGAAAATAACATTAATTCTTGCTGCATAAGGCGGAATCTGTCTAACGCGGAAACGGAAAGGATTTTAAGGTCTCACCGAAACCAAAATTTTGCATAAGACGGAAAAATGATAATTTAAAAATGAGAGGCATTTTGTTTATTAAACTTTAAAGCGGATAAGTCAAAAACTGAATGTCGAACATATTAGTTAAATTTCCTAACACTTTGAAAAAGTTAATTCAAAAGGACAGGAACTGTTTAAATTTTAAGGAATTTATGCTTGTGCCATTTTTTTTATATGCAAAATTGTATTTAAAACTTAATATTTCTAGTAGAATGAGCATTTATCAAAGTATATATTTTCGAAAGTGCAATATATTATACTTTAAGGATGTACTCAAATTCAAAGTTATAGCGTTCTGTCTCATTCTCGAAGTTTATTGGGGAACGGGGGGGGGGGGTAGTTTTTTTTTGTGTGTGTGTGTGTAAACTTCCAATTCGCATGTATTACAGCAGTACTAAGAAATTGAATAGCGTTTCTCATTTATCTATAAAGACAAAAGTTCTTTCCGAATTTCAGTTTTCAACCGATTTTCGAGTCAGGAAAATCAATAAAAAATCATCGAATTCGAGGATTTTTTTTTTTTGGGGGGGGAGGGGGGATGAGCTTTTTTGCATAAGCCGGAATATTGTCTACCACGGAAAATTTTTTGAGTCCCGATCGATTCCGCCTTAGACAGAGTTTACTGTATATAACTGTGTCGTATATAATTGATAAGAGAATTATATATAAAAGAGATTAATGGGGAGATGCGTATTAAGTGAAAGTGTTAAATAATTTAAAACTTTAGTAATTTTTTTAGCAATTCTTTTTTTGAAAATTCCATTTAACTCATTTCATTTAATGCCATTTAACATAGGTACAGTATGTTATATGGATCCATTTTTTCCACATTAAATACGAGAATAAGTAAAAAGTAAATAAGATAAATAATTTTGAAATTTTAATAATGGTTGCTAGGATAGACCCTACTCGAAGTAACCATGGGAACCAGTGTTTAATTCAGACACTTTTCTCTGGGAGGAATTTTTGTAGCTCCGTGGGGAGGGGGGGGGGGGATTATAAAGTTCCGTGAGGGAAATTGCAATTTTTGACCATTGAAAACACAAAATCACAAATCTTCCGTGTGGGGGGGGGGGGACATCTCATTGCTCCGGCGGGAGGCCCCCCCGGCTACCCCCTGAAATCAACACTGGTAACAGCGCAAAAAATACCCAAGCGAATGGTTTGAAATTTAATATATAGAATCATTGCAAATTTTGTCGAGTCATTTCAAATTTTATGAAAATTGAATCAAACCTTAAAAGATATTAATAAAAGTTTTCTTCATTCCATTAAATCCTATCATACGTAATTAATTCAATTATATCCTATGATAGGCAATGATTCTAGGTTGCCATGGTGATAATATTATTAAATCCTATACCTATGAACTAATCCTACCAATTAGTTCAATGATATCCCAAGATAGGTAATGATTCTAGGTTGTCATGATGACGACGTCCTATTGAAGATGAAATTATATTATTTCCGTATTATGGAATTTAATTTATAAAATCGTCATAAATTTTGTATTCATGCCTTTTTGCATAAGAGTGCAACAGCTATTGCACCAAGATCTGAATATTTATAAAACTAGTTATAGTATGAACGCACCTCATTTGCAGTGTTGGGTATGAACGCGTTCATTGAACGGAAACTCACGAACTTAGTTCAATTTCTGTGAACTTTGAGCTGAACTTAACTCAGTTTTTGATAAACGAACATGAACTGAACGAAAGCTCAAAAAATCCGCGAGTTTGAACGAAATTTACAACTCAAACTCAATTTTTTTTCATAACTTATTTAAAACTGTTCCTGCCGTTAAGATCACGTTTTTCCCATTCATATGCCATTTAGAGGCCTAAACGGACTTGGGGCGGGTCGAGTGTGGTCATCAGTTTTTTGGGTCGTGCTCGAGTCTTGCTCTCTCTGGAGGCTCGGGCCGGGCCGAACCGGACTTATTTTTGGGTTTGTGCTCTATTATTCCTAAAAGTGTGCACAGACAGAAACTTTCTCGCCCGGTCACCCCTGCTTGTATGAAAACTATTACCCCGTCCCAGTGTGACTTGTGAAAAAATCTGTTTAATGAACAACTTACCTTGGGTGAACAATTTTTTCCAAAAAAGTATATATGTTTTAAATTACCATCATTGTACAATTAAAATTCTCTTTAAAGAATAGTAGTACATATACATTTCTAAGGGGATGGGGAGGGCATACAATACTGAAAAACCTGTTTTAAGAATCTGTGTATTACGAAATCCTGCTTTAAACGGAAAAATTTCTTGATCGGTGGATCTGGATCTCAGTGTTGCCAGTGGGCTACTTTTTTTTTAATTCAGTTTTCTTGATTGCCTCCACTTTTTTCAAACGGTAAAATTACCTTTGTTTTCGCTTTAATTAATATGTCATTAAATAAGGTACATTTTAGCATATCAAAAAATTGGTGCCAATCAAGAATCCGAATTTAAGAAAAGTAGTCCATCTGGCAACACTGCTGGATCTTCTAAATGGATATAATAATCCGTTTGAAAATAAATAATACACATGCAAGAGACGACAGACCTGATAAAAAGGGAACTTAACTATAACGATTTTTTTTCTCTCCTATGTGTTTCCGTCTTAGAAGGTTTTTCTAGATAAAATTTTCAGATTTTTAAGTATCCAAGTCGTGTAAATGGCTTAATGATATTGATAATAATTCAGATATTTACATACTAATAGAGATCCATTAAAAAATCAATAGAGCTTACAATAAGATATATAGAAAGAAATGTAGTAGAAACAGTATTTTGGAACGGAGGTCCCTGTACATGCAGCCTATCGTAGAGGTCTGCACGGGCCTAAATTTCTAGGCCAGGGACCGTCCCGATCCATAGAAGGAAAATTCGGCCCGGCCGGTATAAACATTAAAAGTTCGGCCCGAGCCCGGCCTGGCCCGTACAAAAAATATTGGTCTTTTTCCATTCAGAAGCTTTTCACTGTTTTCTTTTTCCATACCCTGTGAAAGAGTCTGTATTTCAAATAAAATACAAATTCAAGCATTTGTTTAATTGTAAGTAAAATTATTGTTTAACTTTTACATCTAGATATAAGCTTAACTGTGAATCTTATGATTTATTAAGAAGATAGAAATTAGTAGGTAATGAGGAAAAAGATGTAACAAACAAATGCCATATAGATAAAAATGCTAATGTCTGGTCTGCTTCCCTTAACCAAAGCAATCAGCATCCATCGCTGCGTTGTTGTTAGACAATGCATAAGATTAACAACAAAGAAAAGGACACCCGAATGCCATAGATAGTATTATCATTTATAACAACAATCGATTCTGTCGATAGTATAGTCGACAATTGGACATCCAGCTTGAGTTCAGCTTGAGTTATGTTTTATAGAGAGGTACAGTCCTGGAAAAAAGGAAACCTTAAACCTGTCCGGCTCGTAGAGAAAAAACTATTGGCCCGACCTGGCCCTGTATAACAGCTAAAAGTTCGGCCCGGAAAAAAGTCAAAATCTCTCGGCCCGAGCCCAGTCCGGCCCAAATGAATTGCTACAAAACATTATGTAGATTTGGTTAAAACTTTGTCTCGTACGAGGAGTTCTGACAAAAATACTTATCTTTGATTCTTATTGTCATGTTTCCAGTTTAATTTTTATAAAAGTTATTGCGATATTTATTTATTTTTTATGAATCGTTATTTGTTGTATGTAAATGTTTCAGTTATTATTAATATAGTTAATCCATATTCCATGTATTGGAGACTTAGAAATCTAAAGAATGCTATACCGTAAAATCTTCTAAGACCGAATTGCATAGGAAAGAAAAAATACGTTATAGACAAGTTCCCATCTTAACAGGTGTAAACGTATTATATATTCTTTTCTCATGTACATCCATTTTGTATGGATCAACATATTTTTCAGGTTAAGAGAGGATTCCGTCATAGGCAGGTTCTTTTTCACAGGTTTTACTATTTTTTAATTTAGCTACATTTAAATAACCCTAGAAATGTACTATTCTTTATAAAGAATAAAATTAAATGTTTCATTGTAGACTAATGGCGATTTAAAAATTTATGCATTTTTTTGCAAAAATTTTTGGGCCATGCTAAATTTTACTGATTTTTGAATGGACCAGGCCACACCGAGACAATGATTTTCATACGGGTTAGGTCAAAACTGGGACTGAAAATTTAGGCCCGTGAGGACTAGAAAGAATGATGCAAGTCCCGGTTTGGTAAGGAAAAAATAAGTTAGGCCCTGCCCGGTCCTTCAGGAAAAAAGCCAGAGCCTGGCCCGGAAAGAATAGTGACTAGACCCGGCCCAAGCCTTCTGAAAAAAGTATGGTCCAGGCCCGGCCCGACTGCCGTGAATGAGAATAGGACCAAGCCTGGGCCCGGCTCGTGCCGAATCCGAAATGAAAGGAAAGGAAATTATGTTTTCATGCAATTGTGAAAAGAAACCTACATTTATATCTGTACTACCAGTTTTATGCTTAAAAAAAAAAAGACAGGTGTTTAATATTCAAATAGTCATAAAATTTATGTTTTAATATCCAAATATAGTAAAGCCTCTGAATAGTAAAGAGATCGGGATTATTGAATAGAGCCTTGCATTGGGTCAGGTTGTATATAAATTTCTGTTTACACGTTTTAATGATTTTAATAATCTTTTTGCGGTTGGATGGGTAGCCTAGAATAACCCTTGCTAGTCATAGTTCTTTTTTATCTTTTGGAAGTCAGGTTGTTTGCATTTTCACAAAAAGTTTGAGCAAAACTGTGTTGCAGATGAAAATAAATATGTTTTAGCGTATGAATGAGTATATATTCAAATTACTGCATAAGAAATAAAATTTATAAAAAATGTGACCATAGATTATTCCTTCTTTACGGTACAGTTAAAAAAAAATTTTCTTCTATCGGAATATGAAAAATGTTGCCAACATTTAATTTTTGATACACAACAAAAAAGCATGTATGATACTTGTCAGGGCCGAAACTAGCTTTTTTTGTATCCGGGGCAAACATGGATTTTGGCGCCCCCGCTCTGCCGCAAAGCATATATACAAAGAGAATTTTACTAATTTTCTAATAGACGACTTATTTTAAAATTTAAAATATGTCATAATAAAATATGTAATACGTCATTCACAATGGCGGGTCCAAGGAAGAGGTCACGGAGGGTCATCACCCCCCCCCCCCCTCTGAACACCAACAAAAAGATTCTAAAGATCATTTTAAAAATGAAATATACAGTAGGGTCCCGCTTAACCGAGTCTCCGCTTTAACCGAGTTCTTTTCTTCTGATGGACTGGTGGCTTCCATTATTATGAAACAGACATTATAAATGAAGTATATTAGGTGAAGATGAAAGAGAAAAAAAAAATTATGGCCATTTTTTTTTTCCTATTCTGACTAGAAAACCAGTGTTCTAACTTTTTACATCTGCTCTTTCATCTTCATCTAACACTTCTTTTATAATGGCTGTTTCATAATAATGGAAGCCACCAGTCCATCAGAAGAAAATGATCCATTCCAAGGGTATAATCCTTCATTTGGCACCCCTTCGTTCTGGCGCCCGGGGCGCAGCCCCCCTCTGCCCCTCCCCTTAGTTTCGGCCCTGATACTTGTGATAGTTTATACACACATACACATGTTACTTGTGTGTAGATTGGGAGATGCCCAAATTAGCGATATAAGCATATAAATATATAAGTATTAGGAATTGCAAAAGTGTTCGCTAACTAGATATGTGCTTTCGGGAGTATCCATTATGAAGATCTTATTGTATATAGATTTTTAATATGAAAAAATATTTTGGATATTCTTTTGAAAAATCTGGTCAACCCGAACCCGAATCACAAGAGTTAAAATCCAATCCGAACCCGAAAAGTCATAGTCAACTCGACCCGAAACTGACCCCGAACCCGACTCGCAACGAAAAAATATAATGCCCTGAGTCGAAAATATAAAAGCCCCATAACTGCAAACACTTATAATTGGGAGCGAAATTTTTCCCAGACCGCATAATATAAGAAAAGAATAGAGAAAGCATACAAAGGAAAAACTCCACACTAGGACAAAAAGTCATGTTCAGTTAGATTATATAAGCAAATACCATTACAAGAGGAGGCGCCAGAGACTTTTTTGTGCTTTGTTGCACAGACTATAAGTAATTGGTGAATTTCTTATTATATCCATTTCAAAAGGATGGGAAAAAAAGAAAACTAAAAAGCCTACGGCTTAATAATCACTTATAAACAAATTAAGTTAAAATAATGCTATAAAAAGTGATAGAATATCTTTATTAAGACTTACGATCGTTTCATCGCACAATCGGCGACATTTTCAAAATCAATCATAATAGAAAATATTTTCACATTACTTAAAAACAATAATATAGTAAACAATGTCACGAGACATGAAGCATAATGAAAATATTGCAACCATAAAAAATAAAATGATTGATTTTGAAAATGTCGCCGATTGTGCGATGAAACGATCGTAAGTCTTAATAAAGATATTCTATCACTTTTTATAGCATTATTTTAACTTAATTTGCCTACGGCTTATTTGAAGTATCATTTGAGATAAAATGTTGCTAATCTTGCTAGTTCAGTTATCTAATCGTATATCAGTAAACTACTATGATATGAATAAAAAAATCTTTCTATTGATGAAAGGTGGTTTTCTTCGAACCCTGGATTTCCTTGTGTAAATGCGGATTAGGCTCCCTTAGAAAGACCCCCTACGGAGGGCACTCCCTCCCCTTCAGACCCATACCCCTCGTGTAGATAATTGGCCGTCATAAACAACAACTATTGATGAAAGTTGTTGAAAAGGACAGAGGATTCAGAGGACAGAGAACGATTCTGCGAAACGAGAACAGTGGGTACACTTTCAATCAATTTGTCAATTGTTGGGAAGCATCTTCTCTCTTCTTTCGATTTTTTTTTCGGTAAAAAATGCTATCAGCTTTAAATTTGGGGATGAATCACAAATCCTTAAATATACGATGATTTATTTATTTAATTATTTGACCTTTCTAGCATCAATGTGTTGTATGTATTTATTAGAATAAGAAACTATTTGTATAAATATAGTTTATACATGTATTTTTTAATGTATAACGCGATGACAATTGATTATGAATGGTTTTACTTCATAGGCATTCTCTATACGTGCAAACTGATTTTTCCATTAAAAAAGGTTTTTCACATTTAAAATTGACACAGGCATTTAAAAAAAAATCACGCATCATATATAAGATAAATTTTCAACAAATGGGAAATTATACATTATGATTTAATAAATTTTGAATTTATTTTTAAAAGATATATAGACGGCATTCGATTAAGCTTTTTTTCCCCTTTTTTTTCGGGGGGGGGGGGGGGGGAATTACCATATTTTGAGAAAAATCAAAAAGTTATTTTTGTGAAATGTATTACATTGCTATGAAAAATAGCAATTTGAAACGAAAGATGAAATCCACTTGCTCAAATATAAAATTTGAACAAAACAAAGATTAATTTATTTAGTTTCATCTGATAAAGTTCTTCTATTTAATAAAAGTGTTTTGTTTGCAAAACTTATTTTTTAAAGGCTAACATAATAAATATCATTTATGAAGTGTACGATTTCATTAAGGCTGTTCTTAACTGCTCTGCTCAACAAGCGCAAAACGTTTTGACACATTTACAAATTCATTTTTTAACAGAAAGGTATAAAATTGGAAAGCCTGGCCATGGAAGCGATTTGGATTTGAACTGTTTTTTTTTCATGTTTTGATCAATCAA
The DNA here is from genome assembly GCA_963932465.1 of Maratus speciosus. Taxonomy (NCBI): domain Eukaryota; kingdom Metazoa; phylum Arthropoda; class Arachnida; order Araneae; family Salticidae; genus Maratus; species Maratus speciosus. The sequence continues at coordinate 652,937,478 of OZ010787.1, read as the reverse complement.
TTATCTATTGAGCTATAAGCGATTTTGATCACGTGACAAACACGTTTTTCGCCTGCTTTTGAGTGCTCTTTCTTCCTTGCAAAAAAATGGAAAAAACAGCTCAATTACATAGTTTCTGAACAACAACGCCAGCTAGTTTCATGCATTTTTGAACAAAAATAAATTAAAACTTATGTCAGAAAGTTGCCCTTTTGGATTTGAGAACACAATGAAGTGTAGGATTTAAAAAAAGTGTTCTGAGCTGTGGTATTTATTTTTTAAATGCATCTGATTATATACAAATATCACTGTTACCATTAATATCGTTAATCCATATTCTATGGTTTGGATATTTGAAAAATTTAAAAATTCTATGCAATAAAATGTTTGGAATTGCATAGGAAAGAAGAAAAATCCGTTGTGGGCTGGTTTCCCTATGAGCAAGTTCATCATGTGTCTAAAAAGCGTTACATTCTTTTCACAAGTACTGTTATCCTCATTTTACATAGATCAACAATTTTTTTTTTTTGGGGGGGGGTAGGGGGGGTAGGGGGGGGGTTGTTAAACACGCGATTGCGTCATAGTCAGGTTCATTTTTTTCGGGTTTTACTGTAATTTAATTTTATTGCCTATAAATGCATCTACCCATCTTAAAGAATAATAAAAATAAATATATGAATGTTAATTGTGGAATAATAGCGATTTAAAAATGCGTGCATTTAAATTTTTTTTTTAAATGGTCCGGTCCAAATTTTATTGATATTTTTACTAGATGGGCCAGAGTAGTGCTGGTCCAGTGATTTTCAAATGAACTGGGGTTGGAACGGGGACTGAAAATTTTTGCTAGTTCAGACCACAAGAAGAATGCAGTCAAGGCTTGGGTCGGAATATAAATCCAGTCCCGGTCCCGGCCCATCTCGTTCCGAACCTCTAGAAATAAGTAATCCCCAAACCAGGTTCGGAGCGAGTATTAGAAAGGAAAATTGTGCCGGGCCCATGAAGACCCGTCCATCGAATTATCAAAAGATTAGTCCACAAAATTTTGTAAAGTTAAACAAAAAAATTCTAAAAAAAAAACAAAAACAAACGAGTTTTTAGTGAACTTCGCTCACTTTCATAGATGAGTTTGAGTTGAACGAGTTCGTTCCAAAAATTTTGAATTTGAACGTGAACTTGACTCATTTTTGAGAAACTGAGTTTGAGTTTGAATTAGTTCGTTTATTTTGTGAGCGTACCCAACACTGCTCATTTGTCACGTTTGACGTACAATTTCCGACTTGTTAGTTTTTGTTGCCGTACTTTTAAAAGTAATGGAGCAAGAATAAAAAATATTTATCATTAAATTAGAATTTAATATTTGGCCTTTTTACGTTAAAGTCTCATATTCACCAGATTTACATGCATTTGCAATTATAAGTCATAAACTTTAAAGCTACCGCTGCACGGTGGGTGTTTTACCGATTCTAGCTGGCCAAAATTGTTTTTGGCGTCAATATAATCGCATCGTCATGAAATTGAAAAACGTTACTGATATTCACTATTCAATGTTATGTATTGCAAAATCTAGCGTGTAGCAGTCATATTTTCGTTACAGGGGCATTCAAAAGTATTTCATTACATTACGGCCTATGGGGGAAAATCGTTTGCGCTGGTTTTAAATGTTAAATTTAAAAGTATTCGTACATCCTGAAAAATCGGTACATTTGCTGTCCCGTGATGAGATTATGCAGGACAGGTCTCGGAGCCCTTGAAAATCGGGACACCTGGCAACACGAGTCATATGCCAATTCTCCAGTTTTTAACAGGAGATTTGTTCAGGTAAATATATTTTAGCCCAGGGATTAATTTCTAAAAAAGGTACCGGAGCTCTAATATTCAGCAGTAATGTCACTCACCCCCTTATATTTATATATCATACATTTCAAAAATTTCAAGCAATTTCATCTACCGCAAAATAATTTTATTAATATATTTTGACTGTCTATTTTTATATAATAAAATCTAATAGTGAACTGACTAAAAACATTAAAAACAACGGTGGGGAGTTTAAAAAAAATGTTACACGCCATGATTTTCTTTATAGTAAAATACAACACACAGTGCTGTTCAGGTAAAGCTTCTGTACGCAGTGTTTATAAATGACGGCGGGTTCAGACTCATATTTAGATATTCACTAAAAATAATGGAAGTGCTGCAACGCCACTCTTGTGAGCTTCGGCGAAAATTAACCACCGGTTGGAGCTACAATGTTAAAAAATTTAATTGAAAGTGAAATTTATTTATTTCAATTAGAGAAATTTTTAAATTAAAACACGGAAAACTTTTTCAACTGTGTTTCATGAATTTCACCATTCAAAATTTCAAATTTCAAAACGTACGCATACGAAATACTTCAAATCAGTTTTAAATCATGCAGAATATATTTCTTCAAAGATCAGTCCAGTGAAATTATTTTATATCAATTAGGAAAATTTTTGACTTAAAACACGCAAAACTTTTCAATTATGAATGACGAATGCCACTCTTCAAAAACTCAAATTTCAATAATTCCTCATACGAATTACTTCAAATTAGTATTAAATCACGCAGAACATGCATCTTCAAAGATCTGTCGAGGGAAATTTCTTTATTTCAATTAGTAAACGATTTCACTTAAAATACGCAAAACTTATTGAACTTCGTTTTTCACACGTGGTCATACAAAAACTCAAATTTCAAATTCTATTCATACGAGATACTTCAAAATAGATTTAAACCAAATGGAACAGGTTTCTACTCAAAACTGTCGAGCAAAATTTAATTATTTCAAATAGCAAATTTTCTAGCTTAAAATTCGCAAAACTTTTCAGAGAGAGATTACACTTGTAGATGTTCTTTTATTCACAATTCAAAAAGTACTCATACGAATTTCTTCAATCAAAGTTTAAACGAAGCAGAACATTCTTCTGAACATTTCTGTTGTCTTATATTTTCAAATTTACTGACTGAAAAATTTTGTACTTAAAACTCGCAATACTGAAACTTGCAAAATCGAAATTTTCAGATCAAAACAACAATTTTCAGTTAATCTTGAACAATCAATGAATGTTTTATGTAAAATTGCTTCTTTTTATCAAATCTTTCTTCACTAATTTATTACTGATGATCTATTTTCCTTCAAATTGAAAAAAAAAAAAAAAAACGTTCTAACGGACTTTAGAATTTTGAACAAACAAGCCAGTCGAACTAGAGAGTCCACCGGCAAGCACCACGGAACAATTCAATGGGAAAGACAGAATCCAGCTCACACAGGCACCAGAATAATAAACGTGGCAAGCAATTCAATCGATTAAATATTTAAGTATATGTCGGAACCCACCGTCGCTTATAAATACTGTGTACTGAAGCGTTACCTGAACAGTGCTGTGTGTTGCATATTAGGACTAAGAAAATCATGGCGTGTAAGATTTTCTTAAAATTCCCGACCCTTTTATTTTAAAGTTTTTGCTTATTAGATTTTATATAAAAATTCATATCGATATATATAGTCAAAATGTATTAATATAATTATTTTGCTTAAGACGAAATTGCTTGAAGTTTTGGAAATGTATAAAATATAATCGGAATAGGGTGTAAAGGGGGGGGCGGGGGATTTCAAAATTACGTATATCCTTACTGCAGAGTATTAGAGGTACGGTAGTTTTACTCTTGGAAAATAAGCACTGGACCGAGGTTATGCATTAAAGAGGATACGCTATAGCTATGGAGGGTATACATATTCTCTTAATGATACCAGACGGTATTCAGCGTATATTCTCCACTACATCCCTGGTATGATTCATGATTTCGATGCCGTTGTCCCCATTTTCGTCTTCCCGCCCCCTCCCCCTTTTGGTGATACTGGATCTGTCAACAGTAGCTATAGAGATCAAGTCTTAAAAATATGAGACTCGGGTTTTTTTTTTTTTTTAATTTTCAATGTTTTAAAATTTTAAAAAGTGTGAGGAATAGCTACATATGAAAAATTTTAAAGTGATTGTTTATTCTGAAAAATAGGCGCCCCTCGCAATAATATAATGGGACATGTATTTCAGAAAATACTGTCAATGTGAGCGTTTTGAACTCAAATTTCCGGAGATGACTGCGCGAGAAAGGAGAAAAACCTGTCGTCACATGACAAAAATCGCTTAAAACCCGGTAAGTTATTTTTTAATCCAAAAATGGGAAACATAACTCTATTCCAAATCGCTTCCATAGTCAGGCATGCCCTTTTTGTACCATTACGTTTGAAAATAAGCCGGAATTTTTTTCGCTGCTGAGCAGATATTTTGAGAACCGCCAGGGGCGGACTGGCATAGTTTGGCCCACCCCGCTAGAGTTATGCGTTGGCCCATCAATCGACAACCCCATTCTTAAACTGTTTGAATACTGACTATCAACACTACCCTTTACTCTAAGTCTATGAAGATCCCTTAATTCCAATTCGAGACATATTCACATTTTTGTAATCGTTTATTTTCATTTTGGAGTAATTTAATCGTGAAAAAGAAAAAATCTTGTGTGTGTGTGGGCGGGTAAGGGGGGGGGGGGGAGGAGGTAACTTACCTAATTTTCATTTATTTTTTGATATGTAAAATTTAAACAATTAAAAGGTATATACATAATCAATAAAAACGTTTTAAATTTCTGATGGGAATTCTGTTCAGATATTTTTATTTTTTGTATTAAAAAAAAAAAATCCCTGCCGGCCCGGCCTACAGGAGGAGGTAGATTTCGAAGTTAAGTAGACTAATTTCACCAACAAAAACTAAATCATGATTAGAGATTTACCCGCTTTAACAATTTTATCTGATTGCTTATGACGAGTTTTTATTTCATTTTTATATAATAGCTGATTTTATCAGAATCATGTTAAGGAGGTATTCAAAAAAAATATTTTTCCATGCTCAACAACTCGAAATTTTCTGGCACATTTTCAGATTCATTTTTAATAGAAAAAAATATTAAACTTGCGATTTTTGAAGAAACGTGATTTTTGAAGAGATTTATGAAAGACCTGTGTTTTTATTTTTCGTTCGATTAATTGAAACTTGATTTATGAACAATTATTTTCTCAGTAGGACAATATTTTTCGTTTCTAACACAATCGCTTCGGGAAATTTCTGTTCAAAATGCCCACTTTGACATCATTTTTTAAAATATATTCTGCCTCTATCAAAAAATCGATCATTACGATACATTATATAGTTTCTGAATAAGAGAATCTACCAATTGGATGTGTTTGAGAGCAAAAATGAATTTAAAAATGTGTCAGAAAATAAGCAGTTTGGATTTGAATACTTCCTTTTCCAACACAATCCGCTTCGGGAAATTCGGTTTAAAAGGCCCACTTTGACAGCATATTTTAAAATATATTCTGCCTCTATCAAAAAATTGACCATTATGGTACATTATATAGTTTCTGAGTAAGAAAAGGTACCAATTGGAAGCCTTTGAGAGCAAAAATGAATTTAAAAATGAGTCAGAAAATAAGCAGTTTGGATCTGTACATCTTCCCTAGATATGTAAGTTAAGACCAGGGCCGAAACTAGCCTTTTTGGCGCCCGGGGCAAACATGGATTTTGGCGCCCCCCCCCCTCTCCACCACAAAGTAAATCTACAAAAATAATATTACTAAGTATCTAATAGACAACTTTTTTCTAAATTTAAAATATATAAAACTGAGCTATGTAATCAGCTTTGTCAAACATTGATCCATTAAAACCTTGAAAAAGGAATGAAAGGGAACCGAATTGCATTTTAATCTTTTTCAACTTTTTTTTTTTTTTTTTTAAACATAGTCTAAATGAGGTCGAGATCTAAAAAAAGAAAGGTTTTACTAAGAATTTTACTTTGTGCATTCCCCTTCCCGTTTGATTTTATTGTCCCGGGCAGTCATCGCCCATGGCAAGACGGAAAAAAAAAAGAAAGGAAGCTCAACACTGTTCAGCGGAAAAAAAAACAAACAGCTTTCATGGAATTTTTTTACCTAGAAGAAAAATCAGACTGAGGGGTCGCTTCGTGTTTGGTAGTTATCCGTAGTGGACAGTGGGGTGTCCCACAATAGAGACTGACCTTGAAAAACGGTAATGATTCTCCTCACAGGAAAAGATTTAAAAGATAGAAGGCAGACGCATAGGCATGATACTTTGCAATTTTGTATTGTAAATGACTCTTTTTATCTATTTGTAAAGTTTAATGCATTTGGTTCAGTTTTCCTTTTAAATTTTCCGACTGCGAGACATTTTTATTCAAATTTCATATATATATATATATATATATATATATACATTCTTGTGTCAAACGTCAAACAAAATCTGCATTTTGGCGCCCCTTCACCTCCTGTTAAAGCGGCGTCCGGGGTACGTGCCCCCTCTGCCCCCCCCCCTTGTTTCGGCCCGTGGAAACCCACACAGCCCGCTATTCCCCCTCAAAGGTCAAGATGGGTGGTGTCGGGCTGTCAAGTGAAGGAACGGGGAGCTTTCCTCTTTGGATTAACGCATTCGATTAATCTGCAGGGATATAGGGGCATCCATTTTGTGGCCTGGTGAAGTATAGAATTTTAAAAAAGGTTTTTTTTTCTCTTTTTTGTTGAGAACTTTTATCAAATACTACATTTCTTTAAAAAGACTACATTATAATGGAATACAATAATTAAAAAAAGTCCTTGATGTAAAAAAAACTGTGTCTGTAATATTTCGCTCTTTTTTAAACATATATACTAGCCTTTTATTTCGTTTCATTAAAATTCTGCCACAATGTTTTTACAGAAAATTCAGTTATAAGGGAATATAAAAATTATATAATACGATTTTAATTAAAATATTGTTCTAAACAATCTGTGCTGATGTACATTTTTTTTTTTTTTGGATGAAAAGGCATTTTTTCTTTTGGGAATTTATGTCATTTTCACCAACAGAATTGTCTATGCGTTTAAGATTAGTGCATCATTTCCTTCAATTATTTTTAAATGTTTCAGATTTTAGTTTTATTGGTTCATTTTGATTTCAAGGGATAGAAGAAAAGAAATTTAGAAATAAACTAATAAATTTTAGGAACTTTAAATGCAAGCTAAAGTTTATTGAATATGATATTATACTGACGCAATCACACTAACTTGTTCCATATATGAAAATGATCTTTTCTTTTGAAAATGGTGTCAGTTTCATCATCCGAACTAATCTCAAATCTAAGATTATGTCACCTTTTAAGGGCTTTATCAAAGAAATATGTCCCTCCGACAACACGGAGCTTTTAAATATTTACGGACACATTTTTAAATGCAAAAGCATGACGTTTGCAGGCATGACTACTGAAGCGATTTGGCATCGAATAGTGTTTACCAATCGTTGATCAATGAGTTACTTATATATTTATAAGCGATTTTTTCCACGTGACGACAGGTTTTCCTTTGACAGTATTTGATGAATGATCTTTTGCTTTTATTAAAACATGGAAAACACTCGATCGCATAGTATCTGCATGAAAGCACCTGCCAATTTCATGTGTTACAATATTCCTTTAAATATGACTACATTTTCATTTGTGGAACACCCTTCAATCTACTATAATCAAATTTTATTTTTTGAAACAACTCAAATTACCATGTTTAACAATCCGGCGAGGTTAGGACAGGGTTTTGAGGGCTTAGCTCGTAACGGCCTCTAATACATAAAAAATACTTTGAATTATTATTTAAGAGAAAAACTTTCTTAAAACTTGTTCAGTTAATAAAACTTTAAATTTTGTATTTTTCTCGGTGAATTAAAATAAATAAAGAAAATTTTCTTTTATTCTAAAAAATATATATATATTTTTTTTAAATCTAAGGCAACTTTTATTTTTCTAAAACCATCATTGATTTTTAAGAATTCCTTCTTAGCTTTCCAAGGAGCTTATTAGAAATGGCTGGAAGGAATTAGTTAACATTTGACAATTATTTAGTTATTTATTAGGAAGGGACCGAACCGATAGATACACACATGTTCAAATAATAACAGGGATGACAGGGATGACCGCCCCGGGAACCCAGCTTTCGCTTTAGAGTATAAGTGCAATCCCGGGGGGAGACAATCAAATAATAACAATTGAAAAAGATATATATATATTTTTTATATATTTTTTATATGTATTTTTTATATATATATATTTTTTAAAAGATATATATATGGTTAAGACCTGGTTTAGATGCTTGTTTTGCTATTATTCAACACTTTTCTAGGAAAAGTATTCTATTCTACCCTTCTGTGGTTTATTCACAAAAGAACGGGGACATTCAACAATGGGTCAGGAGATAAGAAGACTACATCCACATGAAAGAAAGTGCCCCTATTGCAGGATGTTCTTCAGTTTCATTAAAGATGAAAGCCATTAAAGATGAAAAACACCGCGTGACCACAAAAAAAGCATGTAGAATGATACGTCTATCTGGAGCTTAATCATTGCCTATATTTTTTTACTACCCAAATGTCCGCTCCGCAGGCAGACCCATTTCACCAAACAATTTCTCACCCTTCACTGACCACATCAGATTTATATTTTATCCCCTATCTCGCGGCTCCTATACAAAATGAGTAATACTTTTGTACACATTTTCCAAAAATTGCTGATGAGAGAGTGAAAGGAGAAATTAGGACTTGCCCAATCAAAAAAGAAAACCCTTCACGGGAAAAGAAAAATCTGTTTCATTTTTTTAAAAAGTTTTATTGAAAAGAAAAAAACTCAAAGAAATTATTTTTTTGGCCCACTATACCCGTTTGGCCCACCCAGCGATCGCGGGGTAGCGGGGTGGGCCAGTCCGCCCCTGAGAACCGCCTTAAAAGGAAAGTGATAGAAGTCAATAAAAAATTGAGTTAAATGCATGTATTATCTAGACATATTCAATCATAATGTATACATGAACATATCCGTGTAAGTGACTATTGCAGGAAAATATCTTTTAGAAAGCGGGCGAAGTCATTTATCAATCGCCATAGGAAATTATTATTATACGCGCACCCAGAAAATCTTTTTGTTCCTATTCTGAATTAAAATTATTATACTTAACGCTTGTTAACCGCTTTGTATGTAACATGTATCGATTCCTTGTAAAAAGAGCTTTAAAACGATACCAATTGTTTGTATTTTGGTTAAATATTACCAATGTTCTGAATAATTATTTGCATTAATTAATCTGTGACTTACACCACAATGCCTATTAATGATCCAGATAAAAACTTTTAAAGTTCAGCTGTGAAAAAAAAAAAAAGTCATAATTTTAAATAATTAGTAATATCTCTGCTAATAATGAACCTAAATGCATAAAATTAGTATCACTGGAACGCTTTTTTTACGAGGAATCGATACATGTTACACACAAAGCGATCTTTGCACGTTACGTATGAATATTTTCAATAATTCCCTCCACATGATATCGTAGAAATTACAATTGAAATAATCATTTGGAACCGTTAAAATTATGGAGCAAATTTTCGATACTATATATAGGCCAATCGGGGAGTATGTTATTAGTAAGATCATTGGTATCCGGTGGACGTTGTTTCGAATCTACCCGGCCATGATTTTTCCTTTTACTTTCTTCACGCTTTAAATATTTAAAAATAACTTCCTACAAGGGCAATGAATTGTCAATTACTACAAGAGGATTTAAAAGGCCTTAAATTATAGGGTTTAGAGTACGCGAAGACAAATATTTTCTTTTAATGCAAGTCATTTATTTAAAAATGACCCTAACTTTAGCATTATTTGAGATAAGTTGCGAATTTTCGCTAACGCAGGGAGTAAGAAGTACTGAATTGTAATTAAAAAAATTAATATATAAGCATGATATAAATAAAAAATATTTTTTAAAGTTTAAAAAGGATTTTTATTAATACGTAAGGCAATCGAAAAGCGTTTTTTATTCCTCTGTAAGAATAGTAAGTGTTTTAACTCTTGGTTTTCACGATTTTGAAAACCATAGTGGTATTAATACTAAAATAAATACACTAGATAATTTTAAAATTAAAATTCCAAAATTTTTTCAACGAATATAGGTCTCAAGGGGTCCTCCATTAATAATTTGAGTAATAATTTAATCCTTTGCGGCCGGCTTAACCCTTTAAAGTTAATTATTTCAATTATCATAGAATTTTTTGTGGGAAATTTTAAGACAAAACCTCATATCTCGCTTCCTATGGGCCGTAGCGCCTAAAAATTTGTCCGAAATTAGCTTTGCGGCGCCTAAGGAAACTTTTCCTCCCGCATCTTTTGGCACCCTCCGTTTTATTTTCTCTCATAGGGGCCACGGCACGTGGGGCGGAATGGGGCGGCTTTGTACAATTTCGTGTATTTGAGACTGTTTACCATCCGAACGTCTCACAATTAATAAGTTAAATATATCTTGACCTGTTTAAATAGCTGCCGTCAGGTTTCACCCCCCCCCCTACCCAATTTATAAATTTTTGAACTTTTTTGCAATTCAAGCTATGACAATGCAACAACTTCTATTTACCATTTCATAAGTTCATTGGCTTGTCCCACCCAAAAATTTTTACCTACTTATATTTCTCTTATAATCTATAATTTTTTCATCTTCTAAAATTTGTTATATATCATTTTAAAGGTAATTACAAGCTGAAATTTTCCCAACTAATTTTCTAGAGTTTTTTTTTATCTTCCCCTTCCTTTAACTTATAACTTTTTGGACTTCTTTAATAATAAAGATATTTTAATGAAACAACATCTACTCTCCTTGGACAAAGACATACATTTGGTCCCACCTCAAGATTATCATATAACCTTTAATTCTAAACATCTTATAACTATTTGAACTTTTTAGGGTTTCGTTCATCTGCCGAAACCCTATTCGTCTTGCTCCTCTGTCTGTCTGCCACAGAGCCCGTTCTCAGAAACTATACATGTTGGAGAATTGAAATTTTGCATACTTATAGATGAACACCTGAGGCCAGGCGACAAATCATAAAATCTTGAAAAAGTCTTACGTTTAACCTTTTGAGCTACCGCATATGTATATTAAGTAATTCTTTCTAAGAGAGCCCCTAATTAAGTTGGAGACATGAATTTTTGCATACGTATAAAACAGCGAAATTCATGGCAATGCATAAAGATTACCTCATTTGGGTCGATACAGCTCAAATCAATGAGTCATGTTGAAAATTTCCGAAGGAAGAAACGAGATTTTTGTTAATACAGATAGTTTCGGTCCGGCCGTTGTTTCACCAGCATTTTCGATAAAGCAGTCTGCAGTTTTTAATGAGCGCGTGAAAAACGTCTTCAAAGTTTAATCCTGTGAGCATTGCTTCCTTTATAATTTGCACTCGCGTCTTGAGTTAGTCATGACTTTTAATTATAAACAGCAGTAGTGCCAACTTTCGAAAAATATTGGGTGGGCTGAAAATTTTTGAGTAAAATAACACATACAATTTTTTCCCCTTAGTGTGTATGTATGTGGAAAGAGTGAGGGGAGGAGCGAATGACTACAGGCGATAATTCGAAATTAAATTGTTTTTTTAAACAAATTTTTAAATTATGATATTATAATAATTTTATAAATAATTTGATTAAATTATATTCTTATAAGTCCTTCGTTATAAATACATTGATATTTATTTTAAATAACATTGGAATTCCTAAGTATTTTAAGTGCAAAAAAACTAAATGTCAAGTAAAGCATACATTATAGTCACCTAAGTGCTTTATCAATTTAAGAAAAAATGTGGCAAATATGCAGGAAACTTGTTTTCGTGAGAAATTTAACTATACATCGCTGAAGTGCTGAAGGTGTTTTCAGTGTTCCTCTAAGTCTAATTGGTGTCCTTATTATTTTTTAAACAACACTATTTTGAGAACGTCAGTAAAACCAAATTTCTTTTCAGTGATTAAATAATTAAAGAAATCAATTATGAATTAAATCAATTAAAATTGGGCGGGGCAGAGATCAAATTATTGGGTGTGCTCGCGCCCCATGGGCCAATATAAGTTGTCGCCACTGCGTATTAGCTGAATACCTCAGACCACACGACAAATCATAAAATTTTGAAAAAGTCTTATATTATTTTCTCCTCCGGGCTCTGACTTGTATATTTTAAGCAATTTTTCTAACCTCCGCCCTTTTTACCAGGGTAGCACTTTTCCAATTTTTGCCGATACCCCTTTGAACATTCTTTCATATTATGCACCATAGCCTTACAATTTTAGTTCCACTTTTTACCGCCAGGGCGCCTACTTATCTCGGGTGCTATGGACCTAATCCCTTTGACTGATATATATACGGATAGTATGTAAAACGGAGTTTCGTTCGGATAGAGGTTTGTTTAGAATAGAGTGCGCCACTGGGTGCGAAATGCGGAACTAACAGATTTTTCAAAAGGATAGTGTTTTGAAAGGAATATTAAACGAAACCCTCTGTGCGATCTGTGATCACACTTACCCACCTGTTTGTAAAATGAGCTAGAGAGTTGGAAGAATTATTAAATGCATTGTCTACAGTTCACTAGGCAGTCCCACCAATCTATTTTCAAGCTCAACTACGTCTTTCTCCTTTTAAACTATTAATTTTAATACGTTATTAAGTAAACTACATGGTTTAGGGTCTTTACAGTTCAAGTGCGGCGAGGACTTTTCTTCCCCGAGTAAGTATTAATTTATTATTTATTAAAACAAAAACTACAGTTATCCCCCCCCCCCATGAGCCAATTAAATAAACTACGAATCTGGTCACAATGAGTGATTTAATTCTTTGTTTTCTTTTGTTTTGTTGTCTGTTTCTTCCTTTTCTTTTTGAACAAATCGTGGTATCGGAATGCGGTTGCACCACAACACTTGTCAAGTAGTCGGAAATTTCGTGATGAAAATTTGAAGTGTTTTTTTACTTTTCTACAAAACATCCGACGTTTCGACCCTTTTTCTGGTTCTAATACTATAATTGGGTCGTTTTCTGAATTTTAGAAATGTGAATGGACTTACGGGACACCCTGTATGTGCTCTAGAATAAACGTTTTCAAAGGAGATATTATTCTTGTCTATTTATGAATTTGTAGCAATTAATCATTTTTGTCAAAAACAATAAATAACATTACAGTAAAACCCGTGCATATGGATCCTGCCTATAACGGAATTTTTTTTTTTTCAGAATTTCACCAAACTTCATATTGTGTTTGACTTAGTATCCATTACTACAGAAGAAGTTCTCGCTGGAATGATAAGAAGTGAAAAAAGAAACTTGCTGTTATACACTTAAACATTTAATCCTACGTAAGTAATGTCTATGTTATATGAAACTTGATTTAATTAGATTTAACTTGTAATGTCATGATACAGATTGGTCTTTATTTATAAAAACAAGTTATTTTTAAATTAAGAAATTAATAAGGCACTACCTAAATAACAAAATTCAAAAACTTCGATTACATATACATTCGCAGAAAATCCCGTCAAGACGGAAGTGGTAGAGACCGGAAGGAAGTTTCGTTTTATATAAATTTCCGTTTAAACAGGTATAATTTTATGGTGTTCATTTCGTCGTCACCCAGAAACTCTTCCCTTTGAGACTGATTCCGTTATAGAAGATCTGTTAGTTCTGTGTCAGGCTTACCCTATACATATACAATCGCAAGGGACAGGAAAAAGTATTTTTTAGACAGGATTCTGTCTTATCAGATTTAATTGTACGGTTATTTTTCTTCCGGATAATGAAAAGTTACCTTTTAAGATGGGATTACGTTATAGACAAGTTTTACTGTATATATAACATACATAAAAAGGTAGTTTTTTTACAGAAGTGCAATATACACATGCTAAAGTAATGTAATTACTGTTTTTAAATCGAAGAATTATTTTAAGCACTGTTCAATGTTGACATCGGCCACGATGGTTCACCTACGTAAGTTTAATAGGATAAAAAACTATACATAACAATTTAACACACTTTTTCAGGCATATGATTGACTAGGTTGTAGTATGCTGTGTACATTCATTTTTTTTTTTATTTGCCTATTTTTTTGGGAGGGGAATGGGGGAGTTTCTTTTTAAAACAAAAATCTGTTGTCAGATTTTTCAAATAGTCGTTTTTTGTTTGCCATTGCCATAATTTAAAAAGCTGATATTTCCAAACAGTGTATTTTCAATTATACAGAATGTACACATGAATAATGGAAATGAATGAAACCTTTAAAATAAATAAAGAGCAGAAAGCACTTATGGGTAAAAATTACCTCATATTTAAGGCGAATTTTGCAGTCGTGGAAAGGAAAATTTCCCCGTCCCTTCCCCCGTGCTATCTCTGCAACAAAATACTGTAGAAGAAAGTTCTGGCACCAAACGATTGGAAATAAAGCCTATTTTTAAATGATGTATATAAAACTTGCTTAGGGAGTCATCTACATATCAAAATGAACCCAAACTTTGTTTTATTTAGATAGCAATACCCAAGTTTGACACCATAAATTACTTCTACACCCTTCACAATTAACCTAAATCCAAATTTTCATAAAATTCATACGATTAGTTTCAGAGAAATTATTTTTAAATGAGCCTATTTTAGGGGCTGTATCCAAATTGAAGTTCGATACTCGATTGCTGAAATACTACAGAGTCGCTATGTCACTTCCGTAATGTAACTGCCAATATGACCATGTTTCAACTATCGCCAGCCCAAATGTTTCCATAAAATGAGTAAAATATATTTTTTCAAATTATGCTTTTCTGCACATCATAAACCATCATTTTGACATTTTTTATTCATAGTTCGAAAACTACTTGGAAGAAAAAGCTGAAATTGAGAATTCGCATAAAGCAGGACATAATATAAATCTATCAAAAAAAAAAAAGTAGGTTGCAATTCAAATTTTTTTTCGCGCATTAATTTCATAATTCAGATTATAAATTTTTTAATATTACAAATTCAATGTATTTATGTATGGGTTTCTTAGTATTATAACCATACAAAAAAATGATCACATTAGGATTATAATTTCAGGAGATATTAATAAAAATATGAAAATGTAATTTAACGTTAGAATATCTCAATTGTGAATTTTTATAATTCAAAAACCGATCATCCAAATGACTTGCAATTTCATTTTTCGGCATAGTTTGAACCAAAGATTTAAAATATGTTGTCAAAATTGGGTGTTGCCTTTGGAAAAAAAAAGTTCGGGCTGGTTTTGATTTGTGTATGGCCCCCTAATTAAATTTTATATACATCATTTAAAAGTAAACCTTATTTTTTATCGTTTGATACCAGTAATTTTCATTTATTATAATTAGTTGCAGAGTTAGTCGGGTGTTTATTTTTTTTTTCCACGACTGTACATTTTCAAGCATTAGGTATCACATTATTTTTAGGTTATCTCAAGTATTTTTTAATGATACACGAGCATGATTTTGTAATGATACACATGAATAACAGTGTATAAAGAGAAGTTTTTTCTCTTTATTATTTAAATCAAATTTTGATTTTTAAGGTTACTTGAAACATTTATTTTACTTTAACATAATGGACTTTTTGGTGCGTTCGTAATTAAATACGTAGTTTCAGTGTTGAATTCAAACACTTCTCTCCGGGAGGGATTTCTGTAGCTCCGGGGGGGGGGGGGACATTATAGCGTTCCGTGTGGGAAATTGCAATTTTTGACCATTGAAAACACAAAATCTCTAATTCCGGGGGGGGAGACGTCCCCCCCGGGCCACCCCTTGAAATCAACACTGAAGGGAACTTTTGCCGATGTATGCCTGCGATACCAAGCAAGCTCAGATGACAAGCACACAACGGTTCCCCACGGTCGCTGGTAATCCCAAAGACCTAACGGGCGATACTTACCGAATGGTGCTACAACCAGCCCGGACTCCAAATGTAATTACATTTCTGCAGCTAGAAATAATAACTTGAAGATATTAGTAGATATCAACATTCTTATCAAATACTTGAAAATACTTGAAAAAAGCTGAATCCTGCTTCCTTTGAATAATGTAATAATAGGTGATGACGAAAAATTCATAAATAATGAAGCAAATTCGGTAATCTTCTTTAACACTTTCAGGGACAAAAAATTCTGTTCGTAAACTGATGAAATAATTGACTGACACCAGAATATTTACAAAAGGCCGAGAAGCGATAACAGCAAAAATTACAGTAAGAACAAATTACAGAAATTCAACAGTAAGAAATTTTTTTAAACACGCACAAAAAGCAGAGAGTAAACTCAAAACGACCACGAGTAAAAACTATAGATACCGTTGCGTTTCATGCTGTGTCTGGCACTCCTCATCGCCGTTCGGAAACTATTGAGTCTAAATTTCTGAGCGCTAGATAGAAATACACTCCTAAGCGAGAGACACGCTACGTCACATACCATATAAGCGCTTTAGTAAAAATAGAAAGATGTTTAGGCTTCGGATTTTCGAAAGCTCTTTTCCTCTGGGCTCCTGAGCACACTATTTATGAGCTCCGGTGAATTCTGACTAACTATTAAATATCCTCTACAAACAAAAGTACCGGAGCGGAGCTCCATCAGAAATTAACCGCTGCCTATAGCGTAAACATTCTGAAGTTTTTTTTACTTCGTTAGTAATCGGGTCATAAAAGTGCAATAAATCCTTTTAAAATGGAACCTGTCTATAACGGGTTACTGTTTTAAACTTAAAAATTTCGCGGTTTCTACGGAAAGCATACACTGCAATTATACCTGCTAAGACGAAAATCTGTTTAAATCGGAAATGTTCTACGGTCTCTTGCGATCCCATTTTATCAAGTTTTCTATACTAAATAAACACAAAAATCTTATAAAATAATATCTGTGAAAGCGGAATTGCGTTTATAATGAATTGTTTCTTTTAGAACAGAATTCCGTTATAAACAGGCTCATTTTCACAGGATTTACTGGACAAAGTACATTAAAATCTGTAGAAACAAAATAGCTATGAACAGCAAAAAATCCGATTTTGACAGGCTCCCGTCTATTCAGATTGTATTTGTAAGATATTCCTTTCGAAGGAACTATGAACATTTTCCGCTATAGACAGGTCCCGTCTTCTCGGGCTTCACTGTATTAAGTTCCACTCTATGAAGACTCATGTATAGCAGGATATGAAAATAAATTTAAAAATGTTTGTACAACCTGAAAAATCGGGACATTTAATGTCCCGTGCAGTGGTTACGCGGGACAGGTCTCGTGGAACTTGAAAATCGGGACACCTAGCAAAACTAGAGCATACTTGCCAATTCTCCAGTTTTTAACGAGAGATTTGTTCAAATAAACATATGAGCCCAGGACTTAATTTCTGAAAAAAAAAAAAAAAAAAAGATTGCGGAGCTCTAATATTCTGCAGTAATGCCCCCCCCCCCCCTCTTATATTTATATAAGAGGGGGGGGGGACACATACATTTCAAAAATTTCAAGTAACTTAGTCTTCAGCAAAATAATTTTATTAATATATTTTGACTAACATCCATATGCATTTTTATAAAATAAAATCTAATAATCGAACTGAGCAAAAATCTTCAAATCAGGGGTGGGGAATTTTAAGAAAATCTTACACGACATGATTTTTTTCTCATAAAATGTAACACACAGCGCTGTTCAGGTAACGCTTCAGTACACAGTATTTATAAGTGTCTGTGGGTTCCGACAAATACTTAAATATTTGCTAAAAGTAGAGAAATTGCTGCAGCTCCACTCCTGTGAGCTTCGGCGAAAATTGAGCACCGGTTGGAGCTAAAATGTTGATCAGTAAGAATATTTTTTTCCGTACTAAATAAAGACAACAATCTTATACGGTAAAATGTTTGAAAGCGGAATTGCTTATATAAGGAATTTTCTTTTTTAGAACAAAATTCCGTTATAAACAGGATCCTTTTCGCAGGATTTACTGGACAACGAACAGTAAGACCTGTAGAAACAGAATGAACAGCAAAAAAATCCGTTTTGGACAGGCTCCCTTATAATGAGGTGGATTTTTAAGGTATTTCTTTCGAAGGAACTATGGACAACTTCCGCTATAGACAGGTTCCGTCTTCTAGGTCTTCACTGTATTAAATTCCACTCCATGAAGGCTCATGTATAGCAGGGTACTAAAATAAATTTAAAAGTATTTGTACATCCTGCAAAATTGATACATTTGCTGTCCCGTTCAGAGGTTAGGCGGGACAGGTCTCACAGCCCTTGAAAATAGGGACACCTGGCAACACGAGTAATAGCGTACTTGCCAATTCTCCAGTTTTTAACTGGAGATTTGTTCAAATAAACATATTTGATGATAAACATAAAAGCAAATAAACATAGAAACATACCCAGGGCTTAGTTTCTAAAAAAGGTAGAGGAGCTGTAATATTCTGCAGTAATGTCACTCATCCCCTTACATTTATATATCATACATTTCCGAATTTTCAAGCAATTTCATTTACCTCAAAATAATTTTATTAATATATTTTGACAATGTTTATATGCATTTTTATATAATAAAATCTAATAAGTGAACAGACTAAAAACGTTGAAATCAAGGTTGGGGAGTTTTAAGAAAATGTTACAAGCCATGATTTTCTTTATAGTTAAATACAACACACAGTAGTTCAGGTAAAGGCTTCGGTACGCAATGTTTATAAATGACGGCGGGTTCAGACTCATATTTACATATTTACAAAAAATAATGGAAGTGCTCCAACGCCGCTCCTGGGAGCTTAGGCGAAAATTAAGCACCGGTTGGAGCTACAATGTTAAAAAAAAATTAAATTAAAAGTGAAATTAATTTATTTTAATTAGAGAAATTTTTAGCTTAAAACGCGCAAAACTTTTTAAACTGTGTTTTATGAATTTTACCATTCAAACACTAAAATTTCAAAACGTATACATACGAAATTCTTTAAAACAGTTCGAAATGTTGCAGAACATAATTCTTGAAAGATCAGTCGAGTGAAATTATTTTATATCAATTGGAAATTTTTTTGACTTAAAACGTTCAAAACTTTTTAATTATGAATAACGAATGTCACTCTTCAAAAACTCAAATTTCAATAATTCCTGATACGAATTATTTCAAACGAGTATTAAATCGCACAGAACATGTATCTTCAAAGATCTGTCGAGGGAAATTTCTTTATTTCAATTAGTAAAAGATTTCACTTAAAATACGCAAAACTTATTGAACTTCGTTTTTCACATGTGGTCATACAAAAACTCAAATTCTATTCGTGCGAATTACTTCAAAATGGATTTAAACCATGTGAAACAGGTTTCTACACAAAACTGTCGAGCAAAATTTAATTATTTCAAATAGCAAATTTTCTAACTTAAAATTTGCAACACTTTTCACAGATAGATTACACTTGTAGATGTACTTCTATTCACAATTCAAAAAGTACTCATATTAATTACTTCAAACAAAGTTTAAACGGAGCAAAACATTTTTCTGAACATTTCTGTTGTCTTATATTTTCAAATTTACTGACTGAAAAATTTTGTACTTAAAACTCGCAATATTGAAACTTGCAAAAGTGAAATTTTCAGATCAAAACAACAATTTTCAGTTAATCTTCAACAATCTATAAATGTTTTATGTAAAATTGCTTCTTTTTATCTTTCTTCAATAATTTATTACTGACGATCTATTTTCTTTCAAACTGAAAAAAACGTTCTAACGGACAAACAAGCGAGTCGAACTAGCGAGAGCCCACCGGCAAGCACCACGGATCAATTCAACGGAAAAGACAGAATCCGGTGCACACAGGCACCAGAATAATAAAGGTGCCAATCATCTTAATCGATTAAATATTTAAGTATATGTCAGAACACACCGTCGCTTATAAATACTGTGTACTGAAGCGTTACCTGAACAGCGCTGTGTGTTGCATTTTATTACAGAGAAAATCATCTTCCAAAAAATCGAAGCCTAAACATATTCCTTTGCTTACCAAAGCACTTACATAATATGTGAGGTTGGGTTTCGCGCGCATAGAAGCATACTTCTATCTAGTGCTCAGAAGTGTATACTCAATGGTTTCCGAACGGCGACGAGGAGTGCCAGAATCTGAATGAACCGCAACCGTATCTACTGTTCTTACACGTGGTCGCGTTGCGTTTACTCCTGTTTTTTGTGCGTGTTTGAAAAATACTCTTACTGATAAACATTTTAGCTGCAACCGGTGCTTAATTTTCTCCGAAGCTCACAGGTGCGGAACTGCAGCACTTTCTTTATTTCCAGTAAATATTTAAGTATTAGTCGGAATACACCGTCGCTTATAAATACTGTTTACTGAAGTCTTACCTGAACAGCACTGTGTGTTATGTTTTACTACAAGGAAAATCATGGCGTGTAAGATTTTCTTAGAACTCCCCGCATCCCTGATTTTATTCTTTTTATTCAGTTCATTTATTAGATTTTATTACATATAAATGTAAGATATAGTCAAAATATGTTAATAAAATTATTTTGCGGAAGACTAATTTCCATGAAATTTTGGAAATGTATGATATATAAGGGGGGGGGGGGGTGTGGACATTAATGCAGAATTTTAAAGCTCCGTCCCTTTTTTTTTTTTTTTTTTAAAGAAATTAAGCCCTGGGCTCAAATATGCTTATTTGAAAAAAAAGCTTGTTAAAAACCGGAGAATTGCCAAGTATGCTGAGACTAGAGTTGCCAGATGTCCCGATTTTCAGGCACTCCGAGACCTGTCCCGCGTAACCACTGCAAGGGACAGTAAATGTTCAGGTTTTTCAGGGTGTACAAACATTTATTTTCGTATTCTGCTATATATGAGTCTGCATCGAGTGGAACTTAATACAGTGAAGACCTAGAAGTCAGAACCTGTCTATAATGGAAAATTTTAAGTTTAAAACAGTATTCCGTTATAGACTGGTTTTAGTTTGAAAATGTTTTTTTTTTTTTTTTTAATGTCCCGTTCAGTAATATATTCGTAGGGAAAAAAAAAAAAAAAGGTTTGCACTATAGGAAATAAAAAAAAAAATACCCAGAAGGTTTACTCTATAGGCTGAGGCAGTGCTTAATTTGCCGGTTCTTCTTTGTTTGTAGTGAATATTTAAAAATCAGTCAGAATTCACCGGATCTCATAAATACTGCGCTCATGAGCCCAACCCATCGGAGCTTCCAAAAAACCGAAGCCTAAACATCGTTCTTTGCTTACCAAAGCACTTGCATAGTATGAGACGTAGGGTATCGCGCGCATAGGAACATACTTCTATCTATGCTCACAAGTGTAGATTCAATGGTTTCCGGAAGGCGACGAGGAGTGCCAGATTCTGAATGAACTGCAACCGTATGTTACTGCTCTTACTCGTGGTCGCGTGGCTTGTACTTCGTTTTTTGTTTTGCTTTGAAAAAAATACTTACTGGTCAACAGTTTAGCCTGAACCGGTGCTTAACTTTTTTTTTCGAATCTCACAGGAGCGAAACTGCGCACTTCTTTTATTTTTAATAAATATTTAAGTATTAGTAAAAACCCACCTTTGCTTATAAATACTGCATACCGAAGTCTTACCTGAACGGCGCTGTTTGTTGTATTTTAATAGTTGATACAAAAAAATCATGCCGAGTAGGATTTTGTCAAAATTCTCCACTCCTGATTTTAATGTTTTTACTCAGTTCATTTATTAGATTTTATTATATAAAAATGCATATCGATATAGTCAAAATATATTAATATAATTATTTTGCTTAAGACAAAATTACTTCAAGTTTTTGGAAATGTATAAAATATAAATGGAAATGAGGGGGGTGGGGGATTTCAACATTACGTATATTCTGACTGCAGAGTATTAGAGCTCCGGTAGTTTTACTCTTGGAAATTAAGCCCTGGACGAATTTATGCACTAAAGACTATACGCTATAGCTATGGAGGGTATACGTACTCTCTTAATGATACCAGAAAGTATTCAGCGTATATCCTCCACTACATCCTTGGTCTGGTTCCCGATTTAAATGCCGTTGTCCCCATTTTCGTTTCCCCCCCCCCCCTTTTGGTGATACTGGATCTGTCAACAGTAACTATAGTGATCAAGTCTTAAAAAAGATGAGACTCGATTGTTTTTTTAATTTTCAATGTTTTAAAATTTTTAAAAAGAGTAAGGAATAGCATCATAAAAATAAAAAATATATATATATATAAATTTTTAAAGTGATTGTTTATTCTGAAAAATAGGGTACCCCTGGCAATAATTTAATAAGACATGTATTCCAGAAAATAAGGTCAATGTGAGCGTTTTGATCTCAATTTCCGGAGGTGAATGCGCGAGAAAGGAGAAAAACCTCCCGTCACTTGACAAAAATCGCTTAAAACCCGATAAGTGATATTTTAATTAAAAAATGGGAAACATAACTCTATTCCAAATCGCTTCCATAGTCAGACGTGACCTTTTTGTGCCATTACGTTTGAAAATAAGCCGGAATTTTCTCGCTGTAAACACTAACGTCTGAAATTCAGTTAAAAAAGTGTCTTAAGTGGATGGTCACATTTTAAGTGAAAAAAAGGTGTCTTACTTTTTAAGACACCCTTTTGCATCTGAAATTAAAACATTGGAAACGTCTTAAAACGCCGCCATTTTTAAAACGCTTGAAATGTCTTAAAACGCCGCCATTTTTAAAACGCTTGAAATGTCTTAAAACGCCGCCATTTTTAAAACACTTCAAATTTCTTAAAAAGAAGCTATTTTTTAGACATTCGAAACAAAAAAATTTTAGTTCCACTTTTTACGCCAGGGGCGCCTACTTATCTCGGGTGCTATGGGCCCAATCCCTTCGACTAATATATATACGGATAGTATGTAAAACGGAGTTTCGTTCGGATAGAGGTTTGTTTAGAATAGAGTGCACCCCTGGTTGCGAAATGTGGAGCTAACAGATTTTTCAAAAGGTTAAAGTGTTTTGAAAGGAATATTAAACGAAACCCTCTGTGCGATCTGTGATCACACTTACCCACTTGTTTTTAGTATCACACTCCTTGTGTGCAAAATCCATTTTCAAAGTTTTTTTTTTCTTCTTTTTTTTTAACTATCATATTCCTTGTGTGCAAGCGGTCCATTCCAAACTACGAGTACATATAAATATTTTCTTTCCCCTTTCGGGATAGAGTTTCAAAGCAAAGGCAATCTAAACTGCGACAAAAAAAACATTGTTTCAAATCCTTGTGAAATATGTAAAAGGTACTTAATTTTCAAATTAAAATTCAAGTAATTTATTCTTGTTTCTATTTTGATATTGCTTTATTTTTATTAAGCACTTGTTACCATTATAGAAATAACCCATATATTTCTCCTTAATCTTAAAATTGAAGCATTCTCGATTGTCCGAAAATTTCGATTTTCCGAAAGGTGGTCGGTCCCAATTACTTCGGATAATCGAGGTTCTACTGTATTAAATTTCAAACCATTCGGTTGGTTGTTTTTGCGCTGTTATAGGCAGACAGACGGACGGACTAGAATTTAGGTGCTACGTATTTATATAATTACGAACGCACCTAAAAAGGCAATGAATTGAAACAAGTGTTTAAACTTTGAACTTGATGTGTGAAATAGGTTACGGGCATCCAAGATACTCTGTAACACAGCAACACAGTACATTTGTTTGGAATCTAGTGCAAAATGTATATTTATCGATGTCGATCATTATTAACCCTTAAATGCATAACGATGGATGTCTACATAACTTTTTATTTAATTCTTAGCAACCAGTATATTTATATAAAAATATTAATCCTGTAAAAATTACAAAAATATAAATTTAAAAATCTATCTTAAAATTTCTGGCGGTCTAATATTTAATAAAAGAGTAAAAAAAATAATTCTAAAAAAAATAATTTATAAATTTAGCGGTTAAGGCTGTTCTTAACCGCGCTGCTCAACAAGCGCAAAACGTTTTGACACATTTACAAATTCATTTTTTAGCGGAAAGTTATAAAATTGGAAATCCTGGCATGGAAGCGATTTGGAATCGAACTGTTTTTTCCATTTTTGGATCAGTAAATTACCTATTGAGTTATAAGCCATTTTGGTCACGTGACAAAGACGATTTTCGCCCTTCACGGACTGGTTTTTCTACTTTCTTCGGGTACTTCGGCTCAAAACGTCATCTTTGACACTATTTTCTGAAAGATCTATTGCGTTTGCGAAAAAACGGAAAAAATATCTCTATTTACATAGTTTCTGAACAACAACACCTGCTAGTTTCATGCATTTCCGAACAAAAATAAATGAAAACTTATGTCAGAAAGTTGCCCTTTTGGATTTGAGAACGCCCTTAAGTTTTACAAAATAAAAAATTATTTAGATTCATACTTATTAAAATATTTACTGATTTGCAATATTTTAGTTTTTACTTGTATTAGCAGTTGTGCAACGTAAGAAAAGGTTGACGTATTATACAAAAAATTGTATCTCTTATTTTTAGGGTTTCGTTCATCTCACGAAACCCTATTCGTCTCGCTCCTCTGTCTGTCTGTCTGTCCGTCACAGAGCCCGTTCTCAGAAACTATACATGTTGGAGACATGAAATTTTGGGTACTTATAGCTGAGCACCTCACATCATACGACAAATCATAAAATTTTGAAAAAGTCCTACATTTAACCCTTTGGGCTCCCGCATGTGTGTTTTAAACAATTCTTTCTAAGTGAGCTCCTAATTAGTTTGGAGGCGTGAAATTTTGCATACTTATAGCTGAACACCTCACATCAAACGACAAATCATAAATTTTTTAAAATGTCGTACTTTAACCCTTTGGGGTCCCACATGTGTATTTTAAACAATTCTTTCTAAGTGAGCCCCTAATTAGGTTGGAGGGGTGAAATTTTGCATACTTATATCTGAACACCTCACATCCAACAACAAATCATAAAATTTTGAAAAAGTCGTGCATTTAACCCTTTGGGGTCCCACACGTGTATTTTAAACAATTCTTTCTAAGTGAGCCCCTAATTATGTTGGAGACATGAAATTTTGGGTACTTATAGCTGAACACCTCACATCATACGACGAATGATAAAATTTTGGAAAAGTCGTACATTTAACCCTGTGGAGTCGCGCATGTGTATTTTAAACAATTCTTTCTAAGTGAGCTTCCTAATTATTTTGGAGACGTGAAATTTTGCATACTTATAGCTGAACACCTCACATTATACGACAAATGATAAAATTTTGAAAAAGTCGTACATTTAACCCTTTGCGCTCCCACATGTGTATTTTAAACAATTCTTTCTAAGTGAACCCTAATTAGGTTGGAGGAGTGAAATTTTGCATACTTATAGCTGAAAACGTCACATCAAACGACAAACCATAAAATTTTGAAAAAGTCTCACGTTTAACCCTTTGAGCTACCACATATGTATTTTAAGCAATTCTTTCTAACAGAGCCCCTAATTAAGTTGGAGACATGAATTTTTGCATACGTATAGCTGAATACCTCAGACCACACGACAAGTCATAAAATTTTCTAAAAGTCTTATATTATTTACTCCTCCGTGCTCTAACTTGTATATTTTAAGCAATTTTTCTAACCTCCGCACTTTTCACCCGGGGAGCACTTTTCCAACACCCCTTTGACCATTCTTTCATATTATGCACCATAGCCTTACATATTTTAGTTCCACTTTTTACCAATAAGGGCGTCTACTTATCTCGGGTGCTATGGGCCCAATCCCCTCGACTAATATATATACGGATAGTATGTAAAACGGAGTTTCGTTCGGATAGAGGTTTGTTTAGAATAGAGTGCGCCCCTGGTTGCGAAATGTGGAACTAACACATTTATCAAAAGGATAAAGTGTTTTTTTTAGGGTTTCGTTCATCTTACGAAACCCTATTCGTCTCGCTCCTCTGTCTGTCTGTCTGTCCGTCACAGAGCCCGTTCTAAGAAACTATACATGTTGGAGACTTGAAATTTTGTATACTTATAGCTGAACACCACACATCATACGACAAATCATAAAATTTTGAAAAAGTCGTACATTTAACCCTTTGGGCTCCCACATGTGTATTTTAAACAATTCTTTCTAAATGAGCCCCTAATTAGGTTGAAGGTGTGAAATTTTGCGTACTTATAGCTGAACATCTTACATCAAATGACAAACCATAAAATTTTGAAAAATTCGTACATTTAACCCTTTGGGCTCCCACATGTGTATTTTAAACAATTCTTTCTAAGTAAGCCCCTAATTAGGTTGGAGGCATGAAATTTTGCATACTTATAGCAGAAAACTGAGGCCAGGCGACAAATCATAAAATCTTGAAAAAGTCTTACGTTTAAACCTTTGAGCTACCACATATGTATTTTAAGCAATTCTTTCTAAGAGAGCCCCTAATTAAGTTGGAGACATGATGAATTTTTGCATACGTATAGCTGAATATCTCAGACCACACAACAAATCGTAAAATTTTCAAAAAGTCTTATATTATTTACTCCTCCGGTCTCTAACTTGTGTATTTTCAGCAATTTTTCAAACCTCCGCACTTTTCAACCGGGGAGCACTTTTCCAACTTTTGCCGACACACCTTTCACCATTCTTTCATATTATGCACCATAGCCTTACATATTTTAGTTCCACTTTTTACCGCCAGGGGCACCTACTTATCTCGGGTGCTATGGGCCCAATCCCCTCGACTAATATTTCTACGGACAGTATGTAAAACGGAGTTTCGTTCGGATAGAGGTTTGTTTAGAATAGAGTGCGCCACTGGTTGCGAAATCTTGAACTAACAGATTTTTAAAAAGGATAAAGTGTTTTGAAAGGAATATCAAACGAAACCCTCTGTGCGATCTGTGATCACACTTACTCACTTGTTTTCATTATTTTTCCTGCGTTATAAACCTTTCGGAGATATATTTCAGAGATTTCTGTATAGTTTTTTTCGAAACAAAATAAAAAATCCATGCATTTAAGGGTTAAAGATGAGTTCGGGCTCTTTGTTCAGTCTTCTATTTTGTGACTTCAGAGTTCGAGCCCGATACTGAAATTATATGCAGTAGAAAAATGTAAATAAAATTTTAAAATTATTTCAAAATTTTCTCATTTGGAAACCTGTTTCCTACTAGGATTAAGTATCGAGCCTAAATACATCCTGACAACGTTTACTGATTTTCATGTCCCTAAAAGTCTGTTTAAAATAGCAAATTTGTTATTTATACATAACCACTGGCAGAAATCTGATAGTCACAATTCTTATTCTTTTACAATATAATTGTAAAACTGTGTCAGAAAGACATAGTTTTCCCGTTTTTCTGGAAAAGGACTTCAAGCAGAAAGCGAGGATAGACAAGGGTTATCCCCATGGAACTATTAATAAAGAGGAACAGACATATCCTTAAAATAGTGAAGCTTCAACTGTAACCGCTATCGCAGCAGTTGTTTACCGCTTGTGGAAATTTCCACCAGTAGATTTATACAGAAACTTTCAACTTTTTAAGCGCATTGTTATTACAAAATTTCAGTCATAAATAATGGTAGAAACAGATTTTCATTTTTACTGGTAGGAATTAACATTGGCGGTAGTCGGGCCCTGCGTTTCCGCCATATTGTGACAACCAGGGAAACAAACTGACAGTTTTACGAGGCATACTAACACCAGTAAAAAAAATAGTAACTTTTACGACATTTTTGAGAAAGCATTTCCATGAATAAGACGCTTAATTAAGGCGAAATTTTCTATTCAATTTTACTGGTGGGATGTTTGCCTTGGCGGTAATCAGAAACTGCAGTTCCGATTTTTAAAAAAGCAGCCGCCATCTTGTGACAACCGCCTCAGTTACTTCACTCGCAACTGGTAGACAGTACACTAAATGTCTCCTCCTCTTCATTCATAACTCCATTGTTATCCCACGGCTTTTTTTTATGCTACTGACATTGACCGTGCCAAAACTTCAAAAAAAAGATAATATTTCTCCTTCTGTTTCGCCAATAATAATTCAATCCCTTTTCAGACTGATGTTTAAAGGATTGAAAAATACTTTTGGCAACTTAGACTGCATTCTTGTTTCTGAAATATCAAATTTTGTTTTCCATTTTTTCAGTTTGTAAATAAATAAAATTTTCATTCTGAGCCCGATGACTGATATAACAAGAAAGAAAAATCATGCGTTAAGCATAGATTATGAAACATTTCCCAAAACTTCCTGAATGCTTTAACAAAACTTCGTTATTTAGCGAAAGGTAAATAAGATAACTAAGTTAACCTTTTACAAAACGCATAAAACATTTTAAAAATTGATTTTGGCAATTACCCACCCATAGCAAATAGTGACTTTATTACACGCCAGTATTAAGTTAAAATTTAATTTAAACTAAAACACTCTAAAAACTAGTGAAATCACATTTCCAGATATTATCATCCATAGCGGTTATGTAACGAATTCTTTGCGTGACCCTGTGTATCATTTTATATATATTCTACAAACATTTCTTAGTAAACTAAATGCTGTTCAGCGTAGAAATGCATAACTCCTTTAAAAATGACCTTTAAGCAATTTTCGCTCATACTTACTACCGAATACTCATACTGTCGCTCATACTTCGTAAGGGTTACTACTCTTATGAATTCTTTTGTATAGCCCTGTATATGAACTATAGCATATATACACACCGTATAGTATGTATTAATATTGTGAAACATAAAAGCACATATCATAATTAAAAATGCATTTCCAGCAATCATCGCGTATGTACAGTACTTCTGACACAATGTAGTATCTGAAATATTTTGTGTGTCCCTGTAAATGCTATGTACTTCTTATTATGCATGAAATAACTTATACTAAACCTCAGTGACGTATATAAATTTCATCATATATGAAATAGTTTAACATAATTAAAATACGCCGCAAACCCCTCCCCTCCCCCCTCATATATCATTATGTAACGGAATTCTTTTGTGTGGCCCTGTAAATGAATAAGTATTCTTTGCACCGCATATTTTTCAGAATGCTCATTTTAGTGCACTTCATAAATGCATATCAATTATTTTATGCTTGAAAGCGTGTAGCATCATTAAAAATGATTTGAACCTATTTTTTCCCATTGGCCATAATGTAACGGAATACTTTTGACTGTCCCTGTAAATGAACTAAACATGATACAAACTTCATTTGAAATAGTGATCGTGCTATGGTGAACCTTAATAAACTCAAAAAACTCTATGCTAATTATGATTCCTTCATTCAATATAAATTCCTCTCCTGATTGCCTGTGGTGGGCATGTTATATGGGTCAACGTAGTGTATAGATAAGTGCCATCGAAAAAGTTCTCTTTTTTCAGATTTTAATATCTTAAACAAAAATTGGATTTGTAATGTACATAAATTATTATAATAATTGTTATAGAAATGGGAAAATTTATTGTATAAATCGTTAGAAGTATAGAGAGTGAGTAGATAATGTAAATACAGTAAACCCACGATTTAACGGACTAATTGGGACTAAGATGTGTACGTTAAATCGAAAGTCCGTTAAATCGCAAAGTACTATTTATAATATTATTTTGTTATAATTATAGTACATATATATATATATTATTACGTACTTGTAATTACATATATTATTACAGTGAAAATTACATATATATATATATAATATATATATATATACAATATATACATATATACAATATATACAGTGAATATACATGCATTGTAGATATACAATATATGTATATACATAAATATATATTGTATATACATATATACTACTCTGTATATATATAATATAGCTTTTTACGATGTTTTTAAATATCTTTTCGTTTTGAATGTCAACAATTCATTTTGAAGTATTTTTTCCTTTTGGTATCTTATATATATTCATGTATATTCCCAGGTCGCTAAATGATTTAGCAATCTTTTAAATATTATACGCTTAGATAATTGCTGCAATAGCGCACTGTCTATGTGTATTATCAATATGATTTCTACTATGTAGTTATCTGATACCTATGTTAGGATTCCATTAATTTTTTCATTCCTATCATTGCATAGCTTTATTTAATGTTATTTAATTTTCTAGTTATGATTTTATCTGTATTTTCTTGTGGTTAGTGTATGATATTGTCCTATATATTCTCTATTTTTGCTATAGTTTTACATAATTCTGAAGAGATAATCATTTTATATATATACATCAATATGGTAGTAATCATTATTTCTATTCATAGATTTAATGTTAATTTGCTTTAGAAGTTTAAATTCATATTACTTTGATCTGAGAAATTAATTGGGAATGCGTTTTGGTTGTCTTTGCAAGGTTATAGTTGTTCTAGGATTTGATGTTAGATGCGGATCTTTTTTTACTTATTTGTTATCAAAAAGTCCAGTGGTATCTTGCTTTTTTAGTCTACGAAATTAGGGTTATCATTATTTGGTTATGGTAAATTTGAAGATTGTTTTTGCGTTCTGCTTCTATTATTGTAAATATTGTATATATTTTTCATACTCAAGATTTATTATTTAATCAAGACTAATTTAATTAAATTTTTAATTTTTATATTATTAAATTTTCTTATTTTTTTATGGCAATTATTGCATTTTCCAAACATAATTTTTATATGGCAGTTCTTAACATCTCGATCCTGGCAAGATACACTTAGCATCTATGCAGTGTAGTGCCCGGTACAGGAACAATAATTGAGTTGTTCCTGGATCGTCATCCAGCGACCATTGATACTCTCCCCCTCGTCCTTTATTTTTTCGTAAGTGTTATGATGCTCGGTGCAAGACATGTCCATACGCTTCTCAGACACAAATTATCTCAGATCCTAATTATTCAAGTTTTTGTAAAGCATTTAATGTGATTTATAGTATAAAGTGCAACTTATGTAATATGAAATATATTGGTGAAGCATCAGGTCCAATTCATAAACGTACCAATCATCATCGTTCAGACTCTAATAATAACAAAGCAAAAAATATACAATACAGCTGAAATTCAACATTTTCATAAACATCAATTTAAAAATACGACAATTGAAATCCTTCAAATTCTAAAAAATAAATCAGAACGTCTTTATATGGAATCATCATTTATGAAATATTACAACACAATTTATCCTTATGGACTTAACAGTGAAGTATTTAACAGACCTGTCAAAGTCTTCGCATCTATAAATAACAATATTGATTATTCTCCAATTTATCCTACTCTTAATCATAATTTAAATGGTAAAACAACACGTAATAAACGAGGAAAGGGTTCATCATCAGTTGTAGTTTCCAAAAAATCTATCACTAAACATATAAATGATCTTCAAAGAAAATATTTAGAGAATTATAACTGGTTGTTAATTCGAAAACACATCTTTGCTATTAAAAAGAAACAGATTGTACAACATTTAAATGTATTTCTAAGTAAATCTTTCTCTAAACATTTCTTTGATATTTATTTTGACCTCATTATGACTAGGGTTAATCTTTTAAATATCAATTTACAAAAAAAACATAAAATTCAAAACATGAATACTCAAATGTTAATTACTTTTTCAAATCACATATTTAATAAAATTAATATCAATTCTATAATTAATGATAAAAATTGTTTTTTTCCTATTAATAATCTTCATATATCAAAAACCTTTAAATATCCTAATACAATTGGTAGAAAGATTTTTAACTACAATACATTTTCAAAAAATACATCTGCTGCAAGTAATTTTCCGTGTAAATGCAATGACCCCAATCTAAAAAAAATATATAAACAATGATCATGGACATATAATCACTGGAAATCTTGATATTGTTAATGATTTTAAATTGAAACAACTAATGGGTTATGGTACTAAATATAGACTTCCATCTAAATTTAATGTTAAATCTATTATCAAACAGTTTACACATGATATTGATATTTTTATTTATAAAATTTCTATCTCTTATAATAAGCCTATTGAATATTTTAATCAGTGGAAAATATTAGTAATTGAAAAATTAACTATGGCTTTAAAAAATAATATTGCTGATTTGGTTTCTATTAATACACAGCATATTTTCCAACAAATTACTAAATTACAAAAAAACTACGTTATTACATATGTAGACAAATCTCCTAATAATTATGCTATTATTTGTAAATCTTATTATCACCAACTTCTTACAAATTGTATTTCTTCTAATAAGTCATTTCAAAAAACTAATGAAAATGTAATTGTAAATAATCGTAAAATTC
Organism: Maratus speciosus; assembly: GCA_963932465.1. Taxonomy (NCBI): domain Eukaryota; kingdom Metazoa; phylum Arthropoda; class Arachnida; order Araneae; family Salticidae; genus Maratus; species Maratus speciosus. Next base: position 652,905,343 of record OZ010787.1, on the reverse strand, counting down.
GTAGTTATTATAAACTATTAAATATTTTATCTACTAACTTTAATTATCCATATTTAGTTCTTATTCCCAAATTTCATAAAACTCCAATTAAATTTAGGACTGTAACTATTGGTTGCAATACATATAATAATAAAGCCAATAAACTTCTCTTAAAAATTCTTAATCAATTATATGTACATACTACAAACAATGATAGTACACATTGTATAAAAAATAGCTATCAACTTGTCAATATTTTAAAAAATCTTCATTGTGTATATAATATAACGACATATGACTTCAAAGATATTTTTAATAATATAGACCTATTAGATTTACATAAAATTATAAATGCATTATTTAAAAAGTATTATAAAAAACTGGAATTACCATCTAATATTGATATTGCATATTTTAAATCTTTAACAAACTTCATTATCTATAATAATTATATATTGCAAGATAACACTTTATATTTACAGCATGTCGGTATACCACAAGGCGGTTGTACATCCAGTTTACTCTCAGACTTATACTTATATCATTATGAACGTAATTTTACTAATAATAATAATCTACATTTATATCGTTATATTGATGACATAATTTTAATTGATACTGATCATTCTGCAATTACTCAATTTCCAGTAGATTATCCCACTAATTTGGAATTAACGGAAAACCTTTTATCTAACAATACAATTAACTTCTTAGATCTTAAAATTACAATAAAAGACAACAAAACAATTGCAGATTTATATGACAAACGTAAAGAATTTAAATTCAAAGTTAACACATTTACAAATTTTAAATCTTGTCTACATCATTCTGTATTTCGAAATATAATGCTTAATCATTTATATAGAATAAAATGTTTATGTTCTTCTCCTCTAATTAACAATAATATTAAAAAACTAATTTATGATGCATTAAATCATGGTTTTCCAAAAAAATTCATATATTCATTAATATACAAATAGTATTTTTCTTACATGATCTTTTAAAACAAATTAACACATGCGTAAACAAAATTACAAAAAAATTATAAAATAAAAAAAAATCTATAAAAAATTAAAAATTGTAAAATAATATAAAAAAATTATTATAGGTTGGATGGGTGGGTAGATGTTAGAGTACGGAGGAGGGTGGTGTTGTCTGGATAATACGCAATGGTTAATTTATTAAAAAAAATGGGGGCTTTTGTATTATTACTATATTTTTTGATACGTATTTTATAAGGATGTTGATTTGATATTTTATATGTAATTGGTGAATTTCATTAATAATTTGCTTAATTATTGCTTAATCTTATTTACAATCATTTGTTATAAATTTTAATTTAATAAGGACTATCATATTAATTACTAATAGTATGCCATTTTTATAGTGATTAATATACATATAAGTATATTTAATATAAATAAAGTTATACTGTATGTATTAAAATTGGGTAATTATTTTTATTATTATTCCTCTATTCTTATTAATATTTTAGTATTTATCTATTTTCACTTTGTGTTATAAAATTTATTATCGGTTTAATGTTTTTGAATGTCCCACATTCATACTTTTAGGATTTTTATGGATGTTTGAAAATAATCCACACACTATATTTGTGCTTTTTAGGTAATCGGAATTTAAGTATCTGTTTACCTTCTATATACTCCCATATATTTTTATTTCCTGTTCATTTTATAATTATCTTATATATAATAGTTTTTATTAAAGATTTTTATATTTTTAATAATTATTTATATTAATTATTAATGAATTTATTTTGTTTTTTAGCATATAGCTATATGCTATATATTATCGATGTTCTAGAATTATTTAAATTCTTAGTGTAGTTTAAATAAGTTAGCTAATAGAATATTTTGTATGCTTTTTAAATTTTATTAACTATAGTTTTTTTTTAAAATACATTGTGTGGTTTATATTCGGTTTATAATTATCTATATATAACGACATGTTTGGTTTTGCTGTTAATAAAACAATCGTTACATTCAAATGCTTACAACTGTTTATCTTGTGACAATTGAATAATAAAAGTAATACTAGATGGCAGCACCAAAATTTGTATTTTGACAATAAGTTCTAATTTTAAATTTTACTTTTCCCAGCTACATTTCTGTTATAATTTACTACACCAGGGGGAATTTTTAGCAAAATTTTGACGATATTGTTAAACAGTTTTTAATTAATTTAATAGTGCATTTTAAATATGTAATTACTTTCTATTTATTTTATTTTATATTATATTAAAAGTTATTTAACATTTATTTCAAAATGTATTAACTGCATCCTATGGTATCAATTACTGTGATTTCTTAACTGTTTTATTCACCTTAATCTTTACGATATTTTGGGTGCCATGTACGCGTGGATTTATTCTAAAATACTGAAATATTAATCGGTATGGTGTTTATTATTTTTATTTTATATCCTATAAATATTTAAATAGGTTTTATTGATTTTTCCATTTCATATTATTTGTTTCTATTCTGTTTTCATTTTTAATCAATTCACTTGATTTTAATGGTTGTTTGGGCACAGGGGGAAAATAATTTTTAGCTTTAGCTTATTTTTCTCACAGAAAACAACTACTTTGCTTATATCATTGAATTCTGTGCCCTTGACAACGTAATTTAATATATAAGCATTTCCATTATTTGTCGGTGTCCACTTTCTTATTTTTCTTCCATAATAATTCTTATAATAATTTAATAAAAAAATTTTTTATACTTACAGCTTTAATTCATAATATTACGGTTATTGATGGTGGTAGGTTATGTTTAATAAATGGTTATATATATATATATATATTATTTAACCTTCTATATACTTCCACATGTTTTTTATTTCCTGTTCATTTTATAAATATCTAATATATAATTCATTAAAAAATAATTTTTTATTATTTTTAATAATTATTTATATTAATTATTACTGAATTTATTTTGTTTTATAGCATATAGCTATATGATTAAGATAAGAATTTGTTTGGTTTTGCTGTTTAAACAGTTATTTACATTCAAAAGCTTACAAATTTTTATCTTGCGATAGATGTTTAATATAATTAATAATAGATGGCAGCACCAAATTTGTCTCTTTCAGATTGCTCTAATTTTTAATTTTTCTAGCTCCATTTTAGTTATAATTTATACACCAGGGGGTATTTTTAGCTAAATTTTGACGATATTGTTAAACTGTTATCTATTAATTTAATAGTGCATTTAAAAAATGTAATTAATATCTATTTATTTTATATTAGATTAAATTTGTTTTACAAGGTATTTCAAATTTTATTTCAAAATGTATTAACTGCATCCTTTGGTATCATTTACTGTGATTTCTTAACTGTTTTATTCACCTTAATCTTTATGATATACTGGTAGACATGTGCACATGGATTTTTGTAAAATACTGAAATATTAATCGGTATGGTGTTTATTATTTATATTTTATATCCTATAAATATTTAAATACGTTTTATTGATTCTTCCATTTCATATTATTTGTTTCTATTCTGCTTTCATTTTTAATCAATTCACTTGATTTTAGTGGTTGTTCGGGCACAGGGGAAAATTAATTTTAGCTTTAGCTTATTTTTCCCACAGAAAACGACCATTTCGCTTATATCATTGAATTCTGTGCCCTTGATAACGTAATTCAATGTATAAGCTTTTCAATTTTTGTCGGTGTCCACTTTTTTCTTATTTCTTCCATAATAATTCTTATAATATTTTTATTTTTATTTATTTTTTTTTTTTTTTAATACTTACAGCTTTAATTCATAATAATTGACGGTGGTAGGTTATGTTTAATTAATGGTAATATATATATATATAAGCACAATACATTACTTTTAATACTACAATATTGGTAATGAAATACAAAAGAATTTTTTTACGGTTTTTACAAACGAATCCCCTTTTTTAATGTTTCGTTCATTTGATCACGAGACATTGGGTCGCCACAGATATAATAAATATTTTTTTATTTTACCGAGAAATCGCTTTTTAAAAATAGTAAAAAGAAATGCTTTGTCGTTGTTCATTGCTTGATTTTTTACATATAAAAGCTTAAAAGAGGGTTGCGTGTTGATTCTCAAGTAGGGGAAGGGGGCAGTAATACTTTTTTTTTTTTTTCGAAGTGTGTTTCATCGTTTTAGAAGCTGTTTTATCATGGAGGCTTCCAGTAAATAATAGTGATAAATAAATATTTGACATTTGTCAAATATAAAAGTTTGAAATACGGTCGTTGAATTTCGGGTTAGGGAGAGGGGAATAATTTTAAATTAACGATTTTGATTTGTTAATTTAAGGATAAAGTGTTTTAAAAGGGATATTAAACGAAACCCTCTGTGCGATCTGCGATCATACTTACCCACTTGTTTTACTTTAATTTTTGTTTAATTTTTAATTTTTTTTTAGTCCGTTATAAATTAAAAATTTTTAAGGGACTTCAAATTAGTTTAAATTAGTCCGTTAAATCCGAAGTCCGTTGAACCGAGGTCCGTTAAATCGAGGGTTTACTGTAATATATTCAGTAGTGCTAACACAGTGTAAATATTGTATTTAGAATTATTGTAATATATCAAATATATCAAGTGTATTGGTGAGAAAAGGTATTCACAAAAATACTACGTAAATATTTATAATCTTTAAATTGAATTACTTTATAGCATGAACATATAACCTTTTTCATTATTAGCAACAGTATAATTGTAAGTATGTAAATAGATTATTCAGAGTAACTAAAGTATAATTGACTAAAGCAGTAATATTTTAACAAGTACATAACTTGATAATATAAAAATCATATTGTAATACATTTTTAGACTCACCCTGAAACAATAGGGCAGCCTATTGTGATTGGCAGTGTACTTTCATATATTGAAATAGTAATAAACTTTCACCGGTGGCCCGAGGACCCAACACTTACCTCTCGGAGACTGCTGACCAGGCCCCTACCTATCGGGGTTAACCCAGCTAAACGACACTTACCTCTCATGCTCTCTTCGGGGGATCATTGGACGGTTAAGACGAATCAATAGACCTCATTTATTAAAATCCACCAAGCTGTTGGCATGTTTCGAGGGTATAAAGAAATCCACATACCCAGATACGCGTGAAACACATAACCCTTCTTGGCAGTCGGGTAAAAATACATTAAAATTTTATTTAACTCTATATCTATATACATTTATGTATAATAAAATATAATAAATGAACAGAGCAAAGGCATTAAAATCAGAGGTGGGGGAATTTTCAGAAAATCCTACTCGCCATCGATTTCTTTATATCAATAGCAAAACAAAACACACATCGCTGTTCCGGTGAGTTCAAACTAATATTTAAATATCAACTAAAAATAAAGCTACTCATGTGTAGAGGTCTGCACGGGCCCGGCCTTGGCCCGAGGCCCGTACACGGCCCGGTCCCCGGGCCGGCGGAATGAAGGCGAATTTTCAAACGGGCCGGGCCGGCAGAATTAGGACAATATTTTCAACGGGCCGGGCCGGCAAAAAAATTAATCGGGCCTATCGGCCCGATATAAGAATTTAAGCGAAGCAGATAAAACACGAGCCATTTTCAATGAATATGATTTTCTCGAGAAGTATAAATGTGCGTCACGAGCCGATGCGAGTTTAACAACATCAATTCAGAAATGTAAAATGTCCATCGTAGAGATCGGCATCGTACAGTTGCAAGATGTCTGATTCCGAGTTTAATTTTTTTTTCAGCAGACTCGTGCCGGGATGGAACTGGTCTTAATCGATCTCAGGATGTGTAGAACAGTCATTGTGTTTTGTAGTATTAATAGTGATAATGAACTTCTCTTAACAGTATCTTTGGAAATATACCATAAGGTGGTTCTCATATTCACTGCTCAACAATGCGAAGCTTTCAGACACATTTTCTGACAAAATTTTTGACTATAAAGGCATAAAATTGACAGGCCTGCCTATTGAAGGCATTTGGAAACGAATAGCTTTTTCCATATTTGATAAATTACTTACAGAGATAACAGATATTCCTGTCACGTGACTGTACGTTTTTCTCCTTTCCTGTGCCATCACTTCCGGAAATTCGATTCAAAACACTAACTTTGACAGTATTTTCAGAAAGATATATTGATTTTATCTATGAAAAAAAAAACTACATTTTTAAGCCTTTATTCTGATGAACTACATTAATCTTTTAATGAATCCTTATTTCCATTTTGAAATGTCTGTAGACACGATGACTAAAACTCTGTAAGTAATCGTTAATGTTTACTATTGTGTGTTTTCTGTTTTGCGAACATCATAGTAATGGAAAATATACTGCAAAATGTTCCAATAAATATGTATGTAGTATTCATTAAAAGAAACGTAATTGTATGTTGAGAAAAAAACGGATTTTTTTTTTTGTAGAAATTCTGTCGGGCCGGACCGGGCCTGTTTTCATTGATTTTTGTACGGGCCGGGCCGGGCCGAGAACTGTAAAAATGCAAACGGGCCGGGCTCGGGCCGAACTTCCAATTTTTACACCCGGCCGGGCCAAGATAGCTTTCGTTCGGGCCGGGCCGGGCCGAGTGCGAAGTGCTTTTTTCAGGCACCTCTCCGGGAGGGCAATGACAATACAGAGCGAGTCTGGAATAAACGAGAAACATATCGAACAATATTGCAACTAATAAAAATTTGTTCCTGGAATTTGTTAAACCAAATTAAATTTAAATATAGTAGAGTAATGTTATCCGCAAGTTTCAATAAAGAAATATACAATATCACTAATTTTTAACTTATATTTTTACGGTATAATGTATCTGCTTCTGACGTTTTACACACCTTATCATTTTAAACAGTGAAAAATATCAACATGTCTTGTAGAAATTCAGCTAAGCGGTGCCAATTAAGTGTTTGGGTCGTGCCCGACCCAGTCAAGAAATTTTGTCTTGTAGAGTAGACCCCGGACACATCGCAAACTGTTATACCGCTTAATCGGATTCTTTCTTCGTGTTTCCCGAAAGAAAAGAAAAAAAAAAATAACTAATTGCATTTTACTTTTTTTGAACAAATATCTATTTATTTTTCTTTAACTGTATACTATTAAAAATTAATATTGCAATATTAAATATCATGCAAAGCAATGTAAAATAGGTTAAACGGTGTGTCAGTTATTTCTTTATTCCTCTGATGTGATAAACAAACGAATAAATTCTAGTTTAAACAGATGCAGCTGCAAATTCTGTTTTTGGATGTTTTCAGAGTGCCGAAATTCGTCGGCACGCTGGTTGCTGACATACCCTCTTGTATTTTCACTTCTATATTTATGTCGTTTATTTTGTTTACAGGTCTTAGCAGGGCCATCTTGGATGCTGGAAACATTAAACTTTAGCTGTGGTCCAGCGCGGCGGTCTCCTTTTTTTTAGGTCACGTGATTCCAGATCCAGATGCGATTTTAAACTCTCAGCCTGGTCTAACTTATAACTTAGAATTCCTGTCGGTATTTCGATATCAAAGGCTTATGCGACATTCCATATAATTTGCGGTTCTCGGTTCAACTGAACAGGGTGGGGTGCCACTAGAAAGCGGACATCTTTTGTGTAAAAACAAGGGGAAAATGTTTGTTACTTCAATTCCAGGGAATTTGGTCCAGGCATAGATTATTTTTGTGAGGAAAATAAGCTTCGTTAACGAAATTGTCGCATATTGCATCTGGAAAAGTGTTACTTTGCAGCTGTGACATTTTCTTATAAACTAAGCAATGCTGGATTTTTCTCTCTTCAGAAGTTATTTTCCCCCATTCCCGTAGAAAAACACTATTCAAGCGGCGCGGTGGTGTGTGTGTGTGTGTGTGGGGGGGGGGGGGGATTTACATCTGGTCTTTACGGCTGGATTTCAATTAGCAGAATCTGGATATGAGACAGGTTTCGGAAAACGAGCAGAATGTGCCCATGATAATATTAAAAACAACAACATAAAAAAAAAAAAACCTTGAGTTTGTATTATTCCTTTCTTGAACACAGTTGATTATTTTTAGAAAAAATTAAACAAGTGAACCTAATGTAATCTATAATGCGTCCCCATTATTTCTTGCGAAATTAAGTTTCCTAGGCCTTAACAAGTACACGAATGGATACTTTTTTTTAATGTTTTAAATCGGTGCTCAATTAGCACGGAGCTTATGAGCGCTGCACGCCGAAGGCATAGGTCGAATATGGATGGTAGATTAAAAAAAGAAAATTATTTGGCAAGTAAGAGCTTTTGAAATTTCCCTTTATAAATGTTTTTTACATTTGTTTATTCGTTAAACTTTATGTTCTATACACATACATGCCTATCTGGTAGCTTTATTTATTACGTGTCATACCACGATTTCCAAATAGATGCCCTATTACTGGCAGAGCAAGCGGGCAGTTTCTCAGGACGGCCCACGTATTTCAAAGAAAAAAACTTTCTTCATTTTCAGCAGTGCCGAAACTAAGGGGGGGCAGAGGGGGTATGTTCCCCGGGCGCCAGAACAAAGGGGCGCCAAATGAAGATTATACCTTTGGAAAGGATAATTTTCTTCTGATGGTCTGATGGCTTCCATTATTATGAAACAGTCATTATAAATGAAGTGTTAGGTGAAGATGAATGAGCAGCCGTAAAAAAATAGAACTCTGATTTTCTTATCAGAATTTCCCCATCAGTCCATCAGAAGAAAATATCTCGGTGAAAGCGGAAACTTGGTTAGGCGGGACTCGGATAATCGGGACTCTACTGAATATGTCATTTTAAAAATGATCTTTAGAATATTTTTGTTGATGTTCAGAGGGACCTCCCCCTTGGATCCGCCACTGTAGATTACGTAGTTCAGTATTACATATTTTATGATTACATATTTTAAATTTTAAAATAAGTCATCTATTATAAAATTATTAAAATTCTCTTTGTAAATATACTTTGTGGAAGAGGGGGGGGGGGGGGCGCCAAAATCCATGTTTGCCCCGGGTGCAAAAAAGGCTAGTTTCGGCCCTGATTTTCAGTAGTAATAAAATACTTTAATATAGTAGAAATTTTAAAACGGTTGATTTATTGCACGAATTATGGAAACTAAAAAATAAATATAAAAATAATTTAAAAAACTGATCAAACATCATTTAGGGAAAAAAATAATTAAATTTCTGAAATTTTATCTTATAATACGTTAAAAAGTCATGCAGGGCATAAAATTACATTATGTTTTGCGCAATGCGTCCGATTGAGATTTGATTTATACGCAAATTGTGATATGAAATAGAAATGTTTAAATTTTTTTGACAGTCTAAAAATGCACCTCCAATTGAATGCCAGATTCGGAATCTAATTTAGCATCAGCGGGCACTGTACGAATATTTCATCTAATGAAGACACCTGAAAAAATATTGCTGTTGAAATTATAGCTTACTGTAAAACGTTCACCGCCGATAACTTAACTGTAAATTAACGTCACCACTATAATTTTTCACAGAGAAGCTAATTTAAGGTAATTCTGAAATTTATGCAGTTATTTTTATTTTCTAAATGCATGGAATTTTCAATTATTAGAATAAAAATTTAAAATTTAAGTATCAAAAATGAAAAGAGAGAGAGAGAGACATACAGAAATTAAATTTATGGCCAGTTTTTAAATAACATGTACCGTTTAATTTAAAGGAAATGTTTATGTGTGTGTGTGCATATATATATATGTTATTTTTTTCGTTTTTCTTTTACATCAAAACGATACTGGCATACGCGCAGGCAGAACAAAATCAAGGAGAAGCAAGACATTGGAACAGATGTGCCTGTATTCCGATACACAGTACTTGTGTTTTAATATAGAGAATGCAAGCATGAAATATCCTAAACTAAGAACTTTTGTTAGAAATCCCTGTGCAAGACAATTTTTAAACAAATCAACATAAAAAAGCAATAAGTAAAACAAATAAATAAGAATCAGTTAACAAATAAGAAAATATGAAATCCAAAAATAAACTTCTATCAGCATTTTTTTAATCTTATTTTTTAAATGGAGATTAAAAACCGTTTTTCCTTTTACCGCCAATAAGGGGGAGTGGAGTCGCCTAAACTCCCCGTTTAAGACAATTTTAAAAAACAAGAACTTAAAAAGAAAAACAGAACTAAACTTATGGGTTTTAGAGAAAAGAAGGGGGGGGGGGGGGGAATGCTCCTGAGGAAAAGTTTTTAGTTCCTTTTTCTCTTTGTGTTAAATTATTTTAACACTATTAAGGCTGTTCTTAACTGGTCCGCTGAACAAGCGCAAAACGTTCTGACACATTTACGAATTCATTTTTGAACGGAAAGCTATAAAATTGGAAATCTTAACCATAGAAGCGATTTGGAATTGATCTGTTTTTCCCATTTTTTGATCTATCAATTACCCATCGAGTTATAAGCGATATCGATCACGTGACAAACCCGTTTTTCACACGCCCTTGAGTGATTCTTCTACTTTCGCGCAGAAATTCGGTTCAAAAGGTCCACTTTGACATTAATTCTGAAAGATTTATTGCGTTTGCAAAAAAAATGGAAAAAACAGCTCGATGACATAGTTTCTGAACAACAACACTAGCTAGTTTCATGCATTTTCGAACAAAAATAAATTAAAAATTATGTCAGGAAGTTGGCCTTTTGGATTTGAGAACAGCCTTAATGTTAACATTAATCTCTTATGGTTAATTATTTTAACACTTTTTTAAAAACTCATCAGGGATAAAGAAATTTTATTTAATTAAACCTTAAGGAGACTTCAAATTGTCAAAAATGACAAAACTATCTAATTTTTTTAAAAATTTTCTTCTAAAAATGAACTTTGAAGTGTGGAATATTTGAGCGAAGTTTTGAAAGAATCGGACAATTATAAGTGTAAAAACATTTTTTTATTATTTTGACATGCGCGCTAAATATTCACACCCTGAAAAGCTCATTAATATAACTGTAACATTATAACTTAGAGGTACTATATAAGCAGCAAAAATATCCAGTTAAGGCTGTTCTCAAATCCAAAGGGACAACTTTCTGACATAATTTTTAATTCATTTTTGTTCGGAAACTCATAAAACTAGAACGTGTGGTTATTCAGAAAATATGTCATCGAACAGTTTTTTCCGTTTTCTTGTAAACGCAATAGATCTTTGAGCAAATACTGTCAAAGTTGGCTATAAGTTGGCAAAGTCGTCCATAACACATTTTTTTTTTCTTTTCTATGCAACATCATCTTAGAAGATTTTACTGTATAGCATTTTTCCGATTTTTAACACTTCTATACATGGAATATGGATTAATAATATTAATAATAACTGAAACATTTACATACAAGAAATAGAGATTCATTAAAAAAATAAATATCGCAGCCTGCTGCACTTCTATAAAAATAAAGATTATAAACATGAAAAAAAAGTTAAGATAAATATTTTTAGTCAGAACTCCTCGTACGAGACAAATTTTAAACAAATTCGACGTAAAAATCAATGTTTCGTAGAAGTTCACTCGGGCTGGGTCCGGGCCGAGATTTTAACTTTTTTCCGGTCCGGGCCAGGCTCGGGCCGAACTTTAATTTTTTTTATCGGGCCGGGCCAATTTTATTTTTTCTACGGGCCAGGCCTTGGCCGAACTTTTAATTTTTGTATCGGGGCGGGCCGATTGTTTTTCTCTGAGTCGGTCCGGGCCCGGGCCTGGAAATGTCGGCCCGTGCAGACCTCTAGTTCCCGCTGTTGAGCAGATGATTTGAGAAATGCCTTAAAAGGAGACTGCTAGAAATCACTAAAAAAATGCGTTAAATGCATGGAATATCTAGACAAGTCCTTTCATAATCTATACATAAACATATCCGTGTAAGTGACAATTCCAATAAAACGCCTTTTAAAAAGCAGGCAAAGTCATTTATCAATCGCCATAGGAAATTATTATTATGCGCACCCAGAAAATCTTTTTGTTCATATTCTGAATTAAAATTATTATACTTAACGCGTGTTAATTGCTTTGTATGTAACATGTATCGTTTAATAATATAATAAAAAGAGCTTTAAAACGACACCAATTAATTGCATTTGGGTTAAGTATTAGCAAAGTTCTGAATAATTATTTGTATTAATTAATCTGTGACTTGCACCACTCTGTCCCTTAATGCTCTCGATAAAGCTTACATTGAAAGACTTCAACAAAAAAGTGCAGCTGCGTAAAAAAAAGACATAATTATAAATAATTAGTAATATCTCTGCTAATAATGTACCTAAATGCATAAAATTAGTATCACTGGAAAGCTTATTTTACGAGGAATCGATTCATATTACATACAAAGCAATCGGTGCACGTTAAGTATGAAAATTTTCAATAATAAGACGAAACAAGAAAGATTCATAGAAATAGCAATTGAAATAAACATTTGTAACCGTTAAAATTATACACCAAATTTTCGACACCTATAAATACTTCAAACGGAGTATGTTTTTGTAGGAAAGGCCGATGGGTTACTGCAGAGATAGTTTCGAATCTGTAACCCGCCCGCCTTTCACCCTTTTACGTTCTTCATGCTTTAAATATTTTTAAAGAATTTTCTACAAGGGCCAATGAATTTTAAATCACTACAAGAGGATTTAAACGGCGTTAAGTAATAGGATTTAGACAAATATTTTCTTTTAATGTACGTTATTTATTTTAAAATGACCAGTATTTTAGCACTATTTGAGATAAGTTGGGAATTTTCGCTAACGCAGTGGGTCAGAAGTACTGATTTTTAATAATAATAATAAAAAAAAATGCATAAGCATGATATAAATAAAAAATATTTTTTTCAAGTTGAAAAAGGATTTTTATAAATACCTAAGGCAATCGAATAGCGTTTCTCATTCCTCTATAAACATAGACAGTAAAAATGTCTCAAACGGAAGCCTGTTTTAAACAGAAAATTTTCATGGTCCCGGCGATAAGAATGCTGGGCAATTATACAGTAAAACCGGAATCGCTAGGGGCCGAAAAAAAATCTGTTTAAACCTTTTTCCGTCTTAGGAGGTATTCCCCTTTTGTCCGGTCCAATAAAAAAAAAAAGCATAAGTATGATTTTTTTTTCAGTTTAGAAAAGGACTTTTATGAATACGTAATGCAATCGAATAGCGTTTTTTATTCCTTTGTAAGAATAGTAACTGTTTTAACCCTTGGTTTTCACAATTGGGGAAACCATAGTTTTATTTAATACTAAAATAAATACACTAGATAATTTTTAAATTAAAATTCCAAAATTTTTTCAACGAATATAGGTCTCAAAGGGTCCTCGATTAATAATTTGAGTAATAATTTAATCTTCTGCGGCCGGTTTAACCCTTTAAAGTTAATTATTTCAATTATCATAGAATTTTTTGTGGGAAATTTTAAGACAAAACCTGAAATATCTCGCTTCCTATGGGCCGTAGCGCCCAAAAATTTGTCCGAAATTAGCTCCACAGCGCCGAAGGAAACTTTTCCTTCCGCATCTTTTGGCACCCTCCTTTTTATTTTCTCTCATAGGGGCCGCGGCATGGGGGGCGGAATGGGGCAACCTTGTACAATTTCGGGTATTTGAGACTGTTTACCATCCGAACGTCTCACAATTAATAACTTAAATATATCTTGGCCTTTTTTAATAGCTGCCGCCCGGTTTCATCCCCCCCCCACCCCCCCAATTTATAAATTTTCGAACTTTTTTGCAATTAAATCTATGACGATGCAACAACTTCTATTTACCATTTCATAAGTTGGCCTGTCCCACCCAAAAATTTTTACCTACTTATATTTCTCTTATAATCTATAACTTTTTCATCTTCTAAAATTTTTAACCTTTCAGTAGGTTGTTATAAATCATTTTAAAGGTAATTTCAAGCTGAATTTTTCCCAACTAATTTTCTAGAGTTTTTCTTTATCTTCCCCTTCCTTTAACTTATAAATTTTTGGACTTCTTTAATAATAAAGATATTTTAATGAAACAACTTCTATTCGCCTTGGACAAAGACATACATTTGGTCGCACCTCAAGATTATCATATAACCTTTATATCTAAACATCTTATAACTATTTGAATTTTTTAGGGTTTCGTTCATCTGACGAAACCCTATTCGTCTCGCTCCTCTGTCTGTCTGTCTGTCCGCCACAGAGCACGTTCTCAGAAACTATACATGTTGGAGAATTGAAATTTTGCATACTTATAGATGAACATAACACATCATACGACAAATCATAAAATTTTGAAAAACTAGTACATTTAACCCTTTGGGCTCCCACATGTATATTTTAAATAATTCTAAGTGAACCTAATTAGGTTGGAGGCGTGAAATTTTGCTTACTTATAGTTGAATACCTCACATTAAACAACAAATCATAAAAAATTGAAAAAGTCGTACATTTAACCCTTTGGGCTCCCACATGTGTATTTTAAACAATTCTTTCTAAGTGAGCCCCTAATTAGGTTGGAGGCGTGAAATTTTGCATACTTATAGCTGAGCACCATCATGCGACAAATCATAAAAAATTGAATAAGTCGTACACTTAACCCTTTGGGCTCCCACATGCGTATTTTAAGATTCTTTCTAACTGAGCCCCTTATTAAATTGGAGATTTGAAATTTTGCATACTTATAGGAGAACATCTGAGGCCAGGCGACAAATATTAATCTTGAAAAAGTCTTACATATGTGATAGCTCAAAGGGTTAAACGTATTTTAAGCAATTATTTCTAACAGAGCCCCTATTTAAATTGGAGACATGAATTTTTGCATACGTATAAAACATCGAAAATCATGCCAATCCATAAAGAGTGCATCATTTGGGTCGATACAGCTCAAATCAATGAGTCATGTTGAAAATTTCCGAAGGAAGAAACCAGATTTTTGTTAATAGAGATAGTTTCGGCCCGGTCGATGTTTCACCAGCATTTTCGACAGAGCTGTCTGCAGTTTTTATTGAGCGCGTGAAAAGCGTCTTCAAAGTTTAATCCTGTGAGCATTATTTCCTTTATAATTTGCACTCACGTCTTGTGTCAGTCATGTCTGTTAATTATAAACAAGCTGAATACCTCAGACCACACGGCAAATCATAAAATTTTTAAAAAGTCTTATATTATTTACTCCTCCGTGCTCTAACTTGTATATTTTAAGCAATTTTTCTAAACTCCGCCCTTTTCACCGGGGAGCACTTTTCCAACTTTTGCCGACACCCCTTTGACCAATCTTTTATATTATGCACCATAGCCTTACATATTTTAGTTCCACTTTTGCCGCCAGGGGCACCTACTTATCTCTGGTGCTATGGGCCCAATCCCTTCGACAGATATATATACGGATAGTATGTAAAACGGAGTTTCGTTCGGATAGAGGATTGTTTAGAAGTGAGTGCGCCCCTGGGTGCGAAATGTGGAACTAACAGATTTTTCAAAAGGATAGTGTTTTGAAAGGAATATTAAACGAAACCCTCTGTGCGATCTGTGATCACACTTACCCACTTGTTTGTAAAATGAGCTAGAGAGTTGGAAGAATTATTAAATTCATTGTCTACAATTCACTATGCAGTCCCACCAATCTATTTTCAAGTTCAACTGCCTCTTTCTCCTTTTAAACTACTAATTTTAATACGTTAATAAGTAATCTACATGGTTTAGGGTCTTTACAGCTCAAGTGCGGCGAGAACTTTTCTTCCCCGAGTAAGTACTAATTTATTGTTTATTAAAACAAAAACTACAGTTATCCCCCATGAGCCAATTAAATAAACTAGGAATCTGGTCACAATGAGTGATTTAATTCTTTGTTTTTTGTTTTGTTGTCTGTTTCCCCCTTTTCTTTTTGAACAAATTGTGGTATCGGAATGTGGTTGCACCACAACACTGTGCAATACGATGTTTATTTTAAACGAAAATGTAATGTGTACCTTAACAGCATAGCAATATATCATTTTTTTAAAAAGAAAGTTAGACCTTACAGACAGATATACATACCACTTTTATCTTCTAAAAAAACTCATATGGGATCAAAAAAGGGGGGAAAATACTGCAAAACATGCTAAAATTGAAATGCAAAAGAGCTTGGATTTTTTTGTTTTAGGCAGTTTTTTTGTCTTAGCAGGCATAAATGTATTATACTCTTTCAGCATAAATGTATTGTACTCCTTCAGCCTTATTGTTCTCCTTCCTTCTTCTACTGGAAGTCACTCCGTATAAAGAATTTCTGTGTGGACAGGTTTTTGCTGTAGAAGAATAGGAGTATGCATAAAAGTACAGTAAAACTTGTCTAGCAGAATCCAGCCTTAAATTGAAAAATGTTTGTGAACTCAGCAAAATATAGAATACAATTGTAATACACGGTGTACCTTATTAAGGCCTAAAAATGCATTATTTTAGGGTTCCGTGCACCCCCTCTCAATTTATTTTGATTTACTCTACTTACCATATCTGTAATAAAAAAAGGAAAAAATGTCAGATTGACAAATTTTTCCGTTCAAATCAACTAATAAATGCTGCCATTTGAATGTACCAGACATGTTCTTTCTTGCCTTACTTGCGTCAAACTATCCATAAATTGGATCAAAATACGAGAAGATTTTAGGGATCATTTGCGATTTTTGCAATTACGAGGGATGTATTTTTTTTTCACCCTCCGACTGGCCGTAAAATAAAGACAATGTGAATAACAAAATGGTTTTATAACCAGGAGTGAAATATACCGTATATACTCGTGTATAAGTCGATTCCCCCCCCCCCCCCCTTTCTTCAGCAAAATTTTGAAAAAAATTGAATTGTGTATAAGTCTAACCACATTTCTGGTAGTAAGTTGAAAAATGACTTGTAATCTAGAATAAAAAAATATATATATAAATTTTCGTTAAATTAGCAAACTTTTTCACGTTTTTAATCAAGAATATTTTTTTTTAATTCAACGTTTTAAAACTGTATAATTATGTAAAACCGAAGGGGCTTAAACTATTTTGAAACCTATTCACATCCATTCAATGATACTTAAAGAAAAAATTCTTTCAAAAATCTATTCAAGCGTTATTTACAAGAGTAAACAACTTCTTAGACTGCTAAAATATGGTACTTCTTTGCATTGTAGGACGTTTAGGAGAGATATCCAGAAGCACTCTCAATTTGAACTCTTTTTAAAAAGGGGATTAAAATGTTGAATGGAATGCTCCTGTATTAAAGGGAATTCTGTCGCAAGAGTAAATGGGTGCAGAACAATTACAGGGTCATTATTGTTGAGCTTTTTTTGTCACTCAGAGGGATATGACCTCTGTCCGCTTTTATCTCATATGTGATTACTTAAGACTTGTCCATTCGCCGATTATCTGCGAGTTTTTACTGTCTCGTCGACCCCTCATTTTCAACTCCCAGATTTTGTCTAAAATTCTTCGACTTATATACGAGTATATACGGTAATCAAAGTTACTTTTCGACATAGTCACAGTGAATATCGAGACATTTGTCCTGGTTTTTATCTTGGTTTAGGTGCACACCGCCCGGGTCATCTCTAACAACAGAACCCCATTCTTAATTTTTCTCCAACTGGGAACCCCGATGGGTTACATCTGTGTGAGAAGATGCAGCGTATGAGTTTATCGCTCGTTTGTCTAAGTCTTTCTCTCTCCTAATAAATAGTTCATCTCTAATAACGTAGAGATAAACTTACAAGGGAACCACTTTAGTTGTTGCTTGCACCTAGAACCGAGACCTGGTGCATTTTCTAGCCCTATGCATAAAAGTTTGAGAACCGATAAAAAAATTTTGTTAAAATCATGTTTTATATATTTTTTTATATTTATATTTTTTTATTATTGGATTTGTTAATTTTACATCAAAAGAGAGTTAAGTCGCCAGATATGGCACTTCAAAATTTTCACTAGTTTTATACTTGTAATAGGTTTACATCCAAACCATTAAAACACGGTGCATAGCAAAAATACTGAGCCAGGGTTGCCGGAAAACTGTACGGAACGAAAAAGATGCCAATCTTTCCCCGCCAAATATGTAAATATAATATTGCATTTTTTTAATGTATATATATATAAAATTGATAAGAGAGTAAAAAAGAGACTTAAGTAGTTTAGAAAATGAAATAATTTTCTATCACTTTAGTTTTTGAGAAAATTTCAGACTGATTTTTATAACATATATATAATAACTGTGTCGTATATAATTGATAAGAAAATTATATATAAAAGAGATTAATGGGGAGATGCGTATTAAGTGAAAGTGTTAAATAATTTAAAAACTTTAGTAATTTTTTTAGCAATTCTTTTTTTGAAAATTCCATTTAACTCATTTCATTTAATGCCATATAACATACGTACAGTATGTTATATGGATCCATTTTTTCCACATTAAATACGAGAATAAGTAAAAAGTAAATAAGAGAAATAATTTTGAAATTTTAATAACGTTTGCTAGTATAGACCCTACTCGAAGTAGCCATGGGAACCAGTGTTTTTTTAATTCAGACACTTTTCACCCGGAGGAATTTCTGTAGCTCCGTGGGGAGGGGGGGGGGGGGGGATTATAAAGTTCCGTGGGGGAAATTGCAATTTTTGACCATTGAAAACACAAAATCACAAATCTTCCGGGGGGGACATCTCATTGCTCCGAGGGAGGTCCCCCCCCCCCGGCTACCCCCTGAAATCAACACTGGTAACAGCACAAAAAATACCCAAGCGAATGGTTTGAAATTTAATATATAGAATCATTGCAAATTTTGTCGAGTCATTTCAAATTTTAGGAAAATTGAATCAAAACTTAAAAGATATTAATAAAAGTTTTCTTCATTCTATTAAATCCTATCATACATAATTAATTCAATTATATCCTATGATAGGCAACGATTCTAGGTTGCCATGGTAATAATTCCATTAAATCCTATACCTATGAACTAATACTACCAATTAGTTCAATGATATCCCAAGATAGGTAATGATTCTAGGTTGTCATGATGATGACGTCCTATTGAAGATGGAATTATATTATTTCCCTATTACGGAATTTAATTTATAGAATAGTCATAAATTTTGTATTCATGCCTTTTTGCATAAGAGTGCAACAGCTATTGCACCAAGATCTGAATATTTATAAAACTAGTTGTAGTACGAACGCACCTCATTTGTCATGTTTGACGCACAATTTCCGACTTGTTAGTTTTTGTTGCCGTATTTTTAAAAGCAATGGAGCAAGAATAAAAAATATTTATCATTAGATTAGAATTTAATTTTTGGCCTTTTTACGTTAAAGTCTAATATTCACCAGATTTACATGCATTTGCAATTATAAGTCATAAACTTTAAAGCTACCGCTGCACGGTGGATGTTTTACCGATTCTAGCTGGCCAAACTTGTTTTTGGCGTCAATATAATCGCATCGTCATGAAATTGAAAAACGTTACTGATATTCACTATTGAATGTTAGGTATTGCAAAATCTAGCGTGTAGCAGTCATATTTTCGTTACAGGGACATTCAAAAGTATTTCATTACATTACGGCCTATGGGGGAAAATCGTTTGCGCTGGTTTTTAATGTTAAATTTAAAAGTATTCGTACATCCTGAAAAATCGGTACATTTGCTGTCCCGTGCAGAGATTATGCAGGACAGGTCTCGGAGCCCTTGAAAATCGGGACACCTGGCAACACGAGTCATAGCGTACTTGCCAATTCTCCAGTTTTTAACAGGAGATTTGATCAGATAAATATATTTGAGCCCAGGGATTAATTTCTAAAAAAGGTACCGGAGCTCTAATATTCAGCAGTAATGTCACTCACCCCCTTATATTTATATATCATACATTTCAAAAATTTCAAGCAATTTCATCTACCGCAAAATAATTTTATTAATATATTTTGACTGTCTATTTTTATATAATAAAATCTAATAGTGAACTGACTAAAAACATTAAAATCAACGGTGGGGAGTTTTAAAAAAATGTTACACGCCATGATTTTCTTTATAGTTAAATACAACACACAGCGCTGTTCAGGTAAGGCAGTGTTTATAAATGACGGCGGGTTCAGACTCATATTTAGATATTCACTAAAAATAATGGAAGTGCTGCTACGCCACTCCTGTGGGCTTCGGCGAAAATTAACCACCGGTTGGAGCTACAATGTTAAAAAATTTAATTGAAAGTGAAATTTATTTATTTCAATTAGAGAAATTTTTAAATTAAAACACGCAAAACTTTTTCAACTGTGTTTCATGAATTTCACCATTCAAAATCCCAAATTTCAAAACGTACGCATACGAAGTACTTCAAAATAGTTTTAAATCATGCAGAATATATTTCTTCAAAGATCAGTCGAGTGAAATTATTTTATATCAATTAGGAAAATTTTTGACTTAAAACACACAAAACTTTTCAATTATGAATGACGAATGCCACTCTTCAAAAACTCAAATTTCAATAATTCCTCATACGAATTACTTCAAATTAGTATTAAATCACGCAGAACATTTATCTTCAAAGATCTGTCGAGGGAAATTTCTTTATTTCAATTAGTAAACGATTTCACTTAAAATACGCAAAACTTATTGAACTTAGTTTTTCACACGTGGTCATACAAAAACTCAAATTTCAAATTCTATTCATACGAGTTACTTCAAAATAGATTTAAACCATGTGGAACAGGTTTCTACTCAAAACTGTCGAGCAAAATTTAATTATTTCAAATAGCAAATTTTCTAGCTTAAAATTCGCAAAACTTTTCAGAGAGAGATTACACTTGTAGATGTTCCTTTATTCACAATTCAAAAAGTACTCATACGAATTTCTTCAATCAAAGTTTAAACGAAGCAGAACATTCTTCTGAACATTTCTGTTGTCTTATATTTTCAAATTTACTGACTGAAAAATTTTGTACTTAAAACTCGCAATACTGAAACGTGCAAAATCGAAATTTTCAGATCAAAACAACAATTTTCAGTTAATCTTGAACAATCTAGGAATGATTTATGTAAAATTGCTTCTTTTTATCAAATCTTTCTTCACTAATTTATTACTGATGATCTATTTTCCTTCAAATTGAAAAAAAAAAACGTTCTAACGGACTTTAGAATTTTGAACAAACAAGCCAGTCGAACTAGAGAGTCCACCGGCAAGCACCACAGAACAATTCAATGAAAAAGACAGAATCCGGCGCACACAGGCACCAGAATAATAAACGTGGCAAGCATATCAATCGATTAAAAATTTAAGTATATCTCGGAACCCACCGTCGCTTATAAATACTGTGTACTGAAGTCTTACCTGAACAGCACTGTGTGTGATGTTTTACTACAACTAAAATCATGGCGTGTAAGATTTTCTTAAAACTCCCCGCATCCCTGATTTTATTCTTTTTATTCAGTTCATTTATTAGATTTTATTACATATAAATGTAAGATATAGTCAAAATATGTTAATAAAATTATTTTGCGGAAGATTAATTTCCTTGAAATTTTGGAAATGTGAGCGCAATAAGCTATATATACTGATAATAGCATTAACACTGTTCTCCTTGCTATCACTAGATGGCAGCATAGGACTTCTGGAATCGAACTGAATCGATTTCATTCGTAATATTTTTATTTTACATAATTATTTTAATAATTACTTACTTTTAAACTAATAAATTATTTTAATATTTTACTTATTTTAATGTTTCACTTTATTGTAAGCATTCATTATAATTTCCCTTGCTTAACTACCAATCAAATTAATGTTTCAAAAATGTAAACAAATCAATGACCAGAAATCCTCAAAATTCTAAAATCCGCACAACCTTTGGTCCCAAGCTGTGCGGATTCTTTGTGGGCACTTCTTTTATTTTTAATAAATATTTAAGTATTAGTAGAAACCCACATTTGCTTATAAATACTGCGTACCGAAGTCTTACCTGAACAGCGCTGTTTATTGTATTTTAATAGTTGATACAAAAAAATCACGCCGAGTAGGATTTTGTCAAAATTCTCCACTCCTGACTTTAATGTTTTTACTTAGTTCATTTATTAGATTTTATTATATAAAAATGCATATCGATATAGTCAAAATATATTAATATAATTATTTTGCTTAAGACAAAATTACTTCAAGTTTTTGGAAATGTATAAAATATAAATGGAAAATGGGGGGGGGGGGATAGATTTCAACATTACGTATATTCTGACTGCAGAGTATTAGAGCTCCGGTAGTTTTACTCTTGGAAATTAAGCCCTGGACCGAGTTTATGCACTAAAGACTATACGCTATAGCTATGGAGGGTATACGTACTGTCTTAATGATACCAGAAAGTATTCAGCGTATATCCTCCACTACATCCTTGGTCTGGTTCCCGATTTAAATGCCGTTGTCCCCATTTTCGTCCCCCCCCCCCACCTTTTGGTGATACTGGATCTGTCAACAGTAACTATAGTGATCAAGTCTTAAAAAGATGAGACTCGATTGTTTTTTTAATTTTCAATGTTTTAAAATTTTTAAAAAGAGTAAGGAATAGCATCATAAAAATAAAAAAAATATATATATAAAAATTTTTTAAGTGATTGTTCATTCTGAAAAATAGGGTGCCCCTGGCAATAATTTAATAAGACATGTATTTCAGAAAATAAGGTCAATGGCTTTTTGATCTCAATTTCCGATCTTGATTTCAATTCTTTCATCTTTTTAAGACTTGATCTCTATAGCTATAAATGGCAAATAGAAGTTGTTGCATTGTCATAGCTTGAATAGAAAAAAAGTTAGAAAATTTATAAATTGGGGGGGGGGGGGGGTGAAACCAGACTGCAGCTATTAAAAAAGGTCAAGATATATTTAAGTTATAAATTTTGAGACGTTCGGGTGGTAAACTGTCTCAAATACATGTAATTGTAAAAAGCTACCCCATTCCGCCCCCCCCCCATTCCGGGTCCCCTTATGGACGATAAAATAAAACGGAGGGTGCCAAAAGATGCGGGAGGAAAAGTTTCCTTAGACGCCGCAGAGCTAATTTCGGACAAATTTTTTAGCCGCTACGGCCCATAAGAAGCGAGATATTTGAGGTTTTGTCAAAAAATTCCCCACAAAAAATTCTATGAGAATTAAAATAATTAATTTTAAAGGTTTAAACCGGCTGCAGAGAGTTAAATTATTACTCAAATTATTAATGGATGACACCTTGAGACCTATATTCGTTGAAAAAAATTTGAAATTTTAATTTAAAAATTATCTATTGAATTTTAGTATTAAATACCAATATGGTTTCCCCAATTGTGAAAACCAAGGGTTAATATGATATTCTGTTGGTATAATGTAGATCCCTTCAGACCTATGAACTTATAGAGGAATGAAAAACTGTATTCGATTGACTTTCGTGTTCGTATAAATCATTTTTTAAACATAGAAAAAAAAACTCATACTTGTGCTTTTTTTTTTTTTAATGGACCTGACAAAATGAATACCTGCTAAAACGGAAATAGGTCTAAACAAATTTTTTTCGCTCCATAGCGATTCAAATTTCACAGGTTTTACTATTTAATTGTCCGGCATTCTTATCTCCGAAACCATGAAACTTCTGTTTAAAGCAGGCTTCTGTTAGAGGCAGTTTAAAGTTTTATTGTCTATACTTATAGAGGAATGAGAAACGCTATTCGATTGCCTTAGATATTTATAAAAAAATCCTTTTTAAAAATTTAAAAAAAAAAAAATAATAATAATTTATATCCTGCTTATGTATATATTTTTTTTAATTGCAACTCACTACTTCTTCGCCCCTGCGTTAGCGAAAATTCCCAACTTATCGCAAATAATGCTTTAAAATTATGGTCATTTATAAAAAAATAACTTCCATTAAAAGAAAATGTTTGTCTAAATCCTATTACTTTACGCCGTTTAAATCCTCTTATACTGATTTACAATTCATTGGCCCTTGTAGAAAATTCTTTAAAAATATTTAAAGCTTGAAGAACGTAAAAGGGTGAAAGGCGGGCGTGTTGAAGATTCGAAACTATCTCTGAAGCCAACGCACCGGCCTTTCCTAAAATAACATTCCTTGTTTCCAGTATTTATATGTGTCGAAAATTTGTTGTATAATTTTAACGGTTACAAATGATTTTTTCAATTGCAATTTCTATGAATCTTTCCTGTTTCGTCTTATTATTGAAAATTTTCATACTTAACATGCACCGATTGCTTTGTATGTAATATGTATCGATTCCTCGTAAAATAAGCTTTCCAATGATACTAATTTTATGCATTTAGGTTCATTATTAGCAGAGATATTACTAATTATTTATAATTATGACCTTTTTTTTTCGCAGCTGCACTTTTTTGATGAAATGTTTCAATGTAAGCTTTAACTAGAGCATTAAGAGCATAAATAATAATTTCCTTGGCGATTGATAAATGACTTCGCCTGCTTTTTAAAAGACATTTTCCTGGAATAGTCACTTACACGGATATGTTTATGTATAGATTATGAAAGGACTTGTCTAGATAATCCATGCATTTAACCCATTTTTTTAGTGACTTCTAGCAGTCTCCTTTTAAGGCATTTCTCAAAACATCTGCTCAACAGCAGGAACTAGAGGTCTGCACGGGACGACATTTCCAGGCCCGGGCCCGGCCCGACTCAGAGAAAAAAAATCGGCCCGGCCCGATACAAAAATTAAAAGTTCGGCCCGGGCCCGGCCCGTAGAAAAAATAATATTGGCCCGGCCCGATAAAAAAAAATTAATGTTCGGCCCGAGCCCGGCCCGGAAAAAAGTTAAAATCTCGGCCCGGGCCCGGCCCGAGTGAACTTCTACGAAACATTGATTTTTACGTCGAATTGGTTTAAAATTTGTCTCGTACGAGGAGTTCTGACTAAAAATATTTATCTTAACTTTTTTTTCATGTTTATAATCTTTATTTTCATAGAAGTGCTGCAGGCTGAGATATTTATTTTTTTAATGAATCTATTTCTTGTATGTAAATGTTTCAGTTATCATTAATATTGTTAATTCATATTCCATGTATAGAAGTGTAAAAAATCAGAAAAGGAGATACAGTAAAATCTTCTAAGATGAAATTGCATTGAAAAGAAAAAAAAAAATGCGTTATAGACAAGTTCCCTTCTTAGCAAGTGTAAATGTATTATATATTCTTTTCTTACTTATTAGTATATTAATTTTGCATGGATCAACACGTTTTTCAGTTTAAAACAGGGTTCCGTCATAGGCAGGTTCCTTTTCACACATTTTACTGTATTTTAATTTAGTTATATTTTAATATGCGTAGAAATCTACTATTCTTTAAAAATAACAAATTTTAATGTTTAAGTGCAGAATAATGGTGATTCAAAAATGTATGCATTTTTTGCAAAAACTTTTGCGCCAGGATTAATTTAACTGACCTTTAAATGGACCAGGCCACGCTGAGACAATGATTTTCATACGGGGTGGCTCAAAACTAGGACTGAAAATTTTTGGTCGTGAAGACTAGGAATGAAACCAGGCCCGGCTCTGTACAGAAAAATTAAGTTAGCCCCGGCCCGGCCCGAGCCTTCAGAAAAAAGTATGGCCCGGGCCCCGCCCGAGTGCCGTGAATGAAAATCGGCCCCAACCCGGCCCGGCCCGTGCAGATCTCTAACGGGAACTTCCCGGCTCATTTTCAAACGTAATGGCACAAAAAGAACAGGCCTGACTATGGAAGCAATTTGGAATCGAATTATGTTTCTAAATTTTTTATTAAAAAATCGCTTATCGGGTTTTAAGCGATTTTTGTCAAGTGACAACAGGTTTTTCTCCTTTCTCGCGCTGTCACCTCCGGAAATTAGGTTCAAAACGCTCACATTGACAATATTTTCTAAAATACATGTGCAATTAAATTATTGCGCGGTTCGCCCTACTTTTCAGAATGCACAATCCCTTTAAAATTTTCATATGTATCATGGTGTTCCTTACTCTTTTAAGTTTTTTAAACATTGAAAATTTAAAGAAAAACAACCGAGTCTTTCATCTTTTTAAGACTTGATCTCTATAGCTATAAATGGTAAATAGAAGTTGTTGCATTGTCATAGCTTAAATAGAAAAAAAGTTCGAAAATTTATAAATTGGGAGGGGGGGGGGGGGTGAAACCAGACTGCAGCTATTAAAAAAGGTCAAGATATATTTAAGTTATAAATTTTGAGACGTTCGGGTGGTAAACTGTCTCAAATACATGTAATTGTAAAAAGCTACCCAATTCCGCCCCCCCCCCCATTCCGGGTCCCCTATGGACGATAAAATAAAACGGAGGGTGCCAAAAGATGCGGGAGGAAAAGTTTCCTTAGACGCTTCAGAGCTAATTTCGGACAAATTTTTTAGGCGCTACGGCCCATAAGAAGCGAGATATTTGAGGTTTTGTCTAAAAATTCCCCACAAAAAATTCTATGAGAATTAAAATAATTAACTTTAAAGGTTTAAACCGGCTGCAGAGGGTTAAATTATTACTCAAATTATTAATGGATGACACCTTGAGACCTATATTCGTTGAAAAAAATTTGAAATTTTAATTTTAAAATTATCTATTGAATTTTAGTATTAAATACCAATATGGTTTCCCCAATTGTGAAAACCAAGGGTTAATATGATATTCTGTTGGTATAATGTAGAGCCCTTCAGACCTATGAACATATAGAGGAATGAAAAACTGTATTCGATTGACTTTCGTGTTCGTATAAATCATTTTTTAAACATAGAAAAAAAACCCATACTTGTGCTTTTTTTTTTTTTTTTTTTAATGGACCTGACAAAATGAATACCTGCTAAAACGGAAATAGGTCTAAACAAATTTTTTTCGCTCCATAGCGATTCAAATTTCACAGGTTTTACTATTTAATTGTCCGGCATTCTTATCTCCGAAACCATGAAACTTCTGTTTAAAGCAGGCTTCTGTTAGAGGCAGTTTCAATTTTTATTGTCTATACTTATAGAGGAATGAGAAACGCTATTCGATTGCCTTAGATATTTATAAAAAAATCCTTTTTAAACTTTAAAAAAAAAAAAAAATAATAATTTATATCCTGCTTATGTATATATTTTTTTTAATTGCAACTCACTACTTCTTCGCCCCTGCGTTAGCGAAAATTCCCAACTTATCGCAAATAATGCTTTAAAATTATGGTCATTTATAAAAAAATAACTCCCATTAAAAGAAAATGTTTGTCTAAATCCTATTACTTTACGCCGTTTAAATCCTCTTATACTGATTTACAATTCATTGGCCCTTGTAGAAAATTCTTTAAAAATATTTAAAGCTTGAAGAACGTAAAAGGGTGAAAGGCGGGCGTGTTGAAGATTCGAAACTATCTCTGAAGCCAACGCACCGGCCTTTCCTAAAATAACATGCCTTGTTTCCAGTATTTATATGTGTCGAAAATTTGTTGTATAATTTTAACGGTTACAAATGATTTTTTCAATTGCAATTTCTATGAATCTTTCCTGTTTCGTCTTATTATTGAAATTTTTCATACTTAACGTGCACCGATTGCTTTGTATGTAATATGTATCGATTCCTCGTAAAATAAGCTTTCCAATGATACTAATTTTATGCATTTAGGTTCATTATTAGCAGAGATATTACTAATTATTTATAATTATGACCTTTTTTTTTCGCAGCTGCACTTTTTTGATGAAATGTTTCAATGTAAGCTTTAACTAGAGGATTAAGAGCATAAATAATAATTTCCTTGGCGATTGATAAATGACTTCGCCTGCTTTTTAAAAGACATTTTCCTGGAATAGTCACTTACACGGATATGTTTATGTATAGATTATGAAAGGACTTGTCTAGATAATCCATGCATTTAACCCATTTTTTTAGTGACTTCCAGCAGTCTCCTTTTAAGGCATTTCTCAAAACATCTGCTCAACAGCAGGAACTAGAGGTCTGCACGGGCCGAAATTTCCAGGCCCGGGCCCGGCCCGATTCAGAGAAAAAAAATCGGCCCGGCCCGATACAAAAATTAAAAGTTCGGCCCGGGTCCGGCCCGTAGAAAAAATAATATTGGCCCGGCCCGATAAAAAAAAATTAAAGTTCGGCCCGAGCCCGGCCCGGAAAAAAGTTAAAATCTCGGCCCGGGCCCGGCCCGAGTGAACTTCTACGAAACATTGATTTTTACGTCGAATTGGTTTAAAATTTGTCTCGTACGAGGAGTTCTGACTAAAAATATTTATCTTAACTTTTTTTTCATGTTTATAATCTTTATTTTTATAGAAGTGCTGCAGGCTGAGATATTTATTTTTTTTAATGAATCTGTTTCTTGTATGTAAATGTTTCAGTTATCATTAATATTGTTAATCCATATTCCATGTATAGAAGTGTTAAAAATCAGAAAAGGCGATACAGTAAAATCTTCTAAGATGAAATTGCATAGAAAAGAAAAAAAAATGCGTTATAGACAAGTTCCCTTCTTAGCAAGTGTAAATGTATTATATATTCTTTTCTTACTTATTAGTATATTAATTTTGCATGGATCAACACTTTTTTTTTTGTTTAAAACAGGGTTCCGTCATAGGCAGGTTCCTTTTCACACGTTTTACTGTATTTTAATTTAGTTATATTTTAATATGCGTAGAAATCTACTATTCTTTAAAAATAACAAATTTTAATGTTTAAGTGTAGAATAATGGCGATTCAAAAATGTATGCATTTTTTGCAAAAACTTTTGCGCCAGGATTAATTTAACTGACCTTTAAATGGACCAGGCCACGCTGAGACAATGATTTTCATACGGGCTGGCTCAAAACTAGGACTGAAAATTTTTGGTCGTGAAGACTAGGAATGAAACCAGGCCGGGCTCTGTACAGAAAAATTAAGTTAGCCCCGGCCCGGCCCGAGCCTTCAGAAAAAAGTATGGCCCGGGCCCGGCCCGAGTGCCGTGAATGAAAATCGGCCCCAACACGGCCCGGCCCGTGCAGATCTCTAGCGGGAACTTCCCGGCTCATTTTCAAACGTAATGGCACAAAAAGAACAGGCCTGACTATGGAAGCAATTTGGAATCGAATTATGTTTC
This sequence comes from Maratus speciosus, assembly GCA_963932465.1. NCBI lineage: Eukaryota > Metazoa > Arthropoda > Arachnida > Araneae > Salticidae > Maratus > Maratus speciosus. Next base: position 652,876,374 of record OZ010787.1, on the reverse strand, counting down.
TAAATTTTTGATTAAAAAATCACTTATCGGGTTTTAAGCGATTTTTGTCAAGTGACAACAGGTTTTTCTCCTTTCTCGCGCTGTCACCTCCGGAAATTAGGTTCAAAACGCTCACATTGACAATATTTTCTAAAATACATGTCCAATTAAATTATTGCGCGGTTCGCCCTATTTTTCAGAATGCACAATCCCTTTAAAATTTTCATATGTATCATGGTGTTCCTTACTCTTTTAAGTTTTTTAAACATTGAAAATTTAAAGAAAAACAACCGAGTCTTTCATCTTTTTAAGACTTGATCTCTATAGCTACTGTTGACCATTAGGTAGGGAGATCAGTAGGGAGGGCGGGAAGACGATAATGGGGACAACGGCATCTAAATCGGGAACCAGACCCAGAGCCCGATTATCACATGGGCACGTGGGGCACGTGCCCCGGTACCTCAATTTCAGGGGGGGGGGGGCATTTTGTGCACTCTCTGAAAATAAAAATTTCCATTTGTAGTTCACAGAAAAAAAATGTATTTTTCCCATTCATGTAAACTAAACTATATCAGTATTTTCCATTAACGACAACAAACTACAATGTAAACTTCGAAATTCTAAGAAGAACGGTTGTTACACATAACATGTTTAATTGATATTACACCTAACATGTTTTATTCAGTCTTACAGGTTTAGCGTTTTACTCACTCTAGAGACCAGATAGTCCAGAAGATTTTACCTTCCTATATTTTTAAATGCATTTTTACATTTGTCTATAATATATTGTTTTTTCGTAAAGTTATGGTTTTAGTTGTAAACAGCACGTTGTCCAAATTATAATGCATGAATTTTTTTGAGAAAAGGGGCCCAGATATGGCCTGTGTGCCCCGGGTCCAACATAGAGTTATCAGGCTCTGACCAGACCAGGGATGTAGTGGAGAGTATACGCTGAATACCTTCAGGTATCATTAAGAGAGTATGTATACCCTGCATAGCTATAGCGTATACTCTTTAGTGTATAATCTCTGTCAAGGGCTTAACTTCCAAGGGAAAAAATACCGGAACTCCAATACTCTGCAGTAATAATATCCGTAATCCACCCCCCACCCCCCATTCCCAGATACTTATATTTATATTAGATACATTATTTGCAAAATTATAATCAATTTAGTCTACAGCTAAATAAATTTACTAGTATACTTTGAATATATTGACATGAATTTTTATATGATAATATCTAATAAATGAACTAGGTAAAAACATTAAAATCAGGAGCGGAGAATTTTGAGAAAATCCTACTCGGCATGATTTTTTTGTATCAACTATTAAAATACAACACACAGCGCTGTTCAGGTAAGGCTTCGGTACGCAGTATTTATAAGCGATGATGGGTTCCTACTAATACTTAAATATTTACTAAAAATAAAACTGCCGCAGCTCCACTCCAGTGAGCTTCTGCAAAAATGAACCACCGGTTGGAGCTAAAATGTTCACCAGTAAGAATATTTTTGAAACAAGAAAAAGAACAGACTAAACGCCACGCGACCACTAGTAAGAGCAGTAAGATACGGTTGCTGTTCATTCAGATTCTGGCACTCCTCGTCGCTGTTCGAAGACCATTGGGTCTACACTTCTGAGGGCTAGATTGAAGTATGCTCCTATGCGCGTGACACCCTACGCCTCATAATATGCAACTGCTTTCGTAAGCAAAAAAAGATGTTTAGGCTTCCTTTTTTTTTTTTTTTTTTTTTTTTTTTTGGAAACTCTTTTTCTCTGGGCTCCTGAGCGCAGTATTTATGAGCTCCGGTGAATTGTCAAATTTTAAATACAAACAAAGAAGTACCGGAGCTCAATTCCGGCGCATATTAAGCACTGCCTCTGCCTATAGCTTAAATATATATATATATATATTTTTTTTCCCTACGACTACATTACTCATCAGGACATAAAAAAAACCCTTTTAAACTAAAACCAATCTATAACGGAATACTGTTTTAAACTTTAAAATTTCGCTGTGCCTGCGGTAAGCATACCCTGCACTTACACCTGCTAAGACGAAAATTAACGACGATAATTTTAAACGGAATATTTCTCCGGTCACTTGCGATCCCATTTTACTAAGTTTTCTATACTAAATAAATACAAGAATCTTATACAATGAAATCTATGAAAGCAGTATTACTCGTATAAGGAATTTTCTTTTTTAGAACAGAATTCTGTTATAAACAGGTTCATTTTCGGCGGATTTACTGGACAAAGTACAGTAAAACCTGTAGAAACAGAATAGCTATGAACAGCTGAAAAATCAGTTTTGGACAGGCTCCCGTCTAGTCAAGTGGATTTCAAAGGTATTCCTATCGAAGGAACTATATACATTTTCCGTTATAGACATGTTCTGCCTTCTAGGTCTTCACTGTATTAAGTTCCACTCGATGAAGACTCGTGTATAGCAGGATACCAAAACAAATTTTAAAATGTCTGTACACTCTGAAAAATCGGGACATTTGCTGTCCCGTGCAGTGGTTAAGCGGGACAGATCTCGAGGACCTGGCAACATGAGTCATAGTTTACTTGCAAATTCTTATGCTTTTAAACGAGAGATTTGTTCAAATAAACATATGAGCCCAGGGCTTAATTTCTGAAAAAAAAAAAATGCAGTGCTCTAATATTCTGCAGTTCTAATATTCTGTAGTCTCCACCACTCTTGTATTTATATATCGTACATTTCTAAAATATCAAGCAATTTAGTCTTCAGTAAAATAAGTTTTAAATATATTTTGACTATATCTATACGCATTTTTATAAAATAAAATCTAATAAGTGAACTGCACAAAAACAGAATCAGGGATGGGCAGTTTTAAAAAAATCTTAAACGCCATGGTTTTCTTTATAGTACGTAAAATACAACACACAGCGCTGTTTCGACTCACCGGTGGGTTTGAACTCGTATTTAAATAGTCACTAAAAATGAAGAAAGTTCTGCAACTCCGCTGCCGTGAGCTTAGGCGAAAATTAAGCATCGGTCGGAGCTACAATGTTCATCAGTAAGAATATTTTTCAAACACGAACAAAAAAGAGAGTAAACGCAACGCGACACAACTACGAATAAGAGCGGTAGATACGGTGGCGGTTAATTCAGATTCTGGTACTCCTCGTCGCAGTTCGGAAACCATTGAGTGTACACTTCTGAGCGCTTGATAGAAGTATAGTCCATTGCGCACGACACCCTATAGGTCTCATACTATGCAAGTGCTTTGGTAAGCAAAGAAAGATGTTTAGGCTTCGGTTTTTCGAAGCTCAGTTCCTCTGGGCTCTTGAGCGCAGTATTTATGAGCTCCGCTGAATTCTGAATAACGTTTAAATATTCACAGCAAACAAAGAAGTAGCTCCGGCGCAAATTAGGCACGACCCTGCATATATAGCGTAAACCCTATGGGGTTTCTCTCTCTCTCTCTCTCTACATTACTGATCGGGACATAAAAATACAATAAATCCTTCTAAATGGAACCTGCCTATAACGAAATACTGTTTTAAACTTAAAAATTTCGCTGTGCCTACGGTAAGCATACCCTACATTACACCTAAGACACGACATCCTATAGATCTCATACTATGCAAGTGCTTTGGTAAGCAAAGAAAGATGTTTAGGCTTCGTTTTTTTGGAAGCTCTGTTCCTTTGGGCTCTCCTAAGCGGAGTATTTATGAGCTCCGGGGAATTCCGACTAAATTTTAAATATTCACTACAAACGAAGGAGTTCCGGTGAGCTCCGGCGGAAATTAAGCACTGCCTCTGCCAATAGCATAAACCTGCTGTTTCTTTCTTTCTTTCTTTTCCTTCTACGACTTCATTATTGATCATTGCATAAAAATACAATAAACCCTTATACACTTGAACCAATCGATAACGGAATACTGTTTTAAACTTAAAAATTTCCCTGTGTGTACAGTAAGCAGAGCCCGATCAAGCTTGAGTTGGGCCCAGGGCCTGTTAAAAAATCCCCCCCCCCCTTACCTCCCCATTCCCGGCGACACTTTCAGAAAAAAAGTAGGTTTATTTGATGAGTTGACAAAGCTGTTTGGGTAAAAGTTTCAAGTTTACAAAAATATTTTTATTAAGTATATATAAATATATATATTAATCTTATGCTTTTATATAATATAAAGAGGATACATATTATTAAACTATAACATAATGAAAGTCATATACATGTACAGCCAGGTAAACTTGCTTTTGTAAACTTAATTTATGAAGTTTTTTTAAATATTTTTTTTTTAATTTGACAACTTAATTTTTTTTAACTTTTTTTAAAGTTTTTATTTTTTTTAAGTTTTTATTTTTTAAATTTTGTAAACTTTTTAATTTTGAAAAACTTTTTTAAGTTTCTTATTTTTAAAAGTATTAAGATTATTAGTTTTAATATTTTAAACTTCTGCTATGTAGTTGATCTGTTAGTTCGTTTTAATTAATTTTCATGGTTTAGTAGTTCAAGTATTTAATTTAAAATTACTATTTATCGCCAAATTTATAGCCAAATTTAATACAGTATAGTAATATAGCACTCAAAATTTATTGATATATTATGTGTATTTTTAAAATGCAGATGATCTGTTGGTTCATTTAAATTAATTTCCCTGGTTTAGTAGTTCAAGTATTTAATTTAAAATTACCATTTATCGTCAAATTTGATACAGGATAGTAATATAGCATTCAGAATTTATTGATATATTAAAATTATTATATGTACTTTAAAAATGTAGATGATGTGTTAGTTGAATTTTATGTTATTTAATATATTTTTTCTGTATGCATAAGATTTTTAGAAAGTTTCATTAATATTTTTATATTGTTATAAAATTACATTAAGATTCAAATTATCTTAATCAGGTAATTCCTCTTAGTTAATTTTCATGTCTTACTAGTTCATCTATTTCATTTAAAATTATTGTTTATTGATAAATTAATATATAATTTTTTAAAATTTAAATGATTTGTTTGTTCTACTTTATATTATTACTCAGTTGTATTTTCAGATTTTTTTTTTTTTATTTAGCATACTTGTATGTATGCAATTTTTAAGAATTTTCATTTGAATTGGTAGTATATAATTCAATGTATACAGCATTTGTTATTGATATACAAGGAAATCATGACTCTATAATGCATGTTTTGAATAACAGTTCTAAAGTAAAATTATTTCTGTATGAATAAAGTATTTTTTAATAGTTAATTTATAAAAGTCATTAGTATTAGACTTTGGTAAAGACTTTTCAATAATATCAATTGCATATGTTAACACATTTGTGATATAAATTTAATTAAATCAAGAATAAATTGTAAGGCTTTGGGTTTAATGATCTTTAAAATAAACTGTTGTATACTTCATAAAGAACTTATTTACAAAAACATGCAAAATGGTTTGCAATCAAAAATTAAGTTATTTAAAATAAGAGATATTTCTTCGATGCTTATAAAACTTTTACTTTGAAAAAATATCAGGGTTAGTGACTGAATAATATATTTAAATTACAGTAGTGTGTTAAAAAGTAATGTACATAATTAATTTAATTGGAATGTTAAAAAATCTCCTGTCTTAAAATTTGTGTACTTGTGAAATAATCTCCCTTAAAATCAATGAGTATCATTATTTACATAATAGTTAGTTTTTGTTGAAAAGGCTGATTACTTATCGAATGTTTGCGAAAGATAATGTTTAAAAGCATGCAAGTAAACGCTAGAGACGCAGTCTGGGCATTGGATAGCATATCAGTTATTAAAAAAAGTGACTTTTGAACCCCTAAAAATTTAGCCCCCCTACATACTTCCTTTTCGAAAAGACATAGCCGAAAATTAAAAAAATAAAAACTATCAGAATTTTAAATGTTGTGATGCAATTATAACTCCCGTTAAGTTAAATTAATATTAAACGAAAGCATAATAAAATGATAAGTATTTAAAAAAGATAGTATTCAAAAATATATTAGTAAATGTTGGGGCACGGTTTGCCCAATGCACAGCGTATCAGTCACAAAAAATGAAATTTGAATCATAGTTCGCAGGTTCGAAACCAGGGTTTGGTAAGATGAACCTACTCTCGTGCGTAGAATAGATCGAATCAGTTAAACTAAAAATAAAAATCGTATACATTAGATCGAATCATTTAAACTAAAAATAAAAATCTTATACATTAAAGTAATTCTCAAATAGTGCATAGCATATCAGTTACAAAAAATGAAATTTGTTACGAAGTTCGAAACTAAGGGATGGTAGAATGACCCTACTCTCGCATGCAAAAATCGATAAAATCTTATACATTAAAGTAATTCTCAAAGTGTAGTAATAGTTAAAATAGGTAGTGTTGACTTATCTTAAGTAACCGACAAACAGCACATAAATGAGAGGGCCACAATTTTTGCCTTGAAACATCTAAAATCTCGACTTACATGTATAGTTTCTTGGCTTGATCAGTTAAACCTACTTCAAATTATCAAGTCAAGAGACTATTCTGTTACAGGTTCGATTCCAAGTGAAATTTTTATGAAAAAAAAACCTAATTACAATAGTTTCCAATTCCTGCCGGTAGAGGGCGCCACCTAGCATTTTCATGTTCAAACCTAAGTCGATTCCAAAAAATAAGCTTCCTCTCAAAAAGACCTAACCCCTTATGTTATAGTATAACATTACCTTATATGGTTATTCATTCAAACCTTAAGATGCAACGAGAAATTAAGCCCCGTCTAAAAATTTAGCCCCCACCTACCCTATCATACTATTGTATGATCTAGATCCACTCCTTACATTCGTAAACTATCTATAATTTTCTTCCTAAACTAATACCGCCCTACTATAGCATGATCTTTCCACACTTTACTCTTACCTCACTATCAGATTATCTTATTTCACTATCAGATTATCTTATCTCACTATCAGATTATCTTATCTCACTATCAGATTATCTTATCAGATTATCCTATCTTATCTCCTTTCCGACTGATAAGAACTTAACACACATATCTCTCAAACCCTCTTGTACTATAGTACGATTTCCTCCTCCACACTCCACCCTCCGCCGGAATCGAACACCCTTTTCCCCACTACTGTCAGGGACCAAAATATAAAATGCAAATAGTGGAAAAACGTAAATTGTGAGAAAATACACACAAATTTGTGGGCCCCTGAAATTGGTGGGCCCAGGGCCGAGGTCCCGAAGGCCCGTGCTTTAATCAGGTTCTCATAACCTACAATTATACCTGCTAACACGAAAATCTGTTTAAAACGGTATTTTTCTCCGGTATCTTGCGATCCCATTTTACCAAGTTTTCTATACTGAATAAACACAACCGTATACAGTAAAATCTGCGAACGCGGAACTGCTCGCTATAATGAAATTTTTTTCTTTTATAATAGCATTCCGTTATAAACGGGTTTATTTTCGCATGGTTTATTGGGCAAACTACAATAAAACCTGTGGAGAAAGAATAGCTATGAACAGCAAAAAAATCCGTTTTGGACAGGCTACCGTCTAGTCAGGTGCATTTGTAAGGGATTATTTTCGAAAGAACTATGAACAATATCCGCTACAGACAGGTTCAACATCACGGGCTTCACTGTATTAAGTTCCGCTCAATGCAGCCTCATGTATATTAGCAGGGTACTAAAATAAATTTTAAAGTATTTGTACATCCTGAAAAATCGGTACATTTGCTGTCCCGTGCAGAGATTACGCGGGACAGATCTCGGAACCTTTGAAAATCGGAACACCTGGCAACACGGGTCATATAGCATACTTGCTAATTCTCCAGTTTTTAACAAGAGATTTGTTCAACTAAACATATTTGAGCCCAGGGCTTAATTTCTAAAAAAAAAAAAAAAAAAAGAAAAAAAAAAGGAGGAGCTCTAATATTCTGCAATAATGTCACTCATCCCCTTATATTTATATATCAAACATTTCCAAAATTTCAAGCAATTTCATACCGCAAAATCATTTTATTAATATATTTTGACTATGTCTATTTTTATATAATAAAATCTAATAAGTGAACTGAGTAAAAACTTTAAAATCAGGGGTGGGGAGTTTTAAGAAAACGTTACACGCCATGATTTTCTTTATAGTTTAAATACAACACACAGCGCTGTTCAGGTAAGGCTTCGGTACGCAGTATTTATAAATGACGGCGGGTTCCGACTCATATTTACATATTCACTAAAAATAATGGAAGTGCTGCAACTCCGCTCCTGGGAGCTTCGGTAAAAATTAAGCACCGGTGGGAGCTACAATGTTAAAAATTTTAAATCAAAAGTGAAATTTATTTAATTTAGAGAAATTTTTAACTTAAAAACGCGCAAAACTTTTTCAACTGTGTTTTATGAATTTCACCATTAAAAAACCAAAATTTCGAAACGTACGCAAACGAAAAACACGCAAAACTTTTCAATTATTAATGACGAATGTCACTCTTCAAAAACTCAAATTTCATCAATTCCTGATACGAATTACTCCAAATTAGTATTAAATCACACAGAACATGCATCTTCAAAGATCTGTCGAGGGAAATTTCTTTATTGCAATTAGTAAAAGATTTCACTTAAAATTAAGCAAAACTTATTGAACTTCGTTTTTCACATGTGGTCATACAAAAACTCAAATTCTATTCATGCGAATTACTTCAAAATAGATTTAAACCGTGTGGAACAGGTTTCTATCCAAGACTGTCGATCAAAATTTAATTATTTCAAATAGCAATTTTTCTAACTTAAAATTCGCAAAACTTTTCAGAGATAGATTACACTTGTAGATGTTCTTTTATTCACAATTCAAAAAGTACACATAGCAATTACTTCAAAGTTTAAACGAAGCTGAACTTTCTTCTGAACATTTCTGTTGTCTTATATTTTCAAATTTACTGACAGAAAAATTTTGTACTTAAACCACACAATACTGAATCTTGCAAAAGCGAAATTTTCAGATCAAAAGAAAATTTTCAGTTAATCTTAAACAATCTATAAATGTTTTATGCAGAATTGCTTCTTTAAATCATATGTTTCCAAAATTTCATGTAATTTAATCCTCAGCAAAATAATTTTATTAATATATTTTGACTATATCGATATGCATTTTTATATAATAAAATCTAATAAATGAAGAGTAAAAACTTTATAATCAGGGGTTTGGAAATAAAAAAAAAAATCTTACACGCCATGATTTTATTTGTACTAAAATACAACACACAGCGCTGTTCAGGTAACGCTTCAGTACACAGTATTTATAAGCGATGGTGCGTTCCGACTAATATTAAATATTTACTGAAAATAAAGAAAGTGCTGCAGCTCCGCTCCTATGAGCTTCAGCGAAAATTAAGCACCGGTTGGAGCTAAAATGTTGATCAGCAAGAATATTTTTCAAACACGCACAAAAAACAAGATAAACGCAACGCGACCACGTGTAAGAACAGCAGATACGGTTGCGGTCAATTCAGATTCTGGCACTCATCGTCGCCGTTCGGAAACCATTGAGTCTACACTTCTGGGCGCTAGATAGAAGTATGCTCCTATGCGCGCGCGAAATCGTACCTCACGTACTATGTAAGTGCTTTGGTAAGCAAAGAAATATGTTTAGGTTTCGATTTTTTCGAAGCTATGTTCCTCTCGGCTCCTGAGCGCAGTATTTATGAGCACCGGTGAATTGTGACTATTTTTTTAAATATTCACTACAAACAAAGGAGTACCGTATGACTATAGCGTAAACATTCTGGGTTTTTTTTTTTTTTTTTTTTTTTTTTACAACTACGTTACTAATCGGGACATAAAAGAACAATAAATCCTTTTAAAATGGAATTTGCCTGTAACAGAATACTGTTTTAAACTTAAAAATTTCGCTGTGCCTACGGTAAACATACCCTGCAATTATACCTGCTAAGATGAATATAAAAAGGCTCATTTTCACAGGATTTACTGGACAAAGTACAGTAAAACCTGCAGAAACGGAATTGCTATGAACAGCAAAAAAAAAAATTCATTTCGGACAGGCCCCAATCTAGTCAGAATGGATTTGTAAGATATTCCTTTCAAAGGAACTATGAACATTTTCCGTTATAGACAGGTCCCGATTTTCTCGGGCTTCAATGCATTAAGTTCCACTCGATGAAGACTCAAGTATAGCAGGATACCAATATAAATTTTAAAATATTTCTGCATCTTGAAAAATCGGGACATTTACTGTCCCGTGCAGTGGTTACGCGGGACAGGTCTCGGGGACATTGAAAATCAGGGCACCTGGCACACTAGACATACCATACTTGCCAATTCTTCCGTTAACAACAACAGATTTGTTCAAATAAACATATGAGCCCTGGGCTTAATTTCTGCAAAAAAAAAAAAAAAAAAATGCAGTGCTCAAATATTCTGCAGTAATGTCCCCTTCCCCCTTATATTTTATACATCTCGAAAATTGGGTTGGGGAATTCTAAGAAAATCTTACACGCAATGATTTTCTTTGTCCTAAAACACAACATACAGCGCTGTTCAGATCAAGCATCAGTATACAGTATTTATAAGCGACAGTGGGTTCCGACAAATACTTAAATATTTACTAAAAATAAAGAAAGTACTGCAGCTCCCCTACTGTGAGCTTCGGCGAAAATTAAGCACAGGCTGGAGCTACAATGTTCATCAGTAAGAATATTTTTCAAACACACACACAAAAAAAAAAAAAAAAAAAAAAACAGAGTAAGCGCAACGCGACCACGAGTAAGAATAGTAGATACGGTTGCGGTTCAGTCAGATTCTGGTGCTCCCCGTCGCCGTTCGGAAACCATTGAGTCTACACTTCTGAGCGCTAGACAGGGATGTAGTGGAGGGTATACGGGGGTATACGCCGTATACTCTCTAGATTTTTTTAAGGAACACCGTATACCCTCTGTTTCTCAAGAAAGCTATAGTATATATATACTAGGGTATACCCTCTGCCTTGAGCGTATACCCTCTGCTTAGAACGTATACCCTCTGTTTTTTTTTACGACTACACGACTGGCGCTAGATAGAAGTATAGTCCATTGCGCGACACCCTATACGTCTCATACTATGTAAGTGCTTTAGTAAGCAAGGAAACATGTTTAGGCTTCGGTTTTTCGAAGCTCAGTTCCTCTGGGCTCTTGAGCGCAGTATTTATGAGCTCCGCTGAATTCTGAATAATGTTTAAATATTCACAGCAAACAAAGAAGTAGCTCCGGCGCAAATTAGGCACGACCCAGCATATAGCGTAAACCCTATGGGGTTTCTCTCTCTCTCTCTCTACATTACTGATCGGGACATAAAAATACAATAAATCCTTGTAAATGGAACCTGTCTATAACGAAATACTGTTTTAAACTTAAAAATTTCGCTGTGCCTACGGTAAGCATACCTATACTAAATAAACACAACAATCTTATACAATAAAATCTATGAAAGCGAAATTACTTGTATAAAATTTTTCCTTTAGAACAGCATTCCGTTATAACCAGGCTCATTTTCGCAGGAATTACAGGACAAAGTACAGCAAAACCAGTAGAAAGGGAATAGCTATGGACAGCAAAAAAATCCGTTTTGGACAGACTCCCGTCTAGTGAGGTGGATTTATAAGGTATTAGAGTCTTGCATCGGGTCGGGTTACCCGCTTTTGCCCGAACCCGACCCGCGGTTCGTGTCAGGTCGGGTTGGCGCTATATTTTCCCGTTGCGAGTCGGGTCGGGTTGACTTTAAATTTTTTTTGTGCGGGTCGGTTTCGGGTTGGCTTTTTTACTCTTGCGGGTTGGGTTCGGGTTGACCCGCTTTTTAAAAGAATGTGGAAAATATTTTTCCCGTTAAAAACCTATACAAACCGCAGATCAAAGTTTCACAAAAGCAAAATGTGTGCCTGTCTGTTTTGTCTTTAGTCATCCTTTCACGAGTCTTCGAAATAACAAACTGCATTATGTTTTTACCGTATTTTAAAAATACAATACGCAGCAAAACGCTAAATGGTCCTTCCTGGCTAATGTATCAAGTGAATAATTTAATTGTGGTGATACGCGATGCATTATGTTAGAGGGGAATTATTTCAAAATAATAACTGCTGATAAACTAAAGGCAGATGGCCACTTGTGTAAAAGAAGGTGTATCGTTATAAGTGGAACTTTTGAAACCGCAACTAATTTTAAAGCATATTTAAAGATTAGATTTTTAGTTTTAAACCACAGAGTCCTGCATCGGGTAGGGTTTTACTATTGTTGACAGGGCCGGCCCAAGACAATTTTGGCGCCCGTGCGAGCATTCTCTTGAGCGCCCCCCCCCCCTTACCATACCTGTTAAAAATATTTGGCCTTTTTCTCACACAATTTTTAAAATATTCGTAAATTATTCGTTCATAAACTTTTACAAATGCTATTCTGAATTATTTAAGATATTATTTAAAAAGACTATAAAATAAATAAACGTATCCATATTTAATCTTATCTTTGAGATCTGAATTTTATAATAAATATCAATCTCAATATGTAACATTGTGATCCAAAAATTAAACGCCATTCATTATGCCGTGGTATAGGACAAAAATAACAATAATTAATTTATTGAAAGAAGAAATTTTATTAGAATAGTTATGTTTATTATTTGGAATATACTCAACATAGTACTAATAAGTAGCAATTATGTAAGATGAAATCTGTAACCCTGTCTTGTTATTTACTTTCAAGGAAGCATATATTAATTTTATATTTGGTGAGTCGCGAGTTTTAAAATCTAAAAAATGATTTATTGTTTTTTATACTCTTTAAAAAATTACATGATTCTGGATCAAGCAAAACAAAAACCGCATAAGAATATTCGAATTACAAACGGATCAATTTGAAATTAAAAATGAGTACTTTAACGCAGACTCCAGTTGATAACTCTGGGTATGCTTTCCAGAAAACTGTGTTTTTTTCTACTTATATACATTGAAAATAATAATAATAATAACAACAATAGTTTTCTTTGCAGATAGATAATTTCTTTTGAATATAGGTGTATATAAAATGATTATAGTACCTACATACTCTAACAATGTTTGTGTCAGTTAAATGAAGCGTTTTTTTTTTGGGGGGGGGGGGGGGATAGAATATGCTTTTTAAAGGTGTATCACATACAGAAAATACGTTCTAATTGCAACAAATAAATTTTACGCCTTTTAAGTAGTCAAAAAAGTAGGTAGAAATTTTGCTATAATCATTTTATAAATATATGTTGAAAATAAATTTCCTATCTTTCGAAACGTTATGCCCCCCCCCCCCCCCCCTATTTGTACAAAGTTCCTACGCCACTGATACAATTGTTGTTTATCTTCAAAATATGTGGGATAATTTCGATTTAAAGCTTCCCTAAACATGGCGTAATCATGTAAAGAATAAAATGGGTTTAGAGACACTTTTTATTTCTTCATTTTTCGGATATAATAAAATATTTTACTAAAGAATGCATTCACACACCACACACAAGGGGAAAATAGGTCTACAATTCTTGTTTATCTTCAAAATATGTGAGATAATTTCGATTTAAAGACTCCCTAAATATGGCGCCTCCCTCTCTCCATTTAATCATTTGGATCCTTTTTTCAGGTACGTAATCATGTAAAGAACAAAATGGGTTTAGTCGTTTAGAGAAACTTTTTTCTTTCTTCATTTTTAGGATATAATAAAATATTTTACTAAAGAATCTATTCACACACCACATACAAGGGAAAAAAAAGTCTACAATTCTTGTTTATCTTCAAAATATGTCAGATAATTCCGATTTAAAGCCTCCCTAAATATGCCCCCCCCCTCCTCTCCATTTAATCATTTGGATCCTCCTTTCAGGTACGTAATCATGTAAAGAACAAAATGGGTTTAGTCGTTTAGAGAAAATTTTTTCTTTCTTCATTTTTAGGATATAATAAAATATTTTACTAAAGAATCTATTCACACACCACATACAAGGGAAAAAAAGTCTACAATTCTTGTTTATCTTCAAAATATGTCAGATAATTCCGATTTAAAGCCTCCCTAAATATGCCCCCCCCCCCCTCCTCTCCATTTAATCATTTGGATCCTCCTTTCAAGTACGTAATCATGTAAAGAACAAAATGGGTTTAGAGAAACTTTTTCTTTCTTCATTTTTCGGATATAATAAAATATTTTACTAAAGAATGCATTCTCACACCACACACAAGGAAAAAAAAAAGGTCTACAATTCTTGTTTATTGTCAAAATATGTGAGGTAATTTTGATTTAAAGCCTCCCTAAATATGGCGCGCTCTCTCCTCCATTTAATCATTTTGAGGGTCCTGTCAGGTACGTAATTATGTAAGGTACAAAATGGGTTTGAGCTACCTCTAGAAACATTTAGAGAAATTTTTCTTTCTTCATTTTTTGGACATAATAAAATATTTTACTAAAGAATGCCTTCAGACATACACAAAGGGGGAAAAATCTGCAATTTTTGTTTATCGTCAAAATATGTGAGATAATTTCGGTTTAAAGCTTTCCTAAATTTGGCGCCCCTCAGCTACGGCGCAATTAATTAGTCAAAAGAATTTAGCACTCCATAAGGCTGTTCTTAACTGCTCTGCTGAACAAGCGCAAAACGTTTTTACACATTTACAAATTCATTTTTTAACGGAAAGATATAAAATTGGAAAGCCTGGCCATAGAAGCGATTTGGAATGGAACTGTTTTTTCCATTTTTTGATCAATCCATTACCTATTGAGTTAGAAGCGTTTTGGATCACGTGACAAACCCATTTTTCGCCCGCTCTTGAGTCCTTTTTCTTCCTTCGCGCGGAAATTCGGTTCAAAACCGCTAATTTGACACTCTTTTCTGAAAAATCTATTGCGTTTGCAAAAAAATGGAAAAAACAGCTCGATGACCTAGTTTCTGAACAACAACACCAGCTAGTTTCATGCATTTTCGAACAAAAATAAATTAAAACTTATGTCAGAAAGTTGCTCTTTTGGATTTGAGAACACCCATAAGGAAGCGAAAGTGTTAAATAGGTGGTGGTCCTTTTCCAGTTTCAAGGAAGGTAATCCGAGCCCTTAGCTTAAAGGGATTTATTTAAAGAACGCATCCTAACATCCTACGTTCCTCTGATATGTTCATCACAAGTTCTTTGTATTTTACTCAAATAAAGAATACAGAAGTCGCTAAATGTGAAAGTTTAGCACCTTTAAGCACAAAGAAGGTACCCTGCTCAGCGGATCTACCTAGACCCAACAGATGATTCACACCTGGTTATAGAAAATGTAAAAAAAAAAAAAAAAAACATAGAATCCAAAATTATTTATCGCCGCTCTTTACTCATACCGCCGGTCGGCGCCCCTCCCCCACCCCCCGCGACTAGGCACCCCGTGCGGTGGCACACTTCGCACACACCTTGGGCCGGCCCTGATTGTTGAATATTAAAGAATATAGATTTGTTCCTTCTTCTATGTAAAATATAAAAATGGTATTAGAGAATTAAAGGTCTGCACGGGCTGGAATTTCTAGGCCCGGGAACGGCCTACTCCTCCCTGTCCCGTGTAAAACTTAAAAGTTCGGCCCTAGCGCGGCAGGGCCCGTTTATAATTTTATCAGCTTCGTCTAAATATTTATATCGGGCCGGTAGACCCGCTTAATTGTAGTTATCGGCGTGGCCCGGTAGGGCCGTTCACTTCTTTTGCCGCCTCGGCCCGTTGAAAAAACTGCCCTAATAAAGCGGCCTGGCCAGTTTGAAATTTTGCCGCCCCGCCGCGGCCCTCGGACAGGACCTGTGCAGAACTTTATTAGATATACAATTGTAGATTATTTTCATAATGGTATTAAAATATGATTCGCTTTCCTTACATTGCGGGTTCGGGTCGGGTTGCGGGTTGAAATATTGCGGGTTCGGGTCGGGTGCGGGTTGATACACATCGGGTTCGGGTCGGGTTGCTGGTTGCCTGAAATTATTGTTGCCGGTTCGGGTCAGGTTGCGGGTTACCGAAAATTATTTTTGCGGGTTCGGGTCGGGTTGCGGGTTGACTTAAAATAGAATTTGCGAGTTCGGGTCGGGTAGAACCCGACCCGCGCAGGGGTCTATAAGGTATTCCTTTCAAAGGAACTATGGAAATTTTCCGCTATATGACAGGTTCCGTGTTCTAGGTCTTCACTGTATTAAGTTCCACTCGATGCAGACTCATGTATAGCAGGGTACTAAAATAAATTTAAAAGTATTTGTACATCCTGAAAAATGTCCCGTGCAGAGGTTACGCGGGACAGGTCTTAGAGCCCTGGAAAATCGGTACACCTTTCAACACGAGTCATAGCGTACTTGCCTATTCTCCAGTTTTTAACAGGATATTAGTTCAAATAAACATTTGAGCCCAGGGCTTAATTTCTAAAAAAATCAGGCTTTTTTCGAAACCAGAATTTTCCGTTAAAGTGCAAGATTCCCGAATTTTGTTATAGGCCGGTTCCGTTTCTTCATGTTTAGCTTTATGATACAGGTAGATGTGGTACTTATACACTGATGGGCTCTGCATCCTACCCCGCCTCTCCACCGTGGTCTCAAATTGCTCTCCCCCCCCCCCCCCCACAAAAAAAAGAAGAAATAAAGAACATCAGCTGAAAAGAAATGAAAAAAAAGTTTGTGGAAATTACGCCACTTTGTGTAAAGCACAATAAAATATTTCAGTTTTTGAATAAACTGGGATTTTCATTTTAAACGTGATATAATCAACACCGCGCAGTGGGTGATTTACCTATTGTAGCTGGTCAAAAGTCGATTTCTAAAAGTTTATCCTAGCGTAATTTACTTTTTGCCTGTTATAGTTCAATAGTTAGGGCGTCGTATCCAGCTATTGATTTTGATAAAAATACAATTCTATGGTCCATAGACTAGAGGAAAGTTGGAACCTCTTTGTTGGGAATGAATCAATCAATCTGAGTATAGTTCTTTAATCTGTTACTTGAAACGGAATAAAATATACTGCTCGATTATGCACGCTTCCAAAAAAAAATATGGATTTTATTTTATCGGATGTGCATAAAGTTTGCACATATTAGCTGTTATTTGATATTTAATGTCGCAAAAAACTCTGTATTTCTTTTTACAACTTTTCAGATTGGATATAGAAAAACTTATATGATAAAGCACGATTAAGCTCAAGTTTGGATGATTAAGTAGTTTGGATTATTACCTTTTCGTTCCAATTTAATTTGTCTGCCCTTAGGTGCCCGCCAGTTTTTACCCGACTGCCAAAAAGGGTTATTTGTTTGACGCGTATGCGGATAAGTGGATTTTTTATACCCTCGAAACATTCCAACGGCTGGATGAATTTTAATGAATGAGGTCTCTATCGATTCGTCTTAACCGTCCGATGGTTATAGGCTAGGTTTTGTTTTTATAAATTCAAAATGGCGGCCGTAAAATTCAAAATAGCTGTAGAGACGAATAAAAATTCACTCACCATATTGAGTGGCATATCATTTGATAGGTCTTTCAAAATAAAGACGATGTTTCATTGGCTATTTTATAGTCAGAAGCTCCGTTTAAATATTACACAACCTGGAAGTTGTGTAGGTAGGATCTCTAGCTTTACTACAACTCTAACCTTCACAGACATCTATAGACCTCATCAAAACAGTGTTTATAGATAGGAACTAACAATTAAACACAGCTTAAAAGTCATCAATACAAGTAAATAAAAAAAAAATAGGTAAGTAATATAAAAAATAGTTTCACATTGATGAGAAATAATTAGTTTGCTTTTTACGCCGTCGGGTTTTTTTATTTTTTAAATTTAATTTTTATTAGAATTGCTTTTAACTTATTAAGTCAAAATAAATTTTTGAAATTTTAGTTCAAGTATCATTTTCTTTTTATCAAAGACAGCAGAATTTAAGTTAGTCACATAAATGAACTTTTGCACCATTATACAACGGCAACAAGATTTAAAATTTAACGAAAATGTGAATTTGGTTGAAAATATTTTGTTAGAGGAAAATTATAATGAAGAGCACATGTGTTTAAATTTATGACCAAATGTCGACAAAAATTGCCAGTTGTATGCACATATCTCAGGACAAAATTATTTAAAATATATTATTTGGCTGCAAATTTCGAGTGGTTACAAAATTGATCCGGACAAATTCTCCAAATTAAGATTTGATACAATGCAAAACATATTGTAGGCATTTTTTCATGGTATCTTATGTTGTTGTTGTTTGTTGTTGTTGATTTTTTGACGGCCGATTATCTACACGAGGGATATAGGCCCGGGGGGAGTGCCCTCCGTGGGGGTCTTTCTAAGGGAACCTAATCCGTATTTACACATGGAAAATCCACGGCTCAAAGAAAACCACGAAAACTCCGAACGATTAGGCCGACGGGCGCGATTGGGATCGAACCCAGCACTTCCCGTCTACCAGCTTCGAGGGCAGAACCTCTCGGCCACTGGTGGGGCGGTATCTTATGATTCCCACTCCTTACATAAGGCTCCTCTGTGCAGAGATAAATACAGTAGAACCCGGTTAAGACGCGTTTCAAGGAAGTGGACAAAAGGCGAATATTAAGCGGGATCGCGTATTAAACGTGATTTGTATAGTGTTGCAGGAACTGGGCTTATTTACACATTTAATCGTCTAAATGAACATTAGAGCTTTCATTTATATGTTTATGGTCGAAATTTGAGTCTTTTACGTATATATATATACGTATATTATTACGTTATTAGTTTAAAATGAAATTGTACTCCGCTTTAAGTCATTGTTTCTTTTTACAGAACTAACTGGAATAATAACGGAATATAAATACGAATTCCAACATGGCTTTATTGTCGCGGTTAATACGCTGCAATCAAAAATAAAACATCAAAAATATTTTTCTTACAAGACTATTTTTTTTTTAGCAAAAAGAAAAAAAATAATAAATCTCTGAAGCACAACTTAGTTTTTAAAATCATATTTAGTACTTGTTATAATGAATACCATTATAATCTGTTTCTTTTTAATAGAAGAAAAACTATCCATGTTAATTTTCGTGTAAAAGGTATTGTTAGCATAGCAAAAAGTAAAGAAAACAAAGGAATTATCCAACTGCTGTCGTATTTGTTTAATCTTTACGAGTTTTATTTCTTGTTGCCTATAATAAGCATTATAAAACATAGTAGTCATATAACGCACATTTAAAAACTCATTAACAACAGGTACGATCATCTCTAGTCATAATAATTTTTATGACGTATCCCAGATAGCAATTTTAATTTGCAGAAAATTTTCAGCAATCTTACTTTGCAGACTTTCAAAGTTGCAGCAAGCTCAGCATGACAAGTCTGAAAGTTCATAACAAGACTGCAACAAGATTATGCAAACTCCGAAGTCACCATACTTTGAACTTGCAGCTAACTTGTCGTGCAAGTTGCAGTCTTCTTGCAACTAGCTTACTGCAAATTCATAGCAAACTAGTAATATTGCGATGTCACACTACTTGCAAACGCAATGTAAACTTGCAATCTTGTCATGTCAGAACATCTGCAAACTCGGAATCTTGTCATGACAAGTTCACGACAAACATAGCTGCAAATATGCAGTAATTTCATTGAAATGTTGTTAATTCTCTGAATTTTGCGTTTACAGGTAAAATAGAATTTTTTGAGACAGCAGATGTGCATTCACCAAAATTTGGGAAGAACTTCGTTTTGATGCTAAAAATGAAAATCCGATGAGTACTAAAGGAATAAAGTTGTTTTACCATGTTCTGTAGGCAAAAAGGGTCATTTTTAGCTCAGGGAACGGGGTAACTCAAAAGAATTTTAAGTAGGTGAAAGGGTATATTATTTATTATGTATTTTCTAATTCCGAATCAGGTGAAATCATCAGCAAGTCAATACGATAATTTCTTACAAAGTTACGGCAGGTTTTATGAACACAAAGCCAAAAATTATACTTTTGCACGTAAAATAGGATGTGTACAGTAACAACTATTCACGAAAGCTTGAAACAAACTTCGTTTTGGCACTAGAAATTAAGATCCGGTGTGTCCCCAAATGTAAAGTTGTTTTGCCGTGTTTTTTTTTTTTGGGGGGGGGGGGGGGGATGGGCATTTTAGCTCGAGAGTACGCAAAATTCAACTTTTTTTTAAATAGGGCAAGTAGAATATCGTTTCGTGTGTATCTTTTAATTCCGATTTGAATAACATTATCCGCAAGTCGAAACGATCATTTGTAAGACAGTTACTGCAGTTTTTATCAATACAAAGTGGAAAAATATACTTTATTTTTTAGCATACTTTTGTCACATTTATTTTACGTTCAAAACAAGTTCTTTATATCATATTAAGTCATCTCAAAATTATTAAATGTCCTCAAAATAGCTATAAATAAAATCAGGATAGTTTTGAGTTCACTTCAAAGTCATTAAATTTACCAAAATCCACTACTTATAACCTGCCGTAACTTTGTAAATAATGATCGTATTGGCTTGCGTGCGGTGTCATTTGATTCAGAATGAAAAAACTCATAACAAACGATACCGCCTTTGACCTTTTAAAAATAAGTTCAAGCCTACCCCCCCCCCCCCCCTCCTCACAAAAAAACTTGATGAAAGAACTTCCCTTTTTAAGGGACTCATCGGATCTTTATTTCTAGTGCCAAAGTTCTTAACAAATTTTTGTGATTGGCTATCAGTTGCTGCTGTAAAAACTTACTTTACCTGCACTAAAGTATAATTTTCGACTTTACATTCATAAAACTTAACGAAACTATGTAACAAATGATCGTATTGATGTGCAAATGGCATCATTCGATTAAAAAAACATAATAAACGATATCCGTCTCTTGACCTACTTAAAATTTTTCCAGATTTCACCTCCCGCTCGATAAGTTAGAAATTCTCCCAAAACATGGTAAAAGAACCTTATTTTTTGATGACTCATCGGATCTTCATTTTTAGTGTTAAAACGAAGTTCTTCCCAAATTTTCGCGAATGGCCATCAGTTGTAGTATATTATTCAATTTTTGGTATATATGAGGTGCATTCAAGTTCTAAGGCCTCCGATTTTTTTCTAACTAACTACTCACCCGAAAACTATGAAACTGGTGTTACTTCTAGATGTAATCTCCCTGCAGACGTACGCATTTTTCACAACGTCGATGCCATGATTCCATGGCCACGGCGAAGGCTTTTTTAGGAGTCTGTTTTGACCACTGGAAAATCGCTGAAGCAATAGCAGCACGGCTGGTGAATGTGCGGACACGAAGAGTGCCTTTCATTATTGGAAACAGCCAAAAGTAACTAGGAGCCAAGTCAGTTGAGTAGGGAGCATGAGAAATCACTTCAAAGTTGTTTTCGCGAAGAAACTGTTACGTAACGTTAACCCGATGTGCGGATGAAACAGCACGATTTGCTTCAGCGATTTTCCAGTGGTCAAAACAGACTCCTAAAGGAGCCTTCGCCGCGGCCATGGAATCATGGCGTCGAAGTTGTGAAAAATGTGTACGTCTGCAGGAAGATTACGTCGAGAAGTAACACCAGTTTCATAGTTTTCGGGTGAGTAGTTACTTAGAAAAAAAAAAAAACCCGGAGGTCTTAGAACTTGATTGCACCTCGTATATTTTACCTGTACGCTAATAGTCGTACTTTTCATTGTTGTGCGTGTTTTGTGCAGGATTCTATATAATCGGAGGTTTGTCAAATGCTCGACATTTTTATGCTATATAGACTGAGTAGACAAGGACTTATAGTTTAAAGTAGATTCCAAATCACCACAAATACTCTACCACACCTAGGAATTAAATCCGACATAGTTGAATGGAAGGCCACGGTGTTAACCATTCAATTACCTGGAAGATAATCCCCAATAACTTCCAATAATGTACTTTAATTTGCTTAGGAGATTTATTAGGCACACCAATTCTCAATTAACTGCATATACTTCTAGTTCTTAGAAAGTAATTGAAAACAAGTAGTCCATTTACATAACCAATTCAAAGCAAACTGTATTATAGTCTAATTTGATTAATAATTTATTATATCAGAGTATATTAGCTCTTAAATTTCAATTTTTCCTAATAAATTTCATGCAATTAGGAAATAAATTTAGTTTAGACATAACTATCATATCATGATGTGATATGATAGTATCATATATCATATCAAGACATAGCTGCCAATCAAGAAATTCTAATTTCTTGCAAAACTAGCCATCACTGGCGTGTCGTTTGGTTCTCCCTAAAATATATGATAATTATTGCATGTTATAATTTATATTACTTGCTTAAGCATTCGCCAAATCGGAAGATTCTGATAGAGAAATAAAGAAATCTGTATTTTTATGTTAACCGAGTGCAGGTGATAAATCGCTAAATATCCAAAATCGCATCGCATTTTTTTCCCTATTTCATTAAAAATATAACCCTTTCACTTATTTTATTTAAAATACATAACTTTAAGCTAAAATACTTAATTTTCACTTAATTTTTATAAAACAGTAAAACAATAAATAATACCATAAACCAAGCCATTAAATTTCAACATCGAAGCACTGTTTTTAGTTTACTAAGCGAACAATAAAAAATGCTGCAGGCAGTGTTAAAAAAAGATGCTATAGGCGAGATTTGCGCCCGGCTAACATTCCACTTTGAACAAAACTATATGAATATAAACACAACCCCCAATCTCAACTTCATATATAATTTTATTAAAGAAAATATAATTTATTTTAATTTCTTTATGGCCAAACTGGAATATATTGCTAAAACACTGAAACTTCTCGGAAAAGAAAAAACTCATTTTAAAATTAAAATTGCCCTATTCTCAAATCTGAATAAATATAAAACCACAACAACAAAATATTTGAAAAGTTTGAAGAATTTAAAAAGGACAAAGTTAGAATAAAACAGTACAGGCTATAACATAATTACAAAGTTTGTTTTCACACAGTTACAGATAATAGTTCACACAGTTCACAGTCAACACAGTATACAACAAATATATATACAACATAATAACAATAATAACAAAGTATAGTATTTACCAAATTAACATTATGCAACATTCTTCTCTATAATTGTTTCATGTCTTTGAATCCTAAAATAGAGAAACAAAAGAGTGCATTTAAAGAAATTACAAGTTAAATTTTTACAATATTTCAAATGAAAATCAAATTTGAAAGTAATTGCTTAAGAGGTGCAAAGGCCATGAAAAAGTTTCCATGCCGGGATTCGAATCCGGGCCATGAGTATAGCGCACTGACGTTCAACCGACTAAACCACATGGAACGATACCCAGACTGGAAAATTTCTCACTATTATATGTTGGCTGTGGCTATTATATGTTGCGCCTCTTAAGCAATTTCTTTGAAATTTGATTTTCATTTGAAATATTGTATTCAAGGCGAATGTTTCTCTTTAGAATAATTTCCATGTATTAATATACCCGAACAATTCATCAGTAAAATTCTTGTGAAACTGGAATCCCCTTCTTATTGTATCGAAGACTTTTATCATTTTTTCCTTTGAATGGAAATGATTAAATAAATAAAAATTTTCATTTTCATACAATACGCTGAAATAAATTCATACCTTCATCGCAATAGCAACCTCTCATTTTGAACGTTCTACACGTACGAAAGTGGAATATACTTCGTTATATAGAATGTATTTTCCGTAACATAGAGAATTATTTGTATGTTAATGGTGTTCAAAGTCAAGGTTCAGCAGAAAATTTCGTTAAGTAGAAAACTTCGTTAAAGGGAAGTTCAACTATCTTGTTTTGTAGAACACAGGGGGCAGTGAACTTTTCAAGTGGTACAATTTTTTTCATAATCAGTACTATTAGCTGGTCTTCCATCCATAAACAAAATTGTGAAAAATGATTCAATAAAATCATTTTTACTTTTAGTCTAGGCAATAGAGACCGCATAGGGGCCCTACCTAGTAAAATTCATGGTAGTTCTGGAAAAAGGCTTACTATATGTTTTTGGGTCGCTGAATCCGAATTTTTAACTTCCCACCAAAATTTCCCCCGGCAATACCCCCCCCCCCCAAATTTTGGTAAAATGCCCCCCAAAAAAGTTTTTTATTAAAATCAATTTTTTTTATTGTTTTAGGGAAAAAGTATCTAGAAATTCAGAAAGTAGCCAAAATTTTCAACAAATAAGATACATGACATTATGACGTAGGATGAATGGGGAGGGGGGGGGGGGGATCTGCCTCAGAACATGCGCCGCGGTGCTGCGTAGACAAGGTTGCGCAATTCCACTTAACCACTCACATCGTTTACATTCGCCCTCCCGTCTCCCCTCCAAACTTTCCCTATAAGGTTTACTTTAAGTTTTGTGGGTCGCTGAGTCCGAATTTTTAACTTCCCCCAAAATCCCCCCCCCCCTTCACAATCCCCCCAAAATAGTTGTTTTAAAACTAAATTTTTTATTGTTTTAGGGGAAAAGTATGTAGAAATTCAGAAAGTAGACAAAATTTGCAACAAATAGGATACATAACATTATGACGTAGGATGAACGGGGAGGGGGATGGCTGCCTCTGAACATACACTACGGCGCTCACGTGCACTAAGTTATGCAAGTCCAGGCAATAGGGATTTTACCTGGAAAAAGTAATGCTAGTTCTGGATTTCGACTCACTTTATAATTTTTGGGTCGCTGAATCCGAATTTGTAACTTCCCATCAAAATTTCCCCCAGCAACCCCCAAAAAATTGATTTTTTCAAAAAAATTGGTTTTTGAGAACAGCGCGCGGGGAATGTTCCGAGGCAGCCCCCTTCCCCCGTTTATCCTACGTGATAATGTCATAAATCCTATTTGTTGCAAATTTTGTCTACTTTCTGAATTTCTACATACTTTTCCCCTAAAACAATAAAAAATTTAATTTAAAAACAACTATTTTTTGGGGGGAGGGAGGGTTGCGGGGGCGGGGGAGAATTTGGGGGAAGTTAAAAATTCGGATTCAGCGACCCAAAAATCTTAAAGTAAACCTTATAGGGAAAGTTCGGAGGGGAGACGGGAGGGCGAATGTAAACGATGTGAGTGGTTAAGTGGATTTGCGCAACTTAGTATACGCAGCACCGTGGCGCATGTTCTGAGACAAATCACCCCATCCCCATTCATCCTACGCCATAATGTCATCTATTTTACTTGTTGCAAATTTTGTCTACTTTCTGAATTTCTAGATACTTTTTCCCTAAAACAATAAAAAATTTGATTTTTTTAATAAAAACCTTTTTTGAGAGGCATTTTACCAAAACGTGAGGCATTTTGACACGCATTTACCCAGCCTGGAAATTCCAGGCTGGGTATCGTTCCATGTGATTTAGTCGGTAGAATGTCAGTGCGCTATACTGATGGCCCGGGTTCGAGTCCCGGCATGGAAACTTTTTCACTAAGTTGGCCTTTGCACCTCTTAAGCAATTACTTTGAAATTTGATTTGACGGACCTAACTTATCTATACTGTACAGAGTCGGGATTGGTTTCATTCCTAGTCTTCACGGCCCAAGCTTTTCAGTCCTAGTTTTGACTCAGCCCGTATGAAAATCATTGTATCAGCTTGGCCAGATCCATTCAAAGATCACTCAAATTAGGCCTGGCCCAAAATTTTTGGCAAAAAATGCATGCATTTTTAAATTGCCATTATTCTACACTTATACATTAAATTTTTTTTCTTTTTAAAGAATAGTATATTTCTACGCTTATTTAAATATAGCTAAATTAAAATATAGTAAAATGTGTGAAAAGGGACCTGCCTATGACGGAACCCTGTTTTAAACTGAAAAACGTGTTGATCCATGCAAAATTAATATACTAATACGTAAGAAAATAATATATGATACATTTACACTTGCTAAGAATGGAACTTGTCTATAACGCATTTTTTTTTCTTTTCTACGCAATTCCGTCTTAAAAGATTTTACTGTATAGAATTTTTCAGATTTTTGGCATACATGGAATACATGCATGTTAATGCATGGAATACGGATTAACAATATTAATGATAACCTAAACATTTACATACAAGAAATAGAGATTCGTTATAAAAATAAATATCGCAGTCTGTGTCACTTCTTTAAAAATGAAGATTATAAACACGAGAAAAAAAAGTTAAGATAAATATTTTTTGGTCAGAGATATCTCGTACGAGACAAATTTTTAACCAAATCGACGTAAAAATCAATGTTTTGTAAAAAATTCACTCGGGCTGCGTTTTTTTTTTTTTCTCGGGCCGAGATTTTAGCTTTTTTCCGGGCCGGGCTGGGCTCGGGCCGAACTTTTAAGATTTTTAGCGGGCCGGGCCGGGCCGGGCCGGGCCGGGCCAATATTACTTTTTCTACGGGCCGGGCAGGGCTCGGGCCGAACTTTTATTTTTGTTATCTGGCCGGGCCGGGCCGAATTTTTTTCGATGAGTCGGGCCGGGCCGAATTTTTTTCGATGAGTCGGGCCGGGCCCGGGCCTGGAAATTTCGGGCCCGTGCAGACCTCTAGCCACGGCTGCCGCGATAGCTGGCATCTGTTTGGTGATTGATAAATAAGGCAAGTCACACACTAGCGACACATAAGACATGTCGCTTGAATTCGCTGGAAAAACTGATTTAAAACAGGTTTGAAACAACTTCGTCCTTTGTTTCGACCGGTTTTTGCGCTATATGTTGCGGCTACATGTCGCTTGTCGTCTCAGTGTGGGATGCGCCTTAGGCACATGCCACCATCAACCGACATTTAAATTATACTTCCGTGAGAAATTGCAATTTTTAAAAAGCATTGTTCTGTGTATCTTTATCCCATTGGTTGGGGTAAAAGTACGCAGTGGTGGGGCAAAGATACCCAGTGCGTATTTATGCCTCATTACTGCGGGTTTTTGCCCCATTTCCACTCAAACGAATGAGTTATGTAAAAGCATTAGTAAATGTCACTAGTACTGTACACATACTGCGAAACAGCACCAAAAACTGGCAATAAGTAATAATTAAAAGAATAAAACTTTTAAAAAATCGCTATAGGTGATTTTTTACAAAGTTTTATTCTTTTAATTATTTTTTATTTTATGGTGATTTTTTACAGTTTTATTGTTTTAATTATTTGTTATTTTATGGTGATTTTTTACAAGTTTTATTATTTTAATTAGTATTTTGTAGTTAACCTTTAACTGATGTTACCGGTCTCACAGACCGCTGCTTTTTTCAATTTTTATAGTTTAACTTGTAACTTTCAGTTTAACTACAAACACTATCAAAATATTGTTTAATTTGGAACTTTAGTGCTATCACCAGAGACTTTTGAATAGGTTAATTTTAATTATAACAGCCCTGTATAAAAAGTTTAGTACAAAATCACCATCCTACGAGTTAATCGCGCCTTTTATTCATCTTTCGATAGAGCGGTCTCACAGACCACTTCACAGTAGTTATGTGATGATTTCTGTCACATCAGTTAAAAGTTAAACTGAAAATTATAAGTTAAACCATGAAAAAAATAAACAGAAAACAGCGGTCTGTAAGATCGCAAATAGCAGTTAACCGGTAACTGTTGTGACAAAAATTGTTGCATAAATACTGTGAGCGAGGACTACTATAATTAAAACTCACCTATTCAGAAGTCTCAAGCATTAGTAGCGTTAGTTCTCTAGCGTAACACCTGAAGAAATTAATACGTATAGTTAAATTAGAATCTATAGTAAATCCCACTAATCTATAGTTAAACTGAAAATTACAACTTAAACCGCGAAAAAAAAAAAAAAGAAAAAAACAGCGGTCAGTATGACCACAAACAGCGGTTAAACCTTAACTGCTCTGACAAAAAATGTTCCATAAATGATGTGAGCGATGTCCGAGAACGCTTGATCTTAGAGTGAATAAAAAAAAAGGGTTGACTGACTCGTAAGATACTGTTTCTGCGCTAAATTTTATATAAAGGGCTATTACAATAAAAATTCCCTTATTTAGATGTCGTTAGCGATATTACTAAGTTTCCAAATTAATCAAAATTAAACTAACATCAATAGTTAAACTGAAAATTACAAGTTAAACTGTGAAAACTGAATATAGTAGCGGTCTGTGAGACCGTTAACAGGGGTTAAGGGTTAAGACTTAAAACAAAAGCATTTCATGAAACAATAATATTGATTTTTAAAAGTAGGTAGGTAGATACCTGTGTTCTACAATTAAATTAAAAAAAAAAAAAAAAAGGTCAAGTGTGAGTATTACTCGCGCTCAGATGGTTCCCGACAACAAATATATAAATTATTAATATAATACAGTTAATAATTTTAGTTTAATAATTCAGTTTAATAATACAGTTAACTGTATTATTAACTGTATTATTAAAAAAATCTTTGCTAAAAGAATAATAAGACTTTCTAAAAAACTATACAATGTAGGGTTGGGTATAGCTGTAGGGGAAAGTAGGGGAATGGCGGTCACTTAAGGGAAAACATGAATAGCTAGTCAAATTTAAAGAAAAAAAAAATCAATATTTTATTAACGAAGTATAACTCCAAAGCATAAGGAACAGTTTACAATCAACTAATTTGCATAAAAGTTTAAGGAATTTTTTTTTTATCGTTTTATTTAAATAACCATCGATTGAGCGGTAATGCCCGGCATGGTAGGGTAATTGAACTCAGAGTTTGAATACAACATTTAAGTAAGACAAAAGTCACATATGTAGTTCTGTCGACTGTTCACACCAGTGCAGACTTTTTGCGACCACCTCACACATATTGAGCACACATATTGTGTTACACATATAGTGGGTTACTTTTTTAAAATTTAGGGTTTTTTTTATTTTCACCACTTTTTTGAAATCGTAAAATTCTCCTTGTTTAATGACACATTAATTAAGGCGAAAACAGGGGAAATTTACCATTTCAAAAAAGTGGTATTTCTCAATAAAATTTGAATTTTAAAAAAGTTGCCCACTGCAAAACTTCTGGAATTCCACGCGAGCGCCATTACCCGTTATCGCCATGTTGGGTTTTAATGCATTATAATTGGCGTAACAACGCACTACAAAAATAAATAAAAGCATTAAAGTACAGCTAAATGTATATATTTTGTAGACATAATGAGTAAATTAATATTTGAAAATAAGAGTGTCCACTTATCTTCAAGTTAGATGTCGTAGAATTTTATAATAAAACAACTGCAAACTAACAACGTGAGGACACAAAAATACTTTCCATCCGACGGTCATTATATTCTTACTGGGAACTTACGATGAAGTTCGCTAGGTGCCGGTACCGATCGCACGTTTTCAATTCTATTCTGTTTAGAGATATTGGCTGAGCGGGATTGCCCTTCTGAGCGTCATTACCCTAATTTCCCCTATATACTGGAAAAGTATGAATGGGTTTACCATAAAAGTTCAAAGAGATATGAAGCTTAAATAATGTCAAATATTGTCAATCTGTATAACTCTTTTTTTTTAATCTTATCCTAATCTGTTTGTGATGAACTTAATTCGGTACTGACAATAAAAGTAGTTCATACTTAAATTTCATTTGGCATTTCATAAAACTAAATTCAGCGTAGTATATAATCTTTTCTTTTTATAGTGTAGCTAAAACAAAACCCTTGTTCAAAGTTTAACGCCGCCTTGATCCGTGCCGCGTTTTACCAGATATGTTTTTAGTTAACTTTTAAAGACACGGGAGGCGTATTGGAGATCCACTCAATTCAAACTAGTCGCTAATCCCATAGTATTTATGTGATTAATTCTAATTAAATTAGTCTGTTTTTAACAATTTGACGTTTATTGCTTTTATACTGCTACTGGTTATATTATTACAAAAATGAATCATTAAAAGTTGTTATCTGGTCTTTAAAAGCCGATGGTACATAGAGTACGCCGCCCCTGTCTCAGGGCTTAATTGCGCCGGAGCCCACCGGAGCCCGGCTCCGGTACTTCTCTGTTTTTAAGTAAATATTCAAATATTGGTCGGAATTCACCGGAGCTCATAACATACAGGGCTCCGGAGCCCAGTGAAATTGCGCTTCCGAAAACCGAAGTCTAAATTACTTTTTTTCTTTCCTTCCATCTCCAAGTTTTTGCATTGTTTTTTACCAAAACACTTATATGTGACGCAACGTGTCGCACACGTAGAAGATGGAGGTAAAACGGACTCAAAATTTTTATATCAGATTTTGGGCTGGGACCTACTCTAGCTCAATCTGTATTACAATTAAAATTTTTATTCATGTATAGAAAAAAACCTTATCCTCCTTTAAAATTACTTATTATATTCTATTTCATATCATTTTAATGCTATTTTGATCAAAATAAAGGGAAACAGAAATCGTATTTTTCTATTTCAAATTATTTCGGCGACAACGTGTTGTTAATACGACGCCACTCAAGAACCTGAACAATGAATTTGCTTTCAGTTCGATTTTCTTTTGTGACAGTAGGATAATTTTTTATTGGCTGGGGTTTTTTTTAATTTTATTTAGATATCTAACCTGAAAAGAATATTTTCTGTTTTAGCCAACGAGCATCAGCTTGAGGTTTTGTTTGTTTGATGTTTTTTGTCTTCTATTGCGCACGAGTATAAAAATCACGTTAGTGATTTTTCTATTTTTTTTTTTTTTTTTAATCATGAACGCTACCCATGCTAAGGCTTTGCTCTGCACATTTACAAAATTACTTTCATTTGTAAGTAGATATAATTGTCATGTTATTGTTTTTCTGATAGAAAGCAATCGAGCAGTATTTCTCCTTTTTCTTAAAAAGCATCGGTTCTTTCCGATAACGGTGTCAAACTTTTAATTTAATCTGATTTTCAGGACTCAGCACAAAAGATTGTTATGCGGAAGAATCGATAATAGTTTAAGATATGCACCTTTTAAAGGAAATTGTAAAACATTGTTCCATTCTTCAGCATATAAATGTTAATTTCTGTAAATTTCATTCATTTTTCTTAAAAATGCATAGCTGCGAACAATCCTTTTTCTTTGTGTTAACACTATTTCTAATCAATAATCCTTACCATATTTAATCGCAGAATTCTGCAATTAATTAACTTTAAAATCAGGTAAAGATTACTTTTCAGAAGGAGTGATAACTAAAAAGTGGAATAGTTGACAGCTAAGTATATTATGCTGATAAATATATTTAAAATTTATATTTTGCTAAACAAAAAAAAAATGCTTTAAATTTTGCAAATAATGTACGAAATAAAAATATGAAGATTAAATGACAGGGGTGAGGGGGAACGGTACGTTTGTTGTACTGGTTCCGCAGAATATTAGGGCTCCAGTACTTTTTTGTTAGAAATTAAGCCCTGCCAGTCATTATGCATGTCCAAACCGCCCGTGTCTTTAAAGGTTAATATCTAGGCTAATTACCGACGGATTTTCTCGAAAATCTCTATCAACAATGTTTTTATACTTCTGCTACGATAGGTACCACCCGCGCTCCGCAACACCTTTGTTGAATGCCTGAAAATCGAAATTTGTGTGTAATGAAAAAATGCGCTTTTCTCTAAAACTATGTGACCTAGGGTATTCGCTATAGTTTTCCTACAAGGTTTAAATTAACATCTACTACCTCTAATTTCTTCATAATTTTAGTTTCAGTAGATTCGGAAATAGATGGGGGTGGAAGAGGGGGGCATATTTTTGCACTACATTTTCGACAATATCTCTGAAAATATAATACTTAAAATTAAAAGAAATGTTTTTTTGAGTTCAGCGTTACGAAAGCTTGCACATGATACTCTACTCATAAACAAAGAAAAGATTTTTTTTTTCAAGTAACTTAATTAGCCTCTTTACATTTTTCCTGAATATATTTGTGAATGTTTAATAATCTGCAAATATGTGGGTCAATAGTCTTTATGGTATTACGAGGTACGAGTAAAATGGCTGTGACAGACACAAGAGTGATCTTATAATGGTTTCGTTTTCACTTTTTAAGTACGGAATCCTACAAAACTTAACTAAAAAAAGGAAAAGGTTGTTAACTATACCTTATGTTAGTTAAGTAGATATGATATTTTATACAATGCTGTCTTAGAAAAAATATAAAGCTTTCAAACAATGTGATTGTGGAAAGCATTCATCTAGCTAAAACGATGGGGCAAAGCCCCGCATCTTAACCCCATAACTGTGACATTTGTTTTCTTACAACATAAATTAAAAATGGGGCTGGACACCACTTTTTCCATACTAAATTATTTACCTTACTTAATCGAAAAATATCTGACAATCAATAAAGATAAATTTACAGTTACAAATTAGTGGTATCAAAATGCTTTTAATAACGAAGCAAGCAAAGTGTTCTTGCCCGAATCCAGTTCGGGCCACACTGTTAAGGGGTTAAACTTGTGGGTATCTTTGCCCCAAAACGGATGCATACTTTTACCCCATTCTGTAATATTTTGCTTAATCGACTACCTACAAGTTTAAACAAATGCGATAGAGGTTAACCACACGGCATTTAGAAGTTAAAGAACTTTTGTTCTCCACTGAATTTTTGGTTTTGAAAAAAATTCGAGGTATTGTCAGCTAAACAATAAAGTGAAATTTAAAAAATACTACACGAAAATATAAACTTGTCTCTTTTTTTTTTTGGCATGGAGTGCTACTTTTTCACAAGGTTTGAACACACGACTACTACACATCAAGCCAAACTGCAACTAGCGGCCCCACCGGTGGCCGAGAGGTTCTGCTCTCAAAGCTGGTAGCCGAGATGTGCTGGGTTGGATCCAAATCACGCCCATCGGCCTAATTTTTCGGAGTTTTCCGTGGTTTTCTTCGAACCTTGGATTTCCTTGTGTAAATATGGGTTAGGTTCCCTTAAGAAGACTCCCACGGAGGGCATCCCCCCCCCCCCTCTCCTTTGGGCCGATATCCCTCGTGTTGATAATTGGCCATCATAAACAACACCAACACACCAGCAACCCAGCGGTCAGGATTGTAGAAATATTGCTTCATATTAAATCAGCCAGTGCGTATCTTTGCGCCGGCGCACAGTGGAGTATTTGACCCAAAAACCTGGCCAAAAATGCCAAAATTAAAATTTCGTAAATAATTGTAAAAATGATATTTTTTAATAGCTAACTAATTAGTGCATCGATCTATGTCTATTTTAGGAACCTGAGTTATATCCGGTGGCTCCTGGCATCAGCTGAAGAGGAAGTTTCTTTCTGAGAAGACGTGGTTTTTTGGCATTGTTGTTATGTTTAAATATAACTTTTTTTCTGGCTCAATGAATTGTTGAATTGAAACTAAACAGGGCTTACGTGTTTAACAAAAGTCACAGCTTAGTGTTAAACTATGTATTAATTTAAATAGTTTCGTTTTTAATGCAATAAAAAAACATTAAATGTGTAAAAGGGTTATTTTTAAAGCGTTTTTGGCTCTAATTTATACATATCGAAAGCTTTTTAAATATGTGCCGCGCTTTGCCCAGCCATGTTTGAATTATAATCGTATTAGTTATAGTCTTGAGTGTCAATTTCTGCAAAAAAATCTTCCGCATATTGTTGCCATTTTTTTATAAAATTTTTTTTCGGGATGGTTATTTAAATGCTCTGCTTTGCGGCCATCGAATTGAAGAGACAAGAACTATATATTTACTGTCGTATTGCAGGTTTTTAGCTCACAGGATATTACCGAAGAGCTTCTGCACCTACATATTCTGCCTATATGTATGTACGTACGTACATATGTGCGTATGTAGGTACATACATACGCACGCAACTCGATATCTTTTGATAGAAATATCCGATCGCCTTCCAATTGTATATATTTATTTATTGAAAAAGGGTTTCCTAATTAGTTCTTGTCACTCATATGTATAACGTAAGAAGAGAAAGGAGGGAATTAACCCTTTCGAGGGCGGTGTCCTCAAAAAGAGATACCTAATTTTAATTCCAAAACTGACAAACGGCACTAAGAAAATTTAATTAAAATTTTCCTTTTATAATGCACATTAAAATAAGCAACTTCATATTTTCTTATAACTCCGTTTATCAACTAAAAAGAGCAAGCCATACAGTAACGAAACCCTACAACTTCTTCTTCCAGCAAGGTCTGATGGTATTCCCGGTAAAAGCCAAGAAGACAGTGATGAAGAAGATGAAGAAGAGTTCTGAAATATCATTTTGAAACTGGAAATATGTTAAATACATTCAAAAACTAGCAATCTATACTATATAGGCTCCACTTTACTGAACCTACTATTAAATATAACACTATTAAACATAAATTAAATTCAATAATTATTATTAAACGTAATTTAAATGTAATAAGCATTATTAAATGTAAATAATAAGTTTTATATATAGTAAAATTAAATACAATTAAACATTAATAGTGAATAAAGCAAACCTATCAACAATTACTTTCCTCTTAAAAACAGTAAATATTTAAGGTTACAAGTCGTTCAACTTCTAAACTCCCTTCGGTAATGCTAAGTCAATGGGCATGTGGTTTATTCGTCTTTTTAAAATATCTACTTAGTAAATTAATATTTTAACTTCTTTTTTCTTTGTGCTCTTCTTAAATGATGATTCTTTTTTTTTTTTTTTTTTTTTTTTTTTTTTTTTAAGTGTCAAAATATTTCTAAAATGTATATTTATTATTATGTGAAATTTTAAAATCTTGCTTACACTTCGTCAAATTTTAATATATAAAATATTAAACTAAGCTATGGATTTGTATGTATACTTCATAGTATGCTAAAAGTTAGTTCAGTGAAACGCATAGCACAGTTAAAAATGTCCATTCAGCCATTTCCGTG
The DNA here is from genome assembly GCA_963932465.1 of Maratus speciosus. Classification (NCBI taxonomy): domain Eukaryota; kingdom Metazoa; phylum Arthropoda; class Arachnida; order Araneae; family Salticidae; genus Maratus; species Maratus speciosus. The sequence continues at coordinate 652,841,659 of OZ010787.1, read as the reverse complement.
AATAAACGGAAACGTACTTGAGAACTTTGTGCAGCCCTGTATATGATCCATAGAATGTACCCACATCAAGTAATATTTTTAAAAAAATTGTTCTATTTTAAAACACCTATCACAACTACAAACGCACTTCCATAGCATTCCATCCGCACTTTCCCCATAGACCATAATGTAAGGGAATTCTTTTGGGTGTCTCTGTAAATGAACCGTAAAGGCTATAGACTTCATTTACAATACCAAACATGCCATAGTGATACCCAATAACATCTAAGAATTTCAAGCCAATCAGGCTATATTTATATCGAAAAATATTTTCGACCAGGATTTCGGGTCAAATACTCCACTGTGCGGCGTTCATATCTTTACCCCCATCTACTCTATATTGTTGTGCTGTTGTACTTTTTAAAATTTTATTAGAGTTTTCTTTTATGTGTGGACAGTTTCATTTTCAGAATCGGTTTCAAAATTGAAAGCCGTGGTGAATACAAGGGCTGGCCCGGGGGGATACATTCCCCCCGAATTAATGAATTGTCCCCTTCGAAAGATTTGAGATTTTGTATTTTCAACGGTCAAAAAGTGAAATCCCCCCCCCCCCCGGAGAAAATTATCTGAATTCAACACTGCATAAGTACAGTTGCCCAACAATAGATATCAAACAGATGCATCCCATGAAAAAAATATTAAAATGTGTGCCCGAAATCTGTAAAGAACTGTCCATATGATTCACATTAGCTGGAGTGTTTCTCCGAGTGACTAGTGTCGGCATTTAAATTTTATTTTTTATGAAAGATTGTTATCATAGAAAATGATAACGCATAAAAATGCAGTTGAACAATTTTGTACATGTAAAAAATAATACAAAACGAATCATCTTTAATAATAAAACAAATAAATAAAGAAACCAACATATCATTTTAATAGTTATAAAATAGTTTTGTGTGATAATTGAAACTTTCGACACCTTAATCTCATTGTTATATTATTAATGTCAAATTTAGACTATGTTGGTGTTAAGGTGTCCAAAGTTTTAATTATCACACAAAACTATTTTATAACTCTTTTTTTTGGAGGGGGGGGGGGAGGGTTGATGTGACTATTCGATGCATTTTAGTTATTTAGCTCCAATTCATTATAAAAAAAACTCACCAATCAAGTTTTAGTAAAATTGCTTTCGGCAAGGCTCGAAAAGGAGAAATTACGAATAGGAAAACTAGTTTTAAAAGTTTAACCTTTTTTTTTTTTTTTTTTTTTTTTTTTTTTTTTTTTTAATTTTCGGCAAATTTATGTCTAACAATACAAAAATATTTTTAAAAATGCATTCAAAATTCAAAATAATCAAAAAAAGTTACAGACAGCACAATAAAAGATGCATGTATAAAACTGTAACAATAATATATTTTAGTAATTCAAAAAATCTGAACGATAATTTACCATAATTATTTACAAACCAGAGCAATATTTGGCATAATTTAACGAACCGGAATATTGTTCCGATTTGCTCCGGTACAATTCAAGCCCTGGTTTTCTGACGCGAAAAATGAACAATTTCAAAATATTCATATTTAAAATGTAAGAAAAATTTCGAAATAAAGACTTATACACATCCGATTAACAAGCAGTTATGTCAAAAGAAAAGAGAAATTTTAAAAGAATTAAATAAAACTGACACCGGTAGAAAATACTGTTAATAATTTCAATAAAAAATAATAAAAATTAGAAAACAGGGTACAATAGAATTGTTAAGAATCTTGGAGAATAGCCAACTAAGAAACTGTTTAAAATACTTTATATTTATGTAGAAAAAATGGTTCAATGGTAATGAAAACATAATTTAAATTTAAAAATCTTACACTAAAACGCAGTGTTGAATTCAGGGTTGGCCGGCGGGGGGTACATTACCCCCAGAACCTTGAGTTACCCTCCCGAAGGTTTGAGATTTTATGAACAAAAGTGTAATTTCCTCACCAGATCTCAAAAATGCCCCCCCCCCCCCGCCACTGAAATTGCTCCCAGATTACAATGTCTGAATTCAACACTGCTCGAACAGCGTGAAAGATGAAGGGGGAAAAAAAAAGGTATATTTATTAAAACGATATCTGATAAACTCTCAGATAACTGAGAAACTCTGAGAAAAAATCATTTAAAAATTTAAATTTTCAACATTGGTTTAACATGGACCAAAACCTCAGTAAATAGGCATAACTTTTTAATTTATCAGAATTTTTATAAGAAACTGCACCAACCTTTACAAAAAATAATCACATTTCAATAATTAAAATAATACCTTTATATCTGGGTCTTCAACACTAAACTGGTCGATCTAAGTAGATTTTTCACGGTTAGCGAAACGAGATTGACCAATCAGAAGCCTGCATTTTTACAAACAGCAAAAAAGTTCGAAAAAATGCAGGCTTCTGACTGGTCAATCTCGTTTGGTTAACAGTGAAAAACTTATCTAGATCCCGGATAATGATTCGCTAATCATGGGAAGGAAGTGTCGTAATTTTGTCTTTGGATGCAAATTTCCGCGCATGCGCTGTTTATATCTGTTCTCCTTCCAACAAAAGCAATTTTTCGCTTCCGTCGTTATTTTATGACGATGTTGTATCACGTTTAGAGCAAAGTTGCGTTGCAAGGGAGCGATTGATTACATTCCGTCTACCTAGTAGTGCCCTTCAGGCAATATTATTACTTCAAATTTGTCGTGACAAGAAAATATCAAGAAAAAATTAATCTTGCTGCAATTGTTCATGCTATCTGGGATCTGAGTAACCTGGATTCATCTATAGCTCTCTTAAAAACATACACAAAGCGACAAAGAATGTTAGGAGGCGTGATCAAAGAAGAATTGAAGTTTTCCTAATTTAGCAGGGTTTTGTTTTATACAAATATCAACCACTATTTCCGATTAGTAATTTTTGTCTTAATTAACCTCACTGTAAAAAATTTGGTGTAAAGTTCCTGAGAAAACCAGTGGCAGCTATTCTGCCACAGGTTTTCCCAGGAATTTCACCAAAGAAATGCCAGGAAACTTACACAAGTCAGGAAAGTTCAGAAACCTATAATCTGGGATGTTATTCGTGAAATCCCAGTTAAGTTCCACCGTTCTGAAAAGTTTAGAAACCTATAATCTGTAACATTACTCATTAAATTTCAGTTAGGTTCCACCATTCTGAAACCTACAATCTGGAACGTTACTGGTGAAATCTCAGTTAGGTTCCACCATTCTGAAACCTCTAATCTGGTACGTTACTCATGAAATCTCAGTTAGGTTCCACCATTCTGTAAAGCTCTGAAACCTCTAATCTGGTATGTTACTCATGAAATCCCAGTTAGGTTCCACCATTCTGAAACCTCTAATCTGGTACGTTACTCAGGAAATCTCAGTTAAGTTCCATCATTCTGAAAAGCTCTGAAACCTCTAATCTGGTACGTTACTCATGAAATCTCAGTTGGGTTTCACTATTCTGAAACCTATAATCTGGAACATTACTCATGAAATCTCAATTATGTTCCTCCATTCTGAAAAACTCTGAAATCTACAGTGTGGAACGTTACACATAAAATCTCAGTTAAGTTTCTTCATTATGAAAAGATCTGAAACATTACACGGAAAATGCTAAACTTCCTGGGAAAACCAGTGGCAGCAATTCTGCCACAGGTTTTCCCAGGAACTTCACCAAAAATTTGCCTGAAAAGTTACACAAGCCTGGAAAGTCCAGAAACCTCTAATGTAGAATGTTAAGGCCCTTTTCAGCCAGAAGTCGCTTCTAATCTTCCACATGTTATTCAAAGGGTTTTGAGATGCCTCACAGTTATCAGAATGTCTCATCAGAGTTCATACATTCTAATTATTTCTTTTACATTAGAAGACCACTCTTTTTTTCCTGTTTCCCCGATTTTTTTTTTTTTTTTTTTTTTTTTTTTTTGAATTGTAAAAAATAAACATTTTTTTTTTGTAATTAAAAAATATATATATATTAACACCTTTCTGAGAAATTTCAGAAAGCAGCAAAGAAAGAGTGTTTTTTAAGCATCTAAAGGAAAAGAAAGAATTAAAAAATATATATTTTGTGCCGAGATATTCTAACCGTGGGGCATCTCAAAGCCCACTGAATAACACAAGGAAACAAAAAAGCGACTTTTAAGGTGCGACTTAAAGTTTCACCATTAATAAAAGTTTTGAAACCTGTAATATGGAATAATATACATTATGATCTCAAATTGTTAATTTCAAAAATATTACATTTAGGCGGAAAAAAAGAAAAGCTTAATACTACTTTAAATTTTAAGTCTCCTTCATCAACAGAATATATTAAAAATGAATTTTACGTCAGCATTAACCCATCATTAACGCATAGCGGCATTTTTTTTAGATCGCTAGACTCAGTGGCAAGAAAGCATTTTACACACTAGTAAATATAAAGATAAATATACACTTTCTTTCATGAGACAAATTCCTTGACACTATAAGATAAAAATTACTCTTTTTGTAAAAGCGGTGGGAAATCGAAAATATAAATTTTAACGAAGAAAATAATTGGGGCGTTAATGGGTTGATAAAACAAATATACTTCACATGCTACTCGTGAAGAATTTATATTAATTTATAATCTGTTTGGGAAATATAAATTAACTATTACAAAAGATATTTATTATTCAACATTTTCATTTATTTTTTTTAATGTACATTTCTTTTACTATTTCATGCTCTCACTGTTTTTCTTGAAACACAAAACATCATTAGAATAGTGTTTAAATTTGAGGTGATGTATACCTTTGATTGAATTGGAATCAAATTAAACATTTCCATAAGTAAAAATAATCATTCTGCTAAATTTATATACATATCAGTATACTCTTAAATACATTGAAATCAAATTTAACAATCAAATTTATCTTTAAAATATGAGTACCTGTGCCTTATCCTTTGTGTCCAACAAAGGCATTTATTAGCCCCCCCCCCCCCTCTCATTTTAACACTAGTATTTCATGTATGTCACTGGAGAAAAAATGCAGCAACCATTTTGATTATAAGAATACTTTTATAATTTATATATACTATTAAAATTAAAAAATGCAATATCAAGTTAATATTTAGATCAATTCAGAATTTTATTTAAACCATTAATTTTTTTTTTCAAAATTTACACAAAATCTTTTAAATCAAATACCATATGTTTTAATATAACCAAAGTCAATGGTTGTGCATGGTGATTATTGCTGAACACAGCGTAACAGGAAAGTGGATGCCAGCTTTCTAATAAGAATGCTCTATGCAATCATAATTTTTATTGGCAGATATGGAAAATGCTCCATAATGGTCAATAAAATTATAATCGCACTTCTCTACTATAAACCAAACTTCTTTGTCATTGTTGGGAATTATCTCAATTTTGCTAAAGAGGTTCCCCTGTTAAGTACCCTACTACTAACATTTGACCAGTTTTATTTTTTTAAATGTACATTTCTTTTATTATTTCATGCAATAGCTCTTTTTCTTTAAACACAAAACATCATTAGAATAGTGTTTAAATTTGTGGTGATGCATACCATTGATTGAATTGAAATCAAATTAAACATTTCCATAAGTAAAAATAAGCATTCTGCTAAATTTATATGCATATCAGTATACTCTTAAATACATTGAAATCAAATTTATCTTTAAAATACAAGTACCTGTACCTTATCCTTTATGTCCAAAAAGGCATTTATTACACCCCCCCCCCCTCCTCATTTTTACAATGTTATCAAAAGGAATAGCCTTTGTTATAAGGATTTGAATATCGGAATTTAAAATTTCTACATTTAAAGTTTCTGTTATTTTAGCTTCAAATTTAGTATTTAAAAAATCATTTGGTGACTCGTTATAGCGGCATAAAATGAGTTGTGTCTAAATGCTATAGTATATGTTGCATTTTTATATTGGTTAGCATGAAATGCAATATCCTATAGTATATGTTGCATTTTTATATTGGTTAGCATGAAATGCAATATCCTTTAAGACTTTGTGTTTTGCCTCAAATTTGAAGTACCAATAATTAATAAGTGGGCCGAAATTTAAAATATGTTGTGGATAGTGCATTAAATAGTGATGCTTAGACTTCAGTTGATCATTGCAAATGATTCATTCATGTGGTTTATGCACAAAATTCAAACTCAGATGTCAAGAGATACATGCAAAAAAGAAATATTTTGTAAAATGACTTTGTTATCTTAAAAATTCATTATCTCGAAATGCTTTTTAGCATCTCTTCAACTTCAAGATATCGAGAGTATACTGTAATTGTAAAAAATAATATAATCATAAACAAAAATTCACACAACATTTATAATATGCACAGAATTTTATTCAGATAACATTTACAAATTTTTCTGCAATATAGTGAATAAAAAATAAATATATATTCTCATTATTTTCTGCTACTATCTTTGTTACAATATTAATACTCAATTGCAATATAGTTAAAATTACAATCACAGAATTTTAACTCAATTTTTCACACAAAGTGACTACTTTTCGGGGAATTACACCACCGTGTTTCAACTTCAACAATTTTAGTTCAATGAACTTCTAATGAACTTCTATATGGGGAGCCAATCCCAGCTACGTGTGGTGTTGTTGGCCCAATTTTACTTGATCAACAGATGTCGCAATTGGATAAACATTATATAAAATTTCTGGCTTATTCAAAATCAATGGAGATAATATAAGAAAACACGCTACAAGCTTATCATTAATATGGTTTTCTGGCAAACTATTCTACGTTTTAAGTATATCTAGCAGATGTTTTCTTTTTTCGTTTCTTCACTAATTTTCAGGATATGAATCTATTTCATTCAATTCTGAGAGAATTGTTTTATCAATATCAATGGCCATTAGCAAGGAAAATTCTTCAATAATTCCATGGCAGGTGAAGAGAATTGGATAGAATTCTTTCAATGAAGACAGACGTTTATTATTGTCATTTATTAAGGCTCCAAGATCAGAAAAAGTAAGCTCCATTTATTCCCTTTAGTGTTAACTCTAGAAAAAAAAAGGGGCCGCTGAACGGGAATTTTTCAAAAAAGGAACACTGTTCTAAACAAGTTGGAAATTGCTCGTCAAACGTGGCAAATGAGGTGCGTTTGTACTATAACTAGTTTTATAATTATTTTTTGCACCCCATATTGTACTGAGTGTATATTCTTTTGCGCTTCATAAGTGCATAGTCTGTAACATCATTAAAATGCACTTACAATAATTTTTTCCCCATTCCCCGTAATGTAACGGAAAACTTTTGACTGTCCCTGTAATTAAACTATACATTCGATTTTCATAAAATTTGAAATAGCTCGACAAAATTTTGCAGCAATTATATATTTAAAATTTCAGACCATTCGGAAGGCTGTAAAATCATTAAAATGCATTTGCAATAATTTTTTCCCATTGGCCAAAATGTAACGGAAAAATTTGGGTGTCCCTGTAATTAAACTATACATCCGATTTTCATAAAATTGGAAATGGCTCAACAAAATTTTGCAGCAATTATATATTAAAAATTTCAGACCATTCGGAAGGCTGTAAAATCATTAAAATGCATTTGCTATAATTTTTTCCCATTGGCCGTAATGTAACGGAAAAATTTTGGGTGTCCCTGTAATTAAACTATACATCCGATTTTCATAAAATTGGAAATGGCTCGACAAAATTTTGCAGCAATTATATATTAAAAATTTCAGATCATTCGGTCGGGTAGTTCTTGCTCTGTTATATGCGGAGGGACGGACAGACGGACTGAACGACAACTATAGGTGCTACGTATTTATATAATTACGAACGCACCTAAAAAGGTCACATTTTTACCTTGTTCACAAAAAATATTTTGAACTGATTTGTTTACAGTACCTAGAATTTTTTATATTTTCGCAGAATCAATTGAATTGCTACCAGCCGCATAGGAAGTGTTAAAAAGGGCAGCCGGGCACATAGGTAGGGCTTTAAAGAGCCGCCGAGTGCAAAAACGAAATAAAAATTCCATCATTAGATATCTAGTGTTTCATTCCTATTGTTGAAACTCTCTTTTTTCTTTGAACTTACCTCATTTTTCTGAAATTCTGTTCGACCAACTGTGTCATCCCTCAGCAACACAGGAGTTCAATTTAGGAAACATTAAGATCAATTTTTGGGCAACTTGCTTTCATTCAGTTGCAGAGGGATTGACGGTGTATTTGCTGATTCGCAAAGCTAAATGGTTCAGTAACTCGCTTTTTTTCGTCGACTGCAAGCAATCTTCAGTTAAAGCTTTAGTTAGTAGAAGAAAACTGTTCTGAAGGAATGTCAAAATCCTTGGGCCATGGGTGCTTTTTAATATTTAGATGACTGCTAATATTTAAAGAGCAGCTTTCAATACTTGAATTTAATTCTGTTGTTCCAAGACTTTCATCATTTGGTTCTGCTAATGAACTATCATTACCTTCAAATTTGATCCGAGGTAGCTACAAAGAAGACATAAAAGCATAGTAAATGTTTTATTTTCTATTACATAAATTATTGCATGCAACATTGTTAATTCAATTTCTGGAAAAATGAAAATGTTTATTGGAGGAAAAATTATTCTTTTTTGCAGAGGAGCTGTAAGTATTATGGAATACTGAATATTTGAACCACAAAGGGGTGTAATAACAAGACAAAAATACTACAACTACTTTTGTACACTCCCGGAATGTTTAAAAAAAAAAGTATAAAAAAAATTCAATATATATCTTACAGTAATTTTTTTGTGAATGTACTGTTGTCATTTTGCTTAATCTTTTCAGAAATTCTTTTCACAATATTTGTATTTTATTATTGCTAAGTTTTAGAACATTTGCATTAATTATTGAAATCTTTTATCAATTAAATTAACTTGGGTGTAATATTAAATAGAAGAATTATAAGTAAATACTGCATTAGATGTTTTACTCTTATCTATGCCTATAGACAAAAAGGTTTTGGTCTCCACAACAGCATTAGAAACTATAAAAGTACTTATTATTAATATTAAGAACTTTGACAAGCAGGGGCGCGCCAGAAGTATCCGGCGCCTGTGTGCAGAACTTCAATTGGCGCCCCATATTCCTAAACATCCCCCCCCCAAAAAAAAAAAATATATATATATATAATTTTTTTCAATGATTATAAATGCATAGCTGCCAAGCCAACCTTCCGGTGATTTTCTCCAGATCAAATAAAAGAATTTGAACCAGAAAATATATTTAATGAAATGTGTCTTATTTCTACAGGGTTCTTTTTCATTTCATTTATTAAATTAAATTTCTTGTTTAAAATACTGTTGTTTGACTTTAAAAATAAGCAATGTTGGCAGCTATGCAAATAACGGATATCCCTAAAAAGTGGGTGCTTCAGCTGTTTGCTCCCCCTCTCCACAATGGCATACCTCCTACATAAATCAGCTTCTTTTACCTCCATTACTCCCGGAATTTTTAAGATCTGATCTTTATTTATATTTATACTTAAAACTTAAAACAGTTCAAATAAACTTTAATTTAGAAATATAGCTGTGTTGAATTAATCAATGGTAGCACTATGACACAAAGAAAGGAGTGCTCGTAATACGGTAAATAAACATAAAAGTAGAAAAATATTTTCTCAAATTAATGGTGTCCATATTACATCGGAGCTTGTTATAGTACTTTTATTTCTTTTAAAATAATGTAACATCAATTAAGATGCTTTAAACAATTACCACACGTAGATTATAATCAGAGGTGCATTCGAAAATGTTCCAGCCCCGGAACATTTGGTTTTATATTAGCAAATACAGAACTCCTATGCTGGCTATATAACAATTGTCATGGAAAATGCATATTCATTTCAACATTTACATTGATAAGAAGCTAAGAGTATTTTTACCTTGTCACACTCTAACCCTTCCTTCTCTGTCAGATTTTTTTATTTTTCGAATTTCTAATTTTCGTGCAATGAATCCAAGTTCTAAATTAAAAATACTAATAAAACAAAGTTTTGCTCTGTCTGTGTGCGATGGCTAGCAGAATCTACGACACGTACGAGGCTCACAATTTTTGTGAGGATAGTCGAAAGCCTGTCCTGGTGCACCCAGTGATGTAAAATACCCACTTTGGGTATTTTTCAGGGTATTTATTTTTCAGTTAAATATAGCTGTGAAAAAACTTATAACGGATTGCTGAAAAAGAATGAAAATTTAGAAATTTAGACTTCCTACAACTCTTAAATTTTAAAGAACCTCAACATTTTACATTGAAATATTGAATTTAAATGTCTTTTTTTATTATTATAATGAAGAGTGTAAAAAAATAATGTATTAATTCAGAAGAATTTTATTAAAAAAACAATTTTTTAATTAAATTTGTGTAACAGGTGCACTTAATATGTGCAATACTGATTCAGCTAATGTATATTAGTACTACATAGGTCACTACAAGCACTACCACGGAATACTACATTACAATGGTAGTTCTCCAATAAAGGGGACGCATTCTCTAATTTTTCCTCAGAAGACTTTTCTTTCCCCGATACTCTTTTTCTCTGCAAATAACTAGATCAGTCTAAGATGAGTGCTCTTTAATTTCATATGATGGCCAATTTCATGAATAAATATTATTTGTATCTGACGGTTTTAAGGTGCAGTCAGTCAAATGAAATAATGACCCCATGCATTTTACTCACCAAAATTTTTCTGAAAACAATTAAATAAACATACTATAGGAAATTATGTATTCTTTAAAGTTATATAAAAAAAATCTTAAGGCTCATCTTCATACTTCTAAAATTGTACCGATTTCTGAAATTTTCAATACAAACGCAATAGTTTTACATGATATTTGGCTTTGTGATTAAATTTTACTTAAGAAAACTAAACAGAAAGGCATTTAGTCAAGTAGTTTAGGAATTGTGGAGATTTAAAATTTGAATCTCCAAATGTTAAATTCATTTTTAATCATTGGAAAACAGATTGCGATTGCTAATGTTCTATAAGTCTTAATACTTCTAACTTTGACAACTACGGTGTGATAGACAGGAAGAACCATTTAGCGTTTTGCTGCGTATTGTATTTTTAAAATACGATAAAAATATCATTCAATTTGTTATTTCGAAGACTCGTGAAAGGACGCCTAAAGACAAAACAGATAGGCACGCATTTTGCTTTCGTGAAACTTTGATATGCGTTTTTATATAGACTTTTAACGTGAAAAAATATTTTCTACATTTTTTTTAAAAATCGAGTCAACTCGAACACGACCCGCAAGAGTCAAAAAGCCAACCCGAAACCCATCCGAACCCGAAACAATGAAAGCCAACCCGACCCGCAACAAAAATAGTTTAAGTCGACCCGACACGCAACGCGAAAATATAGCGTCGAGTGCGGGTCGGTTTCAGGTAAAAGAGGGTAACCCGACCCGATGCAGGACTCTACCCCAGACTATTAGGTGGCATTCCCCTCGGGAGGGGGGGGGGGGAGAGAAAATGAATTGTTTCATGTGACATATTGTTTTAAAGATTTTGGCCTGGATATTACTAAGCACTCACTCCTCTCCTCTTAACTCATTTTTTCATCAGTAGAGGTCATTTTAAAGTTTTAATTTGTTCATTACTACCCCATACAATTTTCCAAAAATCAAGAAAAACATTTACATAACAAATCTCAACAATTAGCAGCTTCTCCCCCATTTTCACACAGTCAACGGTTACGTATTTAAGACAAAATTGGGGGGGGGGGGGATCGTTCGAAAAACCTCGTTACACTGAACTAAAAAATATATGCAATAATAGATACAATTATATTTTCAGAAATTCGTCGAAAATGTATGGCAAAATTATGTCTCCCCTACTTTTTCCAAATATACTGAAAATAAAATTACGAAAAAATTAGATGTAGTAGGAATTTATTTAAGGCTGTTCTCAAATCCAAAGGGTCAACTTTTTTACATAAGTTTTAATTCATTTTTGTTCGGAAACGCATGAAACTAGAAGGTGTTGTTATTCAGAAACTATGTCATCAACTATTTTTTCCGTTTTCTTGTAAACGCAATAGATCTCTCAGAAAATACTGTCAAAGTTGGCATTTTGAACTGAACTTCCGAACGAAAGAAGAAAATCCAGTCAGTAAGGGGAGAAAAGCGCAGTGTCACGTGATCAAAATCGCTAATACTCAATAGGTAATTTATTGATCAAAAAATAGAAAACACAGCTCGATTCCAAATCGCTTCCATGGTCAGGCTTTCCAATTTTATATCTTTCCGTTAAAAAATGAATTTGTAAATGTGTCAAAACGTTTTGCGGTTGTTGAGCAGAGCAGTTGAGAACTGCCTTAAACCTTTTAGGAAAACTATAGAGATTATCCTAGGTCATACAATTTTTCAAAAAATCGCAATTTTCCGTTATACATAAACTTTATCTTGCTGGCGCTCAGCGGGGGAGTTGAGGAGAGTTCGAGATACCTATCGACGCGAAATCATCCAAGGACTGTCGATAACGAATTTCCAAAATAATTGTCGGTAATTAGCCGATATATTAATTAAAAACCTATTTAAAAAAACGTGGCACAGACCGAAGTGGCCATGCAACTTTGTGACCTCCTTTCGAAGCGTACTTGGCACAATGGCAATACTAAACTTTGTACAAGGCCTTTGTTTTAGGTAAGACGGATCGCAATGATAAATAGTCAGCGTTTTTCTTTCCAATTGAATTCAATTACTGAAGGCAATTATAGATAAATATTTAATAAAATAATTCCAAGTTATTTGCAAAGCCTTATTATTCGTATAACAACTATATTTTGTAAAATTGTAGTTAGAAATTAATAAATTTATTGTATGAACTCTCTGTATGCGAGTGAAACTAACGCTTGATCGCTTATAATTTGTTCGAAGCAAATCTATAAAATATTCAATTAAAATTTCAATAAAACGTAATTCATTTTGAGGTTGTTCTCAAAAACATGTTTCCCTACTGTAAGACATGAAACTTTCTTACATGGTCATGGGCTCGTTTCTACGCTTAAAAGCATACAATGTTAGGCATGGCTATTAAATTGGGTTGGAATCGAATGGCGTTTTTCATTTCTCTTTTTTTAAATGCATTGCATTTTGAGCTCCATCCTGTTTTATTTTCTTATTGTTTTTTGTTATAATGTAGTCGATTGCTGTGATTGATTTGTGCTTTTTTTTCGGCAATTTACTTTTACATGGGAACCGTGCATAACCTGGGGGTTATGCTGCTTTACCACTGTGCAATTTAATATACTACTCGTTTTTATGTCGTCAGTATGTGTATCATTACCAATACTACAGTAAGATAGAAGGTTATATATTTTCAATTATTTGAATAATGAAGCCTTCCATGTTTGCCCCCAGCTGTAGTGCGTCCCTGCTTTCTGAAAAGTTGGACAGGTCTGATCTAGAGCAGGGATGTCAAAAGGGGCATTCGCGGTTGCCCTTCCAAATTTTTTTGTATCTAGCGCTTTTTTAAAATTTATTTTAGGTGCATGACGGCGCCCTTAAGCCTTCCGTGGCGCCTTACGACCGTGACCTTTCGACACCGTGGCGCCTTTCGGTTTGAGACTCCCCCCCCCTACCCTAAAGCTACGCCACTGACGAGCATCTACAAATTTCATATATATCTTAAAAGTAAAAATGAACTGATAAATGTGTCATCAGAAATGACGCACTTTCGATTTTAAATACCGCTTTAATAAATTTATATTGGATAAAAGTTTTTCAAATTTTTCAGCTTCGCCTAAACTGTTTGGCGCCTTTACTATTTTGGCGCCTGTGTGCGGTGCACACTTTGCACACTGGGTCAGCGCGCCCCTGACTGTAGATGTTTAAGAGTAGATCGTAAATGTGGAATTCTTAAGCGTCATTTTACATAAAATAAAACGCGTGTTTTCAGTCTAAAAATTGAAATATGTTTTGTACTGCAGTAGAGTTCCGCTTAACCGAGTTATTAACCCGACCCGAACCTGCAAATTCCATTTTAAGTCAACCCGCAACCCGACCCGAACCCGAAAAAATAATTTTCGGCAACCCGCAGCCCGACCCGAACCCGCAAAAATAATTTCAGGCAATCCGCAACCCGACCCGAACCCGAAGTATATCAACCCGCACCCGACCGAACCCGCAATATTTCAACCCGCAACCCGACCCGAACCCGCGATTTAAGGAAAGCAAATCATGTTTTAATACCGTTATGAAAAATTATCTACGTATCTCTAATAGAGGTCTGCACCGGTCGCGGCCGGTACCGGGCCGCGGTGGGTCGGCAAAATTTCAAACTGACCAGGCCGCTTTATTAGGACAGTTTTTTCAACGGGCCGGGCTGATAAACAAAATAAACGGTCGGGGCCGGCAAAAAAAAAAAAAAAAAAAAAAAAAAAAAAAAAAAAGAACGGCCCAGCCAGGCCGGGTCGATAGATACAATTAAGCCGGTCTACCGGCCGATATAAATATTTAGACGAAGCCGATAAAATTATAAACGGGCCTTGCCGGGCTAGGGCCAAACTTTTAAGTTTTACACGGGACGGGACGGCGAGGGCCGTTTCCGGGCCTGGTAATTCCGGCCCGTGCAGACCTCTAATTCTCTAATATCATTTTTATGTTTTACAGAGAAGAATGAACAAATCTATATTCTTTAATATTCAACTATAGTGAAACCTTTGACCCGATCCGATGCAGGACTCTAAATGGTATAAAACAAAAAATCTAATCTTTAAATATGCTTTAAAATTAGTTGCGGTTTCAAAAGTTCCATTTATAACGATACACCTTGTTTTACACAAGTGACCATCTGCTTTTAGCTTATCAGCAGTTATTATTTTGAAAATTTTCCCGTCTAACATACTGCATCGCGTATCACCACAATTAAATTATTCACTTGATAGACAGGAAGGACCATTTAGCATTTTGCTGCGTATTGTATTTTTAAAATACGATAAAAATATAATGCAGTTTGTTATTTCGAAGACTGGTGAAAGGATGACTAAATACAAAACAGACAGGGATACATTTTGCTTTTGTGAAACTTTGATCTGCGGTTTATAAAGGCTTTTAACGGGAAAAAATATTTTCCACATTCTTTTAAAAAAGCGGGTCAACCCGAACCCGACCCGCAAGAGTAAAAAAGCCAACCCGGAACCGACCCGAACCCGAAACAATGAAAGCCAACCCGACCCGAACCCGACCCGCGCCAAAATTTTTTTAAGTCAACCCGACCCGACCCGACCCGCAAATGGAAAATATAGCTCCAACCCGACCCGACTCGAACCGCGGGTCGGGTCGGTTTCGGGTAAAAGCGGGTAACCCGACCCGCTGCAGGACTCTAACTGGTGGCTTCTATTATTATGAAACAGCCATTATAAATGAAGTGTTAGGTGAAGATGAAAGATCAGCAGTAAAAAAAAAAAAAATATGGCCATCCCCCCCCCCCCCCATTCTGACCAGAAAATAAGTGTTCTAACTTTTTACGGCTGCTCTTTCATCTTCACCTAACACTTCATTTATAATGGCTGTTTCATAATAATAGAAACCATCAGTCCATCAGAAGAAAATGAAGTAATGGAAATGCCGGGGGCGACACTAAATTCTGAAAAAGCAGAATTCCTGTTCTCTAGTTTATATATATTTTAAAATTATACTATATTTTGTAAGATTTCTTTTGTGATCGCATGTAAGTTTTTATGAAACGATAGTTTTTCAGAGAGCGATATAGGGCGCAAGCTGAAGTTTTGCACACAGGCGCCTAACAACTCAGGCGCGCCCCTGCCAGTCCTTCTAGGAATTAAAATTATTTTTTAAAAGTTACGATCTTCTTTAAGTACTTTAAAAAAATGTTTTTTCCTAGTTAATATCCAAAACACATTTATCAGCTCATTTTTAGGTGCAGAAGGCACCACAATGCCTATTAATGCTCTAGATAACAACTTTTAAAGTGCGGCTGTGGAAAAAAAAGGTCATAATTATTATTAATAATTAGTAATATCGCTGCTAATAATTAACCTAAATGCATAAAATTAGTATCATTGGAAAGCTTTTTTTATGAGGAATCGATACATGTTACATAAAAAGCTATCTTTGCAAGTTAAGGATGAAAATTTTCAATTATTCCCCCCACATGATATCGTAGGAACTACAATTGAAATAATCGTTTGTAACCACAAAAATTATAGACCAAATTTTCAATAACTATATATAGGCCAATCGGGGAGTATGTTATTAGTGAGATCATTGGTATCCGGTAGACGTTGTTTCGAATCTATCGGACCATGATCTTACCTTTTACTTTCTTCACGCTTTAAATATTTAAAAATAATTTCCCACAAAGGCAATGAATTGTAAATTACTACAAGAGGATTTAAAAGGCCTTAAATAATAGGGTTTAGAGCACGCGAAGACAAACATTTTCTTTTAATGCAAGTTATTTATTTAAAAATGACCAGCACTTTAGAATAATTTGAGATAAGTTGGGAATTTTCGCTAACGCAGGGAGTAAGGTGTACTGAGTTGTAATTAAAAAAAATAATAATACATAAGCATGATATAAATTAAAAATATTTTTTAAAGTTTAAAAAGGATTTTTATTAATACGTAAGGCAATCGAATAGCGTTTCTCATTCGTCTATAAACATACAGTAAAACCTGAAAGTGTCTCTAACGGAAGCCTGCTTTAAACAGAAAATTTTCATAGTCCCGGCGATGAGAATGCCCGGGCAATTATACAGTAAAACCTGTAATAACGGAATCGCTAGGGGCCGAAAAAATCTGTTTAAACCTATTTCCGTCTTAGAAGGTATTCTCCTTTTGTCCGGCACATTAAAAAAAAAAAAAAAAGCATGATATAATTTTTTTAACACTTTCCAACAACGTTGAAAAGTGTTTGTAACTTCGGTTTGTCTGGCCGTCTGTCCACGCTTTAACTCTCGTAAATATACTCAGATCGTTTTGAAATTTTTGGATGTTAGTGACCTCTACCATAGCACGTTCCCTATTTCAAATGAAGTTTGTAGCAGGTTGCAGGTTTAATTCATTTACAGGGACAGTCAAAAGTTTTTCGTTACATTACGGCCAATGCGAAAAAATCGTTTCAAATCTTATACTATAATTCGAGCAAAAATTTATGTGTGTGTGTGTAAATTTTATCTTGAAAACGGCTTTAACGATTTTGATTAAATTTTGCACCCTACCGTTTTCGAGCATGAAAAGACCATTGCGATGGGTCTCGTGTTCGAGAAAATTCGATTAGTGGGTCATTTTGGGTCATAATGGATCACGGTCAAGCTAATTATATCTAAAGAACGGCTCAATCGACTTTGACAAAATTTTGTATCTAACCATTTTTGGGCACAAAAAAATCATTGGGAGGGGTCACGTGTTCGGGAAAATTAGATTAGTGGGTCATTTTTGGGTCACTGTGGGTCAAGCTATTTTTATATAAAAAACGGCTCTAACGATTTTCACTAAACTATATTCTACAGTCTCGGATTACGAGATGACCATTGGGCTAAGTCACATGTTCGAGAAAATTCCATTAGTGGGTCATTTTTGGGTCACCGTGGGTCAAGCTAAGTTTATCTAGATAACGGATCCAACGATTTTGATGAAATTTTGCACCCTACTGTTTTCGGGCACGAAAAGACCATTGGGATGGTTCTCGTGTTCAAGAAAATCCGATTCGTGGGTCATTTTGGGTCATAATGGGTCAGGGTCAAGCTATTTCTATCTAAAGAACGGCTCAATCGATTTTCACTAAATTTTGTATCTAACCATTTTCGGACACGAAAAGACTTGGGATGGGTCTCGTGTTCGAGAAAATTAGATTAGTGGGTCATTTTGGGTCATAATGGGTCAGGGTCAATCTAATTATATCTAAAGCACGGCTCAATTGATTTCGACTAAATTTTGTATCTAACCATTTTCGGGCACAAAAAAACCATTGGGACGGGTCTCGTGTTCGAGAAAATTCAATTAGTGGGTCCTTTTGGGTCATAATGGGTCAGGGTCAAGCTAATTATACCTAGAGAACGGCTCAATTGATTTTCACTAAAGTTTCTATCTAACCATTAACGGGCACGAAAAGACTTTTGGATGCGTAACGTGTTCAAAAAAATTCGATTAGTGGGTCATTTTTGGGTCACCGTGGGTCCAGCTAAGTTTATCTAGATAACGGCTCTAAGATTTCGACGAAATTCTGTAATCTATCGTTTTCGGGAACGAAAAGAACATTGGGATGGGTCACGTGCTCGAGAAAATTCGATTAGTGGGTCATTAGGAGTCAGGCGGTCAGGGTCAAGCTAATTATATCTAAAAAATTGCTTGACGTGTGCGAAAATGTGCCGGACAAAAGGGGAATACCTTCTAAGACAGAAATAGGTTTAAACAGATTTTTTCGGCCCCTAGCGATTCCGTTATTACAGGTTTTATTGTATAATTGCCCGGGCATTCTTATCGCCGTGACTATGAAAATTTTCTGTTTAAAGCAGGCTTCCGTTAGAGACACTTTCAGGTTTTACTGTATGTTTATAGAGGGATGAGAAACGCTATTCGATTGCCTTACGTATTAATAAAAATACTTTTTAAACTTTAAAAAATATTTTTAATGTATATAATGCTTATGTATTATTATTTTTTTTTAATTACAACTCAGTACATCTTACTCCCTGCGTTAGCGAAAATTCCCAAATTATCTCAAATTATTCTTAAGTACTGGTCATTTTTAAATAAATAACTTGCATTAAAAGACAGTGTTTGTCTCTAAACCCTATTATTTAAGGCCTTTTAAATCCTCTTGTAGTAATTTACAATTCATTGCCCTTGTAGGAAATTATTTTTAAATATTTAAAGCGTGAAGAAAGTAAAATGATATGATCATGGCCCGGTAGATCACAAACAACGTCTACCAGGTTCCAATGATCATACCTAAAAGCATACTCCTCGATCGGCCTATATATAGTTGTCGAAAATTTGCTCTATAATTTTTGTGGTTACAATCGATTATTTCAATTGTAGTTCCTGCGATATCATGTGGGGGAATTATTGAAAATTTTCATCCTTAACGTGCAAAGATCGCTTTTTATGTAACATGTATCGATTCCTCATAAAAAAGCTTTCCAATGATACTAATTTTATGCATTTAGGTTAATTATTAGCAGAGATATTACTAATTATTAATAATAATTGTGACCTTTTTTTTTTCCACAGCCGCACTTTAAAAGTTTTTAATCTGGAGCATTAATAGGCACAGTGGTGTAAGTCACAGGTTAATTAATGCAAATAATTATTCAGAACTTTCGTAATACTTAACCAAAATACAAACAATTTATATCGTTTTAAAGCTCTTTTTACAAGGAATCGATACATGTTACATGCAAAGCGGTTAACATAATAAAGCGTTAAGTATAATAATTTTAATTCAGAATATGAACAAAAAGATTTTCTGGGTGCGCGTAATAATAATTTCCTATGGCGATTGATAAATGACTTCGCCTTCTTTTTAAAAGACATTTTCCTGCATTAGTCACTTAGACTGATATGTTCATATATACATTAGGATTGAACACGTCTAGATAATCCATGCATTCAACTCTTTTTTAGTGACTTCCAGCACTTCCTTTTAAGGCGTTTCTCAAAACATCTGCTCAACATGCACCATGGTTACATTGACATATTCCTAAAATTCAGTTTTACACTTTACTTATATTTCAAAAAAAAAAAAAATTGTGTGTGTGTGTGGGGGGGGGGGGGAGCTATTTTAAACAATTCTTTCTAAGTGACACCCTATTTAGGTTGGAGGCGTGGAATTTTGCATACTTATAGTTGAACACCATCATGCGAGAAATCATAAAAATTTGAAAAAGTCGTACATTTAACCCTTTAGACTCCCACATGCGTATTTTAAGCAATTCTTTCTGAGCACCTTATTAAATTGGAGATTTTAAATTTTGCATACTTAAAGCAGAACACCTGAAGCCAGGCGACAAATCATAAAATCTTGAAAAAGTCTTAAGTTTAACCCTTTGAGCTACCACATATGTATTTTAAGCAATTCTTTCTAAGACAGCCCCTAATTAAGTTGGAGACATGAATTTTTGCATATGTATAGCTGAATACCTCAGACCACACGACAAATCATAAAATTTTCAAAAAGTCTTACATATTCACTCCTCCGGGCTCTAACTTGTTTATTTTAAGCAATTTTTCTAACCTCCGCCCTTTTCACCCGGGGAGCACTTTTCCAACTTTTGCCGACACCCCTTTGATCATTCTTTCATATTATGCACCAGAGCCTTAGAAATTTTAGTTCCACTTTTTACGCCAGGGGCGCCTACTTATCTCGGGTGCTATGGGCCCAATCCCTTCGACTAATATATATACGGATAGTATGTAAAACGGAGTTTCCTTCGGATAGAGGTTTGTTTAGAATAGAGTGCGCCCCTGGTTGCGAAATGTGGAGCTAACAGATTTTTCAAAAGGTTAAAGTGTTTTGAAAGGAATATTACACGAAACCCTCTGTGCGATCTGTGATCACACTTACCCACTTGTTTTTAGTATCACATTCCTTGTGTGCAAAATCCATTTTCAAAGTTTTTTTTTTCTTCTTTTTTTTTTAACTATCATATTCCTTGTGTGCAAGCGGTCCATTCCAAACTACGAGCACATATAAATATTTTCTTTCCCCTTTCGGGATAGAGTTTCAAAGCAAAGGCAATCTAAACTGCGACAAAAAAAAAAACATTGTTTCAAATCCTTGTGAAATATGTAAAAGGTACTTAATTTTCAAATTAAAATTCAAGTAATTTATTCTTGTTTCTATTTTGATATTGCTTTATTTTTATTAAGCACTTGTTACCATTATAGAAATAACCCATATATTTCTCCTTAATCTTAAAATTGAAGCATTCTGGATTATCCGAAAATTTCGATTTTCCGAAAGGTGGTCGGTCCCAATTACTTCGGATAATCGAGGTTCTACTGTATTAATTTTCAAACCATTCGGTTGGTTGTTTTTGCGCTGTTATAGGCAGACAGACGGACGGACTAGAATTTAGGTGCTACGTATTTATATAATTACGAACGCACCTAAAAAGGCAATGAATTGAAACAAGTGTTTAAACTTTGAACTTGATGTGTGAAATAGGTTACGGGCATCCAAGATACTCTATAACACAGCAACACACTACATTTGTTTGGAATCTAGTGCAAAATGTATATTTATCGATGTCGATCATTATTAACCCTTAAATGCATAGCGATGCATATCTACATAACTTTTTATTTAATTCTTAGCAACCAGTATATTTATATAAAAATATTAATCCTGTAAAAATTACAAAAATATAAATTTAAAAATCTATCTTAAAATTTCTGGCGGTCTAATCTTTAATAAAAGAGTAAAAAAAATAATTCTAAAAAAAATAATTTATAAATTTAGCGGATAAGTCTGTTCTTAACTGCGCTGCTCAACAAGCTCAAAACGTTTTGACACATTTACAAATTCATTTTTTAGCGGAAAGTTATAAAATTGGAATGCCTGGCCATGGAAGCGATTTGGAATCGAACTGTTTTTTCCATTTTTGAATCAGTAAATTACCTATTGAGTTATAAGCCATTTTGGCCACGTGACAAAGACGATTTTCGCCCTTCACCGACTGGTTTTTCTACTTTCTTCGGGTACTTCGGCTCAAAACGTCATCTTTGACACTATTTTCTGAAAGATCTATTGCGTTTGCGAAAAAACGTAAAAAATATCTCTATTTACATAGTTTCTGAACAACAACACCTGCTAGTTTCATGCATTTCCGAACAAAAATAAATGAAAACTTATGTCAGAAAGTTGCCCTTTTGGATTTGAGAACGCCCTTAAGTTTTACAAAATAAAAAATTATTTAGATTCATACTTATTAAAATATTTACTGATTTGCAATATTTTAGTTTTTACTTGTATTAGCAGTTGTGCAACGTAAGAAAAGTTTGACGTATTATACGAAAAATTGTATCTGATTTTTTTCATTATTTTTCCTGTGTTAGAAACCTTTCAGAGATATATTTCAGAGATTTCTATATAGTTTTTTGAAACAAAATAAAAAATCATGCATTTAAGGGTTAAAGATGAGTTCGGGCTCTTTGTTCAGTCTTCTACTTTGTGACTTCAGAGTTCCATCCCGATACTGAAAGTATATGCAGTAGAAAAATGTAAATAAAATTTTAAAATTATTTCAAAATTTTCTCATTTGAAAACCTGTTTCCTACTAGGATTAAGTATCGAGCCTAAATACATCATGACAACGTTTACTGATTTTCATGTCCCTAAAAATCTGTTTAAAATAGCAAATTTGTTATTTATACATAACAACTGGCAGAAATCTGACAGTCACAATTCTTATCCTTTTACAATATAATTGTAAAACTATGGCAGAAAGACGTAGTTTTCCCGTTTTTCTGGAAAAGGACTTCAAGCAGAAAGCGAAGATATACAATGGTTGTCCCACGGCTTTTTTTTTATGTTACTGACATTGACCGTGCCAAAGCTTCAGAAAAAAGAGGATATTTCTCCTTCTATTTCGCCAATAATAATCCACTCCCTTTACAGATTGATGTTTAAAGGATTGAAAAATACTTTTGGAAACTTAGACTGCATTCTTGTTTCTGAAATATCAAATTTTGTTTTCCATTTTTTCAGTTTGTAAATAAATAAAATTTTCATTCTGAGCCCGAGGACTGATATAACAAGAGACAAATCATGCGTTAAGCATAGATTATCAAACATTTCCAAAACTTCCTGAATGCTTTAACAAAACTTCGTTATTTAGCGAAAGGTAAATAAGATAACTAAGTTAACATTTTAGGAAACGCATAAAACATTTAAAAAAATGATTTCAGCAATTGCCCACCCATAGCAAATAGTGACTTTATTACACGCCAGTATTAAGTTAAAATTTAATTTAAACTAAAACACTCTAAAAACTAGTGAAATCACGTTTCCAGATATTATCATTCATAGCGGTTATGTAACGAATTCTTTGCGTGACCCTATGTATAATTATATATATTTTCTACAAACATTTCTTAGTAAACTAAATGCAGTTCAGCGTAGAAATGCATAACTCCTTTAAAAATGACCTTTAAACAATTTTCGCTCATACTTACTACCGAATACCCATACTTTCGGTCATACTTCGTAAGGGTTACTACTCTTACGAATTCTTTTGTATAGCCCTGTATAGGAACTATAGCATTTATACACACCGTATAGTATGTATAAATATTGTGAAACATAAAAGCGCATATAATAATTAAAAATGCATTTCCAGCGATCATCGCGTATGTACAGTACTTCTGACACAATATAGTATCTGAAATATTTTGTGTGTCCCTGTAAATGCTATGTACTTCTTATTATGCATGAAATAACTTATACTAAACCTCAGTGGCGTATATAAATTTCATCATATATGAAACAGTTTAACATAATTAAAATACGCCGCAAACCCCTCCCCCCCCCCCTCAAATACGGAATGTAACGGAATTCTTTTGTGTGGCCCTGTAAATGAATAAGTATTCTTTGCACCGCATATTTTTCAGAAGGCTCATTTTAGTGCACTTCATAAATGCATATCAATTATTTTATGCTTGAAAGCGTGTAGCATCATTGAAAGTGATTTGAACCTATTTTTTCCCATTGGCCATAATGTAACGGAATACTTTTGACTATCCCTGTAAATGAACTAAACATGATACAAACTTCATTTGAAATAGTGATCGTGCTATGGTGAACCTTAATAAACTCAAAAAACTCTATGCTAATTATGATTCCTTCATTCAATATAAATTCCTCTCCTGATTGCCTGTGGTGGGCATGTTATATGGGTCAACGTAGTGTATAGATAAGTGCCATCGAAAAAGTTCTCTTTTTTCAGATTTTAATATCTTAAACAAAAATTGGATTTGTAATGCACATAAATTGTTATAATAATTGTTATAGAAATGTGAAAATTTATTGTATAAATCGTTAGAAGTATAGAGACTGAGTAGATAATGTAAACAATATATTCAGTAGTGCTAACACAGTGTAAATATTTTATTTAGAATTATTGTAATGTATCAAGTGTATTGGTGAGAAAAGGTATTCACAAAAATACTATGTAAATATTTATAATCTTTAAATTGAATTACGTTATAGCATGAACATATAACCTTTTTCATTATTAGCAACAGTATAATTGTAAGTATGTAAATAGATTATTCAGAGTAACTAAAGTATAATTGACTAAAGCAGTAATATTTTAACAATTACATAACTTGATAATATAAAAATCATATTGTAATACATTTTTAGACTCACCCTGAAACAATAGGGCAGCCTATTGTGATTGGCAGTGTACTTTCATATATGGAAATAGTAATAAATTTTCACCGGCGGCCGAGGACCCGAAACTTACCTCTCGGAGACCGCTGACCAGGCCCCTACCTATCGGGGTTAACCCAGCTGAACGACACTTACCTCTCATGCTCTCTTCGGGGAGTCTGGCGGGTCGGTCGGGGGCCTTCTTTCCCGAGAGCTGGGGGTTCTGGGTTTTTTTCTCGGGTTGGGGGTTTTGCAGGTAATAGAAAACTTTCCTGACCTGGGCATGGGGGCTTGCCCTAACCATATGCCACAAAGCTGGTTCCCAAGTTTGGTGATATCCCTATCCCTTAATAACATCCGAAAATTTCACGGCAATCAGAGTATATTTATACGAGAGTTAGAGCACGGACAGATAAACCGAAATCATAAACACTTTTCAACTTTGTTGGAAAGTGTTAAAAATTGTTTTAGGTTAGTTCCGCTTCATTCCGGGTGCGGACTATCTATAATCACCATTGCCTAAGTAGGCGCCTTTCATCAGATTTTATTGAAGATATTTCAAATATCTTTATTTTAGTTACGTTACGAACGGGTTGGAGTGAGGCACCTTGTATTTTCGAGGAAAAAATGGGTTACGATCCTGCTTATTATTTTGTACGTCCGCCTGTTAAAGTTTGTCCAATCTGTTTTTAAATACCCTGCATATTTAAACAAGAAAAATCATGCGTCAAGCATAAATTGTGAAACACTTCCCAACACTTCCTGAATGCTTTAAGGCCGTTCTTATCTGCGCTGCTCAACAAGCGCAAAACGTTTTGAAACATTTACAAATTCATTTTTTAGCGGAACGTATAAAATTTGAAAGCCTGGCCATGGAAGCGATTTGGAATCGAATAGTTTTTTCCATTTTTGGATCAATAAATTGCCTATTGATTTATAAGCCATTTTGGTCACGTGCACTCTAAAATTGGGAGGAGTGAAAAGTTCACTTTTTGAAAGAGTGACAGGCATTTTTACTCTTTTTGGAGTGAGTTTTATAAAAATACACTCCTTAAAGAGTGGAGTTTTCCACTCTCTAGAAAGGAGTGAGATGTCTCACTCCTGAAAGAAGAGTGACTTACGTGTGCATTGCTTATTAACCAATCAGAGAAGCAAGGCGACGACACCCTTTAAAGATAAGAAAAATGATCACTTTTTCGTCCGCCATTTTAAGATTAGGATATCATTAAAATTATTCTTTGGAATACATAAAATGAAGGTAAGTCTTGTTTAATTTTAAGCATTTATCCGTGTAGATATGTGGAATGTCCAGATTATGAGCTAAATAGTTGTATGTTTGTATAGCGAAAGATTGATCGTGGAGTATTCATAAGTGATTGTGAGATTTCTTCATGTAGCGGACTGAAATGTAATTGTTTTAAGGGGACCGGGAAAGCCGTATCTTCGCCATGTTAAATTCACCAACTTTATGTACATTTTTCTCAGAAATGGTGAAAGATAGAGGTCTAGATTTTTTAGAGTGGTTTGAATAACATGTTTTACGTATTTTAACAGACCATTTTCGTTCTAAGTAAAATTCAAAATTAATTATTAATTATTTATTGAAAGTCATTTTTAAATTAGCACTTTTTGGTAAGATTTCACTGTCTAAAATAAATAATTCTCAACAAATCATTAAATCCCTGTGTATACAATATAACATAGTATAAGTATTAAAAAAAATCTGAGTTCTTATGTTTAATAGATATTGAAACAAGTTGGAAATTGCTCACCAAACGTGGCAAATGAGGTGCGTTCGTACTATAACTAGTTTTAGAAATATTTTTTGCACCGCATATTGTACTGAATGTATATTTTAGTGCAATACATAAGTGCATATCCATTTCATTCTGTTCTGAAAGGCTGTAACATCATTAAAATGCACTTAAAATATTTTTTTTCCCATTGGCCGTCATGTAACGGAAAGCTTTTGACTGTCCTTGTAATTAAACTATGCATCCGATTTTCCTGAAATTTGAAATGAGTCTACAAAATTTTGCAACAAATATATATTTAAAATTTTAGATCATTCGGAAGGCTGTAACATCATTAAAATGTACTTGCAATAATTTATTCCCATTGGCCGTAATGTAACGGAAAACTTTTGACTGTCCCTGTAATTATACTTTACATCCGATTTTTATGAAATTTGAAATGACTCGACAAAAGTTTGCAGCAATTATATATTTAAAATTTTAGACCATTCGGTTGGGTAGTTTTTGCTCTGTTATATGCGGGTGTTGAATTCAGACCCTTATCTCCGGGAGGGATTTCTGTGGTTCCAGAGGGGGGGGGGGCATTATAGAGTTCCGGGGGGGAATTGCACTTTTTGACCATTGAAAACACAAAATCTCAAATCTTCCGGAGGGGAAATGCCCCCCCCCCCTCCGGGCCACCCCCTGAAATCAACACTAACAGACAGACTAAACGACGAATATAGGGGCTACGTATTTATATAATTACGAACGCACCTAAAAAAGGAACATAAACATGAAAAATCAAAGTTTTGAGAAAAAGTCGATTAAAGATTTATTGCCATTAAGCTGTGAAGTACTCTTAGAAAGAATGAATAATTTCAACACTTACTTTTTATATATTAAACACGTGTGACACATCGTTGGAAAGACAAAAGTTTAAACTATTTAATGATATAAAAAAATAAAAATCGCTTTTTAGGTGCGTTCGTAGTTATATAAATACGTAGCACCTATAGTCGTTGTTCAGTCCGTCTGTCTGTCCGTCTGCCCGCATATAACAGCGCAAAAACTACCCAACCGAATCGTTTGAAATTTAAAATATATAATTGTTGTATAATTCTGTCGCGTCATTTCAAATTTTATGAAAATCGGATGTATAGTTTAATTACAGGGACAGTCAAATTTTTCTGTTACATTACGGCCAATGGGAAAAATTATTGCAAGTGCATTTTAATGTTGTTACAGCCTTCCGAATGGTCTGAAATTTTAAATAGGGCAGATGTGCCAGTAATGGTCACCCTTTGATGTTTTTGGTTCATAAAAAAATAAGTAATAAATATTTAACTTTAATTAATTTTTTTTATAATTTCCCCTTGCATGTTTTATAAAACTGGGTTATTGTTGACACTTTTAATCAAACCAATTAGGAAGTAGAAAATAATGTTTCAAAGTTTTGCTGTTTTTCTGTGAAAATCTTAATAAAGAGGCTAAGAGCTAGCTTCGTTTAATTAATTTATATATTATTTATTTTCTTGCAAAATTTGAATGCTTTTGTTTGAGTAGCAATAGAAAACTTAGACTTTTATATACTAACGGTCATTTACGAAATTTCATTTATTTTTAAGGTTTTAAGAGAGGGTGTCTATTACTAGAATGGTTAATTAGTCATTTTCCACCAAAACTTTTTAAATAGCTGCTTTTAAGTTAGTTTATGTGATTAATAAAATTTCAATATTTTATTCTTTTTTTATGTATATTTTAAAATCTGGTAATCAAACCAGCTAGGTAGTAGAAAATACTGTTTAAGAGCACAGCCAAAGACGGGCTCATAGGGCTTTATACCTCTCCTTTTAAATAAAAGCAATTAAGTTACAGAAGCTATTAAAAATCTATTTTTCTGTGTTAAATGTTTGGTTATTCTTATCTGAAAAAAAAAAGAAGGAAAAAAAAAGGTAATATTCCTTAATTTATAGGCAATATTCATGAAACTGGTAAATCTGCAGATCAGTGTCCCCAAACATCAGTTCTACAGTTTTATTTTGAAATTATTTTACTTAGCATTTAAAATATTCAACTCACAATATCATTTCTTTCATATTTGCAATATTAATTATTATAAATGATATATCAAGTAGTCTCTGGAAGATTAATTTTTAAAAATAGCGAGACAAAACTAAACATCACTAACATTCCAAAACTTTTTTTTATTATTATTACCTTTTAAATCCCCCACTGTTTCAATAATTTAATAGCTGTAATTGCCTGATATTTAGTATTTTAAACTATCCATCTAAAATAATTAAAACATTGATAGTCTGATAATTACAATAATTGATGCAAACAGTAAATGATCATCACAAATTTTTTATTAATTACTGGTATTCTTATTGTTAAATTATTTGACAATAACCATTATGTTTCATTAGTATGTTTTCATTAAATTCTGGTTCTAAATACAGTCATAAAAACAATTATATTTATTACTTTTTATGGGGTGTCCGTTACTGGGCCAGAGGGTGTCCATTACTGGGCTTTTGGGTGTTTTGGTATATTTCTGTTATTTAAAATTAAATTTCGATTCACATTGGGAAATGAGACTATAAGAATGGTTAAATATTGTTGATAGATTAATATAATATTGAAAAAACTGGAATGTAATAATTATAACTATTAATAAAAAAAAAATAATTTTAAAAGAAATTCCTTAAGAGTGTCCATTACTGGCACATCTACCCTATTTAATTGTTGCAAAATTTTGTCGAATCGTTTCAAATCTTATGAAAATCGGATGTACAGTTTAATTACAGGGAGTCAAAAGCTTTCCGTTAACTTTAAGGTCAGTGGGAAAAAATTATTTCAAGTGCATTTTAATGATGTTACAGTCTTTTGAACAGAATGAAATTGATATGCACTTATAAAGTTCACCAAAATATACATTCAGCACAATATGCGGCGCAAAAATATTTATAAAATTAGTTATAGTACGAACGCACCTCATTTGCCACGTTTGACGAGCAATTTCCAACTTGTTTCTATTTCCGAGGTCAATCTTTTCCTATAAAACATATAAAATCTATTTTGCTCATATTCACAAAATACAATATTTACGCGAATAAAAAAATTAAATTAAACATGGCTTATCGCGTCATTTCATTAATAAGTATTGTATTAATTTCATTTTTCAGCAATGACGGACGAAAATTAGAAATCATGATTAAGTTAAGGAATATGTTTAAAAGAAAAATATATACATATTCCAGAGAACTTAAAAGTTTAACTTTAGACTCCAAGTTCATATTAAATAAAACAAAAGCAAATGACAGCGGATAATATATATATATATATATATATATACATTCTTAATATTTAAATCATGCTTAGAACTTATTTTAAAAAGATGTGAGTTTATAAGTTTTGCTTTTTAAATGGAAAAATTAAAAATATTTTAGAATAATAGGACTCTGCAAAAATAGCAATAATTTAAAGAAAAAGTACGGTTTTATATTTAAAACAAAAATTAAAATCAAATCAAACATTGTTAAACATATAACATCCGCTGGTTAAAAAGTTATTAATAAAACTTTAAAAGTAATATCTTTATAGGGCATGCAATAAAAGCAAACACAAAGGATAAGATTGGAATAAAATATTTTAGTTTATTACTATTAGTAATCTAATTTAAATTCGTATGTAACTTTAACTGAATTTTTCCCTAAAAGTTCAATTAGTGTTACAAACCATGAATTAAATAAATATTGCTAATAAAGTATTTTATTCCAATCTTTACTACGCTTGTATCTATTTTCATTGCATGCTGTAAAAGTTGTGATTCTTTTAAAATGACCATAGAAGCGAAAAAAAAAAAAACGACTACATTAAAAAATGAACATTCAGTTTTATGAAAGAGTGACTATTCACTCCTACCAGGGGTGAAAAACCACACTCCTTTAGCAAGAGTGAATAGTCACTCCTCCGAAAAAGTGATTATCCACCCCTGTTTAGAGTGAATATTCACTTTCCAGGAGTGACTATTCACTCTTTCAGAGAGTCAAAAATTTCACTTTTGCTCAGAGTGAATAGTCACTCTAAAGAGGTTGGGCATATTTTGACTCTGCGATAGAGTGACTATTCACTCCTCCGGAGTGAATAGTCACTCCTTTTTATTTAGAGTGTGACAAAGACGATTTTCGCCCTTCACGGACTGGTTTTTCTTCCTTCTTCGGTTACTTCGGTTCAAAATGTCATCTTTGACACTATTTTCTGAAAGATCTATTGCGTTTGCAAAAAAAAAAAACGGGAAAAATTGCTCTATTACATAGTTTCTGAACACCTGCTAGTTTCATGCATTTTCGAACAAAAATAAATGAAAACTTAGGTCACAAAGTTGCCCTTTTGGATTTGAGAACGCCCTTAACAAAACTTTGTTCTTTAGGAAGATAAGATAACTAAGTAAACATTTTAGAAAACGTATTAAACATTTGAAAAACTGATTTCAGCAGTTACCGTCCATA
This sequence comes from Maratus speciosus, assembly GCA_963932465.1. Taxonomy (NCBI): domain Eukaryota; kingdom Metazoa; phylum Arthropoda; class Arachnida; order Araneae; family Salticidae; genus Maratus; species Maratus speciosus. Next base: position 652,811,057 of record OZ010787.1, on the reverse strand, counting down.
GCCGAATAGTTAAATTCTTTTGAACAACCATGTATTTGATCTGTAGGTTAATGCACTAAATGGCCAAAGGCGACCGGTCACTTGCGATTTTAGACGTTATGTTAAAAATCTAGAAAAATACACGAGGAATTAACCTGAAACCGCAGGTGTGTAAACAGTATAGTATCGGTCATATATTTCCGCGAAGATTTTATTCCCGAAACCCCATAGGGGAACGTGAACAAATTGAAAAAGAACGAATATCTTTTGGATAACCCTGTAAAAACTAAAGATTAAAAAGGGACTTATTGTAATATAACGTGTTCATTTTTATGAGGATAGCATGTATTCTCATAGAAAAATTAAGGTTTTCATAAAAACAGTCACAAATTTCGTCAAGTTTTTTGCTTATGATTTGCAGAGTTCTGAATATAAAAAAACATTTTTTTCAGAAAATAGGACAAACAACATTGTACACAATACTCTGCAATCAGAATTGAAAAATAATAAAAATTGGAGGAAAAAGAGCAGAGTTACTAAAAAATGTTTCACTGCTCATGCGCGAATGCAATCAAAACATAATATGCATAATGTATTAGCTAAGCATATAGAGGAACTTTTGTGAAAGTCTCAAAATCATAGCTTGAAAATTCTGAAAATCATCGTCGATAGAATAAGTAATCCTTTGTTCCAAATGAGAAGCAAAAAGATGAGGGGTTGTATCAAATATCTGTTGATTAGTGCCAAGAGAGTAAACAATATTGCACGTACTACTATATATATATATTTTTTTTTTACATCTACTGATGACTTTTAAGTTGCGTTTAATTGTTAGTTCCTATCCATAAACACTGTCTTATGAGGCCTAAGATGTCTATGAAGGTTAGAGTTGCAGTAAAGCTAGAGATCCTATCTACACAACTTCCATTGTATAATATTTAAACGGAGCTTCTGACTGTAAAATAGTCAATGAAACATCATCTTCATTTTGAAAGACCTATGCAATGATATGCCACTCAATAGGGTGCGTAAAATTTGTTTTTCTCCTCTACCGCCATTTTGTATTTTACGGCCGCCATTTTGAATTTATAAAAACAAAACCTAGCCTATAATCATTGGACGGTTAAGACGAATCAATAGAGACCTTATTCATTAAAATCCACCCAGATGTTGGGATGTTTCGATGGTATAAAGAAACCCAGATACGCGTGAAACACATAACCCTTCTTGGCAGTCGGGTAAAAATACATTAAAATTTTATTTAACTCTATATCTATATACATTTATGTATAATAAAATATAATTGAACAGAGCAAAGACATTAAAATCAGAGGTGGGGAATTTTCAGAAAATCCTACTCGCCATCGATTTCTTTATATCAATAGCAAAACAAAACACACATTGCTGTTCCGGTGAGTTCAAACTAATATTTAAATATCAACTAAAAATAAAGCTGTGCTCCTGTGAGCTTCGGCGCAAATTAAGCACCACCTGGAGCTAAAAAGTTGATCAATAAGTATATTTAAGAAGCACAAACAAAAATCAGCAAGTAAACATAACACAACCCGAGTAAAACAGGCAGATAGGGTTGCGTTTAATTTCGGCATTCCTCGTCGCCGTTCAGAAACAATTGAGTCTACACTTGTGAGCGCTAGATCGAATTAGGCTCCTACGTGTGCGATGCGCTACATCTCACATGCAAGCCATTAAGCAGGAAAGAACGGAAAAGATTGGAAATGGGAGGGGGAAAGAAAAGATAATTTATAATTTTTTTTTTGAAAGCGCTGTCCAGCTGCGCTCCGAAGCGTGGTATTTATAAGCTCCGGTAAATTTCCACGAATATTTAAATATTCAGTTAAAACAAAAATGTGCTGGAACTATGCTCCTGTGAGCTTCGGCTCAAATTAATAGACTGGAAATGGGAGGGAGAGGAAAATATAATTTAGAATTTATGAGCTCCGGTAAATTTCCACCAATGTTTAAATAGTCACTAAAAACAAAGAAGTAGCGGAGCTGAACTCCGGCGCAAATTAAGCACTGCCTGTAGGCCGCTACCAAAGTTGCCCTCCCCCACCCTTTTTTAATGGCATACATAAACATGAAATAAACTAAAGTAAGACTATTTTATCATCCTGCGTGCAAGACAATCTGTAAACATATCAGTATAAAAAAAAATTACAGAAATGTAACAAATAAAACTTATAAAAAAATCCAAAATAAGTTTGTTTTTCTCTCTCTCTCTCCCCCTCCCACAAAAGTAGTGAATTGAGTTTATTTATTTATTTTTCTTTTATCGGGATGGGAAGGGGGCGTGTTCTCCCTCTGAATCATCCATTTAAGGTAATTTTTTAACATAAGAACAAAAGAAGAAAAATCAGAACTAAATTTAATCTTCGAAGGGAGGGGGAGGAGCGTATCCTCAGTTTCTTTTTCTGTTGCTGATTATTTTAAACCATTTAAAAATAATTTTTAAAAAATCATTGGAGAAAAATAAAATTTAGTTACATAAATCAGAAGATTCAAGGGGAGCAATTGTTTTCTCCTGTTCCCCTTCCCCCTTGAAGATTTTCATGCAGTTAAATCTGCACATAAACAGGGCTGTTTAAAACACGTGGAGAACCTGTTCTCGATTTATTTTGGGAGGCCATTTACAGAGAATTACATACAGTAAAAGTTGCTTAAAACGGAATTCTGCAGTTATCTGAATAATTTCATATGCTGACGAAAGAATACAGTAAAACTCGTAAAACGCAATCGCAAGGGATCAGAGGAAAATATTTTTTAAGGCGGTTCTCAAATTCCTTGCTGAAAACAACGCAAAACTTTTTAACACATGTTCTCATTCTTTTTTTAATCGTAAAGTCATAAAATGTGCACACCTGAATATTGAAGCAATTTGGAATCGAATCACATTCTGTTTTTTTTTTTTTTTTTAAATAAATAAATAACTTATCGAGTTTAATAGGAGAATTGGCATGTATGCTATGAGTAGTGTTGGGGGGGTGCCTCGATTTTCAAGGACTCCAAGCCATGTCCGACAATGCACGGAACGGCAAATGTCCCGATTTTTCAGGATGCACAAATACTTTTAAATTTATTTTCAAGCTATACCCGAGTATCCATTGAGTGGAACTTCATACAATAAAGCCCGAGAAGTTAGAACCTGTCTATAGTGGAAAATGGTCAAAGTTCATTCGAAAGGCCTGTCTAAAACGGATTATTGTTGTTCATAGCTATTCTGTTTCTGCAGGTTTTAACGTACTTTGTCCAATAAACCCTGCGATAATGAACCTGTTTATAGCGGAATTCTGTTGTAAAAGAAATCATTTCGTTATACCACCAATTCCGCTTTCACAGATTTTACTGTGTAAGTCTGTCATGTTTATTTTCAGTAAATATTTAATATTAGTCGGAACGCACCGTCGCTCGCTGTGTGTTGCATTTTATGACAAAGAAAATCATGGCGTGTACGATTATTCAAAAATTCCAAACCCTGATTTTAAAGTTTTTACTCTTCATTTATTAGATTTTATTATAGAAAAATGCATATCGATATAGTCAAAATATATTCATAAAATTATTTTTCTTAAGACTAAATTCCATGAAATTTTGGAAACGTATGATATAAAAGAAGCAATTTTTCATAAAACATTCACAGATTGTTGAAGATTAACTGAAAATTTTTGTTTTGATCTGAAAATTTCGCTTTTGCAAGATTAAGTATTGCGAGATTTAAGTACAAAATTTTTCTGTCGGTAAATTTGAAAATGTAAGACAACAGAAATGTTCAGAAGAATGTTCTGCTTCGTTTAAACTTTGTTTCAAGTAATTCGTATGAGTACTTTTTGAATTGTGAATAAAAGAACATCTGCAAGTGTAATCTATCAGTGAAAAGCTTTGCGAATTTTAAGTTAGAAAATTTGCTATTTGAAATAATTAAATTTTGCTCGACAGTTTTGAGTAGAAACCTGCTCCACATGGTTTAAATCTATTTTGAAGTAATTCGTATGAATAGAATTTGAAATTTGAGTTTTTGTATGACCACATGTGAAAAACGAAGTTCAATAAGTTTTGCGTATTTTAAGTGAAACAGTGGTGTAGTCGTAAAAAAAAAAAAACAGAGGGTATACGCTCTAAGCATAAGGTATAAGCTCAAGGCAGAGCGTATACCCTACAGTGCATGTACTATAGCTTTCTTGAGAAACAGAGGGTATACGGTTAAAAAAATCCAGAAGGTATACGGCGTATACCTCTGTATACCCTCCACTACATCCCTGAAGTGAAATCTTTTATTAATTCAAATAAAGAAATTTTCCTCGACAGATCTTTGAAGATACATGTTCTGCGTGATTTAATACTAATTTGAAGTAATTCGTATGAGGAATTATTGAAATTTGAGTTTTTGAAGAGTGACATTCGTCAATCATTATTGAAAAGTTTTACGCGTTTTAACTCAAAAAATTTTCTAATTGATATAAAATAATTTTGCTCGACTGATCTTTGAAGAAATATGTTCTGCATGATTTGAAATTGTTTTGTAGAATTTCGAATGTGTACGTTTCGAAATTTGGGTTTTTTAATGGTGAAATTCATAAAACGCAGTTGAAAAAGTTTTGCGCGTTTTTAAGTTAAAAATTTCTCTAAATTAAATAAATTTCACTTTTGATTTACATTTTTTAGCATTGTAGCTTCCACCAGTGCTTAATTTTTGCTGAAGCTCCCAGGAGCGACGTTGCAGCACTTTCATTGTTTTTAGTGAATATGTAAATATGAGTCGGAACCCGCCGTTATTTATAAATACTCCGTACCCGTTACCTGAACAGCGCTGTGTGTTCTATTAAAGTATAAAGAAAATCATGGCGTGTAACATTTTCTTAAAACTCCCCACCTCTTATTTTAATGTTTTTACTCAGTTCACTTATTAGATTTTATTATATAAAAATAGACATAGTCAAAATATATTAATAAAATTATTTTGCGGTATGAAATTGCTTGAAATTTTTGGAAATGTATGATATATAAATATAAGGGGATGAGTGACATTATTGCAGTACATTAAAGCTCCCCATCCTTTTTTAGAAATTAAGCCCTGGGCTCAAATATGTTTATTTGAACAAATCTCTTGTTAAAAACTGGAGAATTGGCAAGTATGCTATATGACCCGTGTTGACAGGTGTTCCGATTTTCAAAGGCTCCGACATCTGTCCCGCGTAACCTCTGCACGGGGCAGCAAATGTACGGATTTTTCAGGATGTACAAGTACTTTAAAATTTATTTTAGTACCCTGCTAATATACATGAGTCTCCATTGAATGGAACTTAATACCGTGAAGCCCGAGAAGTCAGAACCTGTCTGTAGCGGATATTGTTCATAGTTCCTTCGAAAATAATCCCTTACAAATACACCTGACTAGACGGTAGCCTGTCGAAAACGGATTTTTTTGCTGTTCATAGCTATTCTTTTTCCACAAGTTTTATTGTAGTTTGCCCAATAAACCCTGTGAAAATAAACCCGTTTATAACGGAATACTATTATAAAAGAAAAAATTTCATTATACGAGCATTTCCGCGTTCACAGTTTTTACTGTATAAGGTTGTTGTGTTTATGCAGTATAGAAATCTTTGTAAAATGGGAACGCAAGATACCGGACAAAAATACCGTTTTAAACAGATTTTCGTGTTAGCAGGTATAATTGTAAGATATGAGGGCCTGAATTATGCACGGGCCTCCGGGACCTCGGCCCTGGGCTCACCAGTTTCAGGGGTCCACAGATTTGTGAATTTTCTCACAATTTACGTTTTTCTACTGTTTGCATTTTATATTTTGGTCCCTGACGTAAAAACAAAGTTTTACTGTAATAAAAAACCTCCATATTGAATTTTTATGTAAAAGTCCTTTTCAATTTGAGAGTACCCAGGGCCCGAATTATGCAGGGGCATGCGGGGCAGCTGCCCCGGGCCCCCCTTCTTAGGGGGCCCCCCATGAGAGTAATCAGGATTTTCATTAAAAGGTGTCAAACTATTAAAATTAGCCAAAAGTGACCAAAATTCATATAATTTCAAACATTTAGGAAGAAGTATGGCCCCCCTTCCCCTCTCTACTTCCAGTACCCCCTGCACCCATGCAAAAACAAACTATATGATTAGAAAAATAATGATTAAGATTTTATTATGACAACTTAGTATGCTATTGTTTTCAAAAGAAATTCTTATTAACGTTTTCTTCGTGCAATATGGTAAGTTAAAACCATTATGATCAATTTGGGGCATTTTCTTTTAGACATCTTATGACGTAAGTTGATAAGCGAAGTAAAAGTTTGCAAAAAAATACTTGTATCAACCAGTCTATCATTTTTTCAGCTATTATACTACTGGTATTTTTTCTTAAAGTTGTGACCATCATTTTGTGATACCCTGTTTACAGATGTGAGCAGTACCGGGTACAGAATTTATGCATACATACAATATGTATGATGTTTTTTACTAGCCATTTCCACATTATTCCAAAAGAATTCTATAGATATATAGAAGGGCCCCCCCCAGAATGATGCTTGCCCCGGGGTCCCCCATAGCCTTAGTTGGGCCCTGAGAGTACCTATAATTTTCAAAACTTGTCGTATCCAGAAAATTTGGGGAAAATGCCAAAAACTGCATACTGTGTCTATTGGTTTCAATATAAACGAGGATTTTACGATGTCAGAATTATAGTTTAAAATGATTACTAGACTGTTAGGGAAATCACAATTTTTTATGTTTTGGATAAGACGAGTTTTGAAAAAAGACGTCGTCATTTATTCTGCAACATAAACGGTGCATCATAGATGTTTGTGAATTATACAAATGCTTATTTGAGAATGTGGACGGTAATTCATTTTCTTGATTATTCTTGTAAGTTAAAATTTTTTTTGTAAACTTGAAACTTTCACCCAAACAACTTTGTCAACTCATCAAATAAACCTACTTTTTTTCTGAAAGTGTCGCCGAGAATGGGGAGGTAAGGGGGGGGTGGGGGGCAACTTTTTAACAGGCCCTGGGCCGAACTCAAACTTGATCGGGCTGTCCTTACCGTACGCACATCGAAACTTTTAAGTTTAAAACAGTATTCCGTTATAGGCAAGTTCCATTTTAAAAGGATTTATTGTTCCTTTATGTACCGATTAGTTACGTAGTCTAAAAAAAACCCCCAGAATGTTTACGCTATAGGCAGAGGCAGTGCTTAATTTGCGCCGGAGCTCACCGGAACTCCTTCGTTTGTAGTGAATATTTAAAAATTAGTCAATTATTCACCGGAGCTCATAAATACTGCGCTCAGGAGCCCAAAGGAACAGAGCTTCCAAAAAACCGAAGCCTAACTTTGCTTACCAAAGCACTTGCATAGTATGAGACGAATAGTGTGTCGCGCGCGCAATGGACTATACTTCAGTTTAGCGCTCAGAAGTGTAGACTCAATGTTTTCCCAACGGCGACGAGGAGTGCCAGAATCTGAATTAACCGCCACCGTATCTACTGCTCTTATTCGTGGTCGCGTTGCGTTTAATCGTTTTTGTTCGTGTTTAAAAAACATTCTGGCATATGAACATTGTAGTTCCAACCGGTGCTTAATTTTCGCCTTAAGCTCATTGCAGCAGAGTTGAAGAACTTTCTTCATTTTTAATGACCATTTAAATACGAGTCAAAACCCACCGTCGCTTATAAATACTGCGTACTGAAGCGATTCCTGAACAGCGCTGTGTGTTGTATTTTACTACAAAGAAAATCATGGCGTTTAAGATTTTCTTAAAACTCCCCACCTTATTCTGTTTTTGTGCAGTTCACTTATTAGATTTTATTTTATAAAAATGCGTATAGATATAGTCAAAATATATTAACAAATTATTTTACTGAAGACTAAATTGCTTTATATTTTGGAAATGTATGATATATAAATATAAGAGGGTTGGAGACATTACTGCAGAATATTACAGCACCGCATTTTTTTTTTTTTTCAAGAAATTAAGCCCTGGGCTCATATGTTTATTTGAACAAATCTCTCGTTAAAAACATAAGAATTAGCAAGTAAACTATCACTCATGTTGCCAGGTCCCCGAGATCTGTCCCGCACGGGACAGCAAATGTCCCGATTTTTCAGAGTGTACAAACATTTTAAAATTTATTTTGGTATCCTGCTATACATGAGTCTGCTGTCATCGAGTGGAACTTAATACAGTGAAGACCTAGAACACAGAACCTGTCTTTAACGGAGAATGTATATAGTTCCTTCGATAAGAATACCTTAGAATTCCACCTGACAAGACGGGAGCCTGTCCAAAACGAATTTTTTAGCTGTTTATAGCTATTCTGTTTCTACAGGTATTACTGTACTTTGTCCAGTAAATCCTCCGAAAATGAACCTGTTTATAACAGAATTCTGTTCTCAAGGAGAAAAATCCTTATACAAGTAATTCCGCTTTCATAGATATCATTGTATAAGATTCTTGTGTTTATTTAGTATAGAAAACTTAGTGAAATGGGATCGCAAGAGACAGGAGAAATATTCCGTTTAAAATTATCGTCGTTAATTTTCGTCTTAGCAGGTATAAGTGCAGGGTATGCTTACCGTAGGCACAGTGAAATTTTAAAGTTGTAAACAGTATTCCGGTATAGATTGGTTTTAGTTTAAAAAGTTTTTTTTTTATGTCCTGATGATGAGTAATGTAGACGTAGGGGGAAAAAAAGAAGGAAAAATAACAGAATATTTAAGTTATAGGCAGAGGCAGTGCTTAATTTGCGCCGGAATTGAGCTCCGGTACTTCTTTGTTCGTATTTAAAATTTCAGAATTCACCGGAGCTCATAAATACTGCGCTCAGGAGCCCAGAGGAAAAGAGCTTCCAAAAAAAAAAAAAACGGAAGCCTAAACATCTTTCTTTGCTTACGAAAGCACTTGCATATTATGAGGCGTACGGTGCCGCGCGCATATGAGCATACTTCAATCTAGCCCTCAGAAGTGTAGACCCAATGGTCTTCGAACGGCGACGAGGAGTGCCAGAATCTGAATGAACAGCAACCGTATCTTACTGCTCTTACTCGTGCTCATGTGGCATTTACTCCTGTTCTTTTTCTTTTTTTTTTAAATATCCTTACTGGTGAACATTTTAGCTCCGGCCGGTGCTTAATTTTTGCTGAAGCTCACAGGAGCGGAGCTGCGGCACTTTTATTATTAGTAAATATTTAAGTATTAGTAGAAACCCATCATCGCTTATAAATACTGCGTACCGAAGCCTTACCTGAACAGTGCTGTGTGTCGTATTTTAATAGTTGATACAAAAAAATTATGCCGAGTAGGATTTTCTCAAAATTCTCCGCTCCTGATTTTAATGTTTTTACCTAGTTCATTTATTAGATATTATCATATAAAAATACATGTCAAAATATTCAAAGTATACTAATAAATTTATTTTGCTGTAGACGAAATTGATTATAATTTTGCAAATAATGTATATAATATAAATATAAGTATCTGGGAATGGGGGGGGGGGGGGGGAATTACGGATATTATTACTGCAGAGTATTGGAGCTCCGGTATTTTTTCCCCTTGGAAATTAACCCCTTGACAGAGGTTATACACTAAAGAAATTACGCTATAGCTATGGAGGGTATACGTACTCTCTTAATGATACCAGAAGGTATTCAGCATATACTCTCCACTACATCCCCGGTCTGGTTCCCGATTTAGATGCCGTTGTCCCCATTTTCGTCTTCCGCCCCCCCCCCCCCCCCCCCTACTGATCTCCCTACCTGATGCTGGATCTGTCAACAGTAGCTATAGAGATCGTCTTAAAATGATGAAAGGTTCGGTTGTTTTTCTTTAAATTTTCAATGTTTTAAAAACTTAAAAGACTAAGGAACAGCATGATACATATGAAAATTTTTAAAGGGATTGTGTATTCTGAAAAATAGTCCACCCCGCGCAATAATTTAATGGGACATGTGTTTCAGAAAATACTGTCAATGTGAGCGTTTTGAACCTAATTTCCGGAGGTGACAGCGCGAGAAAGGAGAAAAACCTGTCGTCACTTGACAAAAATCGCTTAAAACCCGATAAGTGATTTTTTAATCAAAAAATGAGAAACATAATTCGATTCCAAATTGCTTCCATAGTCAGGCCTGTTCTTTTTGTGCCATTACGTTTGAAAATGAGCCGGGAAGTTCCGCTTGAGATCTGCACGGTCCGGCCCGTGGTCCGGGCCCGGGCCATACTTTCTTCTGAAGCCTCGGGCCGGACCGGGCCGGGCCGGGACTAACTTTATTTTTCTGTACAGAGCCGGGCCTGGTTTCATTCCTAGTCTTCACGTCCCAAAATTTTCAGTCCTAGTTTTGAGCCAGCCCGTATGAAAATCATTGTCTCAGCGTGGCAAAGGTCCATTTAAAGGTCAGTTAAATTAATCCTGGCCCAAAAGTTTTTGCAAAAAATGCATACATTTTTGAATCGCCATTATTCTACACTTAAACATTAAAATTTATTATTTTTAAAGAATAGTAGATTTCTACGCATATTAAAATATAACTAAATTAAAATACAGTAAAATGTGTGAAAAGGAACCTGCCTATGACGGAACCCTGTTTTAAACTGAAAAACGTGTTGATCCATGCAAAATTAATATACTAATAAGTAAGAAAAGAATATATAATACATTTACACTTGCTAAGAAGGGAACTTGTCTATAACGACTATTTTTTTTCTTTTCTATGCAATTTCATCTTAGAAGATTTTACTGTATAGCATTTTTCCGATTTTTAACACTTCTATACATGGAATATGGATTAACAATATTAATGATAACTGAAACATTTACATACAAGAAATAGAGAGTCATTAAAAAAATAAATACCGCAGCCTGCTGCACTTCTATAAAAATAAAGATTGTAAACACGAAAAAAAATTTAAGATAAATATTTTTAGTCAGAACTCCTCATACGAGACAAATTTTAAACCAATTCGACGTAAAAATCAATGTTTCGTAGAAGTTCACTCGGGCCGGGCACGGGCCGAGATTTTTACTTTTTTCCGGGCCGGGCCGGGCTCGGGCGAACTTTTAATTTTTGTATCGGGCCGGGCCGATTTTTTTTTCTCTGAGTCTGGCCGCGGACGGGCCTGGAAATGTCGGCCCTTGCAGACCTCTAGTTCCCGCTGTTGAGCAGATGTTTTGAGAAATGCCTTAAAAGGAGACTGCTAGAAGTCACTAAAAAAATGGGTTAAATGCATGGATTATCTAGACAAGTCCTTTCATAATCTATACATAAACATATCCATGTAAAGTGACAATTCCAGGAAAACGCCTTTTAAAAAGCAGGCGAAGTCATTCATCAATCGCCTTAGGAAATTATACGCGCACCCAGAAAATCTTTTTATTCCTATTCTGAACTAAAATTGTTATGCTTAACGCGTGTTAATTGCTTTGTATGTAACATGTATCGATTTCTTATAAAAAGAGCTTTAAAACGACACCAATTGTTTGCGTTTGGGTTAAGTATTAGCAAAGTTCTGAATAATTATTTGTATTAATTAATCTGTGACTTGCACCACTCTGTCTCTTAATGCTCCAGATAAAGCTTACATTGAAATATTTCATCAAAAAAGTGCAGCTGCGAAAAAAAAAAGTCATAATTATAAATAATTAGTAATATCTCTGCTAATAATGAACCTAAATGCATAAAAGTAGTATCATTGGAAAGCTTATTTTACGAGGAATCCATACATATTACATACAAAGCAATCGGTGCATGTTAAGTGTGAAAATTTTCAATAATAAGACGAAACAGGAAAGATTCATAGAAATTGCAATTGAAAAAATCATTTGTATCCGTTAAAATTATGGAACAAATTTTCGACACATATAAATACTGGAAACGAGCTATCTTATTTTAGGAAAGGCCGGTGGGTTGGCTTCAGAGATAGTTTCGAATCTGTAACCCGCCCGCCTTTCACCCTTTTACGTTCTTCATTCTTTAAATATTTTTAAAGAATTTTCTACAAGGGCCAATGATTTGTAAATCACTACAAGAGAATTTAAACGGCGTTAAGTAATAGGATTTAGACAAACATTTTCTTTTAATGGAAGTTATTTATTTAAAAATGACCATAATTTTAGAGCATTATTTGAGATAAGTTGGGAATTTTCGCTAACGCGGGGGGGAAGAAGTAGTCAGTTGTAATTAAAATATATATATATATATATATATATATATATATATACATAAGCAGGATATAAATAAAAAATATTTTTTAAGTTTAAAAAGGATTTTTATTAATACCTAAAGCAATCGAATAGCGTTTCTCATTCCTCTATAAACATAGACATTAAAAATGTCTCAAACGGAAGCGTGCTTTAAACAGAAATTTTTCATGGTCCCGGCGATAAGAAAGCTGGGCATTTATACAGTAAAACCGGAATCACTAGGGGCCGAAAAAAATCTGTTTAAACCTATTTCCGTCTTAGGAGGTATTCCCCTTTTGTCCGGTCCATTAAAAAAAAAACAAAAAAAAAAAAAAAAAAAAAAAAAAACATAAGTATAATTTTTTTTTTTTTCCATTTAGAAAAGGATTTTTATGAATACGTAATGCAATCGAATAGCGTTTTTATTCCTTTTGTAAGAATAGTAACTGTTTTAACCCTTGGTTTTCACAAGTGGGGAAACCATAGTTGTATTTAATACTAAAATAAATACACTAGATAATTTTAAAAATAAAATTCCAAAATTTTTTCAACGAATATAGGTCTCAAGGGGTCCTCCATTAATAATTTGAGTAATAATTTAATCCTTTGCCGCCGGCTTAACCCTTTAAAGTTAATTATTTCAATTCTCATAGAATTTTTTGTGGGAAATTTTAAGACAAAACCTCATATCTCGCTTCCTATGGGCCGTAGCGCCTAAAAATTTGTCCAAAATCAGCTCTACAGCGCCTAAGAAAACCCTCCGTTTATTTTGGCATCCTCCGTTTTATTTTATCTCTCATATTGGCCCCGGCACGGGGGGGGGGGCGGAATGGGGCAGCTTTGTACAATTTCGTGTATTTGAGACTGTTTATCATCCGAACGTCTCACAATTAATAACTTAAATATATCTTGGCCTTTTTTAATAGCTGCCGTCCGGTTTCACCCCCCCCCCCCATTTATAAATTTTCGAACTTTTTTTGCAATTCAAGCTATGACAATGCAACAACTTCTATTTACCATTTCATAAGTTCATTGGCTTGTCCCACCCAAAAATTTTTACCTACTTATATTTCTCTTATAATCTGTAACTTTTTCATCTTCTAAAATTTTTAACCTTTCAGAAGGTTGTTATATATCATTTTAAAGGTAATTACAAGCTGAATTTGTCCCAACTAATTTTCTAGAGTTTCTTTATCTTCCTCTTCCTTTCACTTATAGCTTTTTGGACTTCTTTAATAATAAAGATATTTTAATGAAACAACTTCTATTCGCCTTTGACAAAGACATACATTTGGTCCCACCTCAAGATTCTCATATAACCTTTAATTCTAAACATCTTATAACTATTTGAACTTTTTAGGGTTTCGTTCATCTGACGAAACCCTATTCGTCTCGCTCCTCTGTCTGTCTGTCTGTCTGTCCGTCACAGAGCCCGTTCTCAGAAAGTATACATGTTGGACAATTGGAATTTTGCATACTTATAGATGAACACAAAACATCATACGAAAAATCATAAAATTTTGAAAAACTTGTACATTTAACCCTTTGGGCTCCCACATGTGTTTTTTAAACAATTCCTTCTAAGTGAGCCCCTATTTAGGCTGGAGGTGTGAAATTGTGCATATTTATAGCTGAACACCTCACATGAAATGACAAATCATAAAATTTTCAAAAAGTCTTACATTTAACCTTTTGCGCTCCTACATGTGTATTTTAAACAATTCTTTCTAAGTGACACACTATATAGGTTGGAAGCGTGAAATTTTGCATACTTATAGCTGAACACCATCATGCGACAAATCATAAAAAATTGAATAAGTCGTACATTTAACCCTTTGGGCTCCCACATGCGTATTTTAAGATTCATTCTAACTGAGCCAATTATTAAATTGGAGATTTGAAATTTTGCATACTTATAGCAGAACACCTGAGCCCAGGCGACAAATCATAATCTTGAAAAAGTCTTACGTTTAACCCTTTGAGCTACCGCATATGCATTTTAAGCAATTCTTTCTAAGAGAGCCCCTAATTAAGTTGGAGACATGAATTTTTGCATACGTATAAAACAGCGAAAATCATGGCAATCCATAAAGAGTGCCTCATTTGGGTCGATACAGCTCAAATCAATGCGTCATGTTGAAAATTTCCGAAGGAAGAAAAGAGATTTTTGTTAATACATATAGTTTCGGTCCAGCCGATGTTTCACCAACATTTTCGACTGAGCAGTCGGCAGTTTTTAATGAGCGCGTGAAAAGCGTCTTCAAAGTTTAATCCTGTGAGCGTTACTTCCTTTATAATTTGCACTCACGTCTTGAGTTAGTCATGACTGTTAATTATAAACAGCAGTAGCGCCAACTTTTCAAAAATATTGGGTGGGCTCAAAATTTTTGAGTAAAATAACACATATAATTTTTTCCCCTTAGTGTGTATGTATGTGGAAAGAGAGAGGGAGGAGCGAAAGACTACAGGCGATAATTCGAAATTGTTTTTTTAAGCAAATTTTTAAATTATTATGATTTTATAATAATTTTATAAATAATTTGATTAAATTATATTTATATAAGTCCTTCGTTATAATACATTGATCTCTATTTTAGATAACATTGGAATTCCTAAGTATTGAAAGTGCAAAAAAACTAAATGTCAAGTAAAGCATACATTTTAGCCACCTAAGTGCTTTAACAATTCAAGATAAATGTGGCAAAAATGCAGGAAACTTGTTTTCGTGAGGAATTTAACTATACATCCGCTGAGGTGCTGAAGGTGTTTTCAGTGTTCCTCTAAGTCTAATTGGTGTCCTTATTATTTTTTGAACAACACTATTTTAAAAACGTTAATAAAACCAAATTTCATTTCAGTGATTAAATAATTAAAGAAATCAATTATGAATTAAATCAATTGAAATTGCGTGGGGCAGAAAGATCAAATTATTGGGTGGGCTCGCGCCCCATGGACCCATATAAGTTGGCGCCATTACGTATTAGCTGAAAACCTCGGCATTTTCGACAGAGCAGTTTACAGTTTTTAATGAGCGCGTGAAAAGCATCTTCAAAGTTTAATCCTGTGAGCATTGCTTCTTTTATAATTTTCACTCACGTCTTGAGTCAGTCATGACTGTTAATTATAAACAAGCTGAATACCTCAGACCACACGACAAATCATAAAATTTTCAAAAAGTCTTATATTATTTACTCCACGGGCTCTAACTTGTATATTTTAAGCAATTTTTCTAACTTCCGCCCTTTTCACCCGGGGAGCACTTTTCCAACTTTTTCCGACACCCCTTTGACCATTCTTTCATATTATGCACTATAGCCTTACATATTTTAGTTCCACTTTTTACCGCCAGGGGTGCTACTTATCTCGAGTGCTATGCGTCTAATCCCTTCGACTAATATATATACGGACAGTATGTAAAACAGAGTTTCGTTCGGATAGAAGTTTGTTTAGAATAGAGTGCGCCCTTGGTTGGGAAATGTGGAACTAACAGATTTTTCAAAAGGATAAAGTGTTTTGAAAGGAATATTAAACGAAACCCTCTGATGTGCGATCTGTAATCACACTTACCCACTTGTTTGTAAAATGAGCTAGCGAGTAGGAAGAAATATTAAATGCATTGTCTACAGTTCACTAGGCAGTCCCACCAATCTATTTTCATGTTCAACTACGTCTTTCTCCTTTTAAACTATTAATTTTAATATGTTATTAAGTAAACTGCATGGTTTAGGGTCTTTACAGCTCAAGTGCGGCGAGGACTTTGGTTCCCTGGGTAAGAACTAATTTATTATTTATGAAAACATAAACTACAGTTATCCCCCATGAGCCAATTAAATAAACTACGAATCTGGTCACAATGAGTGATTTAATTCTTTTTCTTTTCTTTTCTTTTGTTGTCTGTTTCCCCTTTGCCTTTTTGAACAAATTGTGGTATCGGGATGCGGTTGCACCACAACACTTGTCAAATAATCGGAAATTTCGTGGCTATGAAAATTTGAAGTGTTTCACTTTTCTACAGAACATCCGACGTTTCGACTCTTTTTCTGGTTCTAATACGATAATTCGGTCGTTTTCTGAATTTTTGAAATGCGAACGGACTTACGGGACACCCTGTATGTGCTCTAGAATAAACGTTTTCAAAGGAGATATTATGAGGGGAGATATTAAGGGAGATTTATGAATTTGTAGCAATTAAGCATTTTTGTCAAAAACAATAGATAATGTGCATGTGACGTCACGAAGGCATAAAAACGTAGAACTCAACTTACGGTTGGCAAAACATTTGCGTGGTGCAGTATTGTCTTCTATGTATTTTGCATCTGTTTATTATTATTTTTCGGCTTTATTATTTATATAATTATTTTTTTCGCTTATCCTACTATTTTACAAAATGATGATGCGTTTTAGTGCATATGGTTGCACTTATAGACACGAAATAGGAGGTAATAAAGAGTTTAAATTGCTTCGAGATCATGAACTGTGTGAAGGTGGTGGATAAGCTTTTAAACGAAAAGACTTGATATCAATTCATGCCTCAAGAATTTGTAATAAATATTTTCAAACTGGTAAGAATTCTTCATTTTCCTCTAATATAACAGATCGCATATATATATTTTTTTTCCCCTTAGAATATTAAATGCTTTTCTCCTTGTGAGATTTTTATTTTAAACATGACATCTACAAATATTTTATTTAACTAGATCGTCTTGTTTCTGTGCATATTATTAGAATATTAAAAGAATTTAAAATACTCAAGGAATGTTTATTTAGTTTTAAAGTAATTTAAGCTATCAATTCAGAATTCTGGAAAACACAAGCTACATTTTCACAAATTTCCTTGTTATACAACATGTTAGACTGTGTACATAAATTTTTAATCGTTTTTATGTTAAACCCTTAATCTCTACTCTAGAGTTGGGCGATTCATTATTTTACTCGCCTCTAGAGAATGTTTTTTCTGACGGGACAAATTGAATTTTTAAACAATCTGAAAAACTATAGAAGATATTCAGAATCTTTATTTATTTTTTTTCCCAGTTTGCTATTTTTGCAACTTTCCAAATTACTGAAAGATAAAACATTTTACTACTAAGTTCTATCCTATGACTAAATTTTCCTCTTTTGTATATACTATATACTTGATTTTAAAGAAAAAAATAAGAATGTTTTTTATAACAATTTTCAACTGTATGTTGCATTTTGCAGGTTTTTATTTAAAAAAAAAAAATTAGGCTAGTAAGATTTTCTTGAAAATTTCCAATCAAACTCCTGCCTCCCATATTGTAAAAAAGTAATGAACAATATGAAATCTAATGAATACATTACGTATGTAACCATAATGAATTATATAGGGTGGTAATCTGGCATAGATGCCCTATACTCGCCAGGTTGCTTAAATCTCGTCAAATTTGCCTGATATGGTAACCCGGCTATTGTTGTTTATTTACTTTTATTTTAATTATATAAATTGTTTTGTTCTATAGTTATTAAATAAACTTTTTTTTATTTATTGTTATTTCCTTTTTAAAAGAATTACAAAATATATATGTAGCTGGTATTTGGAAACGAAGTTTTTGCCAGATTGCCATCAGAAAAAATTCGTAATTTGAAACAAACCCTATGTATATATGAAATCTGTACTGGTAATCATTGGAACTACAAAGAATAGAATGGTTGCAAAATGCCTGTGAACATCTCTGCTCCAATATATTAGTAATGGAGACATCCAATGACCTTGGAAATACCGAACTAACTAGAGTAAATTTGATGAAGAAGAATGATGAATATCTTTCAATTTTGCTTTGTCAAAAAAAAAAAAAAAAAAAGAAAAAAAAAGTTCAATGAGATGCCAAGAATCAGAGTTATTAAAAAATATTTGAAGAGATCATCAAACCCTAAGGCCTAAAGAAAAATATTGTGGCAATTTAGCAGACAAAGCAATTTTCGGTTTTGCCAATGAACAAAAATGAAAGACAGAAAACAATTAAAGTTTTAAATTCAAAGATGTCTTTTAATATTAAAACCAAGTTTTGATGTTGTTGTGTAAACTTTTTTTTTCTTCTTCAAGGTTCCAGAAGTTTATTTATTTTTTCTTTTGTGGATTATGGCTACTGGCGATACCACGTGAAAAAAAAAAACGCACCTGTGTGCCCTACCTCAAACATTTAAGACCTTTAATAAACATCATTGAATAGTTTTCTGGTCTTAATGTAAGGTGGTGTGGAAAAGGGCACTTAGAAGATTTTCTTTACTCATTTTAGTAGGCATGTTATTTCTTAATTTTAATTTTGTTCTATAAATTTACACTTAAATTCTGTTTATTGTAGTTCAATAATTATATACAGTACAGAAACATTTAATTAGAATGGTTATGGTCGTATGTATACCAGATAAATGGTTGAGCAATAAACAATATCCATATGATCAGATTTGTAGAATGTATGTGCAAATGTGGCATTGTTTCCAATTTAAAATTAACACATTACATGCAGGTATATTTTGCCATAGACATATGTGTAGCAGGTGTGTTTTAGTTTTTGCTGTTTTAACTTGATTTATGTGAACAAGTTAAAAATATATTAAAAAATATAATATTAATATAATAATATAAATAATAATTATAATAAAATATAATAATAATATTAATAAATAAATAATATTTAAAAAAATAAATTAAGCTATTTAACATAATAAAATTATTAGTGATCGACTGAAAATTCATTTTAGTTTTTGGCCCAAAGTCTGAGTTTTGGCGAAAATTCGGCTGGACCATAACTATCTATATTCCAAAAATCTTGTTTCTTCCTTCAGAAATTTTCAACATTACTCATCGATTTGAGCTGTATCAAATCAAATGAGACTATTTATTGCTATGAACGTCATTGTTTATAATTAATCAGTTATGACTGACTCAAGACACGAGTGTTATAAAGCAAGCAATGCATATATAATTAAATTTTTTCACGTAGTCATTAACAGCTTCAGACTTAACAGTAATAGAATATTTTTACTTTGAAACTGCAGAAGTGTTTTGAATACTCTTTGAGAAAGTTCTAGCATAACAGAGGATCATTTACAAAAATCGTTATGAAAGATAAATCGAGGTGTGTATACCTAAAACTAATTAAATGAATGAAATTTATATAATTAGAAAATCTTTCTGTGTCATGGATAAATTACGTTTTTTATTATGAAAAGAAAAAGTTTTTATCTAAGACATAACGAACTTGGGCCACACACTAATAATTATGTATATTTAATATGTACTATTTAATTAATTACGTATATTTAATAATATGGCACTAAAAAGTACCTTGTAATAGCAACATTTTGGCTTTTATTTTTCTTAAAATTTCTCTGATTTTTCGAGTTTCAGAACACATGCTAATTGGAAAATTGTAAGTCTTTAAGCTCATGAAACACGAAATTTATGCCAAAATAGAAAAATTACATTTTTTTTCCCTTTTCTTTTCTTGTTTTTCCTTAAACTGTGAAACCAGAAGTAACGCAAAATGGTGCATTCAATTTAATTTGTTTACTATGTTTGCATAAGTATCAATTTTTGTATCTTAAAATTTTCATCCTTTCATTATCAAAACTGGTGGAAAAAATAAGCAAGATGCTTGGAGCAATTTCATTTTGTCGACTTGGATTCTTAATGAAGTTATACCGAGCTTGCAAATCCTGCATATCATTTTAATGCATTAAAGATTCTAATTTGATGAGTAATGTGACTATGTTTTAAACCAAAGAGCAGACAGTGTTCAGCAGCCTCCCAAAACTGTCTGAGGAAAACTTTGTATGCAAAATGTGATTATGTTATTAAATATTAGTCTTGCATATTTTTAATATACATAATTTGTAATTTCAATAAATGGAGCGGCAAACCGCAAAAAAACTGAATTGTGTTTCTTTCTTATTGTGTATGTGACCATTTTTATTTCAGCTAATACTGGGCTGCCATTGACAACTGTTTTTTTTTTCCTTCTATCATTATTTAAAAATAATTGTATATTATTATTGTTTAGAAATAATGATTAAAAGAACCTAAGCAAAATTTAGAAAAAAATAGTTGACTGTGTCAGCCCTGTTATTTTTAAATAACTCTAAGAGAGTAAGTATTTTAACTTATTAAATATTTATCGTCCTTAAAAATTAGTTTAGTTACAAATATATCTACCCTATATATATAAAATCCTAATGAAATGAATTTATGAAACGGAAGTATGAATCGACTGATTAAACAACTGATTATGTTTCACAGCGATTTCTCCTAAAATATGGAATACTTTGCGATGAAATTAACACCAAAAATCAATAATAATCCGCAGATTTCAAAGCTGGTATTAGAATTTTTAAATTCGAATTGATTTTCAAAATATTAATTTTTTTCTAATTTTATATACATTTTTCTAATGATGGAAACTCAAATTTTAATCAAACAGATATTTTTTTTCAGATTTTAGAAAAGGTTACTATTTTAAACTAATTTGGCGAGAAGTTTGGCCTCCCTTAAATGTATGCTAAAAAATGTATTATGTTGTTTTTATTCATAATTCAATTTGTATTTCATTATCATTTTATTTAATACAAACAGAAACATTAAAAATAAATGGCTTTCACTTCTTTATATTTTTTAAACGAAATGAAAAGAAAAATATTAGGCACAGAAGTCATATACGCACCGGGGTACCTAATTGGCGCCAAAATGGCATTATTTTGGTTGACATGGTAACCCGGCTATTGTTGTTTATGTAATAATAAATGTTTATTTACTTTTTCTTTTTTTAAATTACATAAATTGTTTGGTTATTTTCCTTTAAAATTAAAAAATAGAAAATAATTAAAAAATACAGTACTACTTAGTTATTCCATCGACCCATTTCACCAAATTATACAAATTGACATAATTTTTATTTTAAATAACGAAAGAACAAAGAAAATAGTATAACATTAATAAACATACAAATAAAACGTCGAAATAAAAATCACTTGATGACGTGAAGACATGTAACTTGCTTAAAGTGAAGTGAATGTGACATTTACTATCAACCATTATTGGCATTTAATCTTATAGTTTGGTGATAGATTTTTGGTCGACGGGATAACTAAGTAGTACCAAAAATACATATGTAACTGGTATTCGAAAATGAGGATTTTGCCAAATTTTCGTTAAAAAAATCACACCAAACCGGGTGCGTATATGGCATCTGGCCAAATATTAAATGATGTAACAAATGATGAGATTTAATTTCAACTTCAAAGCAATGTTTTAATTTACCACTCAAAAAATAAAAAACTGCGAGTTGAAAAATAGTTATTGGCAAGATTTGCCCTCGGCTAGCGTAACAGTACCAATAATTCTTTGCGACAATGGTTTTATGTTGTATTATTTGAAAAAAAATTGATTTTTTTTAATCGAAATATAAAACTTTCGGCACAGATGCCACATACGGTCCCATATTGGTGCTATTTTTTTCTGACGCCAATGTCATATACGCAACGGGTACTTAACTGCCGCCATAGTATTGTTATTTTGCTTGATTTGATAAGCCGGATGTTGTTGTTTATGCTGTTGATGTTTCCCCAAATTAGCGTCGGAAAAAAATCGCACAATATGGGGCCGTATATGATATCTGGACCAAACTTTCATATGAAAAGCGAAAGGATCAGAGTGTATTTATTTATGGCAGTTACATGACTTGGACTATTATATGATGATTATTAGACTATTATTAGATGAAATGATGGCGATAGAATAATATTTGGCGACTTATCACCTGTGCCTGGCTAATATTAAAGTACCAAAATGGCACCAGGAATATAAAAAGCGAAGTGGTTCGCCCGGAACTCTTGATGATAGTCACATGACTTAGGCTATTGTTATAGAAATTGTTTTAAAATACCGGGAGACAAAGATTCTGTACACTTAATTCCTTTTATTTTAGCTTCTTTTCAAATGTTTAACTGATCCTCTTTAATCAAACACGAAAACAACCATTGGATGTCTTAACAGCAACTGATTCGGCCTTAAAATTTTTAAATCAAAGGAAATTGAATGGAAACCCGTTTACAGGGAGATCTGCACAGCTTTTTTCAGTATAATTCAATCTTCTATAATATTTTTTAAACCGATCAGATTAGCGTGTTTTTAGATTCTGCGGTGTCTGAACGGGGGTTGGCGAGCATAGCTTGCATTGGGCAGAGTCCCCTAGTTACTTATAAATATAAAAGTTTTATTTTTTAAATATGTCAAAGGTATCATTATTTTTACTGTGAGTGATGCGATTAAAAATTTCATCCTTATTAAATAAAATGGATGAAACCTGCTGCCAAAGATGTGTACAGTAGAACCTCGATTATCCGAAGTAATTGGGACTGACTGTCTTTCGGAAAATCGAAATTTTCGGATAATCGTGAATGCTTATTTTTAAGATTAAGGAGAAATATATGCAATATTTCTTATTATGGTAACAAGTGCTTAGTAAAAATAGAGCAATAGCAAAATAGAAACAAGAATAAATTACCTGAATTTTAATTTTGAAATTAAATACCTTTTACATACATCAAATATATCATTACAAAAGTTTTAAAAAATGTTTCGTTTGTCGCAGTTTCGATTTCCTTTGCTTTGAAGTCACAGAGTTCTTTAATAGTATTAGTTCACCAGTATCACTGTCTTTCTGCTGCTCCAGCAATGCCAAATCTTTTGCAAAAGTTTCAGAATTGCTAATTTGTTCATTTCCTTCGTTCCACTCCGCAGATTGCGGGAGCTCAAGTTAAATTCAAAGGAACTCTAAGAAAAGGGATCGAAAATATTTATATGTACTCGTAGTTCAGAAAGGACCGCTTGCACACAAAGAATATGATAGTTTAAAAAAAAAAAGTTTTCAAAATGGATTTTGCACACAAGGGATGTGATAGTAAAAAAAAAAAAAAAGTTTTAAAACTGGATTTCGGTTAAAAGAGGTTCTACTGTATTTACAAAATATTTAGCATGTACAAAATAACTCATTATTAAATATAGAGATATCAAGCAATTACTAACCATGAAATAAATATATTGGGTTTAATAATTTGTAAAAAATTGTTTAAAACATCAGTAGTTTGTGCTTCAGAATTAGTTGTGAAAGTTTAATTCACAAATTTAAGATTTTTTAGATGTAATATACAAAATCTTGATAACTGAAATTTTCTTTTATTGGTATGGAAAAGTCCAAATGAGTTAATCTAGCTGCATATGATGGAGATTGATGTTTAAAAGAATTGTGTTTTAAAAATCAGTAAATTGAAATACAATTTTCAAATAACTTATTGCATTTTTTACCTTATTTGATGGTGTGCAAATGAAAATATGTCATGATTATCTTGTACTTTTCGATTAGCCGGGCACCAGTGTTATATATACATATATTGTATATTTAAACACATATGTATATATACATAAGTATGTATATTATATATACACTGGCACCCGGATAATCGAAAAGTACTATTTGTTAAGAGAAAAGGAGAAATTGAATTGCTTAAATTGTTGCCACTGTTGATATGTATCAGCATTACTCACAGACATGCTTTATAATATAGATAGTAACAATGTGTTTAACTTAATTTGCAAATAGAAAAAATATATATGTATAATTTATTACACAGATTTGAATGAACTTAAATAAACCTGCACCAAGTAAAATTTTTATTTCATGCTAATTTCTAAATAAATGCATTAGTAATTTTTTAGAATTGGAGTTTTAGACAGGAAATATGAATTTTACTCTTCAAAAGTCTAAAAAAGAAATACACAAGAATATTTTAAGTGTGTTCACTTGTGTTTCTGTCTCTCAAAGTTCTTTGTCTTGTCAACTGTCAACTATGTAACATGGAAAGTTCAAATTTGGCAGAAGTAATAAAGAACTATTGACCCTCATAGTTATAGATTGAAAATGTAATGCAAAAATATGTTCTTTCCTCCTCTATTTCCGAATCTACTGAAACTAAAATTATGAAAAAATTAGTGGTAGTAGAAATTTATTTAAACTAGCAGGAGAACTGTAGCAATTACCTTAGCTCACATAGTTTTTGAGAAAATCTCATTTTTCCATTACACACATTTCACTTTGCTCATCAAGGGAGTTGAGGTGCCTATCATTATGGAAGTATAAAAGGATTGTTGACAATGAGTTTCGAAAAAAATTGTTAGTAATTAGCCAAGATATTAAGCTTTAAGACTAATGTCAGACGAACGTCTATTTGTACGCTTTTTGTCTCAACATGTAACAGAAACACCTGTTAGTGAAGGCGTTTCTGTTACCTGTTGAGACAAAAAGCGGGCAAATAGGCAATGGATATATATCATATTTATTTTCAAAATATCAAGGTTTTTGATATTTTTGATACTTTTATTTTCATACATTTAATATTTATTTTTTAAATGTCGTATTTCTTGATATTTTCATACATCTAATATTTATTTTCAGTCAAAAGAAGTGCAAATGAATTCTTCAAATGTTATTAAAAATTAGCCCATCCGTAAACAATAACTAAAAAGAATAGCTTACAAAATATTCTCTGCACTCCAAAAACTAGTTTTGGACTGTACCTGCAGCTTTCTCATTACCACAACAAGAAATCTGTCTTTGAACAATACCTCCCTACCCTGTCATAATTCTTTTTTGGTACTTTTCGGTTAGCTGGGTGCCAGTGTTATATATGCATGTATGCATATATGTATATATATAAAATACGTGTATATATATATATATATATATATATAAAATATATGTATATATATATATTTACACATATGTATTTATATAAATATGTATGTATAACACTGGCGCCCGCCTAATTGAAAAGTTTTTATTTACTTCAGTCTAAATTGTGCAGTAGGTTAGGAAATGAAAAAGCAGGCAAACTTACATTCATGTTCAAATTCTTCAATAGAAAAAATAAAAGATAAATTTTATTTTGTATTTCAGAATTTGTTGTGTATTTTTATTTATTTTTTAAACTGAATCCTGCATTCTGTGTTTTGATGAGTGAAAAAGCAACTTTTACAGAAGATTGTTTATGTTTTCAATTATTTGATCATAAATTTTGTAAGAAAAAATAAAAAAAGATATTTAGAATATTGTTTTATTATGTTTTCATGCTAAATGTAATATGTTTTAGATTCAAATTTATATTAAGTCTAAAAATCTTTATAATCAGCAGTAAGCTGACAATTATGAAAATATCGGCTATTTTTGATATTTTCGAAAATATCACGATATTTACAAACCCTGTGCTACACGGATGGCGTACTCTATGCGACATCACATTTTAAAACCTAGATAACATTTTAAAATGATATATTTGTGTAATGCAATGCCCAGTAGCAGTATCAGAGCAATAAACGTCAAATTGTTAAAAATAAACTAATGTAGGTACTTTTTGGTTAGCCGGGCACCAGTGCTATCTATACAAATATATATATGTGTGTGTATATAACACTGGCACCCGGCTAACCGAAAAGTATCCTAATTTAATTAGAATTAATCGCATAATTACTTTGGGATTCGTGACCAGTTTGCATTGAGTGGCACTCTCAATATGCCACCTGGGTCTTTAAAGGTTAATTAAACACCTATCTGGAAAAAAGGCAGAACAGACCAAGGCGGCATAGCAACTTTCTTTTGAAGCGCACTTAGCACAGTGCCAAGTTTAAACTTTGAACAAGATCAATTAATATATTTACAGAAACTTCCGCGCACAAGTAATACTCGCACTTGACAGATTATTAAAAAAGTTTTACTTACATAGGCAATACTTTCTTAGAAGCACAATCTAATGCACGGCTGAAATGGCACTGTGCACAAGACTGTCCCACTGAGTTATTGCCTTTATTGATGCTTAACACTATTTCTACCAGTGTCAAGTGACACCTTTTTAAAGTTTGGATTCATGATTATTTTGCTTGTAGTTTTTTACTGTAATAAGCATAAAAAAGTCTTCAATGTATTAAAAAGGATTTGTAATTGTTTCAATCTAAAAATTACAAATGAAAAATTACAAAATAAGACTTTTATAAGGTGTCATTTGATACTGGCAGAAATAGTGTTAAGCACATACTGTCTTTGCTCCTTGCTGTCTTTCATCTTCAGTTATTATGTCCTGAAATAGATTTGTCTGTCACGCCTTCCTCCAGTGACAACTCTCCTGTAGTAATGAAAGCTTATGGTCTGGGTGGGTACACATTCTCTACTTTCTGAATTGAATATTCCAAGTTTTTCTTTTGTTAGATACAATTACAGAAGAGCAAGAAATAAAAATTATCAAAGTGCAAATTTTTAGAACAAAATCAAAACAAGAAATATGCAGTATTTAGGTGCTTACAACTGAAATTAATAAAGAAAATCTAAGTGCCCTTTTCCCCACCACCTTACATTAAGACCAGAAAACTATTCAATAATGTTTATTAAGGCTCGGTCTTAAATGTTTGAGGTAGGGCACACAGGTGCGTTTTTTTTAATGTGGTATCGCCAGTAGCCATATTCCACCAAAAAAAAAAAAAAAAAAAAAATGGAACCTAGGAAAAAAAAAAGTGTTAATCCAGTAACATAAGTACAATATTACAGTCGTTATAGAGCACAATTTTTCATGAATGGGTACATGGTAGATTCTTCAGTGTCATAACTGGGAGAGGGACCCGGCTGCCAGAATGAAAGGCAAAGAAAGTGCCAAATGAAGATTGTTGTTTGATACAAAACTGTATATACCATAATTTACAGCATATGTATATATAACACTGGCGCCCGGCTAACCGAAAAGTACCATTCAGTATTTAAAAATGGGTGAGATTAATAACAGATTACAATGAAAATATGTCATTCATTCTGAGCATATATTTACTTTTAATCTCTGTACATTCTTTAAGTTAACCAATGAGTGAAGCAAAAAAAAAAAAAAAAAAAAAAAAAAAACTAGAAAACAGGAATTCTGCTTTTTCAGAATTTAGTGTCGCTCCCGATGACAAAAAAATACATGTATATATAGATAGTACAAAACATATTTCAATTTTAAGACTTAAAGCACAAAACTTTTATTTTATGTAAAATGACGTCAATAATATTCGCATCTGCTTAAGAATTCCACATTTACGATCCACTCTTAAACATCTACAGTAAAACATGTATAGGATGTCACTATAGCAAAATAATACACAAATGCAGCAAAAAGAGGCCGTCATTCAAGAAACTCAACAAAAAACGGCTATCTAATGATTCACAGGCCTTCCTTTGTTTGTAAAATTAATATAGATAACTTAAAATTAAATATAGTTTATAATAGCTCCATGTTTTAACAGAAATTATTCGTTTATATTTTTTCAAAATAGCACGTATTTTAATTACATTTTCTTTCGGTTGTTATGAGAAAATGTCAACAAAAAGATATAATTGCTGTTTTTCAACTATTTTCCCTTTACTTTCTACATAAATGGAGTACTTGAGTTGCCAAAATTAAACAAATGGTGCTAAAAACTACAAAAAAAATTAATATTTCAAAAATCAATGGAGATACAGTTTTCAAACAAATTGCATTTAAAAGTACTTTTTTTTCAACCAATTCGACGGTTTAAAAATTGAAATTGTGCAATGCTTAGAAATTTTAAAAAATGCTATAGAGTATTTAATTGTACAATGATACATCTGCTTTGTTTATTGCTGGCTTCTGTAAGGTAACATTATTTTTTGGACAAAAAATAAGCTGGGAGAAAGAAATAGCATACCGTACCGGGGGTTAAAAAAACATGCTAATATATGGGTTATTAAATAAATAATGTAAAGTAATGTATTGATTAAAAATTATAGAAAAATTAAAGTTGAATATCTTATCTATATTCAACAAACATGAAGAAACATAATTGTATAACGAAGTAAATAACTTATTAAAAGAATGAAAAGGGACTTAGTTAGGCGAATGTTTATTTTACAAAGTGCAAGTTCGCAAAAAGAAAAAACGCCAGCTTTGAAGATGCTTTCTGAAAAATCGCCTGTTTTATTAAAAATTGAGGTTTCATTAGTGGACTTGTAAGGAAACTTGCCAATTTCATGCATTAAAATGATTTTAAAAGTGTATCAGGAAATAAGCAGTCATAAATGTCATTTTCATCTTAATATAACGAAATTTGTAAAAATTTTCAGATGAGTTCAAGCATCTTACTAGACGTACAGGTTGAAAAAAATAAGATATAAAAATAAAACGTTGGCTTTCTGGTATAATTATAAAACCTAAAATATTTTTCTTTCCCGCTACAACAAGCTGAAACACTTCTTGAGCTCGTGTATTCTTCTCATGGAATTTTTAAAAATAGTTATACGTTAAATAAAATGAAACCTATGGCCAAAGAGCCATATCTGCTTTCCAGTTGGAAATAATATATGGATCATCTAATATACTGTCTATTATTATCCCTAATAAACCCCAGTATCTCTAAATAATCTTGTTTCGGAACAGAACCTAAGTTCTGTGCATATACAGATAAAACTTCATTTGTTTTTCAATACATATGATAGATTGCTATATAAACACGCGTTAAATGCCTCGTTTCTGCCAACCACAAGTTGAGTTGTCTAGAAACAAGCTCATTTGTTTACCAACATCCACATTATCTATAAATAACATTACAGTAAAACCCGTACATATGATCCTGCCTATAACGGAATTTTTTTTTTTTAGAATTTCACCAAACTTCATATTATGTTAGACTTAGTATCCATTACTACAGAAGAAGTTCTCGCTGCAATGATAAGAAGAGAAAAAATAAAATTGCTGTTATACACTTAATCATTTAATCCTACGTAAGTAATGCTTATGTTGTATGAAACTTGATTTAATTAGATTTAACTTGTAATGTCATCATACAGATTGGTCTTAATTTATATAAAAGTTATTTTTAAATAAAGAAATTGATAAGGCACTGCCTAAATAATAAAAAAAAAAAAAAAAAAAAAAAATTCAAAAACTTCGATTACATATACACTCACAGAAAATCCCGTCAAGACGGAAGTGGAAGAGACCGGAAGATAGTTTTGTTTTATATAAATTTCCGTTTATACGGGCATCATTTTATGGTGTTCATTTTGTCGTCACCCAGAAACTCTTCCCTTTGAGACTGAATGCGTTATAGAAGTTCTGTAAGTTCTGTGTCAGGCTTACCCTATACATATACAATCGCAAGGGACAGGAAAAAGTATTTTTTAGAAAGGATTATGTCTTATCAGATTTAATTGTAGGGTTATGTTTCTTCCGGATAATGAAAAGTTTCCTTTTAAGATAAGATTACGTTATAGACAGGTTTTATTTAATGTATATATAACATACATGAAAAGATAGATTTTTTTTTTTACAAAAGTGCATGATACACATGCTAAAGTAAACTGTTTTTAAATCGAAGAATTATTTCAAGCACTGTTCAATGTTGACATCGGCCACGACGGTTCACCTACGTAAGTTTTATAGGATAAAAAACTATACATATCAATTTAACCAACATTTTCAGGCATATGATTGACTAGGCTGTAGTATGCTGTGTACATTCATTTTTTTTTTAATTTGGCTATTTGTTTGGGAGGGGAATGGGTAGTTTATTTTTAAAACAAAAATCTGTTGTCAGATTTTTCAAATAGTCGTTTTTTGTTTGTCATTGCCATAATTTAAAAAGCTGATATTTCCAAACAGTGCATTTTCAATTATACAGAATGTACACGTGAATAATGGAAATGAATGAAACCTTTAAAATAAATAAAGAGCAGAAAGCACTTATGGGTAAAAATTACCTCATATTTAAGGCGAATTTTGCAGTCGTGGAAAGAAAAATTACCCCCCCCCCCTTCCCCCGTGCTATCTCTGCAACAAATTACTGTAGAAGAAAGTTTCTGGTACCAAACGATTGGAAATAAAGCCTATTTTTAAATGATGTATATAAAATTTGCTTAGGGAGTCATCTACATATCAAAATGAACCCAAACTTTGTTTTATTTAGATAGCAATACCCAAGTTTGACACCATAAATTACTTTTACACCCTTCAATTAGACTAAATGCAAATTTTCATAAAATTCGTACGATTAGTTTAGAGAAATTATTTTTGAATGAGCCTATTTTAGGGGCTGTATCCAAATTGAAGTTCGATACTCGATTGCTGAAATACTACAGAGTCGCTATGTCACTTCTGTTAATGT
Organism: Maratus speciosus; assembly: GCA_963932465.1. Lineage (NCBI taxonomy): Eukaryota > Metazoa > Arthropoda > Arachnida > Araneae > Salticidae > Maratus > Maratus speciosus. The sequence continues at coordinate 652,780,670 of OZ010787.1, read as the reverse complement.
AACTGCCAATATGACCATTTCACTCCCTTAATGTGTTTCAGCTATCGCCAGCCCAAATGTTTCCATAAAATAAGTAAAATATTTTTTCAAATTATGCTTTTCTGCACATCATAAACCATCATTTTGAGGTTTTTTATTCATAGTTCGAAAACTACTTGGAAGAAAAAGCTGAAATTGAGAATTCGCATAAAGCAGGACATAATATAAATCTACCAAAAAAAAAAAAAAAAATGTAGGTTGCAATTCACATTTTTTTTCGCGCATTAATTTCATAATTCAGATTATAAATTTTTTAATATTACAAATTCAATGTATTTATGTTTGGGTTTTTTAGTATTATAACCATACAAAAAAATGATCACATTAGGATTATAGTTTCAGGAGATATTAATAAAAATATGAAAATGTAATTTAACGTTAGAATATCTCAATTGTGAATTCAAAAACAAAAACCGATCATCCAAATGACTTGCAATTTCATTTTTCGGCATAGTTTGAACCAAAGATTTAAAATATGTTGTCAAAATTGGGTGTTGCCTTTGAAAAAAAAAAGTTCGGGCTGGTTTTGATTTGTGTATGGCCCCCCTAATTAAATTTTATATACATCATTTAAAAGTAGACCTTATTTTTTACCGTTTGATACCAGTAATTTTCATTTATTATAATTAGTTGCAGAGTTAGTCGGGTGTTTATTTTTTTTTCCACGACTGTACATTTTCAAGCATTAGGTATCACATTATTTTTAGGTTATCTCAAGTATTTTTTAATGATACACGAGCATGATTTTGTAATGATACACATGAATAACAGTGTATAAAGAGAAGTTTTTTCTCTTTATTATTTAAATCAAATTTTGATTTTTAAGGTTACTTGAAACATTTATTTTACTTTAACATAATGGACTTTTAGGTGCGTTCGTAATTAAATACGTAGTTTCAGTGTTGAATTCAAACACTTTTCTCCAGGAGGGATTTCTGTAGCTCCGGGGGGGGGGGGGACATAGAGTTCCGTGTGGGAAATTGCAATTTTTGACCATTGAAAAACAAAATCTCTAATTCCGGGGGGGGGGGGAGACGTCCCCCCCGGGCCACCCCTTGAAATCAACACTGATGGGAACTTTTGCCGGTGTATGCCTGCGATACCAAGCAAGCTCAGATGACAAACACACAACGGTTCCCCACGGCCGCTGGCAATCCCAAAGACCTAACGGGCGATACTTACCGAATGGTGCTACAACCAGCCAGGACTCCAAATGTAATTACATTTCTGCAGCTAGAAATAATAACTTGAAGAGATTAGTAGATATCAACATTCTTATCAAATACTTGAAAAAAGCTGAACCCTGCTTCCTTTGAATAATGTAATAATAGATGATGACGAAAAATTCATAAATAATGAAGCAAAGTCGGTAATCTTCCTTAACACTTTCAGGGACAGAAGAATTCTGTTCGTAAACTGATGAAATAATTGACTGACACCAGAATATTTACAAAAGGCCGAGAAGCGATAACAACAAAAATTACAGTAAGAACAAATTACAGAAATTCAACAGTAAGAAATTTTTTTAAACACGCACAAAAAGCAGAGAGTAAACTCAACACGACCACGAGTAAAAACTATAGATACCGTTGCGGTTCATGCTGTGTCTGGCACTCCTCATCGCCGTTCGGAAACTATTGAGTCTAAATTTCTTAGCGCTAGATAGAGATACACTCCTAAGCGAGAGACACGCTACGTCACATACCATATAAGCGCTTTAGTAAACAAAGAAAGATGTTTAGGCTTCGGATTTTCGAAAGCTCTTTTCCTCTGGGCTCCTGAGCACACTATTTATGAGCTCCGGTGAATTCTGACTAACTATTAAATATCCTCTACAAACAAAAGTACCGGAGCGGAGCTCCATCAGAAATTAACCGCTGCCTATAGCGTAAACATTCTGGAGTTTTTTTTTACTTCGTTAGTAATCGGGTCATAAAAGTACAATAAATCCTTTTAAAATGGAACCTGTCTATAACGGGTTACTGTTTTAAACTTAAAAATTTCGCTGTTTCTACGGAAAGCATACACTGCAATTATACCTGCTAAGACGAAAATCTGTTTAAATCGGAAATGTTCTACGGTCTCTTGCGATCCCATTTTATCAAGTTTTCTATACTAAATAAACACAAAAATCTTATAAAATAATATCTGTGAAAGCGGAATTGCGTTTATAATGAATTGTTTCTTTTAGAACAGAATTCCGTTATAAACAGGCTCATTTTCACAGGATTTACTGGACAAAGTACATTAAAATCTGTAGAAACAAAATAGCTATGAACAGCAAAAAATCCGATTTTGACAGGCTCCCGTCTGTTCAGATTGTATTTGTAAGATATTCCTTTTGAAGGAACTATGAACATTTTCCGCTATAGACAGGTCCCGTCTTCTCGGGCTTCACTGTATTAAGTTCCACTCTATAAAGACTCATGTATAGCAGGATATGAAAATAAATTTAAAAATGTTTGTACAACCTGAAAAATCGGGACATTTAATGTCCCGTGCAGTGGTTACGCGGGACAGGTCTCGTGGAACTTGAAAATCGGGACACCTAGCAAAACTAGAGCATACTTGCCAATTCTCCAGTTTTTAACGAGAGATTTGTTCAAATAAACATATGAGCCCAGGACTTAATTTCTGAAAAAAAAAAAAAAAAAAAAAAAAAAATTGCGGAGCTCTAATATTCTGCAGTAATGCCCCCCCCCCCTCTTTTATTTATATAAGAGGGGGGGGGGGCACATACATTTCAAAATTTTCAAGTAATTTAGTCTTCAGCAAAATAATTTCATTAATATATTTTGACTAACATCCATATGCATTTTTATAAAATAAAATCTAATAAGTGAACTGAGCAAAAACCTTCAAATCAGGGGTGGGGAATTTTAAGAAAATCTTACACGACATGATTTTCTTTCTCATAAAATGTAACACACAGCGCTGTTCAGGTAACGCTTCAGTACACAGTATTTATAAGTGTCTGTGGGTTCCGACAAATACTTAAATATTTGCTAAAAGTAGAGAAATTGCTGCAGCTCCACTCCTGTGAGCTTCGGCGAAAATTGAGCACCGCTTGGAGCTAAAATGTTGATCAGTAAGAACATTTTTTTCCGTACTAAATAAAGACAACAATCTTATACCGTAAAATGTTTGAAAGCGGAATTGCTTATATAATGAATTTTCTTTTTTAGAACAGAATTCCGTTATAAACAGGATCCTTTTCGCAGGATTTACTGGACAACGAACAGTAAGAAAAGTAGAAACAGAATGAACAGCAAAAAAATCCGTTTTGGACAGGCTCCCTTATAATGAGGTGGATTTTTAAGGTATTTCTTTCGAAGGAACTATGGACATCTTCTGCTACAGACAGGTTCCGTCTTCTAGGTCTTCACTGTATTAAATTCCACTCCATGAAGACTCATGTATAGCAGGGTACTAAAATAAATTTAAAAGTATTTGTACATCCTGCAAAATTGATACATTTGCTGTCCCGTGCAGAGGTTAGGCGGGACAGGTCTCACAGCCCTTGAAAATAGGGACACCTGGCAACACGAGTAATAGCGTACTTGCCAATTCTCCAGTTTTTAACTGGAGATTTGTTCAAATAAACATATTTGATAATAAACATAAAAGCAAATAAACATAGAAACATACCCAGGGCTTAGTTTCTAAAAAAGGTAGAGGAGCTGTAATATTCTGCAGTAATGTCACTCATCCCCTTATATTTATATATCATACATTTCCAAATTTTCAAGCAATTTCATTTACCTCAAAATAATTTTATTAATATATTTTGACAATGTCTATATGCATTTTTATATAATAAAATCTAGTAAGTGAACAGACTAAAAACATTGAAATCAAGGGTGGGGAGTTTTAAGAAAATGTTACAAGCCATGATTTTCTTTATAGTTAAATACAACACACAGTAGTTCAGGTAAAGGCTTCGGTACGCAATGTTTATAAATGACGGCGGGTTCAGACTCATATTTACATATCCACAAAAAATAATGGAAGTGCTCCAACGCCGCTCCTGGGAGCTTAGGCGAAAATTAAGCACCGGTTGGAGCTACAATGTAAAAAAAAAATTAAATTAAAAGTGAAATTAATTTATTTTAATTAGAGAAATTTTTAACTTAAAACGCGCAAAACTTTTTAAACTGTGTTTTATGAATTTCACCATTCAAACACTAAAATTTCAAAACGTATACATACGAAATTCTTTAAAACAGTTCGATATGTTGCAGAACATAATTCTTGAAAGATCAGTCGAGTGAAATTATTTTATATCAATTGGAAAATTTTTTGACTTAAAACGTTCAAAACTTTTTAATTATGAATAACGAATGCCACTCTTCAAAAACTCATTTCAATAATTCCTGATACGAATTATTTCAAACGAGTATTAAATCGCACAGAACATGTATCTTCAAAGATCTGTCGAGGGAAATTTCTTTATTTCAATTAGTAAAAGATTTCACTTAAAATACGCAAAACTTATTGAACTTCGTTTTTCACATGTGGTCATACAAAAACTCAAATTCTATTCGTACGAATTACTTCAAAATAGATTTAAACCATGTGAAACAGGTTTCTACACAAAACTGTCGAGCAAAATTTAATTATTTCAAATAGCAAATTTTCTAACTTAAAATTTGCAACACTTTTCACAGATAGATTACACTTGTAGATGTACTTCTATTCACAATTCAAAAAGTACTCATATTAATTACTTCAAACAAAGTTCAAACGGCGCAAAACATTTTTCTGAACATTTCTGTTGTCTTATATTTTCAAATTTACTGATTGAAAAATTTTGTACTTAAAACTCACAATATTGAAACTTACAAAAGTGAAATTTTCAGATCAAAACAACAATTTTCAGTTAATCTTCAACAATCTATAAATGTTTTATGTAAAATTGCTTCTTTTTATCTTTCTTCAATAATTTATTACTGACGATCTATTTTCTTTCAAACTGAAAAAACGTTCTAACGGACAAACAAGCGAGTCGAACTAGCGAGAGCCCACCGGCAAGCACCACGGATCAATTCAACGGAAAAGACAGAATCCGGTGCACACAGGCACCAGAATAATAAAGGTGCCAATCATCTTAATCGATTAAATATTTAAGTATATGTCAGAACACACCGTCGCTTATAAATACTGTGTACTGAAGCGTTACCTGAACAGCGCTGTGTGTTGCATTTTAGGACAGAGAAAATCATCTTCCAAAAAATCGAAGCTTAAACATATTCCTTTGCTTACCAAAGCACTTACATAATATGTGAGGTTGGGTTTCGCGCGCATAGAAGCATACTTCTATCTAGTGCTCAGAAGTGTATACTCAATGGTTTCCGAACGGCGACGAGGAGTGCCAGAATCTGAATGAACCGCAACCGTATCTACTGTTCTTACACGTTGTCGCGTTGCGTTTACTCCTGTTTTTTGTGCGTGTTTGAAAAGTACTCTTTCTGATAAACATTTTAGCTGCAACCGGTGCTTAATTTTCGCCGAAGCTCACAGGTGCGGAACTGCAGCACTTTCTTTATTTCCAGTAAATATTTAAGTATTAGTCGGAATACACCGTCGCTTATAAATACTGTGTACTGAAGTCTTACCTGAACAGCACTGTGTGTTATGTTTTACTACAAGGAAAATCATGGCGTGTAAGATATTCTTAAAACTCCCCGCATCCCTGATTTTATTCTTTTTATTCAGTTGATTTATTAGATTTTATTACATATAAATGTAAGATATAGTCAAAATATGTTAATAAAATTATTTTGCGGAAGACTAATTTCCTTGACATTTTGGAAATGTATGATATATAAGGGGGGGAGGCAGTGGCGTACCCAGGATTTTATTTCGGGGGGGGCTGACTTAAATTTTCATAATGTTCTAAATCTTACGAAACACGTTGCATTGTGTTATAAACAGAAATCATTTTTGTCAATAAGGCCGTAGCCAGAGGGGGGGGGGGGGGGGGTGCAAGGGTGACTTTGTTCCGAATTTTCCGAAAATTTGAAAAATTCGGTCATCAGTCCGAAAATTTGGACTTAAAAAATTATCGCGATTTTTGACAAATGGTCGCCGAAAAAAATCAATTTCGTCAATCGTTCGCAAAAAAAAAAAAAAAAAAAAAAAAAAAAATCAATTTCGTCAATCGTTTGCATAAAAATCTCCAATTTCTTTAAAGGATCAAGGAAAAAACCGGAATTATGTCATACGGCCGCAGATAAAATGCGAAGTTTGCCAAAGGATCGCGAAAAAAAGTCAAATTTCGTCAAATGATAGCGGAGAAAACGTGAATTTCGTCAAATTATTCTAGAGGAAACGCTAATTTCGTCAAAATGAGCACAGAAAAAACCCGAATTTCGTCAGAAGGCCGCAGAAAAAACGCGAATTTCATCAAAAGGTCGCGGAAAAAACGCGAATTTCGAAAAAAAGATCGCTAAAAACACGCATTCCGTCAAAGGGCTGCGAAAAAGAAGCTAATTTCGTAAAGGATCGCAAAAAACGCGAATTTCGTCAAAGGGACACGGGAAAACGTGAATTTCGTCAAAAGGCCACAGAAAAACGCAAATTTCATCAAAAAGACGAGAAAAAGCGCGAATTTCGACAAAAAGCCGCGAAAAAACGCAAATTTCGAGGAAGGATTGCGCAAAAACGCGAATTTTGTCAAATGACCACAGAAAAAACGCGAATTTCGTCAAAGGACCACAGAAAACTGCAAATTTCGACAAATCATCGCTAAAAAAACACGCATTCCGTCAAAGGGAAGCTGAAAAAACACGAATTTCGTCAAAGGGACACAGAAAAATGTGAATTTCGTCAAAAGGCCGCAGAAAACCGCAAATTTCATCAAAAAAGACGGCAAAAAACGCAAATTTCGTCAGAGAGCCGCGGAAAAAACGCAAATTTCGACGAAGGATTGCATTAAAAAACACGAATTTCGGCAAATGACCACAGAAAAAAACGCGAATTTCGACGAAGGATTGCGTAAAAAAAGTGAATTTCGGCAAATGACCTCAGAAAAAACATAAATTTCCTCAAAGGGCCGCAGAAAAAACGCAAATTTCCTCAAAGGCTGCAGAAAAAACGCAAATTTTGGCAAAGGATTGCTAAAAAAAGTATGCATTCCGTCAAAGGGAAGCGGAAAAAACGCGAATTTCGTTAAAGGATCGCAAAAAAAAAGCATGGTCACAAAGAAGGGCTACAGAGAAACGTGACTTTAGGCAAAAGACTGCGGAAAGAAGCGAATTTCGTCAAACAGCAGCGAAAAAACAAAAAAACACGACCATTTCCATAAAAAAACGCGAATTTCGCCAATGAGCCGCGAAATTTATCAAAAAGACGAGAAAAAAGCGAATTTCGTCAAAAAAGCCGCGAAAAAAACGCAAATTTCGACGAAGGGTTTCGTAAAAAACGCGAATTTCGGCAAAAGTTCACGAAAAAAACTCGAATTTCATCAAAAACTCGCGGAAAAAACGCAAATTTTGACAAAGGATCACGAAAAAAAAAACGCGAATTTCATCAAAGGGTCGCGGAAAAAAGCTAATTTTGTCAAAAGTTCGGGGAAAATGCAAATTTCGTCAAAGCGTCGTGATAAAAACCCGTATTTCATCAAAGGATCGCGTTAAAAACACATACAAATATCTGTGTTTATTATTATATGTATAGTTTTTAAACTGAAATAATATGCTGAACTTTTTAGAAATCTGGTTAACCCGAACCCACTCAGCCTGAAATTGACCTGAATATAAACAGAGTTAACCCAAACTACAACAAAAATAATTAGCAGCAGCCTCTCCTTTCCCCCTCTGCTGTAACCTTTCAGAAAATTTGCTGAGAATTTCAGATTTTTTTTTTTTTAACTCGGACTCAAATCTGGGGGGAAGGGGGGAGGGCACGGGTCCGATCCTGAGACCGTCCCACGTCGAAATCTGTTGAAAAGTGTTACTGTTTTTTTTTTTTTATATATATATACTTTCATTTAAAAGAAAGTCATTATAACATAAAATCTATAAAATTGTTCTTCCAATCCCCGAAACTAAATTCTGGCTACGGTTCTTGTTTAAGAATAAATTAATATTGTAACAAACACAAAATATTTTTTGTATACACAAAATATTTTCATACACATATATAAAATAAAGACTTTGTTTATTATTTGTGCATTGCACAAGTAATAAGGACTTTAAACCGTTCCAGATGAAAAATACTGGCTGCAAAGTTAAGACAGAATAGGAAGATAAGTGGGGGGAGGGGACATTACCGAACTCCAAAGATGTCTTAGCAGTCAAACAAGAAGTCACTGTGTATCTTACAGATACGAGGAAGTAATCGAGTGTTAAAAACAAAAGTCAATGAATATCATTCACAGTCAGCTCTTCCGCAAATATATAGTGTGCCTGACTTCCGACTTACCAAAATTCTGAAGGGATTAGCTAAGGTGTCATTATGCACTAATATGGGACTAACAAGAAAGACAAGTGCGATGCATGACAAATATATATATATAATTGAATTGATCTAAAAAGTAAGAAGTAAACTTTTTTTACCATTTAATTTGACCATTTTGGCAGGTAAAAGAGGTTTAGTCCCTTCAACCTAGAGGTCTGCACGGGCCCGGGCTTGGCCCGAGGCCCGTACCCGCGGGCCGGCGGAATGGAGGAGAATTTTCAAACGGGCCGGGCCAGCAGAATTAGGACAATTTTTTCAACGGGCCGGGCCGACAGACAAAATAAACGGGCCGGGCCCGGCCGATAAAAAAAAATTAATCGGGCCTGTCGCCCGATATAAGAATTTGAGAGGAGCAGATAAAATACGAGGTCATTTCCAATGAATATGACTTTTTCGAGAAGTATAAATGTGCGTTACGAGCCGATGCGAGTTTAACAACATCAATACAGAAATGTAACATGTCCATCGTAGAGATCGGCATCGTACAGTTACATGATGCCTAATCCCGGGTTTAATTTCTTTCGGCATACTTGTGCCGGGACGGAACTGGTCTTAATCGTTCTCAGGATGTGTAGGACAGGCATTATGTTTTGTAAAAGTATTAATAGCGATAATGAACTTCTGTTAACAGTATCTTTGGAAATGTACCTTAAGGTGGTTCTCATATTTACTGCTCAACAATGCGAAACTCTCACACACATTTTCTGACTCATTTTTAACTATAAAGGCATAAAATTGACAGGCTGAGTATTGAAGGCAATTGGGATCAAATAGCGTTTCCATTTTTCATAAATTACGTACAGAGATAACAGAGACTCTTGTCACGTGACTGTACGTTTTCTCCTTTCCTGTGCTATCGCTTCCGGAAATTCGATTCAAAACGCTAACTTTGGCAGTATTTTCTGAAAGTTATATTACTTTTATCTAAAAAAAAAAAAAAAAAAAAAAAAAAAACGGCATTTACATGGTTTCTGAATAAGAATACCTGCCAATCTCATGTGTTTCCGAAAAGAAATGAATTCATAAATGTATCAAAATGTAGCTCCTTTGGATTTGAGAAAAGCCTTAAAAATGACAGAAATATTTTCACAAATATACCTTTTATTATAAGCTTCAAAAGTTATGTTTTTTAACCCTTTATTCTAAACTACAATAATCTTTTAATGAACCCTTATTTAAATTTTGAAACGTCTGTAGAGACGTTGACTAAAACACACTTTACTATTGTGTGTTTTCTATTTTGCGAACACATAGTAATTTAAAATATACTGTAAAATGTTCCCATAAATATGCACGTAGTATTCATTAAAAGAATCTTAATTGTATGTCGAGAAAAAACGGAATTTTTTGTAGACATTTAGTCGGTCCGGGCCTGTTTTCACTTATTTTGGTACGGGCCGGGCCGGGCCGAGAACGGTAAAAATGTAAACGGGCCGGGCCGGGCTCGGGCCGAACTTTCAATTTTTACACCGGGCCGGGCCAAAATAGCTTTCCTTCGGGCCGGGCCGGGCCCGGGCCTGGAAATTCCGGCCCGTGTAGACCTCTACTTCAACCCTCCGCACCCCCATATTTCGGTGTGGCATGGAGATGCGACTGAAAAATGAAAGTCAATAAACTACTTTTACAGTCAACTCTTCCGCACCGGATTTCAGATTTAGACGAAATCGACTTGAGATTAGCTGTGGTGTTACTGTGCATTTAACATACCCCCGCATTGACAATCTTGGCGCCCGCCGACTATGGGAAAAATTAAAAAAATCCTTAAATTAATCTACTTTTAGATTTGTCGAATTTATTTGTAGGTCTCTTGAACTCAGTATATATGTTTTCATTTATCGAGTAAAACAGTGATTTCAGTCATTTGAAAATGGATTTTGTGGTCTCAAGTAAATTTGGTCGCAGGACTGAGGAGGATATTGGATTAACAGGAAAAACAAATTCGTGGCATGCCAGAAAATAAAACAAATTTATCTGAAAAAGAAGGAATATCAGCCCTTTTTTCATTTCACTGCGATCTTTTCAGAGGTGGAATGGAGCTGTAACGTCATAACCCCCGTCCCCATCGAATCCTTTGGTGTATGCTGGGGCATCACTGTGCACTAATATATGGGACTAACCAGAATAGCTGCGTCGCAGAAAAAAATTAAAAATTAATCTCAAAAGAAAGAAAAAAAACTGGAATTTTTTTTTCATTTCATATTTGATTATTTCGGAAGAGTAAGTAACCCCATCAGCTCCTTCCCCTCATTGGGTATACTGTGGTGTAACTGTGCGTTGATATGAGACTAGCCAGAACGTGTAGTTCGTTGTATTGCAGAAAACAAGTGCATTACAAATTCATCTCGAACAAAAAGAAAAATATCAGCCTTTTTTCATTTCATTTTCGACTATTTTGGGAAGGGTCTGTAACCCATCACCCCCTTTCTACTTCTTTTGCTATAATGTGGTGTCACTGTGCACTAATATGGAACTAAAGAGAAGAGAGTGTCTAGTCTGTTGAATAATAGGAGAAAAAAAATACAAATTTATCTCAAACAGAAAGAAAAAAAAGCAATATTTTTTTATTTCATTTCCGACTATTTCGGGAGGAGGGGGCTGTAATTCCATCAGTCCCCTCCCCATCTTTGGGTATGCTGTGATGTCAATGTGGACTAATATGGTGTTAACAAGAATGGCTATTTCGCTGTATGCCAGAAGAAAAATTACAAATTTATCTCAAACAAGAAGAAAAAAAACAGCCTTTTTTTCATTTCATTTTCAACTATTTAGGAAAGGGACACCCCATTAACCCCTTTCACCTCTTTGGGTATAATGTGGTATCACTGTGCACTAGTATGGAACTAAAGAGAAGAGAGCAGCTAGTCTGTTGAATGATAGAGGAAAAATACAAATTTATCTCAAACAAAAAGGAAAATATCAGAACATTTTCATTTTATGTTCGAATTTTTGGGAGAGGGCTGTAACTCCATTAACCCCCTTCTATCTTTTCGGGTATAATGTGATGTCACTGTACACTAATATGGAACTACAGCGAAGGGAGCGGCTAGTCTGTTAAATGATAGGGGAGAAAATGCAAATTTATCTCAAATAGACAGAAAAAAATCAGCTCTACTTTTTCATTTCATTTTCGACTATTTCCAGAGGAGGAAGTTGTAATTCCACCAGCCCCCTTCCCATCTTAGGGTATGCTGTGATGTCAATGTGGACTAATATGGTGTTAACGAGAATGGCTATTTTACTGTATGACAGAAGAAAAAATACAGATTTATCTTTAAAAAGTAAAGAAAAAACACTTTTTTATTTAATTTTTCGCGATTTCTGGTTGGGGGGGGGGGCTGTAACTCCATCAACCCCCTTTCTCTTCTTTGGTGTCAATATGGACTAATATGGAACTAAAGCGAAGGAAGCGCATAGTCTGTTGAACGATAGGGGAAAAATGCAAATTTATCTTGAACAGACAGAAAAAATTCAGCACTATTTTTTCATTTCATTTTCGACCATTTCGAGAGGAGGGGGCTGAAATTCCATCAGCCCCCTAACTAATATAACCTGGACTAATATGGTGTTAACGAGAATGGCTATTTTGCTGTATGGCAGAAGAAAAAATTACAGATTTATCTTTAAAAAGTAAGAAAAAAACACTTTTTCATTTAATTTTTTGACTATTTCGGGAGGAGTAGGGGGGGGGGCTATAACCCCGTCAGCCCCCCTTTATCTTCTTTGTTGTCAATGTGGACTAATATGGGACTAATGAGAATGGTTTGTCCGCTGTATAATGGAAAAAAATTTAAAAAAATTCCATAAAAGAAAGACGAAAAATCAGCACCTTTCTATATCACTTTCGAAAATTTCGGGGGGGGGGCTGTAGCCCCATCAGCCCCCCCCTTGGGTACGCCACTGGGGGGAGGGGTGTGGACATTAATGCAGAATTTTAAAGCTCCGTTACTTTTTTAAGAAATTAAGCCCTGGGCTCAAATATGCTTATTTGAAAAAAAAAAGCTTGTTAAAAACGGGAGAATTGGCAAGTATGCTGAGACTAGAGTTGCCAGATGTCCCGATTTACAGGCACTCCGAGACCTGTCCCGCGTAACCACTGCAAGGGACAGTAAATGTTCAGATTTTTCATGTCGTACAAACATTTAATTTATTTTCGTACAGTAGACTCCCTTAAATCCGCGTATTTTTTCAGATGAAAACAATGAAATTTACAGTTAAGTTGCTGGAACAAAATTCAAGATGGCACCGAAATCGGCGACTACCGCAATGTTTTTTTTACTAAATTTTTTGTTAATCATTCTCTTTTGGCTATTACAGCTGATTTATTTCTAAATAAATTTACATTACTTTTGATTTTGATATAAATTAGCATATCTATATCAAAAATTCCAGGGTTCGAAATGGAAAAATCCACGAACCGAAACGCTATTTTAAAATTATTGTTTGCGGAATTTTTTTTTTTAAATTATAGACAAATTTATTTGTAAACATACAAAGCAGTATAAGAAAAGCATTCAGGACTCTAAATAACAATGAAAAAAGTTACAGTGAGCGCAATAAGCTATATATGCTGATAATAGCATTAACACTGTTCTCCTTGCTGTCACTAGATGGCAGCATAGGACTTTTGGAATCGAACTGAACCGATTTCATTCGTAATATTTTTATTTTGCATAATTATTTTAATAATTACTTACTTTTAAACTAATAAATTATTTTAATATTTTACTTATTTTAATGTTTCACTTTATTGTAAGCATTCATTATAATTTCCCTTGCTTAACTACCAATCAAATTAATGTTTTAAAAATGTAAACAAATCAATGACCAGAAATCCGCAAAATTCTAAAATCCGCACAACCTTTGGTCCCAAGCTGTGCGGATTTGAGGGAGTCTACTGTATTCTGCTATATATGAGTCTGCATCGAGTGGAACTTAATACAGTGAAGACCTAGAAGTCAGAACCTGTCTATAATGGAAATTTTTAAGTTTAAAACAGTATTCCGTTATAGACTGGTTTTAGTTTGAAAATGTTTTTTTTTTAATGTCCCGATCAGTAACATAGTCGTAGGGGAAAAAAAAAAAAGTTTTGCACTATAGGAAATAAAAAAAAAAAATACCCAGAAGGTTTACTCTATAGGCAGAGGCAGTGCTTAATTTGCGCCGGAGCTCAGCTCCGGTTCTTCTTTGTTGTAGTGAATATTTAAAAATCAGTCAGAATACACCGGATCTCATAAATACTGCGCTCATGAGCCCAAACCATCGGAGCTTCCAAAAAACCGAAGCCTAAACATCGTTCTTTGCTTACCAAAGCACTTGCATAGTATGAGACGTAGGGTGTCGCGCGCATAGGAACATACTTCTATCTATGCTCACAAGTGTAGATTCAATGGTTTCCGGACGGCGCACTACCCCCTACATACTAAATGCCTCTCGCATTCACTGTTTTCCCTAACTGGAAATATATAAGAACTGGAAGTCAGTTTAGCCCCAAAATGCTCTGCCATCTATCGGTGACAATTGACATGATTTTTAAAAACCTATAGATAAATAACGAAACAAAAGTTGTTTTGAGAATATTTAAATAGAAAATTTTAAAATAAATTAGCTTAAAAAGCAAAATTTGTTAAAAAATTTTTGTTATTTGTTCCTAGAATTTCACTTTTTTTTTTCTCTCTTTTCGTATTTATTTTAATTGTTGTATTAAATGATATTTTTTCTATAAAATATTTGAAAAGAGAAATTATTTCATAATTTCTCTTCAATTTCAAATGATGAATGATAAAATAACGCACATAATTTATTTTATTATATGCATTTTAAATTATATGTTCTTTTTTAAAATTAATTATAATATATAAATTAATAGCACTTACATTTACTTGTAAATAGATTTCCATCAAAAATAAAATAAACAAGGTTTATGAAGTGAAAATATTTATTAACAGTATAAAATGGTACATGAATTTTAATCAATGGATCAAAAACTATGAGCAAGTTTAAAAAGGTTATTGCAAAACATAAAAGTATTTGATTAAATTAAATTTTACTAAATAGTCAGACATGTATTTCTTTCAGGCAAAATATTAATAATAATCAAGGTTAATGTGAGGTGAATGTGTCAGTGAAGGACAATCTTAAGGAATTGCTTTAAAAATAATTTTTAATTAATAATTATAATTATTATATTCCTGTTTTTTTTTTTTTTTTTTTTTTACATTATATTAATCTATCAACAATGTTTAACTAACTTCATAGTTGTACTTCCCATTGTGAATTAAAATTTAATTCTAATAATAACATAATTACTTGACACTCCAGTACTAGTACCATACAGTTGCCTCAATAAATAGATTGCAATATTTTTCTGAACTTCCCTATTTAATATTTTCTATCTAAAATAATTAAATGATTGATATTGTGATAATAATACTATAAATATTAATTACCTTTATCATAGTAATGAAACTAGAAAGTCTTTTTTTTAAGTGTTTAAAAAACATTTAACTCACAGTTTCATTTCTTTTATATCTGAATTATTAATTATTATAAGTAATCATCAAGTACTTTCAGGAAATTTAAATAGTTGGAAATATGATTCTGTTCAATGATGCTCCAAGACACTTTTTTTTTCATCTTTTTGACTACCCCCCCCCCCCACACACACACACACCAGGGCCGAAACTAGGCTTTTTTGCACCCGGGGCAAACATGGATTTTGGCACCCCCCCCCCCTCCCTCTTCCACAAAGTATATTTACAAAGAGAATTTTACTAATTTTATAATAGACGACTTATTTCAAAATTTAAAATATGTAATACTGAACTACGTAATCTACAGTGGCGGATCCAAGGGGGAGGTCCCTCTGAACACCAGCAAAAATGTTCTAAAGATCAGTTTTAAAATGAAATATACAGTAGAGTCCCGATTATCCCAGTCCTGCCTAACCGAGTTTCCGCTTTCACAGAGTTATTTTATTCTGATGGACTGATGGCTTCCATTATTATAAAACAGCCATTATAAATGAAGTGTTAGGTGAAGATGAAAGAGCAGTCGTAAAAAGTTAGAACTCTGATTTTCTGGTCAGAATGGGAAAAATATGGGCAAAATTTTTTTTGAAAAAAAAATTATGGCCATTTTTTTTTTTCGAGAACTCTGATTTTCTGGTCAGAATGGGAAAAAAATGGGCATAATTTTTTTTGCCATCAAGTACAGATCAAGTACTTTCAAGAAATTTAATAAGTTGGAAATACGATTCTGTGCACTGATGTTCCAAGACACTTTTTTCATCTTTTTTACTACCCCCCCCCCCTCCCCCCTCGATACACACACACGTTGCCTCAATAAATTGATAATAGTATTTTTTTTAATTCCCTATTTTATATTTTCTATATAAAAAAATTAATTTATTGATATTGTGATATTAATACTATATATATTAATTACATTTATTATGATAATGAAACTAGCAAGTCTTCCGGTCAAGGCCTCAAAACGTCAATTCTGCAATTTTTTTTTTTTTTAACATTTAATTTAGTTTCATTTCTTTTATATTTGTATTATTAATTATTACAAGTAATAATCAAGTACTTTCAGGAATGAAATTATTGATATATTTCAATTACATAATATTTATATTGCTTCAAAACACAATGCTATGAATACATATTTATTTTGATCACATTACTAATTCGTATTCGATTTCATCGTGTATCATTTATTATTATTATCATTATAATTTTGCTGGAAGAAATTTAAATAATTTTGAATGTTGTTGTATTTTCATTTTAATGCAGAAAAGGCTTAGCATAATTATTTGATAAAAAAAAAAATACTTTGATCTATCCTTTTTATTATTAATAATAATATTATTTCAGATTCTTTCAGATTAAGGTACTCTTTTCCTTTTAAGACATTGTAAATTAATAAAAATACATCTTATTAATAGCAACTGTAGATTAATTTAATTTATTATTATACAACGGAATGTTATTAGAAACATGCAAATAATAGTAGTAAAAATATCTATTTGTATTTTTAAAAATACAATGAAAAAAAGTTAAAAAGACTCGTTGACTGTCTTCTACAGGAATGGTGAAAAGAAATATTTTCCTTTATTTTGCTGGATGAACAGCAGTAAGGCACACAGCAATATGGCAATTTATAGACAATATATTGACTTAATTAAAAGTAAACATTCTGTTTAAAAAAATCACAAATTACTGCAAAAAATAAAAAAATAATAGCTTTCAAAGCAGGTCTATGAGGCGATCCATGTAAATACAGTAATAACATACCCCAAACAGTAGCGCCATCTATCAACCTTGCTGACTTCCATTTTTGTATCAAATGCGAGAGGCATGTAGTATGTAGGGGGTAGTGGACGGCGACGAGGAGTGCCAGATTCTGAATGAACTGCAACCGTATCTTACTGCTCTTACTCGTGGTCGCGTAGCGTGTACTTCGTTTTTTGTTTTGCTTTGAAAAAAATACTTACTGGTCAACATTTTAGCCTGAACCGGTGCTTAACTTTTTTTTCGAATCTCACAGGAGCGAAAATGCGCACTTCTTTTATTTTTAATAAATATTTAAGTATTAGTAGAAACCCACATTTGCTTATAAATACTGCGTACCGAAGTCTTACCTGAACAGCGCTGTTTGTTGTATTTTAATAGTTGATACAAAAAAATCATGCCGAGTAGGATTTTGTCAAAATTCTCCACTCCTGATTTTAATGTTTTTACTTAGATCATTTATTAGATTTTATTATATAAAAATGCATATCGATATAGTCAAAATATATTAATATAATTATTTTGCTTAAGACAAAATTACTTCAAGTTTTTGGAAATGTATAAAATATAAATGGAAATGGGGGGGGGGGGGGAGATTTCAACATTACGTATATTCTGACTGCAGAGTATTAGAGCTCCGGTCGTTTTACTCTTGGAAATTAAGCCCTGGACCGAGTTTATGCACTAAAGACTATATGCTATAGCTATGGAGGGTATACGTACTCTCTTAATGATACCAAAAAGTATTCAGCGTATATCCTCCACTACATCCTTGGTCTGGTTCCCGATTTAAATGCCGTTGTCCCCATTTTCGTCTCCCCCCCCCTTTTGGTAATACTGGATCTGTCAACAGTAACTATAGTGATCAAGTCTTAAAAAGATGAGACTCGATTGTTTTTTTAATTTTCAATGTTTTAAAATTTTTAAAAAGAGTAAGGAATAGCATCATAAAAATAAAATATATATATATATAAAAATTTTTAAAGTCATTGTTTATTCTGAAAAATAGGGTGCCCCTGGCAATAATTTAATAAGACATGTATTTCAGAAAATAAGGTCAATGTGAGCGTTTTGATCTCAATTTCCGGAGGTGAATGCGCGAGAAAGGAGAAAAACCTGCCGTCACTTGACAAAAATCGCTTAAAACCCGATGTGATATTTTAATTAAAAAATGGGAAACATAACTCTATTCCAAATCGCTTCCATAGTCAGACGTGCCCTTTTTGTGCCATTACGTTTGAAAATAAGCCGGAATTTTCTCGCTGTAAACACTAACGTCTGAAATTCAGTTAAAAAAGTGTCTTAAGTGGATGGTCACATTTTAAGTGAAAAAAAGGTGTCTTACTTTTTAAGACACCCTTTTGCATCTGAAGTTAAAACATTGGAAACGTCTTAAAACGCCGCCATTTTTAAAACGCTTGAAATGTCTTAAAACGCCGCCATTTTTAAAACGCTTGAAATGTCTTAAAACGCCGCCATTTTTAAAACACTTCAAATTTCTTAAAAAGAAGCTATTTTTTAGACATTCGAAACATCTAAAACGCTGCCATTTTTTAAACTCTTGAAACGTCTTAAAACGCTGCCATTTTTAAAACGCTTCAAATGTCTTAAAGAGACGGCCTTTTTTAGACTTTTGAAACATCTAAAATGAGGTATTTTCAGACACTCGAAACGTCTTGGATTTTTTTTTCTCTTATTTACACTGTCTCATTGACAGCAGGCTAAAACTTGGACTTACAGTCAAGCTACAAAGAAAAATAAATGTTTGCCAATTACGGAAGACTACAGCAGACTGCATACTATACTGTCATAATTTAGTTTGTACTGCAGCAAGCCATGTGCAATGTTGCCAAGTATATTTTTAAAATGCTGGCACTTAACCTTTTATATCAATTTTTAATGATGAGAACATTACCAATTAAGCATAGAAATTTTTTCAAAATTACAATTTTAAAAGAATCTATTTTGATTCTGACATATCTGTAGCAGGCCATTATTCTTTTGAAAGGACCCAATCTGCGAGTATATTCCTTAACCTGTCCTTCTAGGAATTAAAATTATTTTTTAAAAGTTACGATCTTCTTTAAGTACTTTAAAAAAATGTTTTTTCCTAGTTAATATCCAAAACACATTTATGAGCTCATTTTTAGGTGCAGATGGCACCACAATGCCTATTAATGCTCTAGATAACAACTTTTAAAGTGCGGCTGTGGAAAAAAAAAAGGTCATAATTATTATTAATAATTAGTAATATCGCTGCTAATAATTAACCTAAATGCATAAAATTAGTATCATTGGAAAGCATTTTTCATGAGGAATCGATACATGTTACATAAAAAGCTATCTTTGCAAGTTAAGGATGAACATTTTCAATTATTCCCCCCCACATGATATCGTAGGAACTACAATTGAAATAATCGTTTGTAACCACAAAAATTATAGACCAAATTTTCAATAACTATATATAGGCCAATCGGGGAGTATGTTATTAGTGAGATCATTGGTATCCGGTAGACGTTGTTTCGAATCTATCGGACCATGATCTTACCTTTTACTTTCTTCACGCTTTAAATATTTAAAAATAATTTCCCACAAAGGCAATGAATTGTAAATTACTACAAGAGGATTTAAAAGGCCTTAAATAATAGGGTTTAGAGCACGCGAAGACAAATATTTTCTTTTAATGCAAGTTATTTATTTAAAAATGACCAGCACTTTAGAATAATTTGAGATAAGTTGGGAATTTTCGCTAACGCAGGGAGTAAGGTGTACTGAGTTGTAATTCAAAAAATAATAATACATAAGCATGATATAAATTAAAAATATTTTTTAAAGTTTAAAAAGGATTTTTATTAATACGTAAGGCAATCGAATAGCGTTTCTCATTCCTCTATAAACATACAGTAAAACCTGAAAGTGTCTCTAACGAAAGCCTGCTTTAAACAGAAAATTTTCATAGTCCCGGCGATAAAAATGCCCGGGCAATTATACAGTAAAACCTGTAATAACGGAATCGCTAGGGGCCGAAAAAATCTGTTTAAACCTATTCCGTCTTAGAAGGTATTCCCCTTTTGTCCGGCACATAAAAAAAAAAAAAGCATGATATATATTTTTTTAACACTTTCCAACAACGTTGAAAAGTGTTTATAACTTCGGTTTGTCTGGCCGTCTGTCCACGCTTTAACTCTCGTAAATATACTCAGATCGTTTTGAAATTTTTGGATGTTAGTGACCTCTACCATAGCACGTTCCCTATTTCAAATGAAGTTTGTAGCAGGTTTAATTCATTTACAGGGACAGTCAAAAGTTTTCCGTTACATTACGGCCAATGCGAAAAAATCGTTTCAAATCTTATACTATAATTCGAGCAAAAATTTGTGTGTGTGTGTGTAAATTTTATCTTGAAAACGGCTTTAACGATTTTGATTAAATTGTGCACCCTACCGTTTTCGAGCATGTAAAGACCATTGGGATGGGTCTCGTGTTCGAGAAAATTCGATTAGTGGGTCATTTTGGGTCATAATGGATCACGGTCAAGCTAATTATATCTAAAGAACGGCTCAATCGACTTTGACAAAATTTTGTATCTAACAATTTTTGGGCACAAAAAAATCATTGGGAGGGGTCACGTGTTCGAGAAAATTCGATTAGTGGGTCATTTTTGGGTCACTGTGGGTCAAGCTATATTTATCTAATAAACGGCTCTAACGATTTTCACTAAACTATATTCTACAGTCTTGGATTACGAGATGACCATTGGGCTAAGTCACATGTTCGAGAAAATTACATTAGTGGGTCATTTTTGGGTCACCGTGGGTCAAGCTAAGTTTATCTAGATAACGGCTCCAACAATTTTGATGAAATTTTGCACCCTACTGTTTTCGGGCACGAAAAGACCATTGGGATGGTTCTCGTGATCAAAAAAATTCGATTAGTGGGTCATTTTGGGTCATAATGGGTCAGGGTCAAGCTATTTCTATCTAAAGAACGGCTCAATCGATTTTCACTAAATTTTGTATCTAACCATTTTCGGGCACGAAAAAACCATTGGAATGGGTCTCGTGTTCGAGAAAATTCAATTAGTGGGTCCTTTTGGGTCATAATGGGTCAGGGTCAAGCTAATTATACCTAGAGAACGGCTCAATCGATTTTCACTAAAGTTTCTATCTAACCATTAATGGGCACGAAAAGACTTTTGGGATGCGTAACTTGTTCAAAAAAATTCGATTAGTGGGTCATTTTTGGGTCACCGTGGGTCCAGCTAAGTTTATCTAGATAACGGCTCTACGATTTCCACGAAATTCTGTAATCTATCTTTTTCGGGAACGAAAAGAACATTGGGATGGGTCACGTGCTCGAGAAAATTCGATTAGTGGGTCATTATGGGTCAGGGTCAAGCTAATTATATCTAAAAAATTGCTTGACGTGTGCGAAAATGTGCCGGACAAAAGGGAATACCTTCTAAGACGGAAATAGGTTTAAACAGATTTTTTCGGCCCCTAGCGATTCCGTTATTACAGGTTTTACTGTATAATTTCCCGGGCATTCTTATCGCCGGGACTATGAAAATTTTCTGTTTAAAGCAGGCTTCCGTTAGAGACACTTTCAGGTTTTACTATATGTTTATAGAGGAATGAGAAACGCTATTCGATTGCCTTACGTACTAATAAAAATCATTTTTAAACTTTAAAAAATATTTTTTATGTAAATAATGCTTATGTATTATTATTTTTGTTAATTACAACTCAGTACATCTTACTCCCTGCGTTAGCGAAAATTCCCAACTTATCTCAAATTATTCTTAAGTGCTGGTCATTTTTAAATAAATAACTTGCATTAAAAGAAAATGTTTGTCTCTAAACCCTATAATTTAAGGCCTTTTAAATCCTCTTGTAGTAATTTACAATTCATTGCCCTTGTAGGAAATTATTTTTAAATATGTAAAGCGTGAAGAAAGTAAAATGATATGATCATGGCCCGGTAGATTCCAAACAACGTCTACCAGGATCCAATGATCATATCTAAAAACATACTCCTCGATCGGCCTATATATAGTTATTGAATATTTGCTCTATAATTTTTGTGGTTACAAACGATTATTTCAATTGCAGTTCCTACGATATAATGTGGGGGGAATTATTGAAAATTTTCATCCTTAACGTGCAAAGATAGCTTTTTATGTAACATGTATCGATTCCTCATAAAAAAAGCTTTCCAATAATACTAATTTTATGCATTTAGGTTAATTATTAGCAGCGATATTACTAATTATTAATAATTATGACCTTTTTTTTTTTTCCAGAGCCGCACTTTAAAAGTTATCTAGAGCATTAATAGGCATTGGTGGTGTAAGTCACAGATTAATTAATGCAAATAATTATTCAGAACTTTCTTAATACTTAACCAAAATACAAACAATTTATATCGTTTTAAAGCTCTTTTTACAAGGAATCGATACATGCTGCATACAAAGCGGTTAAGAAGCGTTAAGTATAATAATTTTAATTCAGAATATGAACAAAAAGATTTTCTGGGTGCGCGTAATAATAATTCCCTATGGCGATTGATAAATGACTTCGCCTGCTTTTTAAAAGACATTTTCCTGCAATAGTCACTTAGACGGATATGTTCATGTATACATTAGGATTGAACATGTCTAGATAATCCATGCATTTAACTCTTTTTTTAGTGACTTCCAGCACTTCCTTTTAAGGCGTTTCTCAAAACATCTGCTCAACATGCACCATGGTTACATTGAAATATTCCTAAAATTCAGTTTTATGCTTTACTTATATTTCAAAAGAAAAATTTGTGTGTGTGTGGGGGGGGGGGGGGAGCTATTTTAAACAATTCTTTCTAAGTGACACCCTATTTAGGTTGGAGGCGTGGAATTTTGCATACTTATAGTTGAACACCATCATGCGAGAAATCATAAAAATTTGAAAAAGTCGTACATTTAACCCTTTAGACTCCCACATGCGTATTTTAAGCAATTCTTTCTGAGCACCTTATTAAATTGGAGATTTGAAAATTTGCATACTTATAGCAGAACACCTGAAGCCAGGCGACAAATCATAAAATCTTGAAAAAGTCTTACGTTTAACCCTTTGAGCTACCACATATGTATTTTAAGCAATTCTTTCTAAGACAGCCCCTAATTAAGTTGGAGACATGAATTTTTGCATATGTATAGCTGAATACCTCAGACCACACGACAAATCATAAAATTTTCAAAAAGTGTTATATTATTTACTCCTCCGGGCTCTAACTTGTATATTTTAAGCAATTTTTCTAAACTCCGCCCTTTTCACCCGGGGAGCACATTTCCAACTTTTGCCGACACCCCTTTGATCATTCTTTCATATTATGCACCAGAGCCTTAGACATTTTAGTTTCGTTTTTTACGCCAGGGGCGCCTACTTATCTCGGGTGCTATGGGCCCAATCCCCTCGACTTTTTATCTACGGATATATAAAACGGAGTTTCGTTCGGATAGAGGTTTGTTTAGATTAGAGTGCGCCCCTTTGCGAAATGTGGAGCTAACAGATTTTTCAAAAGGATAAAGTGTTTTGAAAGGAATATTAAACGAAACCCTCTGTGCGATCTGTGATCACACTTACCCACTTGTTTTTAGTATCACATTTCTTGTGTGCAAAATCCATTTTCAAAGTTTTTTTTTCTTCTTTTTTTTTAACTATCATATTCCTTGTGTGCAAGCGGTCCATTCCAAACTACGAGTACATATAAATATTTTCTTTCCCCTTTCGTGATAGAGTTTCAAAGCAAAGGCAATCTAAACTGCGACAAAAAAAACATTGTTTCAAATCCTTGTGAAACATGTAAAAGGTACTTAATTTCCAAATTAAAATTCAAGTAATTTATTCTTGTTTCTATTTTGATATTGCTTTATTTTTATTAAGCACTTGTTACCATTATAGAAATAACCCATATATTTCTCCTTAATCTTAAAATTGAAGCATTCTCGATTGTCCGAAAATTTCGATTTTCCGAAAGGTGGTCGGTCCCAATTACTTCGGATAATCGAGGTTCTACTGTATTAAATTTCAAACCATTCGGTTGGTTGTTTTTGCGCTGTTATAGGCAGACAGACGGACGGACTAGAATTTAGGTGCTACGTATTTATATAATTACGAACGCACCTAAAAAGGCAATGAATTGAAACAAGTGTTTAAACTTTGAACTTGATGTGTGAAATAGGTTACGGGCATCGAAGATACTCTGTAACACAGCAACACAGTACATTTGTTTGGAATCTAGTGCAAAATTTATATTTATCGATGTCGATCATTATTAACCCTTAAATGCATAGCGATGCATATCTACATAACTTTTTATTTAATTCTTAGCAACCAGTATATTTATATAAAAATATTAATCCTGTAAAAAATTACAAAAATATAAATTTAAAAATCTATCTTAAAATTTCTGGCGGTCTAATCTTTAATAAAAGAGTAAAAAAAATAATTCTAAAAAAAATTATTTATAAATTCAGCGGTTAAGGCTGTTCTTAACTGCGCTGCTCAACAAGCGCAAAACGTTTTGACACATTTACAAATTCATTTTTTAGCGGAAAGTTATAAAATTTGAAAGCCTGGCCATGGAAGCGATTTGGAATCGAACTGTTTTTTCCATTTTTGGATCACTAAATTACCTATTGAGTTATAAGCCAGTTTGGTCACGTGACAAAGACGATTTTCGCTCTTCACGGACTGGTTTTTCTACTTTCTTCGGGTACTTCGGCTCAAAACGTCATCTTTGACACTATTTTCTGAAAGATCTATTGCGTTTGCGAAAAAACGGAAAAAATATCTCTATTTACATAGTTTCTGAACAACAACACCTGCTAGTTTCATGCATTTCCGAACAAAAATAAATGAAAACTTATGTCAGAAAGTTGCCCTTTTTGATTTGAGAACGCCCTTAAGTTTTACCAAATAAAAAATTATTTAGATTCATACTTATTAAAATATTTACTGATTTGCAATATTTTAGTTTTTACTTATATTAGCAGATGTGCAACGTATAAGAAAAGGTTGACGTATTATACGAAAAATTGTATCTCTGATTTTTTTTCATTATTTTTCCTGTGTTAGAAACTTTCAGAGATATATTTCAAAGATTACTATATAGTTTTTTGAAACAAAATAAAAAATCATGCATTTAAGGGTTAATTATGCGTTCGGGCTCTTTGTTCAGTCTTCTATTTTGTGACTTCAGAGTTCGATCCCGATACTGAAAGTATATGCAGTAGAAAAATGTAAATAAAATTTTAAAATTATTTCAAAATTTTCTCATTTGAAAACCTGTTTCCTACTAGGATTAAGTATCGAGCCTAAATACATCATGATAACGTTTACTGATTTTCATGTCCCTAAAAATCTGTTTAAAATAGCAAATTTGTTATTTATACATAACCACTGGCAGAAATCTGACAGTCACAATTCTTATCCTTTTACAATATAATTGTAAAACTATGGCAGAAAGACCTAGTTTTCCCGTTTTTCTGGAAAAGGACTTCAAGCAGAAAGCGACGATATACAAGTGTTGTCCCGCGGCTTTTTTTTATGTTACTGACATTGACCGTGCCAAAGCTTCAGAAAAAAAAAGAATATTTCTCCTTCTATTTCGCCAATAATAATTCAATCCCTTTTCTGATTAATGTTTAAAGCATTGAAAAATACTTTTGGAAACTTAGACTGCATTCTTGTTTCTGAAATATCAAATTTTGTTTTCCATTTTTTCAGTTTGTAAATAAATAAAATTTTCATTCTGAGCCCGAGGACTGATATAACAAGAAAGACAAATCATGCGTTAAGCATAGATTATGAAACATTTCCAAAACTTCCTGAATGCTTTAACAAAACTTCGTTATTTAGCGAAAGGTAAATAAGATAACTAAGTTAACATTTTAGGAAACGCATAAAACATTTTAAAAATTGATTTCAGCAATTGCCCACCCATAGCAAATAGTGACTTTATTACACGCCAGTATTAATTAAAATTTAATTTAAACTAAAACACTCTAAAAACTAGTGAAATCGCGTTTCCAGATATTATCATTCATAGCGGTTATGTAACGAATTCTTTGCGTGACACTATGTATAATTTTATATATATTCTACAAACATTTCTTGTAAACTAAATGCAGTTCAGCGTAGAAATGCATAACTCCTTTAAAAATGACCTTTAAACAATTTTTGCTCATACTTATTACCGAATACCCATACTTTCGCTCATACTTCGTAAGGGTTACTACTCTTACGAATTCTTTTGTATAGCCCTGTATATGAACTATAGCATTTATACACACCGTATAGTATGTATAAATATTGTGAAACATAAAAGCGCATATCATAATTAAAAATGCATTTCCAGCAATCATCGCGTATGTACAGTACTTCTGACACAATATAGTATCTGAAATATTTTGTGTGTCCCTGTAAATGCTATGTGCTTCTTATTATGCATGAAATAACTTATACTAAACCTCAGTGGCGTATATAAATTTCATCATATATGAAATAGTTTAACATAATTAAAATACGCCGCAAACCCCTCCCACCCCCCTCAAATATCATTATGTAACGGAATTATTTTGTGTGGCCCTGTAAATGAATAAGTATTCTTTGCACCGCATATTTTTGAGAATGCTCATTTTAGTGCACTTCATAAATGCATATCAATTATTTTATGCTTGAAAGCGTGTAGCATCATTAAAAGTGATTTGAACATATTTTTTCCCATTTCCCATAATGTAACGGAATACTTTTGACTATCCCTGTAAATGAACTAAACATGATACAAACTTCATTTGAAATAGTGATCGTGCTATGGTGAACCTTAATAAACTCAAAAAGTCTATGCTAATTATGATTCCTTCATTCAATATAAATTCCTCTCCTGATTGCCTGTGGTGGGCATGTTATATGGGTCAACGTTGTGTATAGATAAGTGCCATCCATAAAGTTCTCTTTTTTCAGATTTTAATATCTTAAACAAAAATTGTATTTGTAATGTACATAAATTGTTATAATAATTGTTATAGAAATGTGAAAATATTTTGTATAAATCGTTAGAAGTATAGAGAGTGAGTAGATAATGTAAACAATATATTCAGTAGTGCTAACACAGTGTAAATATTTTATTTAGAATTATTGTAATGTATCAAATGTATCAAGTGTATTGGTGAGAAAAGGTATTCACAAAAATACTATGTAAATATTTATAATCTTTAAATTGAATTACTTTATAGCATGAACATATAACCTTTTTTATTATTAGCAGCAGTATAATTGTAAGTATGTAAATAGATTATTCAGAGTAACTAAAGTATAATTGAGTTAAAGCAGAAATATTTTAACAAGTACATAACTTGATAATATAAAAATCATATTGTAATACATTTCTAGGCTCTACCTGAAACAATAGGGCAGCCTATTGTGATTGGCAGTGTACTTTCATATATTGAAATAGTAATAAACTTTCACCGGCGGCCCGAGGACCCGACACTTACCTCTCGGAGACCGCTGACCAGGCCCCTACCTATCGGGGTTAACCCAGCTGAACGACATTAACCTCTCATGCTCTCTTCGGGGAGTCTGGCGGGTCGGTCGGGAGTCTTCTTTCCCGAGATCTGGGGGTTCTGGGTTTGTTTCTTGGGTTGGTGGTTTTGCAGGTAGTAGAAAACTTTCCTGCCCTGGGCATGGGGGCTTGCCCTAACCATATGCCACAAAGCTGGTTCCCAAGGTGGATGATATCCCTATCCCTTAATAACATCCGAAAATTTCACGGCAATCAGAGTATATTTATACGAGAGTTAGAGCACGGACAGATAAACCGAAATCATAAACACTTTTCAACTTTGTTGGAAAGTGTTAAAAATTGTTTTAGGTTAGTTCCGCCTCATTCCGGGTCCGGACTATCTATAATCACCATTGCCTAAGTAGGCGCCTTTCATCAGATTTTATTGAAGATATTTTAAATATCTTTATTTTAGTTACGTTACGAACGGGTTGAGGTGAGGCACCTTGTATTTTCGAGGAAAAAATGGGTTACGATACTGCTTATTGTTTTGTACGTCCGCCTGTTAAAGTTTGTCCAATCTGTTTTTAATTACCCTGCATATTTAAACAAGAAAAATCATGCGTCAAGCATAAATTGTGAAACACTTTCCAACACTTCCTGAATGCTTTAAAGCCGTTCTTAACTGCGCTGCTCAACAAGCGCAAAACGTTTTGAAACATTTACAAATTCATTTTTTAGCGGAACGTATAAAATTTGAAAGCCTGGCCATGGAAGCTATTTGGAATCGAATAGTTTTTTCCATTTTTGGATCAATAAATTACCTATTGAGTTATAAACCATTTTGGTCACGTGACAAAGACGATTTTCTCCCTTCACGGACTGGTTTTTCGACTTTCTTCGGGTACTTCGGCTCAAAACGTCATCTTTGACACTATTTTCTGAAAGATCTATTGCGTTTGCAAAAAAACGGAAAAAATAGCTCTATTACATAGTTTCTTAACAACAACTCCTGCTAGTTTCATGCATTTTCGAACAAAAATAAATGAAAACTTATGTCAGAAAGTTGCCCTTTTGGATTTGAGAACGCCCTTAACAAAACTTTGTTCTTTAGGAAGATAAGATAACTAAGTAAACATTTTAGAAAACGTATTAAACATTTGAAAAACTGATTTCAGCAGTTACCGTCCATAGCCGAATAGTTAAATTCTTTTGAACAACCATGTATTTGACCTGTAGGTTAATGCACTATATGGCCAAAGGTGACCGGTCACTTGCGATTTTAGACGTTATGTTAAAAATCTAGAAAAATACACGAGGAATTAACCTGAAACCGCAGGTGTGTAAACAGTATAGTATCGGTCAGATATTTCCGCGAAGATTTTTTTCCCGATACCCCATAGGGGAACGTGAACAAATTGAAAAGAACGAATATCTTTTGGATAACCCTGTAAAAACTAAAGATTAAAAAGGGACTTATTGTAATATAATGGGTTCATTTTTATGAGGATAGCATGTATTCTCGTAGAAAAATTAAGGTTTTCATAAAAACAGTCGCAAATTTCGTCAAGTTTTTTGCTTATAATTTGCAGAGTTCTTAATATAAAAAACATTCTTTTCAGAAAATAGGACAAGCAACATTGTACACAATACTCTGCAATCAGA
Organism: Maratus speciosus; assembly: GCA_963932465.1. Lineage (NCBI taxonomy): Eukaryota > Metazoa > Arthropoda > Arachnida > Araneae > Salticidae > Maratus > Maratus speciosus. The sequence continues at coordinate 652,751,673 of OZ010787.1, read as the reverse complement.
ATTGAAAAATAATAAAAATTGGAGGAAAATGAGCAGAGTTACTAAAAAATGTTTCACTGCTCATGCGCGAATGCAATCAAAACACAATATGCATAATGTATTAGCTAAGTATATAGAGCAACTTTTGTGAAAGTCTCAGAATCATAGCTTGAAAATTCTGAAAATCATCGTCGATAAAATAAGTAATCCTTTGTTCCAAAAACGAAGCAAAAAGATGAGGGGTTGTATCAAATATCTGTTGATTAGTGCCAAGATAGAGTACACAATATTGCACGTACTACTATAATTTTTTTTTTTTTTTTTACATCTACTGATGACTTTTAAGTTGCGTTTAATTGTTAGTTCCTATCCATAAACACTGTTTTCATGAGGCCTAAGATGTCTATTAAGGTTAGAGTTGCAGTAAAGCTAGAGATCCTATCTACACAACTTTCATTGTATAATATTTAAACGGAGCTTCTGACTGTAAAATAGTCAATGAAACATCATCTTCATTTTGAAAAACCTATATGCAATGATATGCCACTCAATAGGGTGAGTAAATTCTTTTCGTCTCCACCGCCATTTTGTATTTTACGGCCGCCATTTTGAATTTATAAAACAAAACCTAGCATATAATCATTGGACGGTTAAGACGAATCAATAGAGACCTCATTCATTAAAATCCACCCAGCTGTTGGGATGTTTCGAGGGTATAAAGAAATCCACATACCCAGATACGCGTGAAACACATAACCCTTCTTGGCAGTCGGGTAAAAATACATTAAAATTTTATTTAACTCTATATCTATATACATTTATGTATAATAAAATATAATTGAACAGAGCAAAGGCATTAAAATCAGAGGTGGGGAATTTTCAGAAAATCCTACTCGCCATCGATTTCTTTATATCAATAGCAAAACAAAACACACATTGCTGTTCCGGTGAGTTCAAACTAATATTTAAATATCAACTAAAAATAAAGCTGTGCTCCTGTGAGCTTCGGCACAAATTAAGCACCGCCTGGAGCTAAAAAGTTGATCAGTAAGTATATTTAAGAAGCAGAAACAAAAAGCAGCAAGTAAACATAACACAACCTGAGTAAAACAGGCAGATAGGGTTGCGTTTAATTTCGGCATTCCTCGTCGCCGTTCAGAAACAATTGAGTCTACACTTGTGAGCGCTAGATCGAAGTAGGCTCCTACGTGTGCGATGTGCTACATCTCGCATGTAAGCCATTAAGCAGGAAAGAACGGAAAAGATTGGAAATGGGAGGGAGAGGAAAATATAATTTAGAATTTATGAGCTCCGGTAAATTTCCACCAATGTTTAAATAGTCACTAAAAACAAAGAAGTAGCGGAGCTGAACTCCGGCGCAAATTAAGCACTACCTGTAGACCGCTACCAAAGTTGCCCTCCCCCACCCTTTTTTAATGGAATACATAAACATGAAATAAACTAAAGTAAGACTATTTTATCATCCTGCGTGCAAGACAATCTGTAAACATATCAGTATAAAAAAATTACAGAAATGCAACAAATAAAACTTACAAAAAAATCCAAAATAAGTTTGTTTCTCTCTCTCTCTCTCTCTCTCTCTCCCCCTCCCACAAAAGTAGTGAATTGAGTTTATTTATTTATTTTTCTTTTATCGGGATGGGAAGGGGGCGTGTTCTCCCTCTGAATCATCCATTTAAGGTAATTTTTTAACATAAGAACAAAAGAAGAAAAATCAGAACTAAATTTAATCTTCGAAGGGAGGGGGAGGAGCGTATCCTCAGTTTCTTTTTCTGTTGCAGATTATTTTAAACCATTTAAAAATAATTTTTAAAAAATCATTGGAGAAAAATAAAATTTAGTTACATAAATCAGAAGATTCAAGGGGAGTAATTGTTTTCTCCTGTTCCCCTTCCCCCTTGCAGATTTTCATGCAGTTAGATCTGCACATAAACAGGGCTGTTTAAAACACGATTTATTTTGAGAGGCCATTTACAGAGAATTATATAGAGTAAAAGTTGCTTAAAACGGAATTCTGCTGTTATCTGAATAATTTCATATGCTGACGAAAGAATACAGTAAAACTCGTAAAACGCAATCGCAAGTGATCAGAGGAAAATATTTTTTAAGGCGGTTCTCAAATTCCTTGCTGAAAACAACGCAAAAACTTTTTAACACATGTTCTCATTCTTTTTTTAATCGTAAAGTCATAAAATGTGCACACCTGAATATTGAAGCAATTTGGAATCGAATCACATTGTCTTTTTTCTTTTTTTTTTTTTTTTAAATAAATAAATTACTTATCGAGTTTAATAGGAGAATTGGCATGTATGCTATGAGTAGTGTTAAGGGGTGCCTCGATTTTCAAGGACTCCAAGCCATGTCCGACTATGCACGGAACGGCAAATGTCCCGATTTTTCAGGATGCACAAATACTTTTAAATTTATTTTCAAGATATACCCGAGTATCCATTGAGTGGAACTTCATACAATAAAGCCCGAGAAGTTAAAACCTGTCTATAGTGGAAAATGGTCAAAGTTCATTCGAAAGGCCTGTCTAAAACGGATTATTGCTGTTCATAGCTATTCTGTTTCTGCAGGTTTTAACGTACTTTGTCCAATAAACCCTGCGATAATGAACCTGTTTATAGCGGAATTCTGTTGTAAAAGAAAGAATTTCGTTATACCACCAATTCCGCTTTCACAGATTTTACTGTGTAAGTCTGTCATGTTTATTTAGTATAGAAAACTTGATAAAATGCGGTCGCAAGAGTCCGGAGAAAAATTCCGTTTTTATATTATAATTATTATAATTAAATATTATTATAATTATTATATCGCAATCAGTCATGTAGTCGTAGAAAAAAAAAATCCAGAAGGTTTACACTAGACAGAGGCAGTGCTTAATTTGAGCCGGAGCTCAGCTCCGGTTCTTCTTTGTTTGTAGTGAATATTTAAAAATTAGTCGTAATCCACCGGAGCTCATAAATCCTGCGCTTAGGAGCCCAGAAGAACAGAACTTCCAAAAAACCGAAGCCTAAATATCTTTCTTTGCTTACCAAAGCACTTGCATAGTATGTGACGTGGGTGACCCGCACAAAGGAGCATACTTCTATCTAGCGCTCAGAAGTGTAGACTGAATGGTTTCCAAACGACGACGAGGAGTGCCAGAATACGAATTAACCGCAACCGTATCTGCTGTTCTTACACGTGGTTGCGTTGCGTTTACTCCTTTTTTGTGCGTGTTTGAAAAATACCCTTTCTGACCAACATTTTAGCTCCAACCAGTGCTTAATTTTTTCTGAAGCTCACAAGAGCGGAGCTGCAGCACTTTCTTTATTTTCAGTAAATATTTAATATTAGTCGGAACGCACCGTCGCTCGTTGTGTGTTGCATTTTATGACAAAGAAAATCATGGCGTGTACGATTTTTCAAAAATTCCAAACCGTGATTTTAAAGTTTTTACTCTTCATTTATTAGATTTTATTATAGAAAAATGCATATCGATATAGTCAAAATATATTCATAAAATTATTTTTCTTAAGAATAAATTACATGAAATTTTGGAAACGTATGATATAAAAGAAGCAATTTTTCATAAAACATTCACAGATTGTTGAAGATTAACTGAAAATTTTTGTTTTGATCTGAAAATTTCGCTTTTGCAAGATTAAGTATTGCGAGATTTAAGTACAAAATTTTTCTGTCGGTAAATTTGAAAATGTAAGACAACAGAAATGTTCAAAAGAATGTTCTGCTTCGTTTGAACTTTGTTTGAAGTAATTGCTATGTGTACTTTTTGCATTGTGAATAAAAGAACATCTACAAGTGTAATCTATTTCTGAAAAGTTTTTCGAATTTTAAGTAAAAAAATTTGCTATTTGAAATAATTAAATTTTGCTCGACAGTTTTGAGTAGAAACCTGTTCCACATGGTTTAAATCTATTCTGAAATAATTCATATGAATAGAATTTGAAATTTGAGTTTTTGTATGACCACATGTGAAAAACGAAGTTCAATAAGTTTTGCGTATTTTAAGTGAAATCTTTTACTATTTGAAATAAAGAAATTTTCCTCGACAGATCTTTGAAGATACATGTTCTGCGTATGTGTACGTTTCGAAATTTGAGTTTTTGAATGCTGAAATTAATTAAACGCAGTTGAAAAAGTTTTGCGTTTTTTAAGTTAAAAATTTCTCTAATTGAAATAAATAAATTTCACTTTTTATTTAAATTTTTTAACATTATAGCTCCATCCGGTGCTTAATTTTTTGCCGAAGCTACCCGGCGTTGCAGAACTTCCATTATTTTTAGTGAATATGTACATGTGAGTCGGAATCCGCCGTCTTTTATAAATAGTGCGTACCGAAGCCTTACCTGAACAGCGCTGTGTGTTGTATTTTACTATAAAGAAAATCATGGCTTGTAACATTTTCTTAAAACTCCTCACCTCTGATTTTAATGTTTTTAGTCAGTTCACTTATTAGATTTTATTACATAAAAATGTATATGGATATAGTCAAAATATATTAATAAAATTATTTTGCATAAGACTAAATTGCTTTAAATTTTGGAAGTGTATGATATATAAATATGAGGGGGGGGGGGTACATTACTGTAAAATATTAGAGCTCCACTACTTTTTTTAGAAATTAAGCCCTGGGCTTAAATAGGTTTATTTGGACGAATATCTTGTTAGAAACGGGAGAGTTGGCATGTATGCTATGACTCGTGTTGCCAGGTGTCCCGATTATCAAGGGCTCCTAGACCTGTCCGCGGAACAACTGCACGGGAGAGCAAATGTCCCGATATTTCAGGATGCAGAAATATTTTTAATTTTATTTTCGTATCCTGCTGTACATGAGTCTGCATCGAGTGGAACTTACGAAAGTGAAGCCTGAGAAGACAGAACCTGTCTATAGCGGAAAATGTTTAGTGTCCCTTCGAGAGGAATATCCTGCAAATCCACTTGCCTAGGCTGAAGCCTGACAGAAACAGTTTTTTTGTTGTTCATAGCTATTCTGTTTCTACAGGTTTTACTGTACTTTGTCCAGTAAACCCAGCGAAAATGAACCTCTTTATAGCGGTACCCTGTTGTAAAAGAAAAAATTTCGTTATACGAGCAATTTCGCTTTCACAGATTTTACTGTATAAGTCTGTCGTATTTATTTATTATAGAAAACTTGATAAAATGCGATCGCAAGACACCGGAGAAAAATTCTGTTTAAAATAAATTTTCGTCTTAGCAGGTGTAATTGTAGGGTATGCTTACCGTAGGCGCAGCTAAATTTTTAAGTTTAAAACAGTATTCCGTTATAGACTGGTTCCAGTTTAAAAGGGTTCATTGTACTTTTATGTCCCAATCAATCATGTAGTCGTAGAAAAAAAAAAAAAATCCAGAAGGTTTAGGCTATAGGCAGAGGCAATGCTTAATTTGCGCCGGTACTTCTTTGTTTGTAGTGAATATTTAAAAATTAGTGAGATTTCACAGGAGCTCATAAATACTGTGCTCAGGAACCCGGAGGAAAAGATCTTTTCGAAAATCCGAAGCCTAAACATCTTTCTTTGCTTACTAAAGCTCTTTTATGGTATGTGACGTAGCGTGTCTCCGCTTATGAGTATACTTCTATCTAGCGCTTAGAAATGTAGACTCAATCATTTCCGAACGGCGACGAGGAGTGCCCGACACAGAATGAACCGTAACGGAATCTATAGTTTTTACTCGTGATCGTGTTACACCGCAAATCCCTCAAACACATTTTACTCACATTACATCACATTCATAAACGTCTGAGGTGTCAAGATGTGTTTTCAATCGGTTTAATCCATTCCCATGTGTTTGAGGATGTGTTAGAAAATGCGTTTCCCGCACATCCGCTGTAATTTTGGTAAAGATTTAATCGCAAGCAAAACACATTCACAACACCTCTCAGTAAACGTTATGTTCATAGATGAATTCAGACATTTCTTATTTTTGCTGCTAATGTGGAGGGATTGAACTTCCAGAAAAAAATAAATTTTAAAAATTCGAAAACTTTTTTTTTGGGGGGGGAAGGGTGTTACATTGAAGATCGGGGGGGGGGGGGAGGGAGCCTCTCCATTAATTCATCCCTGGCTACAAGAGAAAATCAACTATTATTTTTTTAAGCAAATACATGTGCAGTTTCGAAATTTTATAGGAAGTTTAATCGGGATTTTTTTACTAACATTGAGCATCCATTATCATGTCTATTACGGAGATCCCTAGAACATTTTATGCATTTTAAAAATAGGGGCAGAGGCCACACCAGTATTGAATTCAGGGGGTGGCCCAGGGGGAATGTCCCCCCCCCGGAAGGTTTGAGATTTTATGCGTTTTAAAGGACAAATGTACAATTCCTCCCCCCCCCCCCTGATCTCTAAAATATCTTCCGCCCCGGAGCCACAGACTCCCTCCCAGAGAAATATATCTGAATTCAACACTGGGCCACATGCATTGTTATCTATCTGTATTAACTGTTTGTTGCCTAACCCAAATTCTGCTCCTTTCTCGTCAGAGAAATGTGGGGGCAAGGGCGCAGTGCTTTTTTCAGGCACCTATCCGGGAGGGCAATGACAATCCAGAGCGAGTCTGCGATCAACGTGAAACATATCGAGCAATATTGCAAGAAATAGAGATTCATTAAAAAAATAAATATCGAAGCCTGCTGCACTTCTATAAAAATAAAGATTATAAAAATGAAAAAAAAAGTTAAGATAAATAGTTTTAGTCAGAACTCCTCATACGAGACAAATTTTAAACAAATTCGACGTAAAAATCGATGTTTCGTAGAAGTTCACTCGGGCCGGGCCCGGGCCGAGATTTTAACTTTTTTCCGGTCCGGGCCAGGCTCGGGCCGAACTTTAATTTTTTTATCGGGCCGGGCCGGGCCAATATTTTTTCTACGGGCCAGGCCTGGACCGAACTTTTAATTTTTGTATCGGGCCGGGCCGATTTTTTTTCTCTGAGTCGGGCCGGGACCGGGCCTGGAAATGTCGGCCCGTGCAGACCTCTAGTTCCCGCTGTTGAGCAGATGTTTTGAGAAATGCCTTAAAAGGAGACTGCTAGAAATCACTAAAAAAATGGGTTTAAATGCATGGAATATCTAGACAAGTCCTTTCATAATCTATACATAAACATATCCATGTAAAGTGATAATTCCAGGAAAACGCCTTTTAAAAAGCAGGCGAAGTCATTTATCAATCGCCATATAGAAAATTATACGCGCACCCAGAAAATCTTTTTATTCCTATTCTGAACTAAAATTGTTATACTTAACGCGTGTTAATTGCTTTGTATGTAACATGTATCGATTCCTTATAAAAAGAGCTTTAAAACGACACCAATTGTTTGCATTTGGGTTAAGTATTAGCAAAGTTCTGAATAATTATTTGTATTAATTAATCTGTGACTTGCGCCACTCTGTCTCTTAATGCTCTGGTTAAAGCTTACATTGAAACATTTCATCAAAAAAGTGCAGCTGCGAAAAAAAAAAGGTCATAATTATAAATAATTAGTAATATCTCTGCTAATAATGAACCTAAATGCATAAAATTAGTATCATTGGAAAGCTTATTTTACGAGGAATCGGTACATATTACATACAAAGCAATCGGTGCACGTTAAGTATGAAAATTTTCAATAATAAGACGAAACAGGAAAGATTCATAGAAATTGCAATTGAAAAAATCATTTGTAACCGTTAAAATTAGAGAACAAATTTTCGACACATATAAATACCTGAAACGGAGTATGTTTTTGTAGGAAAGGCTGATGAGTAGTTTCAGAGATAGTTCAAATCTAATACTCGTCGGTTTTTCACACTTTTACGTTCTTCAAGCTTTAAATATTTTTAAAGAATTTTCTACAAGGGCCAATGAATTTTAAATCACTACAAGAGGATTTAAACGCGTTAAGTAATAGGATTTATACAAACATTTTCTTTTAATGTACGTTATTTATTTAAAAATGACCAGAATTTTAGCACTATTTGAGATAAGTTGGGAATTTTCGCTAACGCAGTGGGTCTACTGAGTTATAATAAAAAAAAAAAAAAATGCATAAGCAGGATATAAATAAAAAATATTTTTTTCAAGTTTAAAAAGGATTTTTATAAATACCTAAGGCAGGTTTGGCGAACCTTTTTATAGTCGCGTGCCAATTTAAAAAAAAATATATATTTTACTTGACCTTGACGTACCAAGTAAAAAACAAATTTAGTGAATTGAAATATAGTGAATCAAAATTACTTGAAAATTACTCATTAAGATAGTTTCCAAAATGAGTAACATACATGTAAGTATTACACTGCAATAATTATAGAAACAATTATGTTTTAGAAATTAATTAAAAACATAATGTGATTAATTGTTGTATCTTGGATGAAAAATAATATCATGTTCATGTTCAGCAAATTTCAACAGAATGCAAACTAAATTAATTTAAGTGGCAACTATTCTCTATTTGATTTTTTATATTCTAAATTTGCAAAAATGAGGAATTTTCGAAAATGACAGATATAAGTAGTAGAAAAAATTATTAAAATTGAAAAAAAAAAGCCGGTTTATTTAAAAAGTTCTGAAATTAATTTACAAGTTGCCATAATTTACCATCGATAATAATCTTTCGTTTTTGATAGTTTTCAAATGTTTTCTTTTTTTGATAAATTTTCGAAACCATGTTTAAAAAATTCAATTTGCAATTAATCGAATTTGAATTGAATCAGATCATCTAAGTTCGCATATATTTTGTGTAAAATCGCTGTATCCTCATTTAGAGACATAATCAACGTTGCGCCGTGCCAAAATTATTTTTTGGCGTGCCGAAAGTGGCACGCGTGTCACAAGTTCGCCAACCCTGACCTAAGGCAATCGAATAGCGTTTCTCATTCCTCTATAAACATAGACAGTAAAAATGTCTCAAACGGAAGCCTGCTTTAAACAGAAAATTTTCATGGTCACGGCGATATGAATGCTGGGCAATTAATTATACAGTAAAACCGGAATCGCTAGGGGCCGAAAAAAATCTGTTTAAACCCTTTTCCGTCTTAGGAGTTATTCCCCTTTTGTCCGGTCCATTTAAAAAAAAAAAGCATAAGTATGATTTTTTTTTTTCAGTTTAGAAAAGGACTTTTATGAATACGTAATGCAATCGAATAGCGTTTTGTATTCCTTTGTAAGAATAGTAACTGTTTTAACCCTTGGTCTTCACAATTGGGGAAACCATAGTGGTATTTAATACTAAAATAAATACACTAGATAATTTTAAAATTAAAATTCCCAAATTTTTTCAACGAATATAGATCTCGAAGGGTCCTCGATTAATAATTTGAGTAATAATTTAATCTTCTGCGGTCAATTTAACCCTTTAAAGTTAATTATTTCAATTATCATAGAATTTTTTGTGGGAAATTTTAAGACAAAACCTCAAATATCTCGCTGCCTATGGGCCGTAGTGCCTAAAAATTTGTCCGAAATTAGCTCTACAGCGCCGAAGGAAACTTTTCCTCCCGCATCTTTTGGCACCCTCCGTTTTATTTTCTCTCATAGGGTCACGGCACGGGGGCGGAATGGGGTAGCTTTGTACAATTTCGTGTATTTGAGACTGTTTACCATCCGAACGTCTCACAATTAATAACTTAAATATATCTTGGCCTTTTTTAATAGCTGCCGTCCGGTTTCACCGCGTCCCCCCCCCCCCAATTTATAAATTTTCGAACTTTTTTGCAATTAAAGCTATGAATATGCAACAACTTTTATTTACCATTTCATAAGTTCATTGGCTTGTCCCACCCAAAAAATTTACCTACTTGTATTTCTCTTATAATCTAACTTTTCATCTTCTAAAATTTTTAACTTTTCACTAGGTTGTTATATATCATTTTAAAGGTAATTACAAGCTGAATTTTTCCCAACTAATTTTCTAGAGTTTTTCTTTATCTTCCCCATCCTTTAACTTATAACTTTTTGGACTTCTTTAATAATAAAGATATTTTAATGAAACAACTTCTATTCGCCTTGGACAAAGACATACATTTGGTCCCACCTCAAGATTATCATATAACCTTTAATTCTAAACATCTTATAACTATTTGAATTTTTTAGGGTTTCGTTCATCTGACGAAACCCTATTCGTCTCGCTCCTGTGTCTGTCCGTCACAGAGCCCGTTCTCAGAAACTATACATGTTGGAGAATTGAAATTTTGCATACTTATAGATGAACATAACACATAATACGACAAATCATAAAATTTTGAAAAACTCGTACATTTAACCCTTTGGGGTTCCACGTGTGTATTTTAAACAATTCTTTCTATGTGAGCCCCTAATTAGGTTGGAGGCGTGAAATTTTGCATACTTATAGCTGAACACCATCATGCGACAAATCATAAAAAATTGAATAAGTCGTACATTTAACCCTTTGGGCTCCCACATGCGTATTTTAAGATTCTTTCTAACTGAGCCCCTTATTAAATTAGAGATTTGAAATTTTGCATACTTACAGCAGAACACCTGAGGCCAGGCGACAAATCATAATCTTGAAAAAGTCTTACGTTTAACCCTTTGAGCTACCGCATATGTATTTTAAGCAATTATTTCTAAGAGAGCCCCTAATTAAGTTGGAAACATGAATTTTTGCATACGTATAAAACAGCGAAAATCATGGCAATCCATAAAGCGTGCCTCATTTGGGTCGATACAGCTCAAATCAATGAGTCATGTTGAAAATTTCCGAAGGAAGAAACGAGATTTTTGTTAATACAGAAAGTTTCGGCCCGGCCGATGTTTCACCGGCATTTTCGACAGAACAGTCTGCAGTTTTTAATGAGCGCTTGAAAAGCGTCTTCAAAGTTTAATCCTGTGAGCATTGCTTCCTTTATAATTTGCACTCACGTCTTGTGTCAGTCATGACTGATAATTATAAACAGTGAAATACATGGCAATTCAAAAAGAGTGCCTCATTTGGGTCGATACAGCTCAAATCAATGAGTCATGTTGAAAATTTCCGAAGGAAGAAACGAGATTTTTGTTAATACAGATAGTTTCGGCCAAGCCGATGTTTCACCGGCATTTTCGACAGAGCAGTCTACAGTTTTTAATGAGTGCGTGAAAAGCATCTTCAAAGTTTAATCCTGTGAGCATTGCTTCTTTTATAATTTGCACTCACGTCTTGAGTCAGTCATGACTGTTAATTATAAACAAGCTGAATACCTCAGACCACACGACAAATCATAAAATTTTCAAAAAGTCTTATATTATTTACTGCTCCGGTCTCTAACTTGTATATTTTAAGCAATTTTTCTAAACTAACAGATTTTTCAAAAGGTTAAAGTGTTTTGAAAGGAATATTAAACGAAACCCTCTGTGCGATTTGTGATCACACTTACCCACTTGTTTGTAAAATGAGCTAGAGAGCTGGAAGAATTATTAAATTCATTGTCTACAATTCACTAGGCAGTCCCACCAATCTATTTTCAAGTTCAACTGCCTCTTTCTCCATTTAAACTACTAATTTTAATACGTTAATAAGTAAACTACATGGTTTAGGGTCTTTACTGCTCAAGTGCGGCGAGAACTTTTCTTCCCTGGGTAAGTACTAATTTATTATTTATTAAAACAAAAACTACAGTTATCCCCCATGAGCCAGTTAAATAAACTACGAATCTGGTCACAATGAGTGATTTAATTCTTTGTTTTCTTTTGTTTTGTTGTCTGTTTCCCCCTTTTCTTTTTGAACAAATTGTGGTATCGGAATGCGGTTGCACCACAACACTTGTCAAATAGTCGGAAATTTCGTGGCTATGAAAATTTCAAGTGTTTTTACTTTTCTACAAAAAATCCGACATTTTGACTCTTTGACTCTTGACTCGATGTTTATTTTTAAAAGAAAATGTAATGTGTACCTTAAGAGCGTAGCAATATATAATTTTTTAAAAAGAATGTTAGACCTCCAGACAGATATACATATCACTTATGTCTTCTAATAAAACTTATATGGGATCGAAAAAAGGGGAAAAATACTGCAAAACATGCTAAAATAGAAACGCAAAAGAGCTTAGAATAATTTCGTTTTAGGCAGTTTTTTGTCTTAGGAGGCATAAATATTTTATACTCTTTCGCATAAATGTATTGTACTCTTTCAGCCGATACCTCGAAGTTACTCCGTATAAAGTATTTCTGTGTGGACAAGTTTTTGCTGTAGAAAAATAGGAGTATACATAAAAGTACAGTAAAACTTGTCTAGCAGAAACCTGTCTTAAATTGAAAAATGTTTGTGGACCCAGCGAAATATGCAATACAGTTGTAATACACGCTGTACCTTCTAAGGTCTGAAAATGCATTATTTAAGAGTTCCGTGCACTTCCTCTCAACTTATTTTAATTTACTCTACTTACCATATGTGTAACAAAGAAAGGAAGAGGAAAAAATGTCAGATTGGCAAATTTTTCTCATTCAAATCAACTAATAAATGCTGCCATTTGAATGTGCGAGACATGTTCTTTCTTGCCTTACTCCCGTTAAACTATCCATAAAATGGATCAAAATAAGAGAAAGTTTTATTGATCATTTGAGATTTTTTTTTCATTTACAAAGGATATTTTCATTTCAACCTCCGATTGGGCGTAAAATAAAGGCAATTTGAATAACAAAAATGGTTTTATAACCAGGAGTGAAATATACCGTATATACTCGTGTATAAGTCGATCCCCCCTTCCCTTTCTTCAGCAAAATTTTGAAAAAAAATGAATTTTCGTGTTTAAGTCGAACCACATTTCTGGTAGTATGTTGAAAAATGACTTGTAATCGAGAATTTAAAAAAAATTATAAATTTCCATTAAATTAGTAAATTTTTTAACGTTTCTAATCAAGATTCTTTTTTTTTTTAATTCAACGTTTTAAAACTGTGTAATTATGTAAAACCGAAGGGGCTTAAACTATTTTGAAACCTATTCACATCCATTCAATGATACTTAAAAAAAAAAAAAATTCTTTCAAGAATCTATTCAAGCGTTATTTACAAGAGTAAACAACTTCTTAGACTGCTAAAATATGGTACTTCTTTGCATTGTAGGACTTTTAGGAGAGATATCTAGAAGCATTCTCAATTTGAATTCTTTTTAAAAAGGGGATTAAAATCTTGACAGGAATGCTCCTGTATTAAAGGGATTCTGTGGCAAGAGTAAATGGGTGCATTATTGTTGAGCTTTTTTTGCCACTCACAGGGATATGACTATTGTCCGCTTTTATCTCTCATGTGATTAACGTGAGAGATAGGTACATGTGATGCGTATGAGTTTATCGCTCGTTTGTCTTTCTCCCTCCTGATAAATAGTTCATCTCTAATAACGTAGAAATAAACTGAGAAAGAACAATTTCCAAAGAAGGTTTATTTAAGATAATCTGTAGTTTAAAAATGTTATTGTTTAGATGTAGTAATCTTACTTGGAGTTCTGGATTTAGAATTGTAAGCAACAAGTAAACTACTTACTGATTAGCATGTTATTAAAACTGAATACTAGAGTTTTCTGTTTTCAAAATTTAATACACCTCAAATTTATAATATATATATAAATTTATTAATCCATATATATATATAAAATTGATAAGAGAGTAAAAAAGAGACTTAAGTAGTTTAGAAAACGAAATAATTTATCACTTTATTTTTTGAGAAAATTTCAGACTGATTTTTATAACATATATATAATAACTGTGTCGTATATAATTGATAAGAGAATTATATGTAAAAGAGATTAATGGGGAGGTGCGTATTAACTGAATGTGTTAAATAATATAAAATCTTTAGTAATTTTTTTAGCAATTCTGTTTTGAAAATTCCATTTAACTCATTTCAATTAATGCCATATAACATACGTACAGTATGTTATATGGATCCATTTTTCCACATTAAATACGAGAATAAGTAAAAAATAAATACGATAAATAATTTTAATAATGGTTGCTAGGATAGACCCTACTCGAAGTAGCCATGGGAACCAGTGTTTAATTCAGACACTTTTCTCCGGGAGGGATTTCTGTAGCTCCGTGGAGGGGGGGGGGGGGATTATAAAGTTCCGTGGAGGAAATTGCAATTTTTGACACTTGAAAACACACAATCACAAATCTTCCGGGGGGGGGACATCTCATTGCTCCGGGGGGAGATCCCCCCGGCCACCCCCTGAAATCAACACTGGTAACAGTGCAAAAATACCCAAGCGAATGGTTTGAAATTTAATATATAGAATCATTGCAAATTTTGTCGAGTCATTTCAAATTTTATGAAAATTGAATCAAAACTTAAAAGATATTAATAAAAGTTTTCTTCATTCTATTAAATCCTATCATACGTAATTAATTCAATTATATCCTATGATAGGTAATGATTCTATGTTGCCATGGTAATAATTCTATTAAATCCTATCCTACGCAATTAGTTCAATGATATCCCAAGATAGATAATGATTCTAGGTTGTCATGATGATGACGTCCTATTGAAGATGGAATCCTATTATTTCCGTATTATGGAATTTAATTTATAGAATCGTCATAAATTTTGTATTCATGCCTTTTTGCATAAGGGTGCAACAACTATTGCACCAAGATCTGAATATTTATAAAACTAGTTATAGTATGAACGCACCTCATTTGTCACGTTTGACATACAATTTCCGACTTGTTAGTTTTTGTTGCCGTATTTTTAAAACTAATGGAGCAAGAATAAAAAATATTTATCATTAGATTAGAATTTAATTTTTGGCCTTTTTACGTTAAAGTCTAATATTCACCAGATTTACATGCATTTGCAATTATAAGTCATAAACTTTAAAGCTACCGCTGCACGGTGGGTGTTTTACCGATTCTAGCTGGCCAAAAGTGTTTTTGGCATCAATATAATCGCATCGTCATGAAATTGAAAAATGTTACTGATATTCACTATTGAATGTTAGGTATTGCAAAATCTAGCGTGTAGCAGTCATATTTTCGTTACAGGGGCATTCAAAAGTATTTCTTTACAGTACGGCCTATGGAGGAAAATCGTTTGCGCTGGTTTTTAATGTTAAATTTAAAAGTATTCGTACATCCTGAAAAATCGGTACATTTGCCGTCCCGTGCAGAGGTTATGCAGGACAGGTCTTGGAGTCCTTGAAAATCGGGACACCAGGCAACACGAGTCATAGCGTACTTGCCAATTCTCCAGTTTTTAACAGGAGATTTGTTCAGATAAACATATTTGAGTCCAGGGCTTAATCTCTAAAAAAGGTATCGGATCTCTAATCTTCCGAATTAATGTCACTCACCCCCTTACTTTTATATATCACACATTTCCAAAATTTCAAGCAATTTCATCTACCGCAAAATAATTTTATTAATACATTTTGACTATGTCTATTTTTTTATAATAAAATCTAATAGTGAACCGACTAAAAACTTTAAAATCAACGGTGGGGAGTGTTAAGAAAATGTTACACGCCATGATTTTCTTTGTAGTAAAATACAACACACAGCGCTGTTCAGGTAAGGCATCCGTATGCAGTGTTTATAAATGAAGGCGGGTTCCCACTAATATTTACATATTCACTAAAAATAATGGAAGTGCTGCAACAGTGCTCCTGTGAGATTTGGCGAAAATTAATCACCGGTCGGAACTACAATGCTAAAAAATTTAAATTAAAAGTGAAATTTATTTATTTCAATTAGAGAAATTTTTTAATTAAAACACGCAAAACTTTTTCAACTGTGTTTCATGAATTTCACCATTCATAATCTCAAATTTCAAAACGTACGCATACGAAATGCTTCAAAATAGTTTTAAATCATGCAGAACATATTTCTTCAAAGATCAGTCGAGTGAAATTATTTTATATCAATTAGGAAAATTTTTGACTTACAACACGCAAAACTTTTCAATTATGAATGACGAATGCCACTCTTCAAAAACTCAAATTTCAATAATTCCTCATACGAATTACTTCAAATTAGTATTAAATCACGCAGAACATGTATCTTCAACGATCTGTCGAGGGAAATTTCTTTATTTCAATTGATAAATGATTTCACTTACAAAATGCAAAACTTATTGAACTTCATATTTCACACGTGGTCATACAAAAACTCAAATTTCGAATTCTATTCATACGAATTACTTCAAAATAGATTTAAACCACGTGGAACAGGTTTCTACTCAAAACTGTCCAGCAAAATTTTATTATTTCAAATAGCAAATTTTCGAACTTAAAATACGCAAAACTTTTCAGAGAGAGATTACACTTGTAGATGTTCTTTTATTCACAATTCAAAAAGTACTCATACGAATTTCTTCAAATAAAGTTTAAACGAAGCAGAACATTCTTCTGAACATATATGTTGTCTTATATTTTCAAATTTACTAACTGAAAAATTTTGTACTTAAAACTCGCAATACTGAAACTTTCAAAAGCGAAATTTTCAGATCAAAACAACAATTTTCAGTTATCTTCAACAATTTATGAATGTTTTATGCAGAAATGCTTCTTTTTATCAAATCTTTCTTCAATAATTTATTATTGATAATCTATTTTTTCTCAAATTGAAAAAACGTTTTAACGGACTTTTCAATTTTGAACAAACAAGCGCGTCGAACTAGAGAGAGACCGCCGGCACGCACCAGGGAACAATTTAACGGAAAAGACCTCAGAGTAAAGATAAGCAGTTATATGACAAGTAATAAATAAAGTTGCTATTGTTAGGCACGTTTAGTTGTTCGATGTTAAAAATTTTTGTCGGGATCAATTATGTAACATATACCAAGTAGCTACGAGAAAAGATCATAGAAATAACTTGATAAATAAAAAAGTTGCTATTGTTAAGGAAAACCTTAACAATTATGAAAAATGAAAGTTTATGGAAAGGGACGAGATAAGCATACGTTAAATAATGTGGTATTAAAGTCACTTTTATAAGTTTTCTATTAAATGATTCCCTAAAGACGCCAGAAACCTTAAATGATTTTCAATAATTAATTTTAAAATGAACTGGTAGTTATTTCATTAGTTTAACACATTACTATTACATTTCCCATAGAGAAAAAGACGTGGTCAGAAATAGCGTTGATGGTCCTTAAAGGGCCAAGTCTATATTTAACACGAAACAAGAAATTGCACATCACAAAGCTCATCTTTTCCTTCAGTCAATAAATTTTAATTTATTAACATTAGAGAAAGCTGGTGTTGGCTGAAAGCAAACAAAATGAATTGCGCAATCCATGAATACAATTCTGAGAACAAGCAATGAAAATTTAATTTTAGAGAAGTCTGGTAGTGGTAAAAAGCAAACAATTATTGCATAATCAGACCATCCAACGGTTTTTAAGAAAACGGAAGATAAAGTTGGCAAGGTACCAAGATTTAAAAATTAATTTAAGAAAGTGGGTAGGCTAGAATGTTTCTAAGCCACATAATAACAGCTTAAAAATAGTTAAAAGCTTTTAACAAAAAAGAAAAAATATGTAAAATCAAGTTTTAATGATGGGGAATAACCCATGTACACTACCATCGAAGAAAAAAATTAAATTTACTAATAATTAGCAGAGTTACAGCTCAAGTAATGACACTAAACATCCTAAAGTACATCTTTTCCTTCACTCGATGAGATTCAAGTTTTACTTTTAGAAAATTCTGGTAGTGGCTGAAAGCAAACTAAATGAATTGCGCAATCCTCAAATGAAAACAAAATGATTAAGTAACAGTCTGGTATTGGAGTTGGCTATCTGCCAGGAAAAAATTTTAAGAAAAGCATTTTATAATAATTGGCAATAATTAGCTTCCTAATTAACTTAGAAGCTTAAAATTTCAGATATAGGTTAAGAAAAATATTTATGGGCCAAAATTTTATAACAATTGAATAATTAGCTAATGAGTTATTAAGAAAAATAGTGTGGCGCCGGAGCGCCTGCAGTACATTTTGAAATCACAATGATAAAATATTTCATTCTTTCTATATTAAATTAGACACAGAAAAATCTTAATAAACATGAATTTGCACATCACAAAACCCGTCTTTTCCTTCAGCCAATAAAATTTTAATTATTAATATTAGAGAGAACTGGTAGTGGCCGAAAGCAAACAAACGATTGGGCAAAACATAACATTTATCAAGACTCCTAAATTAAAGAATTTTAGAAATTTAAGGAAAAACTGGTTATGCAAAACAATAAATTATGACTGCACAAAGATCCTCCAATGACACTATCAATTAAAAATTTCTGATTACTTAATTACTAGGTATTAAATGAAGTAGTGGATATATAGTAATTAGTATACATGATTATATCAAAACTGATGTTAGCGAGATGACAGGTTCTCAACCAGTCAATAGTGACAATTATAAGAACAACATTACAATACATTTTTAACTACATGGACTGATCAATTCCGAACATATCAATAAAATCCGCGAAAACCTACTAATTTTAACTTTAACAAATTAATTACAAAGATAAGAAGTTATATGATAAGTCTATGGACAGGGCCGAAACTAGCCTTTTTTGCAAACATGGATTTTGGCGCCTCCCCCCCCCCCCCTCCTTCGCAAAGTAAATTTACAAAGACACGTAGTTTCTATTAGCCGACTTATTTTAAAATTTAAAATATGTAATACTGAACTATGCAAACAGCTTTGTGAAATATTGATTCATTAAAACCTTGAAAACAGGGAATTGAATACGGAATAAAATAAGATTTCGCCTGATAAAGGATCCTACTACCATATCATCTTTAGATTCTTCTATATGCTTTGGCATACTCCAGGCAGGAAGATTTTAAACAATACCGTGCTAAACATATGCATGAGAAAAATCGACAACCAAAATCTTCATTTGGCGCCCCCTTCTCCTGCCGCCCGGGGCGCATGCCCCCATGCCCCCCCCCCCGTTAGTTTCGGCCCTGCTATGGAAAAGACAGAAGGGACAGATGAACTGGCCGAAAAGGGGTAACAGAAAAAGAAATAAAAGGGAATAAAAAAAGAAAAGTGCCCAGCTAAACTGATGGCATTGAGCTCACAGGCTATTCACACTAATTTTACATTATACTCTTATTTTACAGAATAATGCCGCACAAAAAAATAAGTGAAGGGGGTTTAGACCCCGTTTCCCCCCTTTATACTTAAACCAATAAACCTACAAAATCTAATCAGGGAAGTTCCTTAACATAGTAAACCGGTATACCAAATTGGAGCAAATAGAATAATTCTGTATGAAAAATTCATTTATCTAAATTAAGGGGTTTCACTAGCCTCCCTTTTATCCTTAAAAAATGAACCCCCTAAAACTAATCAGGAAGCAACTTAACATAATAAACCGGTATAGCAAATTTGGAGCAAATCTAATAATCCTGCATGAAAAACCCATTTATCTAAATTAAAGGGGGTGGACTAGCCCCCTTTTCCCCCCATATCCTTAACCAATGAATCCCCTAAACGAATCAGGTAAGCTCCTTAACATAATAAACCGATATACCAAATTTGGAGCAAATCGAATAATTCTGCATGAAAAACCCGTTTATCTAAATTAAGGGGGGTAGACTAGCCCCACTTTCCCCCTTTATCCTTAACCAATGAACCCCCAAAACTAATCAGGGAAGCGCCTTATCAGAATGAACCTAGAACAAAAATTTGAAGCAAATTGGATATTTCTATCAAGAGTTATCGCGTTACGTACGTACATACGTACATACAGTACCGGCGCGCGGCGGGAACATAAGTTCTCAGGCTTTGATAGCCTGTGAGCTAAAAAAGCAATTAAAAAGATAACTAAAGCAACATTACTGAAAGGGACAAAGAACAAATTTCGAAAACAAACCAACGCGCATCAAAATGGTTACAAAGGGTCAGGCGAGGGAAGGGGACTATTAAAGTAAACAATTTCGAAAATCCAACAAGTAGAAAATCTGTGCAAAAAGGCCACTTCATGAAAAAACGAAACCAGAAGATGAAAACCAAAGTGGAAAATAAATTTAAGTAAAAAGGGGGAGTGGGATTTCAGTCCTGCATCACTTTCAAGTGCTAGGATAGACCCTAACTCCTCGAAGTAGCCATGGGAGCCAGTGTTGAATTCAGACACTTTTCTCCGGGAGGGATTTCTGTAGCTCCGGGGGGGACATTATAGAGTTCCGTGGGGGAAATTGCAATTTTCGACCATTGAAATGACAAAACATATAATCTTATTTTTTTTTTTTTTTGGGGGGGGGGGGGGAACCAACACTAGTAACAGCGCAAAAACTGCAATAGCGAATGGTTTGAAATTTAATAGATAGATTTGTTGCAAATTTTGTGGAGTCCTTTCAAATTTTATGAAAATTGAATCAAAACTTATAAGATATTAATAAAAGTTTTCTTCATTCTATTAAATCCTATCATACGTAATGAATTCAATGATATCCCATGATAGGTAGTGATTCTAGGTTGCCATGGTGATAATTCTATTAAATCCTATCCTACACAATTAGTTCAATGATATCCCAAGATAGGTAATGATTCTAGGTTGTCATGATGATGACGTCCTATTGAAGATGGAATCATATTATTTCCGTATTATGGAATTTAATTTATAGAATCGTCATAAATTTTGTATTCATGCCTTTTTGCATAAGAGTGCAACAACTATTGCACCAAGATCTGAATATTTATAAAACTAGTTATAGTACGAACGCACCTCATTTGTCACGTTTGACGTACAATTTCCGACTTGTTAGATTTTGTTGCCGTATTTTTAAAAGTAATGGAGCAAGAATAAAAAGATTTATCAATAGATTAGAATTTAATATTTGGATTTTTTATGTTAGTCTCACATTCACCAGATTTAAATGCATTTGCAATTATAAGTCATAAACATTAAAGCTACCACTGCACGGTGGTTGATTTACCGATTCTAGCAGGCCAAAATTATTTTTGGCGTCAATGTAGTCGCATCGTCAAGAAATTAAAAAAATGTTATTGATATTCACTATTGAATGTTAGGTATTGAAAAATCTTGCAGTCATAATTTCGTTACAGGGATATTATAAGTATTTCATTTCATTACGGCCAATGGGGGAACATCGTTTGCGGTGATTTTTAATGATGTTTCATAATTTCAAACACTTTGAAAATTTATATACATATCTATGAAGTGCACTACAAGATGATTGCTATAGAATAGGGTATGGATAGCATTTATCGATCATTTACTGGGACACTAAAAAAAAAAATTGTTACATTACGGTCTATGGAGAAAATTTTTTTGTGGTGTATTTTGTTCATGTTACACTATTTCAAAAGTATTTAAATTGATCTCTGAATCTGAATTGATCTTTGAATTAAATCTCTGAGGTGCTCTGTAAGATGTTTACTATTGAATAGGATGCACCATTCATCTTTCATATACAGGGACACACAAAATAAGTGTTATATTTTTCTCTGTATGATCAATAATGATGGAAGTGCGTTTTCAGTTGTGAAACACTTTTTTAAACTATAAAATTGCATACTCTTTAGTATGTATAAATTCCATAAATCATATACAGGGCTGCACAAAACATGTGTACATTTCCGTTTATTGACGGAAATTGCTGACGATGAATTTTCAACTGTGTTATGCATTCAGTAACTGTTTACAAATTATTACTTAGGCATGGTAAAATGGGTTAAATGCATGGATTATCGAGACAAGTCCTTTGATAATCTATACATAAACATATCCGTGTAAGTGACTATTCCAGGAAAATGTCTTTTAAAAAGCAGGCGAAGTCATTTATCAATCGCCAAGTAAATTATTATTTATGCGCACCCAGAAAATCTTTTTGTTCATATTCTGAATTAAAATTATTGTACTTAACGCTTGTTAACCACTTTGTATGTAACATGTATCGATTCATTGCAAAAAGAGCTTTAAAACGATATAAATTGTTTGTATTTTGGTTAAGTATTAAGAAAGCCGGAATTTTCTCGCTGTTGAGCAGATGTTTTGAGATACACCCTAAAAGGAAAGTGCTAGAAGTCACTAGAAAAATGAGTTAAATGTATGGATTATCTAGACATGTTCAGTCATAATGTATAAATGAACATATCCAATATCCATGTAAGTGACTATTCCAGGAAAATGTCTTTTAAAAAGCATGCAAAGTCATTTATCAATCGCCAAGGAAATTATTTATGCGCACCCAGAAAATCTTTTTATTCATATTCTGAACTAAAATTGTTATACTTAACGCGTGTTAATTGCTTTGTATGTAACATGTATAGATTCCTTATAAAAAGAGCTTTAAAACGACACCAATTGTTTGCATTTGGGTTAAGTATTAGCAAAGTTCTGAATAATTATTTGTATTAATTAATCTGTGACTTGCGCCACTCTGTCTCTTAATGCTCTAGTTAAAGCTTACATTGAAACATTTCATCAAAAAAGTGCAGCTGCGAAAAAAAAAAGTCATAATTATAAATAATTAGTAATATCTCTGCTATTAATGAACCTAAATGCATAAAATTAGTATCATTGGAAAGCTTATTTTACGAGGAATCGATACATATTACATACAAAGCAATCGGTGCACGTTAAGTATGAAAATTTTCAATAATAAGACGAAACAGGAAAGATTCATAGAAATTGCAATTGAAAAAATCATTTGTAACCGTTAAAATTAGAGAACAAATTTTCGACACATATAAATACCTGAAACGGAGTATGTTTTTGTAGGAAAGGCTGATGAGTAGTTTCAGAGATAGTTCGAATCTAATACTCGTGAGCCTTTCACACTTTTACGTTCTTCAAGCTTTAAATATTTATAAAGAATTTTCTACAAGGGCCAATGAATTTTAAATCACTACAAGAGGGTTTAAACGGCGTTAAGTAATAGGATTTGGGTCATTCCATGTCAGTTCAGGCAGGCATGTAACACACCATCACAGATTTTGATGAAACTACGTGTGTTTGTTCCTTTTATTAAGATATGATTCCCAGTATTTTTTTTGTTACTCCTTGGTCAAATAGTTTCTGAGAAAAAAATTGTCAAAATTTTGAATAACTGCCGTCAGTTGGTTTTCTTGACTGCTCGATTTTCAAATGTAGCATGACATAAATATGATCACATTTCAATATCTATTCTACAAATCATCTTCAAATAATTTATGCATAATATTTACTGTACGCAGCTTATGAAAAAAATATATTGTTACGCTTATAACATTTTAAGTTTGTCTAAAAAAATGTTTAATCTTTGAAGTCGTGATTTTTTTATGAAAAATAATGCATTAACTAAAATAGCATTATCAACAAAAGGCGGTATTTTTATTAAATTTATTTTTTGTGGGAGATATACTTAAAGGTGTCCTTTACCTGATTCTGAAATAAAAATAGTGGGATTTTGGGTATTTTTAGTAGTATTTCCTTTTTACAAATATTTTGAGGCGTATTTCAAATCAAATCAAGCAGAGTCATTCCATGTCAGTTCGCCTAAGACATTTAATTCACTGTCACAAATTTCAGTAAAAGTGGGTATGTTTATAGCTCATTTTAACACGTAATCACCTTTAATTTCCTTGATCCTAAGTAGAATATTTTTTAAGATAAAAAAAAATCTAAATTTTGAAATTTTTTTTAAATGTTTTTAATGACAGATCTATATTCAAAGACTGCATAAAAAAAAAAGTCATTTCAATATAAAATCACTAAATAAGTTTCAAATAATGTATACGTGACAAATAATGTAGGCAGATTATTATTTATTGTTATTTGTCATGTTTAAACGCTAAGAGTGTGTTTAATCTTGTGAATTCTTAAAATCAAGAATTTTGTGAAAAATAATGTGTTAATCAAAAATTTATTATCAACCGAAGGCAGGCTGTTATTACTTTTTTTAATTGTACGTAAAAATATCTTTTCAATAGTTATAAAATAAAAATAGTGAAAATATGAGCAATTTTAACAAAATTTTCATAAACTGTGAATGTTTAATGATAAATATTGAAGCTTTTCATGCTAAGATGTGCTATAATGACAACGATATCGCGTATTGCTACTCTTGCTTAAATATAATACATACAATAATAAAATAACAAATATTATTTACAGCAATAAAAATTAAGTTAAATAGTACCAGTTCCTTTACCAACACTACATTGCTCAACAGCCGACTTAAAATCAACAGCCCACTCTTATTGAAAAATACTTTCAACTGTTCAGATAATAAATAAACTACATTTAAAAATCTTAATATCAACTTATTATATTAAGACGATAATAACAACTAAACAACATAATGAATTTATAAATCAGCTTTTAATTGAAAATTTATGAAATGGTCCCGTTAAATGTTGTTGTTCATCGAGTCAATCAAAACAAATTATAAAAAAAAATAGTGAACCTAATATGCTGACTGCAATGACACTTCTAACAAAACTAATTAATTCATTACCATCTGAAATAAAACTCGAAAGATCAAACAGAAAAAAAAAATTCAGCTGTAGTGTGAATGTGACATACTCAATGGTTATTGAGATAGGAATGTCTTTGTGACATTTTCACCTGTATTTCAATAAAATATAAACATGTAAGCTTTTTTCATTCATAAAAATTAAGTAAAACAATTATAAAATTTTGTTGTCATTACACCAGATGTTAAATTTTTCGTTACATACTATTAGATAAGTTCTTTACTTTTAGACATTATTGACATAATATCATAAAATTTACTATATGTATTTTCTATAAGTGTATAAACAATATATATATGCTTTATTAAACATAAATGAATAATTTTTAAATAATTTGTTTGAGAACAGGGATACACACATATATGTGTTGAAAATCCATCTTTCAGCAATATTGTGATGAAATAAATCAAATTACCGTTAGTTCTTCAAATTCGAAAATATTCAAAAATAGTATCAAATTAGTTCTTCATGCTTTAAATATTTTTAAAGAATTTTCTACAAGGGCCAATGATTTGTAAATCACTACAAGAGGATTTAAACGGCGTTAAGTAATAGGATTTAGACAAACGTTTTCTTTTAATGGAAGTTATTTATTTAAAAATGACCAGAACTTTAGCATTTGAGCTAAGTTGGGAATTTTCGCTAACGCAAGGAGTACGAAGTACTGAGTTGTAATTAAAAAAAAAATAATAATAATAACACATAAGCAGGATATAAATAAATATTTAAAATAGATATTTTTTCAAGTTTTAAAAGGATTTTTATAAATACCTAAGGCAATCGAATAGCGTTTCTCATTCCTCTATAAACATACAGTAAAAATGTCTCAAACGGAAGCCTGCTTTAAACAGAAAATTTTCATGGTCCCGGCGATAAGAATGCTGGGCAATTATACAGTAAAACCGGAATCGCTAGGGGCCGAAAAAAATCTGTTTAAACCTTTTTCCGTCTTAGAAGGTATTCCCCTTTTGTCCGGTCCATTAAAAAACAAAAAAAGCATAAGTATGATTTTTTTGTCAGTTTATAAAAGGACTTTTATGAATACGTAATGCAATCGAATAGCGTTTTTTATTCCTTTGTAAGAATAGTAACTGTTTTAACCCTTGGTTTTCACAATTGGGGAAATCATAGTGGTATTTAATAATAAAATAAATACACTAGATAATTTTAAAATTCCAAAATTTTTTCAGCGAATATAGGTCTCAAGGGGTCCTTCATTAATAATTTGAGTAATGATTTAATCTTCTGCGGCCGGTTTAACCCTTTAAAGTTAATTATTTCAATTCTCATAGAATTTTTTGTGGGAAATTTTAAGACAAAATCTCATATCTCGCTTCCTATGGGCCGTAGCGCCTAAAATTTTGTCCGAAATTAGCTCTGCAGCGCCTAAAGAAACTTTTTCTCCCGCATCTTTTGGCACCCTCCGTTTTATTTTATCTCTCATAGGGGCTCCGGCACGGGGGGCGGCATGGGGCAGCTTTGTACAATTTCGTGTATTTGAGACTGTTTACCATCCGAACATCTCACAATTAATAAATTAAATATATCTTGACCTTTTTTAATAGCTGCCGTCCGGTTTCACGCCCCCCCCTCCCCAAATTATAAATTTTCGAACTTTTTTGCAATTTAAGCTATGACAATGCAACAACTTCTATTTACCATTTCATAAGTTCATTGGCTTGTCCCACCCAAAAATTTTTACCTACTTATATTTCTCTTATAATCTATAACTTTTTCATCTTCTAAAATTTTTAACCTTTCACAAGGTTGTTATATATCATTTTAAAGGTAATTACAAGCTGAATTTGTCCCAACTAATTTTCTAGAGTTTCTTTATCTTCCTCTTCCTTTAACTTATAACTTTTTGGACTTCTTTAATAATAAAGATATTTTAATGAAACAACTTCTATTCGCCTTTGACAAAGACATACATTTGGTCCCACCTCAAGATTCTCATATAACTTTAATTCTAAACATCTTATAACTATTTGAACTTTTTAGGGTTTCGTTCATCTGACAAAACCCTATTCGTCTCGCTCCTCTGTCTGTCTGTCTGTCCGCCACAGAGCCCGTTCTCAGAAAATATATATGTTGGAGAATTGAAATTTTGCATACTCATAGAAGAACACAACACATCATACGACAAATCATAAAATTTTGAAAAACTCGTACATTTAACCCTTTGGGCTCCCACGTGTGTATTTTAAACAATTCTTTCAAAGTGAGCCCCTATTTAGGTTGGAGGTGTGAAATTGTGCACATTTATAGCTGAACACCTCACATGAAATGACAAACCATAAAATTTTGAAAAAAGTCCTAAATTTAACCCTTTGGGTTCCCATATGTGTATTTTAAACATTTCTTTCTAAGTGCGGCCCTAATTAGGTTGGAGGCGTGAAATTTTGCATATTGATAGCTGAACACCATCATGTGACAAATCATAGAAATTTGAAAAAGTCTTACATTTAACCCTTTGGGATCCCACATGCGTATTTTAAGATTCTTTCTAACTGAGCTCCTTATTAAATTGGAGATTTGAAATTTTGCATACTTATAGCAGAACACCTGAGACCAGGCGACAAATCATAAAAACTTGAAAAAGTCTTATGTTTAACCCTTTGAGCTACCACATATTATTTTAAGCAATTCTTTCTAAGAGAGCACCTAATTAAGTTGGAGACATGAATTTTTGCATACGTATAAAACAGCGAAATTCATGGCAATCCGTAAAGAGTGCCTCATTTGGGTCGATACAGCTCAAATCAATGATTCTTGTTGAAAATTTCCGAAGGAAGAAACGAGATTTTTGTTAATACAGATAGTTTCGGTCCGGCCGATGTTTCACCAGCATTTTCGACAGAGCAGTCTGCAGTTTTTAATGAGCGCGTGAAAAGCGTCTTCAAAGTTTAATCCTGTGAGCATTACTTCCTTTATAATTTGCACTCACGTCTTGAGTCAGTCATGACTGATAATTATAAACAGCGAAATTCATGGATATCAATTAAGAGTACCTCATTTGGGTCGATACAGCTCAAATCAATGAGTCATGTTGAAAATTTAACGAGATTTTTGCTAATACAGATAGTTTCGGTCCGGCCGATGTTTCACCAGCATTTTCGACAGAGCAGTCAGTTGTTTTTAATGAGCGCGTGAAAAGCGTCTTCAAAGTTTAACCCTGTGAGCATTGCTTCTTTTATAATTTGAACTCACGTCTTGAGTCAGTCATGACTGTTAATTATAAACAGCAGTAGCGCCTGCCGTCTCGTGACAAAAATCGCTTAAAACACGATAGGCGATTTATTTATCAAAAAATGGAAAGCATAATTCGATTCCCAAACGCTTCCATAGTCAGGCCTGTTCTTTTTGTGCCATTACGTTTGAAAATGAGCCGGAATTTTCTCGCTGTTGAGCAGATGTTTTGAGAAACGCCTTAAAAGGAGAGTACTAGAAGTCACTAAAAAAAAAAAAAAAAATGGTTTAAATGTATGGAATATCTAGACAAATCCATTTATAATCTATACATAAACATATCCGTGTAAGTAAAAATTCCACGAAAATGTCTTTTTAAAAGCCCGCGAAGTCATTTTTCAATCGCCACGGGAAATGATTATACGTGCTCCCAAAAAATCCTCTTTTGTATTCCTATTCTGAATTAAAATTTATACTTATCGCGTGTTAATTGCTTTGTATGTAACATGTATCGATTCCTTGTAAAAAGAGCTTTAAAACGACACCAATAGTTTGCATTTGGGTTAAGTATTAGCAAAGTTCTGAATAATTATTTGTATTAATGTATGTGTGACTTAGACCACTCTGTCTATTAATTAATGCTACAGAAAAAGCTTACATTGAAACATTTCATCAAGAGTGCAGCTGCGAAAAAAAAAAAAAAAAATCATTATGAATAATTAGTAATATCTGTGCTAATAATGAACCTAAATGCATAACATTAGTATCATTGGAAAGCTTATTTTACGAGGAATCTATACATGTTATATACAAAGCGATCGGTGCACGTTAAGTATGAAAATTTTCAATAATATGACGAAACAACAAAGAGCGTTGATATCGGAAGAATTACAATTGAAATAATCATTTGTTACCGGTAAAATTATAGAACAAATTTTCGACACTGTAAATAGCGAAATCGGAGTATAGTAAGTAAGAAAGTCTAGGACGCATTTGAGATGGTTTGGAATCTAATGCGACCCAAGACTTTCGCATTTTACTTTCTTCACGCTTTAAATATTTTTAAAGAATTTTCTACAAGTGCCAATGAATTGTAAATTACTAAAAGAGGATTTAAACGGCGTTAAATAATAGGGTTTAGAGAAACATTTTCTTTTAATGGAAGTTATTTATTTTAAAATGACCAGAATTTTAGCACTATTTGAGATAATTTGGGAATTTTCGCTAACGCAGGGGGTCAGAAGTACTGAGTTGTAATTAAAAAAAAAAAAATACATAAGCAGGATAAAAATAAAAAATATTTTTTCAAGTTTAAAAAGGATTTTTATAAATAGCTAAGGCAATCGAATAGCGTTTCTCATTCCTCTATAAACATAGACAGTAAAAATGTCTCGAACGGAAGCCTGCTTTAAACAGAAAATTTTCATGGTCCCGGCGATAAGAATTCTGGGCAATTATACAGTAAAACCGGAATCGCTAGGGGCCGAAAAAAATCTGTTTAAACCTATTTCCGTCTTAGGAGGTATTCCTCTTTTTTCCGATCTATTTAAAAAAAAAAGTATATATTTTTTTCAGTTTAGAAAAGGACTTTTATGATTACGTAAGGCAATCGAATAGCGTTTTTTATTCCTTTGTAAGAATAGTAACTTTTAACCCTTTGTTGCCAGCCCAAATGTTTCAATAAAATGAGTAAAATATATTTTTTCAAATTATGCTTTTCTGCGCATCATAAACCATTTTGACGATTTCTAATCATAGTTCGAAAACTACTTGGAAGAAAAAGTTGAAATTGACAATTCGCATAAAGCAGGACATAATATAAATCTATCAAAAAAGTTGTAGGTTGCAATTCATTTTTTATTTCGCGCATTAATTTCATAATTCCCATTATAATAAATTTTTTAATATTACAAATTCAATGTATATATGTTTGGGTTTTTTAGTATTATAACCATACAAAAAAAATGATCACATTAGGATGATAATTTCAGGAGATATTAATAAAAATATGAAAATGTAATTTAACGTTAGAAGATCTCAATTGTGGATTTTTATAATTTAAAAACCGATCATCCAAATGCAATTTCATTTCTAGGCATAGTTTGAACCAAAGATTTAAAATATGTTGTCAAAATTGGGAGTTGCCTTTGAAAAAAAAAAGTACGGGCTGGCTTTGATTTGTGCATGGTCCCCTAATTAAATTTTATATACATCATTTAAAAGTAGACCTTATTTTTTATCGTTTGGTACCAGTAATTTTCATTTATTATAATTAGTTGCAGAGTTAGTCGGGGTGTTTATTTTTTTCCCACTACTGTACATTTTCAAGCATTAGGTATCACATTATTTTTAGGTTATCTTAAGTATTTTTTAATGATACGTGGAGAATGATTTTGTAATGATACACATGAATAACAGTGTATAAAGAACAGTTTTTTCTCTTTATTTAAATCAAATTTTGATTTTTAAAGTTACTTGAAACATTTATTTTACGTTAACATAATGGACCTTTAGGTGCGTTCGTAATTAAATACGTAGTAACTATAGTCGTAGTCTGACCCATCCGTCCGCCTGTCTTCATATAACAGCCAGTGTTGAATTCAAACACTTTTCTCCGGGAGGGATTTCTGTAGCTCCGGGGGGGGGGCATTATAGAGTTCCGTGGGGGAAATTGCAATTTTTGACCATTGAAAGCACAAAATCTCAAATTCCGGGCCGGGGGGGCATCTCATTGCTTCGAGAGGGGGGAGACCCCCCCCCCGGGCCACCCCTTGAAATCAACACTCATGGGAACTTTTGCCGGTGTATGCCCAAAGAACGTAGAGGATTTCAATTTCTTGGGTATGCCTACGATACCAAGCAAGCTCAGATCACGAACACGCAATGGTTCCCCACGGTCGCTGGCAATCGCAAAGACCTAACGGGCGATACTTACCGAATGGTGCTACAACCAGCCAGGACTCCAAATGTAATTACATTTCTGCAGCTAGAAATAATAACTTGAAGAGATTAGTAGATATCAACATTCTTATCAAATAATACTTGAAAGTACTTGAAAAAAGCTGAATCATGCTTCCTTTGAATAATATAATAGATGATGACGAAAAATTCATAAATAATGAAGCAAAGTCGGTAATCTTCCTTAACCCTTTCAGCGGCAGAAGAATTCTGTTCGTAAACTGATGAAATAATTGACTGACACCAGAATATTTACAAAAGGCCGAGAAGCGATAAAAACAAAAATTACAGTAAGAAAAAATTACAGAAAATCAACAGAAAGAAATTTTTTTAAACACGCACAAAAAGCAGAGAGTAAACGTAACACGACCACGAGTAAAAACTATAGATACCGTTACGGTTCATTCTGTGTCTGGCACTCCTCGTCGCTGTTCGGAAATCATTGAGTCTACATTTCTGAGCGCGAGATAGAAATACACTCCTAAGCGAGAGACACGCTACGTCACATACCATATAGGCGCTTTAGTAAACAAAGAAAGATGTTTAAGCTTCGGATTTTCAAAACCTCTTTTTCTCTGGGCTCTTGAGCGCAGTATTTATGAGCTCCGGTGAATTCCGACTAATTTTTAAATATCCTCTACAAACAAAAGTAGGAGCTCCATCAGAAATTAACCGCTGCCTACAGCGTAAACATTCTGGGTTTTTTTTTATGACTTCGTTACTAATCGGGTCATAAAGTACAATAAATCCTTTTAAAATGGAACCTGCCTATAACGGAATACTGTTCTAAACTTAAATTTCGCTGTACCTACGGAAAGCATACACTGCAATTATACCTGCTAAGATGAAAATCTGTTTAAAACGGAATTTTTCTACGGTCTCTTGTGATCCCATTTTATCAAGTTTTCTATACTAAATAAACGCAATTTTTTTTAAAAGTAATATCTGTGAAAGCGGAATTGCGTGTATAATGAATTTTTTTCTTTTAGAACAAAATTCCGTTATAAACAGGCTCATTTTCACAGGATTTACTGGACAAAGTACATTAAAACCTGTAGAAAAACATAGCTATGAACAGCAAAAAATCCGTTTTGGACAGGCTCCCGTCTAGTCAGATAGGATTTGTAAGATATCCCTTTCGAAGGAACTACGAGCATTTTCCTTTATAGACAGGTCCCGTCTTCTCGGGTTTCACTGTATTAAGTTCCACTCGATGAAGACTCATGTATAGCAGGATACCAAAATAAATTTTAAAATATTTGTGCATCCTCAAAATCGGGATGTTTGCTGTTCCGTGCAGTTGTTACGCGGGACAGGTCTTGGAGCTTTTGAAAATCGGGACACCTGGCAACACTAGTCATAGCATACTTGCCAATTCTCCATTTTTTAACAAGAGATTTGTTGAAATAAACATATTTTAGCCTATGGCTTCATTTTATAAAAAGTAGAGAAGCTCTAATATTCTGCAGTAATGTCTCCCTCCTCCCTCTTACATTTATCTATTATACATTTCCAAAATTTCAATCAATTTAGTCTTCAGCAAAATACTTTTATTAATAAATTTTGAATTCATCGATATGCATTTTTATGCAAGAAAATCTAATAAAGGAACTGAGCAAAAACTAAAATTAGGGTTGGGGAAATCTAAGAAAATCTTGCACGCCATACTTTTCTACACACAGCGCTGTTCAGGTAAGGCTTCAGTACAGTATTTATAAGCGGCGGTAAAATTTTAAATATTTACTTAAATATTTACTAAAAATACAAAGTGCTGCAGTTCCGTTCCTGTGAGCTTTTCGGCGAAAATTAAGCCCCGGTTGGAGCTAAAATTTTCATCAGTAAGAATATTTTTCAAACAAGAACAAAAAACAGTAAACGCAACGCGAGATTCTGGCACCCCTCGCCGCCGTTTGGAAATCATTAGTCTACACTTCTGAGAGATAGATAGAAGTATACTCGTGACACCCTACGTCTCATACTATGCAAGTGCTTTGGTAAGCAAAGAAAGATGTTTAGGCTTCTTTTTTTTGGGGAGACCTGTTCCTCTGAGCTCAATATTTATGAGTTCCTGTGAATTCTGACTAATATCTAAATATTCACTAAAAATAAAGAAGTACCGCAGCTGAGCTTCGGCGCAAATTAAATACTGCTTCTGCCTATAGTGTAAACCTTCTGGGGTCCCCCCCCCCCTACGACTGTAGTACCGTTTGGTACAGGTACTCGCACAGTCAGGTGGATTTGTAAGGTATTACTTTCGAAGGATCTATGGGCACTTTCCGCTATAGGGAGGTTCTGTCTTCTAGGTCTTCACTGTATTAAGTTCCACTCGATGAAGAATCATGTATAGCAGGATATGAAAATAAATTTTAAAATGTTTGTACACCCTGAAAAATCGGGACATTTGCTGTCCGTGCAGTGGTTACGCGGGCAAAGGTCTCGGGGACCTTGAAAATCGGGACACCTAGCAAAACCAGACTTAGCATACTTATATAGCATAAAATACCCAGAAGGTTTACTCTATAGGCAGAGGCAGTGCTTAATTTGCGACGGAGCTCAGCTCCGGTTCTTCTTTGTTCGTAGTGAATGTTTAAAAATCAGTCAGAATTCACCGGATATCATAAATACTACGCTCATGAGCCCAAAAGATCAGAGCTTCCAAAAAACCGAAGCCTAAACATCGGTCTTTGCTTACCAAAGCACTTGCATAGTATGAGACGTAGGGTGTCGCGCGCATAGGAACATACTTCTATCTAGCGCTCACAAGTGTAGATTCAATGGTTTCCGGACGGCGACGAGGAGTGCCAGATTCTGAATGAACTGCAACCGTATCTTACTGCTCTTACTCGTGGTCGCGTGGCGTGTACTTCGTTTTTTGTTTTGCTTTGAAAAAAATTCTTACTGGTCAACATTTTAGCCTGAACCGGTGCTTAACTTTTTTTCCGAATCTCACGGGAGCGAAACTGCGCACTTCTTTTATTTTTAATAAATATTTAAGTATTAGTAGAAACCCACCTTTGCTTATAAATACTGCATACCGAAGTCTTACGTGAACAGCGCTGTTTGTTGTATTTTAATAGTTGATACAAAAAAATCATGCCGAGTAGGATTTTGTCAAAATTCTCCACTCCTGATTTTAATGTTTTTACTTAGTTCATTTATTAGATTTTATTATATAAAAATGCATATCGATATAGTCAAAATATATTAATATAATTATTTTGCTTAAGACAAAATTACTTCAAGTTTTTGGAAATGTATAAATATAAATGGAAATGGGAGGGGGGGGGGGGAATCAACATTACGTATATTCTTACTGCAGAGTATTAGAGCTCCGGTAGTTTTACTCTTGGAAATTAAGACCTGTACCGAGGTTATGCACTAAAGAGTATACGCTATAGCTATGGAGGGTATACGTACTCTCTTAATGATACCAGAAAGTATTCAGCGTATACCCTCCACTACATCCCTGGTCTGGTTCCCGATTTAAATGCCGTTGTCCCCATTTTCGTCTTCCCGCCCTCCGTTTTGGTGATACTGGATCTGTCAACAGTAGCTATAGAGATCAAGTCTTAAAAAGATGAGACTCGATTATTTTTTTTTTTTTCAATGTTTTAAAATTTTAAAAAGAGTAAGGAATAGCATCATACATATAAAAAATTTTAAAGTGATTGTTTATTTTGAAAAATAGGGTGCCCCTCGCAATAATTTAATGGGACATGTATTTCAGAAAATATGGTCAATGTGAGCGTTTTGAACTCAATTTCCGGAGGTGACTACGCGAGAAAGGAGAAAAACCTGCCGTCACTTGACAAAAATCGCTTAAAACCCGATAAGTGATATTTTAATTAAAAAATGGGAAATATAACTCTATTCCAAATCGCTTACATAGTCAGACGCGCCCTTTTGTGCCATTACGTTTGAAAATAAGCCGGAATTTTCTCGCTGTAAACACTAACGTCTGAAATTCAGTTAAAAAAGTGTCTTAAGTGGATGGTCACATTTTAAGTGAAAAAAAGGTGTCTTACTTTTTAAGACACCCTTTTGCATCTGAAGTTAAAACATTGGAAACGTCTTAAAACGCCGCCATTTTTAAAACGCTTGAAATGTCTTAAAACGCTGCCATTTTTAAAACGCTTGAAATGTCTTAAAAAGAAGCTATTTTTTAGACATTCGAAACATCTAAAACGCTGCCATTTTTTAAACTCTTGAAACGTCTTAAAACGCTGCCATTTTTAAAACGCTTCAAATGTCTTAAAAAGACGGCCTTTTTTAGACTTTTGAAACATCTAAAATGAGGTATTTTCAGACACTCGAAACGTCTTGGATTTTTTTTTCTCTTATTTACACTGTCTCATTGACAGCAGGCTAAAACTTGGACTTACAGTCAAGCTACAAAGAAAAATAAATGTTTGCCAATTACGGAAGACTACAGCAGACTGCATACTATACTGTCATAATTTAGTTTGTACTGCAGCAAGCCATGTGCAATGTTGCCAAGTATATTTTTAAAATGCTGGCACTTAACCTTTTATATCAATTTTTAATGATGAGAACATTACCAATTAAGCATAGAAATTTTTTCAAAATTACAATTTTAAAAGAATCTACTTTGATTTTGACATATCTGTAGCAGGCCATTATTCTTTTGAAAGGACCCAATCTGCGAGTATATTCCTTAACCTGTCCTTCTAGGAATTAAAATTATTTTTTAAAAGTTACGATCTTCTTTAAGTACTTTAAAAAAATGTTTTTTCCTAGTTAATATCCAAAACACATTTATGAGCTCATTTTTAGGTGCAGATGGCACCACAATGCCTATTAATGCTTTAGATAACAACTTTTAAAGTGCGGCTGTGGAAAAAAAAAAGGTCATAATTATTATTAATAATTAGTAATATCGCTGCTAATAATTAACCTAAATGCATAAAATTAGTATCATTGGAAAGCATTTTTTATGAGGAATCGATACATGTTACATAAAAAGCTATCTTTGCAAGTTAAGGATGAAAATTTTCAATTATTCCCCCCACATGATATCGTAGGAACTACAATTGAAATAATCTTTTGTAACCACAAAAATTATAGACCAAATTTTCAATAACTATATATAGGCCAATCGGGGAGTATGTTATTAGTGAGATCATTGGTATCCGGTAGACGTTGTTTCGAATCTATCGGACCATGATCTTACCTTTTACTTTCTTCACGCTTTAAATATTTAAAAATAATTTCCCACAAAGGCAATGAATTGTAAATTACTACAAGAGGATTTAAAAGGCCTTAAATTATAGGGTTTAGAGTACGCGAAGACAAATATTTTCTTTTAATGCAAGTTATTTATTTAAAAATGACCAGCACTTTAGAATAATTTGAGATAAGTTGGGAATTTTCGCTAACGCAGGGAGTAAGGTGTACTGAGTTGTAATTCAAAAAATAATAATACATAAGCATGATATAAATTAAAAATATTTTTTACAGTTTAAAAAGGATTTTTATTAATACGTAAGGCAATCGAATAGCGTTTCTCATTCCTCTATAAACATACAGTAAAACCTGAAAGTGTCTCTAACGAAAGCCTGCTTTAAACAGAAAATTTTCATAGTCCCGGCGATAAAAATGCCCGGGCAATTATACAGTAAAACCTGTAATAACGGAATCGCTAGGGGCCGAAAAAATCTGTTTAAACCTATTCCGTCTTAGAAGGTATTCCCCTTTTGTCCGGCACATAAAAAAAAAAAAAGCATGATATATATTTTTTTAACACTTTCCAACAACGTTGAAAAGTGTTTATAACTTCGGTTTGTCTGGCCGTCTGTCCACGCTTTAACTCTCGTAAATATACTCAGATCGTTTTGAAATTTTTGGATGTTAGTGACCTCTACCATAGCACGTTCCCTATTTCAAATGAAGTTTGTAGCAGGTTTAATTCATTTACAGGGACAGTCAAAAGTTTTCCGTTACATTA
Source organism: Maratus speciosus (assembly GCA_963932465.1). Taxonomy (NCBI): domain Eukaryota; kingdom Metazoa; phylum Arthropoda; class Arachnida; order Araneae; family Salticidae; genus Maratus; species Maratus speciosus. The sequence goes on along the minus strand of OZ010787.1, from coordinate 652,715,127 downwards.
CGGCCAATGCGAAAAAATCGTTTCAAATCTTATACTATAATTCGAGCAAAAATTTGTGTGTGTGTGTGTAAATTTTATCTTGAAAACGGCTTTAACGATTTTGATTAAATTGTGCACCCTACCGTTTTCGAGCATGAAAAGACCATTGGGATGGGTCTCGTGTTCGAGAAAATTCGATTAGTGGGTCATTTTGGGTCATAATGGATCACGGTCAAGCTAATTATATCTAAAGAACGGCTCAATCGACTTTGACAAAATTTTGTATCTAACCATTTTTGGGCACAAAAAAATCATTGGGAGGGGTCACGTGTTCGAGAAAATTAGATTAGTGGGTCATTTTTGGGTCACTGTGGGTCAAGCTATATTTATCTAATAAACGGCTCCAACGATTTTCACTAAACTATATTCTACAGTCTTGGATTACGAGATGACCATTGGGCTAAGTCACATGTTCGAGAAAATTCCATTAGTGGCTCATTTTCGGGTCACCGTGGGTCAAGCTAAGTTTATCTAGATAACGGCTCCAACAATTTTGATGAAATTTTGCACCCTACTGTTTTCGGGCACGAAAAGACCATTGGGATGGTTCTCGTGTTCAAGAAAATTCGATTAGTGGGTCATTTTGGGTCATAATGGGTCAGGGTCAAGCTACTTCTATCTAAAGAACGGCTCAATCGATTTTCACTAAATTTTGTATCTAACCATTTTCGGACACGGAAAAACCATTGGAATGGGTCTCCTGTTCGAGAAAATTTAATTAGTGGGTCCTTTTGGGTCATAATGGGTCAGGGTCAAGCTAATTATACCTAGAGAACGGCTCAATCGATTTTCACTAAAGTTTCTATCTAACCATTAATGGGCACGAAAAGACTTTTGGGATGCGTAACTTGTTCAAAAAAATTCGATTAGTGGGTCATTTTTGGGTCACCGTGGGTCCAGCTAAGTTTATCTAGATAACGGCTCTACGATTTCGACGAAATTCTGTAATCTATCGTTTTCGGGAACGAAAAGAACATTGGGATGGGTCACGTGCTCGAGAAAATTCGATTAGTGGGTCATTATGGGTCAGGGTCAAGCTAATTATATCTAAAAAATTGCTTGACGTGTGCGAAAATGTGCCGGACAAAAGGGGAATACCTTCTAAGACGGAAATAGGTTTAAACAGATTTTTTCGGCCCCTAGCGATTCCGTTATTACAGGTTTTACTGTATAATTGCCCGGGCATTCTTATCGCCGGGACTATGAAAATTTTCTGTTTAAAGCAGGCTTCCGTTAGAGACACTTTCAGGTTTTACTGTATGTTTATAGAGGAATGAGAAACGCTATTCGATTGCCTTACGTACTAATAAAAATCCTTTTTAAACTTTAAAAAATATTTTTAATGTATATAATGCTTATGTATTATTATTTTTGTTAATTACAACTCAGTACATCTTACTCCCTGTGTTAGCGAAAATTCCCAACTTATCTCAAATTATTCTTAAGTGCTGGTCATTTTTAAATAAATAACTTGCATTAAAAGAAAATGTTTGTCTCTAAACCCTATAATTTAAGGCCTTTTAAATCCTCTTGTAGTAATTTACAATTCATTGCCCTTGTAGGAAATTATTTTTAAATATGTAAAGCGTGAAGAAAGTAAAATGATATGATCATGGCCCGGTAGATTCCAAACAACGTCTACCAGGATCCAATGATCATATCTAAAAACATACTCCTCGATCGGCCTATATATAGTTATTGAAAATTTGCTCTATAATTTTTGTGGTTACAAACGATTATTTCAATTGTAGTTCCTACGATATAATGTGGGGGGAATTACAGAAAATTTTCATCCTTAACGTGCAAAGATAGCTTTTTATGTAACATGTATCGATTCCTCATAAAAAAAGCTTTCCAATAATACTAATTTTATGCATTTAGGTTAATTATTAGCAGCGATATTACTAATTATTAATAATTATGACCTTTTTTTTTCCAGAGCCGCACTTTAAAAGTTATCTAGAGCATTAATAGGCATTGTGGTGTAAGTCACAGATTAATTAATGCAAATAATTATTCAGAACTTTCTTAATACTTAACCAAAATACAAACAATTTATATCGTTTTAAAGCTCTTTTTACAAGGAATCGATACATGCTGCATACAAAGCGGTTAAGAAGCGTTAAGTATAATAATTTTAATTCAGAATATGAACAAAAAGATTTTCTGGGTGCGCGTAATAATAATTTCCTATGGCGATTGATAAATGACTTCGCCTGCTTTTTAAAAGACATTTTCCTGCAATAGTCACTTAGACGGATATGTTCATGTATACATTAGGATTGAACATGTCTAGATAATCCATGCATTTAACTCTTTTTTTAGTGACTTCCAGCACTTCCTTTTAAGGCGTTTCTCAAAACATCTGCTCAACATGCACCATGGTTACATTGAAATATTCCTAAAATTCAGTTTTATACTTTACTTATATTTCAAAAGAAAAATTTGTGTGTGTGTGTGGGGGGGGGGGGGGGAGCTATTTTAAACAATTCTTTCTAAGTGACACCCTATTTAGGTTGGAGGCGTGGAATTTTGCATACTTATAGTTGAACACCATCATGCGAGAAATCATAAAAATTTGAAAAAGTCGTACATTTAACCCTTTAGACTCCCACATGCGTATTTTAAGCAATTCTTTCTGAGCACCTTATTAAATTGGAGATTTGAAAATTTGCATACTTATAGCAGAACACCTGAAGCCAGGCGACAAATCATAAAATCTTGAAAAAGTCTTACGTTTAACCCTTTGAGCTACCACATATGTATTTTAAGCAATTCTTTCTAAGACAGCCCCTAATTAAGTTGGAGACATGAATTTTTGCATATGTATAGCTGAATACCTCAGACCACACGACAAATCATAAAATTTTCAAAAAGTGTTATATTATTTACTCCTCCGGGCTCTAACTTGTATATTTTAAGCAAATTTTCTAAACTCCGCCCTTTTCACCCGGGGAGCACTTTTCCAACTTTTGCCGACACCCCTTTGATCATTCTTTCATATTATGCACCAGAGCCTTAGACATTTTAGTTTCGTTTTTTACGCCAGGGGCGCCTACTTATCTCGGGTGCTATGGGCCCAATCCCCTCGACTTTTTATCTACGGATATATAAAACGGAGTTTCGTTCGGATAGAGGTTTGTTTAGAATAGAGTGCGCCCCTTTGCGAAATGTGGAGCTAACAGATTTTTCAAAAGGATAAAGTGTTTTGAAAGGAATATTAAACGAAACGCTCTGTGCGATCTGTGATCACACTTACCCACTTGTTTTTAGTATCACATTTCTTGTGTGCAAAATCCATTTTCAAAGTTTTTTTTTCTTCTTTTTTTTAACTATCATATTCCTTGTGTGCAAGCGGTCCATTCCAAACTACGAGTACATATAAATATTTTCTTTCCCCTTTCGTGATAGAGTTTCAAAGCAAAGGCAATCTAAACTGCGACAAAAAAATCATTGTTTCAAATCCTTGAGAAACATGTAAAAGGTACTTAATTTCCAAATTAAAATTCAAGTAATTTATTCTTGTTTCTATTTTGATATTGCTTTATTTTTATTAAGCACTTGTTACCATTATAGAAATAACCCATATATTTCTCCTTAATCTTAAAATTGAAGCATTCTCGATTGTCCGAAAATTTCGATTTTCCGAAAGGTGGTCGGTCCCAATTACTTCGGATAATCGAGGTTCTACTGTATTAAATTTCAAACCATTCGGTTGGTTGTTTTTGCGCTGTTATAGGCAGACAGACGGACGGACTAGAATTTAGGTGCTACGTATTTATATAATTACGAACGCACCTAAAAAGGCAATGAATTGAAACACGTGTTTAAACTTTGAACTTGATGTGTGAAATAGGTTACGGGCATCCAAGATACTCTGTAACACAGCAACACAGTACATTTGTTTGGAATCTAGTGCAAAATTTATATTTATCGATGTCGATCATTATTAACCCTTAAATGCATAGCGATGCATATCTACATAACTTTTTATTTAATTCTTAGCAACCAGTATATTTATATAAAAATATTAATCCTGTAAAAATTACAAAAATATAAATTTAAAAATCTATCTTAAAATTTCTGGCGGTCTAATCTTTAATAAAAGAGTAAAAAAAATAATTCTAAAAAAAATTATTTATAAATTCAGCGGTTAAGGCTGTTCTTAACTGCGCTGCTCAACAAGCGCAAAACGTTCTGACACATTTACAAATTCATTTTTTAGCGAAAAGTTATAAAATTGGAAAGCCTGGCCATGGAAGCGATTTGGAATCGAACTGTTTTTTCCATTTTTGGATCACTAAATTACCTATTGAGTTATAAGCCAGTTTGGTCACGTGACAAAGACGATTTTCGCTCTTCACGGACTGGTTTTTCTACTTTCTTCGGGTACTTCGGCTCAAAACGTCATCTTTGACACTATTTTCTGAAAGATCTATTGCGTTTGCAAAAAAACGGAAAAAATATCTCTATTTACATAGTTTCTGAACAACAACACCTGCTAGTTTCATGCATTTCCGAACAAAAATAAATGAAAACTTATGTCAGAAAGTTGCCCTTTTGGATTTGAGAACGCCCTTAAGTTTTACAAAATAAAAAATTATTTAGATTCATACTTATTAAAATATTTACTGATTTGCAATATTTTAGTTTTTACTTATATTAGCAGATGTGCAACGTATAAGAAAAGGTTGACGTATTATACGAAAACTTGTATCTCTGATTTTTTTCATTATTTTTCCTGTGTTAGAAAACTTTCAGAGATATATTTCAAAGATTTCTATATAGTTTTTTGAAACAAAATAAAAAATCATGCATTTAAGGGTTAATTATGAGTTCGGGCTCTTTGTTCAGTCTTCTATTTTGTGACTTCAGAGTTCGATCCCGATACTGAAAGTATATGCAGTAGAAAAATGTAAATAAAATTTTAAAATTATTTCAAAATTTTCTCATTTGAAAACCTGTTTCCTACTAGGATTAAGTATCGAGACTAAATACATCATGACAACGTTTACTGATTTTCATGTCCCTAAAAATCTGTTTAAAATAGCAAATTTGTTATTTATACATAACCACTGGCAGAAATCTGACAGTCACAATTCTTATCCTTTTACAATATAATTGTAAAACTATGGCAGAAAGACCTAGTTTTCCCGTTTTTCTGGAAAAGGACTTCAAGCAGAAAGCGAGGATATACAAGAGTTGTCCCGCGGCTTTTTTTTATGTTACTGACATTGACCGTGCCAAAGCTTCAGAAAAAAAAAGAATATTTCTCCTTCTATTTCGCCAATAATAATACAATCCCTTTTCAGATTAATGTTTAAAGGATTGAAAAATACTTTTGGAAACTTAGACTGCATTCTTGTTTCTGAAATATCAAATTTTGTTTTCCATTTTTTCAGTTTGTAAATAAATAAAATTTTCATTCTGAGCCCGAGGACTGATATAACAAGAAAGACAAATCATGCGTTAAGCATAGATTATGAAACATTTCCAAAACTTCCTGAATGCTTTAACAAAACTTCGTTATTTAGCGAAAGGTAAATAAGATAACTAAGTTAACATTTTAGGAAACGCATAAAACATTTTAAAAATTGATTTCAGCAATTGCCCACCCATAGCAAATAGTGACTTTATTACACGCCAGTATCAAGTTAAAATTTAATTTAAACTAAAACACTCTAAAAACTAGTGAAATCGCGTTTCCAGATATTATCATTCATAGCGGTTATGTAACGAATTCTTTGCGTGACACTATGTATAATTTTATATATATTCTACAAACATTTCTTGTAAACTAAATGCAGTTCAGCGTAGAAATGCATAACTCCTTTAAAAATGACCTTTAAACAATTTTTGCTCATACTTACTACCGAATACCCATACTTTCGCTCATACTTCGTAAGGGTTACTACTCTTACGAATTCTTTTGTATAGCCCTGTATATGAACTATAGCATTTATACACACCGTATAGTATGTATAAATATTGTGAAACATAAAAGCGCATATCATAATTAAAAATGCATTTCCAGCAATCATCGCGTATGTACAGTACTTCTGACACAATATAGTATCTGAAATATTTTGTGTGTCCCTGTAAATGCTATGTGCTTCTTATTATGCATGAAATAACTTATACTAAACCTCAGTGGCGTATATAAATTTCATCATATATGAAATAGTTTAACATAATTAAAATACGCCGCAAACCCCTCCCCCCCCCCTCAAATATCATTATGTAACGGAATTATTTTGTGTGGCCCTGTAAATGAATAAGTATTCTTTGCACCGCATATTTTTGAGAATGCTCATTTTAGTGCACTTCATAAATGCATATCAATTATTTTATGCTTGAAAGCGTGTAGCATCATTAAAAGTGATTTGAACATATTTTTTCCCATTTCCCATAATGTAACGGAATACTTTTGACTATCCCTGTAAATGAACTAAACATGATACAAACTTCATTTGAAATAGTGATCGTGCTATGGTGAACCTTAATAAACTCAAAAAGTCTATGCTAATTATGATTCCTTCATTCAATATAAATTCCTCTCCTGATTGCCTGTGGTGGGCATGTTATATGGGTCAACGTAGTGTATAGATAAGTGCCATCGATAAAGTTCTCTTTTTTCAGATTTTAATATCTTAAACAAAAATTGTATTTTAATGTACATAAATTGTTATAATAATTGTTATAGAAATGTGAAAATATTTTGTATAAATCGTTAGAAGTATAGAGAGTGAGTAGATAATGTAAACAATATATTCAGTAGTGCTAACACAGTGTAAATATTTTATTTAGAATTATTGTAATGTATCAAATGTATCAAGTGTATTGGTGAGAAAAGGTATTCACAAAAATACTATGTAAATATTTATAATCTTTAAATTGAATTACTTTATAGCATGAACATATAACCTTTTTTATTATTAGCAGCAGTATAATTGTAAGTATGTAAATAGATTATTCAGAGTAACTAAAGTATAATTGAGTTAAAGCAGAAATATTTTAACAAGTACATAACTTGATAATATAAAAATCATATAGTAATACATTTCTAGGCTCTACCTGAAACAATAGGGCAGCCTATTGTGATTGGCAGTGTACTTTCATATATTGAAATAGTAATAAACTTTCACCGGCGGCCCGAGGACCCGACACTTACCTCTCGGAGACCGCTGACCAGGCCCCTACCTATCGGGGTTAACCCAGCTGAACGACATTAACCTCTCATGCTCTCTTCGGGGAGTCTGGCGGGTCGGTCGGGGGTCTTCTTTCCCGAGATCTGGGGGTTCTGGGTTTGTTTCTCGGGTTGGGGGTTTTGCAGGTAGTAGAAAACTTTCCTGCCCTGGGCATGGGGGCTTGCCCTAACCATATGCCACAAAGCTGGTTCCCAAGGTGGGTGATATCCCTATCCCTTAATAACATCCGAAAATTTCACGGCAATCAGAGTATATTTATACGAGAGTTAGAGCACGGACAGATAAACCGAAATCATAAACACTTTTCAACTTTGCTGGAAAGTGTTAAAAATTGTTTTAGGTTAGTTCCGCCTCATTCCGGGTCCGGACTATCTATAATCACCATTGCCTAAGTAGGCGCCTTTCATCAGATTTTATTGAAGGTATTTTAAATATCTTTATTTTAGTTACATTACGAACGGGTTGGGGTGAGGCACCTTGTATTTTCGAGGAAAAAATTGGTTACGATACTGCTTATTGTTTTGTACGTCCGCCTGTTAAAGTTTGTCCAATCTGTTTTTAATTACCCTGCATATTTAAACAAGAAAAATCATGCGTCAAGCATAAATTGTGAAACACTTTCCAACACTTCCTGAATGCTTTAAAGCCGTTCTTAACTGCGCTGCTCAACAAGCGCAAAACGTTTTGAAACATTTACAAATTCATTTTTTAGCGGAACGTATAAAATTTGAAAGCCTGGCCATGGAAGCTATTTGGAATCGAATAGTTTTTTCCATTTTTGGATCAATAAATTACCTATTGAGTTATAAACCATTTTGGTCACGTGACAAAGACGATTTTCTCCCTTCACGGACTGGTTTTTCGACTTTCTTCGGGTACTTCGGCTCAAAACGTCATCTTTGACACTATTTTCTGAAAGATCTATTGCGTTTGCAAAAAAACGGAAAAAATAGCTCTATTACATAGTTTCTGAACAACAACACCTGCTAGTTTCATGCATTTTCGAACAAAAATAAATGAAAACTTATGTCAGAAAGTTGCCCTTTTGGATTTGAGAACGCCCTTAACAAAACTTTGTTCTTTAGGAAGATAAGATAATTAAGTAAACATTTTAGAAAACGTATTAAACATTTGAAAAACTGATTTCAGCAGTTACCGTCCATAGCCGAATAATTAAATTCTTTTGAACAACCACGTATTTGACCTGTAGGTTAATGCACTATATGGCCAAAGGTGACCGGTCACTTGCGATTTTAGACGTTATGTTAAAAATCTAGAAAAATACACGAGGAATTAACCTGAAACCGCAGGTGTGTAAACAGTATAGTATCGGTCAGATATTTCCGCGAAGATTTTTTTCCCGAAACCCCATAGGGGAACGTGAACAAATTGAAAAGAACGAATATCTTTTGGATAACCCTGTAAAAACTAAAGATTAAAAAGGGACTTATTGTAATATAATGGGTTCATTTTTATGAGGATAGCATGTATTCTCGTAGAAAAATTAAGGTTTTCATAAAAACAGTCGCAAATTTCGTCAAGTTTTTTGCTTATAATTTGCAGAGTTCTTAATATAAAAAAAACATTCTTTTCAGAAAATAGGACAAACAACATTGTACACAATACTCTGCAATCAGAATTGAAAAATAATAAAAATTGGAGGAAAATGAGCAGAGTTACTAAAAAATGTTTCACTGCTCATGCGCGAATGCAATCAAAACACAATATGCATAATGTATTAGCTAAGTATATAGAGCAACTCTTGTGAAAGTCTCAGAATCATAGCTTGAAAATTCTGAAAATCATCGTCGATAAAATAAGTAATCCTTTGTTCCAAAAACGAAGCAAAAAGATGAGGGGTTGTATCAAATATCTGTTGATTAGTGCCAAGATAGAGTACACAATATTGCACGTACTACTATAATTTTTTTTTTTTTTTTTACATCTACTGATGACTTTTAAGTTGCGTTTAATTGTTAGTTCCTATCCATAAACACTGTTTTCATGAGGCCTAAGATGTCTATTAAGGTTAGAGTTGCAGTAAAGCTAGAGATCCTATCTACACAACTTTCATTGTATAATATTTAAACGGAGCTTCTGACTGTAAAATAGTCAATGAAACATCATCTTCATTTTGAAAAACCTATATGCAATGATATGCCACTCAATAGGGTGCGTAAATTCTTTTCGTCTCCACCGCCATTTTGTATTTTACGGCCGCCATTTTGAATTTATAAAAACAAAACCTAGCGTATAATCATTGGACGGTTAAGACGAATCAATAGAGACCTCATTCATTAAAATCCACCCAGCTGTTGGGATGTTTCGAGGGTATAAAGAAATCCACATACCCAGATACGCGTGAAACACATAACCCTTCTTGGCAGTCGGGTAAAAATACATTAAAATTTTATTTAACTCTATATCTATATACATTTATGTATAATAAAATATAATTGAACAGAGCAAAGGCATTAAAATCAGAGGTGGGGAATTTTCAGAAAATCCTACTCGCCATCGATTTCTTTATATTGTAAAACCTTCGACTAACATGTGGAAGTGGTAGCGTGGAACTTCAGTCAAGCGGAGGCCCAAGTAATAATTAAATCAAACAATTTATTTAAATGCATAAGATAAATGAATATTTCTTGATTAATTTCTTGTATTTACAACTACATTATATTTTTGGGTACTTTCAGCTGATGACAATGTTCATTAAAGACTTAATGTTCAGTGTATAAGATTAACATTCAATTTCTATTAGCTTCTTTCTCGATACAAATCCAAAATCTTGTCACGATAGTCTGGTAAGAAACAGCTGCCTCTGTTTTCTGGTGTATATCAGTCCTTGTCAACTACACAATATCTCGCAGTTTACACTGGAGAAATCTTACCCAGCCCGAAACGGCGGATTCCTTCTATCCCTTCGGATCTTTCCGAAAACTCAACTCCCAACTCAGAGAGCAGCTCTCTCCTTGGGATTCAAAAACGCATCTCCCTCTTTTCTCTGTTCGTTCAAATTCACTTTCGTAAAACAAAGGCTATCTGTCGGCCCACTCAGAGCCTAGGTTGAATGATATCACTAACAAACTTCGATATCATTGGCCAAGAGAGACCCTCTCTGCTAGCGTGAGAAAATTTCGCATCTAGTTTCATTTTTAAATTGTCCTGGGAAAATATCGGCAAACTTGCAACTTAAAAGGGATTCCATAACTCCTCTTTTTTTTCATGCCGTTCTACTTTTCCGTCAACCTTTAAGATTGGTTTAGATGGATTGATTCTTTTTATCATTTCCTGCAGAACCTTGAGACTTAGAAATATTTTGAGCTGGTATGCTTATACATTGCTCTTCCTATCTAGAGTTCTATTTGAAAATATATGGGACTTTTTTTGTGAATCCCATTGGATTCTTCACAATACCCCCCGCCTTTAAATGATATTTCGGCTGCAAGACGTAATATCTGCAAAGAAAAGGTTAGCTCATATATTAGAGTGGCCCTCCTTTATATATCTCACTCACCTTTTTCACAAAAAACTTTTCATACAATTTACATTTAACTTACTAATGCTGAGTACCTTTGATTATGAAATTTCACTTTTAAAAGACAAAACACATTTAAAATTTTACACTATGACATTTACACAAAATAAGATAAATTTAATATGTACACCTAGTTAAATCGAATTCGACTCACTTATGTACACTTAGTTAAATCGAATTCGACTCACTTGATCCGGCGCTAAATTTCTAACTGCTAGAGCCTGTCATGTGAAGGCCTATTTCTATATTTAGGATAGTGTCTCGGACGTGAATCTTCGCTTGTCAACCTATTTATTTTCTCCGCGTTTTTTTCTTGTGGTTTTTGTCTATTTACACGATAATTTTGCAACTTTTCGTGTCTACCTGTGGCGCTCGCCACACAATAAGCCGGGGACATTTTAGAGTCGCCCGTCCTCCGACTAATCCGTTTCGTAACACTTTCGCGCTCTTTATTCCCGTCCAAATCCTTTACTAGATTTTCTGACCTGAGATACTTTTTGTTCTCGTTATTTCTAAACCAAAATTCTCTTTTGTTCCTTCTCAGTGTTATTTTCACCGACGTATCCCTTTGATTATCCGATCTATCTATACTTTGACACGCCCTATTTGCTTGTGTTAAATCCTCACACTCATGATGCGATTTTTCTAACCCCTTTTTCAGTTTGACTTCTCGTATGGGGCAATCCATCTCATGATCCCCTTTGACATCTTTCTTTTTTCTTTTATTCGATCCTAAAACCTGATCTTCCATTTTCGTGGGTGATACAGTATTATCCTTCCTTCCCTCCCAATTCTCATATCTCGTTTTTGACCGGGTACCTCCCATTTCCTTCCTTTCTCCCAAGTTCACGCTCGTCAATTTTGAGTAGTCCTCTCTCATCTTATTCTCTTCCCTTCGGGATGGATTCCCGTTTTCGTTTTTCGCTTTCGCTATGTTATGGATGACCACTGCATCTGAAATCTGCATTTTTTTCCTTTTAATATCATCAATTAATTTTTGAGTTTTGTTACCCAAAATATAGTAAGACAAATTCGTCTTTCTGTCCGTCACGATAGCTTTTGTTTTTAGTCTCCCGAGTCCTTCAATTTTTAAAACAACTTCGGCGGTCGGTAAGCGACGAGTATTGTTCATTAACGGCTGTCTAACTCGAATGGTGCCACCGTCTAATTGATTGCGTTTAATAAATCTCCTCGAAATTACATCATATTGACTTCCACTATCTCTTAATGTTGTGCATTCCCTTCCGTTGATTAGCGCGCGGCTTAGATAAGGCTTAAAACTTTCTTCAAAATTTGTACTTCCGCTAATATGATGAACGCTGGTAATTTGCTCTCCATTTCTTTTGTTTTCGGGACAATTAACCTTCAAATGGTTTGGGCTCGAGCAAATGAAACACCTAATAGCCCTTTTGCGCTCAAAGATTTTTTCCCTTTCTTTCTCTATATTTCGTTCTCTCCAGTTAGTTCTGGTTTCGGAATGCCCCCCTCTCGTTTCGTCTTCATTTTCCCTTTTCTCATCCCGCGAATTTTCTTCGAATTTTAGCTTTTTGTTCCACGATTTTTTTGACGCACCTTTTATAGTTTCGTATTCATCCAGATCCTTAGCTAGTGTTCCTGGATCTTTATATTTGGCCCACGAATCTATAAAGTGCTCCCTTAATTCTGCTGGAGCACGCCTCTTAATCTGTTCGGTGATTAGCAAATCTTTTAACTCTTTAAAATTAGTAACCTCAAGATCATTTAACCACCCTTCTAGAAAGCTATTTAGTTCAAAAATGAGGTCTTTCCACGGGCTATTCTGGTCTCGCAAATGTTTATCTAATTTTTGTCTATAAGCCTCACCACTCAGTCTAAAACGAGCTAACAGGATTGACTTCACATGCTGAAAGTTGTCAACTCGGTCTGTCGGTTCGCGCAAGATCAATTCAGCTATCTGTACGGGCAACAAAGCTAATAAATGCGTGACCAGATCCTCATTTTCTATCCCTGACCTTAATGCCTGTCGTTCAAACAAGTTTAAAAATAGAGTTATGTCCGAACGCTCTGGATCAAAACGATGCATTATAGTTTTTAGCGCTAATTTAGGTCTTTCCGATCCGTTACTGGAAATCGAGTTACGCCTCCCTGTATTTTGCGTTAATTTTAATTGCTCTAATTGAAAATTTCTCTCTTTTTCTTTCTCTTCTTTTTCTTTTTTCTCTCTTTCTAAAAGAAGTAGATCTTCCCTATCTTTCACTATATATCCCACTTGCGTTAATGCAAAGTCGGCATCATAATCGTCCGCGCCCTCTATCTTTTGGATAATCGTCGCGATTATGTCACTTTCTTCTATCTGAACTCCTAATACCTCTGCTAAATTTTGCAGATCAGCCTTTCGGCAATATTTCAATGCCGTTATTTTCGCCATTATCTATCGATTTTATATTCCTACCGATACTACAAAGATAACCTAACGATTTCCCTCTTCATATATTTATTTATATTTTTTTTTTCAACTACCTCAGAAGATGTGAATTTGACACTTCACCGAGAATATTCTAACCTTATCTACCGTTATAAAATGGTTTTCAAACGTATTCACAATATACATAAATAAATTAGCAATACTATAATAAATTTCAGACATTCTACGTTTTAGTGCTAGTTTCGAAAAAGAAGTATAATTTTTCTACTTTTTACATTCCCTACACACACAAAATATAGAACATAAAAAAACATATTTCCAAATGCTATAGGTAAACAATTTTCCCTATTTTACTCGGAATTGAACGCTCCTTGCAACCTTTTCATATGCTTTTTCTATTTTGAATACAAGTATGTATTTAGGAAAATCAATCATTAAATAATCCAAATTGATTCTAAAATATTTTTCAAGCAAACTTTCCTCACAATGGTACTTTTCTTACATGACATCTAATTTTTTTTTTTTTTTTTTTTTTTTTTTTTAAGAATCTAGTTTGATTTTAGTTTTCTGTATTCTTAATTTTAAAAAAATTTCAAAATTTAAAGCCAATGACAAAGGGTATCAGCTTCCTTGTACTATAATTAATTAATAAGTTAATAATTTTCTATTTTAACTAACCAATTTTTCAATTTTAAAATTTTCATTTACCTCAAAACAAAAGTTTTCCTTTAAAATATTAATTTCTTATCAACATTTCAATTAATTAATAAATTAAGAGCCACTCAAAATAATGAGCTTACCTTTTGTTTTGCTGGGGCATTTTCTCTCGGGAACTGTACTGCACGGCACTGCACTGCACTGTAGTTTCCTTTCACTGCACACAGTCTTGCATCTGGATGTCATCTAAAGCACCTTTTTGGGGAACTGTCCGGCGCGATACTGGTGTCACTTTTCTCTACGCACAGTCTTGCGTCTGGAGCACTTTCTTAGGGGAACTGTCCGGCACTATACTGGTGTCGTTTTCCTATGCACACGGTCTTGCATCTGGAGCTCTTTCTTAGAGGAACTGTCCGGCACGATGCTGGTGTCGCTTTTTTCTACACACGGTCTTGCGTCTGGAGCACTTTCTTAGGGGAACTGTCCGGCACTATACTGGTGTCGTTTTCCTATGCACACGGTCTTGCATCTGGAGCTCTTTCTTAGAGGAACTGTCCGGCACGATGCTGGTGTCGCTTTTTTCTACACACGGTCTTGTGTCTGGAGCTCTTTCTCTTAAGCTAGTCTTTTAATGTTCAGAGTCCTTGCTGTGCATACCACCTTCTGCCACCAAGTTGTAAAACCTTCGACTAACATGTGGAAGTGGTAGCGTGGAACTTCAGTCAAGCGGAGGCCCAAGTAATAATTAAATCAAACAATTTATTTAAATGCATAAGATAAATGAATATTTCTTGATTAATTTCTTGTATTTACAACTACATTATATTTTTGGGTACTTTCAGCTGATGACAATGTTCATTAAAGACTTAATGTTCAGTGTATAAGATTAACATTCAATTTCTATTAGCTTCTTTCTCGATACAAATCCAAAATCTTGTCGCGATAGTCTGGTAAGAAACAGCTGCCTCTGTTTTCTGGTGTATATCAGTCCTTGTCAACTACACAATATCTCGCAGTTTACACTGGAGAAATCTTACCCAGCCCGAAACGGCGGATTCCTTCTATCCCTTCGGATCTTTCCGAAAACTCAACTCCCAACTCAGAGAGCAGCTCTCTCCTTGGGATTCAAAAACGCATCTCCCTCTTTTCTCTGTTCGTTCAAATTCACTTTCCTAAAACAAAGGCTATCTGTCGGCCCACTCAGAGCCTAGGTTGAATGATATCACTAACAAACTTCGATATCATTGGCCAAGAGAGACCCTCTCTGCTAGCGTGAGAAAATTTCGCATCTAGTTTCATTTTTAAATTGTCCTGGGAAAATATCGGCAAACTTGCAACTTAAAAGGGATTCCATAACTCCTCTTTTTTTTCATGCCGTTCTACTTTTCCGTCAACCTTTAAGATTGGTTTAGATGGATTGATTCTTTTTATCATTTCCTGCAGAACCTTGAGACTTAGAAATATTTTGAGCTGGTATGCTTATACATTGCTCTTCCTATCTAGAGTTCTATTTGAAAATATATGGGACTTTTTTTCTGAATCCCATTGGATTCTTCACAATATCAATAGCAAAACAAAACACACATTGCTGTTCCGGTGAGTTCAAACTAATATTTAAATATCAACTAAAAATAAAGCTGTGCTCCTGTGAGCTTCGGCACAAATTAAGCACCGCCTGGAGCTAAAAAGTTGATCAGTAAGTATATTTAAGAAGCACAAACAAAAAGCAGCAAGTAAACATAACACAACCTGAGTAAAACAGGCAGATAGGGTTGCGTTTAATTTCGGCATTCCTCGTCGCCGTTCAGAAACAATTGAGTCTACACTTGTGAGCGCTAGATCGAAGTAGGCTCCTACGTGTGCGATGTGCTACATCTCGCATGTAAGCCATTAAGCAGGAAAGAACGGAAAAGATTGGAAATGGGAGGGAGAGGAAAATATAATTTAGAATTTATGAGCTCCGGTAAATTTCCACCAATGTTTAAATAGTCACTAAAAACAAAGAAGTAGCGGAGCTGAACTCCGGCGCAAATTAAGCACTACCTGTAGACCGCTACCAAAGTTGCCCTCCCCCACCCTTTTTTAATGGAATACATAAACATGAAATAAACTAAAGTAAGACTATTTTATCATCCTGCGTGCAAGACAATCTGTAAACATATCAGTATAAAAAAATTACAGAAATGTAACAAATAAAACTTACAAAAAAATCCAAAATAAGTTTGTTTTTCTCTCTCTCTCTCTCTCTCTCTCCCCCTCCCACAAAAGTAGTGAATTGAGTTTATTTATTTATTTTTCTTTTATCGGGATGGGAAGGGGGCGTGTTCTCCCTCTGAATCATCCATTTAAGGTAATTTTTTAACATAAGAACAAAAGAAGAAAAATCAGAACTAAATTTAATCTTCGAAGGGAGGGGGAGGAGCGTATCCTCAGTTTCTTTTTCTGTTGCTGATTATTTTAAACCATTTAAAAATAATTTTTAAAAAATCATTGGAGAAAAATAAAATTTAGTTACATAAATCAGAAGATTCAAGGGGAGTAATTGTTTTCTCCTGTTCCCCTTCCCCCTTGCAGATTTTCATGCAGTTAGATCTGCACATAAACAGGGCTGTTTAAAACACGATTTATTTTGAGAGGCCATTTACAGAGAATTATATAGAGTAAAAGTTGCTTAAAACGGAATTCTGCTGTTATCTGAATAATTTCATATGCTGACGAAAGAATACAGTAAAACTCGTAAAACGCAATCGCAAGTGATCAGAGGAAAATATTTTTTAAGGCGGTTCTCAAATTCCTTGCTGAAAACAACGCAAAACTTTTTAACACATGTTCTCATTCTTTTTTTAATCGTAAAGTCATAAAATGTGCACACCTGAATATTGAAGCAATTTGGAATCGAATCACATTGTCTTTTTTCTTTTTTTTTTTTTTAAATAAATAAAGTACTTATCGAGTTTAATAGGAGAATTGGCATGTATGCTATGAGTAGTGTTAAGGGGTGCCTCGATTTTCAAGGACTCCAAGCCATGTCCGACAATGCACGGAACGGCAAATGTCCCGATTTTTCAGGATGCACAAATACTTTTAAATTTATTTTCAAGCTATACCCGAGTATCCATTGAGTGGAACTTCATACAATAAAGCCCGAGAAGTTAAAACCTGTCTATAGTGGAAAATGGTCAAAGTTCATTCGAAAGGCCTGTCTAAAACGGATTATTGCTGTTCATAGCTATTCTGTTTCTGCAGGTTTTAACGTACTTTGTCCAATAAACCCTGCGATAATGAACCTGTTTATAGCGGAATTCTGTTGTAAAAGAAAGAATTTCGTTATACCACCAATTCCGCTTTCACAGATTTTACTGTGTAAGTCTGTCATGTTTATTTAGTATAGAAAACTTGATAAAATGCGATCGCAAGAGTCCGGAGAAAAATTCCGTTTTTATATTATAATTATTATAATTAAATATTATTATAATTATTATATCGCAATCAGTCATGTAGTCGTAGAAAAAAAAAATCCAGAAGGTTTACACTAGACAGAGGCTTTGCTTAATTTGAGCCGGAGCTCAGCGCCGGTTCTTCTTTGTTTGTAGTGAATATTTAAAAATTAGTCATAATCCACCGGAGCTCATAAATCCTGCGCTTAGGAGCCCAGAAGAACAGAACTTCCCAAAAACCGAAGCCTAAATATCTTTCTTTGCTTACCAAAGCACTTGCATAGTATGTGACGTGGGTGACCCGCACAAAGGAGCATACTTCTATCTAGCGCTCAGAAGTGTAGACTGAATGGTTTCCAAACGACGACGAGGAGTGCCAGAATACGAATTAACCGCAACCGTATCTGCTGTTCTTACACGTGGTTGCGTTGCGTTTACTCCTTTTTTGTGCGTGTTTGAAAAATACTCTTTCTGACCAACATTTTAGCTCCAACCAGTGCTTAATTTTTTCTGAAGCTCACAAGAGCGGAGCTGCAGCACTTTCTTTATTTTCAGTAAATATTTAATATTAGTCGGAACGCACCGTCGCTCGTTGTGTGTTGCATTTTATGACAAAGAAAATCATGGCGTGTACGATTTTTCAAAAATTCCAAACCGTGATTTTAAAGTTTTTACTCTTCATTTATTAGATTTTATTATAGAAAAATGCATATCGATATAGTCAAAATATATTCATAAAATTATTTTTCTTAAGAATAAATTACATGAAATTTTGGAAACGTATGATATAAAAGAAGCAATTTTTCATAAAACATTCACAGATTGTTGAAGATTAACTGAAAATTTTTGTTTTGATCTGAAAATTTCGCTTTTGCAAGATTAAGTATTGCGAGATTTAAGTACAAAATTTTTCTGTCGGTAAATTTGAAAATGTAAGACAACAGAAATGTTCAGAAGAATGTTCTGCTTCGTTTGAACTTTGTTTGAAGTAATTGCTATGTGTACTTTTTGAATTGTGAATAAAAGAACATCTACAAGTGTAATCTATTTCTGAAAAGTTTTTCGAATTTTAAGTAAAAAAATTTGCTATTTGAAATAATTAAATTTTGCTCGACAGTTTTGAGTAGAAACCTGTTCCACATGGTTTAAATCTATTCTGAAATAATTCATATGAATAGAATTTGAAATTTGAGTTTTTGTATGACCACATGTGAAAAACGAAGTTCAATAAGTTTTGCGTATTTTAAGTGAAATCTTTTACTATTTGAAATAAAGAAATTTTCCTCGACAGATCTTTGAAGATACATGTTCTGCGTATGTGTACGTTTCGCAATTTGAGTTTTTGAATGCTGAAATTGATTAAACGCAGTTGAAAAAGTTTTGCGTTTTTTAAGTTAAAAATTTCTCTAATTGAAATAAATAAATTTCACTTTTTATTTAAATTTTTTAACATTATAGCTCCATCTGGTGCTTAATTTTTTGCCGAAGCTACCCGGCGTTGCAGAACTTCCATTATTTTTAGTGAATATGTACATGTGAGTCGGAACCGCCGTCTTTTATAAATAGTGCGTACCGAAGCCTTACCTGAACAGCGCTGTGTGTTGTATTTTACTATAAAGAAAATCATGGCTTGTAACATTTTCTTAAAACTCCTCACCTCTGATTTTAATGTTTTTAGTCAGTTCACTTATTAGATTTTATTACATAAAAATGTATATGGATATAGTCAAAATATATTAATAAAATTATTTTGCATAAGACTAAATTGCTTTAAATTTTGGAAGTGTATGATATATAAATATGAGGGGGGGGGGGGTACATTACTGTAAAATATTAGAGCTCCACTACTTTTTTTAGAAATTAAGCCATGGGCTTAAATAGGTTTATTTGGACGAATATCTTGTTAGAAACGGGAGAGTTGGCATGTATGCTATGACTCGTGTTGCCAGGTGTCCCGATTATCAAGGGCTCCTAGACCTGT
Organism: Maratus speciosus; assembly: GCA_963932465.1. Classification (NCBI taxonomy): domain Eukaryota; kingdom Metazoa; phylum Arthropoda; class Arachnida; order Araneae; family Salticidae; genus Maratus; species Maratus speciosus. The sequence continues at coordinate 652,695,860 of OZ010787.1, read as the reverse complement.
CCGCGGAACAACTGCACGGGAGAGCAAATGTCCCGATATTTCAGGATGCAGAAATATTTTTAATTTTATTTTCGTATCCTGCTGTACATGACTCTGCATCGAGTGGAACTTACGAAAGTAAAGCCTGAGAAGACAGAACCTGTCTATAGCGGAAAATGTTTAGTGTCCCTTCGAGAGGAATATCCTGCAAATCCACTTGCCTAGGCTGAAGCCTGACAGAAACAGTGTTTTTGTTGTTCATAGCTATTCTGTTTCTACAGGTTTTACTGTACTTTGTCCAGTAAACCCAGCGAAAATGAACCTCTTTATAGCGGTACCCTGTTGTAAAAGAAAAAATTTCGTTATACGAGCAATTTCGCTTTCACAGATTTTACTGTATAAGTCTGTCGTATTTATTTATTATAGAAAACTTGATAAAATGCGATCGCAAGACACCGGAGAAAAATTCTGTTTAAAATAAATTTTCGTCTTAGCAGGTGTAATTGTAGGGTATGCTTACCGTAGGCGCAGCTAAATTTTTAAGTTTAAAACAGTATTCCGTTATAGACTGGTTCCAGTTTAAAAGGGTTCATTGTACTTTTATGTCCCAATCAATCATGTAGTCGTAGAAAAAAAAAAAATCCAGAAGGTTTAGGCTATAGGCAGAGGCAATGCTTAATTTGCGCCGGTACTTCTTTGTTTGTAGTGAATATTTAAAAATTAGTGAGATTTCACAGGAGCTCATAAATACTGTGCTCAGGAACCCGGAGGAAAAGATCTTTTCGAAAATCCGAAGCCTAAACATCTTTCTTTGCTTACTAAAGCTCTTTTATGGTATGTGACGTAGCGTGTCTCCGCTTATGAGTATACTTCTATCTAGCGCTTAGAAATGTAGACTCAATCATTTCCGAACGGCGACGAGGAGTGCCCGACACAGAATGAACCGTAACGGAATCTATAGTTTTTACTCGTGATCGTGTTACACCGCAAATCCCTCAAACACATTTTACTCACATTACATCACATTCATAAACGTCTGAGGTGTCAAGATGTGTTTTCAATCGGTTTAATCCATTCCCATGTGTTTGTGGATGTGTTAGAAAATGCGTTTCCCGCACATCCGCTGTAATTTTGGTAAAGATTTAATCGCAAGCAAAACACATACTTATAACAAAACACATTCACAACGCCTCTCAGTAAACGTTATGTTCATAGATGAATTCAGACATTTCTTATTTTTGCTGCTAATGTGGAGGGATTGAACTTCCAGAAAAAATAAATTTTAAAAATTCGAAAACTTTTTTTTTGGGATGGGGGGGGGGGAAGGGCGTTACATTGAAGATCGGGGGGGGAGGGAGCCTCTCCATTAATTCATCCCTGGCTACAAGAGAAAATCAACTATTATTTTTTTAAGCAAATACATGTGCAGTTTCGAAATTTTATAGGAAGTTTAATCGGGATTTTTTTACTAACATTGAGCATCCATTATCATGTCTATTACGGAGATCCCTAGAACATTTTATGCATTTTAAAAATAGGGGCAGAGGCCACACCAGTATTGAATTCAGGGGGTGGCCCAGGGGGAATGGCCCCCCCCCCGGAAGGTTTGAGATTTTATGCGTTTTAAAGGACAAATGTACAATTCCTCCCCCCCCCCCCCCTGATCTCTAAAATATCTTCCGCCCCGGAGCCACAGACTCCCTCCCAGAGAAATATATCTGAATTCAACACTGGGCCACATGCATTGTTATCTATCTGTATTAACTGTTTGTTGCCTAACCCAAATTCTGCTCCTTTCTCGTCAGAGAAATGTGGGGGCAAGGGCGCAGTGCTTTTTTCAGGCACCTATCCGGGAGGGCAATGACAATCCAGAGCGAGTCTGCGATCAACGTGAAACATATCGAGCAATATTGCAAGAAATAGAGATTGATTAAAAAAATAAATATCGAAGCCTGCTGCACTTCTATAAAAATAAAGATTATAAACATGAAAAAAAAAGTTAAGATAAATAGTTTTAGTCAGAACTCCTCGTACGAGACAAATTTTAAACAAATTCGACGTAAAAATCGATGTTTCGTAGAAGTTCACTCGGGCCGGGACCGGGCCGAGATTTTAACTTTTTTCCGGTCCGGGCCAGGCTCGGGCCGAACTTTAATTTTTTTATCGGGCCGGGCCTGGCCAATATTTTTTCTACGGGCCAGGCCTGGACCGAACTTTTAATTTTTGTATCGGGCCGGGCCGATTTTTTTTCTCTGAGTCGGGCCGGGACCGGGCCTGGAAATGTCGGCCCGTGCAGACCTCTAGTTCCCGCTGTTGAGCAGATGTTTTGAGAAATGCCTTAAAAGGAGACTGCTAGAAATCACTAAAAAAATGGGTTTAAATGCATGGAATATCTAGACAAGTCCTTTCATAATCTATACATAAACATATCCATGTAAAGTGACAATTCCAGGAAAACGCCTTTTAAAAAGCAGGCGAAGTCATTTATCAATCGCCATATAGGAAATTATACGCGCACCCAGAAAATCTTTTTATTCCTATTCTGAACTAAAATTGTTATACTTAACGCGTGTTAATTGCTTTGTATGTAACATGTATCGATTCCTTATAAAAAGAGCTTTAAAACGACACCAATTGTTTGCATTTGGGTTAAGTATTAGCAAAGTTCTGAATAATTATTTGTATTAATTAATCTGTGACTTGCGCCACTCTGTCTCTTAATGCCCTGGTTAAAGCTTACATTGAAACATTTCATCAAAAAAGTGCAGCTGCGAAAAAAAAAAGGTCATAATTATAAATAATTAGTAATATCTCTGCTAATAATAAACCTAAATGCATAAAATTAGTATCATTGGAAAGCTTATTTTACGAGGAATCGATACATATTACATACAAAGCAATCGGTGCACGTTAAGTATGAAAATTTTCAATAATAAGACGAAACAGGAAAGATTCATAGAAATTGCAATTGAAAAAATCATTTGTAACCGATAAAATTAGAGAACAAATTTTCGACACATATAAATACCTGAAACGGAGTATGTTTTTGTAGGAAAGGCTGATGAGTAGTTTCAGAGATAGTTCAAATCTAATACTCGTCGGTCTTTCACACTTTTACGTTCTTCAAGCTTTAAATATTTTTAAAGAATTTTCTACAAGGGCCAATGAATTTTAAATCACTACAAGAGGATTTAAACGCGTTAAGTAATAGGATTTATACAAACATTTTCTTTTAATGTACGTTATTTATTTAAAAATGACCAGAATTTTAGCACTATTTGAGATAAGTTGGGAATTTTCGCTAACGCAGTGGGTCTACTGAGTTTTAATAAAAAAAAAAAAAAGCATAAGCAGGATATAAATAAAAAATATTTTTTTCAAGTTTAAAAAGGATTTTTATAAATACCTAAGGCAGGTTTGGCGAACCTTTTTATAGTCACGTGCCAATTTAAAAAATATATATATTTTACTTGACCTTGACGTACCAAGTAAAAAACAAATTTAGTGAATTGAAATATAGTGAATCAAAATTACTTGAAAATTACTCATTAAGATAGTTTCCAAAATGAGTAACATACATGTAAGTATTACACTGCAATAATTATAGAAACAATTATGTTTTAGAAATTAATTAAAAACATAATGTGATTAATTGTTGTATCTTGGATGAAAAATAATATCATGTTCATGTTCAGCAAATTTCAACAGAATGCAAACTAAATTAATTTAAGTGGCAACTATTCTCTATTTGATTTTTTATATTCTAAATTTGCAAAAATGAGGAATTTTCGAAAATGACAGATATAAGTAGTAGAAAAAATTATTAAAATTGAAAAAAAAAAAGCCGGTTTATTTAAAAAGTTCTGAAATTAATTTACAAGTTGCCATAATTTACCATCGATAATAATCTTTCGTTTTTGATAGTTTTCAAATGTTTTCTTTTTTTTGATAAATTTTCGAAACCATGTTTAAAAAATTCAATTTGCAATTAATCGAATTTGAATTGAATCAGATCATCTAAGTTCGCATATATTTTGTGTAAAATCGCTGTATCCTCATTTAGAGACATAATCAACGTTGCGCCGTGCCAAAATTATTTTTTGGCGTGCCGAAAGTGGCACGCGTGTCACAAGTTCGCCAACCCTGACCTAAGGCAATCGAATAGCGTTTCTCATTCCTCTATAAACATAGACAGTAAAAATGTCTCAAACGGAAGCCTGCTTTAAACAGAAAATTTTCATGGTCCCGGCGATATGAATGCTGGGCAATTAATTATACAGTAAAACCGGAATCGCTAGGGACCGAAAAAAATCTGTTTAAACCCTTTTCCGTCTTAGGAGGTATTCCCCTTTTGTCCGGTCCATTTAAAAAAAAAAAAGCATAAGTATGATTTTTTTTTTCAGTTTAGAAAAGGACTTTTATGAATACGTAATGCAATCGAATAGCGTTTTGTATTCCTTTGTAAGAATAGTAACTGTTTTAACCCTTGGTCTTCACAATTGAGGAAACCATAGTGGTATTTAATACTAAAATAAATACACTAGATAATTTTAAAATTAAAATTCCCAAATTTTTTCAACGAATATAGATCTCAAAGGGTCCTCGATTAATAATTTGAGTAATAATTTAATCTTCTGCGGTCGATTTAACCCTTTAAAGTTAATTATTTCAATTATCATAGAATTTTTTGTGGGAAATTTTAAGACAAAACCTCAAATATCTCGCTGCCTATGGGCCGTAGCGCCTAAAAATTTGTCCGAAATTAGCTCCACAGCGCCGAAGGAAACTTTTCCTCCCGCATCTTTTGGCACCCTCCGTTTTATTTTCTCTCATAGGGGCCACGGCACGGGGGGCGGAATGGGGTAGCTTTGTACAATTTCGTGTATTTGAGACTGTTTACCATCCGAACGTCTCACAATTAATAACTTAAATATATCTTGGTCTTTTTTAATAGCTGCCGTCCGGTTTCACCCCCTCCCCCCCCCCCCAATTTATAAATTTTCGAACTTTTTTGCAATTAAAGCTATGACGATGCAACAACTTTTATTTACCATTTCATAAGTTCATTGGCTTGTCCCACCCAAAAAATTTACCTACTTATATTTCTCTTATAATCTAACTTTTTCATCTTCTAAAATTTTTAACCTTTCACTAGGTTGTTATATATCATTTTAAAGGTAATTACAAGCTGAATTTTTCCCAACTAATTTTCTAGAGTTTTTCTTTATCTTCCCCTTCCTTTAACTTATAACTTTTTGGACTTCTTTAATAATAAAGATATTTTAATGAAACAACTTCTATTCGCCTTGGACAAAGACATACATTTGGTCCCACCTCAAGATTATCATATAACCTTTAATTCTAAACATCTTATAACTATTTGAATTTTTTAGGGTTTCGTTCATCTGACGAAACCCTATTCGTCTCGCTCCTGTGTCTGTCCGTCACAGAGCCCGTTCTCAGAAACTATACATGTTGGAGAATTGAAATTTTGCATACTTATAGATGAACATAACACATAATACGACAAATCATAAAATTTTGAAAAACTCGTACATTTAACCCTTTGGGGTTCCACATGTGTATTTTAAACAATTCTTTCTATGTGAGCCCCTAATTAGGTTGGAGGCGTGAAATTTTGCATACTTATAGCTGAACACCATCATGCGACAAATCATAAAAAATTGAATAAGTCGTACATTTAGCCCTTTGGGCTCCCACATGCGTATTTTAAGATTCTTTCTAACTGAGCCCCTTATTAAATTAGAGATTTGAAATTTTGCATACTTACAGCAGAACACCTGAGGCCAGGCGACAAATCATAATCTTGAAAAAGTCTTACGTTTAACCCTTTGAGCTACCGCATATGTATTTTAAGCAATTATTTCTAAGAGAGCCCCTAATTAAGTTGGAAACATGAATTTTTGCATACGTATAAAACAGCGAAAATCATGGCAATCCATAAAGCGTGCCTCATTTGGGTCGATACAGCTCAAATCAATGAGTCATGTTGAAAATTTCCGAAGGAAGAAACGAGATTTTTGTTAATACAGAAAGTTTTGGCCCGGCCGATGTTTCACCGGCATTTTCGACAGAACAGTCTGCAGTTTTTAATGAGCGCTTGAAAAGCGTCTTCAAAGTTTAATCCTGTGAGCATTGCTTCCTTTATAATTTGCACTCACGTCTTGTGTCAGTCATGACTGATAATTATAAACAGTGAAATACATGGCAATCCATAAAGAGTGCCTCATTTGGGTCGATACAGCTCAAATCAATGAGTCATGTTGAAAATTTCCGAAGGAAGAAACGAGATTTTTGTTAATACAGATAGTTTCGGCCAAGCCGATGTTTCACCGGCATTTTCGACAGAGCAGTCTACAGTTTTTAATGAGTGCGTGAAAAGCATCTTCAAAGTTTAATCCTGTGAGCATTGCTTCTTTTATAATTTGCACTCACGTCTTGAGTCAGTCATGACTGTTAATTATAAACAAGCTGAATACCTCAGACCACACGACAAATCATAAAATTTTCAAAAAGTCTTATATTATTTACTGCTCCGGTCTCTAACTTGTATATTTTAAGCAATTTTTCTAAACTAACAGATTTTTCAAAAGGTTAAAGTGTTTTGAAAGGAATATTAAACGAAACCCTCTGTGCGATTTGTGATCACACTTACCCACTTGTTTGTAAAATGAGCTAGAGAGTTGGAAGAATTATTAAATTCATTGTCTACAATTCACTAGGCAGTCCCACCAATCTATTTTCAAGTTCAACTGCCTCTTTCTCCATTTAAACTACTAATTTTAATACGTTAATAATTAAACTACATGGTTTAGGGTCTTTACTGCTCAAGTGCGGCGAGAACTTTTCTTCCCTGGGTAAGTACTAATTTATTATTTATTAAAATAAAAACTACAGTTATCCCCCATGAGCCAGTTAAATAAACTACGAATCTGGTCACAATGAGTGATTTAATTCTTTGTTTTCTTTTGTTTTGTTGTCTGTTTCCCCCTTTTCTTTTTGAACAAATTGTGGTATCGGAATGCGGTTGCACCACAACACTTGTCAAATAGTCGGAAATTTCGTGGCTATGAAAATTTCAAGTGTTTTTACTTTTCTACAAAAAATCCGACATTTTTACTCTTTGACTCTTGACTGGATGTTTATTTTTAAAAGAAAATGTAATGTGTACCTTAAGAGCGTAGCAATATATAATTTTTTAAAAAGAATGTTAGACCTCCAGACAGATATACATATCACTTATGTCTTCTAATAAAACTTATATGGGATCGAAAAAAGGGGAAAAATACTGCAAAACATGCTAAAATAGAAACGCAAAGGAGCTTAGAATAATTTCGTTTTAGGCAGTTTTTTGTCTTAGGAGGCATAAATATTTTATACTCTTTCGCATAAATGTATTGTACTCTTTCAGCCGATACCTCGAAGTTACTCCGTATAAAGTATTTCTGTGTGGACAAGTTTTTGCTGTAGAAAAATAGGAGTATACATAAAAGTACAGTAAAATTTGTCTAGCAGAAACCTGTCTTAAATTGAGAAATGTTTGTGGACCCAGCGAAATATACAATACAGTTGTAATACATGTTGTACCTTCTAAGGTCTGAAAATGCATTATTTAAGAGTTCCGTGCACTTCCTCTCAACTTATTTTAATTTACTCTACTTACCATATGTGTAACAAAGAAAGGAAGAGGAAAAAATGTCAGATTGGCAAATTTTTCTCTTTCAAATCAACTAATAAATGCTGCCATTTGAATGTGCGAGACATGTTCTTTCTTGCCTTACCCCCGTTAAACTATCCATAAAATGGATCAAAATAAGAGAATGTTTTGTTGATCATTTGAGATTTTTTTTTTCAATTACGAGGGATATTTTCACTTCAACCTCCGATTGGCCGTAAAATAAAGGCAATTTAAATAACAAAAATGGTTTTATAACCAGGAGTGAAATATACCGTATATACTCGTGTATAAGTCGATCCCCCCTTCCCTTTCTTCAGCAAAATTTTGAAAAAAAATTAATTTTCGTGTTTAAGTCGAACCACATTTCTGGTAGTATGTTGAAAAATGACTTGTAATCGAGAATTTAAAAAAAATATATAACTTTCCATTAAATTAGTAAATTTTTTAACGTTTCTAATCAAGATTCTTTTTTTTTTTTAATTCAACGTTTAAAAACTGTGTAATTATGTAAAACCGAAGGGGCTTAAACTATTTTGAAACCTATTCACATCCATTCAATGATACTTAAAAAAAAAAATTCTTTCAAAAATCTATTCAAGCGTTATTTACAAGAGTAAACAACTTCTTAGACTGCTAAAATATGGTACTTCTTTGCATTGTAGGACTTTTAGGAGAGATATCTAGAAGCACTCTCAATTTGAACTCTTTTTAAAAAGGAATTAAAATGTCGAAAGGAATGCTCCTGTATTAAAGGGAATTCTGTGGCAAGAGTAAATGGGTGCAGAACAATTACAGGGTCATTATTGATGAGCTTTTTTTGCCACTCACAGGGATATGACTATTGTCCGCTTTTAGCTCTCATGTGATTAACGTGAGAGATAGGTACATGTGATGCGTATGAGTTTATCGCTCGTTTGTCTTTCTCTCTCCTGATAAATAGTTCATCTCTAATAACGTAGAAATAAACTGAGAAAGAACAATTTCCAAAGAAGGTTTATTTAAGATAATCTGTAGTTTAAAAATGTTATTGTTTAGATGTAGTAATCTTACTTGGAGTTCTGGATTGAGAATTGTAAGCAACAAGTAAAGTACTTATTCATTAGCATGTTATTAAAACTGAATACTAGAGTTTTCTGTTTTCAAAATTTAATGCATCTTAAATTTATAATATATATATAAATTTATTAATACATATATATATATATATATATATAATTGATAAGAGAGTAAAAAAGAGACTTAAGTAATTTAGAAAACGAAATAATTTATCACTTTAGTTTTTGAGAAAATTTCAGACTGATTTTTTTAACATATATATAATAACTGTGTCGTATATAATTGACAAGAGAATTATATGTAAAAGAGATTAATGGGGAGGTGCGTATTAACTGAATGTGTTAAATAATTTAAAATCTTTAGTAATTTTTTTAGCAATTCTGTTTTGAAAATTCCATTTAACTCATTTCAATTAATGCCATATAACATACGTACAGTATGTTATATGGATCCATTTTTTCCACATTAAATACGAGAATAAGAATAAGTAAAAAATAAATAAGATAAATAATTTTGAAATTTTAATAATGGTTGCTAGGATAGACCCTACTCGAAGTAGCCATGGGAACCAGTGTTTAATTAAGACACTTTTCTCCGGGAGGGATTTCTGTAGCTCCGTGGAGGGGGGGGGGGGGGGGGTTAAAGTTCCGTGGAGGAAATTGCTATTTTTGACACTTGAAAACACACAATCACAAATCTTCCGGGGGGGGGGACATCTCATTGCTCCGGGGGGAGATCCCCCCCGGCCACCCCCTGAAATCAACACTGGTAACAGTGCAAAAATACACAAGCGAATGGTTTGAAATTTAATATATAGAATCATTGCAAATTTTGTCGAGTCATTTCAAATTTTATGAAAATTGAATCAAAACTTAAAAGATATTAATAAAAGTTTTCTTCATTCTATTAAATCCTATCATACGTAATTAATTCAATTATATCCTATGATAGGTAATGATTCTATGTTGCCATGGTAAAAATTCTATTAAATCCTATCCTACGCAATTAGTTCAATGATATCCCAAGATAGGTAATGATTCTAGGTTGTCATGATGATGACGTCCTATTGAAGATGGAATCCTATTATTTCCGTATTATGGAATTTAATTTATAGAATCGTCATAAATTTTGTATTCATGCCTTTTTGCATAAGGGTGGAACAACTATTGCACCAAGATCTGAATATTTATAAAACTAGTTATAGTATGAACGCACCTCATTTGTCACGTTTGACGTACAATTTCCGACTTGTTAGTTTTTGTTGCGTATTTTTAAAACTAATGGAGCAAGAATAAAAAATATTTATCATTAGATTAGAATTTAATTTTTGGCCTTTTTACGTTAAAGTCTAATATTCACCAGATTTACATGCATTTGCAATTATAAGTCATAAACTTTAAAGCTACCGCTGCACGGTGGGTGTTTTACCGATTCTAGCTGGCCAAAAGTGTTTTTGGCATCAATATAATCGCATCGTCATGAAATTGAAAAATGTTACTGATATTCACTATTGAATGTTAGGTATTGCAAAATCTAGCGTGTAGCAGTCATATTTTCGTTACAGGGGCATTAAAAAGTATTTCTTTACAGTACGGCCTATGGGGGAAAATCGTTTGCGCTGTTTTTTAATGTTAAATTTAAAAGTATTCGTACATCCTGAAAAATCGGTACATTTGCCGTCCTGTGCAGAGGTTATACAGGACAGGTCTTGGAGTCCTTGAAAATCGGGACACCTGGCAACACGAGTCATAGCGTACTTGCCAATTCTCCAGTTTTTAACAGGAGATTTGTTCAGATAAACATACTTGAGCCGAGGGCTTAATCTCTGAAAAAGGTAGCGGAGCTCTAATATTCCGAATTAATGTCACTCACCCCCTTATTTTTATATATCACACATTTCCAAAATTTCAAGCAATTTCATCTACCGCAAAATAATTTTATTAATATATTTTGACTATGTCTATTTTTTTATAATAAAATCTAATAGTGAACCGACTAAAAACTTTAAAATCAACGGTGGGGAGTTTTAAGAAAATGTTACACGCCATGATTTTCTTTGTAGTAAAATACAACACACAGCGCTGTTCAGGTAAGGCATCCGTACGCAGTGTTTATAAATGACGGCGGGTTCCCACTAATATTTACATATTCACTAAAAATAATGGAAGTGCTGCAACACCGCTCCTGTGAGATTTGGCGAAAATTAATCACCGGTTTAAACTACAATGCTAAAAAATTTAAATTAAAAGTGAAATTTATTTATTTCAATTAGAGAAATTTTTTAATTAAAACACGCAAAACTTTTTCAACTGTGTTTCATGAATTTCACCTTTCATAATCTCAAATTTCAAAACGTACGCATACGAAATGCTTCAAAATAGTTTTAAATCATGCAGAGCATATTTCTTCAAAGATCAGTCGAGTGAAATTATTTTATATCAATTAGCAAAATTTTTGACTTACAACACGCAAAACCTTTCAATTATGAATGACGAATGCCACTTTTCAAAAACTCAAATTTCAATAATTCCTCATACGAATTACTTCAAATTAGTATTAAATCACGCAGAACATGTATCTTCAACGATCTGTCGAGGGAAATTTCTTTATTTCAATTGATAAATGATTTCACTTACAAAATGCAAAACTTATTGAACTTCATATTTCACACGTGGTCATACAAAAACTCAAATTTCGAATTCTATTCCTACGAATTACTTCAAAATAGATTTAAACCACGTGGAACAGGTTTCTACTCAAAACTGTCCAGCAAAATTTAATTATTTCAAATAGCAAATTTTCGAACTTAAAATTCGCAAAACTTTTCAGAGAGAGATTACACTTGTAGATGTTCTTTTACTCACAATTCAAAAAGTACTCATACGAATTTCTTCAAATAAAGTTTAAACGAAGCAGAACATTCTTCTGAACATGTTGTCTTATATTTTCAAATTTACTGACTGAAAAATTTTGTACTTAAAACTCGCAATACTGAAACTTTCAAAAGCGAAATTTTCAGATCAAAACAACAATTTTCAGTTATCTTCAACAATTTATGAATGTTTTATGCAGAAATGCTTCTTTTTATCAAATCTTTCTTCAATAATTTATTATTGATAATCTATTTTTTCTGAAATTGAAAAAACGTTTTAACGGACTTTTCAATTTTGAACAAACAAGCGAGTCGAACTAGAGAGAGACCGCCGGCATGCACCGGGGAACAATTTAACGGAAAAGACCTCAGAGTAAAGATAAGAAGTTATATGACAAGTAATAAATAAAGTTGCTATTGTTAGGCACGTTTAGTTGTTCGATGTTAAAAATTTTTGTCGGGATCAATTATGTAACATATACCAAGTAGCTACGAGAAAAGATCATAGAAATAACTTGATAAATAAAAAAGTTGCTATTGTTAAGGAAAACCTTAACAATTATGAAAAATGAAAGTTTATGGAAAGGGACGAGATAAGCATACGTTAAATAATGTGGTATTAAAGTCACTTTTATAAGTTTTCTATTAAATGATTCCCTAAAGACGCCAGAAACCTTAAATGATTTTCAATAATTAATTTTAAAAAGAACTGGTAGTTATTTCATTAGTTTAACACATTACTATTACATTTCCCATAGAGAAAAAGCCGTGGTCAGAAATAGCGTTGATGGTCCTAAAAGGGCCAAGTCTATATTTAACACGAAACAAGAAATTGCACATCACAAAGCTCATCTTTTCCTTCAGTCAATAAATTTTAATTTATTAACATTAGAGAAAGCTGGTGTTGGCTGAAAGCAAACAAAATGAATTGCGCAATCCATGAATACAATTCTGAGAACAAGCAATGAAAATTTAATTTTAGAGAAGTCTGGTAGTGGTAAAAAGCAAACAATTATTGCATAATCAGACCATCCAACGGTTTTTAAGAAAACGGAAGTTAAAGTTGGCAAGGTACCAAGATTTAAAAATTAATTTAAGAAAGTGGGTAGGCTAGAATGTTTCTAAGCCACATAATAACAGCTTAAAAATAGTTAAAAGCTTTTAACAAAAAAGAAAAATATGTAAAATCAAGTTTTAATGATGGGGAATAACCCATGTACACTACCATCGAAGAAAAAAACTAAATTTACTAATAATTAGCAGAGTTACAGCTCAAGTAATGACACTAAACATCCTAAAGTACATCTTTTCCTTCACTCGATGAGATTCAAGTTTTACTTTTAGAAAATTCTGGTAGTGGCTGAAAGCAAACTAAATGAATTGCGCAATCCTCAAATGAAAACAAAATGATTAAGTAACAGTCTGGTATTGGAGTTGGCTATCTGCCAGGAAAAAAATTTAAGAAAAGTATTTTATAATAATTGGCAATAATTAGCTTCCTAATTAACTTAGAAGCTTAAAATTTCAGATATAGGTTAAGAAAAATATTTATGGGCCAAAATTTTATAACAATTGAATAATTAGCTAATGAGTTATTAAGAAAAATAGTGTGGCGCCGGAGCGCCTGCAGTACATTTTGAAATCACAATGATAAAATATTTCATTCTTTCTATATTAAATTAGACACAGAAAAATCTTAATAAACATGAATTTGCACATCACAAAACCCGTCTTTTCCTTCAGCCAATAAAATTTTAATTATTAATATTAGAGAGAACTGGTAGTGGCCGAAAGCAAACAAACGATTGGGCAAAACATAACATTTATCAAGACTCCTAAATTAAAGAATTTTAGAAATTTAAGGAAAAACTGGTTATGCAAAACAATAAATTATGACTGCACAAAGATCCTCCAATGACACTATCAATTAAAAATTTCTGATTACTTAATTACCAGGTATTAAATGAAGTAGTGGATATATAGTAATTAGTATACATGATTATATCAAAACTGATGTTAGCGAGATGACAGGTTCTCAAACAGTCAATAGTGACAATTATAAGAACAACATTACAATACATTTTTAACTACATGGACTGATCAATTCCGAACATATCAATAAAATCCGCGAAAACCTACTAATTTTAACTTTAACAAATTAATTACAAAGATAAGAAGTTATATGACAAGTCTATGGACAGGGCCGAAACTAGCCTTTTTTGCAAACATGGATTTTGGCGCCTCCCCCCCCCCCCTCCTTCGCAAAGTAAATTTACAAAGACACGTAGTTTCTATTAGCCGACTTATTTTAAAATTTAAAATATGTAATACTGAACTATGCAAACAGCTTTGTGAAATATTGATTCATTAAAACCTTGAAAACAGGGAATTGAATACGGAATAAAATAAGATTTCGCCTTATAAAGGATCCTACTACCATATCATCCTTAGATTCTTCTATATGCTTTGGCATACTCCAGGCAGGAAGATTTTAAACAATACCGTGCTAAACATATGCATGAGAAAAATCGACAACCAAAATCTTCATTTGGCGCCCCCTTCTCCCCCCCCCCGTTAGTTTCGGCCCTGCTATGGAAAAGACAGAAGGGACAGATGAACTGGCCGAAAAGGAGTAACAGAAAAAGAAATAAAAGGGAATAAAAAAAGAAAAGTGCCCAGCTAAACTGATGGCATTGAGCTCACAGGCTATTCACACTAATTTTACATTATACTCTTATTTTACAGAATAATGCCGCACAAAAAAATAAGTGAAGGGGGTTTAGCCCCCGTTTCCCCCCTTTATACTTAACCAATAAACCTACAAAATCTAATCAGGGAAGTTCCTTAACATAATAAACCGGTATACCAAATTGGAGCAAATTGAATAATTCTGTATGAAAAATTCATTTATCTAAATTAAGGGGTTTCACTAGCCTCCCTTTTATCCTTAAAAAATGAACCCCCTAAAACTAATCAGGAAGCAACTTAACATAATAAACCGGTATACCAAATTTGGAGCAAATCTAATAATCCTGCATGAAAAACCCATTTATCTAAATTAAAGGGGGTGGACTAGCCCCCTTTTCCCCCTATATCCTTAACCAATGAATCCCCTAAACGAATCAGGGAAGCTCCTTAACATAATAAACCGATATACCAAATTTGGAGCAAATCGAATAATTCTGCATGAAAAACCCGTTTATCTAAATTAAGGGGGTAGACTAGCCCCACTTTCCCCCTTTATCCTTAACCAATGAACCCCAAAAACTAATCAGGGAAGCGCCTTATCAAAATGAACCTAGAACAAAAATTTGAAGCAAATTGGATATTTCTATCAAGAGTTATCGCGTTACGTACGTACATACGTACATACAGTACCGGCGCGCGGCGGGAACATAAGTTTTCAGGCTTTGATAGCCTGTGAGCTAAAAAAAGCAATTAAAAAGATAACTAAAGCAACATTACTGAAAGGGACAAAGAACAAATTTCGAAAACAAACCAACGCGCAGCAAAATGGTTACAAAGGGTCAGGCGAGGGAAGGGGACTATTAAAGTAAACAATTTCGAAAATCCAACAAGTAGAAAATCTATGCAAAAAGGCCACTTCATGAAAAAACGAAACCAGAAGATGAAAACCAAAGTGGAAAATAAATTTAAGTAAAAAGGGGGAGTGGGATTTCAGTCCTGCATCGCTTTCAAGTGCTAGGATAGACCCTAACTCCTCGAAGTAGCCATGGGAACCAGTGTTGAATTCAGACACTTTTCTCCGGGAGGGATTTCTGTAGCTCCGGGGGGGACATTATAGAGTTCCGTGGGGGAAATTGCAATTTTCGACCATTGAAATGACAAAACCTATAATCTTATTTTTTTTTTTTGGGGGGTGGGGGGGGAACCAACACTAGTAACAGCGCAAAAACTGCAATAGCGAATGGTTTGAAATTTAATAGATAGATTTGTTGCAAATTTTGTGGAGTCCTTTCAAATTTTATGAAAATTGAATCAAAACTTATAAGATATTAATAAAAGTTTTCTTCATTCTATTAAATCCTATCATACGTAATGAATTCAATGATATCCCATGATAGGTAGTGATTCTAGGTTGCCATGGTGATAATTCTATTAAATCCTATCCTACACAATTAGTTCAATGATATCCCAAGATAGGTAATGATTCTAGGTTGTCATGATGATGACGTCCTATTGAAGATGGAATCATATTATTTCCGTATTATGGAATTTAATTTATAGAATCGTCATAAATTTTGTATTCATGCCTTTTTGCATAAGAGTGCAACAACTATTGCACCAAGATCTGAATATTTATAAAACTAGTTACAGTACGAACGCACCTCATTTGTCACGTTTGACGTACAATTTCCGACTTGTTAGATTTTGTTGCCGTATTTTTAAAAGTAATGGAGCAAGAATAAAAAGATTTATCAATAGATTAGAATTTAATATTTGGTATTTTTATGTTAGTCTCACATTCACCAGATTTAAATGCATTTGCAATTATAAGTCATAAACATTAAAGCTACCACTGCACGGTGGTTGATTTACCGATTCTAGCAGGCCAAAATTATTTTTGGCGTCAATGTAGTCGCATCGTCACGAAATTAAAAAAATGTTATTGATATTCACTATTGAATGTTAGGTATTGAAAAATCTTGCGTGTAGCAGTCATAATTTCGTTACAGGGATATTATAAGTATTTCATTTCATTACGGCCAATCGGGGAACATCGTTTGCGGTGGTTTTTAATGATGTTTCATAATTTCAAACACTTTGAAAATTTATATACATATCTATGAAGTGCACTACAAGATGATTGCTATAGAATAGGGTATGGATAGCATTTATCGATCATTTACTGGGACACTAAAAAAAAAAAATTGTTACATTACGGTCTATGGAGAAAATTTTTTTGTGGTGTATTTTGTTCATGTTACACTATTTCAAAAGTATTTAAATTGATCTCTGAATCTGAATTGATCTTTGAATTAAATCTCTGAGGTGCTCTGTAAGATGTTTACTATTGAATAGGATGCACCATTCATCTTTCATATACAGGGACACACAAAATAAGTGTTATATTTTTCTCTGTATGATCAATAATGATGGAAGTGCGTTTTCAGTTGTGAAACACTTTTTTAAATTATAAAATTGCATACTGTTTAGTATGTATAAATTCCATAAATCATATACAGGGCTGCACAAAACATGTGTACATTTCCGTTTATTGACGGAAATTGCTGAAGATGAATTTTCAACTGTGTTATGCATTCAGTAACTGTTTACAAATTATTACTTAGACATGGTAAAATGGGTTAAATGCATGGATTATCTAGACAAGTCCTTTGATAATCTATACATAAACATATCCGTGTAAGTGACTATTCCAGGAAAATGTCTTTTAAAAAGCAGGCGAAGTCATTTATCAATCGCCAAGTAAATTATTATTTATGCGCACCCAGAAAATCTTTTTGTTCATATTCTGAATTAAAATTATTATACTTAACGCTTGTTAACCACTTTGTATGTAACATGTATCGATTCATTGTAAAAAGAGCTTTAAAACGATATAAATTGTTTGTATTTTGGTTAAGTATTAAGAAAGCCGGAATTTTCTCGCTGTTGAGCAGATGTTTTTAGATACACCCTAAAAGGAAAGTGCTAGAAGTCACAAAAAAATGAGTTAAATGTATGGATTATCTAGACATGTTCAGTCATAATGTATAAATGAACATATCCAATATCCATGTAAGTGACTATTCCAGGAAAATGTCTTTTAAAAAGCATGCAAAGTCATTTATCAATCGCCAAGGAAATTATTTATGCGCACCCAGAAAATCTTTTTATTCATATTCTGAAGTAAAATTGTTATACTTAACGCGTGTTAATTGCTTTGTATGTAACATGTATAGATTCCTTATAAAAAGAGCTTTAAAACGACACCAATTGTTTGCATTTGGGTTAAGTATTAGCAAAGTTCTGAATAATTATTTGTATTAATTAATCTGTGACTTGCGCCACTCTGTCACTTAATGCTCTAGTTAAAGCTTACATTGAAACATTTCATCAAAAAAGTGCAGCTGCGAAAAAAAAAAAAAGGTCATAATTATAAATAATTAGTAATATCTCTGCTATTAATGAACCTAAATGCATAAAATTAGTATCATTGGAAAGCTTATTTTACGAGGAATCGATACATATTACATACAAAGCAATCGGTCCACGTTAAGTATGAAAATTTTCAATAATAAGACGAAACAGGAAAGGTTCATAGAAATTGCAATTGAAAAAATCATTTGTAACCGTTAAAATTAGAGAACAAATTTTCGACACATATAAATACCTGAAACGGAGTATGTTTTTGTTGGAAAGGCTGATGAGTAGTTTCAGAGATAGTTCGAATCTAATACTCGTCAGCCTTTCACACTTTTACGTTCTTCAAGCTTTAAATATTTATAAAGAATTTTCTACAAGGGCCAATGAATTTTAAATCACTACAAGAGGATTTAAACGGCGTTAAGTAATAGGATTTGGGTCATTCCATGTCAGTTCAGGCAGGCATGTAACCCACCATCACAGATTTTGATGAAACTACGTGTGTTTGTTCCTTTTATTAAGATATGATTCCCAGTATTTTTTTTTACTCCTTGGTCAAATAGTTTCTGAGAAAAAAATTGTCAAAATTTTGAATAACTGCCGTCAGTTGGCATTCTTGACTGCTCGATTTTCAAATGTAGCATGACATAAATATGATCACATTTCAATATCTATTCTACAAATCATCTTCAAATAATTTATGCATAATGTGTAGGGTACGCAGTTTATGAAAAAAAAATTCTGTTACGCTTATAACATTTTAAGTTTGTCTAAAAAAATGTTTAATCTTTGAAGTCGTGATTTTTTTATGAAAAATAATGCATTAACTAAAATAGCATTATCAACAAAAGGCGGTATTTTTATTAAATTTATTTTTTGTGGGAGATATACTTAAAGGTGTCCTTTACCTGATTCTGAAATAAAAATAGTGGGATTTTGGGTATTTTTAGTAGTATTTCCTTTTTACAAATATTTTGAGGCGTATTTCAAATCAAATCAAGCAGAGTCATTCCATGTCAGTTAGCCTAAGACATTTAATTCACTGTCACAAATTTAAGTAAAAGTGGGTATGTTTATAGCTCATTTTAACACGTAATCACCTTTAATTTCCTTGATCCTAAGTAGAATATTTTTTAAGGTAAAAAAAAATCTAAATTTTGAAATTTTTTTTAAATGTTTTTAATGACAGATCTATATTCAAAGACTGCATAAAAAAAAAAGTCATTTCAATATAAAATCACTAAATAAGTTTCAAATAATGTATACGTGACAAATAATGTAGGCAGATTATTATTTATTGTTATTTGTCATGTTTAAACGCTAAGAGTGTGTTTAATCTTGTGAATTCTTAAAATCAAGAATTTTGTGAAAAATAATGTGTTAATCAAAAATTTATTATCAACCGAAGGCAGGCTGTTATTACTTTTTTTAATTGTACGTAAAAATATCTTTTCAATAGTTATAAAATAAAAATAGTGAAAATATGAGCAATTTTAACAAAATTTTCATAAACTGTGAATGTTTAATGATAAATATTGAAGCTTTTCATGCTAAGATGTGCTATAATGACAACGATATCGCGTATTGCTACTCTTGCTTAAATATAATACATACAATAATAAAATAACAAATATTATTTACAGCAATAAAAATTAAGTTAAATAGTACCAGTTCCTTTACCAACACTACATTGCTCAACAGCCGACTTAAAATCAACAGCCCACTCTTATTGAAAAATACTTTCAACTGTTCAGATAATAAATAAACTACATTTAAAAATCTTAATATCAACTTATTATATTAAGACGATAATAACAACTAAATAACATAATGAATTTATAAATCAGCTTTTAATTGAAAATTTATGAAATGGTTCCGTTAAATGTTGTTGTTCATCGAGTCAATCAAAACAAATTATAAAAAAAAAATAGTGAACCTAATATGCTGACTGCAATGACACTTCTAACAAAACTAATTAATTCATTACCATCTGAAATAAAACTCGAAAGATCAAACAGAAAAAAAAAATTCAGCTGTAGTGTGAATGTGACATACTCAATGGTTATTGAGATAGGAATGTCTTTGTGACATTTTCACCTGTATTTCAATAAAATATAAACATGTAAGCTTTTTTCATTCATAAAAATTAAGTAAAACAATTATAAAATTTTGTTGTCATTACACCAGATGTTAAATTTTTCGTTACATACTATTAGATAAGTTCTTTACTTTTAGACATTATTGACATAATATCATAAAATTTACTATATGTATTTTCTATAAGTGTATAAACAATATATATATGCTTTATTAAACATAAATGAATAATTTTTAAATAATTTGTTTGAGAACAGGGATATATATACACACATATATGTGTTGAAAATCCATCTTTCAGCAATATTGTGATGAAATAAATCAAATTACCGTAATTTCCGGTGTATGGCCCGCGTATCAAACAATCGTGTTTCGACCCAGAAAATTTGTAAAATAAAATGTAACTTTTTAGATAACAGTAAATATTGGTCTTCAAATACTGAATAAAATTTTTGGGTCCAAACTGAATTATTTGATCTGCGGGCTATACACCCGAAATTACGGTACATATCATTAGAAACTGAATAAAGTTACAAAAGTGCAACTTATTAAGTTTTAAATAATTTTTTAGATATAGTTATTTGAAAGATGTAAATATAATGGATTATGCATTTTTTGCATATATTTAAAGCACAATATGTCAAAATTTTCTTCAAAAGAGTGAAATTTGGTATTTTTTTCCATATTAGCAGCTCAATGCTAAATTTTCAATATTAACAGCCAAATGTGAGTTTAAAGATTAGGAAGGTCATTTTGAAAATTTCTATTGGGCGGTGAGGAGCTAGTGATTTTTCTCTTTTTTGGAAAGGGATAATTGCTCTTCGCCCTAGAAGTTTTACTAAAAAACAATATTATTTATTTTTTTCCTTAAGAAACGAACATAAAAGATAATTTGAAAAATAAAATAAATGTATAAATAAAAATATTTCCAGGGATGATACATTGGATAGAAATTACATCTGAAAATATTGATAATTTTAAATATGATTTAAGTACTACTAAAACCAACCAAAATCCCACTATTTTTATTTCAGATCCAGTTATAATGTAGTATTATGTACAAT
This sequence comes from Maratus speciosus, assembly GCA_963932465.1. Classification (NCBI taxonomy): domain Eukaryota; kingdom Metazoa; phylum Arthropoda; class Arachnida; order Araneae; family Salticidae; genus Maratus; species Maratus speciosus. The sequence continues at coordinate 652,674,985 of OZ010787.1, read as the reverse complement.
TTAAAATTAAAAAATTAGTCATAGAAACTCCGCCTCTGATTGATAAAGATTTTTTAATAATTTCATTATTTTTTGTAAAATATTTTTGATTTCAAAGATTATACAATTTTTTAGACACATTTAAATATTTTTTAACATTACAGCAATATTTTTCATAATCTACATATTTTATTTACCTTGCTTAAATTATTCGAAGAAGATTTCTTTATTAGTTATTGAAATATGATTTTATATATAAAATGAGGCCTTTGAAAATTGAACAATCATTAATGGCAACTCGTGGCATTTTCCCAAAACTTTGATAATTTTTTCTCATATTTTCACTATTTTTATTTTATAACCATTTAAAAGATATTTTTACGTACAATTAAAAAAAGCAATAACACCCTGCCTTCGGTTAATAATAAATTTTTGATTAACACATTATTTTTGAAAAAATTCTTGATTTTAAAAATTCAAAGATAAAAGACACTCTTAGTGTTTAAACATGACAAAAAACAAGAAATAATAATCTGCCTACACTATTTGTCACATATACATTATTTGAAACATATTTAGTGATTTTATATTGAAATGACTTTTTTTTTTTTAAATGCAGTCTTTGAATATCGAACTGTCATTAAAAAAATTTAAAACAATTTTTCAAAATTTTGATATTTTTTATCTTAAAAAATATTTTACTTAGGATCAAGAAAATTAAAGGTGATTACGTCTTAAAATAAGCTATAAACAAACCCAGTTTCATTGAAATTTGTGACAGTGATTAAATGGCTTAGGGGAACTGACATGGAATGACTCTGCTTGATTTGATTTGAAATGCACCTCAAAATATTTTTAAATAGAAAATACTACTAAAAACACCCAAAATCCCACCATTTTTATTTCAGAATCAGGTAAAGGACACCTTTAATTATATCTCCCACAAGAAATAAATTTAATAAAAATATCGCCTTTCGTTGATAATGCTTTTTTTGTTAATGCATTATTTTTCATAAAAAATTCACGACTTCAAAGTTTAAATAATTTTTTAGATACACTTAAAATGTTATAAGCGTAACAATATATTTTTTTCATAAGCTGCGTACAGTAAATATTATGCATAAATTATTTGAAGATGATTTGTAGAGTAGATATTGAAATATGATTACGTATATGACATGCTACATTTGAAAACCAAGCTGTCAAGAATGCCAACTGACGGCAGTTTTTCAAAATTTTGACAATTTTTTTCTCAGAAACTATTTCACCAAGGAGCAAAAAAAAGTTACTGGTGATCATATCTTAATAGTAAGAACAAACACACGCAGTTTCATTAAAATCTGTGATGGTGGGTTACATATTGATATTTTACTGCCTGATTTGATGTGGAATGCCCCTACATTGAAACATTTCATAAAAAAGGGCAGCTGCAAAAAAAAAAAAAAAAAAAAAGTCATTATTATAAATAATTAGTAATATCTCTGCTAATAATGAACCTAAATGCATAAAATTAGTATCATTGGAAAGCTTATTTTACGAGGAATCTATACATATTACATACAAAGCAATCGGTGCACGTTAATTATGAAAACTTTAAATAATAAGACGAAACAGGAAAGATTCATAGAAATTGCAATTGAAAAAATCATTTGTAACCGTTAAAATTATACAACAAATTTTCGACACATATAAATACTGGAAACGAGGCATGTTATTTTAGGAAAGGCCGGTGGGTTGGTTTCAGAGATAGTTTCGAATCTTCAACTCTCCCGCCTTTCACCCTTTTACGTTCTTCATGCTTTAAATATTTTTAAAGAATTTTCTACAACGGCCAATGATTTGTAAATCACTACAAGAGGATTTAAACGGCGTTAAGTAATAGGATTTAGACAAACGTTTTCTTTTAATGGAAGTTATTTATTTAAAAATGACCAGAACTTTAGCATTTGAGCTAAGTTGGGAATTTTCGCTAACGCAAGGAGTACGAAGTACTGAGTTGTAATTAAAATAATAATAATAATAATAACACATAAGCAGGATATAAATAAATATTTAAAATAGATATTTTTTCAAGTTTTAAAAGGATTTTTATAAATACCTAAGGCAATCGAATAGCGTTTCTCATTCCTCTATAAACATACAGTAAAAATGTCTCAAACGGAAGCCTGCTTTAAACAGAAAATTTTCATGGTCCCGGCGATAAGAATGCTGGGCAATTATACAGTAAAACCGGAATCGCTAGGGGCCGAAAAAAATCTGTTTAAACCTTTTTCCGTCTTAGAAGGTATTCCCCTTTTGTCCGGTCCATTAAAAAACAAAAAAAGCATAAGTATGATTTTTTTGTCAGTTTATAAAAGGACTTTTATGAATACGTAATGCAATCGAATAGCGTTTTTTATTCCTTTGTAAGAATAGTAACTGTTTTAACCCTTGGTTTTCACAATTGGGGAAATCATAGTGGTATTTAATAATAAAATAAATACACTAGATAATTTTAAAATTCCAAAATTTTTTCAGCGAATATAGGTCTCAAGGGGTCCTTCATTAATAATTTGAGTAATGATTTAATCTTCTGCGGCCGGTTTAACCCTTTAAAGTTAATTATTTCAATTCTCATAGAATTTTTTGTGGGAAATTTTAAGACAAAATCTCATATCTCGCTTCCTATGGGCCGTAGCGCCTAAAATTTTGTCCGAAATTAGCTCTGCAGCGCCTAAAGAAACTTTTTCTCCCGCATCTTTTGGCACCCTCCGTTTTATTTTATCTCTCATAGGGGCTCCGGCACGGGGGGCGGCATGGGGCAGCTTTGTACAATTTCGTGTATTTGAGACTGTTTACCATCCGAACATCTCACAATTAATAAATTAAATATATCTTGACCTTTTTTAATAGCTGCCGTCCGGTTTCACGCCCCCCCCCCTCCCCAAATTATAAATTTTCGAACTTTTTTGCAATTTAAGCTATGACAATGCAACAACTTCTATTTACCATTTCATAAGTTCATTGGCTTGTCCCACCCAAAAATTTTTACCTACTTATATTTCTCTTATAATCTATAACTTTTTCATCTTCTAAAATTTTTAACCTTTCACAAGGTTGTTATATATCATTTTAAAGGTAATTACAAGCTGAATTTGTCCCAACTAATTTTCTAGAGTTTTTCTTTATCTTCCCCTTCCTTTAACTTATAACTTTTTGGACTTCTTTAATAATAAAGATATTTTAATGAAACAACTTCTATTCGCCTTGGACAAAGACATACATTTGGTCCCACCTCAAGATTATCATATAACCTTTAATTCTAAACATCTTATAACTATTTGAATTTTTTAGGGTTTCGTTCATCTGACGAAACCCTATTCGTCTCGCTCCTGTGTCTGTCCGTCACAGAGCCCGTTCTCAGAAACTATACATGTTGGAGAATTGAAATTTTGCATACTTATAGATGAACATAACACATAATACGACAAATCATAAAATTTTGAAAAACTCGTACATTTAACCCTTTGGGGTTCCACATGTGTATTTTAAACAATTCTTTCTATGTGAGCCCCTAATTAGGTTGGAGGCGTGAAATTTTGCATACTTATAGCTGAACACCATCATGCGACAAATCATAAAAAATTGAATAAGTCGTACATTTAGCCCTTTGGGCTCCCACATGCGTATTTTAAGATTCTTTCTAACTGAGCCCCTTATTAAATTAGAGATTTGAAATTTTGCATACTTACAGCAGAACACCTGAGGCCAGGCGACAAATCATAATCTTGAAAAAGTCTTACGTTTAACCCTTTGAGCTACCGCATATGTATTTTAAGCAATTATTTCTAAGAGAGCCCCTAATTAAGTTGGATACATGAATTTTTGCATACGTATAAAACAGCGAAAATCATGGCAATCCATAAAGCGTGCCTCATTTGGGTCGATACAGCTCAAATCAATGAGTCATGTTGAAAATTTCCGAAGGAAGAAACGAGATTTTTGTTAATACAGAAAGTTTTGGCCCGGCCGATGTTTCACCGGCATTTTCGACAGAACAGTCTGCAGTTTTTAATGAGCGCTTGAAAAGCGTCTTCAAAGTTTAATCCTGTGAGCATTGCTTCCTTTATAATTTGCACTCACGTCTTGTGTCAGTCATGACTGATAATTATAAACAGTGAAATACATGGCAATCCATAAAGAGTGCCTCATTTGGGTCGATACAGCTCAAATCAATGAGTCATGTTGAAAATTTCCGAAGGAAGAAACGAGATTTTTGTTAATACAGATAGTTTCGGCCAAGCCGATGTTTCACCGGCATTTTCGACAGAGCAGTCTACAGTTTTTAATGAGTGCGTGAAAAGCATCTTCAAAGTTTAATCCTGTGAGCATTGCTTCTTTTATAATTTGCACTCACGTCTTGAGTCAGTCATGACTGTTAATTATAAACAAGCTGAATACCTCAGACCACACGACAAATCATAAAATTTTCAAAAAGTCTTATATTATTTACTGCTCCGGTCTCTAACTTGTATATTTTAAGCAATTTTTCTAAACTAACAGATTTTTCAAAAGGTTAAAGTGTTTTGAAAGGAATATTAAACGAAACCCTCTGTGCGATTTGTGATCACACTTACCCACTTGTTTGTAAAATGAGCTAGAGTGTTGGAAGAATTATTAAATTCATTGTCTACAATTCACTAGGCAGTCCCACCAATCTATTTTCAAGTTCAACTGCCTCTTTCTCCATTTAAACTACTAATTTTGATACGTTAATAATTAAACTACATGGTTTAGGGTCTTTACTGCTCAAGTGCGGCGAGAACTTTTCTTCCCTGGGTAAGTACTAATTTATTATTTATTAAAACAAAAACTACAGTTATCCCCCATGAGCCAGTTAAATAAACTACGAATCTGGTCACAATGAGTGATTTAATTCTTTGTTTTCTTTTGTTTTGTTGTCTGTTTCCCCCTTTTCTTTTTGAACAAATTGTGGTATCGGAATGCGGTTGCACCACAACACTTGTCAAATAGTCGGAAATTTCGTGGCTATGAAAATTTCAAGTGTTTTTACTTTTCTACAAAAAATCCGACATTTTGACTCTTTGACTCTTGACTCGATGTTTATTTTTAAAAGAAAATGTAATGTGTACCTTAAGAGCGTAGCAATATATAATTTTTTAAAAAGAATGTTAGACCTCCAGACAGATATACATATCACTTATGTCTTCTAATAAAACTTATATGGGATCGAAAAAAGGGGAAAAATACTGCAAAACATGCTAAAATAGAAACGCAAAGGAGCTTAGAATAATTTCGTTTTAGGCAGTTTTTTGTCTTAGGAGGCATAAATATTTTATACTCTTTCGCATAAATGTATTGTACTCTTTCAGCCGATACCTCGAAGTTACTCCGTATAAAGTATTTCTGTGTGGACAAGTTTTTGCTGTAGAAAAATAGGAGTATACATAAAAGTACAGTAAAATTTGTCTAGCAGAAACCTGTCTTAAATTGAGAAATGTTTGTGGACCCAGCGAAATATACAATACAGTTGTAATACATGTTGTACCTTCTAAGGTCTGAAAATGCATTATTTAAGAGTTCCGTGCACTTCCTCTCAACTTATTTTAATTTACTCTACTTACCATATGTGTAACAAAGAAAGGGAGAGGAAAAAATGTCAGATTGGCAAATTTTTCTCTTTCAAATCAACTAATAAATGCTGCCATTTGAATGTGCGAGACATGTTCTTTCTTGCCTTACCCCCGTTAAACTATCCATAAAATGGATCAAAATAAGAGAATGTTTTGTTGATCATTTGAGATTTTTTTTTTCAATTACGAGGGATATTTTCATTTCAACCTCCGATTGGCCGTAAAATAAAGGCAATTTAAATAACAAAAATGGTTTTATAACCAGGAGTGAAATATACCGTATATACTCGTGTATAAGTCGATCCCCCCTTCCCTTTCTTCAGCAAAATTTTGAAAAAAAATTAATTTTCGTGTTTAAGTCGAACCACATTTCTGGTAGTATGTTGAAAAATGACTTGTAATCGAGAATTTAAAAAAAATATATAACTTTCCATTAAATTAGTAAATTTTTTAACGTTTCTAATCAAGATTCTTTTTTTTTTTTAATTCAACGTTTAAAAACTGTGTAATTATGTAAAACCGAAGGGGCTTAAACTATTTTGAAACCTATTCACATCCATTCAATGATACTTAAAAAAAAAAATTCTTTCAAAAATCTATTCAAGCGTTATTTACAAGAGTAAACAACTTCTTAGACTGCTAAAATATGGTACTTCTTTGCATTGTAGGACTTTTAGGAGAGATATCTAGAAGCACTCTCAATTTGAACTCTTTTTAAAAAGGAATTAAAATGTCGAAAGGAATGCTCCTGTATTAAAGGGAATTCTGTGGCAAGAGTAAATGGGTGCAGAACAATTACAGGGTCATTATTGATGAGCTTTTTTTGCCACTCACAGGGATATGACTATTGTCCGCTTTTAGCTCTCATGTGATTAACGTGAGAGATAGGTACATGTGATGCGTATGAGTTTATCGCTCGTTTGTCTTTCTCTCTCCTGATAAATAGTTCATCTCTAATAACGTAGAAATAAACTGAGAAAGAACAATTTCCAAAGAAGGTTTATTTAAGATAATCTGTAGTTTAAAAATGTTATTGTTTAGATGTAGTAATCTTACTTGGAGTTCTGGATTGAGAATTGTAAGCAACAAGTAAAGTACTTATTCATTAGCATGTTATTAAAACTGAATACTAGAGTTTTCTGTTTTCAAAATTTAATGCATCTTAAATTTATAATATATATATAAATTTATTAATACATATATATATATATAAAATTGATAAGAGAGTAAAAAAGAGACTTAAGTAATTTAGAAAACGAAATAATTTATCACTTTAGTTTTTGAGAAAATTTCAGACTGATTTTTTTAACATATATATAATAACTGTGTCGTATATAATTGATAAGAGAATTATATGTAAAAGAGATTAATGGGGAGGTGCGTATTAACTGAATGTGTTAAATAATTTAAAATCTTTAGTAATTTTTTTAGCAATTCTGTTTTGAAAATTCCATTTAACTCATTTCAATTAATGCCATATAACATACGTACAGTATGTTATATGGATCCATTTTTTGCACATTAAATACGAGAATAAGAATAAGTAAAAAATAAATAAGATAAATAATTTTGAAATTTTAATAATGGTTGCTAGGATAGACCCTACTCGAAGTAGCCATGGGAACCAGTGTTTAATTAAGACACTTTTCTCCGGGAGGGATTTCTGTAGCTCCGTGGAGGGGGGGGGGGTTAAAGTTCCGTGGAGGAAATTGCTATTTTTGACACTTGAAAACACACAATCACAAATCTTCCGGGGGGGGGACATCTCATTGCTCCGGGGGGAGATCCCCCCCCGGCCACCCCCTGAAATCAACACTGGTAACAGTGCAAAAATACACAAGCGAATGGTTTGAAATTTAATATATAGAATCATTGCAAATTTTGTCGAGTCATTTCAAATTTTATGAAAATTGAATCAAAACTTAAAAGATATTAATAAAAGTTTTCTTCATTCTATTAAATCCTATCATACGTAATTAATTCAATTATATCCTATGATAGGTAATGATTCTATGTTGCCATGGTAATAATTCTATTAAATCCTATCCTACGCAATTAGTTCAATGATATCCCAAGATAGGTAATGATTCTAGGTTGTCATGATGATGACGTCCTATTGAAGATGGAATCCTATTATTTCCGTATTATGGAATTTAATTTATAGAATCGTCATAAATTTTGTATTCATGCCTTTTTGCATAAGGGTGGAACAACTATTGCACCAAGATCTGAATATTTATAAAACTAGTTATAGTATGAACGCACCTCATTTGTCACGTTTGACGTACAATTTCCGACTTGTTAGTTTTTGTTGCCGTATTTTTAAAACTAATGGAGCAAGAATAAAAAATATTTATCATTAGATTAGAATTTAATTTTTGGCCTTTTTACGTTAAAGTCTAATATTCACCAGATTTACATGCATTTGCAATTATAAGTCATAAACTTTAAAGCTACCGCTGCACGGTGGGTGTTTTACCGATTCTAGCTGGCCAAAAGTGTTTTTGGCATCAATATAATCGCATCGTCATGAAATTGAAAAATGTTACTGATATTCACTATTGAATGTTAGGTATTGCAAAATCTAGCGTGTAGCAGTCATATTTTCGTTACAGGGGCATTAAAAAGTATTTCTTTACAGTACGGCCTATGGGGGGAAATCGTTTGCGCTGGTTTTTAATGTTAAATTTAAAAGTATTCGTACATCCTGAAAAATCGGTACATTTGCCGTCCTGTGCAGAGGTTATGCAGGACAGGTCTTGGAGTCCTTGAAAATCGGGACACCTGGCAACACGAGTCATAGCGTACTTGCCAATTCTCCAGTTTTTAACAGGAGATTTGTTCAGATAAACATACTTGAGCCGAGGGCTTAATCTCTGAAAAAGGTAGCGGAGCTCTAATATTCCGAATTAATGTCACTCACCCCCTTATTTTTATATATCACACATTTTCAAAATTTCAAGCAATTTCATCTACCGCAAAATAATTTTATTAATATATTTTGACTATGTCTATTTTTTTATAATAAAATCTAATAGTGAACCGACTAAAAACTTTAAAATCAACGGTGGGGAGTTTTAAGAAAATGTTACACGCCATGATTTTCTTTGTAGTAAAATACAACACACAGCGCTGTTCAGGTAAGGCATCCGTACGCAGTGTTTATAAATGACGGCGGGTTCCCACTAATATTTACATATTCACTAAAAATAATGGAAGTGCTGCAACACCGCTCCTGTGAGATTTGGCGAAAATTAATCACCGGTTTAAACTACAATGCTAAAAAATTTAAATTAAAAGTGAAATTTATTTATTTCAATTAGAGAAATTTTTTAATTAAAACACGCAAAACTTTTTCAACTGTGTTTCATGAATTTCACCTTTCATAATCTCAAATTTCAAAACGTACGCATACGAAATGCTTCAAAATAGTTTTAAATCATGCAGAGCATATTTCTTCAAAGATCAGTCGAGTGAAATTATTTTATATCAATTAGCAAAATTTTTGACTTACAACACGCAAAACCTTTCAATTATGAATGACGAATGCCACTTTTCAAAAACTCAAATTTCAATAATTCCTCATACGAATTACTTCAAATTAGTATTAAATCACGCAGAACATGTATCTTCAACGATCTGTCGAGGGAAATTTCTTTATTTCAATTGATAAATGATTTCACTTACAAAATGCAAAACTTATTGAACTTCATATTTCACACGTGGTCATACAAAAACTCAAATTTCGAATTCTATTCCTACGAATTACTTCAAAATAGATTTAAACCACGTGGAACAGGTTTCTACTCAAAACTGTCCAGCAAAATTTAATTATTTCAAATAGCAAATTTTCGAACTTAAAATTCGCAAAACTTTTCAGAGAGAGATTACACTTGTAGATGTTCTTTTACTCACAATTCAAAAAGTACTCATACGAATTTCTTCAAATAAAGTTTAAACGAAGCAGAACATTCTTCTGAACATGTTGTCTTATATTTTCAAATTTACTGACTGAAAAATTTTGTACTTAAAACTCGCAATACTGAAACTTTCAAAAGCGAAATTTTCAGATCAAAACAACAATTTTCAGTTATCTTCAACAATTTATGAATGTTTTATGCAGAAATGCTTCTTTTTATCAAATCTTTCTTCAATAATTTATTATTGATAATCTATTTTTTCTGAAATTGAAAAAATTTTTTAACGGACTTTTCAATTTTGAACAAACAAGCGAGTCGAACTAGAGAGAGACCGCCGGCATGCACCGGGGAACAATTTAACGGAAAAGACCTCAGAGTAAAGATAAGAAGTTATATGACAAGTAATAAATAAAGTTGCTATTGTTAGGCACGTTTAGTTGTTCGATGTTAAAAATTTTTGTCGGGATCAATTATGTAACATATACCAAGTAGCTACGAGAAAAGATCATAGAAATAACTTGATAAATAAAAAAGTTGCTATTGTTAAGGAAAACCTTAACAATTATGAAAAATGAAAGTTTATGGAAAGGGACGAGATAAGCATACGTTAAATAATGTGGTATTAAAGTCACTTTTATAAGTTTTCTATTAAATGATTCCCTAAAGACGCCAGAAACCTTAAATGATTTTCAATAATTAATTTTAAAAAGAACTGGTAGTTATTTCATTAGTTTAACACATTACTATTACATTTCCCATAGAGAAAAAGCCGTGGTCAGAAATAGCGTTGATGGTCCTAAAAGGGCCAAGTCTATATTTAACACGAAACAAGAAATTGCACATCACAAAGCTCATCTTTTCCTTCAGTCAATAAATTTTAATTTATTAACATTAGAGAAAGCTGGTGTTGGCTGAAAGCAAACAAAATGAATTGCGCAATCCATGAATACAATTCTGAGAACAAGCAATGAAAATTTAATTTTAGAGAAGTCTGGTAGTGGTAAAAAGCAAACAATTATTGCATAATCAGACCATCCAACGGTTTTTAAGAAAACGGAAGTTAAAGTTGGCAAGGTACCAAGATTTAAAAATTAATTTAAGAAAGTGGGTAGGCTAGAATGTTTCTAAGCCACATAATAACAGCTTAAAAATAGTTAAAAGCTTTTAACAAAAAAGAAAAAATATGTAAAATCAAGTTTTAATGATGGGGAATAACCCATGTACACTACCATCGAAGAAAAAAATTAAATTTACTAATAATTAGCAGAGTTACAGCTCAAGTAATGACACTAAACATCCTAAAGTACATCTTTTCCTTCACTCGATGAGATTCAAGTTTTACTTTTAGAAAATTCTGGTAGTGGCTGAAAGCAAACTAAATGAATTGCGCAATCCTCAAATGAAAACAAAATGATTAAGTAACAGTCTGGTATTGGAGTTGGCTATCTGCCAGGAAAAAATTTTAAGAAAAGCATTTTATAATAATTGGCAATAATTAGCTTCCTAATTAACTTAGAAGCTTAAAATTTCAGATATAGGTTAAGAAAAATATTTATGGGCCAAAATTTTATAACAATTGAATAATTAGCTAATGAGTTATTAAGAAAAAAAGTGTGGCGCCGGAGCGCCTGCAGTACATTTTGAAATCACAATGATAAAATATTTCATTCTTTCTATATTAAATTAGACACAGAAAAATCTTAATAAACATGAATTTGCACATCACAAAACCCGTCTTTTCCTTCAGCCAATAAAATTTTAATTATTAATATTAGAGAGAACTGGTAGTGGCCGAAAGCAAACAAACGATTGGGCAAAACATAACATTTATCAAGACTCCTAAATTAAAGAATTTTAGAAATTTAAGGAAAAACTGGTTATGCAAAACAATAAATTATGACTGCACAAAGATCCTCCAATGACACTATCAATTAAATATTTCTGATTACTTAATTACCAGGTATTAAATGAAGTAGTGGATATATAGTAATTAGTATACATGATTATATCAAAACTGATGTTAGCGAGATGACAGGTTCTCAAACAGTCAATAGTGACAATTATAAGAACAACATTACAATACATTTTTAACTACATGGACTGATCAATTCCGAACATATCAATAAAATCCGCGAAAACCTACTAATTTTAACTTTAACAAATTAATTACAAAGATAAGAAGTTATATGACAAGTCTATGGACAGGGCCGAAACTAGCCTTTTTTGCAAACATGGATTTTGGCGCCTCCCCCCCCGCCCCTCCTTCGCAAAGTAAATTTACAAAGACACGTAGTTTCTATTAGCCGACTTATTTTAAAATTTAAAATATGTAATACTGAACTATGCAAACAGCTTTGTGAAATATTGATTCATTAAAACCTTGAAAACAGGGAATTGAATACGGAATAAAATAAGATTTCGCCTTATAAAGGATCCTACTACCATATCATCCTTAGATTCTTCTATATGCTTTGGCATACTCCAGGCAGGAAGATTTTAAACAATACCGTGCTAAACATATGCATGAGAAAAATCGACAACCAAAATCTTCATTTGGCGCCCCCTTCTCCCCCCCCCCGTTAGTTTCGGCCCTGCTATGGAAAAGACAGAAGGGACAGATGAACTGGCCGAAAAGGAGTAACAGAAAAAGAAATAAAAGGGAATAAAAAAAGAAAAGTGCCCAGCTAAACTGATGGCATTGAGCTCACAGGCTATTCACACTAATTTTACATTATACTCTTATTTTACAGAATAATGCCGCACAAAAAAATAAGTGAAGGGGGTTTAGCCCCCGTTTCCCCCCTTTATACTTAACCAATAAACCTACAAAATCTAATCAGGGAAGTTCCTTAACATAATAAACCGGTATACCAAATTGGAGCAAATTGAATAATTCTGTATGAAAAATTCATTTATCTAAATTAAGGGGTTTCACTAGCCTCCCTTTTATCCTTAAAAAATGAACCCCCTAAAACTAATCAGGAAGCAACTTAACATAATAAACCGGTATACCAAATTTGGAGCAAATCTAATAATCCTGCATGAAAAACCCATTTATCTAAATTAAAGGGGGTGGACTAGCCCCCTTTTCCCCCTATATCCTTAACCAATGAATCCCCTAAACGAATCAGGGAAGCTCCTTAACATAATAAACCGATATACCAAATTTGGAGCAAATCGAATAATTCTGCATGAAAAACCCGTTTATCTAAATTAAGGGGGTAGACTAGCCCCACTTTCCCCCTTTATCCTTAACCAATGAACCCCAAAAACTAATCAGGGAAGCGCCTTATCAAAATGAACCTAGAACAAAAATTTGAAGCAAATTGGATATTTCTATCAAGAGTTATCGCGTTACGTACGTACATACGTACATACAGTACCGGCGCGCGGCGGGAACATAAGTTCTCAGGCTTTGATAGCCTGTGAGCTAAAAAAGCAATTAAAAAGATAACTAAAGCAACATTACTGAAAGGGACAAAGAACAAATTGCGAAAACAAACCAACACGCAGCAAAATGGTTACAAAGGGTCAGGCGAGGGAAGGGGACTATTAAAGTAAACAATTTCGAAAATCCAACAAGTAGAAAATCTGTGCAAAAAGGCCACTTCATGAAAAAACGAAACCAGAAGATGAAAACCAAAGTGGAAAATAAATTTAAGTAAAAAGGGGGAGTGGGATTTCAGTCCTGCATCGCTTTCAAGTGCTAGGATAGACCCTAACTCCTCGAAGTAGCCATGGGAACCAGTGTTGAATTCAGACACTTTTCTCCGGGAGGGATTTCTGTAGCTCCGGGGGGGACATTATAGAGTTCCGTGGGGGAAATTGCAATTTTCGACCATTGAAATGACAAAACCTATAATCTTATTTTTTTTTTTGGGGGGGGGGGGGGGAACCAACACTAGTAACAGCGCAAAAACTGCAATAGCGAATGGTTTGAAATTTAATAGATAGATTTGTTGCAAATTTTGTGGAGTCCTTTCAAATTTTATGAAAATTGAATCAAAACTTATAAGATATTAATAAAAGTTTTCTTCATTCTATTAAATCCTATCATACGTAATGAATTCAATGATATCCCATGATAGGTAGTGATTCTAGGTTGCCATGGTGATAATTCTATTAAATCCTATCCTACACAATTAGTTCAATGATATCCCAAGATAGGTAATGATTCTAGGTTGTCATGATGATGACGTCCTATTGAAGATGGAATCATATTATTTCCGTATTATGGAATTTAATTTATAGAATCGTCATAAATTTTGTATTCATGCCTTTTTGCATAAGAGTGCAACAACTATTGCACCAAGATCTGAATATTTATAAAACTAGTTACAGTACGAACACACCTCATTTGTCACGTTTGACGTACAATTTCCGACTTGTTAGATTTTGTTGCCGTATTTTCAAAAGTAATGGAGCAAGAATAAAAAGATTTATCAATAGATTAGAATTTAATATTTGGTATTTTTATGTTAGTCTCACATTCACCAGATTTAAATGCATTTGCAATTATAAGTCATAAACATTAAAGCTACCACTGCACGGTGGTTGATTTACCGATTCTAGCAGGCCAAAATTATTTTTGGCGTCAATGTAGTCGCATCGTCACGAAATTTAAAAAATGTTATTGATATTCACTATTGAATGTTAGGTATTGAAAAATCTTGCGTGTAGCAGTCATAATTTCGTTACAGGGATATTATAAGTATTTCATTTCATTACGGCCAATGGGGGAACATCGTTTGCGGTGGTTTTTAATGATGTTTCATAATTTCAAACACTTTGAAAATTTATATACATATCTATGAAGTGCACTACAAGATGATTGCTATAGAATAGGGTATGGATAGAATTTATCGATCATTTACTGGGACACTAAAAAAAAAAATTGTTACATTACGGTCTATGGAGAAAATTTTTTTGTGGTGTATTTTGTTCATGTTACACTATTTCAAAAGTATTTAAATTGATCTCTGAATCTGAATTGATCTTTGAATTAAATCTCTGAGGTGCTCTGTAAGATGTTTACTATTGAATAGGATGCACCATTCATCTTTCATATACAGGGACACACAAAATAAGTGTTATATTTTTCTCTGTATGATCAATAATGATGGAAGTGCGTTTTCAGTTGTGAAACACTTTTTTAAATTATAAAATTGCATACTGTTTAGTATGTATAAATTCCATAAATCATATACAGGGCTGCACAAAACATGTGTACATTTCCGTTTATTGACGGAAATTGCTGAAGATGAATTTTCAACTGTGTTATGCATTCAGTAACTGTTTACAAATTATTACTTAGACATGGTAAAATGGGTTAAATGCATGGATTATCTAGACAAGTCCTTTGATAATCTATACATAAACATATCCGTGTAAGTGACTATTCCAGGAAAATGTCTTTTAAAAAGCAGGCGAAGTCATTTATCAATCGCCAAGTAAATTATTATTTATGCGCACCCAGAAAATCTTTTTGTTCATATTCTGAATTAAAATTATTATACTTAACGCTTGTTAACCACTTTGTATGTAACATGTATCGATTCATTGTAAAAAGAGCTTTAAAACGATATAAATTGTTTGTATTTTGGTTAAGTATTAAGAAAGCCGGAATTTTCTCGCTGTTGAGCAGATGTTTTTAGATACACCCTAAAAGGAAAGTGCTAGAAGTCACAAAAAAATGAGTTAAATGTATGGATTATCTAGACATGTTCAGTCATAATGTATAAATGAACATATCCAATATCCATGTAAGTGACTATTCCAGGAAAATGTCTTTTAAAAAGCATGCAAAGTCATTTATCAATCGCCAAGGAAATTATTTATGCGCACCCAGAAAATCTTTTTATTCATATTCTGAACTAAAATTGTTATACTTAACGCGTGTTAATTGCTTTGTATGTAACATGTATAGATTCCTTATAAAAATAGCTTTAAAACGACACCAATTGTTTGCATTTGGGTTAAGTATTAGCAAAGTTCTGAATAATTATTTGTATTAATTAATCTGTGACTTGCGCCACTCTGTCACTTAATGCTCTAGTTAAAGCTTACATTGAAACATTTCATCAAAAAAGTGCAGCTGCGAAAAAAAAAAAAGGTCATAATTATAAATAATTAGTAATATCTCTGCTATTAATGAACCTAAATGCATAAAATTAGTATCATTGGAAAGCTTATTTTACGAGGAATCGATACATATTACATACAAAGCAATCGGTGCACGTTAAGTATGAAAATTTTCAATAATAAGACGAAACAGGAAAGGTTCATAGAAATTGCAATTGAAAAAATCATTTGTAACCGTTAAAATTAGAGAACAAATTTTCGACACATATAAATACCTGAAACGGAGTATGTTTTTGTAGGAAAGGCTGATGAGTAGTTTCAGAGATAGTTCGAATCTAATACTCGTCAGCCTTTCACACTTTTACGTTCTTCAAGCTTTAAATATTTATAAAGAATTTTCTTCAAGGGCCAATGAATTTTAAATCACTACAAGAGGATTTAAACGGCGTTAAGTAATAGAATTTGGGTCATTCCATGTCAGTTCAGGCAGGCATGTAACCCACCATCACAGATTTTGATGAAACTACGTGTGTTTGTTCCTTTTATTAAGATATGATTCCCAGTATTTTTTTTTACTCCTTGGTCAAATAGTTTCTGAGAAAAAAATTGTCAAAATTTTGAATAACTGCCGTCAGTTGGCATTCTTGACTGCTCGATTTTCAAATGTAGCATGACATAAATATGATCACATTTCAATATCTATTCTACAAATCATCTTCAAATAATTTATGCATAATGTGTAGGGTACGCAGTTTATGAAAAAAAAATTCTGTTACGCTTATAACATTTTAAGTTTGTCTAAAAAAATGTTTAATCTTTGAAGTCGTGATTTTTTTATGAAAAATAATGCATTAACTAAAATAGCATTATCAACAAAAGGCGGTATTTTTATTAAATTTATTTTTTGTGGGAGATATACTTAAAGGTGTCCTTTACCTGATTCTGAAATAAAAATAGTGGGATTTTGGGTATTTTTAGTAGTATTTCCTTTTTACAAATATTTTGAGGCGTATTTCAAATCAAATCAAGCAGAGTCATTCCATGTCAGTTCGCCTAAGACATTTAATTCACTGTCACAAATTTCAGTAAAAGTGGGTATGTTTATAGCTCATTTTAACACGTAATCACCTTTAATTTCCTTGATCCTAAGTAGAATATTTTTTAAGATAAAAAAAAATCTAAATTTTGAAATTTTTTTTAAATGTTTTTAATGACAGATCTATATTCAAAGACTGCATAAAAAAAAAAAGTCATTTCAATATAAAATCACTAAATAAGTTTCAAATAATGTATACGTGACAAATAATGTAGGCAGATTATTATTTATTGTTATTTGTCATGTTTAAACGCTAAGAGTGTGTTTAATCTTGTGAATTCTTAAAATCAAGAATTTTGTGAAAAATAATGTGTTAATCAAAAATTTATTATCAACCGAAGGCAGGCTGTTATTACTTGTTTTAATTGTACGTAAAAATATCTTTTCAATAGTTATAAAATAAAAATAGTGAAAATATGAGCAATTTTAACAAAATTTTCATAAACTGTGAATGTTTAATGATAAATATTGAAGCTTTTCATGCTAAGATGTGCTATAATGACAACGATATCGCGTATTGCTACTCTTGCTTAAATATAATACATACAATAATAAAATAACAAATATTATTTACAGCAATAAAAATTAAGTTAAATAGTACCAGTTCCTTTACCAACACTACATTGCTCAACAGCCGACTTAAAATCAACAGCCCACTCTTATTGAAAAATACTTTCAACTGTTCAGATAATAAATAAACTACATTTAAAAATCTTAATATCAACTTATTATATTAAGACGATAATAACAACTAAATAACATAATGAATTTATAAATCAGCTTTTAATTGAAAATTTATGAAATGGTCCCGTTAAATGTTGTTGTTCATCGAGTCAATCAAAACAAATTATAAAAAAAAAAATAGTGAACCTAATATGCTGACTGCAATGACACTTCTAACAAAACTAATTAATTCATTACCATCTGAAATAAAACTCGAAAGATCAAACAGAAAAAAAAAATTCAGCTGTAGTGTGAATGTGACATACTCAATGGTTATTGAGATAGGAATGTCTTTGTGACATTTTCACCTGTATTTCAATAAAATATAAACATGTAAGCTTTTTTCATTCATAAAAATTAAGTAAAACAATTATAAAATTTTGTTGTCATTACACCAGATGTTAAATTTTTCGTTACATACTATTAGATAAGTTCTTTACTTTTAGACATTATTGACATAATATCATAAAATTTACTATATGTATTTTCTATAAGTGTATAAACAATATATATATGCTTTATTAAACATAAATGAATAATTTTTAAATAATTTGTTTGAGAACAGGGATATATATACACACATATATGTGTTGAAAATCCATCTTTCAGCAATATTGTGATGAAATAAATCAAATTACCGTAATTTCCGGTGTATGGCCCGCGTATCAAACAATCGTGTTTCGACCCAGAAAATTTGTAAAATAAAATGTAACTTTTTAGATAACAGTAAATATTGGTCTTCAAATACTGAATAAAATTTTTGGGTCCAAACTGAATTATTTGATCTGCGGGCTATACACCCGAAATTACGGTACATATCATTAGAAACTGAATAAAGTTACAAAAGTGCAACTTATTAAGTTTTAAATAATTTTTTAGATATAGTTATTTGAAAGATGTAAATATAATGGATTATGCATTTTTTGCATATATTTAAAGCACAATATGTCAAAATTTTCTTCAAAAGAGTGAAATTTGGTATTTTTTTCCATATTAGCAGCTCAATGCTAAATTTTCAATATTAACAGCCAAATGTGAGTTTAAAGATTAGGAAGGTCATTTTGAAAATTTCTATTGGGCGGTGAGGAGCTAGTGATTTTTCTCTTTTTTGGAAAGGGATAATTGCTCTTCGCCCTAGAAGTTTTACTAAAAAACAATATTATTTATTTTTTTCCTTAAGAAACGAACATAAAAGATAATTTGAAAAATAAAATAAATGTATAAATAAAAATATTTCCAGGGATGATACATTGGATAGAAATTACATCTGAAAATATTGATAATTTTAAATATGATTTAAGTACTACTAAAACCAACCAAAATCCCACTATTTTTATTTCAGATCCAGTTATAATGTAGTATTATGTACAATTTAAAATGAAAAAATTAGTCATAGAAACTCCGCCTCTGATTGATAAAGATTTTTTAATAATTTCATTATTTTTTGTAAAATATTTTTGATTTCAAAGATTATACAATTTTTTAGACACATTTAAATATTTTTTAACATTACAGCAATATTTTTCATAATCTACATATTTTATTTACCTTGCTTAAATTATTCGAAGAAGATTTCTTTATTAGTTATTGAAATATGATTTTATATATAAAATGAGGCCTTTGAAAATTGAACAATCATTAATGGCAACTCGTGGCATTTTCCCAAAACTTTGATAATTTTTTCTCATATTTTCACTATTTTTATTTTATAACCATTTAAAAGATATTTTTACGTACAATTAAAAAAAGCAATAACACCCTGCCTTCGGTTAATAATAAATTTTTGATTAACACATTATTTTTGAAAAAATTCTTGATTTTAAAAATTCAAAGATAAAAGACACTCTTAGTGTTTAAACATGACAAAAAACAAGAAATAATAATCTGCCTACACTATTTGTCACATATACATTATTTGAAACATATTTAGTGATTTTATATTGAAATGACTTTTTTTTTTTTAAATGCAGTCTTTGAATATCGAACTGTCATTAAAAAAATTTAAAACAATTTTTCAAAATTTTGATATTTTTTATCTTAAAAAATATTTTACTTAGGATCAAGAAAATTAAAGGTGATTACGTCTTAAAATAAGCTATAAACAAACCCAGTTTCATTGAAATTTGTGACAGTGATTAAATGGCTTAGGGGAACTGACATGGAATGACTCTGCTTGATTTGATTTGAAATGCACCTCAAAATATTTTTAAATAGAAAATACTACTAAAAACACCCAAAATCCCACCATTTTTATTTCAGAATCAGGTAAAGGACACCTTTAATTATATCTCCCACAAGAAATAAATTTAATAAAAATACCGCCTTTCGTTGATAATGCTTTTTTTGTTAATGCATTATTTTTCATAAAAAATTCACGACTTCAAAGTTTAAATAATTTTTTAGATACACTTAAAATGTTATAAGCGTAACAATATATTTTTTTCATAAGCTGCGTACAGTAAATATTATGCATAAATTATTTGAAGATGATTTGTAGAGTAGATATTGAAATATGATTACGTATATGACATGCTACATTTGAAAACCAAGCTGTCAAGAATGCCAACTGACGGCAGTTTTTCAAAATTTTGACAATTTTTTTCTCAGAAACTATTTCACCAAGGAGCAAAAAAAAGTTACTGGTGATCATATCTTAATAGTAAGAACAAACACACGCAGTTTCATTAAAATCTGTGATGGTGGGTTACATATTGATATTTTACTGCCTGATTTGATGTGGAATGCCCCTACATTGAAACATTTCATAAAAAAGGGCAGCTGCAAAAAAAAAAAAAAAAGTCATTATTATAAATAATTAGTAATATCTCTGCTAATAATGAACCTAAATGCATAAAATTAGTATCATTGGAAAGCTTATTTTACGAGGAATCTATACATATTACATACAAAGCAATCGGTGCACGTTAATTATGAAAACTTTAAATAATAAGACGAAACAGGAAAGATTCATAGAAATTGCAATTGAAAAAATCATTTGTAACCGTTAAAATTATACAACAAATTTTCGACACATATAAATACTGGAAACGAGGCATGTTATTTTAGGAAAGGCCGGTGGGTTGGTTTCAGAGATAGTTTCGAATCTTCAACTCTCCCGCCTTTCACCCTTTTACGTTCTTCATGCTTTAAATATTTTTAAAGAATTTTCTACAACGGCCAATGATTTGTAAATCACTACAAGAGGATTTAAACGGCGTTAAGTAATAGGATTTAGACAAACGTTTTCTTTTAATGGAAGTTATTTATTTAAAAATGACCAGAACTTTAGCATTTGAGCTAAGTTGGGAATTTTCGCTAACGCAAGGAGTACGAAGTACTGAGTTGTAATTAAAAAAATAATAATAATAATAACACATAAGCAGGATATAAATAAATATTTAAAATAGATATTTTTTCAAGTTTTAAAAGGATTTTTATAAATACCTAAGGCAATCGAATAGCGTTTCTCATTCCTCTATAAACATACAGTAAAAATGTCTCAAACGGAAGCCTGCTTTAAACAGAAAATTTTCATGGTCCCGGCGATAAGAATGCTGGGCAATTATACAGTAAAACCGGAATCGCTAGGGGCCGAAAAAAATCTGTTTAAACCTTTTTCCGTCTTAGAAGGTATTCCCCTTTTGTCCGGTCCATTAAAAAACAAAAAAAGCATAAGTATGATTTTTTTGTCAGTTTATAAAAGGACTTTTATGAATACGTAATGCAATTGAATAGCGTTTTTTATTCCTTTGTAAGAATAGTAACTGTTTTAACCCTTGGTTTTCACAATTCGGGAAATCATAGTGGTATTTAATAATAAAATAAATACACTAGATAATTTTAAAATTCCAAAATTTTTTCAGCGAATATAGGTCTCAAGGGGTCCTTCATTAATAATTTGAGTAATGATTTAATCTTCTGCGGCCGGTTTAACCCTTTAAAGTTAATTATTTCAATTCTCATAGAATTTTTTGTGGGAAATTTTAAGACAAAATCTCATATCTCGCTTCCTATTGGCCGTAGCGCCTAAAATTTTGTCCGAAATTAGCTCTGCAGCGCCTAAAGAAACTTTTTCTCCCGTATCCTTTGGCACCCTCCGTTTTATTTTATCTCTCATAGGGGCTCCGGCACGGGGGGCGGCATGGGGCAGCTTTGTACAATTTCGTGTATTTGAGACTCTTTACCATCCGAACATCTCACAATTAATAAATTAAATATATCTTGACCTTTTTTAATAGCTGCCGTCCGGTTTCACGCCCCCCCCCTCCCCAAATTATAAATTTTCGAACTTTTTTGCAATTTAAGCTATGACAATGCAACAACTTCTATTTACCATTTCATAAGTTCATTGGCTTGTCCCACCCAAAAATTTTTACCTACTTATATTTCTCTTATAATCTATAACTTTTTCATCTTCTAAAATTTTTAACCTTTCACTAGGTTGTTATATATCATTTTAAAGGTAATTACAAGCTGAATTTGTCCCAACTAATTTTCTAGAGTTTCTTTATCTTCCTCTTCCTTTAACTTATAACTTTTTGGACTTCTTTAATAATAAAGATATTTTAATGAAGCAACTTCTATTCGCCTTTGACAAAGACATACATTTGGTCCCACCTCAAGATTCTCATATAACTTTAATTCTAAACATCTTATAACTATTTGAACTTTTTAGGGTTTCGTTCATCTGACAAAACCCTATTCGTCTCGCTCCTCTGTCTGTCTGTCTGTCCGTCACAGAGCCCGTTCTCAGAAAATATATATGTTGGAGAATTGAAATTTTGCATACTCATAGAAGAACACAACATATCATACGACAAATCATAAAATTTTGAAAAACTCGTACATTTAACCCTTTGGGCTCCCACGTGTGTATTTTAAACAATTCTTTCAAAGTGAGCCCCTATTTAGGTTGGAGGTGTGAAATTGTGCACATTTATAGCTGAACACCTCACATGAAATGACAAACCATAAAATTTTGAAAAAAGTCCTAAATTTAACCCTTTGGGTTCCCATATGTGTATTTTAAACATTTCTTTCTAAGTGCGGCCCTAATTAGGTTGGAGGCGTGAAATTTTGCATATTGATAGCTGAACACCATCATGTGACAAATCATAGAAATTTGAAAAAGTCTTACATTTAACCCTTTGGGATCCCACATGCGTATTTTAAGATTCTTTCTAACTGAGCTCCTTATTAAATTGGAGATTTGAAATTTTGCATACTTATAGCAGAACACCTGAGACCAGGCGACAAATCATAAAAACTTGAAAAAGTCTTACGTTTAACCCTTTGAGCTACCACATATTATTTTAAGCAATTCTTTCTAAGAGAGCCCCTAATTAAGTTGGAGACATGAATTTTTGCATACGTATAAAACAGCGAAATTCATGGCAATCCGTAAAGAGTGCCTCATTTGGGTCGATACAGCTCAAATCAATGATTCTTGTTGAAAATTTCCGAAGGAAGAAACGAGATTTTTGTTAATACAGATAGTTTCGGTCCGGCCGATGTTTCACCAGCATTTTCGACAGAGCAGTCTGCAGTTTTTAATGAGCGCGTGAAAAGCGTCTTCAAAGTTTAATCCTGTGAGCATTACTTCCTTTATAATTTGCACTCACGTCTTGAGTCAGTCATGACTGATAATTATAAACAGCGAAATTCATGGATATCAATTAAGAGTGCCTCATTTGGGTCGATACAGCTCAAATCAATGAGTCATGTTGAAAATTTAACGAGATTTTTGCTAATACAGATAGTTTCGGTCCGGCCGATGTTTCACCAGCATTTTCGACAGAGCAGTCAGTTGTTTTTAATGAGCTCGTGAAAAGCGTCTTCAAAGTTTAACCCTGTGAGCATTGCTTCTTTTATAATTTGAACTCACGTCTTGAGTCAGTCATGACTGTTAATTATAAACAGCAGTAGCGCCTGTCGTCTCGTGACAAAAATCGCTTAAAACACGATAGGCGATTTATTTATCAAAAAATGGAAAGCATAATTCGATTCCCAAACACTTCCATAGTCAGGCCTGTTCTTTTTGTGCTATTACGTTTGAAAATGAGCCGGAATTTTCTCGCTGTTGAGCAGATGTTTTGAGAAACGCCTTAAAAGGAGAGTACTAGAAGTCACTAAAAAAAAAAAAAAAAAATGGTTTAAATGTATGGATTATCTAGACAAATCCATTTATAATCTATACATAAACATATCCGTGTAAGTAAAAATTCCACGAAAATGTCTTTTTAAAAGCCCGCGAAGTCATTTTTCAATCGCCATGGGAAATGATTATACGTGCTCCCAGAAAATCCTCTTTTGTATTCCTATTCTGAATTAAAATTTATACTTATCGCGTGTTAATTGCTTTGTATGTAACATGTATCGATTCCTTGTAAAAAGAGCTTTAAAACGACACCAATAGTTTGCATTTGGGTTAAGTATTAGCAAAGTTCTGAATAATTATTTGTATTAATGTATGTGTGACTTAGACCACTCTGTCTATTAATGCTCCAGAAAAAGCTTACATTGAAACATTTCATCAAGAGTGCAGCTGCGAAAAAAAAAAAAAAAAAAATCATTATGAATAATTAGTAATATCTGTGCTAATAATGAACCTAAATGCATAAAATTAGTATCATTGGAAAGCTTATTTTACGAGGAATCTATACATGTTATATACAAAGCGATCGGTGCACGTTAAGTATGAAAATTTTCAATAATATGACGAAACAACAAAGAGCGTTGATATCGGAAGAATTACAATTGAAATAATCATTTGTTACCGGTAAAATTATAGAACAAATTTTCGGCACTGTAAATAGCGAAATCGGAGTATAGTAAGTAAGAAAGTCTAGGACGCATTTGAGATGGTTTGGAATCTAATGCGACCCAAGACTTTCGCATTTTACTTTCTTCACGCTTTAAATATTTTTAAAGAATTTCCTACAAGGGCCAATGAATTGTAAATTACTAAAAGAGGATTTAAACGGCGTTAAATAATAGGGTTTAGAGAAACATTTTCTTTTAATGGAAGTTATTTATTTTAAAATGACCAGAATTTTAGCACTATTTGAGATAATTTGGTAATTTTCGCTAACGCAGGGGGTCAGAAGTACTGAGTTGTAATTAAAAAAAAAAAATACATAAGCAGGATAAAAATAAAAAATATTTTTTCAAGTTTAAAAAGGATTTTTATAAATAGCTAAGGCAATCGAATAGCGTTTCTCATTCCTCTATAAACATAGACAGTAAAAATGTCTCGAACGGAAGCCTGCTTTAAACAGAAAATTTTCATGGTCCCGGCGATAAGAATTCTGGGCAATTATACAGTAAAACCGGAATCGCTAGGGGCCGAAAAAAATCTGTTTAAACCTATTTCCGTCTTAGGAGGTATTCCTCTTTTTTCCGATCTATTTAAAAAAAAAAAGTATATATTTTTTTCAGTTTAGAAAAGGACTTTTATGATTACGTAAGGCAATCGAATAGCGTTTTTTATTCCTTTGTAAGAATAGTAACTTTTAACCCTTTGTTGCCAGCCCAAATGTTTCAATAAAATGAGTAAAATATATTTTTTCAAATTATGCTTTTCTGCGCATCATAAACCATTTTGACGATTTCTAATCATAGTTCGAAAACTACTTGGAAGAAAAAGTTGAAATTGACAATTCGCATAAAGCAGGACATAATATAAATCTATCAAAAAAATTGTAGGTTGCAATTCATTTTTTATTTCGCGCATTAATTTCATAATTCCCATTATAATAAATTTTTTAATATTACAAATTCAATGTATATATGTTTGGGTTTTTTAGTATTATAACCATACAAAAAAAATGATCACATTAGGATGATAATTTCAGGAGATATTAATAAAAATATGAAAATGTAATTTAACGTTAGAAGATCTCAATTGTGGATTTTTATAATTCAAAAACCGATCATCCAAATGCAATTTCATTTCTAGGCATAGTTTGAACCAAAGATTTAAAATATGTTGTCAAAATTGGGTGTTGCCTTTGAAAAAAAAAAGTACGGGCTGGTTTTGATTTGTGCATGGCCACCTAATTAAATTTTATATACATCGTTTAAAATTAGACCTTATTTTTTATCGTTTGGTACCAGTAATTTTCATTTATTATAATTAGTTGCAGAGTTAGTCGGGGTGTTTATTTTTTTTCCCACGACTGTACATTTTCAAGCATTAGGTATCACATTATTTTTAGGTGCGTTCGTAATTAAATACGTAGTAACTATAGTCGTGGTCTGACCCATCCGTCCGCCTGTCTTCATATAACAGCCAGTGTTGAATTCAAACACTTTTCTCCGGGAGGGATTTCTGTAGCTCCGGGGGGGGGGGCATTATAGAGTTCCGTGGGGGAAATTGCAATTTTTGACCATTGAAAGCACAAAATCTCAAATTCCGGGCCGGGGGGGGGGCATCTCATTGCTTCGAGAGGGGGGAGACGTCCCCCACCCCCCGGGCCACCCCTTGAAATCAACACTGATGGGAACTTTTGCCGGTGTATGCCCAAAGAACGTAGAGGATTTCAATTTCTTGGGTATGCCTACGATACCAAGCAAGCTCAGATCACGAACACGCAATGGTTCCCCACGGTCGCTGGCAATCGCAAAGACCTAACGGGCGATACTTACCGAATGGTGCTCCAACCAGCCAGGACTCCAAATGTAATTACATTTCTACAGCTAGAAATAATAACTTGAAGAGATTAGTAGATATCAACATTCTTATCAAATAATACTTGAAAGTACTTGAAAAAAGCTGAATCATGCTTCCTTTGAATAATATAATAGATGATGACGAAAAATTCATAAATAATGAAGCAAAGTCGGTAATCTTCCTTAACCCTTTCAGCGGCAGAAGAATTCTGTTCGTAAACTGATGAAATAATTGACTGACACCAGAATATTTACAAAAGGCCGAGAAGCGATAAAAACAAAAATTACAGTAAGAAAAAATTACAGAAAATCAACAGTAAGAAAATTTTTTAAACACGCACAAAAAGCAGAGAGTAAACGTAACACGACCACGAGTAAAAACTATAGATACCGTTGCGGTTCATTCTGTGTCTGGCAGTACTCGTCGCTGTTCGGAAATCATTGAGTCTACATTTCTGAGCGCGAGATAGAAATAAACTCCTAAGCGAGAGACACGCTACGTCACATACCATATAGGCGCTTTAGTAAACAAAGAAAGATGTTTAAGCTTCGGATTTTCAAAACCTCTTTTTCTCTGGGCTCTTGAGCGCAGTATTTATGAGCTCCGGTGAATTCCGACTAATTTTTAAATATCCTCTACAAACAAAAGTAGGAGCTCCATCAGAAATTAACCGCTGCCTACAGCGTAAACATTCTGGGTTTTTTTTTTTATGACTTCGTTACTAATCGGGTCATAAAGTACAATAAATCCTTTTAAAATGGAACCTGCCTATAACGGAATACTGTTCTAAACTTAAATTTCGCTGTACCTACGGAAAGCATACACTGCAATTATACCTGCTAAGATGAAAATCTGTTTAAAACGGAATTTTTCTACGGTCTCTTGTGATCCCATTTTATCAAGTTTTCTATACTAAATAAACGCAAATTTTTTTAAAAGTAATATCTGTGAAAGCGGAATTGCGTGTATAATGAAATTTTTTCTTTTAGAACAAAATTCCGTTATAAACAGGCTCATTTTCACAGGATTTACTGGACAAAGTACATTAAAACCTGTAGAAAAAAATAGCTATGAACAGCAAAAAATCCGTTTTGGACAGGCTCCCGTCTAGTCAGATAGGATTTGTAAGATATCCCTTTCGAAGGAACTACGAGCATTTTCCTTTATAGACAGGTCCCGTCTTCTCGGGTTTCACTGTATTAAGTTCCACTCGATGAAGACTCATGTATAGCAGGATACAAAAATAAATTTTAAAATATTTGTGCATCCTCAAAATCGGGATGTTTGCTGTTCCGTGCAGTTGTTACGCGGGACAGGTCTTGGAGCTTTTGAAAATCGGGACACCTGGCAACACTAGTCATAGCATACTTGCCAATTCTCCATTTTTTAACAAGAGATTTGTTGAAATAAACATATTTTAGCCTATGGCTTCATTTTATAAAAAGTAGAGAAGCTCTAATATTCTGCAGTAATGTCTCCCTCCTCCCTCTTACATTTATCTATTATACATTTCCAAAATTTCAATCAATTTAGTCTTCAGCAAAATACTTTTATTAATAAATTTTGAATTCATCGATATGCATTTTTATGCAAGAAAATCTAATAAAGGAACTGAGCAAAAACTAAAATTAGGGTTGGGGAAATCTAAGAAAATCTTGCACGCCATACTTTTCTACACACAGCGCTGTTCAGGTAAGGCTTCAGTACAGTATTTATAAGCGGCGGTAAAATTTTAAATATTTACTAAAAATACAAAGTGCTGCAGCTCCGTTCCTGTGAGCTTTTCGGCGAAAATTAAGCCCCGGTTGGAGCTAAAATTTTCATCAGTAAGAATATTTTTCAAACAAGAACAAAAAACAGTAAACGCAACGCGAGATTCTGGCACCCCTCGCCGCCGTTTGGAAATCATTAGTCTACACTTCTGAGAGATAGATAGAAGTATACTCGTGACACCCTACGTCACATACTATGCAAGTGCTTTGGTAAGCAAAGAAAGATGTTTAGGCTTCTTTTTTTTGGGGAGACCTGTTCCTCTGAGCTCAATATTTATGAGTTCCTGTGAATTCTGACTAATATCTAAATATTCACTAAAAATAAAGAAGTACCGCAGCCGAGCTTCGGCGCAAATTAAATACTGCTTCTGCCTATAGTGTAAACCTTCTGGGGTCCCCCCCCCCCCTACGACTGTAGTACCGTTTGGTACAGGTACTCGCACAGTCAGGTGGATTTGTAAGGTATTACTTTCGAAGGATCTATGGGCACTTTCCGCTATAGGGAGGTTCTGTCTTCTAGGTCTTCACTGTATTAAGTTCCACTCGATGAAGAATCATGTATAGCAGGATATGAAAATAAATTTTAAAATGTTTGTACACACTGAAAAATCGGGACATTTGCTGTCCGTGCAGTGGTTACGCGGGCAAAGGTCTCGGGGACCTTGAAAATCGGGACACCTAGCAAAACCAGACTTAGCATACTTATATAGCATAAAATACCCAGAAGGTTTACTCTATAGGCAGAGGCAGTGCTTAATTTGCGACGGAGCTCAGCTCCGGTTCTTCTTTGTTCGTAGTGAATGTTTAAAAATCAGTCAGAATTCACCGGATATCATAAATACTACGCTCATGAGCCCAAAAGATCAGAGCTTCCAAAAAACCGAAGCCTAAACATCGGTCTTTGCTTACCAAAGCACTTGCATAGTATGAGACGTAGGGTGTCGCGCGCATAGGAACATACTTCTATCTAGCGCTCACAAGTGTAGATTCAATGGTTTCCGGACGGCGACGAGGAGTGCCAGATTCTGAATGAACTGCAACCGTATCTTACTGCTCTTACTCGTGGTCGCGTGGCGTGTACTTCGTTTTTTGTTTTGCTTTGAAAAAAATTCTTACTGTTCAACATTTTAGCCTGAACCGGTGCTTAACTTTTTTTCCGAATCTCACGGGAGCGAAACTGCGCACTTCTTTTATTTTTAATAAATATTTAAGTATTAGTAGAAACCCACCTTTGCTTATAAATACTGCATACCGAAGTCTTACATGAACTGCGCTGTTTGTTGTATTTTAATAGTTGATACAAAAAAATCATGCCGAGTAGGATTTTGTCAAAATTCTCCACTCCTGATTTTAATGTTTTTACTTAGTTCATTTATTAGATTTTATTATATAAAAATGCATATCGATATAGTCAAAATATATTAATATAATTATTTTGCTTAAGACAAAATTACTTCAAGTTTTTGGAAATGTATAAATATAAATGGAAATGGGAGGGTGGGGGGGGGGAAATCAACATTACGTATATTCTTATTGCAGAGTATTAGAGCTCCGGTAGTTTTACTCTTGGAAATTAAGACCTGTACCGAGGTTATGCACTAAAGAGTATACGCTATAGCTATGGAGGGTATACGTACTCTCTTAATGATACCAGAAAGTATTCAGCGTATACCCTCCACTACATCCCTGGTCTGGTTCCCGATTTAAATGCCGTTGTCCCCATTTTCGTCTTCCCGCCCTCCCTTTTGGTGATACTGGATCTGTCAACAGTAGCTATAGAGATCAAGTCTTAAAAAGATGAGACTCGATTATTTTTTTTTATTTTCAATGTTTTAAAATTTTAAAAAGAGTAAGGAATAGCATCATACATATAAAAAATTTTAAAGTGATTGTTTATTCTGAAAAATAGGGTGCCCCTCGCAATAATTTAATGGGACATGTATTTCAGAAAATATGGTCAATGTGAGCGTTTTGAACTCAATTTCCGGAGGTGACTGCGCGAGAAAGGAGAAAAACCTGCCGTCACTTGACAAAAATCGCTTAAAACCCGATAAGTGATATTTTAATTAAAAAATGGGAAATATAACTCTATTCCAAATCGCTTACATAGTCAGACGCGCCCTTTTGTGCCATTACGTTTGAAAATAAGCCGGAATTTTCTCACTGTAAACACAAACTTCTGAAATTCAGTTAAAAAAGTGTCTTAAGTGGATGGTCGCATTTTAAGTGAAAAAAAAGGTGTCTTACTTTTTAAGACACCCTTTTGCATCTGAAGTTAAAATATTGGAAAAGTCTTAAAACGCCGCCATTTTTAAAACGCTTGAAATGTCTTAAAACGCTGCCATTTTTAAAACGCTTGAAATGTCTTAAAACGCTGCCATTTTTAAAACGCTTGAAATGTCTTAAAACGCTGCCATTTTTAAAACACTTGAAACGTCTTAAAACGCCGCCATTTTTAAAACACTTCAAATGTCTTAAAAAACGCCATTTTTTAGATATTCGAAACATCTAAAATGCTGCCATTTTTAAAACAGTTGAAACGTCTCAAAACGCTGCCATTTTTAAAACATTTCAAATGTCTTAAAAAGCCGCCCTTTTTTAGACTTTTGAAACATCTAAAATGAGGTATTTTAAGACACTCGAAATGTCTTAGATTTTTTTTTCTCTTATTTACACTGTCTCATTGACAGCATGCTAAACTTAGTCTTACAGTCAAGCTACAAAGAAAAATAAATGTTTGCCAATTACGGAAGACTACAGCAGACTCCATACTATACTGTCATAATTTAGTTTGTACTGCAGCAAGCCGTGTGCAATGTTGCCAAGTATATTTTTAAAATGCTGGTACTTAACCTTTTATATCAATTTTTAATGATGAGAACATTACCAATTAAGCATAGAAATTTTTTCAAAATTACAATTTTAAATGAATCTATTTTGATTCTGACATATCTGTAGCAGGCCATTATTCTTTTGAAAGGACCCAATCTGCGAGGATATTCCTTAGCCTGTCCTTCTAGGAATTAAAATTATTTTTTAAAAGTTACGATCTTCTTTAAGTACTTTGAAAAAATGTTTTTTCCTAGTTAATATCCAAAACACATTTATGAGCTCATTTTTAGGTGCAGATGGAGTGTTTTGTATTCAAACAGCTCCTCCCCCCCCCCCCCCACATTTTTTTTTTTTTTTTAAATATAAGTAAAGTATAAAACTGAATTTTAGGAATATGTCAAAATGTAACCATGGTGTGTATTTGAGAACAGGGAAATACTTTTTCTCAGCTTATTGTCCATAAATTATTAAATAAAACTTCTCTCGTCCATTTCT
Source organism: Maratus speciosus (assembly GCA_963932465.1). Taxonomy (NCBI): domain Eukaryota; kingdom Metazoa; phylum Arthropoda; class Arachnida; order Araneae; family Salticidae; genus Maratus; species Maratus speciosus. The sequence goes on along the minus strand of OZ010787.1, from coordinate 652,643,783 downwards.
CTGATAGTGCATCCACTTTCCATCCCCCCCCCCCCCATTTATTAAGAGTCTACATAAGTTACCCTAACATGATCATGAATATATCATGTTAATCTATGAAGAAAATTATATGAATACTCACCTGGTATCTATTTAAAAAAAAAGAATTTTTTTAACGATAAGTTGACATCAAATGAAGATATATTTAGTCCTTATAAATTGTCAACTAGATGCAAATTTTTAAAATATAAAACTTTATGACAGATTTTTTAAAGATATATAAATAATTGAAGTATACATTTTTGTAAACTGAGTCTCCTATTTACACCTATTTAATAGTGAAAACAATTTTGTAAATATACTTATAATAACCTCTTTCAATTTCATTTCATGCTTGTTTCAAATGTATGAATTACTTTTCTTATCTTTTGATGGAAAAATATATCATAAAGCATTGATCATAAAACTTTTTCAATGCTATATCACATCTTTGATTAAAATTCACTTATTTTTGTGTACTTTAGAACTACTTATTGATTGATCTATCACAAAATTTCCTTTCAGTTACATTCTCTAATCGCTCAGAAATTAAAAATATAAAAATGTTTCTATTATTATTATTCATTAAAAATTACTTAATGCATTTATCATCTCTTCTTATTCTTTTTATGTCGACAACACAACACTTTTGAAAATTGTGACAAAAGGTATGCTATGTTAATTTTTAATTATGATCATTACCAATAAAGCATAGAAATTTTTTTCAAAATTACAATTTTAAGTGAATCTGTTATGATTCATACATATCTGTAGCAGCAGACAATTTTTTTGAAAGGATTTATGCATTTTAAAAATAAATACGTTCAGACTCACCCCACCAATAACTAACTTGTAATGCGTTACGTGAAAAAGCACATTTTCCTTGATTACTCTCTCAGCTATAAAACATCATATTACAGCACAAATACAAATATATGTATACTTTTGCTAGTGCACTAAGATAAACAGATAATTTTACGAAACATTGTAAAAATGTGAGGCGTTAATAGAAATGTACTAAGTAAATTGGAATTTAAATCACATTTTCTATATATTTAAATTTATCATGAATGAATTAAAAATATTCTTGAGAAAGATTTTTTTTTTGTCCAGGTTTTATTAAAAGAAAATTACTTTCTCTCTTAAGTATACTAATAAAAACATGTTATCTAAAAGTGTATTTTATTTTTATACATTTCTATTATAAGACTTTTGCCAATTTATTAAAACGTCTCAAAGAAATATTCATATTCAATAAATTAGACAAAACTTATTTGTAAGCATATTTTATTAATTAATAATTTTATTGGAATTTTTTCATAAAGTTGACAAGTGCTGCAGACATTTTTTGTCCTTTTCACACTTTCTTAACTAAAACAATCTGCATGAGTGTCAAAAAGCCTATAGGCTTTGGGGTAATAAAAATCAAAGGTATAATACACAGCTAAATGGAATACAGAATTGCAGATATGCTTAATTTTAACTGGCAAATTACAGTTCCTTGTCCAGGAATGGTAGCTGCAGCTACTTCACCAACTTGACTTGAATTTCATGGCAAGATGTTCTAATTGTACCACTCACCTAGAATAGAAAAATAGGCATTATAAATCATAATCGTTTCTTTTAAACATTCAATATTTATCTTTAAAATCATGTCCAATTTCAAGATCACAATTTGTGTTTTACCAAAAAATTGTAGTTATAATATATTAATTTAGTGTGGGTTCTGATTATTCAAAATTCACCACTTTTATTTACATTTAATAGAAAATGCAAAATGATGAATTTATTAAAATTTTTTCTTTTCCAAATTAATAGTATACAGACTAAAATTCTAATGTGGAAAGCAATGCTTCAAAATGTACTCTTAAAAAACAAAAAAAAAAGGGTTTGAAAGATGAAGTTTGATTGCAGTGACATTTGGTAGCATTTGCTCCTTCAATGTAAATGGCACTCATTTAATTTCAGCTGTAATAGCATTAAGTTTATTGAGTGTCATTTACATTGAAGGAGCTAAACATTACTGGATGTCAATGCGATCAAACTTCATCTTTCAAGATGCAATTTTTAGCACATTTTACAGTGCTGATGGAATAGCTGGTTTCCCTACTAGTGTTCTAGTTGCTATCCAAATGACTGTGAGCCAAAGGTAAATTGCAATTCCAACGGCAGGCCACTCCAGAACAGACTATTATTCATCGCATTCAGAGGCAGCCTTTTTGGGAAGATTACAGAGCCATTAACCTGTCCTAGGAATTTCACATTTCAGTGTGTATAAGACATCGCAATGTCAGATGCAAAGAGAGACACAAATTGAATCAAAAATTCCCATAATCTAAAATAACTTGTCAGATTTGATTTTAATAATAACATTAGCATTTGAAAAATAATTCCAAATAATATTTTCTCAACTGCTATGGAAACAACGTGAAAGTGAGACATTCCAGAAATTAGTGGTACATCAATAATTTAAAAAATATGTGAGGATAGAACTGTATCAAACACTTCTCAACTTTGAGCATGAGCTTACAGAATCTCTCCCTAACTCCCTCCAGATTTTTTTTTCAAAAGTAATTTGTTTTGAGATTAATTGCTTTTTTTTCATTTCCTTTTGCAATTGCAGAATCGTCTGCATAAAAAAATTACAGTAGCGAATACAAAGTAACATATGCAGACAAAACTAGCCTTAAGATTTTGCAATGTAATATTTTTGACAATGAATTGCAATGCTGTATATACACCTGATTTTCTTTTTATTTTAAAACAAATACTTGCTATTTCTCCAGCTGTCGTCCATTGGACTTTCTTTTCTCTATGTATTACTCTGTAACAGGAGAGCAAGATTATGCTAGTACTGAGGATAGCAGTCAAAATCAATCAGCAAAAGCATGAGAGGTTCTAGTTGGAAATCCCATGTAACACCAATAGTAACTAACTGCATTTGAATTCTTTCAGTTAAATCAGCAAAAATGCATCACACTAAAAAACTAATGATTTTTTTTTTTCATTGATTATACTAGTGCTGACAAACAAGGAGAGGACTAACCTTGGTAATCACAGATTTTGTTTATTTTAATATATGTTTAGAGATAGAGACCCCTTAGTCTCAGGTTCAATGGATTTTATACAACTCTATATTTCTGGAGAAACGGGGGGGGGGGGGTGTCTAATATTATAACACACCTTAAATACTTACTTTGTAATGAAAGGGTAACGTTGATTGTAGCTCAGTTGGTACAGCATTTGCTCATTGTCCTGTGAGCTCTGGTTCGATACTGGAGCGTGCTACATTTGTTTTATCATTTTTTGTTCTATAAATATACTTGTAGTTATAATTTAATGATCTCAATTAAAAATCTTAATATTGTACCTTAATTACAATGTTAACATATTTAAACTTTAATTTAGCATTTTTGATTTTTAAACCATTATTTCTCATCATTTAAAGGGATTTTTTTTTAAATTGGATTTATAATTGAATAATAAAAATGACAAAATCGTTAAATCTGTTGTAGTGCCCTCTAGTTGTGATAAAATAAAACACATTCAAATAAAATAAAAATAAAAGCACAAAAAAGATGAATATGAAAGCAAAATAATTCAAAGAGCAAGCATACGTATTTTACAAATTTAAAAATCTTTAATATGCAAAAAATAGGTTGTAATTTAATTCATATGCTAATTTTTAATATAATTAAATTTGTTACTTTAAAAACAGAGTAATATTATCATTGTATTGAATTCCTTTGTTAAGGCAATACATAAATGATATTTCTGCAAAATCATGAATTGACACAATTGTTCAATATAATTGCATCGATAAAGAATATATGAAATACATTTTTAAAAAATTAACAGTTTTATGATGTCTATACAACTATTTAGTTGCAAATAAAAAAAAGTAAATCGGTTAAAATTATAATTGATACACAATATAACAATTTTTAATTGACAATGAGATTATTAAATTATAAGTATATTTATTTATAAAACAAAAAATTAGGAAAACAAATGTTGCGTGCCCCGGCATCAAAACCGAGACCGTGGGACGACGAGCAAATGTCGTATCAAGTGAGCTACGATCAGGTTCTCGCTGGATACACTATACACTAAAAGTTGACCAGACAATGATACTTTGCATACAACTAATAGATAGTATGGTAAATGGCCAATTTCAATGCCACATTGCAGCAAAACTTTTCTCAATTTGGCGCTTGATGCGAGTAATTATGTTTGTGTTTTTACCGGCATGACACTGGTGCATAGATAGTGATCAACTGACAATAGAGAAATACCTATAACATAATCCTTTCGTTATCTTTGGCTGTTGCTAAACTAAATTGGTGTTAACTCAGTATCTCTATGAATAGAGTAAAGTAAATGGCATGGTGCAATCGAACACGAAAAGCGACACTAATGGTTTAGTAACGCGAATAAGAATCTGGACTGTATTGGCACACACATAAAAAGAGCAGTAATAGAGCACTCGCAATTTGGCACCAAATGAAGCATTTTGTCATGATTTGGCGCAAAGGCGAGTGGCAGCGAGAACCCTGGCTACAATCATCGTTATTCTTCCATTGCATATTTAAGTTGTGTTATAATATTAGACCGCCCTGTTTCTCAAGAACTGAGCATTGTATAAAATCCGTTGAACCAGAGACTAAGGGGTCTCTACCCTACAAACTACAACATATATTAAAATAACCAAAATCTGTGATTACCAAGGTTGGCCATCTCCTTGTAAGACAATTTGGCAGGATGCAGGAACCTGCTGTCTTTCCAACTGCTTTTACGTCCCCCCTCCCCTTTCGTTTAACCATTATTTCTGTTGTTAGTGACCTGCATCCACCAAATAATCTTATAGTGTCAGAGGACTGTTTTTCAGTAATATATTACATTTCGTTTCCACCTACCATCATTTGTGCAAACACAAGTGCTACTTATATATCACATTAAAAAAAAAAAAAAAAGAGTGCCTTTTTTATTGATTTGCCACTGGTGGTCCTTTTTTTCTAGAGTCAGTACACTATATACCCAACTATAAAATTTGATTATTTTAAAAATAATAATTAGCTTAAATTATGATAAAGTGGTATATTTTCAGCTTCTTAAATTTAGGAGGTGTTTAAATAAGCTTTGCTTTGGCTTTTAGCTACTTAAAAAAATTAATTTATACCTTAAGGCTGTTCTCAAATCCCAGAGAGCAACTTTATGACATAACTTTTTAATTTATTTTTGTTCGGAAATGCATGAAACTAGCAGGTATTGTTGTTCAGAAACTATGTAATCAAGCTGTTTTTTTTTTCGGTTTTTTGCAAACGTAATAGATCTTTTAGAAAATAGTGTCAAAGTGGGCGTTTTGAACTGAATTTCCATGCGAAAGTCGAATAGCCACTCAAGAAAAGCTGAAAAACATGTTTGTCATGTAATCAAAATCGCTTATAACTCAATAGGTAATTTATTTATTTAAAAAAATGGAGAACACAGTTCGATTCCAAATTGCTTCCATGGTCAGGTTTTCCAATTTTATATCTTTCCATTAAAAAATGAATTTGTAAATGTGTCAAAACATTTTGCGCTTGTTGAGCAGAGCAGTTGAGAACAAACAGCCTTAAGTACTTTAATGGAGCTCTCAAAAAAATTTTCTGCTTGATTTTTTTTCAACCCATTTAAATAAATGTACGAGGGCTTTTCGAAAAGTAAAGATACAATGCCACATACACACTCAAAAAAATTTTATTTGATAAAATGTTTATTACGAATTATGTACAGCTATATACCTTGTTTTTCACCATAATTGCCTCCTTTGCCCAAGCATTTGTTTAGTCTGGGTACAAGCTTCTGTATCCCACTGTCATAGAAGTTTGACGCCTGTTGTCGAAATTACATTTCAACTTCAATTTTGATATCATCGATGTGGAAGTTTTGCCCTGCAAGGTGTCTCTTCAGGTAAAGGAATAAGTGGAAGTCACTGGAGGCAAGGTCCAGACTGTATGGCAGATGACTTCAAACGTCCCACTTGAATTTCATCACCTGCTTTTGCATAGCGCGTGAGGAAGCCGAGTGCGTAGCCCATCCTCTTCTTTTTGTGTTCTTCCGTTAACATTTTCGGAAACCAGCAAGCACACAATTTACGGTACCTTAAAGTCACATAGTCACAGCTTCATAAAGAATTGTCATAAACGCTTCAGGTATGATTTTATGCAACTTTTTTATTGTGAGATGCCTATTTCCTTGAACTACTTGCTCCGTTCTTTGAAGAAAGACATCGGAGATCACAGATGGTCTATCTGTTCTGGGTTCTTCATGAACATTGGTTCTACCACTAGAGAAAGCACGACAGCATTTCGTTACACTTTGTTGATTCGTAATATTCCCACAGACAGAAACAATTTGTTTGTGAATTTCTGCTGGACGCTTCCCTTTTGCATGAAGAAAACTTATGACGGATCGACCTTCACATTTGGTGGGATTTTTAATTGGCACAGCCATTCTAAGCATTTGGTACACGAAGCAGGATCACCATAGAATTAACGAATGACTGCGATGAAAAAGTCAAAGGCTCAAGGTTACAATCTGTGTTGCCAACGCGCTCATTAAAAAAATTTTTCGACTATCGTCTGCGTTGTATCTTTACTTTTCGATAAGCCCTCGTAGATCAGTAATATCTTTATCCTTTGGTCCATAAGTGAACGTTATTATTAATGTAACCCTATTCTTTAAGGATTTTTTTAAATTTAAATTAATTAATTTTCCTATCTTAAAATTTTAGAATGGCAACACACTTCCATTTGTACAATTTGTCAAAATTGGTCGGCGGGATAATCAAGTAGTACTGCAATTCCTATATTAAACTGCACATACGTCAATTGATTCTTCGTTTACTTTCTGACATTGACTTCGTAATAAAATGCTAAAGTGTTTGTGAATGATCTGGCTAATGACAAGGGCTGGTTAAGGCCCCTGTCCCTGCAGGCGAAGACACTCGCAAACTAAGGGGAGGTTATTTTTAGAGCCATACTGAGTACTCGATAAATACTCGGAACTCGGACAAATTTTGACTGAATACTCGGCCAATACAGAGTACTTGTAATAATTTCATTTTTTAAACATATCAATTTATAACTGATCTGTAAAAATTATTTGAATATCAATGTATAATATATGCAGTAACTCATAAAACTATTTACTTGGTATTTAACAATATGTGTACAAAATATAGAAAAAGTTAAGAAAAAAAACCCTCATAAATAATTTCCGAATAAAATTTAGTTTCACATTTATACAAATAAAAATAAGTACTTTTTAAATATAATAGGAAAACAGAAAAGACTTATGTTGGATAAAGAACCTGAAAATACAATAAAAAAATTAATAATAAAATTTATTATATTTCAAATTACCATGCAAAAACACCAAACGTTCTACATTATCAGTAGATAGTACATTTCTTTATAAATTTGGCCTGCCTCTGAAAATATACGTTCACTATAAACAGTGGTTGAAGGTGCACCACCTAAGCTCACATTATGCACACATCAGTGTTTTTTTCTTATTACACAACTACTTGGTACTCGACTGAGTAGTCAGTGGCCGAGTACTCGGCCAAAGTACTACTTGGTACAGCACTAGTTATGTTCTAATATCTTGTTCACATTTCGACATTTTTTAATAATTTTTTTTGCATTGGATAGCTGAGGTCCATCTCTACATCACCCCTTTTTTACTTTTTCAATTTTGGTTGCAGATATTTTTTAGAATGACACTTTCCTTTTCAGAACCAGTTTCGAAAGTTAAAGTAATTTTATAAAAAATATATACAACCAAAATCGAAAAAGTAAAATGATGACACCTTGTCTCGTCTGAATGAGAATGAATTCTGTGGCCCAATATAAATCTATGCTTTTGTTGAATTATGAATACTTTTCATTCTTTTAATTTGGGGTTTTTAATTAATAACTCATCTAATTATTAGAAATTTAAAATTCAGAGTCTCAGGTGCACAAAAGCTACTGTTGCAAAAATTTTCAGCCTCGTATGGGCCGTAGATTTTGCTAGAAATCGCGAAAACATACACACATACAAACTGCGCGAAACTTTCTTGTATTAGTATAGATTAATTCAAGACTTCACTCTAACAATTTTTAATTTAAAAGTTATTTTAAGATTTGGGAAAAAGTTGAGTTATCAAGAGTTATTTAAATAGGAACTGTTTGATAATTTTTATTATTTTTGGTATTAAAGTTTTATTGTACAATGTTTCTCATGACAAAAAATTTAAATAATTATTGCTACAACTATACATACCACAAACTAGAACAAAATGGTGGAAGGCACATTTATAATTCTCTGTAGGCTTGGTTGATCTGTTGTGGCCTAAAAAATGTAAAATTATACTATAATAATTATTAAATTTATTCATTAATAAAATATTCATTATTTTCCCTTGTTTAATAGTTCTAGTTACAAATTTTCATAAAGTACTGTTTTAAGCATGGTTAAACTTAAAAATATTAAATGTATTAAATTTTATTATACATATTAATTTTTAAATATATAATATACAATATAATCTTCAAATGTATCCCTGGTTAAAACAACATATCTATTGTGAAACTGAGGACACTTTGTTTTTCCCATCATTTTCTATTTGCAATTAATGTTTAACCCTATCACTATGTCCTATCGAAACATGCCCTGTTGTGGGGTCCTCTCGGACTCCATACTATAATACACATGTTTAATATGGTTTAAATATATTATAAATTACTTTTTTTCATTTATTTAGTTAGGTTAAAAATAATTTAATGCTTATTCTGATGTTTTCATAATAAATTTTATTATTTATACCCAAAAGTATTAAATTTACATTAACTTTAACATATTCTTGACAACTTGTTGAAAGTGCTTGGGGTCCGCGTGGGCCCCAGGACATAGTGATAGGGTTAAGAGATTACTTAATGCATACAACTCCTGACAATAACAGATATGAAAATCTTTTCACAAATTGACCAAGCAGATGGTTTAGAAAAGTAAACTCCCAACTATCTGGCCTAATGTGGCAGAAGGGTAGGCCGGATAACAAAAAAGCCAGATAGGCCGGAGTTCTATAAATATTTACTCACTTCCTTGCCCCCCCCCCATAATATTAAAAACATGTTATACATTTTAAGATCAATTTTACATATACTGTACATAGTTTCAAAATAAGCAAAACATTAATGTAAAATGTCAACCTAAATCGTAAAAAAATTAGTAAATCTGAATCTTATTTTACTGTTTATTAATAAATGATTGCACAAATAGTATGAAGAATTATGCATAAGATAAGAGTCAAAACTAACAGTTTTTGGTTTTTGAAAAAGTCCTTGCTAGATGTTTGCTTCTCCCTGTTAGCTCTCTTTCGCGACGCAATGTTTCTTGATTTATGAAAACAGATGATTTTAGTTGGCTTTGCTTCTTCCTGTGGACTAATGTACTGCAGTGCTACCCCAATTGTCTTAAACCCATCCGAATGTGGGATGAGATTTTTCCTATTATCTTCCTCCTCTTTTTCTTCTGTTACTTCTGCTTGAGTCACAATTTCTATAATATTGTCAGTTAATTCATTAACTTCGTTGTTTGCCATCCTGTAATGTCCTCTGCCTTGACATCGTCAGAACACAGTAAATTTTTCAGCAACATAAGAAACTTATCGTTTTCGACTTTCACTTCAGTTTCTCACATGGGTTTATGAGTTTATGTCCACCTTTGTGGTCCAAAAGAATGTTCAAAGATCTTGTAATTACTATGTTTGGAATTTTTTTCCATGCTTCTGCCACCCACCTTATGACATCAGGGTTGTTACTCATACAGGACAATGAAATTTCCTGACTATTCCGGGTGCATTTCCCGAAAATTCTAGTCTAGCAGTTTAGCATGTGGTGGACACAATGAGGGTAAAGGTGCATTTTCACTGGTCGTCCTAATGACCTAAAAAACCCTAGCGATCCAAAACCTTAACCTAAGAGCGTTTTCACTGGTTACACATAAACCCTTACACCAACCAATCAAAGGCAAGTTTTTACTGCGCAAGCATCTACATTACGGCTTCTATATCGAGCCTAAGCTCCGATAATCAATCAATCGATCAGCTGTCAATTATAAACAAATAATTGTTGGCTGCACTTGTCATGTTTAATAGTAAATATTTTGTATAAAAAATAATCGAAAGTTTTGATTGCTTTTCCCCACTAAAGGTTTATTACCTGTGGCTAAAAGAAAAATGCCTTGAAATTCATTTATTACTTTTTAATTAAATTCCTAAAAATATTAATATTTATTGTCAACAGAAGCACACAGGTGTACATCACTTTTGAAAAAAAAAAAACAATTATAAAATACCATCTTGACATACTAAAAGCAAATTCAATAAAAGAGAGTAAAAAGAAGAAACAAATTCATAGGTTTAATGAAAATACAGCCTATACTTATTTTTAAAAATACAAAGTGAGGGGGGGGGGGGAGGGGTCTCCTAAACATTTTGTGAATATGAAGGAAAATAAAAGGTATTGCCTCATTATAGCGGCCCTCGCAATTACGCCAAGGTTATAGTTACGAGTTTGCCAAGCTTATATTTACATTTAAAATTTAAATATCATAAAACATAAATAAAATGTTACTATTGTAAACAGGGTTGTAGTGGCAGGTATACACTGCATACCTTCTGGATTTTTTTAAGGAATACCATATACCCTGTGTTTCTCAAAAATACTATAGCGTATACTCTCTGTCTTGAGCATATACCCTCTGGTTTGTTTACAACTACATCACTGGTTGTATACATGAGATAACTTATTACATTACAATTATCTTGGTTGCTGCTATATAGTAAAATATTATAAATTTTGATCTTTTCTTTTTTTTTAATCTTTAAAATAGTACTCAGGACCAAAGTTACCCAAAGACAGACTTCTAAAATGATGTTATTGTGTCAAACTGAATGTTCGCTAAACATTTTTTCAGAAATAAAGGCCCTGCTTTTATGTACAAGTTAATCTTTCAGTTGGCACACTAAATTTTAGGAAATGTAGTCACATGTCATACTTTTTATGCACAGAATAGTTACTCTTTATCTAAAAATAATATATTTCCTCTTCGATGAAGAGGATATCTTCAATCTAAAGAAACCTTTTAACCTTTGCCTACAGTATTAAATAGCTTTTGATATTATAACCAATTGTAGAAAAATTAAAAAAATATATTTATTGAACTTTTGCTTTGTCCTAAGGTGTCCCATCTGGTGGGACACCTTGGGACAGTTAAAAATAGATGTGAAATGTTCAATAATTGAATTACAATATACACGGAATTGTTTATTCAGGAAAAGAAATTTATTTAAACTGACAAAGATAACTAATGTAAATTTTCTAAATTTTAGGAATGCAAGGAATATGTGGCCTTTGTATTCCTTTCCAGTTTTTTTATGCTCCCAATTTGAAGCAATTTTCTTTTTATTTGCTGAAGCATATTCATAAGCAAGGGTACGCGAATCATTAATTGTTGCCCATAGTGATATTTCGAAGCTTGTAAAATGTAGTCTACCAACTTTCCTTCCTCATCATCGGTGAATATTTTTCGACTTTGTATCTTTTGATATACACTAGAAGTTACAATTTGGCTGTTCACATTTTAAAAAAGTACTAATATGATAATTCAGAGTGGTCTTACTAACATTGTAAATTGCAGCAGCCTTCCTAAAAGACAATTCACTTGATAAAACTTTTGCAGCAGCTTTCTGAATATTGTCAGCATGAATTGCTGCATTTTTTATTTTTTTTTTTTTTAATTCTAAATTTCTAATCCTTGCCGTTGTTAAGCGCAAAGAGTTCCTAAAAGAAGAAATAATAACTATTAATAAATACATGTTATGTAGATTAAATTAAAAATGTTTTAAACACAATATCTTTTTGGTAAAATAATTTGAATAAAAGTTCACCAGGCATATCTTGTGTATGATGTATCCCAAGGTGCATCATATTGGAGAGACAGGGGCACAGTAGACCAATTTTGCAATTTACATTTTTTTTTTCTTTTTTACATGCCTCGGACTTTTTTCAGAACATAGTTTCAAATACATTTTTCAAAAAACAATTATTTGTATATGTTCATAAAGTTGACCAGTGTGTCCCGGAAGCGGGATACACTGGCCCACCCATTGGAACACAGTGGTCCACTATTAAGTATCATTTGAAATACAAATAAGTTTATTTTTTATTAATCTAATCCCTCTTTATTTTCCCTTTACTTCCAAAATATCATAATTAAGAAAAATTATATATCATTAAGAAAAATTATAAAAAAAAATTATTAAGTCCACACATTAAAATTTGCAAATGAATCTCCAAAATACTTATGAGCCTGAAATGTTCCTGAAATACTTTTGGGTCTGAGGGCGATTTTATGATAACACTGATATAAACAACAGATTAATAACCATAAAGTTTTGATTCTAAATTTTTGGTTTATGTTACATCTAAAATGAGTAATAAAATTTCAGAACCTGCCAGAAATTCTTTTTGTAATAACAGGCTACAGTCAATAGGATACTTTTGCAGTAAATACAAATACTAAAAGCAGTAAATACAAATCAAAATATTTCTTACTATATTAAATAAATTGGCATTTTTCTTTGTTTATTTTATTTTGCAGTTAAAACTTTAATTACTTTAAAACAATATTTTTTTGTAGAGAATAAACGATTATTAAATATTTTGAAAATTCTGCATTGCAGTAGAGATGGGAAATAGAAATAATTTTGGCTAACAGGTTCCATTGTTTCACACTCGCACAGGTAACAGGTTCCAACAACCTGTTATTTTTGTTATTGCTGCATATGATGTCAATGGATGTTTTAATTAGAAGATATTTAAACAAAATGATTGAAATAATTTTGGGACTAAGTATTTATAGTTGCTGTTTTCTATTGAAATGAATCCACACCATTAAATCCGTTTGTGGTTAAAAACTTAATTTTTGTGAGACAAAAATTTACCAAGTTATGATGCTTTGGATTTCATCCATTGTCAGTTTTTCTCTGGCACTAAAAACACATTTTTCCCATTTAGTGTGACTGAAACGTTGAAAATTCACAAAATTCAAAGTATCATAACTCAGTAAGTTTTGATAATAGAAGAATTTTTTGCTGTTTTACTAAGAACATGGAGAAACTTTTCAAAATAAACCTTATGGGACCCAGACATTGTATAAAATTTGCAATTTCTTATAGTTAAGAAATTGCAAATTTTATACCTTTAATCCTATTAATCCTTTTAAAGTTGCAGAAATTTGTCCTACCTGCACATACTTAAAAATTAATTATTTTAACATTAATCGATTTTTATATGAGCAGAACAAAATTTAAAAGATTTTTGTAATTGGAACCACACTTCTAAAACTAACAGTTATTAACTGTTGGTAAACAATAATAACAGATATCCTGTATAAAAATAAACACAGTTTTAAACGTTTGTTAAGGCTGTTCTTAACTGCGTTGCTCAACAAGCACAAAACGTTTTGACACATTTACAAATTCATTTTTTAGCAGAAAGTTATAAAATTGGAAAGCCTGGCCATGGAAGCGATTTGGAATCTGTTTTTTCAATTTTTGGATCAATAAATTACCTGTTGAGTTATAAGCCATTTTGGTCATGTGACAAAGACGATTTTCGCCCTTCACGGACTGGTTTTTCTGTTTTCTTCGGTTCAAAACGTCATCTTTGCCACTATTTTCTGAAAGATCTATTGTGTTTGCAAAAAAACTGAAAAAATAGCTCTATTACATAGTTTCTGAACAACACCTGCTAGTTTCATGCATTTCCGAACAAAAATAAATGAAAACTTATGTCAGAAAGTTGCCCTTTTGGATTTGAGAACGCCCTTAAAAAAGAGAAATTTTATACCCCGACTTCATTGCAGCCATATCTATCAACGCATATTTAAAGTGAAATACCACAAGAACACAAAAATATTATTTATAAACTTTTAATCAAATGCAATTCATCGAAACAAATTTCTTATGCAAAAATCTCATCAACTGTAGCAGCTAAAGCAACTAGCAAATTAGAAGAGAGAAAAGAATCTAATACATGCATACATATACAGAAATTAATTTTTGAAAAGCAAATATTATTTACAAATGAATAACCAACTAGCTAAGAAATTTAAGTATGTACTTGTTTGAAACCATTAGACAAAAACCGAAATAGTTATGCTACTGTACCATTAAGATATTTATTACAGAATGCTAATTATGAAAAAACACTTAAAATGCTTATTGAAATAAGTTTATTGCATGGTATTTTAATAACAATACCGCAAAACAGTTCTTTTGTTTACATTAAATTTTCATCAAGTTTTAGGATAAAGTAGTACTAATATAGATTCACAAAAGGCAAGCCTTAACATTTTAAATCAAAATATCTTAAGCATAATTATATAAAAAAAAAGCACTCTAAACATATTAATATTTAAAAAAATGAAAGGCAAAATATAGTACAAAAATAAATAAATATTTGATTCAAACGGTAAATGCTGATTTTTTACTAAAGTACTACCCAAAATCAAATATGGGAAACTGAAAATAGCTGATTATATATATTTATTAAAATAGTATATAATTTGTAATGGCACAGATGTCATATACCCCATATCATATGCCCCATATTGGCGAGATTGTTTTCTGACGGCAATTAAGCAAAAACATCAACAGCATAAACAACATCCGGGTTACCATATCAAGCAAAATAACAACACTTTGGTGCCAATTAAGCACCCATTGAGTATATGACATTGGCGTTAGAAAAAATCGCTCCAATATGGGGCATATATGACATCTGTGCCATTGTAACATTCAGAAAAATCTCATAAAAGAATTTTATCCCTAAGCAATGATTCATAAAATTACACATGCTTCTACTTAAATTAGGCCTAAATTCCATCAACTGACAGAAGACTTTAATAAAACTACATTTAAATACAAAAACAGTTGTATTAATCCTTTAAAAGTTGCAGAAATTTGTCCTACCTGCACATATTTAAAATTGTTCTGGTGGACTTTAAAATCTTTCTACAAAAGATTAAGTTTACGATACACATAAAAGACCCATCTCTTATTATAAAAATGTTTGTCATAATTTTAATTTTTGAAAGATTATCATTAATTTTTTAAACATTATTTGCAATGGGTGGTTTATTTAGGTTAATACAATGTGACAGTTTATTTAAGTATGCAATGTTGTTTCAGTGTTGTTGTTGACACTTCGTTTATTTAGGGTTTTTTTTTTCTTTTGCACGTTACATGCTTTATAAATCACTGTTTTCAATCTAATTTTTAAAATTTTCTTAAAGATAAACAAAGACGTCTCATTTATTTATTTTTTTTTTTTCTGCCGTCACAATTATTACCAAAACAATAAGACTAAAAAGCAATCGAAGAGTCAAAATTTAACAAGTTTCAGTTTCAGTCAATACTTAATTTTAAATCATACCAACTGTATCATGTAACTGCTCTGATGACAATAAATATAATTAACATAAGGGGGAAAAAAACACTTTGTCGTCTTAAAAGAACAAACTCTCTATCCTTTAAAAATGCTTTTTTTCTTTTCATTTTTCTTTCAAAAACACTTAGTCTCAAATGGATATAAACAACAAACCCTTTTTGGATAGTTTAAGAACACTTTTTTACTTAATAAAATTTTTAGAGGTTTTTTTTTTAACTAAAAACATATCCCCCCCCCCCTTTTTTTCATCTTATAAAATAAAATCTAATAGTGCAATTGCCCTGGTAACAAACAAGATGGGGACATATGTAAGGCTGGCCCACACTTAGCGGCAGATTTTATTTATGCCCCAGACGGAAACATATAAATGTTTATTTCACATTATATTTACAATTTTACTTATGGGTATTTAAAAATATTTTCAGCTAAATAATTTTTGTACTTTACTTTTCTTATTGTGTTCTCATAGTTTGTAGTGTAGCATGTTATTTTTGGAAAATGTAATTTAATGAGTAATGTAATTAAAAAAAAAAAAAAAACTAGTAGTTTGTACGGAGCACAAATATTATTTTTGATGTTACTTTAATAAACTTACTTTATTGTCTCCTCTTTTGACATAGAAGTGGGAGTCCTGCCATACTCACAGATTTTTTGAAATCTTCCGATGCAAAGAAGAATCCACAATCCCTGTAAAAGTAGCAGGGCACTAGACAAATTCCAGTTGCTTGCAGACGATCACTAATGGTAGTCACTTATTATACAATAAAACTACACACCTGTGATTTTCTGAAAGCATTCAAATTTGAAGATCTATCTCTATCCCGGCACCAGCTGATCCACCAGACGCTTACCTCCACTGGTATACTTCGTATTGATTGATATGTACAATTTCCGGATGTAACGTCAAAAATAATATTGATGCTCCTTACAAACTAGTTTTTTTTATTACATTATTCGCAAAATTATTTTCTAAAAAATAACATTACACAACAAACAATGACAAAACTAGGGCCTACTATAGTTTCATTACTTATAACATACTATTTTGACCACTGAATTTATATATATCATGAAATCATGATTTGTCTAAAACTTTAATATACACTCAAACATATAGATTCAAATCAAAGAATCTTCCACAGAGAGCATTTTATTTTTTGATAATGAATTCCATTTTCAAAAATAGTAATAATAATAAGTAAATGCTTTTTGAAAAAATAAATGAATAAGTAATTTTTTTACTTTAATAGATAAATAGGTACATTTAAACCGATGATCTATGCTGTAAGATAAATCTGTAGCTATACTTGTAAAAGAAATGCACTTAAATAACAATTTAAACAAAATTTTATAAATATATATTTCAAATGGAGAATCTCCTATTATTTTGGTATGATTTAATTTAAAATGCATTGAATAGGCATTTATAACTGCCTATCGAATTGGAATGGTAATGTGCACAAATTCTTCGAAATGGGCACATAGAAAAGCTACACATGGTTTGAATATCTCTCAATTGATTTAAACTTCATACAAAGTTATAAATCTTCATAAAAGTTTCAGCATTAATTTTAACAACTTATCTTCAGGTGAAATGTATTAAAAATAAAATAAATAAGTAGATCAGCAGTGTTCTTTACATGACAAAGTTCACAAGTAAATATCTGAAAAGGAGCAAATAAGAAACTGTTTTTTCTTCCTTAAAAGGGAACAGGAAAATACAAAATACAATGGCTCATTTATTTTATAGAAACTTTGTTTACACGCTCGCTTAAACATGCATAATCTAATCAAGTACCTACTATTAGCAAAACTGGATTGAAGTTTGCCTGTAACTAATTTTCCATTTAAATATCAATGGGCTACAGTAAACATTACCCTTAACACTTACAATTATTTTAAGTGAGTAAAGGGAAATTTAAATCTAAATTGATCAGAAATACCCTATCAAGTAACCAAATATAATCAATGAAGCATTCATTTTAAGAAACAAATATTCTTAAAAAATACTTTTATTCTTTGTATAGGGGGGAACTTGGGATACTTTTTCTCAGAATTAGGAAAGTTTTGTAAGTTGGAAGCGGCGACACTTCCTTTCTTTCAGTTAGCTGATCACATGTTGAAAATAACTGAATCATTTCCTATGTTTTTAAACAAAATACATTTTCATGCTCCAAAAGTAATTTTTTTGTTCTATAAACTGTGATGTTATAATTTTTTCTGTTTAAAGGTAAGACTTTTTTAATTGGTCATTTGTTTTGTACATATTTTTAGCTACAGTAACATGTATAATAATATTAATCTTCTTATTAGCAAATGGTTGCATTTTAGGGCTATGTAGTAAATGTGCAACTAGGGATACTTGACCCAAGTCACGTAGGGACACTTGACCCACGATTGCGATCAGTACTATTCAAATCCATTTAGCGTGTTTTATTTTTTAATTAAAAATATAATATTAAATATTGTAAACATATAAATATAAGTATTATAAGTAAATAATATAAATATTATAAGTAAATGATTGGGTTCTTGTCAAATATTGAGGGAAACGGAATACAAGAAGGTTTGTTGTAAAGGTTCTTGAAATCAGTTCTGACAGGCTTACTATTCAGTTTGCAAGAAGAACGGATGATACGCCATTTAAATGGCTTGAAATGAATGATATATCATAAGTTGATCCTGACCAAATAGAAGCTATTCTTCATCCACCTGAGTTTTCGATACAATTGATAGATTTGCAAGTTTTGTGTTTAAATATAACTTTACATTTGAAGTTGAATAAATTGTTATTTTCTTATTCTGGAACTTGTTTAGACACAGAATGATCTTTCAGACTGCTAATATTTTGAACTTTCTTAATAAAAATTGGGTATATTAATATTAGGCCTGTGTACTAAAAATTAAAAGTGTTAATTTTGACAAAAATATAAAATTATTAACCTTAATATTAATTTTGTTCTTATGTAAGTGTTTTGTTTATTATTTTTAATCATATTCCCAAATCTATAACTTGGGTCAAGTATCCCTAATGGGTGGGTCAAGTATCCCTATACATTGGGATACTTGACCTAAATTGAAAGTTTTGAATATTCATATTTTACTGCCTTTTTATAATTAATACTTTGGAATAATAAATATTGTGTAATACTTCATTAAGTATATATAGACTGCATTTACACACCCATAAGTAACGTAAAAAAATAATTAACAATCCAAAACTAACAATTGGGTCAGTATCCCTAGTTTCCCCTACTATTAATGTTCAATAAGAATAAAATAATTTTGAGAACTGTACATATCTTAATCCTTACATCTGAAACAAAATCCTTAAACGAACTATATAATTAGTATTCTAATATTAATAAAATGTATCTGTATCAAATGTACAAAATTATTAAATTGAAAGACAATAATAAAAGATATCTATCCAACATGTTAATAAAACTTACCATTTTCCTTAATCACAAAAAATAGATTCCTCTTTGACGTAAAAACAGAATAATTTTAAATAAATAAAACAATATAAAACATAAATTGAAACTTAGTCCTTCAGAAAATTTCTACCTTCTCTTATCTCAGCAGTTTCTTGCCTTCTTCTTAAAATAATTAACAATTTATTTTTCAGCCTTATAGTCAGTATTGAAGCTCAACAAAATTGTGCAAGACCACCCAACTACGCCAACCCCCCCCCCCCTTCCTCTCATCCCTTTTTTCCCACACACACATTCTCTGACAGATATCTCTTATCATTTTAAAATGATGTTTATTAACCTCCGGGAAACCTAGCAGAGCGTTAATAATAACTATTCATTTCGCATTTTTTAAACTTATCTAAGAGATGAATTTTCGGTCATAAATGTGTTTTTAACAATTCTATAAATAAGGCGATAAATCTTCACTTTTATGCCCAAAAGCGTTTTGTTGTGCCTTTCTAATTTACCTAAGTATTTAACAAAAGTGTAATATGGTCTGCATTTTTATCTTCACAAAATGCTGGAGTGACTCACATTTAGCATTAAAATTAATAAAAAAGAATATACCAATTTTTCTATGAATAAAAAAATGCACAAGAAACATTGCAAGATTCTGACCTTTATCAATTTTAAATGTCATTATTCCCTATGAAAACATATTTATCTTTTTTTCCCTTCTCGAGTATCGTCAATTGACTTCCATGTATTATAGGTTTTTTAAATTTAAATTGTGTACATTTTATATTCATTTATTGTGTAGGGAGTGACTGCACTACAGCCTTAAACATTTATTTACACATTTCCTTTCTTTTAAAGCGACTTAAGATTATATATTTTATAGTTGATTGTGCCACCTTTAGATATTTCAAATATATTTTTTGGTTAAATAGGTTCAAGACAGTAAAATTTAGATATACCTTTACATAGTTTCAGGTATAAAATTTCATCATGTTACACACAGCAGAGCAAATAGATATACAAAGCACATTTAATAAATAATTAAAAGTTTAGAAAAATTGTAAATGAGATAATAAACCAGAAAAATTATAAAAATAAATTAATATTAAAATAGAGTATTAAAATATTTTTAAAGGTTATTAATGTAATTATTCTGGAGTGGATTTTATTTTAAGCTTTTGATTCAGAACTTTTTAAAATTCAACAAAAAAACTTATTATTTTAATTTTGCATATATTACTTTTATTTGTAGTCGAAAATAATACTTTTCCAAAAAAACTCACAGCAAATGAATGAGTTAGAAATTTGAAATTACCCCCCTAAAATGTCAAATTGCTCACCGGTGGGGCACACCCCCCGTTGGGAACTACTGGTCTAAGCGAATCTGAAGTGTGATAAAATTCCGTGCATTAGGTCTTGAATTAAAGATATTGCGGAAATCGTGAAAAATGCAGCATAGTAGTGCCACATTTTATACGATTTACAGCAAAAATTAATCAACACCAAATTATATCATGGTATAACTGAAACTGGATGAAAATCCGTGCATCAATTCCTGAGGTAGTGCTATTGTAGAAATCGTGAAAAATACAGCATAGCAGCGCCACCTGTAGAGCTATTTACACCAAAAACTAATCATCACCTATTTATATCAAGGTATAACTTAATTTGAAGTTTTATTAAATTTCGTGCATTATTTCTTGAGATCGAGCGCCCACCAAATTTCTGTGACATACAGACAGAAAGACATTTCTAAAAACAGTCAAATCTGTTCAGGACCTTCTAAAACGTATAAATCCATTGAAAACCGGAAGTCGACTTTTTTCACTAATCCAATACTTTCTTCTTGAAAAAATAGAAGAAAGTAAAAACACATGAAAATTCAACGTATGAAAGGTTCTTTACTTTATATTTCATTTTTACTGTCTTCTACCTTTACAAGAAGAGAGTATTGGATTCGTGAAAAATTTTGATGGATTTATATGTTTTAAAAGGTCCTGAACACGATTTGATGGTTTTTAGAAAATGTCTGTCTGTGAGTCTATCTACCTGTATGCGACAAAAATTTTGTGGATGCTCTATCTCGATTGGGACCGAGAAAATTTTACTCTATGTCTATGGATTCGCAAGGACTTGAAAATCTTTCAGAGTTAGACAGATTTCCGTCTTGCACAGAGTCCACCTTACAGAGAGTTTACTGTACATGGATTAGAATCCTGCACAGGAAAAAAAAGAGTTACCCGACCCGATGCAAGACTATTCCCAAGTCAAAATATTTTCCACCAACGACATTTATGGGGGGGGGGGGGGAAGTATGCATCACAGGGTGGCATACCCTCCCCCCCTCCTCTAGATCCCAACTAGTGTCGCATTTGTTTGTTGTAAGATTACTAAATAAAACAAACAGTTGAAGCATTGCATATGTAACACATTTAATTTTTGTCAAAATCTGAATTCAACTTATTCAATGCAAATCATTATTATTTAATTTTGCATATTTCAAATGTTAACACCATTTAAAAGAGGAGAAATATGGTCTCCCTTGTAAGTTCACTATAGTTAAAATTTGGTTTAACAATCCTCAAAAAATATTACATTTTAGTATTGAAATTGACAAAGGTTTCATATGTATGCATTCATTATATGCAGGTCCAAAGCATTTTTTTTTAACAGGAAGAAGATATGAATTTTGCAGAGAGTCCTCCTTGCCCCGTCCTCTATTTAAAAAAATAATTTATAGACGGAATTTTATTTAAGTTTGTCTTCTTTAGTCCAGGGTTGCAAAAAACCCACCTACCCCAATAAAACCCCCTTTGACGTGGGTTTTATTGGTTTTTTTACAATCTATGATATTATTATTTAATATTCAGTAACTTTTATATTAATTTTCAAACCTTTGTGTTTAAAGAGTTACACTATCCTATTAAAACATACTATTGTGGGTGTACTGCCAAATCCAAATGTGACAAAGTCAAAATGAAATAATGTGCTTAAGTCTTTTAAAAGCCTGTTAATATTATGAAAAACCAATATACATAGCTAATCATAACATTTTTGCATAGATAAAAAATGACAAAGTATTTTATATCAAGATTTAACAATATAAAACTTCATAATATAAGTTCCCAACTGGATACAAATTTGACAACAAAAAAAAAAAAAAAAAGGGGGTCTTTTTTCAAAAAACTCAATCTGGCGTTTATTTGTTTAAAACTGGGTTGTTTTTTCTGTTTAAACCTGGTTTTTTTTTTTTTTTTTTTTTTTTTTTGTTTAAACCTGTGTTTTTAGGGTTTTTTTAAATATTGTTTCCCATTACATATAGATGCATGTTTGTTGATAACAATAAACATTGTTGGATATTATATAAATATTATAACTTCATTTCAAAATATTCAAATTAAATAATTACAATCAGTTATGTAGATAATTGAAATCATTTGTAATTTAAATATTTTTAGTAACAGCTATGTATTATGTTCAAAGAATAAATTCTTCTATATAGTGAACAGTGAAATCTTGAAAATATTATCAAGCATTATTTGATTAATAAATAATAAAAGATTAAAGATTTGTTTCAATAAAGTGTTCTTAGTGGGGAATACAGATAAAAATTAATCTATTAAAGTAACTTTTAAATATATGATATGTGGTTATTACAGTAGAAGATCTTTATAACGCAATTCTATATAATGCAATTCTCCATATAACGCACAACTTCTCAAATGTAAACAATGATTTTTGCAGTTAAAAAGCACCTCCATTTTCACATTGTTAAATATTGCTACTCTCTAGAGGACTAAATTTGATACATTAGTTCAACTTTATCTCCTAATTTATGACCTTTTTACTAAAAAAAATGCTATTATTACAATAAACATTTTTGAAAATGTCTAATATAAGGATTGTTGTGTCAGTTATATTTGGATCATGTTTATAAAGCAAATTTAACAATGTCTGACCTATATTATGCAAAAATTTATAATTTGGATAACTCTTGGTAACAAGGAATGCAGTATAAAGATATTTTAATGTATTTTGATATATTTCAGACATATTTGGATATGTTTACAAGGTGAATTTAATGATGTGATCCATATAACGCAAAATTCTATATAACGCACAACCTTGCGTTTTTAGGTTTGCGTTATAAAGATCTTCTACTGTATATAATATTATATGATGTCAGAAGTAAAAGCTTTTTTACAGACATTTACACTGATTTATTTGTATTATTTCAATTCAAATTGCTTTGTATATTAAGTTAATCAATAAAAACATAATAAGATTTCAATATATTTTAAAAAAATAAGGGACTCTCCCTGTCCTCACTTCTTAAAATAACAAAAAACCCAATAAAACCCCTAATACAACTAATACATACAATGAGAATAGTCAAACATAGGTGGGCAAATATACAGGAGATTTCTTCAAATCCACAAAGCTTAAGTCCAGAGGCTGTGCAGATTTTTGGCCACTGTTCGGCTTACAATTTTTAAACAATAACCTGAATGTAATAATGCACTCTTACAATTAAGTAAAATATTAAAAAGTAAAAAATAATAAAAATAAGAACATTTTTAAAATGATTAAAATATTTCAAGTAAATACCTAATAATGCATAACTAAATAAGGATAATAATGAGATAAATTTTTCATGAATTATTCAGTGAAATGCACCTAATGAAGGTACTTTAATAATTTACATAAAAATTCTAAAATAATGAAGTTTTATTTCATGTTAACCATGCCTAATAACCAAAAAGGCTTGATTAATACATAAATGCATTTGGTAAAAAGATCGCAATTACCACTGCCACTGATATCAGCGCTATCTTGAATTTTTTAGAAATAAATCTTACTTTATCATGAGAAAGCATGCGTTCTGTCTTCTGTCATATCGACAAGAATTATATAATAAAAATAAACTGTGTGCAGAATGATATAAAATTTTTAAAAAAATTGAATTTTTCCATTTACATCTTCATTGCAGATGTAAACATTGAAATTTGCAGTATGTGCAGATATTAGGTTCGCAGATTTGAAAGAGCCTACTGTAAACTCAAATTTCAATCAAATGAAAGCTTCATTCAAATTTCTAAAAAGGTTTTGAATAATTTTCGTTAACTTTTACATTTTAAACATCAATTATGAATGAGTGGCAAAAATAAGCTTATAAAATGCACATTTTAAAATAAGATCTGAATTACTGACCAACAGGAAAATAGGCAAAAATTTGGGTACTTCATTATCCTGTCGACAACCTTCTATATTAAAAAAAGTATTGCCAAGATATAGCATTTAACGTCATTACCATTAATCCAAAAATGTCACGTCACATTTGATTTTAAAAGCAAAATGCTAGCATGTGATGTACAAATTCTATTTTTATTTAATTTATGGATAAGTCAGCCTAGTTTTTCTAAATGATATTAATTATTACCATCTGTCTGCTTTTTCTGGCCTTGTGAGAAAAAAAAAATAACTGGGATCTTCTAGCTAAAAAATGCATTAATCGCCATATCATCAGAGGCTATAGCATGCAAACAAATAAACAATGGTGATGTAATGTTTAAAAGTAATTTTGATAATCTTTTCCTGCTCACAGTTTCAAGGCTTTATATAATGTTTACATTTTATAAGTCTTTCTTACTAAATAACAATGATTCCTTCCAAAATTCCATTATTATAAGCGTTTATTACTCTCCCTAGTAAATTTAACTGTAACAGCAGCATAAAAAACAAATAATTTGATTCAAAAACTTAATCTCAACTTTTAGGAACTAAGTCTTACCTAGTACCTAGTATATATTAAAATTTTGGTGGGATGTTCACAGCAATCTTCAGCAGTCAGGACAAATGGGCATTGGCCAAAAACTGAGAACGGGCCACTAACCTGACATCACAATCATGCACCCCCCTCCCCCCCCTCATATAAAAAAGAAGAAATTTGGAAAAGTCCCACTCACTAAATTATAACATTTACACTATATTAATCAAAAGAGAAAAAAAAAAGTTGGATATTTAAGTATTTATCATTTCCTTAATTATCCTTCTTGGCTGATGGATAAATGTTTACGTCAGTTGAAATTGATCTATTGAACATAACTATGCATCGCATTTCAATGATACTTTTTTAATGTTTAGGCATTGCCATTTAATGATGTAATTGTCATTTTAATTAACAAAATACCTAATAAATCAGAAAACAATCATTAATAATACAGATAAACATCAAGTTAAAAAACACAGTTTGATCTTGATCTTAACAAACACATGTTACACATATCTAACACATATCATGTCAGATGAAAGTGATGCCATGATCAATCATTTTTGTGTGAAGTGAAAGAGTATAAACTTAGCGATTTTTATCTATTTTTTTTATTTATGGAAAGTAGTTGACAGAATGATGGAGATGTACCAAATTTTTTTACCGACCATTATAATTTTCAGTTGGCTACTAGATCTTATCAAATTTGTAAAGCAACCTATCATGATTATATCCATGATTTAATTAAAATTTTAGAATTTTTCATCAAATCACAGATATAATTAGTGTTGACTCTAAGCCGCTTAAGCAGGGCGCAGCGCCTGGCGGCCCTTTTTATTTCTTTTTTGCACCCCGTGGCAATTCATTTGATACCGGGAAAATATCGCAAATTCTTGGGACTCTAAATAAACCAGTTCAAAATATATTTTGTGAACAAGGTACAAGTGTGCCCTTTTTGAAAAAAAGTGCCCTTATTTTAGAATAGTGTTCCTTTTTTTGAAAAAATGTACCCTTTTTTAGAGTAGCATTCCCTTTTTGAAAAATGTACCCCTTTTTTTAGAATAGTGTTCCCTTTTTGAAAAATTCCCTCCCGTCGCCCTTTTTCTCTAGAGTCAACACTAATAATGTGAAATTTTTATTAATGGGTGTTTTTTTTTTTTAATATAAATATTTAAAGTATTAGATGAGTAAAGTGTAGTAAATAAACAGTAAAAAACTCCAGAAAATAGTGGTTTTTAAGAGGGGCAACGGTGGAAATTTAACCCTTAAGATATTCTTTTTGAAAAGATTAAAAAATTTTGAAGACAAATCCCCGTCTTAAAAATCCCCTTTTTTTAATAGCATACTAATACCAGAAACAACAATAATGGGTTGAAAAATATATTTTGTTTTATTAACTAGTTATACTTTTTAAGTATCATTTTTTAATAACATCTTTAAAAAATGCTGCTGCTTTACACATTGAAAAATCTTAAATTATAAATAAGAAATTTTTAAACTATGCACGTGATTTATTAAATTTGGAATTAAATGCTCAAAACGTATGTTTTCAAGCAATGCAGGTTCGTTCCAATTTGTATGTAAATGTAAGCATTACTACACAGAATTCACTTAAAAATCTAGTTAGACCAAAATAGACAAAATGTCTAATTATTAAGTTTTCTAGATCCCCCGCCCCATATGCATCTAATATTTTCTTTGCATTTTTGCATCAATCCGGAGAATGTCCAAATTTGCTTTTAAAAAGGTGGAATTCCTCCTTTAGGAGGAACTCTTTCATGCCTGTAAGACCAGAGTTGGCTTTTTCCCGTCCAAAACTTGTTTTTCCCATCCCACTGGGAAAAACTGGTAAATACCAGGAAAAACTGGTAAATACTGGGGAAAACTGGTAAATACCGGGAAAAACTTTCAAATGACAATATGTAAGAAATATTCTGGCTTTCTGAATCTGATGTGTAAAATTAAAGATAGAAATACATAGTTATTACAAATTTTCCTTAGGTTTAAAATTATTTTGTAGGAAAGGAATACTATAAATAAGAATTATTGAATAAAGCAGAAATTCAAGAATCTGATAGAGAAAATAGCTGGGAGAACTGTTACTCTCATGCAAGTTGGATGGAGTAATGTCCATAATGACCCTTTTATAGCCAATTCCATATTTTGTAATGGAAAAAGTATGCTTCTTTCTGCAGTAGATTTCGGGATAAATAAGAAAACAAGAGAGTATTGTACAAATCTTGCTCGTGGGGCAAAAATTGCAGCAGCAGAGCTACATATGGATGCACTGTAAAAAGTTTTGGTTCAGATAATGAACAGAAAATGCTTACAATAAGGCAGAATCTTGAAACGGAAGATATTATACCAGTTACATACAGATCTGCATTGCATTATTTAAGTATCCTTGGCAAGAATGTGACTACTGATTCTGTTGTGGCTAATGTTGCCAAAATTCAGAATTTTTTCAGAAATCACCATAACCCTGGGAGTATATTGCAAGAGTATGCCAATTCAGTTAAACCACAAATTCCAGGTGTAACTCACAAATAGCATGTTTAAAAACTTTTACTACTAACAGGACTTTTTATCTTCAAATTGTCGATGATCACAAAGATGAAATTCATAAAAACATTAAGTGCTTAGTAAATAATCTCTGTATAAAGAAGGAAAAAATATGTACAACCAAATGGAACCAGTTCCAAAAGCTCTAACAAAGTTGCAACTCGATAATAATGCCAATATTGCTGATGCTTGTGATATTTACCTAGAGCTTCTTCAAAATAAAGAACTCAATCCACATTTCACCAAAGTGAAATCTAACTGTGATAAAGCAATGACCCCTGTCCATTTTGTGGCACACCTGATGAATCTGAAATATAAAGGTGAAAAGTTATCACAGGATCAGGAGGAATCTGCTCGTGAATATTTACAGACTTTAAATCCAAAGTACTCACAATACAATTCAAGTGAGAAGATGCACCTTTTCCGAAGATATTACAAACACTATTTCACCTGCACTGTGGTGGAAGAATTTAAGTAAAACTGGAATAGATGCAGAATTTCTCCAATTAATGGAACATCTTCAGGGATGCCCTGCATCATCAAAATCTCTGGAGTGTATTTTTTCTAATGTTTTTTTCATCCAAAACAAGATTAGAAATAAAATTGGTTTACAAAAAGCCTCTAAATTAGTGTTTTGTTATATGATGCTAAAATCCAATGTGGAAGGGGCAAACGAAGAATCTGATTATGATTGGTAAACGTTTGGGAATATGTGTGGCACATAAATATTTAAATAAATGCACTTCATTGTCTGTTTTTGCAGATTTTACCTTTTTTTTTTTTTTAACCTTTCAAGCTATTTACTTAGAACTCATTTTTGACATTTTTAAAGGTTGTTTTGAATTTATATTTATGTTTTAAATAATCAGTTTTTCCCATGTGGGAAAAACATAGTATTTCCCAGGACGGTAAATACCGGTTTTTACCATGGTATTTACCGGGAGTGGGAAAAACCTTGCCAACCCTGTGTAAGACACAATCTGATAAATTATTTGAGTGAAATCTTAATAGAAAATCAGGATAACACTTACCTTTAGTCTTTAATTTGCTGAAATCAATTTGGAGGATTAAAACCCTTAACTGGTGAGATGGGGTGTTTGGTACCCCAGAGAAATTTAAATTCTGAAATATTGACATTTTACATTACTAGATGGGCTGTGCACTTACATATGTATGTACACTTACAGTACTTTTCCTGTTGTATTTATGCAAGTAAATAATGCAAAATTCACAGGAAATTTTCTTATTTTCATTCGCTAAAATTTGTGGAATGCAGAAGAAATCAAATTTTGGGGTTACAGACACCCCACCTCACAACTTACATTATAAAAAAATCACCTCACCACTTAAGGGTTAAGTTGAAAACAACTGCGCTGGGCCAAACGTTCTGTTGTTGATCTTCTAACCGGAAGCCGGGGATAGCGCAGCACAAACGCATTCTTTGCTGCGGAGATGAAATTTTCGCTTTTTCACTAGACGCCTACATCCGCTCTTTCATTGGGAAAAAGAAAATTCACGATTTCGTCAGTGTATGGCGGTAAAAAATTACACCAAAATTAATGTAAAGTGTTTTATTTTTCTTTTCCTGAAATAATTACAGCATTTTCCACTTTGATTTTCACCGTTATTGAATTGAATGCCTCAAATTAGAGGTAAAACAAGAGTGATAATACAGTGCAGTAAATGTCTGTAATTGGATATCTTAATTTAAGACATTTAACATACTAAGACACTTTATATTAGTTGATTTCTACTACCAATCTATTAAGTTACACAAGTATCTTAAATTAAGATATCCATTATGTCTAAGCTCTATATTAAGACATTTACCTCACTCTTAAATACTTTTTCAGTCGTTTTTCTGTCATACCTTGACTCCTTTATTTGCAGTGATGTTGAGCAGATGTTTTGAGAAACGCCTTAAGGGGTCTCAGGACTCTTAAACTTTAAAATTTTCGAAATTTTAATTTTTTTTTTTAGATGTTAAACTCCTATCTTTTCTGAACATTTTGATATAATTGTTTCCTTGAAATTCCTATTAGAACTGAAGTTATGGCTTTTACATTTATGCAGGTTCAATAGCTGAAGCGTCGTTTTGGAAACTTTGAAGCCATATTTCTCCAAATGACGTTTTTGGGCATAACGCGCACGATATCTCAAAAACTTATGAATATTTTTTCATGAAATTTTCAAAACATATGTTTCATGTTAGTCAGTATAAACTGAACCTAAAATTTTATTTTTATTGTTCAAAACAATATTTTTTTAGGTGAATATACTGTTAAAATTTTCTTAATTTTGCATTAGCTAAATACAACTTTATTAAAAATATAAAAAAGCCTTAAATACAAATTTATTTAGGTTCAGGGTAATTATTACAATATGAAGTATAAGTAGGCACCAAAATGTTCATTCTAGTTGCAATACTTATTTTGTAATCGTGTGCATTAGCTGTTATGCCGATTTTTGCTCGTCAAATGTCTAACAGTTTGGAGCCCCCTGTAAATTTTAATTCTGCATCTTATAATTTTTTAAATACATGAAATGAAAGAACATACTTATATATTTGATTCCAACTAAAATTGTGTCTTAAAATCAAATACATTTTAAGATATTAAATGTTGGAAATGGTCTTTTTTTTCATTTTTTCCAATTTTAAGAGTCCTGAGACAAAAGGAAGTGCTGGAAGTCACTAAAAAAAGAGTTAAATGCATGGATTATCTAGACATGTTCAATCCTAATGTATACATGAACATATCCGTCTAAGTGACTATTGCAGGAAAATGTCTTTTAAAAAGCAGGCGAAGTCATTTATCAATCGCCATAGGAAATTATTATTACGCGCACACAGAAAATCTTTTTGTTCATATTCTGAATTAAAATTATTATACTTAACGCTTGTTAACCGCTTTGTATGTAACATGTATCGATTCCTTGTAAAAAGAGCTTTAAAACGATATAAATTGTTTGTATTTTGGTTAAGTATTACGAAAGTTCTGAATAATTATTTGCATTAATTAATCTGTGACTTACACCACTGTGCCTATTAATGCTCCAGATTAAAAACTTTTAAAGTGCGGCTGTGAAAAAAAAAGGTTATAATTATTATTAATAATTAGTAATATCTCTGCTAATAATTAACCTAGATGCATAAAATTAGTATCATTGGAAAGCTTTTTTTATGAGGAATCGATACATGTTACATAAAAAGCGATCTTTGCACGTTAAGGATGAAAATTTTCAATAATTCCCCCACATGATATCGCAGGAACTACAATTGAAATAATCGATTGTAACCACAAAAATTATAGAGCAAATTTTCGATAACTATATATAGGCCGATAGAGGAGTAAGCTTTTAGATATGATCATTGGATCCTGGTAGACGTTGTTTGCGATCAACCGGGCCATGATCATATCATTTTACTTTCTTCACGCTTTAAATATTTAAAAATAATTTCCTACAAGGGCAATGAATTGTAAATTGCTACAAGAGGATTTAAAAGGCCTTAAAAAATAGGGTTTAGAGCACGCGAAGACAAACATTTTCTTTTAATGCAAGCTATTTATTTAAAAATGACCAGCACTTTAGAATAATTTGAGATAAGTTGGGAATTATCGCTAACGCAGGGAGTAAGATGTACTGAGTTGTAATTAAAAAAAATAATAATGATATAAATTAAAAATATTTTTTAAAGTTTAAAAAGGATTTTTATTAATACGTAAGGCAATCGAA
The DNA here is from genome assembly GCA_963932465.1 of Maratus speciosus. Lineage (NCBI taxonomy): Eukaryota > Metazoa > Arthropoda > Arachnida > Araneae > Salticidae > Maratus > Maratus speciosus. Next base: position 652,612,719 of record OZ010787.1, on the reverse strand, counting down.
TAGCGTTTCTCATTCCTCTATAAACATACAGTAAAACCTGAAAGTGTCTCTAACGGAAGCCTGCTTTAAACAGAAAATTTTCATAGTCCCGGCGATAAGAATGCCCGGGCAATTATACAGTAAAACCTGTAATAACGGAAACGCTAGGGGCCGAAAAAATCTGTTTAAACCTATTTCCGTCTTAGAAGGTATTCCCCTTTTGTCCGGCACATTAAAAAAAAAAAAAAAAGCATGACATAATTTTTTTAACACTTTCCAACAAAGTTGAAAAGTGTTTATAACTTTGGTTTGTCTGGCCGTCTGTCCACGCTTTAACTCTCGTAATTATACTCAGATCGTTTTGAAATTTTCGGATGTTAGTGACCTCTACCATAGCACGTTCCCTATTTCAAACGAAGTTTCTAGCAGGTTTAATTCGTTTACAGGGGCAGTCAAAAGTTTTCCGTTACATTACGGCCAATGCGAAAAAATCGTTTCAAATCTTATACTACAATTCGAGCAAAAATTTGTGTGTGTGTATGTAAATTTTATCTTGAAAACGGCTTTAACGATTTTGATTAAATTTTGCACCCTACCGTTTTCGAGCATGAATAGATCATTGGGATGAGTCTCGTGTTCGAGAAAATTCGATTAGTGGGTCATTTTGGGTCATAATGGATCACGGTCAAACTAATTATACCGAAAGAACGGCTCAATCGACTTTGACAAAATGTAGTATCTAACCATTTTTGGGCACAAAAAGATCATTGGGAGGGGTCACGTGTTCGAGAAAATTCGATTAGTGGGTCATTTTTGGGTTACTGTGGGTCAAGCTATTTTTATCTAAAAAACGGCTCTAACGATTTTCACTAAACTATATTCTACAGTTTTGGATTACGAGATGACCATTGGGCTAAGTCACATGTTCGAGAAAATTTGATTAGTGGGTCATTTTTGGGTCACCGTGGGTCAAGCTAAGTTTATCTAGATAACGGCTCCAACGATTTTGATGAAATTTTGCACCCTACTATTTTCGGGCACGAAAAGACCATTGGGATGGGTCTCGTGTTCGAGAAAATTCGATTAGTGGTAATTTTGGCTCATAATGGGTCACGGTCAAGCTAATTATATCTAAAGCACGGCTCAATTGATTTCGACTAAATTTTGTATCTAACCATTTTCGGGCACGAAAAAACCATTGAGACGGGTCTCGTGTTAAAGAAAATTCAATTAGTGGGTCATTTTGGGTCATAATGGGTCAGGGTCAAGCTTATTATATCTAAAGAACGGCTCAATGAATTTTGACTAAATTTTGTATCTAACCATTTTCGGGCACGGAAAGACCATTGGGATGGGTAACGTGTTCAAGAAAATTCGATTAGTGGGTCATTTTTGGGTCACCGTGGGTCAAGCTAGGTTTATCTAGATAACTGCTCTAACGATTTTGACGCAATTTTGGACCCTACTGTTTTCGGACACGAAAAAACCATTGGGACGGGTCTCGTGTTCGAGAAAATTCAATTAGTGGGTCATTTTGGGTCAGAATGGGTCAGGGTCAAGCTAATTATATCTAAAGAACGGCTCAATCGATTTTGACTAAATTTTGTATCTAACCATTTACGAAACCGAAAAGACTTTTGGGATGCGTAACGTGTTCAAGAAAATTCGATTAGTGGGTCATTTTTGTGTCACCGTGGGTCCAGCTAAGTTTATCTAGATAACGGCTCTACGATTTCGACGAAATTCTGTAATCTATCGTTTTCGGGAACGAAAAGAACATTGGGATGGGTCACGTGCTCGAGAAAATTCGATTAGTTGGTCATTATGGGTCAGGAGGTCAGGGTCAAGCTAATTATATTTAAAAAATTGCTTGACATTTTCACAATTTTTTTTAATATACAGCCGTTTCTGGTCATGAGATGACCATTGGGCTAAGTCGCATGTTCGAGAAAATTCTATTTGTGGGTCATTTTGGGTCACAATGGGCCAGGTTCAAGCTAATTGAATCTAAAAACTTGCTCAAAACATTTTGACCAAATTTTATATTATATCGTTTCTGGGCATGAGAAGAGAATTGGGTTAAGTCACATGTTCGAGAAAATTCGATTAGTGGGTCATTTTGGGTCACAGTGGGCCAGGGTCCAGCTAATTGTATCTAAAAAACGGCTTAAACGATTTTGACTAAATTTTGTATTCTATGGTTTTCGGTCTCGAGATGACCATTGGACTAGGTCGCATGTTCAAGAAAATATGATTAGTGGGTCATTTTGGGTCACAATGGGTCAGGGTCAAGCTAATTGTATTTAAAAAGCGCTTCAAAACATTTTGACAAAATTCTGTATAATACCGTTTCCGGGCATGATAAGACAATTGGGAAGGGTCGCATGTTCAAGAAAATTCAATCAATGGGTTATTTTGGGTCTGATGGATCAGGATCAAACCAACCATATCTAAGAAACGGCTTAAAATATTTTGACAAAACATTGTACTACACCAGGGTTGGCAAACCTATGGCACGCGTGCCGTAACTGGCACGCGGAAACATATTTTTTGCACGCTGTTTATTGAAGTTCTAAATCAAAATTCACTCAAATTCCTAAAATTCTGCACATCTTTATTCTATTTTTATTAATACACGAGCTTCATTGAAAATAGCTTTTATTTTCTACAATAGGTACTTGTGTACTTGTTATATCACTGAACTTCCCGCTTAAAAATATTTGACCCTTCCCAACTCCCCATTTCCTCGATTTCGTTATGATGGCACCTATGATTTACATAGAAAGAGAGAAATCTAGCAAATCAAATTATTCTTTGCTGTAATATTTCTGCATAATTTAACCTGTTTAGACCTGCACATGAGGCTTTATTTAACTTTTGCTAGAATTTGATAATTGATCTCTAATTTGATAAAATGGCAAACGTATTAATAAAACTAATAAAGCATGACTTTTTTCATAAGTTACGAAAAAAAAAATAATTTGATTGCTAAAACATTTGTAAAATGAAATGAAAACTATAATTATATTTTTCTATAATTATTTTTATAATGCGTATGTTGGTATTACCCGTAGGTATGTTAGCTATATTTATAATAATCTAATAATGATGTATAATTTTGACACTTATTTATTGTTATTAGAATTAAACAAACATATAATTCACTATTAAATTAATTCGCTATTTTTTTACGGGAATGAGACGTCGGAAGGGGGGGGGGCGAAGTCATTGTTGGCACGTCATATTCAGTTGAATTTTTTTGGGGAAAATATTGGCACGCGGATGTAAAAAGGTTCGCCGATCCTGTACTACACCATTTCTGGACAAGATAAAGCCATTGGGCTGGGTCGCATGTTCAAGAAAATTCTATTCGCGGGTCATTTTGTTGATAATGGGTCGGGATCAAGCTAACAGTATCTCAAAAGTGTTCAAACAATTTTGACATTTTTTTTTGTTTTGTTTTTCTGTTATATCGTTTCACAGTACAAAAAGACCATTGAAATAGCTCACATGTTCGATAAATTTCGGTTAGTGGGTTTTTGAATCAATGTGGGTCAAGCTTTTTTTTATCTAGAAAACGACTAACGGTTTTCACTAAATTTTGTATTCCATCGTTTTCAGGCTCGAGAAGAGCATTGTGTTAGGTCACATATTCGAAAAAATTCGATTAGTGGCTCATTTTGGATCACTATGTCTCAAGGTCAAGCTAATTGCATCTAAAACATCAAGAATGATTCAGTGGGAATAATATATCGAGATAAACACTAAGCTAATTTTGACCGAGCTTAGCTCCGTCATTCCTGCTAGTGGTTTTTAATGGTGTTACATTCTTTCAAACATAGTAAAATTGATATTCATTTATGAAGCCCACTAAAATATGCATTCTGTTGAAAATGCGGTGCAAAAAATAGTTATTGTTCATTTACAAAACCACACAAAAGTATTTCGTTCATAATGGTATAGGAGAAATTGTTTGCGGTATATTTGAAAAGATTTCAGATACTATATTGTATCCGAATTACTGTATATTAGTAATGATTTCTCGAAATGCATTTTTAATTATGATATGCGCTTTTTTAGGGTTTTGTTCATCTGACGAAACTCTATTCGTCTCGCTCCTCTGTCTGTCTGTCTGTCCGTCTGTCACAGAACCCGATCTCAGAAACTATACATGTTGGAGACTTGAAAGTTTGAATACTTACAGCTGAACACCACACATCATACGACAAATCATAAAATTTTGAAAAAGTGGTAAATTTAACCCTTTGGGCTCCCACATGCATATTTTAAACAATTCTTTCTAAGCGAGTCCCTAATTAAGTTGGAGGCGGGAAATTTGGCATACCTAAAGCTGAACACCTCACATAAAATGACAAATCATAAATTTTTAAAAAGTTATACATTTAACTCCTTGGGCTCCCACATGCGTAATTTAAGCAATTCTTTCTGAGCCCCTTATTAAATTGGAGATTTGAAATTTTGCATACGTATAGCAGAACACCTGAGGCAAGGTGACAAATCATAAAATTTTGAAAAAATCGTACAGTTAACCCTTTGGGCTCCGACATGCGTATTTTAAGCAATTCTTTCTAAGAGAGCCCCTAATTAAGTTGGAGGCATGAACTTTTGCATACGTATAGCTGAATACCACAGACCACTCGGCAAATCATAATATTTTCAAAAAGTCTTATATTATTTACTCCTCCGGGCTCTAACTTGTGTATTTTAAGCAATTTTTCTAACCTCCGCCCTTTTCACCCGGGTAGCACTTTTCCAACTTTTACCGACACCCCTTTGACTGTTCTTTCATATTATGCACCATAGTCTTACATATTTTAGTTCCACTTTTTACCGCCAGGGGCGCGTACTTATCTCTGGTACTGTCGGCCCAATCCCCTCGACTGATATATCTACGGATAGTATATAAAACGGAGTTTCGTTCGGATAGAGGTTTGTTTAGAATAGAGTGCGCCCCTGGTTTCGAAATGTTGAATTAACAGATTTTTCAAAAGGATAAAGTGTTTTGAAAGGAATATTAAACGAAACCCTCTGTGCGATCTGTGATCACACTTAACTACTTGTTCACTATGTTTATGCATACTATAAAGTGCGTATAAATGCTATAGTTCATATACAGAGCTACAGAAATGAATGTTTAAAGGTTACTGAGTATGAGCATAAATTGCTTAAAGGTGGGCTTTAAAGGAGTTGTGAATTTTTACGCTGAACTGAATTTAGTGTACTAAGAAATATTTGCAGGATATAGATAAAATGATATACAGGACCACACAAAGAGTTGGATACATGGCCGTCTGTGGGTGATAATTTCTGGAAATGTAATTTCAGTAGTTTTAAGCGTGTTTTAGTTTGAATTAAATTTTAGCTAAATAGTGGCATGTAATAAAGGTACTAGGTAAACTACAGGGCTGTACAAAAGTATTCAAGTATGTTTCCATCTATTAGTATAAATTGCTGAAAGATGAATTTCAACCTGTTACGCATTTTCTTGCTAAACTAAATTTTTCCATTATATAGTATATATATGTCGTAGGCTATTTGAGAAATCCGGCTCTTTGCAAACTGCCTAGGCTCTTTGCAAAGAGCCGGGCTAATTGGAGAATCCATCTCCCTTTTTCCAATTAGCCTGATATTTTTCAGGCTTATTGCAAAGAGCCTAGAAAGCGTTAGGCTAATTGAAAAATGACCACTTATTATCCGATCAGGGGGATATTTTTAGCTCACAGGCTATCAAAGCCTGACAGCTTATGTGCCCGCCAATTCTGTATGTACGTGTGTACGTACGTATGTACCTAACGCGATAAATCGTGATAGAAATATCCGATTTGCTTCAATTTTTTTTCTAGGTTCATTCTGATAAGGTGCTTCCCTGATTAGTTTTTGGGGTTCATTGGTTAAGGATAAAAAGGGAAAGGGGGGCTAGTCCCCCCTTAATTTATATAAATGGGTTTTTCATGCAGAAATATTCGATTTGCTCCAAATTTGGTATACCGGTTTATTGTGTTAAGGAGCATCCCTGGTTAGATTTAGAAGCTTATTATTTAAGTATAAAGGGAAGAAAGGGGGTCTACCCCCTTAATTTAGATAAATCGGTTTTTCATCGGTTTTTTTTTTCGATTTGCTCCCAATTTGGTATACCGGTTTATTAAGTTAAGGAGCGGCCTTGATTAGATTTGGAGGTTCATTAGTTACATATAAAGGGAAGAAAGGGGGGTCTATCCCCCCCGTAATTTAGATAAATGGGTTTTTCATGCAGAAATATGCGATTTGCTATAAATTTGGTATACCGGTTAATTATGTTAAGCAGCTTCCCTGATTACATTTGGAAGATCATTATTATATATAAAGGGAGGAAAGGGGGTAATTGCCTCTCCCCTTAATTTAGATAAATGCGTTTTTCATGTAGAATTATTCGATTAGCTCAAATTTGGTATACTGGTTTATTATGTTAAGCAGCTTCCCTGATTAGATTTAGAGGTTCATTAGTTAAGTATAAAGGGGGGGAAAGGGGGGGCTAGCCCCCCCCCCCCTAATTTAGATAAATGGGTTTTTCATGCAGAGTTATTCGATCTGCTTCAAATTTCGTATACCGGTTTATTATGTTAAGGAGCTTCCCTGATTAGATTTGGAGGTTCATTAGTTAAGTATAAAGGGAGGAAAGGGGGACTAGACCCCCCTCCCCTTAATTTAGATAAATGGGTTTTTCATGCAGAGTTATTCGATTTGCTTCAAATTTCGTATACCGGTTTATTATGTTAAGGAGCCGCCCTGATTAGATTTGGAGATTTATTGGTTAAGTATAAAGGAGGGACAGGGGCTAGAGTCCCCTTAATTTAGATAAATGGGTTTTTCGTACAGAATTATTCGATTTGCTTCAAATTTGATATACCAGTTTATTACGATATGGCTTCCTTTATTTGATTTGGAGGTTCATTGGTTAAGTATAAAAGGGGGGAAAGGGGGTCAATTGTCTCTCCCCTTAATTTAGATGAATGAGTTTTCATGCAGAATTATCTAATTTAGTTTAAATTTTTCTAGGTTCATTCTAATAAAGGGCTTTTCTGATTAGATTTGAAAGCTCATTGGTTCAGCATAAAGGGAGAAATGTGGGAGCTAATACCCCTTCTTAATTTAGTGAAATGGTTTTTTCATGCAGAATTATCTGATTTGCTTCAAATTTGGTATACCAGTTTATTATGTTAAGTAGCTTCCCTGATTAGATTTGGAGGTTCTTTGGTTATTTAGAAATGAGGGCAACGGGGACTAATCCCTTCATTTATTTTTCGAGGGGCATTATTCTTTGAAATAAGAGTATAATATACAATTAGTGTGAATAGCCTGTGAGCTCAATGCCATCAGTTTAACTGGGCAATTTTCTTTTTGTTAGGTTTATTAACGCGTAATTCTTACCAAACCCGAAAAATAAATTACAGCAGACCGTACACCGATCCGAGCAAGACAAAATAATTTCAGTCTACATGCAACCCGACCCGAACCTGAGAGTTCCATTTGAAAAAACCTGAAATACCGAACCAAATGTGATAACCGACAAAAATATTCCAAAGATCCATAACCGGATCCGAACAAGACAAATTAGTTTCCGTGGACACGCAACACTACCAGAACCTAAAAATTCCATTCGAAGTCAACCTGAAACCCGTCCCGAACCAAATTTTAACCGACAAAAATATTCCAAAGAACTATAACCCGATGCAAGTCAGACAAAATAATCTCCGTCCACCGGCAACCCGATCCGAACCTGAAAGTTCTAATTGAACTCAATCCGAAAGCTGGTTGTGGTCGGTTTTCGGGTTCACTTCAAATGGAACCTTCAAGTTCGGATCCGGTTAAAAAAAATTAAACTAAATTAGATAATTCTGCATGAAAACCCATTTATCTAAATTAAGGGGAGGGGCAATTTCCCCCCTTTACCCCTTTTATACTTAACCAATGAACCTCCAAATCAAATGAAGGAAGCCATATCGTAATAAACTGGTATATCAAATTTGAAGCAAATCGAATAATTCTGTATGAAAAACCCATTTATCTAAATTAAGGGGACACTAGCCCCTGTCCCTCCTTTATACTTAACCAATGAACCTCCAAATCTCGTCAGGGAAGCTCCTTAACATAATAAACCGATATAAAAAAGTTTGGAGCAGATCGAGTAACTCTGCATGAAAAACCCATTTATCTAAATTAAGGGGGGGGGTCTAGCCTCCTTTCCTCCCTTTATACTTAACTAATGAACTTCCAAATCTAATGAGGGAAGCTCCTTAACATAATAAACCGGTACACCAAATTTGGAGCAAATCGAATAATTTTGCATTAAAAACCCATTTATCTAAATTAAGGGGGGGGGCTAGCCCCCCCCCTTTCCTCCCTTTATACTTAACTAATGAACCTCCAAATCTAATCAAGCCATCTCCTTAACGTAATAAACCAGTATACCAAATTTGAGCTAATCGAATAATTTTACATGAAAAACGCATTTATCTAAATTAAGGGGAGAGGTAATTGCCCCCCTTTCCCCCTTTATACATAATAATGATCTTCCAAATGTAATCAGGGAAGCTGCTTAACATAATTAACCGGTATACCAAATATATTGCAAATCGCATATTTCTGCATGAAAAACCCATTTATCTAAATTACGGGGGGGGATATCCCCCTTTCCTCTCTTTATATGTAACTAATGAACCTCCAAATCTAATCAAGGCCGCTCCTTAACTTAATAAACCGGTATACCAAATTTGGAGCAAATCGAATAATTCATCATGAAAAACCGATTTATCTAAATTAAGGGGTGTAGGCCCCCTTTCCCTCCTTTATACTTAAATAATGAGCTTCCAAATCTAATCAGGGAAGCTCCTTATCACAATAAACCGGTATACCGAATTTGGAGCAAATCGAACATTTCTGCATGAAAAACCCATTTATATAAATTAAGGGGGGGGGATTAGCCCCCCTTTTCCCCCTTTATTCTTAACCAATGAACCCCAAAAACTAATCAGGGAAGCACCTCATCAGAATGAACCTAGAAAAAATAATTTGAAGCAAATCGGATATTTCTATCAAGAGTTATCGCGTGACGTACATACGTACATGCGGAATCGGCGAGAACATAAGCTCTCAGGCTTTGATAGCCTGTGAGCTAAAAATATGCCCCTGATCGGATAATAAGTCGTCATTTTTCAATTAGCCTAACGCTTTCTAGGCTCTTTGCAATAAGCCTGAAAAATATCAGGCTAATTGGAAAAAGGGAGATGGATTCTCCAATTAGCCCGGTTCTTTGCAAAGAGCCTAGGCTGTTTGCAAAGAGCCGGATTTGTCAATTAGCCTACGACATATATATCAACATACAGATCGAATACAGGGCTGTTTAAAAGAATTGGAATACATATTTGGCTATGGGCGGTAACTACCGAAATCAGATTTTTAAGCTTTTCTTCGTTATCTTGTTTACCTTATTTCCCTAAGTAACGAAGTTTCGTTAAAGCTTTCAGGGAGTGTTGGAAAGTGTTTCATAATCTATGCTGTACGCATGACTTTTCTTACTTGTTCAGTTTAGAAATGGATTTTTATGAATACGTAATGCAATCGAATAGCGTTTTCCATTCCTCTATAAGAATAGGAGAGTAAATCCAGTATCTGTCTGCTTTAAACAGAACATTTTCATGGTCCCGGCGATAAGAATGCCGAACATTTACGCAGTAAAACCTGTGAAAACGGAATCGCTAGGGACCCAAGAAAATCTGTTTCGACCTCTTTCCGTCTTAGGAGGTCCTTTTGTCCGGCCCATTAAAAAAAGAATAAGTATGATAAAAAAAAAAATCGAAAGAATTCTGGTTAGACCAATTTCCGTCTTAGTAGGTATTCCTTTTATTTGGTCCATTAATAAGCACTGATGTGATCCGACACTCAGCATTGTTTAAAATCAACAAAGAGATTTATACCTAATAAAACGCCACCAGTTCTTTCAAAGAGTATTAATTACTTTCAAACAAAGGTACCTTGGTGTTATGGGGTCTTATTAAATTTTCTGGACTAACATCTTAGCCCTTGATGACCGTCTTCACCCTTTAAGTTCCAGTTCAATTTCCAATGGGAAATTTAACAGTGGATTATTAATAAAAAAATTACCATGCCTGATATTTTTTAAAATAAAAAAAATATTTTTCAAACTTAAGTTTTTAGGTCTTAAGGTATCTACATTATACCAACCGAATATCATATTAACCCTTGGAAACCGTTTTAACCCTTGGTTTTCACAACTGAGGAAACCATAGTGGTATTTAATACTAAAATAAATACGCTAGATAATTTTGAATCGTGACCTATCATGGGATATCATTGAATTATTCAAAAACGAAAATGTACTTTAGATGTTTTGTCCAACCCTGTATAGGATCGCTAGAATTTATACACACTCATTAATATCTAAACAAAAAAAAAAGTTAAATAATTAAACACATAGCAGAACAGAAAAGGCACTTCCGGCAATGATTGTTCATAGATAGTAATTGTAACCGAATTATTTTGTGTGTCCCTGTATAGGAACGATGAATGCTATGCACACCATGTACTAAAGTAAGCATCTGGCCGTGCACTTCAGAGATATATATCAATTTCAATATGTTTGATACAGCGCAACGTGAATAAAATACAAAGCAAACGATTTTTCCCCAGAGACCGTAATGGAACGGAATTCTTTTGAGTGTCCCTGTAAATAAACGACGAATGACAGGATTCTATAGTAAGTATTTTGTTGTGCACTTCAGAAATTAAAAAAATTTTCATTGTGTTTGAAATTGTGAAACATAATTAAAAACACCGCAAATGATTCCCCCCCCCTCCCCCCATAGGCAGAGTTGCCAGTTTGGCCTCCATTTTTATTCAGAAAATCCGAATTCGTGCGAGAAATTAAAAATGGTATTTTTTGCTTTATTTAATGTCAGAAATTTTGTAATTACATAAAGTAAAGATTCTTCTCTCAAAATTTTCTGTATGAATCTCAAATATTTAAATAAAAATGGAGGCCAGTCTGGCAACCCTACCCATAGGCCGTAATATAACAAAATTCTTTTGAATGTCCCTGTATAAAAGAACAAAGAACTATTGATTTGTTTCGACAAAATACTACTACGATTCTCTATACAGTAGAACCTCTTTATCCGAAACTCTTTTAACCGAAACACTCGGTTAACCAAAATCCATTTTTAAACCCCCCTTTTCAGGGTTTCGTTCATCTGACGAAACCCTATTCGTCTCGCTCCTCTGTCTGTCTGTCTGTCCGTCCGTCTGTCTGTCCGTCACAGAGCCCGTTCTCAGAAACTAATCATGTTGGAGAGTTGAAATTTTGCATACATATAGATGAGCACCACACATCATACGACAAATCATAAAATTTTAAAAAAGTCGTACATTTAACCCTTTGGGCTCCTACATGTGTATTTTAAATAATTCTTTCTAAGTGACACCCTATTTAGGTTGGAGGCGTGGAATTTTGCATACTTATAGCAGAACACCTGAAGCCAGGCGACAAATCATAAAATCTTGAAAAAGTCTTACGTTTTACCCTTTGAGCTACCACATATGTATTTTAAGCAATTCTTTCTAAGACAGCCCCTAATTAAGTTGGAGATATGAATTTTTGCATACGTATAGCTGAATACCTCAGACCACACGACAAATCATAAAATTTTCAAAAAGTCTTACATATTTACTCCTCCGGGCTCTAACTTGTTTATTTTAAGCAATTTTTCTAACCTTCGCCCTTTTCACCCGGGGAGCACTTTTCCAACTTTTGCCGACACCCCTTTGATCATTCTTTCATATTATGCACCAGAGCCTTACACATTTTAGTTCCACTTTTTACGCCAGGGGCGCCTACTTATCTCGGGTGCTATGGGCCCAATCCCTTCGACTAATATATATACGGATAGTATGTAAAACGGAGTTTCGTTCGGATAGAGGTTTGTTTAGAATAGAGTGCTCCCCTGGTTGCGAAATGTGGAACTAACACACTTTTCAAAAGGATAAAGTGTTTTGAAAGGAATATTAAACGAAATCCTCTGTGCGATCTGTGATCACGCTTACCCACTTGTTTTTAGTATCACATTCCTTGTGTGCAAAATCCATTTTCAAAGTTTTTTTTTTCTTCTTTTTTTTTAAACTATCATATTCCTTGTGTGCAAGCGGTCCATTCCAAACTACGAGTACATATAAATATTTTCTTTCCCCTTTCGTGATAGAGTTTCAAAGCAAAGGCAGTCTAAACTGCGACAAAAAAAACATTGTTTCAAATCCTTGTGAAATATGTAAAAGGTACTTAATTTCCAAATTAAAATTCAAGTAATTTATTCTTGTTTCTATTTTGTTATTGCTTTATTTTTATTAAGCACTTGTTACCATTATAGAAATAACCCATATATTTCTCCTTAATCTTAAAATTGAAGCCTTCTCGATTATCCGAAAATTCCGATTTTCCGAAAGGTGGTCGGTCCCAATTACTTCGGATAATCGAGGTTCTACTGTATTAAATTTCAAACCATTCGGTTGGTTGTTTTTTCGCTGTTATAGGCAGACAGGCGGACGGACTAGAATTTAGGTGCTACTTATTTATATAATTACGAACGCACCTAAAAAGGCAATGAATTGAAACAAGTGTTTAAACTTTGAACTTGATGTGTGAAATAGGTTACGGGCATCCAAGATACTCTGTAACACAACAACACAGTACATTTGTTTGGAATCTAGTGCAAAATGTATATTTATCTATGCCGATCATTATTAACCTTTAAATGCATAGCGCTGCATATTTACATAACTTTTTATTTAATTCTTAGCAACCAGTATATTTATATAAAAATATTAATCCTGTAAAAATTACAAAAATATAAATTTAAAAATCTATCTTAATTTCTGGCGGTCTAATCTTTAATAAAAGAGTAAAAAAAATAATTCTAAAAAAAATAATTTATAAATTTAGCGGTTAAGGGTGTTCTTAACTGCGCTGCTCAACAAGCGCGAAACGTTCTGACACATTTACAAATTCATTTTTTAGCGGAAAGTTATAAAATTGGAAAGCCTGGCCATGGAAGCGATTTGGAATCGAACTGTTTTTTCCATTTTTGGATCAGTAAATTATCTATTGAGTTATAAGCCATTTTGGTCACGTGACAAAGACGATTTTCGCCCTTCACGGACTGGTTTTTCTACTTTCTTCGGGTACTTCGGCTCAAAACGTCATCTTTGACACTATTTTCTGAAAGATCTATTGCGGTTGCAAAAAAACGGAAAAAAATCTCTATTTACATAGTTTCTGAACAACAACACCTGCTAGTTTCATGCATTTCCGAACAAAAATAAATGAAAACTTATGTCAGAAAGTTGCCCTTTTGGATTTGAGAACGCCCTTAAGTTTTACAAAATAAAAAAATTTAGATTCATACTTATTAAAATATTTACTGATTTGCAATATTTTAGTTTTTACTTATATTAGCAGATGTGCAACGTAAGAAAAGGTTGACGTATTATACGAAAAATTGTATCTCTGATTTTTTTCATTATTTTTCCTCTGTTAGAAAACTTTCAGAGATATATTTCAGAGATTTCTATATAGTTTTTTGAAACAAAATAAAAAATCATGCATTTAAGGGTTAAAGATGAGTTCGGGCTCTTTGTTCAGTCTTCTATTTTGTGACTTCAGAGTTCGATCCCGATACTGAAAGTATATGCAGTAGAAAAATGTAAATAAAATTTTAAAATTATTTCAAAATTTTCTCATTTGAAAACCTGTTTCCTACTAGGATTAAGTATCGAGCCTAAATACATCATGACAACGCTTACTGATTTTCATGTCGCTAAAAATCTGTTTAAAATAGCAAATTTGTTATTTATACATAACCACTGGCAGAAATCTGACAGTCACAATTCTTATCCTTTTACAATATAATTGTAAAACTATGGCAGAAAGACGTAGTTTTCCCGTTTTTCTGGAAAAGGACTTCAAGCAGAAAGCGAAAATATACAAGGGTTGTCCCACGGCTTTTTTTTTTTTATGTTACTGACATTGACCGTGCCAAAGCTTCAGAAAAAAGAGAATATTTCTTCTTCTATTTCGCCAATAATAATTCAATCCCTTTTCAGACTGATGTTTAAAGGATTGAAAAATAGTTTTGTCAACTTAGACTGCATTCTTGTTTCTGAAATATCAAATTTTGTTTTCCATTTTTTCAGTTTGTAAATAAATAAAATTTTCATTCTGATCCCGAGGACTGATATAACAAGAAAGACAAATCATGCGTTAAGCATAGATTATGAAACATTTCCCAAAACTTCCTGAATGCTTTAACAAAACTTCGTTATTTAGCGAAAGGTAAATAAGATAACTAAGTTAACATTTTAGGAAACGCATAAAACATTTTAAAAATTGATTTCAGCAACTGCCCACCCATAGCAAATAGTGACTTTATTACACGCCAGTATTAAGTTAAAATTTAATTTAAACTAAAACACTCTAAAAACTAGTGAAATCACGTTTCCAGATATTATCATTCATAGCGGTTATGTAACGAATTCTTTGCGTGACCCTATATATAATTTTATATATATTCTACAAACATTTCTTGTAAACTAAATGCAGTTCAGCGTAGAAATGCATAACTCCTTTAAAAATAACCTTTAAACAATTTTCGCTCATACTTACTACCGAATACCCATACTTTCGCTCATACTTCGTAAGGGTTACTACTCTTACGAATTCTTTTGTATAGCCCTGTATATGAACTATACCATTTATACACACCGTATAGTATGTATAAATATTGTGAAACATAAAAGCGCATATCATAATTAAAAATGCATCTCCAGCAATCATCGCGTATGTACAGTACTTCTGACACAATATAGTATCTGAAATATTTTGTGTGTCCCTGTAAATGCTATGTACTTCTTATTATGCATGAAATAACTTATACTAAACCTCAGTGGCGTATATAAATTTCATCATATATGAAATAGTTTAACATAATTAAAATACGCCGCAAACCCCCCCCCCCCCCCTCAAATATCATTATGTAACGGAATTCTTTTGTGTGGCCTTGTAAATGAATAAGTATTCTTTGCACCGCATATTTTTCAGAATGCTCATTTTAGTGCACTTCATAAATGCATATCAATTATTTTATGCTTGAAAGCGTGTAGCATCCTTAAAAGTGATTTGAACCTATTTTTAAAAAACTATTTTAATAATATAAAAAAACATTCTTTTCAGAAAATAGGACAAACAACATTGTACACAATACTCTGCAATCAGAATTGAAAAATAATAAAAATTGGAGGAAAATGAGCAGAGTTACTAAAAAATGTTTCACTGCTCATGCGCGAATGCAATCAAAACATAATATGCATAATGTATTAGCTAAGCATATAGAGGAGCTTTTGTGAAAGTCTCAAAATCATAGCTTGAAAATTCTGAAAATCATAGTCGATAGAATAAGTAATCCTTTGTTCCAAAAAAGAAGCAAAAAGATGAGGGGTTGTATCAAATATCTGTTGATTAGTGCCAAGATAGAGTACACAATATTACACGTACTACTATATATATATATATATATATATATATATATATATATATATTTATTTATTTATTTATTTATTTATTTATTTATTTTTTTTTTTTTTTACAACTACTGATGACTTTTAAGTTGCGTTTAATTGTTAGTTCCTATCCATAAACACTGTCTTATGAGGCCTAAGATGTCTATGAAGGTTAGAGTTGCAGTAAAGCTAGAGATCCTACCTACACAACTTCCATTGTATAATATTTAAACGGAGCTTCTGACTGTAAAATAGTCAATGAAACATCTTCATTTTGAAAGACCTATATGCAATGATATGCCACTCAATAGGGTGCGTAAATTCTTTTCGTCTCCACCGCCATTTTGTATTTTACAGCCGCCATTTTGAATTTATAAAAACAAAACCTAGCCTATAATCATTGGACGGTTAAGACGAATCAATAGATACCTCATTCATTAAAATCCACCCAGCTGTTGGGATGTTTCGAGGGTATAAAAAATCCACATACCCAGATACGCGTGAAACACATAACCCTTCTTGGCAGTCGGGTAAAAATACATTAAAATTTTATTTAACTCTATATACATTTATGTATAATAAAATATAATTGAACAGAGCAAAGACATTAAAATCAGAGGTGGGGAATTTTCAGAAAATTCTACTCGCCATCGATTTCTTTATATCAATAGCAAAACAAAACACACATTGCTGTTCCGGTGAGTTCAAACTAATATTTAAATATCAACTAAAAATAAAGCTGTGCTCCTGTGAGCTTCGGCACAAATTAAGCACCGCCTGGAGCTAAAAAGTTGATCAGTAAGTATATTTAAGAAGCACAAACAAAAAGCAGCAAGTAAACATAACACAACCCGAGTAAAACAGGCAGATAGGGTTGCGTTTAATTTCGGCATTCCTCGTCGCCGTTCAGAAACAATTGAGTCTACACTTGTCAGCGCTAGATCGAAGTAGGCTCCTACGTGTGCGATGCGCTACATCTCACATGTAAGCCATTAAGCAGGAAAGAACGGAAAAGATTGGAAATGGGAGGGTGAAATAAAAGATAATTTATAATTTTTTTTTTTTTTTTTTTTTTTTTTTTTTTTTTGAAAGCGCTGTCCAGCTGCGCTCCGAAGCGCGGTATTTATAAGCTCCGGTAAATTTCCACGAATATTTAAATATTCAGTTAAAACAAAAATGTACTGGAACTATGCTCCTGTGAGCTTCGGCTCAAATTAATCACCACGTGGAGCTAAAAAGTTGATCAGCAAGTATATTTAACAAACACGAACAAAAAGCAGCGAGTAAACACGACCCGAGTAAAAGAGGCAGATACGGTTGCATTTAATTTTGGCATTCCTCGTCCCCATTCGGAAACTATTGAAACAGAAACAATTGAATCAACACTTGTGAGCGCTAGATCGGAAAGATTGGAAATGGGAAGGTGAGGAAAATATAATTTAGAATTTATGAGCTCCGGTAAATTTCCACAAATGTTTAAAGAGTCACTAAAAACAAAGAAGTAGCGGAGCTTAACTCCGGCGCAAATTAAGTACTGCCTGTAGACCGCCACTATAGTCGCCCTCCCCCCTCCCTTTTTTAATGGAATACATAAACATGAAATAAACTAAAGTAAGACTATTTTATCATCCTGCGTGCAAGACAATCTGTAAACATATCAGTATAAAAAAAATTACAGAAAAGTAACAAATAAAACTTATAAAAAAATCCAAAATAATTTTTTTTTCTCTCTCTCTCTCTCCCTCCCTCCCTCCCACAAAAGTAGTGAATTGAGTTTATTTATTTATTTTTCTTTTATGGGGATGGGAAGGGGGCGTGTTCTCCCTCTGAATCATCCATTTAAGGTAATTTTTTAACATAAGAACAAAAGAAGAAAAATCAGAACTAAATTTAATCTTCGAAGTGAGGGGGAGGAGCGTATCCTCAGTTTCTTTTTCTGTTGCCGATTATTTTAAACCATTTAAAAATAATTTTTAAAAAATCATTGGAGAAAAATAAAATTTAGTTACATAAATCGGAAGATTCAAGGGGAGCAATTGTTTTCTCCTGTTCCCCCTCCCCCCTTGCAGATTTTCATGCAGTTAAATCTGCACATAAACAGGGCTGTTTAAAACACGTGGCGAACCTGTTCTCGGTTTATTTTGGGAGGCCATTTACAGAGAATTATATAGAGTAAAAGTTGCTTAAAACGGAATTCTGCAGTAATCTGAATAATTTCATATGCTGACGAAAGAATACAGTAAAACTCGTAAAACGCAATCGCAGGGGATCAGAGGAAAATATTTTTAAGGCGGTTCTCAAATTCCTTGCTGAAAACAACGTGAAACTTTTTAACACATGTTCTCATTCTTTTTTTAATCGTAAAGTCATGAAATATGCACACCTGAATATTGAAGCAATTTGGAATCGAATCACAGTCTTTTTTTTTTTTTCTTTTTCTTTTTTTTTTTTTTTTAATAAATAAATTACTTATCGAGTTTAATAGGAGAATTGGCATGTATGCTATGAGTAGTGTTGCGGGGTGCCTCGATTTTCAAGGACTCCAAGCCATGTCCGACACTGCACGGGACGGCAAATGTCCCGATTTTTCAGGATGCACAAATACTTTTAAATTTATTTTCAAGCTATACCCGAGTCTCCATTGAGTGGAACTTTATACAAAAAAGCCTGAGAAGTTAGAACCTGTCTATAGTGGAAAATGGTCAAAGTTCATTCGAAAGGCCTGTCTAAAACGGATTATTGCTGTTCATAGCTATTCTGTTTCTGCAGGTTTTAACGTACTTTGTCCAATAAACTCTGCGATAATGAACCTGTTTATAGCGGAATTCTGTTGTAAAAGAAAGAATTTCGTTATACCACCAATTCAGATTTCACAGATTTTACTGTGTAAGTCTGTCATGTTTATTTAGTATAGAAAACTTGATAAAATGCGATCGCAAGAGTTCAGAGAAAAATTCCTTTTATATTATACTTTTATATTATACTTTTATATTATAATTATTATAATTAAATATTATTATAATTATTATATCACAATCAGTCATGTAGTCGTAGAAAAAAAAAAATCCAGCTAGACAGAGTCAGTGCTTAATTTGAGCCGGAGCTCAGCTCCGGTTCTTCTTTGTTTGTAGCGAATATTTAAAAATTAGTCGTAATCCACCGGAGCTCATAAATCCTGCGCTTAGGAGCCCAGAAGAACAGAACTTCCAAAAAACCGAAGCCTGAATATCATTCTTTGCTTACCGAAGCACTTGCATAGTATGTGACGTAAGTGACCCGCACAACCCGCATACTTCTATCTAGCGCTCGGAAGTGTAGACTGAATGGTTTCCAAACGACGACGAGGAGTGCCAGAATATGAATTAACCGCAACCGTATCTGCTGTTCTTACACGTGGTTGCGTTGCGTTTACTCCTTTTTTTGTGCGTGTTTGAAAAATACCCTTTCTGACCAACATTTTAGCTCCAACCGGTGCTTAATTTTTTCCGAAGCTCACAGGAGCGGAGCTGCAGCACTTTATTTTCAGTAAATATTTAATATTAGTCGGAACGCACCGTCGCTCGCTGTGTGTTGCATTTTATGACAAAGAAAATCATGGCGTGTACGATTTTTCAAAAATTCCAAACCCTGATTTTAAAGTTTTTACTCTTCATTTATTAGATTTTATTATAGAAAAATGCATATCGATATAGTCAAAATATATTCATAAAATTATTTTTCTTAAGAATAAATTACATGAAATTTTGGAAACTTATGATATAAAAGAAGCAATTCTGCATAAAACATTCGTAGATTGTTGAAGATTAACTGAAAATTTTTGTTTTGATCTGAAAATTTCGCTTTTGCAAGATTAAGTATTGCGAGATTTAAGTACAAAATTTTTCTGTCGGTAAATTTGAAAATGTAAGACAACAGAAATGTTTAGAAGAATGTTCTGCTTCGTTTAAACTTTGTTTGAAGTAATTGCTATGTGTACTTTTTGAATTGTGAATAAAAGAACATCTACAAGTGTAATCTATCTCTGAAAAGTTTTGCGAATTTTAAGTTAAAAAATTTGCTATTTGAAATAATTAAATTTTGCTCGACAGTTTTGAATAGAAACCTGTTCTACGTGGTTTTAATCTATTCTGAAATAATTCATATGAATAGAATTTGAAATTTGGGTTTTTGTATGACCACATGTGAAAATAAGTTCAATAAGTTTTGCGTATTTTAAGTGAAATCTTTTACTATTTGAAATAAAGAAATTTTCCTCGATAGATCTTTGAAGATACATGTTCTGCGTATGTGTACGTTTCGAAATTTGAGATTTTGAATGCTGAAATTGATTAAACGCAGTTGAAAAAGTTTTGCGTTTTTTAAGTTAAAAATTTCCCTAATTGAAATAAATAAATTTCACTTTTTGTTTAAATTTTTTAACATTGTAGCTCCATCCGGTGCTTAATTTTCGCCGAAGCTATCCGGCGTTGCAGAACTTCCTTTATTTTTAGTGAATATGTACATGTGAGTCGGAACCCGCCGTCTTTTATAAATACTGCGTACCGAAGCCTTACCTGAACAGCGCTGTGTGTTGTATTTTACTATAAAGAAAATCATGGCTTGTAACATTTTCTTAAAACTCCTCACCTCTGATTTTAATGTTTTCAGTCAGTTCACTTATTAGATTTTATTACATAAAAATGTATATGGATATAGTCAAAATATATTAATAAAATTATTTTGCATAAGACTAAATTGCTTGAAATTTTGGAAGTGTATGATATATAAATATGAGGGGGGGGGGGGGGGTACATTACTGTAAAATATTAGAGCTCCACTACTTTTTTTAGAAATTAAGCCCTGGGCTTAAATAGGTTTATTTGGACAAATATCTTGTTAGAAACGGGAGAATTGGCATGTATGCTATGACTCGTGTTGCCAGGTGTCCCGATTATCAAGGGCTCCTAGACCTGTCCGCGGAACAACTGCACGAGACAGCAAATGTCCCGATATTTCAGGATGCAGATATATTTTTAATTTTATTTTCGTATCCTGCTATACATGAGTCTGCATTGAGTGAAACTTACGAAAGTAAAGCCCGAGAAGACAGAACCTGTCTATAGCGGAAAATGTTTAGAGTCTCTTCGAAACGAATATCCTGCAAATCCACTTGCCTAGGCTGAAGCCTGTCAGAAACAGTTTTTTTGTTGTTCATAGCTATTCTGTTTCTACAGGTTTTACTGTACTTTGTCCAGTAAACCCAGCGAAAATGAACGTCTTTATAGCGGTACCCTGCTGTAAAAGAAAAAATTTCGTTATACGAGCAATTTCGCTTTCACAGATTTTACTGTATAAGTCTGTCGTATTTATTTATTATAGAAAACTTGATAAAATGCGATCGCAAGACACCGGAGAAAAATTCTGTTTAAAATAAATTTTCGTCTTAGCAGGTGTAATTGTAGGGTATGCTTACCGTAGGCGCAGCTAAATTTTTAAGTTTAAAACAGTATTCCGTTATAGACTGGTTCCAGTTTAAAAGGGTTAATTGTACTTCTATATCCCAATCAATCATGTAGTCGTAGAAAAAAAAAAAAAATCCAGAAGGTTTAGGCTATAGGCATAGGTAATGCTTAATTTGCGCCGGTACTTCTTTGTTTGTAGTGAATATTTAAAAATTAGTGAGATTTCACAGGAGCTCATAAATACTGCGCTCAGGAACCCCGAGGAAAAGATCTTTTCGAAAATCCGAAGCCTAAACATCTTTCTTTGCTTACTAAAGCTCTTTTATGGTATGTGACGTAGCGTGTTTCCGCTTATGAGTATACTTCTATCTAGCGCTTAGAAATGTAGACTCAATCATTTCCGAACGGCGACGAGGAGTGCCCGACACAGAATGAACCGTAACGGAATCTATAGTTTTTACTCGTGATCGTGTTACACCGCAAATCCCTAAAACCCATGTTACTCACATTACATCACATTCATAAACGACTGAGGTGTCAAGATGTGTTTTCAATTGGTTTAATCCATTCCCATGTGTTTGAGGATGTGTTAGAAAATGCGTTTCCCGCACATCCGCTGTAATTTTGGTAAAGATTTAATCGCAAGCAAAACACATACTTATAACAAAACACATTCACAACGGCTCTCAGTAAACGTTATGTTCATAGCTGAATTCGGACATTTCTTATTTTTGCTGCTAATGTGGAGGGATTGAACTTTCAGAAAAAAATTAATTTTAAAAATTCGAAAACTTTTTTTTTGGGGGGGGGAGGGTGTTACATTGAAGATCGGGGGGGGGGGGGAGCCTCTCCATTAATTCATCCCTGGCTACAAGAGAAAATCAACTATTATTTTTTTAAGCAAATACATGTGCAGTTTCGAAATTTTATAGGAAGTTTAATCGGGATTTTTTTACTAACATTGAGCATCCATTATCATTTCTATTACGCAGATCCCTAGAACATTTTATGCATTTTAAAAATAGGGGCAGAGGCCACACCAGTATTGAATTCAGGGGGTGGCCCAGGGGGAATGTCCCCCCCCCGGAAGGTTTGAGATTTTATGCGTTTTAAAGGACAAATGTACAATTCTTCCCCCCCCCGGATCTCTAAAATATCTCCCCCCCCCCGGAGCCACCGAATCCCTCCCAGAGAAATATATCTGAATTCAACACTGGGCCACATGCATTGCTGCCTATCCCAAATTCTGCTCCTTTCTCGCCAGAGAAATGTGGGGGCAAGGGCGCAGTGCTTTTTTCAGGCACCTCTCCGGGAGGGCAATGACAATCCAGAGCGAGTCTGCGATCAACGTGAAACATATCGAGCAATATTGCAACTAATAAAAATTTGGTCCTGGAATTTATTAAACCAAATTAAATTTATATATAGTAGAGTAATGTTATCCGCAAGTTTCAATAAAGAAATATACAATATCACTAATTTTTAACTTATATTTTTACGGTATAATGTATCTGCTTCTGACATCTTACACACCTTATAATTTTAAACAGTGAAAAATATCAACATGTCTTGTAGAAATTCAGTAAAGCGGTGCCAATTAAGTGTTTGGGTCACGCCCGACCCAGTCAAGAAATTTTGTCTGGTAGAGTAGACCCCGGACACATCGCAAACTGTTATAACGCTTAATCGGATTCTTTCTTCGTGTCTCCCGAAAGAAAAGAAAAAAATAACTAATTGCATTTTACTTTTTTTGAACAAATATCTATTTTTTTTTCTTTAATTGTATACTATTAAAAATTAATATTGCAATATTAAATATCATGCAAAGCAATGTAAAATAGGTTAAACGGTGTGTCAGTTATTTCTTTATTCCTCTGATGTGATAAACAAACGAATAAATTCTAGTTTAAACAGATGCAGCTGCAAATTCCGTTTTTGGATGTTTTCAGAGTGCGGAAATTCTTCGGCACGCTGCTTGCTGACATACCCTCTTGTATTTTCACTTCTATATTTATCTCGTTTATTTTGTTTACTAGGTCTCAGCAGGGCCATCTGGATGCTGGAAACATAAAACTTTAGCTGTTGTCCAGCCCGGCGGTCTCCTTTTCTTAGGTCACGTGATTCCAGATGCGATTTCAAACTCTCTCAGCCCTTTAATTGCCTGGTCTAACTTATAACTTAGAATTCCTGTCAGTGTTTCGATATCAAAGGCTTATGTGACATTCCATATAATTTGCAGTTCTCGGTTCAACTCAACAGGGTGGGGTGCCACTAGAAAGCAGACAATTTTTGTGTAAAAACAAGGGGAAATATTTGTTACTTCAATTCCAGGGTAAGAAATGTAAGAATTTGGTCCAGGCATAGATTATTTTTGTGAGGAAAATAAGCTTCGTTAACGAAATTGTCGCATATTGCATCTGGAAAAGTGTTATTTTGCAGCTGTGACATTTTCTTATAAACTAAGCAATGCTGGATTTTTCTGTCTTCAGAAGTTATTTTCCCCCATTCCTGTAGAAAAACACTATTCAAGCGGCGGGGTGTGTGTATGGGGTGGATTTACATCTGGTCTTTACGGCTGGATTTCAATTAGCAGAATCTGGATATGAGATAGCTTTCGGAAAATGAGCAGAATGTGCCCATGATAATATTAAAAACAACATTTAAAAAAAAAAAAAAAAAAACCTTGAGTTTGGATTATGCCTTTCTTGAACACAGTTGATTATTTTTAGAAAAAAATAAACAAGTGAACCTAATGTAATCTATAATGCGTCCCCATTATTTTTTGCGAAATTAAGAAGTTTCCTAGGCCTTAACAAGTACACGAATAGATACTTTTTTTTTAATGTTTTAAATTGGTGCTCAATTAGCATGGAGCTTATAAGCGCTGCACACCGAAGGCATAGGTCGAATATGGATGATAGATTAAAAAAAGAAAATTATTTGACAAGTAAGAGCTTCCGAAATTTCCTTTATGTTAACTCATGTTTTAATATAGAGAATGCAAGCATGAAATATCCTAAACTAAGAACTTTTGTTAGAAATCCCTGTGCAAGACAATTTTTAAACAAATCAACATAAAAAAGCAATAAGTAAAGCAAATAAATAAGAATCAGTTAACAAATAAGAAAATCTGAAATCCAAAAATAAACTTCTATCAGCATTTTTTTAATCTTATTTTTTAAATGGAGATTAAAAACCGTTTTTCCTTTTACCACCAATAAGGGGGAGTGGAGTCGCCTAAACTCCCCGTTTAAGACAATTTTAAAAAACAAGAACTTAAAAAGAAAAACAGAACTAAACTTATGGGTTTTAGAGAAAAGGAGGAGGGGGGGGGGATCCTCCTGAGGAAAAGTTTTTAGTTCCTTTTTCTCTTTGTGTTTAATTATTTTAACACTATTAAGGCTGTTCTTAACTGCTCCGCTGAACAAGCGCAAAAGGTTCTGACACATTTACGAATTCATTTTTGAACGGAAAGCTATAAAATTGGAAATCTTGGCCATAGAAGCGATTTGGAATTGATCTGTTTTTTCCATTTTTTGATCCATCAATTACCCATCCAGTTATAAGCGATATCGATCACGTGACAAACCCGTTTTTCACACGCTCTTGGGTGATTTTTCTACTTTCGCGCGGAAATTCGGTTCAAAAGGTCCACTTTGACATTATTTTCTGAAAGATCTATTGCGTTTGCAAAAAAAATGGAAAAAAACAGCTCGATGACATAGTTTCTGAACAACACTAGCTAGTTTCATGCATTTTCGAAGAAAAATAAATTAAAAATTATGTCAGGAAGTTAGCCTTTTGGATTTGAGAACAGTCTTAATGTTAACATTAGTCTCTTATGGTTAGTTATTTTAATACTTTTTTAAAAACTCATCAGGGATAAAGAAAATTTATTTAATTAAACCTTAAGGAGACTTCAAATTGACAAAAATGACAAAACTATCTAATTTTTTATTAAATTTTCTTCTAAAAATGAACTTTGAAGTGTGGAATATTTGAGCGAAGTTTTGAAAGAATCGGACAATTACAAGTGTAAAAACATTTTTTTATTATTTTGACATGCGCGCTAAATATTCACACCCTAAAAAGCTCATTAATATAACTGTAACATTATAACTTAGAGGTACTATATAAGCAGCAAAAATATCCAGTTAAGGCTGTTCTCAAATCCAAAGGGACAACTTTCTGACATAAGTTTTAATTCATTTTTGTTCGGAAACGCATAAAACTAGAAGGTGTTGTTATTCAGAAATTATGTCATCGAACTGTTTTTTCCGTTTTCTTGTAAACGCAATAGATCTTTGAGCAAATACTGTCAAAGTTGGCAAAGTCGTCTATAACGCATTTTTTTTCCTTTTCTATGCAATATCATCTTAGAAGATTTTACTGTATAGCATTTTTCCGATTTTTAACACTTCTATACATGGAATATGGATTAACAATATTAATGATAACTGAAACATTTACATACAAGAAATAGAGATTCATTAAAAAAATAAATATCGCAGCCTGCTGCACTTCTATAAAAATAAAGATTGTAAACACGAAAAAAAAAAGTTAAGATAAATATTTTTAGTCAGAACTCCTCGTACGAGACAAATTTTAAACGAATTTGACGTAAAAATCAATGTTTCGTAGAAGTTCACTCGGGCCGGGCCCGGGCCGAGATTTTAACTTTTTTCCGGTCCGGGCCGGGCTCGGGCCGAACTTTAATTTTTTTTATCGGGCCTGGTTGGGCCAATATTATTTTTTCTACGGGCCAGGCCTGGGCCGAACTTGTAATTTTTGTATCGGGCCGGGCCGATTTTTTTTCTCTGAGTCGGGCCGGGACCGGGCCTGGAAATGTCGGCCCGTGCAGATCTCTAGTTCCTGCTGTTGAGCAGATGTTTTGAGAAATGCCTTAAAAGGAGACTGCTAGAAGTCACTAAAAAAATGGGTTAAATGCATGGATTATCTAGACAAGTCCTTTCATAATCTATACATAAACATATCCGTGTAAGCGACTATTCCAGGAAAATGTCTTTTAAAAAGCACGCGAAGTCATTTATCAATCGCCAAGTAAATTATTATTTATGCGCACCCAGAAAATCTTTTTGTTCATATTCTGAATTAAAATTATTATACTTAACGCTTGTTAACCACTTTGTATGTAACATGGTATCGATTCCTTGTAAAAAGAGCTTTAAAACGATATAAATTGTTTGTATTTTGGTTAAGTATTAAGAAAGCCGGAATTTTCTCGCTGTTGAGCAGATGTTTTGAGAAACACCCTAAAAGGAAAGTGCTAGAAGTCACTAAAAAAATGAGTTAAATGTATGGATTATCTAGACATGTTCAATCATAATGTATAAATGAACATATCCAATATCCATGTAAGTGACTATTCCAGGAAAATGTCTTTTAAAAAGCAGGCGAAGTCATTTATCAATCGCCAAGGAAATTATTATTTATGCGCACCCAGAAAATCTTTTTATTCATATTCTGAACTAAAATTGTTATACTTAACGCGTGTTAATTGCTTTGTATGTAACATGTATAGATTCCTTATAAAAAGAGCTTTAAAACGACCCCAATTGTTTGCATTTGGGTTATGTATTAGCAAAGTTCTGAATAATTATTTGTATTAATTAATCTGTGACTTGTGCCACTCTGTCTCTTAAAGCTCTAGTTAAATGAAAGATTTCATCAAAAAAGTGCAGCTGCGAAAAAAAAAGAGGTCATAATTATAAATAATTAGTAATATCTCTGCTAATAATGAACCTAAATGCATAAAATTAGTATAATTGGAAAGCTTATTTTACGAGGAATCCATACATATTACATACAAAGCAATCGGTGCATATTAAGTTTGAAAATTTTCAATAATAAGACGAAACAGGAAAGATTCATAGAAATTGCAATTGAAAAAATCATTTGTAACCGTTAAAATTAGAGAACAAATTTTCGACACATATAAATACCTGAAACGGAGTATGTTTTTGTAGGAAAGGCTGATGAGTAGTTTCAGAGATAGTTCGAATCTAATACTCGTCAGCCTTTCACACTTTTACGTTCTTCAAGCTTTAAATATTTATAAAGAATTTTCTACAAGGGCCAATGAATTGTAAATCAGTACAAGAGGATTTAAACGGCGTAAAGTAATAGGATTTAGACAAACATTTTCTTTTAATGGAAGTTATTTTTTTATAAATGACCAGAATTTTAGCACTATTTGAGATAAGTTGGGAATTTTCGCTAAGGCAGTGGGTTAGAAGTACTGAGTTTTAATTAAAAAAAAAAAAAAAAAAATGCATAAGCAGGATATAAATAAAAAATATTTTTTTCAAGTTTAAAAAGGATTTTTATAAATACCTAAGGCAGGTTTGGCGAACCTTTTTATAGTCGCGTGCCAATTTAAAATATATATATATTTTACTTGACCTTGACGTACCAAGTAAAAAACAAATTTAGTGAATTGAAATATAGTGAATCAAAATTACTTGAAAATTACTCATTAAGATAGTTTCCAAAATGAGTAACATACAAGTAAGTATTACACTGCAATAATTATAGAAACAATTATATTTTAGAAATTAATTAAAAACATAATGTGATTAATTGTTGTATCTTGGATGAAAAATAATTAATATCATGTTTATGTTCAGCAAATTTCAACAGAATGCAAACTAAATTAATTTAAGTGGCAACTACTCTCTATTGGATTTTTTATATTCTAAATTTGCAAAAATGAGGAATGACAGTTATAAAAATGACGAAAATGACAGATATAAGTAGTAGAAAAAATTATTAAAATTGAAAAAAAAAAGCCGGTTTATTTAAAAAGTTCTGAAATTAATTTACAAATTGCCATAATTTACCATCGATAATAATCTTTCGTTTTTGACAGTTTTCAAATGTTTTCTTTTTTTGTTAAATTTTCGAAACCACGTTTAAAAAATTCAATTTGCAATTAATCGAATTTAGAATCGAATCAGATCATCTAAGTTCGCATATATTTTGTGTAAAATCGCTGTATCCTCATTTAGAGACATAATCAACGTTGCGCCGTGCCAAAATTATTCTTTGGCGTGCCGAAAGTGGCACGCGGGCCACAAGTTCGCCGACCCTCACCTAAGGCAATCGAATAGCGTTTCTCATTCCTCTATAAACATAGACAGTAAAAATGTCTCAAACGGAAGCCTGCTTTAAACAGAAAATTTTCATGGTCCCGGCGATAAGAATGCTGGGCAATTATACAGTAAAACCGGAATCGCTAGGGGCCGAAAAAAATCTGTTTAAACCTTTTTCCGTCTTAGGTCCGTATTCCCATTTTGTCCGGTCCATTTAAAAAAAAAAAAAAAGCATAAGTATGATTTTCTTTTTTTTTCAGTTTAGAAAAGGACTTTTATGAATACGTAATGTAATCGAATAGCGTTTTTTATTCCTTTGTAAGAATAGTAACTGTTTTAACCCTTGGTTTTCACAATTGCGGAAACAATAGTTTTATTCAATACTAAAATAAATACACTACATAATTTTAATATTAAAATTCCAAATTTTTTTCAACTAATATAGGTCTTAAATGGTCCTCCATTAATAATTTGAGTAATAATTTAATCTTCTGCGGCCGGTTTAACCCTTTAAAGTTAATTATTTCAATTCTCATAGAATTTTTTGTGGGAAATTTTAACACAAAACCTCAAATATCTCGCTTCCTATGGGCCGTAGCGCCTAAAAATGTGTCCGAAATTAGTTCCATGGCGCCGAAGGAAACTTTCCCTCCCGCATCTTTTGGCATTCTCCGTTTTATTTTCTCTCATAGGGGCCACGGCACGGGGGGCGGAATGGGGCAGCTTTGTACAATTTCGTGTATTTGAGACTGTTTACCATCCGAACGTCTCACAATTAATAACTTAAATATATCTTGGCCTTTTTTAATAGCTGCCGTCCGGTTTCACCCCCCCCCCCCAATTTATAAATTTTCGAACTTTTTTTCAATTAAAGCTATGACGATGCAACAACTTCTATTTACCATTTCATAAGTTCATTGGCTTGTCCCACCCAAAAATTTTTACCTACTTATATTTCTCTTTTAATCTATAACTTTTTCATCTTCTAAAATTTTTAACCTTTCACTAGGTTGTTATATATCATTTTAAAGGTAATTAAAAGCTGAATTTTTCCCAACTAATTTTCTAGAGTTTTTTTTTATCTTCCTCTTCCTTTAACTTATAACTTTTTGGACTTCTTTAATAATAAAGATATTTTAATGAAACAACTTCTATTCGCCTTTGACAAGGACATACATTTGGTCCCACCTCAAGATTATCATATAACTTTTAATTCTAAACATCTTATAACTATTTGAATTTTTTAGGGTTTCGTTCATCTGACGAAACCCTATTCGTCTCGCTCCTGTGTCTGTCTGTCCGTCACAGAACCCGTTCTCAGAAACTATACATGTTGGAGAATTGAAATTTTGCATACTTATAGATGAACATAACACATCATACGACAAATCATAAAATTTTGAAAAACTCGTACATTTAACACTTTGGGCTCCCACATGTGTATTTTAAACAATTCTTTCTAAGTGAACCTAATTAGGTTGGAGGCGTGAAATTTTGCATACTTATAGCTGAACACCATCATGCGATAAATCATAAAAAATTGAATAAGTCGTACATTTAACCCTTTGGGCTCCGACATGTGTATTTTAAACAATTCTTTCTAAGTGAACCTAATTAGGTTGGAGGCGTGAAATTTTGCATACTTATAGCTGAACACCATCATGCAACAAATCATAAAAAATTGAATAAGTCATACATTTAACCCTTTGGGCTCCCACATGTGTATTTAAAACAATTCTTTCTAAGTGAACCTAATTAGGTTGGAGGCGTGAAATTTTGCATACTTATAGCTGAACACCATCATGTGACAAATCATAAAAAATTGAATAAGTCGTACATTCAACCCTTTGGGCTCCCACATGCGTATTTTAAGATTCTTTCTAACCGAGCCCCTTATTAAATTGGAGATTTGAAATTTTGCATACTTAGAGCAGAACACCTGTGGCCAGGCGACAAATCATAATCTTGAAAAGGTCTTACGTTTAACCCTTTGAGCTACCACATATGTATTTTAAGCAATTATTTCTAAGAGAGCCCCTAATTAAGTTGGAGACATGAATTTTTGCATACGTATAAAAAAGCGAAAATCATGGCAATCCATAAAGAGTGCTTCATTTGGGTCGATACAGCTCAAATCAATGAGTCATGTTGAAAATTTCCGAAGGAAGAAACGAGATTTTTGTTAATACAGATTGTTTCAGCCCGGCAGATGTTTCACCGGCATTTTCGACAGAGCAGTCTACAGTTTTTAATGAGCGCGTGAAAAGCATCTTCAAAGTTTAATCCTGTGAGCATTGCTTCTTTTATAATTTGCACTCACGTCTTGAGTCAGTCATGACTGTTAATTATAAACAAGCTGAATACCTTACCCTACTGGCAAATCATAAAATTTTCAAAAAGTCTTATATTATTTACTCCTCCGGGCTCTAACTTGTATATTTTAAGCAATTTTTCTAAACTCCGCCCTTTTCACCCGGGGAGCACTTTTCCAACTTTTGCCGACACCCCTTTGACCATTCTTTTATATTATGCACCATAGCCTTACATATTTTAGTTCCACTTTTGCCGCCAGGGGCGCCTACTTATTTCTGGTGCTATGGGCCCAATCCCTTCGACAGATATATATACGGATAGTATGTAAAACGGAGTTTCGTTCTGATAGAGGATTGTTTAGAAGAGAGTGCGCCCCTGGGTGCGAAATGTGGAACTAACAGATTTTTCAAAAGGATAAAATGTTTTGAAAGGAATATTAAACGAAACCCTCTGTGCGATTTGTGATCACACTTACCCACTTGTTTGTAAAATGAGCTAGAGAGTTGGAAGGATTATTAAATTCATTGTCTACAATTCACTAGGCAGTCCCACCAATCTATTTTCAAGTTCAACTGCCTCTTTCTCCTTTTAAACTACTAATTTTAATACGTTAATAAGTAATCTACATGGTTTAGGGTCTTTACAGCTCAAGTGCGGCGAGAACTTTTCTTCCCTGGGTAATTACTAATTTATTATTTATTAAAACAAAAACTACAGTTATCCCCCATGAGCCAATTAAATAAACTAGGAATCTGGTCACAATGAGTGATTTAATTCTTTGTTTTATTTTGTTTTGTTGTCTGTTTCCCCTTTTTCTTTTTGAACAAATTGTGGTATCGGAATGCGGTTGCACCACAACACTGTGCAATACGATGTTTATTTTTAAAAGAAAATGTAATGTGTACCTTAACAGCGTAGCAATATATAATTTTTTAAAAAGAAAGTTAGATCTCCAGACAGATATACATATCACTTATGTCTTCTAATAAAACTTATATGGGATCGAAAAAAGGGGAAAAATACTGCAAAACATGCTAAAATAGAAACGCAAAAGAGCTTAGAAAAATTTCGTTTTAGTCAGTTTTTTGTCTTAGGAGGCATAAATATTGTATACTCTTTCGCATAAATGTATTGTACTCTTTCAGCCGATACCTCGAAGTTACTCCGTATAAAGTATTTCTGTGTGGACAAGTTTTTGCTGTAGAAAAATAGGAGTATACATAAAAGTACAGTAAAACTTGTCTAGCAGAAACCTCTCTTAAATTGAAAAATGTTTGTGGACCCAGCGAAATACACAATACAGTTGTAATACACGTTGTACCTTCTAAGGTCTGAAAATGCATTATTTAAGAGTTCCGTGCACTTCCTCTCAACTTATTTTAATTTACTCTACTTACCATATCTGTAACAAAGAAAGGAAGAGGAAAAATGTCAGATTGGCAAATTCATCTCTTTCAAATCAACTAATAAATGCTGCCATTTGAATGTGCGAGAATGTTCTTTCTTGCCTTACTCCCGTTAAACTATCCATAAAATGGATCAAAATAAGAGAAAGTTTTATTGATCATTTGAGATTTTTTTTTTTTTTTTTTCAATTACGAGGGATATTTTCATTTCAACCTTCGATTGGCCGTAAAATAAAGGCAATTTGTATAACAAAATGGTTTTATAACCAGGAGTGAAATATACCGTATATACTCGTGTATAAGTCGATCCCCCCTTCCCTTTCTTCAGCAAAATTTTGAAAAAAAATGAATTTTCGTGTTTAAGTCGAACCACATTTCTGGTAGTATGTTGAAAAATGACTTGTAATCCAGAATTTAAAAAAAAATTATAAATTTCCATTAAATTAGTAAATTTTTTCACGTTTCTAATCAATATTCTTTTTTTTTTTTAATTCAACGTTTTAAAACTGTATAATTATCTCAAACCGAAGGGGCTTAAACTATTTTGAAACCTCTTCACATCCATTCAATGATACTTAAAAAAAAAAATTCTTTCAAAAATCTATTCAAGCGTTATTTACAAGAGTAAACAACTTCTTAGACTGCTAAAATATGGTACTTCTTTGCATTGTAGGACTTTTAGGAGAGATATCTAGAAGCACTCTCAATTTGAACTCTTTTTAAAAAGGAATTAAAATGTCGAAAGGAATGCTCCTGTATTAAAGGGAATTCTGTGGCAAGAGTAAATGGGTGCAGAACAATTACAGGGTCATTATTGATGAGCTTTTTTTGCCACTCACAGGGATATGACTATTGTCCGCTTTTATCTCTCATGTGATTAACGTGAGAGATATGTACAGGGAATTTAAGAAGGTTTATTTAAGATAATCTGTAGTTTAAAAATATTATTGTTTAGATGTAGTAATCTTACTTGGAGTTCTGGATTTAGAATTGTAAGCAACAAATAAAGTACTTATTGATTAGCATGTTATTAAAACTGAATACTATAGTTTTCTGTTTTCAAAATTTAATACATCTCAAATTTATATATATATATATATATATATATAAATTTATTAATATATATATATATATATATATATATATATATAATTGATAAGAGAGTAAAAAAGAGACTTAAGTAGTTTAGAAAACGAAATAATTTTTTATCACTTTAGTTTTTGAGAAAATTTCAGACTGATTTTTATAACATATATATAATAACTGTGTCGTATATAATTGATAAGAGAATTATATATAAAAGAGATTAATGGGGAGGTGCGTATTAACTGAATGTGTTAAATAATTTAAAAACTTTAGTAATTTTTTTAGAAATTCTGTTTTTGAAAATTCCATTTAACTCATTTCAATTAATTCCATATAACATACGTACAGTATGTTATATGGATCCATTTTTTCCACATTAAATACGAGAATAAGTAAAAAGTAAATATGATAAATAATTTTGAAATTTTAATAATGGTTGCTAGGATAGACCCTACTCCAAGTTGCCATGGGAACCAGTGTTGAATACAGACACTTTTCTCCGAGAGGGATTTCTGTAGCTCCGGAGGGTGGGGAATTATAAAGTTCCGTGGGGGAAATTGCAATTTTTGACCATTGAAAACACAAAATCTCAAATCTTCCGGGGGGACATCTCATTGCTCCGGGAGGATGTCCCCCCCCCCCAGATCACCCCCTGAAATCAACACTGGTAACAGCGCAAAAACTACCCAACCGAATGGTTTGAAATTTTACATATAGAATCGTTGCAAATTTTGTCGAGTCATGTCGAATTTTATGAAAATTGAATCAAAACTTAAGTTTTCTTCCTTCTATTAAATCCTATCATACGTAATTAATTAAATAATATCCCATGATAGGTAATGATTCTAGGTTGCCATGGTGACAATTCTGTTGAATCCTATCCTACGCAATAAGTTCAATGATATCCCAAGATAGGTAATGATTCTAGGTTGTCATGATGATGACGTCCTATTGAAGATTGAAACATATTATTTCCGTATTATGGAATTTAATTTATAGAATCGTCATAAATTTTGTATTCATGCCTCTTTGCATTAGAGTGCAACAACTATTGCACCAAGATCTGAATATTTATAAAACTAGTTACAGTATGAACGCACCTCACATTTGTCACGTTTGACGTACAATTTCCGACTTGTTAGTTTTTGTTGCCGTATTTTTAAAAGTAATGGAGCAAGAATAAAAAATATTTATCATTAGATTAACGTAAAAAGGCCAAATATTAAATTCTAAAGTCTCATATTCACCAGATTTACATGCATTTGCAATTATAAGTCATAAACTTTAAAGCTACCGCTGCACGGTGGGTGTTTTACCGATTCTAGCTGGCCAAAAGTGTTTTTGGCGTCAATATAATCGCATCGTCATGAAATTGAAAAATGTTACTGATATTCACTATTGAATGTTAGGTATTGCAAAATCTAGCGTGTAGTAGTCATATTTTCGTTACAGGGGCATTCAAAAGTATTTCTTTACATTACGGTCTATTGGGGAAAATCGTTTGCGCTGGTTTTAATGTTAAATTTAAAAGTATTCGTACATCCTGAAAAATCGGTACATTTGCTGTCCCGTGCAGAGGTTATGCAGGACAGATCTCGGAGCCCTTGAAAATCGGGACACCTGGCAACACGAGTCATAGCGTACTTGCCAATTCTCCAGTTTTTAACAGGAGATTTGTTCAGATAAATATATTTGAGTCCAGGGATTAATTTATATTTATATATCATACATTTCCAAAATTTCAAGCAATTTCATCTACCGCAAAATAATTTTATTAATATATTTTGACTATGTCTATTTTTATATAATAAAATCTAATAGTGAACTGACTAAAAACATTAAAATCAACGGTCAGGAGATTTAAAAAAATGTTACACGAAATGATTTTCTTTATAGTAAAATACAACACACAGCGCTGTTCAGGTAAAGCTTCGGTACGCAGTATTTATAAATGACGGCGGGTTCCGACTCATATTTACATATTCACTAAAAATAATGGAAGTGCTGCAACGCCGCTCCTGTGAGCTTCGGCAAAAATTAACCACCGGTTGGAGATACAATGTTAAAAAACTTAAATTGAAAGTGAAATTTATTTATTTCAATTAGAGAAATTTTTAAATTAAAACACGCAACACTTTTTCAACTGTGTTTCATGAATTTTCACCATTCAAAATCTCAAATTTCAAAACGTACGCATACGAAATACTTCAAAACAGTCTTAAATCATGCAGAATATATTTCTTCAAAGATCAGTCGAGTGAAATTATTTTATATCAATTAGGAAAATTTTTGACTTAAAACACGCAAAACTTTTCAATTATGAATGACGAATGCCACACTTCAAAAACTCAAATTTCAATAATTCCTCATACGAATTACTTCAAATTAGTATTAAATCACGCAGAACATGTATCTTCAAAGATCTATCGAAGGAAATTTCTTTATTTCAATTAGTAAACGATTTCACTTAAAATACGCAAAACTTATTGAACTTAGTTTTTCACACGTGGTCATACAAAAACTCAAATTTCAAATTCTGTTCATACGAATTACTTCAAAATAGATTTAAACCATGTGGAACAGGTTTCTACTCAAAACTGTTGAGCAAAATTTAATTATTTCAAATAGCAAATTTTCTAACTTAAAATTTGCAAAACTTTTCAGAGAGAGATTACACTTGTACATGTTCTTTTATTCACAATTCAAAAAGTGCTCATACGAATTTCTTCAAACAAAGTTTAAACGAAGCAGAACATTCTTCTGAACATTTCTGTTGTCTTATATTTTCAAATTTACTGACTGAAAAATTTTGTACTTAAAACTCGCAATACTGAAACTGGCAAAAGCGAAATTTTCAGATCAAAACAACAATTTTCAGTTAATCGTCAACAATCTATGAATGTTTTATGTAAAATTGCTTGTTTTTATCAAATCTTTCTTCAATAATTTATTACTGATGATCTATTTTCCTTCAAATTGAAAAAAAACGTTCTAACGGACTTTTCAATTTTGAACAAACAAGCGAGTCGAACTAGAGAGTCCACCGGCAAGCACCACAGAACAATTCAATGAAAAAGACAGAATCCGGCGCACACAGGCACCAGAATAATAAAGGTGGCAAGCAATTCAATCGATTAAATATTTAAGTATATGGCGGAACCCACCGTCGTTTATAAATGCCGTGTACTGAAGCGTTACTTGAACAGCGCTGTGTGTTGCATTTTAGGACGAAGAAAATCATGGCGTTTAAGATTTTCTTAAAATTCCCGACCCTTTGATTTTAAAGTTTTTGCTTATTGGA
Source organism: Maratus speciosus (assembly GCA_963932465.1). Classification (NCBI taxonomy): domain Eukaryota; kingdom Metazoa; phylum Arthropoda; class Arachnida; order Araneae; family Salticidae; genus Maratus; species Maratus speciosus. The sequence continues at coordinate 652,576,460 of OZ010787.1, read as the reverse complement.
TTTTATATAAAATTTAATATCGATATATATAGTCAAAATATATTAACATAATTACTTTGCTTAAGACGAAATTGCTTGAAGTTTTGGAAATGTATAAAATATAATCTGAATTGGGTGTAATGGGGGGGGGGGGGGATTTCAACATTACGTATATCCTTACTGCAGAGTATTAGAGCTACGGTAGTTTTACTCTTGGAAAATAGCCACTGGACCGAGGTTATACATTAAAGAGGATACGCTATAGCTATGGAGGGTGTACATATTCTCTTAATGATACCAGATGGTATTCAGCGTATACTCTCCTTTACATCCCTGGTACGGTTCTTGATTTCGATGCCGTTGTCCCCATTTTCGTCTTCCCGCCCCTTCCCCCTTTTGGTGATACTGGATCTGTCAACAGTAGCTATAGAGATCAAGTCCTAAAAATATAAGACTCGTTTTTTTTTTTTTTTTTTAATTTTCAATGTTTTAAAATTTTAAAAAGAGTGAGGAATAGCTACATATGAAATTTTAAAGTGATTGTTTATTCTGAAAAATAGGCACCCATCGCACTAATTTAATGGGATATGTATTTCAGAAAATACTGTTAATGTGAGCGTTTTGAACTCAAATTTCTGGAGATGACTGCGCGAGAAAGGAGAAAAACCTGTCGTCACTTGACAAAAATCGCTTAAAACCCGATAAGTGATTTTTTAATCAAAAAATGGGAAACATAACTCGATTCCAAATCGCTTCCATAGTCAGGCGTGCCCTTTTTTGCCATTACGTTTGAAAATAAACCGGAATTTTTTTCGCTGCTGAGCAGATATTTTGAGAACCGCCTTAAAAGGAAAGTGCTAAAAGTCACTAAAAAATTGAGTTAAATGCATGGATTACCTAGACATATTCAATCCTAATGTATACATGAACATATCCGTTTAAGTGACTATTGCAGGAAAATGTCTTTTAGAAAGCGGGCGAAGTCACTTATCAATCGCCATAGGAAATTATTATTATACGCGCACCCAGAAAATCTTTTTGTTCACATTCTGAATTAAAATTATTATACTTAACGCTTGTTAACCGCTTTGTATGTAACATGTATAGATTCCTTGTAAAAAGAGCTTTAAAACGATACCAATTGTTTGTATTTTGGTTAAGTATTAGCGATGTTCTGAATAATTATTTGCATTAATTAATCTGTGACTTACACCACAATGCCTATTAATGATCCAGATAAAAACTTTTAAAGTTCAGCTGTGGAAAAAAAAAAGGTCATAATTATGAATAATTAGTAATATCTCTGCTAATAATGAACCTAAATGCATAAAATTAGTATCACTGGAAAGCTTTTTTTACGAGGAATCTATACATGTTACATAAAAAGCTATCTTTGCACGTTAAGGATGAAAATTTTCAATAATTCCCCCCACATGATATCGTAGTAATTACAATTGAAATAATCATTTGTAACCGTTAAAATTATAGACCAAATTTTCGATAACTATATAAAGGCCGATAGAGGAGTAAGCTTTTAGATATGATCATTGGATCCTGGTAGACGTTGTTTGCGATCAACCGGGCCATGATCATATCATTTTACTTTCTTCACGCTTTAAATATTTAAAAATAATTTCCTACAAGGGCAATGAATTGTTAATTTCTACAAGAGGATTTAAAAGGCCTTAAATTATAGGGTTTAGAGTACGCGAAGACGAATATTTTCTTTTAATGCAGATCATTTATTTAAAAATGACCAGCACTTTAGCATTATTTGAGATAAGTTGGGAATTTTCGCTGACGCAGGGAGTAAGATGTACTGAGTTGTAATTAAAAAAAATAATATATAAGTATGATATAAATTAAAAATATTTTTTAGAGTTTAAAAAGGATTTTTATTAATACGTAAGACAATCGAATAGCGTTTTTTATTCCTCTGTAAGAATAGTAAGTGTTTTAACCTTTGTTTTTTGCAATTTTGGAAACCATAGTGGTATTTAATACTAAAATAAATACGCTAAATAATCTTAAAATTAAAATTCCAAAATCTTTTCAACGAATATAGGTCTCAAGGGGTCCTCCATTATTTGAGTAATAATTTAATCCTCTGCGGCCGGCTTAACCCTTGAAAGTTAATTATTTCAATTTTCATAGAATTTTTTGTGGGAAATTTTAAGACAAAACCTCATATCTCGCTTCCTATGGAACGTAGCGCCTAAAAAAATGTCCGAAATTAGCTCCATAGCGCCTAAGGAAACTTTTCCTCCCACATCTTTTGGCACCCTCCGTTTCATTTTATCTCTCATAGGGGCGCCAGCACGGGAGGCGGAATGGGGCAGCTTTGTACAATTTCGTGTATTTGAGACTGTTTACCACCCGAACATCTCACAATTAATAAGTTAAATATATCTTGACCTTTTTAAATAGCTGCCGTCAGGTTTTACCCCCCCCCCCCCCCTCCATACCCAATTTATAAATTTTTGAACTTTTTTGTAATTCAAGCTGTGACAATGCAACAACTTCCATTTACCATTTCATAAGTTCATTGGCTTGTCCCATCCAAAAATTTTTACCTACTTATATTTCTCTTATAATCTATAACTTTTTCATCTTCTAAAATTTTTAACCTTTCATTAGGTTGTTATATATCAATTTAAAGGTAATTACAAGCTCAATTTTTCCCAACTAATTTTCTAGAGTTTTTTAGGGTTTCGTTCATCTGACGAAACCCTATTCGTCTCACTCCTTTGTCTGTCTGTCTGTCCGTCACAGAGCCCTTTCTCAGAAACTATACATGTTGGAGACTTGAAATTTTCAGTACTTATAGCTGATCACCTCACATGAAACGACAAATCCTAAAATTTTGAAAAAGTCTTAAATTTTTAACCCTTTGGGCTCCCGCATGTGTATTTCAAACAATTCTTTCTAAGTCAGTCTCTAATAAGGTTGGAGCCATGAAATTCCGCATACTTATAGCTGAATACCTGAGACAACAAGACAAATCATAAAATTTTGAAAAAAGTTTTATATTTAATCCTTTGGGCTCCAACGTGTGTATTTTAAGCAATTTTTTCTAACATAGCCCCTAATTAATTTAGAGACATGGAATTTTGAATTTTTATAGTTAAACACATGAGCCCCCACAACAAACCATAAAACTTTGAAAAAGTATTATATTTAACCCCTTGGGCTCCAATTTGTGTATTTTCAGCAATCCTTTATAGCAGAATTCCTAATCAAATTGGAGGCATGCAATTTTGTATTCCGATAGCTAAACACCTCAGATCACACGACAAATAATAAATTTCGAAAACGTTTTATGTTTAACCCTTTGGAGTCCACATTTTGAGAGTATACACAAGCTGCAGCTTGTGTATTTTAAGCAATTCATTTTAACAGAGTCCCTATGTGAATTGGGGACTTGAAATTTTGCATACTTATAGCTGAACGCCTCAGATCACACGCCAAATAATAAATTTCGAAAAAGTTTTATATTTAACCCTTTGGACTCCAGCTTGTGTGTTTTAATCAATTCTTTTTAACAGAGCCCCTAATTTTATTGGAGACTTGAAATTTTGCATACTTATAGCTGAAAACATCAGATCACACGACAGATAATAAATTTCGAAAAAAGTTTCATATTTAACCTTCTGGACTCCAGCTTGTATATTTTAAGCAATTCTTTCTAACTGAGCCCATAATTAAATTCGAGATTTGAAATTTCGCATACTTATAGCAGAACACATGAGACCAGGCGACATATCATAAAATCTTGAAAAAGTCTTGCATTTAACCCTTTGAGCTCCCACATATATATTTTAAGCAATTCTTTCTAAATGAGCCCCATAATTAAGTTGGAGACATGAAATTTTGAATACTTATAGCTGAACACTTCAGATCACACGACAAATAATAAACTTCGAAAAACGTTTTATATTTAACCCTTTGAACTCCAGCTTGTGTATTTTAAGCAATTCTTTCTAACTGAGACCATATTTAAATTGGAGATTTGAAATTTTGCATATTTATAGGAGAACACCTGAGGCCCGGCGACAAATTATAAAATCTTGAAAAAGGCTTACATTTAATCCTTTGATCTCCCACATATATATTTTAAGCAATTCTTTCTAAATGAGACCCATAATTAAGTTGGAGACACGAAATTTTGCATACTTATAGCAGAACACCTGAGACCACACGACAAATTTTTTTTTTTCGAAAAAGTTTTATATTTAACCCTTTGGGCTCCAGCTTGTGTTTTTTAATCAATTCTTTCTAACTGAGCCCCTAATTAAATTGGAGACATGAAATTTTGCATACTTATAGCGGAACGCGTCAGATCATAAGACAAAATATGAATTTTTGAAAAAGTCTTATAATTAACCCTTTGGGCTTCAACTTCTGTATTATAAACAATTATTTCTAACTGAGCCCTAATTAAGCTGGGGATATGAAATTTTGCATACTTATAGCTGAACACTTGTGATCACACGACAAATGATAATTTTTTCAAAAAGTCTTGTATTATTGTCTCCTCTGGGCTCTAACTTGTGTTTTTAAGCATTTTTTCTAACTTAGCCGCTAATTAAGCTACAGCGAACTAGTTTCACTTGAAGGCTCCGGAGGGGGGGGGGGGGGGGTCAATTTTTCCCCAAACCCCTCATCTGATATATCATTTGACGACCCTTCAGCCACTCTTTCATTTTATACCCTTTTATATTTTATTTCCACTTAGCCAGGAGGGCTTTCCTATTTTAAGTTTTATAGGTTCAATTTCCTCGACTAATATAAGTGCGAATAGGTTCTAAAACGGAGTTTTGTCGGGCAGATGTTCTTTTAGAATAGAGTGCACTCCCTAGTTCCGAATTTTGGAGCTAACAGATTTTGCAAAAGGATAGTGTTTTGAAAGAAATATTAAGCGAAACCCTCTACGCGATCTGTGATTACACTTACCCACTTGTTTTTATCTTCCCCTTCCTTTAACTTATAACTTTTTTGACTTCTTTAATAATAAAGATATTTTAATGAAACAACTTCTATTCGCCTTGGACAAAGACATACATTTGGTCCCATCTCAAGATTATCATATAACCTTTAATTCTAAACATCTTATAACTATTTGAACTTTTTAGGGTTTCGTTCATCTACCGAAACCCTACTCGTCTCGCTCCTCTGTCTGTCTGTCTGTCTGTCAGTCAGTCACAGAGCCCGTTCTCAGAAACTACACATGTTGGAGAATTGAAATTTTGCATACTTATAGATGAACACATCATACGACAAATCATAAAATTTTGAAAAACTCGTACATTTAACCCTTTGGGCTCCCACATGTGTATTTTAAACAATTCTTTCTAAGTGAGCCCCTAATTAGGTTGGAGGCGTGAAATTTTGCATACTTATAGCAGAACACCTGAGGCCAGGCGACAAATAATAAAATCTTGAAAAAGTCTTACGTTTAACCTTTTGAGCTACCGCATATGTATATTAAGTAATTCTTTCTAAGAGAGCCCCTAATTAAGTTGGAGACATGAATTTTTGCATACGTATAAAACAGCGAAAATCATGGCAATCCATAATGAGTGCCTCATTTGGGTCGATACAGCTCAAATCAATGAGTCATGTTGAAAATTTCCGAAGGAAGAAACGAGGTTTTTGTTAATACAGATAGTTTCGGTCCGGCCGATGTTTCACCGGCATTTTCGACAGAGCAGTCTGCAGTTTTTAATGAGCGCGTGAAAAGCGTCTTCAGAGTTTAATCCTGTGAGCATTGCTTCCTTTATAATTTGCACTCACGTCTTGAGTTAGTCATGACTGTTAATTTTAAATAGCAGTAGCGGCAACTTTTCAAAAATATTGGGTGGGCTGAAAATTTTTGAGTAAAATAACGCATACAATTTTTTCCCCTTAGTGTGTATGTATGTGGAAAGAGAGGGGGGAGGAGCGAATGACTACAGGCGATAACTCAAAATTAAATTGTTTTTTAAACAAATTTTTAAATTATGATTTTATAATAATTTTATAAATAATTTGATTAAGTTATATTCTTATAAGTCCTTCGTTATAATACATTGATATTTATTTTAAATAACATTGGAATTCCTAAGTATTGAAAGTGCAAAAAAACTAAATGTCAAGTAAAGCATACATTTTAGTCACCTAAGTGCTTTATCAATTTAAGAAAAAATGTGGCAAACATGCAGGAAACTTGTTTTCGTGAGAAATTTAACTATACATCCGCTGAAGTGCTGAAGGTGTTTTCAGTGTTCCTCTAAGTATAATTGGTGTCCTTATTATTTTTTTAAACAACACTATTTTGAGAACGTCAATAAAACCAAATTTCTTTTCAGTGATTAAATAATTAAAGAAATCAATTATGAATTAAATCAATTAAAATTGGATGGGGCAGAGAGATCAAATTATTGGGTGGGCTCGCGCCCCATGGGTCAATATAAGTTGGCGCCACTGCGTATTAGCTGAATACCTCAGACCACACGACAAATCATAAAATTTTCAAAAAGTCTTATATTATTTTCTCCTCCGGGTTCTAACTTGTATATTTTAAGCAATTTTTCTAACCTCCGCCCTTTTCACCCGGGGATCACTTTTCCAACTTTTGCCGACACCCCTTTGGCCATTCTTTCATATTATGCACCATAGCCTTTCATATTTTAGTTCTACTTTTTGCCACCAGGGGCGCCTACTTATCTCGGGTGCTATGTGCCCAATCCCTTTGACTGATATATATACGAATAGTATGTAAAACTGAATTTCGTTCGGATAGAGGTTTGTTTAACATAGAGTGCTCCCCTGGGTGCGAAATGTGGAACTAACAGATTTTTCAAAAGGATAAAGTGTTTTGAAAGGAATATTAAACGAAACCCTCTGTGCGATCTGTGATCACACTTACCCACTTGTTTGTAAAATGAGCTGGAGTGTTGGAAGAATTATTAAATGCATTGTCTACAGTTCACTAGGCAGTCCCACCAAACTATTTTCAAGTTTAACTACTTCTTTCTCGCTTTTAAACTATTAATTTTAATACGTTAATAAGTAAACTACATGGTTTAGGGTCTTTACAGCTCAAGTGCGGCGAGGACTTTTCTTCCCTGGGTAAGTACTAATTTATTATTTATTAAAACAAAAACTACAGTTATACCCCATGAGCCAATTAAATATACTACGAATCTGATTACAATGAGTGATTTAATTCTTTGTTTTCTTTTCTGTTGTTGTCTGTTTCCCAATTTTCTTTTTGAACAAATTGTGGTATCGGAATGCGGCTGCACCACAACACTGTGCAATACGATGTTTATTTTTAAACGAAAATGTAATGTGTACCTTAACAGCATAGCAATGTATCATTTTTTTAAAAAGAAAGTTAGACCTTACAGACAGATATACATACCACTTTTATCTTCTAAAAAAACTCATATGGGATAAAAAAAAAGGGGGTAAATACTGCAAAACATGCTAAAATTGAAATGCAAAAGAGCTTGGAAATTTTTTGTTTTAGGCAGTTTTTTGTCTTAGAAGGCATACATGTATTATACTCTTTCAGCATAAATGTATTGTACTCCTTCAGCCTTATTGTTCTCCTTCCTTCTTCTACTGGAAGTCACTCCGTATAAAGAATTTCTGTGTGGACAGGTTTTTGCTGTAGAAGAATAGGAGTATGCATAAAAGTACAGTAAAACTTGTCTAGCAGAATCCTGCCTTAAATTGAAAAATGTTTGTGAACTCAGCAAAATATACAATACAATTGTAATACACGGTGTACCTTATTAAGGTCTAAAAATGCATTATTTTAGGGTTCCGTGCACTCCCTCTCAACTTATTTTGATTTACTCTACTTACCATACATGTAATAAAGAAAGGAAAAAATGTCAGATTGACAATTTTTTCCCTTCAAATCAACTAATAAATGCTGCCATTTGAATGTACCAGACATGTTCTTTCTTGCCTTACTCCCGTCAAACTATCCATACATTGGATCAAAATACGAGAAAATTTAGGGATCATTTGCGATTTTTGCAATTACGAGGGATGTATTTTTTTTTCAACCTCCGATTGGCCGTAAAATAAAGACAATGTGAATAACAAAATGGTTTTATAACCAGGAGTGAAATATACCGTATATACTCGTGTATAAGTCGATTCCCCCCCACCCTTTCTTCAGCTAAATTTTGAAAAAAATTGAATTGTGTATAAGTCTAACCACATTTCTGGTAGTAAGTTGAAAAATGACTTGTAATCGAGAATAAAAAAAATATATATATAAATTTTCGTTAAATTAGCAAACTTTTTCACGTTTCTAATCAAGATTTTTTTTTTTTAATTCAACGTTTTAAAACTGTATAATTATGTAAAACCGAAGGGGTTTAAACTATTTTGAAACCTATTCACATCCATTCAATGATACTTAAAAAGAAAAAATTCTTTCAAAAATCTATTCAAGCGTTATTTACAAGAGTAAACAACTTCTTAGACTGCTAAAATATGGTACTTCTTTGCATTGTAGGACTTTTAGGAGAGATATCTAGAAGCACTCTCAATTTGAACTCTTTTTAAAAAGGGGATTAAAATCTTGACAGGAATGCTCCTGTATTAACCTATTCGCGACGGCGCGCGCATTCTGAAGTGCGCATCTGAGGACGTAGCGGGAAAATTCGATTTCTTCTTCTTGGCCGAAGGATTTTGCGAAGCTAAGCCTAACTCTTGCAAAGTGTTCTTTAAAAAATTATAAAAGATTCATTTTTCCATATAACCTTTTGAGATACACATGCACGGAATAAGTTGTTATTACATATATTTACGCTATTTTCTCAACTATTTCAGTACAAAAATGACTTTTTAAGCATATATAATGCATATTTTAAGCGCTTTTTTAGGTTAAAAAATAATATAATATGGTCACGAAATACTTACGTCCCTTTCATATAGCAACATATGAAACATTTTGCTCAAATAAAAAATAATTTTGTTAAAAAAAAAAAAAAAAATAGTTTTATTTTTATTTCTAACACATTCCTTAAGCAAAATAAGTGTTTTAATAGAGCTGATTTATTCACAAATAAAATAGTTAAATAAAACTTGTAAGCAACTTGTGCATGCTACATTTTAATACTTAATATACAGACATACATAAAAAAAAGTTTGAAAATGCTTAATTTAATTTAAAATATTTTTGAAAATTAAAAAATTACATGTAAATATATAATCAATCATAATATATCTATCAAATAAAAAGTATTGAATAATAATAAGTAATAATAAAAGTATTGAATAATAATAAGTAATAATAAATACACTAGAGCTACACTTTAAAATATGCATTTCTAAACAGTTGTTAAATGTTAAAAATATTTTTAAAATAAAAGAAAAAAATATATAGTTACGTATAGTAAAACGAAATATCAAATAAAGAGTATTTGATAATAATGAGTAAACTTGAATGATAACTTAAAATACATTCATCAATGAATTTGTTATGTTAATATACAGGGTGTCCGGTCTCAACGGTGTCCAATGGCTAATTCGTAAACCGTTAGTCATAGACATATAGTTCCAATTACAAAAATGTTTTAAATGAGGTAAAGAAGTATTTTTAAAGCGATTTGGGTCAAGAAAAACATTTATTTAAATATTACGAAATTTAAATTTTTATACGGTCCCCCGGTCCTATAAGTGATATTTAGTAAACTTTTCCTATTCCTCTAACAAGTACGGCAAAAAAAGTCCCATTCATCTAACCCTAAAATTGGCCGGGTTATGACATTTTCAATTTTATGACTTAAACCACTTTTCTGTAACTGAAAACAGATGAGTTGGACCAAGCTTTCAGGGGTCGTACGCGAAGTGCTTAAAGTATTATAAAGGGCGTCCACTCCAAACGATGTTCAATGGCTAATTCCTAAACCGTTAGTCAAAGACATTAGTTCCAATTACAAAAAGGTTTTAAATAACATAAAGGAGCATTTTTAAAGCGATTTAACAGAAGGTGCTTCCCCCGTATAAATATTACTGTAGTGTTAATTTTTAGTAATTAACTTTCAGATTGGTTAAAATAATTGAAGAAGTGAGTTTCAAAACTCGCCTTACCGAGAAAATCAAATTTTGGGAAATCGCGTAAAACCTTTAAATGCGCCCATTGGTATTCATTGAAAATTTGGAGATTGTAGTGTTTGGTACAGTTATACCAATAGAATAGATTGATAGAGAAACACGATTTTTTAAATTTCGGATAAGGTCAGTTTCGAAACTGACGCCCTCAATAATTTAATATATGTTTTGATTTAACAATATTTTTTCCCTAATTTTTAATTTAAAAATAATTTTAAAAAACAACTGATCTAATGAACATTTGCTGAGGGGAGAGACAGTGGAATTTTCAGAAGGGGTAATGTAAAAATAATTATTATTTTTATCGTTACGATAAAATGACAAATGGAACAAAATCTTAAAAAAAGAAAAGTTAATTATAAAGAGAGAATGTGGGCGGTTATATGATGTCCGTCCTTTAATGTATAAATATGTGCTCTATTAGAACAAAATATTAAAATATTGTAACAATTTTGTTATGTTTATTTAAATCATCGAAGTAATCGCACAGGTTGAATCATATAATTCAAATAATTGATGTTTATTGTAAAAGAAAATAAAAGTGATACGAGGATCATTTTCAAAAATGGACATATTAATTTCCTTAACATATTCAGAGAAGCCATTCAAAAGTTATGCATAAAAAAAAAAAACCAAAAAAACATTAAGATGATACAAACAGATTACTTACAAATTGAGCTTTCTGGTGTCTGTGCTTGGGACGGGAAGGATGGGGGGGGGGGGGGATGTAACAAAATTTGGAGCGGAGATTTCAGGGGAAATGATATGGCAGTTTAGTGTTCATTACTACAACAGATATTGCTGCATAAAAAAAAAAAAAAAAAAAAAAAAAAAAAAAAATGTAGTTTTCAGGATTATAAAATATGTGTGTATGAGAGCCAGTGAGAGAAAAGTTTAAATTGCAATTTCAGGTGGAATTTAGATTATGGATTACTTATTAATTATTGCAGCAATAAAGAAGACGGACCTTTTTTCGCCAAGTTTTACATCGTGATAATTCTTTGCACATCAGTAGATTTTCGCTTTTTTTTTTTGAAGACTTCATCTAAATTAATCGGCCCCTTAAATTTCTACTTCCCCACTTTTTGCTGCACCTGCACGCAAAGTTAAAAATCTATAGAGGTTTATATATATATTTTTTACTATTCTACTCTATTTGTCTAATTAAATAATGCATCTTCTAAAACTCCACGCCCATTAAAAATTTTATTTCTTATAGTCTTAATTATAACACTTAATTATTAGAGCATAAAGAGGTAATAATTTTAAAAATTATTAAATTTAAAATCATTAAAAAAAGATTCAAATTTATAATTTATGTAAGCAATTATAGATTTCAATTATAATTTTATTTAAGTATAAATTACTGATTAAATTAAAAATATATAGACATACTCTTAAATTAAAACTATAAAAAAGTATATTAAATTTAAAATTATTAAAATTAATAACTTTATTAAAATGTTAGGAAATTTTTCTACTTTGTCTTTGTAGTTAGCCTCTACTTTATAGTTATAGTAAGTTACTAATCATCTCAATCCTCCCTAAAATTTATACCCCCCCCCCCAACTTTTGCTCGGCCAATACATACTGTCTAAAATTATGTATGTATTTTTCCCTATATTTTATTTTATTATGCAAGAAATAACTAACCAATCTACCACATCAACCCCCCCTAAAAATTCTACTCTCTCTTCCCCCAACTCACACGAAAACACCCGTTCGCTATTGTTAATCCCATGGAAGTATTTTTTTTAAGATAGCTCGTCGCAGAATATCCCCCCCCCCCTTTTGTTGTACATGATACAGATTACCTTTTTTTTTGTTCGAGCGTGGGAGCGATATTTACACATTAAAAGTTCAAATAACGTAAGTTAATATTTAGAATTGATTGATTGGATTAAAAAAAAAAAAATCCAAATAGAAAACTAATTTAATATAATTCTATTAATTCTAAGATAGTTTAGTTTTTCTAATCCTCCTGGTCCTCATATGAATCCCTTTTTTTATCGAAACTCTATCCTCTGATGGCTTTCGTCAAGCACGATTCCCGCCAAGAATTTTCACTTTGATGCTGAAACTCTGACCAATCAAATTACGAGATACAGCATAAATGGCAAAATGTGGTTGGAAAAAAATATGTATATATTTCTTTTTAATATGTGAGAATAAACAAAAATCTCAAAATATATTTGTAATGTTAATTTACTATGAATGTTTAATGTTAAATTTTATATCTGACGATTATTTTTATTTCTAGTAAATTTGTGACTGACCCCTATTTTGCAGCAAAAAAGATACTCCAACTTTGAACATCTATTACTCGGTCAGTTTTAATCGCAGAGGAATGGTACTTTTTTTGTCTTACTTGTCAGTGAAATAGGATATTTTTACTAAATATCACTTATAGGACCTGGGGACCGTATAAAAATTTAAATTTCGTAGTTTTTTAAAAAATGTTTTTCTTGACCCAAATCGCTTTAAAAATATTTCTTTACCTCATTTGAAACATTTTTGCAATTGGAACTATATGGCTATGACTAACGGTTTAGGAATTAGCCATTGGACACCGTTGAGACCGGACACCCTGTATATTTATTTATATCTTATGTATTAGAAATATTTAAAAATATAAATAAATTTATGAAATTAAAAGTATTGAATAATAATTAAAAATAATGAAAGAAACTGAGTAATAATTTAAAATATACTTATCAAAAATGTCATTAATGTTAAAAGTATTTTTAAAATTGGATATATACATATATATATATGGGGCTGTGCATATATAACGTTATCATTTCAGGGGGGGGGGGAGGGGGGGTCTGGCACATGATATCGCTATAGGGAGGGGCGATTTGTCTTTTGATACCGTTATCATTTATTATCCAACCAAACTTTTCTTTTTTTTTATTTGTAACTTGGTATGTAAATTTTCTCTTTATTTATAATTTGTTCTTTACATCAAAATAGTATGTTATCTATTTTTATGAGAATACAAAGTTATTATTAAAATCATTAAATGATTATAAAATTATTTAATTCCAAAATATGGAATACCGCAACGTTTGGCATTCCTATTCTTCTGTCATATGTGTATGCATATATAATTTGCTGTTCAATATACCATATGCGAAATATGTTTGAAGTGATACTTGTGTTTGCAAGTAAATGAAAGAGAAATAATGTTGCCCACCTGTTTTGTTGATACGAAATTATGTTTACACCCCCCCCCCCGTCCCGTAAGGACGCAAGTGTAAGAAGACATTGTTACTGTTGTTACATTATGTAACAAAAAGCTATTATTAAATTCTTTTAAATACTATTTCTTTTAAGTGTTATTTGATATAAAGTTATTTCATGTATAAACTTCTCTCCATTTTGAATCAATGAAGTACGCGAAAAATAAATCTAACCATATTTGTATATCCCTCCAAACAATAGAGAAAAATTCCAAAAATAAAAAAAAATTAGACATTGATAACGATACCATTACGGGGGGGGGGGGGGTGTTTCGAGGGATGATAACGTATGCTATCGTAAAGGGGGAGAGGAAATTAAAAATTACCAAAAAAGATGATAAAGTTACATAAGTACAGCCCTATATATATATATAACTAAATATAACGAATAAATGTATTAAATTATATTGGTTAAAACTGACATTTAATTCGAAATATGCACGCTAATGTATGCGCTTATTTATCAAAAGTCAGAGTTCAATGATTGTGTTACAATCACTAACTTTCAGAAATTTTACTTTCTGAAGACTGCGTTTTTTGACATTTTAATGAGAATGAGTTTGTCAAACCCGATATTTAAATATAGTTAATTTAATTTAAAATGAATTAATTTGAAGCGATATATAAAATTACTGAAGGTAAAATTAAAAAATTTAACCAAAGTAACCCAAATCAGTAACTTTATTTTCTTTCTTTCTTTCTCTCTCTCTCCCTCCTTTTTTTCTTTTTTTTTTTTTTATCTTACTGCTCAACTGAATTTGCCGCAACAACAGAAAGTATAAAATGGAGTCACCCTTTTATTCTCAAGGAACAAATCCCAGAGGTCAGTAATCACAACTAGACAAATAAGCAATTTCCAATCGAGGTAAAAAAAAAAAAAGCTAATCGAAAATGCGCAACCGTAGTAGATCTACAAATAAGCCATTTCTAATCCAGATAAAAGTAAAGAAAAAAAAAGAGTAATAGCATGCATATTGCGACTCTTAGTCAGACGCGCAAATGAAGTATACTCATACGTCATGTTTTCAGTTTATCAGCTGACCTACACATTCTCCCTTCCAAGAGCTGCAGAAAATTTTTTGCGATAAATAAAAAATAAAGCTTTATTAGACACGTAAAAGATTTATGATCGAAAAGAGATCATGTTTCAGAAACACAAACATAAATTGGTGATGAAATAAACACTTTTTTTTTTCATTGAAATATTTTTTTGAAAACCAAAATTCACATGGATAAAAAAATATTAATTGTATTCCATTTGATTTCCTTGTTAGAAGGAAATGTGATCTTCCCTAATATAAATTCAAATATGATCAACAAAATTTTTTTGTACGTTATATTTTTTGAAATACGAGTAACGAAAAACGTTCCAAATTCACGGCACGAATACCAGTCGCTCGGGATGTAAGTGCCAACAGCGCCGGCACGAATACCGGTCGCGCGGGATGTAAGTGCCAACAACGACGCCACGAATACCGGTCGCGCGGGATGTAAGTGCCAACAACGACGCCACGAATACCGGTCGCTCGTCCCCAAGGGGTTAAAGGGAATTCTGTCCCAAGAGTAAATGGGTGCAGAACAATTACAGGGTCATTATTGTTGAGCTTTTTTTGTCACTCACAGGGATATGACCTCTGTCCGCTTTTATCTCATATGTGATTACTTAAGACTTGCCCATTCGCCGATTATCTGCGACTTTTTACTGTCTCGTCGAACCCTCATTTTCAACTCCCAGATTTTGTCTAAAATTCTTCGAATTATACACGAGTATATACGGTAATCAAAGTTACTTTTCGACATAGTCACAGAGAATATCGAGACATTTGTCCTGCCGGTTGGTTTAGGTGCACACCGCCCGGGTCATCTCTAACAATAGAACCCCATTCTTAATTTTTCTCCAACTGGGAACCCCGCGATGGGTTACATCTGTGTGAGAAGATGCAGCGTATGAGTTTATCGCTCGTTTGTCTAAGTCTTTCTCTCTCCTGATAAATAGTTCATCTCTAATAACGTAGAAATAAACTGAGAAAGAACAAGTTCCAAAGAAGGTTTATTTAAGATAATCTGCAGTTTAAAAATGTTATTGTTTAGATGTAGTAATCTTACTTGGAGTTCTGGATTTAGAATTGTAAGCAACAAGTAAAGTACTTATTGATTAGCATGTTATTAAAACTGAATACTAGAGTTTTCTGTTTTCAAAATTTAATACATCTCAAATTTATAATATATATTTAAATTTATTAATACATATATATATAAAATTGATAAGAGAGTAAAAAAGAGACTTAAGTAGTTTAGAAAACCAAATAAGTTTTTATCACTTTAGTTTTTGAGAAAATTTCAGACTGATTTTTATAACATATATATAATAACTGTGTCGTATATAATTGATAAGAGAATTATATATAAAAGAGATTAATGGGGAGGTGCGTATTAACTGAATGTGTGAAATAATTTAAAAACTTTAGTAATTTTTTTAGAAATTCTGTTTTTGAAAATTCCATTTAACTCATTTCAATTAATTCCATATAACATACGTACAGTATGTTATATGGATCCATTTTTTCCACATTAAATACGAGAATAAGTAAAAAGTAAATAAGATAAATAATTTTGAAATTTTAATAATGGTTGCTAGAATAGACCCTACTCGAAGTAGCCATGGGAACCAGTGTTTAATTCAGACACTTTTCTCCGGGAGGGATTTCTGTAGCTCCGTGGGGGGGGGGGGGGGTGATTATAAAGTTCCGTGGAGGAAATTGCAATTTTTGACAATTGAAAACACAAAATCACAATCTTCCGGGGGGGGACATCTCATTGCTCCGGGGGGAGATCCCCCCCCCGGCCACCCCCTGAAATCAACACTGGTAACAGCGCAAAAATACCCAAGCGAATGGTTTGAAATTTAATATATAGAATCATTGCAAATTTTGTCGAGTCATTTCAAATTTTATGAAAATTGAATCAAAACTTATAAGATATTAATAAAAGATTTCTTCATTCTATTAAATCCTATCATACGTAATTAATTCAATTATATCCTATGATAGGTAATGATTCTAGGTTGCCATGGTAATAATTCTATTAAATCCTATCCTACGCAATTAGTTCAATGATATCCCAAGATAGGTAATGATTCTAGGTTGTCATGATGATGACGTCCTATTGAAGATGGAATCATATTATTTCCGTATTATGGAATTTAATTTATAGAATCGTCATAAATTTTGTATTCATACCTTTTTATATTAGGGTGCAACAACTATTGCACCAAGATCTGAATATTTATAAAACTAGTTATAGTACGAACGCACCTCATTTGTCACGTTTGACGTACAATTTCCGACTTGTTAGTTTTTGTTACCGTATTTTTAAAAGTAATGGAGCAAGAATAAAAAATATTTATCATTAGATTAACGTAAAAAGGCCAAATATTAAATTCTAAAGTCTCATATTCACCAGATTTACATGCATTTGCAATTATAAGTCATAAACTTTAAAGCTACCGCTGCACGGTGGGTGTTTTACCGATTCTAGCTGGCCAAAAGTGTTTTTGGCGTCAATATAATCGCATCGTCATGAAATTGAAAACTGTTACTGATATTCACTATTGAATGTTAGGTATTGCAAAATCTAGCGTGTAGCAGTCATATTTTCGTTACAGGGGCATTCATAAGTATTTCATTACATTAAGGCCTATGGGGGAAAATCGTTTGCGCTGGTTTTTAATGTTAAATTTAAAAGTATTCGTACATCCTGAAAAATCGGTACATTTGCCGTCTCGTGCAGAGGTTATGCATGACAGGTCTTGGAGCCCTTGAAAATCGGGACACCTGGCAACACGAGTCATTAGCGTACTTGCCAATTCTCCAGTTTTTAACAGGAGATTTGTTCAGATAAACATATTTGAGCCCAGTGCTTTATTTCTAAAAAAGGTAGCGGATCTCTAATATTCCGAAGTAATGTCACTCACCCCCTTATTTTTATATATCACACATTTCCAAAATTTCAAGCAATTTCATCTACCGCAAAATAATTTTATTAACATATTTTGACTATGTTTTTTTTTTTATAATAAAATCTAATAGTGAACTGACTAAAAACTTTAAAATCAACGGTGGGGAGTTTTAAGAAAATGTTACACGCCATGATTTTCTTTGTAGTAAAATACAACACGCAGCGCTGTTCAGGTAAGGCTTCCGTACGCAGTGTTTATAAATCACGGCGGGTTCCCACTAATATTTACACATTCACTAAAAATAATGGAAATGCTGCAACACCGCTCCTGTGAGATTTGGCGAAAATTAATCACCGGTTGGAACTACAATGCTAAAAAATTTAAATTAAAAGTAAAATTTATTTATTTCAATTAGAGAAATTTTTTAATTAAAACACGCAAAACTTTTTCAACTGTGTTTCATGAATTTCACCATTCATAATCTCAAATTTCAAAACGTACGCATACGAAATGCTTCAAAACAATTTTAAATCATGCAGAACATATTTCTTCAAAGATCAGTCGAGTGAAATTATTTTATATGAATTAGGAAAATTTTTGACTTGCGACACGGAAAACTTTTCAATTATGAATGACGAATGTCACTCTTCAAAAACTCAAATTTCAATAATTCCTCATACGAATTACTTCAAATTAGTATTAAATCACGCAGAACATGTATCTTAAAAGATCTGTCGAGGGTAATTTCTTTATTTCAATTGATAAACGATTTCACTTACAAACTGCAAAACTTATTGAACTTCATATTTCACACGTGGTCATACAAAAACTCAAATTTCGAATTCTATTCATACGAATTACTTCAAAATAGATTTAAACCACGTGGAACAGGTTTCTACTCCAAACTGTCCAGCAAAATTTAATTATTTCAAATAGCAAATTTTCGAACTTAAAATTCGCAAAGATTTTTAGAGAGAGATTACACAAGTAGATGTTCTTTTACTCACAATTCAAAAAGTACTCATACGAATTACTTCAAATAAAGTTTAAACGAAGCAGAACATTCTTCTGAACATATATGTTGTCTTATATTTTCAAATTTACTGACTGAAAAATTTTGTACTTAAAACTCGCAATACTGAAACTTTCAAAATCGAAATTTTCAGATCAAAACAACAATTTTCAGTTATCTTCAACAATTTATGAATGTTTTATGCAGAAATGCTTCTTTTTATCAAACCTTTCTTCAATAATTTATTATTGATAATCTATTTTTTCTCAAATTGAAAAAACTTTTTAACGGACTTTTCAATTTTGAACAAACAAGCGAGTCGAACTAGAGAGAGACAGCCGGCACGCACCACATAGGCGTAACCAGCGGGGGTGCCCTGGGTGCCCGGGCACCCCCCCGCTTGCGCAGGCTCAAGCACAATTATTTAAAAAAATCGAAATCTACAAAAAAGTGAAAGCAGAGTTTAATTAGTTTAGCAAATTAGTTTGGTTCAGATAACTAACAGCCTAAGTTTTGAACTGTGATTAAAAAAAAAAAAAAAAAAAATCCACGTTCTTTTTTTTTAATTATGTTCTTTATCTTTTTTTAAAACAAGTTGGAAATTGCTCGTCAAACGTGGCAAATGAGGTGCGTTCGTACTATAACTAGTTTTATAATTATTTTTTGCACCCCATATTGTACTGAATGTATATTTTTTTGCGCTTCATAAGTGCATAGTCTGTAACATCATTAAAATGCACTTACAATAATTTTTTCCCCATTCCCCGTAATGTAACGGAAAAATTTTGACTGTCCCTGTAATTAAACTATACATTCGATTTTAATAAAATTTGAAATGGCTCGACAAAATTTTGCAGCAATTATACAGTTAAAATTTCAGACCATTCGGAAGGCTGTAAAATCATTAAAATGCATTTGCAATAATTTTTTCCCATTGGCCATAATGTAACGGAAAACTTTTGGGTGTCCCTGTAATTAAACTATACATCCGATTTTCATAAAATTGGAAATGGCTCAACAAAATTTTGCAGCAATTATATATTAAAAATTTCAGACCATTCGGAAGGCTGTAAAATCATTAAAATGCATTTGCTATAATTTTTTCCCATTGGCCGTAATGTAACGGAAAACTTTTGGGTGTCCCTGTAATTAAACTATACATCCGATTTTCATAAAATTGGAAATGGCTCGACAAAATTTTGCAGCAATTATATATTAAAAATTTCAGACCATTCGGAAGTCTGTAACATCATTAAAATTCACTTGCAATAAATTTTCCCATTGGCCGTAATGTAAAGAAAAACTTTTGACTGTCCCTGTAATTAAACTATACATCCGATTTTCATAAAATTGGAAATGGCTCGACAAAATTTTGCAGCAATTATATATTAAAAATTTCAGATCATTCGGAAGTCTGTAACATCATTAAAATTCACTTGCAATAATTTTTCCCATTGGCCGTAATGTAAAGAAAAACTTTTGACTGTCCCTGTAATTAAACTATACATCCGATTTTCATAAAATTGGAAATGGCTCGACAAAATTTTGCAGCAATTATATATTAAAAATTTCAGATCATTCGGTCGGGTAGTTTTTGCTCTGTTATATGCGGACGGACAGACAGACGGACTGAACGACGACTATAGGTGCTACGTATTTATATAATTACGAACGCACCTAACTAGAATATTTACAAGAATCTGTATTAGTCGTAGTAAGCCAAAAAGCAGATTTTATAATCCCACTTAGACGTCTTTTTTTTTTTTTTTTTTTTTTTTTTTTTTCTCTGGGTGGGGGGAGATTTTTTTAACACCGTTCTTTCTATTGCATATTTCTGCAATTTCATGAGAAATTAACGCAAGTTCTTGACGAGGATAGAAACAGAAATTATTTGCCTCTTTGATTTCGCAGTCTAAAGTCTAGAATAAAGTAAAAAAATTTGAAAGGGAATGCAGATGTGAAACAGTAATTGTAAAATGCGATTAGCCGGGGAAAGGTGGGGGTGCACAGACCCTGCTTCCTTTGAAAATGAGAAATAATAACACAGAAAATTAAAATTAGTCTGAAGTTGGTTGGTTGGTTGAATTTCGTGTTTCGCGACCATATTTTGACATTCGTAAAAGGAATGTGGTTGCAGTCTTTCAAGTCAATACAGTATTTTTTTTCCTCTGAAAATTTTAACGCGTTTTTTGGAGTTTCTTCTCGTTTCGCGGAATTCTTTTGAAACTAGGAAGAGGACCCGGTTTGAATGTTTTAGCCCAGTGCTTTAAATTTTGATGAAATTCGCGACTTTATTCTGCGATCATTACATGATATACAATCTTTGAATTTTTTTTCTTTTTTTTTTTTTTTTTTTTTTTTTTTTTTTTAATCTGGCTTTCACTAGAGAGTCTTTTACTCGGGACGTGGCTGGGGACCTATGAGCCTGGCTTCCGCAAAAGAGTCGGAATAAGTGGAAGAATAAAGGGCTGCGCATGTTAAGCTAAAATTAAATTCAGCTGGAAAATGCACAACGCTACATAAAACGCATTTCCAGCAATTTTCAATCATTCTTTTCAAATTCAAAAATTCAATTTTCAATCTAATAATAAGCTAGAAGTAGGTAGGAGTCGTTCGGTAGCTTCATCGCCCCGAGCTCAACCCTTCCCGCTTTTCGGTGTCTTTAATTTGTGTAATTTCCCTTTTAAATTTGTCCGGTTTCAATTTCTGATTTTTTTTTTTATCTTGCTTCCGCAAAAGAGTCGGACTAGAGTAGAAGAATAAAGGGTTGCGGACGAAGATGATCGTAGTTCTATGTAAGTCAAATGATTTTCCCCAAAATCATTTGACGAAATTCACGTCTTTCTACGCGATTTTTTGTCGAAATCCGCACTTTTCAACACTAACCTTTGACAAAATTCGTGATTTTCACCGCGATCCTTTGACGAAATTGGGATGTCGTTAGCACGATCCTTCGATAAAATTCGTGTTTTCTTTACACGATCTTTTGACAAAATTCGCATTTTCTTTCTGCGATCATTCGACGAAATTCTCTTTTTCACCAGGATCCTTTCACGATTTTTTTTTTTTTTTTTTTTGCGACCTATTCACGAAATTGATTTTTTTTACAGGGATCATTTGTCGAAATTCGCGATAGTTTTGCGCTACAGGTTCGAGAAAATTCTCGATATCTTTCCGTACCAATTAACAAAATCCTCTGCCCTTTTCCGCGACTTTTTGAGGAAATTTGCAACATTTTCTCGTCAATCATTTATCGAAATTCTTGATTATTTTTGCGCAATCTTTGACGAAATTCGCAATTTCTTTCTGCACGATATTTTTCACGTTCGTTGAAGAAATTCTTAAATTTTTCCGGGATCGAGTCACGAATTGATTTTAAGAAGTTCCACAAAAGAAATAAAAATCGAGGACTTATTTTTTTTTTTTGTTAAATACTCTCTGAAGAATCACAGATCTGTGAAAGAATTTTAAGGACGTAAATACTGCACAGCATTTTTTATTATACGGATCTTTCCTTTTCTGTGCACAAATCACGCAACCCCGCACGTTATTTCAAACTCTGCCCCTAAAGAAAACTTCATTACTATTGGAGTTTCACTGGTTGCTTTTTTTTAAACGAACATAGAATTAAAGAAATCTAGGATTGGGTGGGGGTGGGGGTGACTGCATTTGGCAACGTACCCCCCGACCAAGCTACGACCACTTCCGTCTTGAAACAAACGAATCCTAAATTATCGCGATTTTTTTTTCCGAGCCAAATTAAATTTTCAGCTTTCATATGAGAACTGATTTCACATTCTTTCAATTTGAATTTAATCACGGCAATTGCAAAAATTACCGGAGAGTTTTTTATGGTACAAAAAAAGTCAAAAATTTGCCTCAAAGGGCAAAAAACCCCGTTATAAATCGCATTAAAAATTCGGAAAAGCTTAAAGGACATCAGGGAACGAAATTAACTAATTGGGTAAAACATTTAAACCTGATTTCTTTTAGGAACGCGAAAAAAACCCTCTAAAATTAACATTAAAAAATTGTTAGAAATTGAAAAATCGCTCTAAGAATCTCGAAAAAACTTTATTGAAAAGAAGACAAAGTTTATTGGATAAAATATATAAATCGGATTCTTTTTTACTAATTTGAAAAAATTCGCATAAAAAATTAATTTAAAAATTCCAGAAATTGTCTTCGATATGCATGACTTCAGGCAAACAGGTACTTTCCTGCCAAATCTTGCGGCTGTGAGGACTGCATTGTTTTTTCAGAGTTCAGCGCTCTCGCGTATACACACACACGGAGACAGACAAGCACTTATCTTTATTATCAGTCGCATCATGATAGTATAATTTTTATTATCTTGACAAAATTTAGTGTATTGCTTTACCTAATACATTGGACACATTCTGAGGTTAAAACATGAATTATCAATGAATATAGTAATTAATTATAATATTATAATAATTATTTATATGCACTCTCCTCCAAAATTTCTTGGTTCTCCCCCGGTGATCCCTAAGGAGTTATGGAGTCACATTCTGAAAAACTTTCGTGTTTATGTACTTGTGTACAGCATGTATCATCTCAGATTTATCATCCGGCAAAATTTCATCTACAAGATTTTGACATAGATAATGCTAGGTTTACGTCACATGCAATGCCCCTGTGCCTATGGAAGTTTCCAGCAAGGTTAAAGACGTTTTTTAATCTTTGTAAGAAGTTAGGGTGCCAAAAAGTTTTACACTTGTGACCACACTTAAGTCACTGTCTTATTTCACTGCTGCAAGGAGATTTACATATCTTTTTTTTTTTTTTTTTTTTTTTTTTTTACCATTAGATTTAGTTTTGATGTTTTGAACCCCTTCTCACTCCCCCTCACGCAAACAAAAATCGCGTTTGAGCCCTTTTTAAAAGAAATAACACACAATTATGAATTCTAAGAGGAAAACCTGTCTAAAACGGAAATACGGTCGGTTTAATGGGGTTCCGTTTTAGCAGGTTTTACTATATAAGATATTGTTTGTATCAAAATATTCTGGTTAAAAAGTCTGGGCACCCCCCCCGTTCAAAAGGCTGGTTACGCCTATGCACCACGGAACAATTTAACGGAAAAGACCTCAGAGTAAAGATAAGAAGTTATATGACAAGTAATAAATAAAGTTGCTATTGTTAGGCACGTTTAGTTGTTCGATGTTAAAAATTTTTGTCGGGATCAATTATGTGACGTATATCAAGTAGCCACGAAAAAAGATCATAGAAATAACTTGATAAATAAAAAAGTTGCTATTGTTAAGGAAAACCTTAACAATTATGAAAAATGAAAGTTTATGGAAAGGGACGAGATAAGCATACGTTAAATAATGTGGTATTAAAGTCACTTTTATAAGTTTTCTATTAAATGATTCCCTAAAGACGCCAGAAACCTTAAATGATTTTCAATAATTAATTTTAAAAAGAACTGGTAGTTATTTCATTAGTTTAACGCATTACTATTACATTTCCCATAGAGAAAAAACCGTGGTCAGAAATAGCGTTGATGGTCCTTAAAGGGCCAAGTCTATATTTAACACGAAACAAGAAATTGCACATCACAAAGCTCATCTTTTCCTTCAGTCAATAAATTTTAATTTATTAACATTAGAGAAAGCTGGTGTTGGCTGAAAGCAAACAAAATGAATTGCGCAATCCATGAATACAATTCTGAGAACAAGCAATGAAAATTTAATTTTAGAGAAGTCTAGTAGTGGTAAAAAGCAAACAATTATTGCATAATCAGACCATCCAACGGTTTTTAAGAAAACGGAAGTTAAAGTTGGCAAGGTACCAAGATTTAAAAATTAATTTAAGAAAGTGGGTAGGCTAGAATGTTTCTAAGCCACATAATATCAGCTTAAAAATAGTTAAAAGCATTTAACAAAAAAGAAAAAATATGTAAAATCAAGTTTTAATGATGGGGAATAACCCATGTACACTACCATCGAAGAAAAAATTTAAATTTAGTAATAATTAGCAGAGTTACAGCTCAAGTAATGACATTAAACATCCTAAAGTACATCTTTTCCTTCACTCGATGAGATTCAAGTTTTACTTTTAGAAAATTCTGGTAGTGGCTGAAAGCAAACTAAATGAATTGCGCAATCCTCAAATGAAAACAAAATGATTAAGTAACGGTCTGGTATTGGAGTTGGCTATCTGCCAGGAAAAAATTTTAAGAAAAGTATTTTATAATAATTGGCAATAATTAGCTTCCTAATTAACTTAGAGGCTTAAAATTTCAGATATATGTTAAGAAAAATATTTAAGACTATGGGCCAAAATTTTATAACAATTGAATAATCAGCTAATGAGTTATTAAGAAAAATAGTGTGGCGCCGGAGCGGCTGCAGTACATTCTGACATCACAATGATAAAATATTTCATTCTTTCTATATTAAATTAGACACAGAAAAATCCTAATAAACATGAATTTGCACATCACAAAGCCCATCTTTTCCTTCAGCCAATAAAATTTTAATTATTAATATTAGAGAGAACTGGTAGTGGCCGAAAGCAAACAAACGACTGGGCAAAACATAACATTTATCAAGACTCCTAAATTAAAGAATTTTAGAAATTTAAGGAAAAACTGGTTATGCAAAACAATAAATTATGACTGCCATCCTCCAAGGACACTATCAATTAAAAATTTCTGATTACTTAATTACCAGGTATTAAATGAAGTAGTGGATATATAGTAATTAGTATACATGATTATATCAAAACTGATGTTAGCGAGATGACAGATTCTCAACCAGTCAATAGTGACAATTATAAGAACAACATTACAATACATTTTTAACTACATGGACTGATCAATTCCGAACATATCAATAAAATCCGCGAAAACCTACTAATTTTAACTTTAACAAATTAATTACAAAGATAAGAAGTTATATGACAAGTCTATGGACAGGGCCGAAAGTAGCCTTTTTTGCAACCGGGGCAAACATGGATTTTGGCGCCCCCCCCCCCCTCCTTCGCAAAGTAAATTTACAAAGACACGTAGTTTCTAATAGCCGACTTATTTTAAAATTTAAAATATGTAATACTGAACTATGCAAACAGCTTTGTGAAATATTGATTCATTAAAACCTTGAAAACAGGGAATTGAATACGGAATAAAATAAGATTTCGCCTTATAAAGGATCCTACTACCATATCATCCTTAGATTCTTCTATATGCTTTGGCATACTCCAGGCAGGAAGATTTTAAACAATACCGTGCTAAACATATGCATGAGAAAAATCGACAACCAAAATCTTCATTTGGCGCCCCCTTCTCCCCCCCCCCCGTTAGTTTCGGCCCTGCTATGGAAAAGACAGAAGGGACAGATGAACTGGCCGAAAAGGAGTAACAGAAAAAGAAATAAAAGGGAATAAAAAAAGAAAAGTGCCCAGCTAAACTGATGGCATTGAGCTCACAGGCTATTCACACTAATTTTACATTATACTCTTATTTTACAGAATAATGCCGCTCAAAAAAGTAAGTGAAGGGGGATTAGCCCCCGTTTCCCCCCTTTATACTTAACCAATGAACCTACAAATCTAATCAGGGAAGTTCCTTAACATAATAAACCGGTATACCAAATTGGAGCAAATCAAATAATTCTGTATGAAAAATTCATTTATCTAAATAAAGGGGTTTCACTAGCCACCCTTTTTCCCTTTTATCCTTAAAAAATGAACCCCTTAAAACTAATCAGGAAGCAACTTAACATAATAAACCGGTATACCAAATTTGGAGCAAATCTAATAATCCTGCATGAAAAACCCATTTATCTAAATTAAAGGGGGTGGACTAGCCCCCCTTTTCCCCCTATATCCTTAACCAATGAATCCCCTAAACGAATCAGGGAAGCTCCTTAACATAATAAACCGATATACCAAATTTGGAGCAAATCGAATAATTCTGCATGAAAAACCCGTTTATCTAAATTAAGGGGGGTAGACTAGCCCCACTTTCCCCCTTTATCCTTAACCAATGAACCCCAAAAACTAATCAGGGAAGCGCCTTATCAGAATGAACCTAGAACGAAAATTTGAAGCAAATTGGATATTTCTATCAAGAGTTATCGCGTTACGTACGTACATACGTACATACAGAACCGGCGCGCGGCGGGCACATAAGTTCTCCGGCTTTGATAGCCTGTGAGCTAAATAAGCAATTAAAAAGATAACTAAAGCAACATTACTGAAAGGGACAAAGAACAAATTTCGAAAACAAACCAACGGGCAGCAAAATGGTTACAAAGGGTCAGGTGAGGGAAGGGGACTATTAAAATAAACAATTTCGAAAATCCAACAATTAGAAAATCTGTGCAAAAAGGCCACTTCATGAAAAAACCAAATCAGAAGATGAAAACCAAAGTGGAAAATAAATTTAAGTAAAGAGGGGAAGTGGGATTTCAGTCCTGCATCGCTTTCAAGTGCTAGGATAGACCCTAACTCCTCGAAGTAGCCATGGGAACCAGTGTTGAATTCACTTTTCTCCGGGAGGAATTTCTGTAGCTCCGGGGTGGGGGGGGGGGACATTATAGAGTTCCGTTGGGGAAATTGCAATTTTCGACCATTGAAAACACAAAACCTATAATCTTCCGGGGGGGGGGGGGGGAACCAACACTAGTAACAGCGCAAAAACTGCCCAAGCGAATGATTTGAAATTTAATAGATAGAAATGTTGCAAATTTTGTGGAGTCCATTCAAATTTTATGAAAATTGAATCAATACTTAAAAAGATATTAATAAGTTTTCTTCATTCTATTAAATCCTATCAAACGTAATGAATTCAATGATATCCCGTGATAGGTAGTGATTCTAGGTTTCCATGGTGATAATTCTATTAAATCCTATCCTACGCAATTAGTTCAATGATATCCCAAGATAGGTAATGATTCTAGGTTGTCATGATGATGACGTCCTATTGAAGATGGAATCCAATTATTTCCGTATTATGGAATTTAATTTATAGAATCGTCACAAATTTTGTATTCATACCTTTTTGTATAAGAGTGCAACAGCTATTGCACCAAGATCTGAATATTTATAAAACTAGTTATAGTACGAACGCACCTCATTTGTCACGTTTGACGTACAATTTCCGACTTGTTAGTTTTTGTTGCCGTATTTTTAAAAGTAATGGAGCAAGAATAAAAAGATTTATCAATAGATTAGAAGTTAATATTTGGTATTTTTATGTTAGTCTCGCATTCACCAGATTTAAATGCATTTGCAATTATAAGTCATTTCTAAGCAGTCAAATTCTAAGCATTGCATTAAAGCTACCACTGCACGGTGTTTGATTTACCGATTCTAGCTGGCCAAAATTATTTTTGGCGTCAATGTAGTCGCATCGTCACGAAATTAAAAAATGTTATTGATATTCACTATTGAATGTTAGGTATTGCAAAATCTTGCGTGTAGCAGTCATAATTTCGTTACAGGGACATTATAAGTATTTCATTTCATTACGGCCAATGGGGGAACATCGTTTGCGGTGGTTTTTAATGATGTTTCATAATTTCAAACACTTTGAAAATTTATATACATATCTATGAAGTGCACTACAAGATGATTGCTATAGAATAGGGTATGGATAGCATTTATCGATCATTTACTGGGACACTAAAAAAAAAAAAAAAAAAAAAAAAAAAAAAATTGTTACATTACGGTCTATGGTGAAAAATTTTTTGTGGCGTATTTTGTTCATGTTACGCTATTTCAAAAGTATCTGAATTGATCTTTGAATTAAATCTCTGAGGTGCTCTATAAGATGCTTACTATTGAATAGGATGCGCCATTCATCTTTCATATACAGGGACACACAAAATAAATGTTATATTTTTCTCTGTATGAACAATAATGATGGAAGTGCGTTTTCAGTTGTGAAACACTTTTTTAAATTATAAAATTGCATACTGTTTAGTGTGTATAAATTCCATAAATCATATACAGGGCTGCACAAAACATGTGTACATTTCCGTTTATTGACGGAAATTGCTGACGATGAATTTTCAACTGTGTTATGCACTCAGTAGCTGTTTACAAATTATTACTTAGACATCGTATTTCACGTTATTAATCCCTTAACAGTGTCGCCCGAACTGGATTCGGGCAAGAAGACTTTGCTTGCTTCGTTACTAAAATTTTTTTGTTACCACTAATTTGTAACTGTAAATTTATCTTTATTCATTGTCAGATATTTTTCGATTAAGTAAAGCAGATATTTTAGAATGGAATAAGTGGTGTTTAGCCCATATTTTTAATTTATGTTGTAAGAAAAAATATGTCACTGTTAAGGGGTTAACCCCTTCACGGTCGCTTAATATTTGAAAAAACCAACAAAACTGTACCTACTTTTTTTATTACAGAAATTGAATAATTATAAGGTTTCTAAATAAAATATGCAATTAGTTTATTTTTAAGCCGAAAAAACAATATTTTATAGCCATATTCATATTTGTATAAAAGCCATCATGCGAGAATTATGTGTCTTAACCTCTTAAGCTCCGCCTCCGATAAATGTAGGTTACTTTTTTTTATTATTCAGATTGTTTGATTCCCACCACCGTAGTTTACGGCAGATAAAATGATGCGAAAATAAAGCCATTTACACTATTTAAAAAAAACTGGTGGGAGTCAAACAATCTGAATTAAAAGATAGTAGCCTACATTTATCGAGGGCGGAGCTTAAGACACATAATTCTCGCATGATGGCTTTTATACAAATATGAATATGGCTATAAAATATTGTTTTTTCGCCTTAAAAATAAACTAATTGCATATTTTATTTAGAAACCTTATAATTATTCAATTTCTGTAATAAAAAAAATAGGTACACTTTTGATGGTTTTTTCAAATATTAAGCGACCGTGAAGGGGCTAATATTCCAGTTATCATCAGAAAGGCTTGGTTCATCAGAATACATATCAAAATGACAAAAATATTACAAATCTATGACAAATCTATGGCAAATTATAGATCGTACAAATCAAACCTGAGTGCTAATATTCAAAGACTTCAAATGGAAATTCCAGTTCAATTTTTCTGGTTTCAGAAGTTTTTTCCAGCAATTAAATCTCCAGCCAGAGAATATGACGGGCACGAGAAATAACGAAAACCTCAGCCCGAAATATTGACGGGAGCGAGAATTAAGGGGTTAAGCTTATGAAGTTTTATTATCGTGATCCGAATGCGTTGAAAAATGTTTCATAATCTGATTGACGCATAATTTTGTGTTCTTCTTGATCATTTTGGAACCTTATGTAAAGAGTGGTAATCAAAAGAAATCATGAAAAAATGCCTACAATATGTTTTGCATTGTATAAATCTGAATTCGTCTGGATCAATTTTGTAACAACTCGAAATTTGCAGCCAAGTAATATATTTTACATCATTTTAACCTGAGATATCTACATACAACTGGCAATTTTTGTCGACCTTTGGTCATAAATTTAAACATGTGCTATAATTATAATTAAAATATAATGCAATAATAAAATTATAATGCATTATAATTTTCCTTTAAAAGAAAAATATTTTCAACCAAATTCACATTTTCGTTAAATTTTAAATCTTTTTGCCGTTGCATAATGGTGCAAAAGTTTATTTATATGATTAACTTAAATTATGCTGTCTTTGATTTAAAAAAAAAAAAAAAAGATACTTGAACAAAAATTTCAAAAATTTATTTAGACTAAATAAGTTAAACCATTCTAATTAAATTTAAAAAATCAAAAACCCGACTGCGTAAAAGATTTTTCATTGCACAAATCTTTCGTTCAGTACATCTGGACTTACGTCACGGTATACTTGACTCTCTTTTTTTGTAAATTAAGCGCCAGCCTGGCTGGGTTTCGACTAATTAGTCCAAGCATATTAAAATAAACACAGTTGCAGCTCGGGTTGCAACAGGGACTATGTTAACTGTTTTTTAATCAGTAATCATTACTCAGAAATATATCGGAAATCGGACAAAATCCTTACCCGGGAACATCACTATAAATGAATTTCAAAATGGCGCTCTGATAGTAGGAGAGCTGTTGAACATTTTTGAGTAGGTATTTGAGGCACCCTGAAAATTTGTGCAACACTTCTTTTGTAATGGCTGAATACAAAATCGAATGTCTGCCTGAAGGATCGTGGCCCAAAAACTGTGCCAGACACGTGTCAAGTGCCATTTTTTGACTACCCAAAGAAGGTATTTGAGGCACGCTGAGATTGAGACAGAATAATACTTATACTTAGCAAAAAATATTTTGAAAACGACACACTTTAGTCGGCACAAAAACTGTGCCAGACAAGTCTCAAGTGCCATTTTTGGCAAAATGATCCAAATTGCTTCTAACTCAATACATAATTGATTGATCAAAAAATGGAAAACACAGTTCGATTCCTGGTCAGGCTTTCCAATTTTATATCTTTCCGTTAAAAAATGAATTTGTAAATGTGTCAGAACGTTTTGAGCTTGCTGAGCAGAGCAGTTTTGAGAACAGCCTTAATTTCTCATGAAATTGCAGAAACATGCATTAGAAAGAACGGCGTTAAAAAAAAATCTCCCCCAAACAAAAGACGTCAAAGTGGGATTATAAAGCCACCTTTTTGACGGACTATGACTAATACGGATTCTTGTAAATATTCTAGTTTTAAAAAAGATAAACAACATAATTTTCTTAAAAAAAGAAAGAAAGAAAAAAAAACGTGGGTTTCTTTTTTTATCACATTTCAAAACTTAGGCTGTTTGTTTTCTGAACTAAGCTAACTTGCTAAACTAATTAAACTCTGCTTTCAGTTCTTTTTTTCTTTTGTAGATTTCGATTTTTAATTTTCGATTCACCCAGGGCACCCCCCTTCCCTGGTTACGCCTATGTTCTAAAAGGGAAAATTCCTTATACGAGTAATTCCGCTTTCATAGATTTCATTGTATACGATTGTTGTGTTTGTTTAGTATAGAAAACTTAGTAAAATGGGATCGCAAGAGACCGGAGAAATATTCCGTTTAAAATTATCGTCGTTAATTTTCGTCTTTGCAGGGTATGCTTACCGTAGGCACAGCGAAATTTTTAAGTTTAAAATAGTATTCCGTTATAGATTGGTTTTAGTTTAAAAGGTTTTTTTGTTTATGTCCTGATGAGTAATGTAGTCGAATTAAACAATGTTTAAGCTATAGGCAGAGGCAGTGCTTAATTTGCGCCTTATTTGCTTGTATTTAAAAATTA
Organism: Maratus speciosus; assembly: GCA_963932465.1. Taxonomy (NCBI): domain Eukaryota; kingdom Metazoa; phylum Arthropoda; class Arachnida; order Araneae; family Salticidae; genus Maratus; species Maratus speciosus. The sequence continues at coordinate 652,544,903 of OZ010787.1, read as the reverse complement.
GTCAGAATTCACCGGAGCTCATAAATACTGCGCTCAGGAGCCCAGATTAAAAGAATTTCCAAAAAAACGGAAGCCTAAATATCTTTCTTTGCTTACGAAAGCACTTACATAGTATGAGGCGTTGGGTGTCGTGCGCATAGGAGCATATTTCTATCTAGACTTCAGAACTGTAGACTCAATGGTCTTCGAACGGCGACGAGAAGTGCCAGAATCTGAATGAACAGAACCGTATCTTACTGCTCTTACTCGTGGTCGTGTGGCGTTTAGTCTGTTTTTTGTTCTTGTTTAAAAAATATTCTTACTGGTGAACATCTTACCTCCAGCAGGTGCTTAATTTTTGCCTAAGCTCACAGGAGCGGAGCTGCGGCACTTTTATTTTTAGTAAATATTTAAGTATTAGTAGGAATCCATCGTCACTTATAAATACTGCGTACCGAAGCCTTACCTGAATAGCGCTGTGTGTTGTTTTAATAGTTGATACAAAAAAATCATACCAAGTAGGATTTTGTCAGAATTCTCCGCTCCTGATTTTAATGTTTTTACCTAGTTCATTTATTAGATTTTATCATATAAGAATGCATATCAATATATTCAAAGTACCGGGTGTCCCAAAAAGGACTGACTGATTTTAAAATTCAATAGCTTGCAAACGGTGACAGATATTTAAAAAATTCCTGCAGGAGGTTTATGCATAAGGTCAAAAGTTTTATTACAGTGATTTTCGATTTTAGTTCGAATTACAAACAATAGATGGCGCTGTAAGCAATAGTCGCTAAATACAGGCTCGATTTTTGGTCCTTTCTCTTGTTCTATGCGGAAAAAGGAGATGGAAATGTATTATCCGGGCCACGAAGTACCAAAAATCGAGCCTGAATTTAGCGTCTATTGATCGCAGCGCCATCTATTGTTTGTAATTCGAACTAAAATTGAAAATCACTGTAAAAAAACTTTTGACCTTATGCATAACCCTCCTCCAAGAATTTTTTAAATATCTGTCACCGTTTACAAGTTATTGAATTTTAAAATCAGTCAGTCCTTTTTGGGACACCCGGTATATTAATACATTTATTTTTCTATAGACGAAATTGATTAAAATTTTTCAAATAAAGTATCTAATATGAATATTAAGGATCTTGGGAAGGGGGGAGGGGCATTACGGATATTATTACTGCAGAGTATTGGAGCTCCGGTATTTTTCCCTTGGAAATTACGCCCTTGACAGAGGTTGTACACTAAAGAGTATACGCTATAGCTATGGAGGATATACGTACTCTCTTAAAGATTCCAGAATGTATTCAGCGTATACTCTCCACTGCATCCCTGGTCTGGTCCCCGATTTAGATGTCGTTGTCCCCGTTTTCGTCTTCCCGCCCACGCTGCTGATCTCCCTACCTAGTGTTGGATCTGTCAACAGTAGCTATAGTGATCAAGTCTTAAAAAGATGAAAGACTCGGTTGTTTTTCTTTAAATTTTCAATGTTTTAAAAACTTAAAAAGAGTAAGGAACAGCATGATACATATGAAAATTTTAAAGGGATTGTGTATTCCGAAAAATAGGGCGCCCGCGCAATAATTTAATGGGACATGTATTTCAGAAAATACTGTCAATGTGAGCGTTTTGAACCTAATTTCCGGAGGTGACAGCGCGAGAAAAGGGAAAAACCTGTCGTCACGTGACAAAAATTGCTTGAAACCCGATAAGTGATTTATTTATCAGAAAATGGAAAGCATAATTCGATTCCCAAACGCTTCCATAGTCAGGCCTGTTCTTTTTGTGCCATTAGGTTTGAAAATGAGCCGGAATTTTCTCGCTGTTGAGCAGATGTTTTGAGAAACGCCTTAAAAGGAGAGTGCTAGAAGTCACTAAAAAAAAAAAAAAAAAAAAAAAAAAAATGGTTTAAATGTATGGATTATCTAGACAAATCCATTCATAATCTATACATGAACATATCCGTGTAAGTGAAAATTCCGCGAAAATGTCTTTTTAAAAGCCCGCGAAGTCATTTTTCAATCACCATAGGAAATCATTATAAGTGCTCCCAGAAAATCCCTTTTTTTAAATTCATATTCTGAATTAAAATTTATACTTAACGCGTGTTAATTGCGTTGTATGTAACATGTATCGATTCCTTGTAAAAAGAGCTTTAAAACGACACCAATTGTTTGCATTTGGGTTAAGTATTAGCAAAGTTCTGAATAATTATTTGCATTAATTAATGTGTGACCACTCTGTCTATTAACGCTCCAGAAAAAGCTTACACTGAAACATTTCATCAAAAAAGTGCAGCTGCGAAAAAAAAAAGTCATAATTATTATAAATAATTAGTAATATCTCTGCTAATAATGAACCTAAATGCATAAAATTAGTGTCATACAAAGTTGTAGATATGTTTACATACAAAGTGATCGGTGCACGTTAAGTATGAAAATTTTCAATAATATGACGAAACAATAAAGAGCGTTGATATCGGAGGAATTAAAATTGAAATAATCATTTGTTGCCGGTAAAATTATTGAAAAAATTTTCGCACTATAAATAGCGCAATCGGGTATGGTGTTGTAAGAAAGACAGGTGGATGGTACGAGATGGTTTGGAATCTTACCTCTGCCTAGTCTTTCACCTTTTTACCCTCTTCGAGCTTTAAATATTTTTAAAGAATTTTCTACAAGGGCCAATGAATTATAAATTACTACAAGAGGTTTTAAAAGGCCTTAAATAATAGGGTCTAGACAAACATTTTCTTTTAATGTACGTTATTTATTTAAAAATGACCAAAATTTTAGCATTATTTGAGATAAGTTGGGAATTTTCGCTAACGCAGGTGGTAATAAGTGCTGAGTTGTAATTAAAGAAAAAGAAAAGAAAAAAACATAAGCATGATATAAATTAAAAATATTTTTTCAAGTTTAAAAAGGATTTTTAGAAATACCTAAGGCAATCGAATAGCGTTTCTCATTCCTCTATAAACATAGACAGTAAAAATGTCTCAAACGGAAGGCTGCTTTAAACAGAAAATTTTCATGGTCCCGGAGATAAGAATGCTGGGCATTTATACAGTAAAACCTGTGAAAATGGAATCGCTAGGGGCCGAAAAAAAAGTGTTTAAACCTATTCCCCTTTTGTCCGGCGCATTAAAAAAAAAAAAAAAAAAAAAAAAAAAAAAAAAAAAAAAAAAAAGCATACGTATGATATAATTTTTTTTTTTTCAGTTTAGAAAAGGATTTTTATGAATACGTAATGCAATCGAATAGCATTTTTTATTCCTCTGTAAGAATAGTAACCGTTTTAACCCTTGGTTTTCGTAATTGGGTAAACCATAGTGGTATTTAAAACTAAAATAAATACACTAGATAATTTTAAAATTAAAATTCCAAAATTTTTTCAACGAATATAGGTCTCAAGTGGTTCTCCATTAATAATTTGAGTAATAATTTAACCCTCTGCGGCCTGTTTAACCCTTTAAAGTTATTTATTTCAATTCTCATAGAATTTTTTGTGGAAAATTTTTAAGACAAAACCTCAAATATCTCGCTTCCTATGGGCCGTAGCGCCTAAAAATGTGTCCGAAATTAGCTCTGCGGTGCCTAAAGAAACTTTTCCTCCCGCATCTTTTGGCACCCTCCGTTTTATTTTATCTCTCATAGGGGCCCCGGCACGGGGGGCAGTATGGGACAGCTTTTTACAATTGCGTGTATTTCAGACTGTTTACTATCCGAACGTCTCAAAATTTATAACTTAAATATATCTTGACCTTTTTAGGGTTTCGTTCATCTGACGAAATCCCATTCATCTCGCTCCTCTGTCTGTCTGTCCGTCCGTCTGTCTGTCCGTCACAGAGCCCGTTCTCAGAAACTAGAGATGTTGGAGACTTGAAATTATGCATACTTATAGCTGAACACCACACATCATACGACAAATCATAAAATTTTGAAAAAGTCGTACATTTAACCCTTTGGGCTCCCAAATGTGTATTTTAAACAATTCTTTCTAAGTGAGCCCCTATTTAGGTTGGAGGCGTGAAATTTTGCGTACTTATAGCTGAACACCATCATGAGACAAATCATAAAATTTTGAAAAAGCCGTACATTTAACCCTTTGGGCTCCCACATGCGTATTTTAAGCAGTTCTTTCTAACTGAGCCCCTTATTAAATTGGAGATTTGAAATTTTGCATACTTACTGCAGAACATCTGAGGCCAGGCAGCAAATCATAAAATCTTGAAAAAGTCTTACGTTTAACCGTTTGAGCTACCACTTATGTATTTTAAGGAATTCTTTCTGAAAAAAATTGAATTTTCGTGCATAAGTCGAACCACATATCTGGTATCTTGAAAAATGACTTGTAATCGAGAATAAAAAAAATTATAAATTTTCATTAAATTAGTAAACTTTTTCACGTTTCTAATCAGATTTTTTTTTAATTCAACGTTTTAAAACTGTATAATTATGTAAAACCGAAGAAGCTTAAACTATTTTGAAACCTATTCACATGAATTCAATGATATTTTAAAAAGAAAAAATTCTTTCAAAAATCTATTGAGCCTTATTTACAAGGGTAAACAACTTCTTAGACTGCCAAAATATGGTACTTCTTTGCATTGTAGGACTTTTAGGAGAGATATCTAGAAGCACCCTCAATTTGAACTCTTTAAGGGGATTAAAATGTTGAAAGGAATGACCCTGTATTAAAGGGAATTCTGTCGCAAGAATAATTGAGTGTAGAATAATAACAGGGTCATTCATGTTGAGCTTTTTTTGTCACTCACAGGGGTATGACCACTGTCCGCTTTTATCTCTCATGTGATTACTTAAGACTTGCCCATTCGCCGATTATCTGCGATTTTTTTTTTATTTTTATTTTCTCGTGTATAAGTCGACCCCTGATATTCATCTCCCAAATTTTGTTTAAAATTCTTCGAATTATACACGAGTGTATACAGTAATCAAAGTTACTTTTCGACATAGTCACAGTGAATATCGAGACATTTGTCCTGCCGGTGAGCGAGTTTTCCAATACCTTCTTCAGAGAAAGTTGCCGCCAACGTGTTGAGATAGGTCCCCAAGGCGTCTTGAAGATTTTTGTGGGACTGAAGAGCTGCTCTCCCCCCCCCCCCCACAACACACACACACGACCTGTCTTCAGCTCTCGTACACAGTCACTCTGTGTCACGCCGAACGGATGGCCCAACAGCTTGTTTCGGAATTTCAATGGGAAGTGCTCGATCACCCGGCGTAGAGCCCACATCTGGCACCGGTTAGCTTTCATCTTCTTCCAGAACTGAAGACAAGTGTTGGAGGACAACGCTACCATACCAACAAAAATCTTGAAGACCTATCTCAACCTTCTGTGAAGAGGGTTTTGGAAAATTCTCCCAGGGGCATGACAAACGTATCAATCTTCACTGAAAAGTAACTTAGATTGCACTTGAGTACTGGTTATAAAACCATTTTGTTATTCACACTTGTTAGCTCACAGAATGTCAAAGCTTGAGATCTAATGTGCCCGCAGGTTCTGTATGTACGTATGTATGCATGTACGTAACGCGATAACTCTTGATAGAAATATCCGATTTGATTCAAATTGTTTTTCTAGGTTCATTCTGATAAGGCGCTTCCTGATTAGTTTTGGGGGTTCATTGGTTAAGTATAAAGGGGGGGGGGATACGGGAGGCTAATCCCCCTTAACTTAGATAAATGGGTTTTTCATGCAGAATTATATGGTTCGCTTTAAGTATGGTATACCGGTTAATTCTGATAAGGCGCTTCCCTAATTATATTTGGAGGTTCATTGTTTAACTATAAAGGGGCTAACGGGGGGCTAATACCCCCTTAATTTAGATAAGTGTTTTTCTATCCGATTTGCTTTAAATTTGGTATACTGATTTATTCTGATGAGGCGCTTCCCTGATGAGATTTGGAGGCTCATTGGTTAAGTATAAAGATGTGAAACAGGGGAGGGGTTATTCCCCCCCCTTTATTTTTTGAGGGCATTATTCTTTGAAATAAGATTATAATATACAATTAGTGTGAATAGCCTGTGAGCTCAATGCCATCAGTTTAACCTGGTACTTTTCTTTTTATTATTTTTATTTTACGGCCCATCGGAGGTTGAAAAAAAAATAGCCCTCTTACATATAATTTTTAGTTATTACTTAATGTCAATTATTGAAATAAAACAGTATGTCTTCCTTAGTTTGTTAAATAATCCGTGAGTTTTAGCGCATTATTTTACTTTCAATATACAAGAAGAAAGTATTGGATTCTTGAAAAACTTCAACTTAAAACTTTAATAACCGGTTTTCGACATTTTAGAAGATTCTGTACGTAATTTGATTTGATTTTTTGTAAGGAAAAGTAAGTGTGTACGTATAGGACAGAAATTTTCTGGATACTCTAGCTCATGAATGACTGCACGGGATTTAATAAAATTTAGATTCATTTAGACCGTGGCATAAATAGATGATAAAATTTTGGTGTATATCGCCCAACAGTTGGCGCTGCTATGTTGTATTTTCCACAATTTGTAAATAGCTATATCTGAAGAACTAATGGATGAAGTTTGGTGAAACTTCATATTATGTTAGACTTAGTATCTATTACTATAGAAGTTTTCGCTGCAATGATAAGAAGTGAAAAAAGAATATTGCTGTTATACACTTCATTTAATCCTACGTAAGTAATGCTTATGTTATATGAAACTTGTTTTAATTAGATTTAACTTGTAATGTCATCATGCAGATTGGTCTAAAACAAGTTATTGATATAAAACAAGTTATTTTTAAATTAAGAAATTGATAAGGCACTGCCTAAATAAAAAATTTCAAAAACTTCGATTACATATAATACACTCACAGAAAATCCCGTCAAGACGGAAGTGGAAGAGACCTGAAGGAAGTTTCGTTTTATTTAAATTTCCGTCTAAACAGGTATAATTTTATGGTGTTCATTTCGTCGTCACCCAGAAACTCTTCCCTTTGAGACTGATTCCGTTGTAGAAGTTCTGTTAGTTCTGTGTCAGGCTTTCCCTATACATATACAATCGCAAGGGACAGAAAAAGTCTTTTTCAGACAGGATTCTGTCTTATCAGATTTAATTGTAGGGTTATTTTTCTTCCGGACAATGAAAAGTTTCCTTTTAAGATAGGATTACGTTAGACAGATTTTACAGTATATATAACATAAATATGTATCTGTATTCTTAAAAAATAAAAAATAAAAATAAAAAAAGTTGCTGCCGTTTTTGAATTGACCGTGTCCCAACCACTTTATCAACTACTGCAAAAACTATTGCATTTAAAAACATGAAAAGATAGTTTTTTTTACAGAAGTGCATGATACACATGCTAAAGTAAACTGTTTTTAAATCGAAGAATTATTTTAAGCACTGTTCAATGTTGACATCGGCCAAGATGGTTCAGACTACGTAAGTTTTATAGGATAAACTATACATATCAATTTAACCAACTTTTTCAGGAACATGATTGACTAGTTTGTAGTATGCAGTTCATTTTTAGGTAGATTTCGTATGAAATACTACCTATTGGGATCGTTTCTATGTTGGAATTTCTGAAAAATTTTTGCAGATCTACACCGATCATGACCCCTAGAACAAAAAACCACGTTCAGTAAAAAACTTTATCTATTTATCTATCTATCTGTATCACTTTCTTCTGGACACGATAACTTTCGCAATTCTGCACAAACCTCTTCCAAACTGATACATAAAATCAAGCGGCATAAAATCTCGGTCAAGTTCGTTAATGGGCAAAATCGGACCAAGGGGATGGAAATAGGGAGGGGTTTTGTGAAAACCGAAAAACCCCCATAACTTCTTAATTTTTGTACATATCAAATCTGTTTAAAGTTTTTATTACTTTTAAAAATAGCGCCAAAAATTTATGCATCACAGATTTTTGATAAAATTAAAAATGGGCTCAATATTGTCTTAATATTGTCTTCAACATTTATACAGACAAGTTTTTGATAGGACCAATTCTTACAGCAAAAACAAATTAAAAATACATAGCGGTTGAAGAAAAAAAATCATCTTATTAAGGGTGTATTCAAATCCAAACTGCTTATTTTCTGACTCATTTTACAATTCATTTTTGCTCTCAAATGCATCCAATTGGTAGATTCTCTTATTCAGAAACTATATAATGTACAGTAATGATCGATTTTTTGATAGAGGCAGAATATATTTCAAAAAATGATGTCAAAGTGGGCATTTTGAACAGAATTTCCCGAAGCGATTGTGTTAGAAACGAAAAATATTGCCCTACTGAGAAAATAATTGTTTATTAATCACGTTTTAATTAACTGAAAGAAAAATAAAAACACAGGTCGCTTATAAATCTTTTCAAAAATCACGTCAGCATGTTTCATATTTTTTTTTATTAGAAATGAATCTGAAAATGTGCCAGAAAATTTCGAGTTGTTGATCATGGAAAAGTATTTTTTTTTAATACCGCCTTAACATGATTCAGATAAAACCAGCTATTATAAAAAAATGAAATAAAAACTCGTCAAAAGCAGACAGGTAAAACTGTTGAAGTGGATTTATATCTAATCATGATTTAGTTTTTGTTGGTGAAATTAGTATACTTAACTTCGAAATCTACCTCTGCCTGTAGGCCGGGCCGGCAGGGATTTTTTTTTTTTTTTAATTTGGCTATTTTTTTGGGACGGGAATGGAGGTGTTTATTTTTAAAACAAAAATCTGTTGCCAGATTTTTCAAATAGTCGTTTTTTGTTTGCCGTTGCCATAATTTAAAAACCGATAGTATTTCCAAACAGTGTATTTTCAATTATATAGAATATACACGTGAACAACGGAAATGAAATAAAACTTTAAAATAAATAAATAAAGTGCAGAAAGTACTTAATGGTAAAAATGACCTCATATTTAATTCGAATTGTACAGTCGTGGGCAAAATAAGTACACCCCCCCCCCCCCCATGCTATATCTCTGCAACAAATTACTGTAGAAAAAGGTTTCTGGTAACAAACGATTGGAAATAAAGCCTATTTTTAAATGATGTATATAAAATTGTCTTAGGGTGTCATCTACATATCAAATAGTTTTTACTCGTGGTCGTGTTACGTTTACTCTCTCCTTTATGTTCGTGTTTGAAAAATTTTCTTACTGATGAATTTCTGTAATTTTTTCTTAGTGTAATTTTTGTTGTTATCGCTTCTCGAACTTTTGACTAAGATCAATTTTAGTCGATTTTTGACAGGTCATTTAGCCAAAGGTTCCAGAAAGCATCAGCAAATTTATTTTTACGAGTTTATTTTGCTTTGAAAGAATAAAATGTTTTATCATTGTGATTTCAAAATGTACTGCAACCGCTTTGGCGCCACATTATTTTTCTTAATAACTCTTTAACTAATTATCCAATTATTATAAAATTTTGGCTCATAGTCATAAATATTTTTCTTATCATATATCTGAAATTTTGAATCTCTAGGTTAATTACAATGCATAATATTGCTCATTATTATAAAAATGCGTTTCTTTATTTACCTGGCTGATAGCCAACTCTAATTCCAGACTGTTACCAGATCATTTTGTTTTCATTTATGGATTGCGCAATTCATTTAGTTTGCTTTCAGCCACTACCAGTATTTTCTAAAGTTAAAAATTAAATTTCATCGAGTGAAGGAAAAGATGTACTTTAGGATGTTTATTGTCATTAATTGGGCTGTAACTCTGCTAATTATTACTAAACTTAAATTTTTTCTTCTATGGTAGTGTACATGGGTTCTACCCCATCTTTAAAACTAGATTTAAAAAAAAAAATTTCTTTTTTGTTAATTGTTAATAACTGGTTTTAACTGTTATTTTGTCGCTTAGAAACATTCTAGCCTACCCACTTTCTTAAATTCATTTTAAAATCTTGGCACTTTGCCAGCTTTAACTTCGGTTTTCTAAAAACCGTTGGATGGTCTGATTGTGCAATAATTGTTTGCTTTTCACCACTACCAGACTTTTCTAATATATAATTTTCATTTCTTGTTCTCAGAGTTGTTTTCATGGATTGCGCACTTCATTTTGTTTGCTTTCAGCCAACACCAGCTTTCTCTAATATTAATAAATTAAAATTTATTGGCTGAAGGAAAAGATGAGCTTTGTGATGTGCAAATTCATGTTTTGTGTTAAATATAGACTTGGCCCTTTAAGAATATCAACGCCATTTCTGACCACGGCTTTTTCTCTATGGGGAATGTAATAGTAATGTGTTCAACTAATGAAATAACTACCAGGTCTTTTTAAAATTATTAAATATCAATTAAGGTTTCTGGGGTCTTTAGGGAATCATTTAATAGAAAACTTATAAAAAGTGAGTTTAATACCACATTATTTAACGCTTAATAAATTCTAATTGTTATAATTTTGAAATTCTTTCGAAGTAAAAATGACTTGGGGGGGGGGGGGGTTCTTTTTCCTTCAAAACACATGTAATATACTAGGGTTGCCATCTTGACACCTAATTTCACCATTTTGTTTCCCTCGGGTGTTGTTTTCTCTGAGATTTCTGGACAAATTGCCAATTATCTCAGAAACTATTGGTTGTAGAGATTTTCTGCAGCGCCGAAATCAGCTGTAAACCACCTACATGAACTTTTCCAGTATTCAGTTTTTCTCTAGCTCAATTGGGGGCCTCGTCAGAGGGGGCAGAATAGGGCATTTCAATTATTAACATTTCTAATCGTTACTAATATTCTTTAAGACCTTTTTCATATCTCTTTTTACTTAAAAAAATTTTTTCCTTAATTTTTACCACCACTTTTTCCCCTCTCCCTTATCCCTAACTTTGGCTACTTTTTTCGTAATTGAGCTGGAAACCTGGTTTTCCCTCACATATAGTTAATTTTGGATGCTTATCTCGTCCCATGCCATAAACTTTCATTTTTCATAATTGTTAAGGTTTTCCTTAACAATAGCAACTTTTTTATTTATCAAGTTATTTCTACGATCTTTTCTCGTGGCTACTTGATATATGTTACACAATTGTTCCCAATATAAATTTTTAACATTGAACAACTAAACTACACTGGTGGACAAAATTAAAGGATGAATCACAAAATGCCAATTTTCATTCACGCGAATACTCAAAAGGAAGTAATATAATTCGAATAATTACTATTCCTGCAGAACAGCTAGTCTATATAACATCTCATTCAGGTCACACATGGTCACAAGGGTCATAGTCTCTACGGCGAAACAAAAAATATGAAATTCCATACGTCTCTTTTATGAGTCTCAAACGACTACTATATGTGACTCCACTGACAGGTCACTGTGACTGCTGCTTTGTGGCGGGTCACCAGGTGACTTTACAATGTCGTTTCATTGAGACTCTCGTGTGACACTCATTTGGAGACTCAATTTCAAAGTCATTGTAAACGTTGCATTATGATAAATCACCAAATAATGTCACATTAAAGTCACATGGTGACTTTCTGTCACATGACTTTGTCAAATTGTGACAGAGACCCTACTGTGAAGTCCCCACTGTGAAAAGTTACCATGTGAACTTTTGAACTTACAGATAAAATACAGAGCTGTTCAAAAGAATTGGAATACATATTTGATATGGATTGTAACTGCTGAAATCGGTTTTTCAAATATTGTATGCGTTTTCTAAAATGTTTACTTAGTTCTTTTATATACATTATTTCGCTAAATAACGAAGTTTTGTTAAAGCATCCATGAAGTGTTGGAAAGTGTTTCATAATCTATGCTTAACGCATGATTTTTCTGACTTGTTTTATTTAGGGGAAGGGGGGGGGTGCAAAATTTCTTCCTGCCCCAGGCGCCAGGAAACGTAGCTACGCCACTGAGAACACAATGGTAAACCTACGAGTCAGCCGCTAAAATCGGGTTATCAGGTGTTTTCCACCATGATATGACTTGGCAGACCAATTGCGTTTTATTATGCGAATCAAGATTTAACTAATCCCAGAATTTCATCCGTGAACTCGATGAGGTGATTGTCTGTGCTGCCGGCTCCAGGTCTAAATGAAAATGCAACGATATGTACCCTATTTTGTGTGAAATGTTATAACATCACGAAAAGTTCTGGGTGCTCAAGCAGTCGATGGTACCGTATGAATATTCTGGCAATCGCAGTCCAAAATGTGAAGCGTCAAGGGCATACTGCTGGCGCGCATAATGGAAACTTCTACCACTTTTTCCTCATTATCGCATTTTATTATCGCATTTACAACAAAGGTGAGAATGTGTATTAAAAGTTTTATTATAATATACTACGGTTTTCTGAAAGTTCTTGCCACCAACACAAATTGAATGAGGGCAGAACACCCTGTATTTTTGATTAAATACGTGGTTTGTGACCCCATGTCTTGTGATAATTTTTCATCCTCTTGATGCCTTCTATTCACCCCTCTTAAATTGTCGGTCGAATTTTGAAACACCCTGTATACATAAGCACAGGGGTGGGGAATTTTCAAAAAATCTTACTAGCCAAGGATTTATTTTACCAGCCAGCAGTATGGAACGTAGGTTGAAAATTGTTATTGAAAAATGTACGCGACAGCGAAAATAGTTAATTACTATTACTAAAATGCATTTTATTTCTTTTTTCTATACAGTTAAGAAATACAGTAGAGCGCCGATTATCCGAACAAGTTGGGACCGACCCTAGTTCGGATACGCAAAAGTTCGGATAAATGGACAGACAATTTAACGGATGTACCTGACTCTACTAAAATCTTCACACTTTATCCACGCATTAGACTGACAGCACTATAGTCAATGCTGGCATGCTTAAAAATTGATTTTTGTCTTTTTAATTTTTTTTTTTTTTTGTTTACTTTTTGTTATCATTTTCTGAACGCCAGAGGTTATATTTTAAGCAAAAAAGCTTTCGATTGTTGCTTGCTTCAAAGAAGACATTCTTTTCCACGCTGCCATATCTCAAATTCTTCTTAAATGCGTTAGTTGAATAGGATCAGCGTTCTTCTGCCGTTCGAGCCATTTCATAGCTATTTCCAAGCATTCAAAGGCTTCGTTATGTGATGGACTATGATCATTTTCAGAGCATTCGTTTTCAATTTTTGTTTCGTCTTGAATATCATCCATAATCTGATCATCATTTAAAATGTGATATCCAGGTCTAATAGGGTGTTTGGATAATTGGAAGTTCGTTAAAAAAAATTTTTTGAGAAAAATAGGCTGTTCGGATAATTGGAAGTTCGGTTAAAAAATATTTTTTGAGAGAAATTGGCTGTTCGGATAATTAGAAGTTCGGTTAATTGCAGTTCGGATAATCGGCGCTCTACTGTATATACAACAGAGGAAAGTTTAGTATAGGATAGAACTTATAGTACCATGTTTACATCGCTAAAATTTGGAAATTTTCAAAAAATAGCTAACAGTTAAGAAAAAAAAAAAAAAAAAGATGAAGTTTTTGGCATATCTTAATACCTGCATTTTTTCAAAGACTGCCTAGAAATGCCCTCGCCCTGTCACAAAATCCACTCGCCAGTGGCGAGTGAAATGATGTATATCCCCACCCCTGTAAGCATATCAGTACATAAGTGAAAGCTCCACGAAAATGCGTTTAAATGGCACCCAAAGTAATTGCCCAGAAAACCAGTGTCTAATTAAAATTATTATACTTAACTAGCATTAATTGCTTTGTTACGCAACATGATCAATTTTTTGAAAAACGAGCTTTAAAATGATAGCAATTTGATGCATTTTGTTTAGTTATGAGCAACGGCTATGAATAATTATATATAATAATTAATCTGTGACTTAAACCACTCTGCCTTTTAACGCATCAAACGAAAACTTTTAAATAATTCTGATTACTCAATAGCTACAGTTGAAAAGGGATTTTTCTTCCAACAAATGCATAGTCAAACAATTAAGGAAAGGGAAAATAAATGATAAATTATTATAAATAATTAATCATATCTTTGCTAATAATTAACGAAAATGCATAACGATGGTATCATTTTAAAGATTATTTTACAAGGAATCGATACATGTAACTTACCACACAATTACCTCATGCTAAGTCTTATAATTTAATTTAGAAGGTTAGAAAACAAAAGAATTTTGCTATTTTCAAATAATGACACCTGGAGAGGATAAAATCCCTTCCCCTCCCTTTTTCAATCTGCAATTCTCCCTCCCCCCCCTCGCTCCTTACGAAATCCAAGGCAATCAAAAAAAACATTTGTTACCGGTAAAATAATAAAGAAAATTTCCGAGGGGTATATATATGCGAAGTTGTCTTCATTCTATTAGGGTGGTCGTTAGTGTATCGGACCAAGTTTGGATCTTATATACTGGCGGCTGCCAACATTTTGCTTTCTTCATGCTTCATATTTTTATTTTACCATCGTTTTTATGAACATATGCAGGTAAATTTATAAGACTTTGGAGATAATAGGTGACAAAAAACACTTATGTAAGGAAATCACAGTCATGCAGCTATTTAATCTGCTGGAAATACAGGGTGTCTGTCGTCAATTCGAACCCTGATATGCATGTTTTAATGAAATGATATACCCGGAAGGGATATTTTAATGAAATTTTCAGCAGACTTATATTTGTGCGAAATATAATGATAGCACGAATCCTGGTAGCATGCAGCTATTTAATCTGCTGGAAATACAGGGTGTCTGTCGTCAATTCGAACCTGGATTTTTGCTCATAACTTTAACAATAACAGGGATATTTTAATGAAATTTTCAGCAGACTTATATTTGTGCGAAATATAATGATAGCACGAATCCTGGTAGCATGCAGCTATTTAATCTTCTGGAAATACAGGGTGTCTGTCGTCAATTCGAACCTGGATTTTTGCTCATAACTTTAACAATAACAGGGATATTTTAATGAAATTTTCAGCAATGTGTGCGAAATATAATGATAGCACGAATCCTGATAGAAGTGGCCACCATCCACAGCCGAATAGCGCTGAAATATATAATATTGCATTATAGGAGGGCGGGGGGGGGGGGGGGGTCCATACATTTCTATCAACAAATTTCGCAGAAGGAAAAAAAATAGCCATTATATTGGGAATTATGTCACTCGTTTATTTTTGTTAAAGGCTTATGGGGCCGTCTTCACAGAGATATTGTTACAAACTTTAAATTTTTTTTGTTACGAACACCAAATTTTTGACATCATATTTGGTATTTAGATTCATTGGAAAATATATATAGATTGGTATAGATATGGATTAACATAGATTAAAAATATTTTTCAAGTTTAAAGAAGAATATTTATTCTAATTTCAAGGAATTGTGTAGCGTTCCTCATTTTCATTTAAAGGTAAAAATAGAGATGAGGGAGAGTTGCATATTATACTAAGGTATCCCCGTCGCAAAAAAAAAAAAAAAAAAAAACTATATACAATTCAATCAACAAATTGTCGCAGAAGAAAACAAATATAACCATTCTATTGGGAATTATGTCTTCCGTTATTTATTATTTTTAAGGCTTACGGGGCAGTCTTCACAGAGAAATAGTAACAAAATTTAATTTTTTCCGTAGGTACACTAAATTTCACACCATATTTAGATTCATTGAAAAATTTTACCCTGCGATACCAAACAGAAAGTCATTCGGTCAAGTAGCTGAGGGATTATGCATGTTTAAAGTTTGGAACTCCTAATGTTAAATTAGATTTTAATAATTGTAACACTATCAGTCTTTAACAATTACAGACATATTTTAATGAAATTTGCAGCAGAATTAACTTTATTTGTGCGAAATGTAACAATATCACTACTAGGGGTAAAAATGGCCACCATCCACATCCAAATATCTCTGATATGCATTGTGGTATAGAAATATATAATATTGGATTAGAAGTATTAATTGGTGTGTTATTGTACTTTACTAGTTTCAGAAATTTCACTCTCATAGAGGGTAATAAATATGCCATTAAAAAAAATAATAAATTCAAAATACGCTTGCAAGTTTCAAAGGCATTTTTATTCTGATGTCAAAGTATGATATCAAGCTATTCTCATTTTCTTTTAAAGAAAAAAAATATATGCGATTATTTGAAAAAAAAAATTACAGTATTTAATGGTTCAATTTGTGTGCTGTAGAAAGTGCTATATTGTGTTTTACTATTTAGTTTGAGAAGTTTCCTTATCGTAGAATGTAACAAGTATGTTACAATTAAAAAAAAAAAAAAATAAATATGGAATAGATTAAAAATATTTTTTTTTAAGTTAAGCGTTTCTCATTTTCATTTAAAGGTAAAAATAGGAAGAGTTGAATATTGTACGGAACAAAATTGCTCATATTGGGAATCATGTCTTCTGATAATTTTTTTTAAGGTTTAGAGGTCGTCTTCACAGAGAAATTGTAACAAACTTCAGATTTTTCCATACGAACACCAAAGTTTGACATCATATTTACGTTCTTTGGAAAATTTTAAGCTATGTTGCCAAACGCAAAGTCATTCGGTCAAATAGTTTAGGGATATACAGCTTTAAAATTTGGAAATCCTAATGTTTAATTCATTTTAAATATTTGTAACGATATTAAATTCATTTTAAATATTTGTAACAATATTAATCTTTAACAATTACAGAGATATTTTAATGAAATCTGCAGAAGAATGAACTTTTTTTATGTGAAATGTAACAATATCAAGACTAGTGGTAGCAGTGGCCACCATCCACATCCAAATAGCTCTGATTCCTGAAATACGCAACATTTCATTACAGAAGCGTACAATATTGGATTATAGAAAGGCATTATATTGAAAACATTGGCAGTAAGAGAACGCAATGATTAAGGACGTCCGCAAAGAGGGGGGGCGGGGGAGGGAGAGCAATTGCCGCTCCTTCGATCTTCAAATTTAATTAGCTAAAAAAAAATTCTCTCTTGATTTTGAAAAAAAATAATAAAGTTTATTCTTCTCATATGGTTTTAAATAAATCTACACTAATAGAAATATAAATTTCCCTCGGGTATGTAGATATAGAAAAAAAAATTAGAGTAACCATTAATAGGGATTTTTATTATTGTTATTTTTTAACTCGTAACAATCGCAGAGGCAGTAAGAGAAACCTTCAAAGAATGTCATGACCATGGGCGCACGCAAAGGGGGGATGGGGGTAGAGCAGTTGCAAAGTAGGCCATTTGCCACCCCAATTTTCAAATTTAATTAGCTAAAATTTATTCTTCTATTATTCTTTAATATAGTTGTACACTAAGAGAAAAAAAAATTCCCTGTGTGGAAAAGCCCCACCAGTGACTGAGAAGTTCTGCTCTCGAAGCTGGTAGACGGGAGGTACTGGGTTCGAACCCAATCGCACCCGTCGGCCTAGCCGTTCGGAGTTTTCAGTGGTTTTCTTCGAACGTTGAGAAACCTTGCATAAATACGGGTTAGGCTCCCTCAGAAAGACCCCCACGGAGGGCACTCCCCCTAGGGCCTATATCCCTTGTACGGATAATCGCCCGTCATAAATAACACCTAACACCATAACACCTGTGTGGAAAAAACAAATTTTAGTTCTTTCTTATGTTCCTATGTTAAAAATTTTTAAGATAACGAAGGGTTCAGTTTGGCGGAGTCGTCCTGGAGAGCCTGATTAATGCAAGGGCATGCAGGGCAACTGCTCCGGGCTCTCCCATTTGAGAGGGGAGTAATCAGGATTTTCATTTAGAGGTTGCACTCTAAATTAAAATGTCTGAAATTCAGACACTTAAGTGTCTGAAATGGAGTGTTCAATTTTCAGACATTTTAAAATGTCTGAATTTTTTCAGACACTTTTTGCGTCTGAATTTCAGACACTTCAAACGTCTGAATCGCATCCATTTTTTTGTAAGCATCATACGTAGCCATGTTTGACCACGTTGAATCCTGGAAAAATATTTGGCTGTGGTCCTGCCCCCCCCCCCCCCCAATACAGCCTGATTTTTTTGGTGCTCTCAGTTTTGGTATACAATTTTCGTTACGTTGATAATTTAAATCTTTTACGACATTGTACTGATTATAATCAATATCTTGAACTTCAGGAGTAGAACAAGATTAAAAAACAAAAAATATTTATCTAAATATTAGATTTTTTTAAATTTATTTTGTTTTTAACCTTATTTTACTTTAAAAGTTCAAAATATTGATTATAATCAGTACAATTTCGAAACAGATTTAAAATAAAAGCTTTACAAATATTGCACATCAAATTTTGGGGCACTACAGTCGTAGGGGGACGGGGCACTTCCCAGTTTGCCCTTCCTTTAATCAAGAAGTACTTTTGCAAAAAACGCAACCCTGCATTATAGTTGTCTAAATTGAGATGTCCGGTATTCGGGAGTATCCGTTGTGGGGGTTAATGGACATTCTCGAATAGCGAACACCTCTATTTAACGAATACTTTTTTAATCAGCAGACATACATATTTGTATATTTTTACCTCAAAAAAGTAGACATCTCCAATTATCGGACAAATTCCGCGGTCCCGAAGTGTTCGCTATTAAGTGCTTTTAAGGTACATAGATAAATATATATATATATTTTATAATCTTGTCCTACTCTAAAAGTTCAAAATATTTATTATACTCGGTTGAATGTGGAAAAAGATTTAAAATATCAGATGTACGAAAATTGCAAAAATCCCCCCCCCCCCAAAAAAAAAATGAAAATATAAAAAAATATATTGCCACATAGGCAATTTTACATATACATCACTTGATAATCACAACAGCCATTTAACTATGAATAATGAAAATAAATAAATAAATATTCTACTTTAATAACATTGGGGAAAAAATGACTTTGGTATTTTGTTAAATATATTTGCGTTTTTAAACTTGTCCTACTCTAAAAGTTCAAAACTTTCATTATAATTAGTGCAAGATTTAAGATATCAGCTTTACAAAAATTCATGCAAAATCCCCCCCCCCCCCCCAAAAAAAAAATGAAAATACTTATTTAAAAATTATGTTTTTAAAAAATTTATATTTCCACATGGGCAAGTTTTTATGTAGATCAGAGGGTACTCACAAAAGCTATTCAACTATCAATAAAAACAAATAAGTACATATTCTATATTAAAAACATGAGGAAAAAATAACTTATGATTTCCAAACTTCTTTCGTCTTAAATATATACAGTAACATCTGTCATTTTTGTATTTTTCGTATAAGTGCATATAAATAAAGTTACCACAATTTTAAATACGAAATCTAGTTAGAGGTTTTTACTTTTTCCCATTATAAATTTCAAATTACTTTTTTTATTAAAAATAATAAAAAAATCAGTATTAGAGTTGATTGCAAATCAAATGCATATGTATATTTTTACAGGCAGCTTCATATAATAGACCAGTCTCATTTACTTTATTTATCTTTTTTTAATCTGCGGTTTTATGCCAGGAAGTAAGAAAGCATTAGGTCATCTTTCAAAGTTTTTTTTTTTCTTTACTTCCTTGTGGCCGTCATTTACTGCGAGATAAAAATTATCCGTTGAAACTAAGAACTGACATTGAATATATAATTCGTAATAAAAAAGAACGTCATAAGTTTAAAAATATATACTTCTAGAATTAGTGGGGTTTTTTGCGAACAGATTCAAAACTAATTAAATTTCATGCAGGATTTTGTTTAGTACAATAAATAAAATCATAAAATACACTAATTTTACTACTATAAAGAAACTTACTTGAGTTGCTGCAAGAGGTAAGAAATATTCCTCGATTTTAAATTTTAAAAACTACCACAACCACAGTGAGGGAGAAAGACTTTCATCAGTTTAAAAGGTAATCCCATAATACATCCGACTAGCCATATTTAAAGAATGAGATGTTTCATCCTAAAAACAGGACCCGCCAGACAAAAGTTTCTT
Source organism: Maratus speciosus (assembly GCA_963932465.1). Lineage (NCBI taxonomy): Eukaryota > Metazoa > Arthropoda > Arachnida > Araneae > Salticidae > Maratus > Maratus speciosus. The sequence goes on along the minus strand of OZ010787.1, from coordinate 652,525,048 downwards.
TTTTTTTGCCAGCTTCGACAGGACGAAGATGAATAACACAATATTATTGATATAAATTGATACGAGTTAACACTAAGCCCATTGCACACGCTTTGTAGAATTTCCGGGTGTAATCTTCAACCGTCGTCTACTTCTGTTCTGTGTCTATCCCGCCCTTGTATCGACGACAGCTTCTAAGAGACATTTGATGTCGAGCACACAGGTCAGATGTATGTATTCAATAAATAAATACTCCAAGTTAATACGAATTAAAATCACAGTACTTCACATTTCGCAAAAAACGAATTAAAATACACGCGTACATAAAAACAAACTTTGTTTGAATTACAACGTATACCACTTCGAACGAAGACATCTAAAACGCATGCGCAACTGGGAGTGCTAGTGCCCCCTGGTGGTTATTGCGTCGGAAGAATCAAAACGTCTAAAATTAAGACACGTTTAAAGCAATGAAGTGTCTTAAAATAAGACGTTTGCGGATATTTTAGACATTATTCTCAGTTCGTTTACACCATGGTCATAGTAAGACGCTTATGTATCTTAAATTAAGACATCTATAGTATCTTAATTTTCAGATTAAGACACTTAAGTGTCTAAAATTCTTTTTCAGTCACATATGTGTCTAAATTTAAGACGCTTCTATTTGCAGTGTGTCAAATAGTTAAAATTGGCCAAAAGTGACCCAAATTATTTTTGGCCAAAAACGTTTTCAAAGATTTAGGAAGGGAGTGCGATACTCCTCTCCCCCCCCCCCTCTGCTTCTTGTAACCCATGCCCCCTCCTCCTCCCCCTCCAAAAAAAAAAAAAGAATGAGCTTCATCATCAGAAAATTAATGATTAACCCGTTCAGGACCAGCATCTTTTAGACGAATTTTATTCATTTGGCACCACTTTTTGTTTATTATTTGACTTTATAAATCACGAAAATGCCGTAATTAAATAAAATCAATATTACTTTTCTTTTTTACTGGTATCAAACTCAAGTGCTAGCCCTTTTTGAGGGTGCATGTATGCACCCATGGTCCCGAACGTGTTAAATTTTTTATAACAACTTAGTAGTCCATTGTTTTCAAGATAAATTCATTGACGTTTTCCTCTTAACGAGGCAAGTTAAAACCCATTAAAGTTGTGATTATCTTTTGTTGTGATACCCTATATATATAGATGTGAACAGTGCCTTGTATAAAATTTAGGTACCGTATTTTATGGAAGAAACGCCGCGGCGTTTACAAGTTTAAAAGTTAATTTTTTTTCAAGGGCGGCGTTTACGCCATTTGCGGCGTTTACGCCATGTGCGGCGTTTACGATTTTTTAAAAATACCAACTGAGTTTCTTTAATATAAAAATTCATAAAAATATTTAAAATCGGATTTAAATATTTTAAATAAAATTTCAGACATCTTAAGAGATTAAAAACGAGGCATCCTACACTGCTCAGAAAACTTTGATTAAAGTTAGGTCAATGTGACGCTGTCGACAAAAGTAGCGTTCCGGCGGATGCGGCGTTTACAACGGGTGCGGCGATTACGATGTTTTTAAGTTTATTCAGGCCAATTTGAGGAGTGCGGCGTTTCTTCCATAAAATACGGTATATATACAAAAGACATGACGTTTAGTAAGTCACTTAAGCATAATTCAAGAACAATTTCTATGGATTAGATAGAGGAGGGTCCACCCAGAATATGATGCTTGCATCGGGTAGTCGGGGGCCTGCCCTCCTGATGAAAACTATAAATAACTGTCTCTATTCTTCATTTTTAAAAGAGCCAGGCTTAGAAGCTAATTTTTGGATTTTAAATGCATTTTTTGTTACATTTCTGTATTGCTTTTTACATTTATGTGTTTAAAAATTGCCTTACATGTGGGGTTCTGAAGAAAACGTGTCTGTTTAGTTAATTTCATATGTACGAATATATTCTCCATTTAGAAAAAAAAAAAAAAAAAAAAAAAAAAACGGTCACATGGACACCCTTGTGCGTCATGTTACAAATCCCTGCGTAACTATATTGAATCTAGGCAGATTCTTCCTGGAAGGTTTGTGTATGGCGACATTGTGATATTTCGAAGGCGATTTTATTTATGCGAGGCTGTGCGGATATCCGAAATGACTAATTTCTGAGATATTCATGAAGCCATTTTTAATTTTCGAAACACAGAATTGGCAGTATGAAATCGAAAAGCGTTTTCCATTTCTCGATAAAAGAAAATGAGCTTTGAGGAAGTGTTATCAAATTCAGGATTTTGAGCCAGAATTTCCAGATGCAACAGGCCGAGAAGAATTGTCATGAGACAGCAATCCCTTATAACTCAAGATGTAATACATTTATCGAAAAATGGAAAAAATAATAAATATTCGATTTACAGTAACTTCTATAGCCATGCCTGACAATTTCATACTTTAAGGTATAAAAACGACTCCGGAAATGTTTCAAAGTTTCGTGCTGTTAACCAGGAGATTTTTTTTTTTTTTTTTTAACTTGCTTAGAGGGTAACACCACTTCGACATGTTGAAATTTACGCGTTTTTTTTTTCCCTGCCGCTTAAAATACTCTTTATACATACGAAAATAACATTTTATTAGTTAGTAATCAATATCGAAAGAGTCAGGATAATTTTGGAGCTATGAGATATAGAGATTGCGATAGCGAGTAAAAGAATAAAAACATTAAGCGCGTTTTTTTTTTTTTTTTTTTTTTTTTTTTTTATCCACGGCATTTTCAAAATCAGTGGATACACTACCTCCGCAAATTTTCAATCGGTTACCTTGATATATTTTTTTAATTAATCGCCACATATTTTTCTAGTGAAATACTGAAGATTTTGAATTATTGATATCTCGCTGTTCTGTGTTCTTGCCAAGTAAGTTTGTGTTTGAAAACTTACACTTTGTTTTGAACCGATTCCATTTCACTAAAAATAGATGTTTTTTTATAACGACTACGTATTTCACTAGCTTTTGGACTGACAGAGGTAACTAATGCCTTTGTGATATTTTTCTAGGTCAAGTGTACGTTCTGTTTACGTATACTACACCGTTTGACCCAACTAAATAAAAGTACAGTTTTCTACTTTATAATCTTCTCAATATCAGTTTGAATTGTTATTTATGAGGTGTAAAGAGAATATTCTGAAGCCTTGTCACGGTCAGCGTTATTAACATAACGAAGCCGTGGGATGTTCGTTGTCTATCCTCTCTTTCTGTTTGAAATTCTTTATCAGACTTGCTGGAAAGCAGAACTCGTGTCTTTCTTGCCTTAATCTGTGCGCAGATATTTTAAAAGAATAAGAATTTTGACTTTTGCCGATTTCTGCCAGTGGTTGGGTATAAATTTGCTGTTTTTAAACAGATTTTCAGGAACACGAAAATCGCGAGCTCGAATTCTGATTTCTAGTGTGAGAAGGGAATTAGAAAGTTATAGTGCGTCCTTGATTTAGTGTGAAATGATGTTTTTCGCGTAAAAATAACTTTATTAAAAATCTTGAAATGTAATTTCTTAAATATCCAATCTCCAGCATAAATAAACACAAGCTGTCGATAACGGAATTTTTTTACGGTCTCTCCGAAAGGAATCTGCTTGTTCTGGCGGAAACCTGTCTAAAACTGAATATTTTCCCGGTCTCTTTGCGTTTGTGTTTTTAGTTTTCACTGTAGTTAGTTCAGCAAAGCCTGTAAAAATGGAATCTGCGTATAACCTGATTATAAGTAAAATATCTATGCTTCTTACGAAAAGAATACCATACAATTTTAATTGCTCACTGGAAAACCTCTCCAATATTGAATTTTGTTTCGGGCACGAGGGATTCCGCTTTTATCGATTTTACTCACCAATGTTATTGTGTTTAATAGAGTAAAACCTATTAAGACGGAATCCCAAGTGACCAGCGAAAGATTGCATTTTAGACCAGTTCCTTCTTAGAAGGTAGATTTTTAAGGTATTCTTTCTTTCGGGAGCATGGACTTCTTATACGTTTGACAGATTCCGTTTTCATAGATTTCCTGTAATTTTATGTTCCGCTTTTTTGTAACAGTGTACCTTTCAATGCTACTTATATAATAATGGAAAACTCCTGCGTGCAATCAGTGGCGCATTTAAGCTAGTGAGAGAATATAAAAAAAAATTACATATCAGGGCTTCTAATAAAATTATTTTCACATTTAAGACGTCATTTTATACTAAATCGAAGACGCTCTACAATTTTGTAACTGATTGTTTTCTCGTATATCCCGCCGTTTTTGAGATAAGAACGCTAATTCCACGCTTTGCCAGTAGGTGGGGCTGTAAACGGTCTCTTTTGCGTAGACCATAGCCACTTTACTATACCTATATAGACACCACGTTTCTCAAATTCCCTGCTCAACAACGCGAAACTTTGACACATCTTTTGACTCATTTTTAAACGCAAAGGCATAAAATTGGCAGGTCTGACTATTGAAGCGATTTGGAATCGAAGGGCGTTTTTCCATTTATGTATAAATGAATTACTTATTGAGTTATATCAACGCCCCCTAGATATTTGAGAAAGCCTTGACCAAATATCTAGGGGCAGTTGGTTATGTGCGATTGTTGTCACGGGACGACAAGTTTTTCTTCTTTCCCGCTCAATCGCATCCGGAAGTTCGATTCAAAGTGCCAACTTTGAGAGTATTTTCTGAAACATATTCTGCCTTTACCAAAAAAGGAAAATACTTTTCGATTAAATAGTTTCTAATAAGAACATCTGCTAATTTCATGCGTTTCCGAACAAAAATTAATTCGAAAATGTGTGTCAGAAAGTAGCACCTTTATGATTTCAGAAATGTTTTAATAATTTTGTTCAGTTATCGCCGTTTTGAAGTTAATGGGGGTGGACAGGACTTCTGTGTGCGCCCTGTGTATACAGGGTGCCTCAAAACTGTAAGTGCAAACTTTCAGAGGAGGTAGAGTGCATTACAATTTTTTTTTTTAGCAATGCATTTGTTCAGATCAAAACACGAATATTTGATTATAGTTTGAATAATACTGAATGTTTGTTTTTTAACGAAATCTCCAAGACTTACATTACTTTCTCTGAAAAGCGATGAAATTACAAAAAAAATCTCGAAGGACTCAATTCCACCAGTAACCATTTTATGTAAAGTGAATTACATCCCGAAACATGAAGCGTCCAGTATAGGACTGTTTAAATGCGGCTAGTGTCCAATCTTTATATTTTACACAAAGAAAGGTAAGTGAGCTACAAATTTTGTTAAATGATCTTCATTATTTTTTAAAGTTCAGAGCGAAAATCGGTGATAAGTTTAGATTGAGATGCCATTTTCACAGAATATTTTTAACCGAATAAATGCGTTGCAACCCTAGTTTCCTATATAAAAATTATTCGTTGTGTTACACCTTATTGGCTATGCAACCGGATGTTTTAAAGAACTTTTTTTCCCCCTCTCTCTACTTCCACTAGAAGGTTTTTCCTTTTTTTTTCGCTTTGCGGGGTCGAGCCCGTAGTATGAGAGGAAACAAAAGAGCTGTCTTTTTTTATTATCTCCAAGTATATTAGCTCGGCGCGTGGTAAAACTTAACATGATTGTAGACACACGCGTATGCTAGTTTCCTAATTCATCCGAAATTTATGGTCCAATATCGTTTAGCACGCAGTTAATTTGAGCAGTGTTTCACCTCCTACTTACCACGCGTTTATAATGAATTTGTATGAAGGATGTTTGTACAAAAGAGTGTCATTTATGTGGTACAGCACTAGAAAATATTTTTTGTTCAAATTTAAAGGGAGAATGAGTTCTGTACGCGATCGGGTATGCCGGTTTTACCAGAATGTGCCGCTGCTCCGGTCGGGTTGACTATAGATTTTGCGCCGCAGGTAGACTCCAGGTGGATTTAGTGCTTGCAAGCCCGCAGAATAAAATCCAGCGAGGGACAAGTCCACTAACAAGGCAGAGATTTCTTTTCTTTCTTTTTTTTTCACATGGAAAATATAAACTTGAAATAAACTAAACATTTTTTCCTACAATCCCATGTGCAAGACAAATTTTAAGCACATCAACATAATACAAAAATGTAACAAATATGACATATTAAATATCCAAAAATAAGCTTCTACAGGCATTTTTTTTAAATAAAGTATTGAAAGTGTTTTTACTTTTTACTCGTTTTTTTTTTCTCCCTTTTTAACAACCTGTTTAAGGCAGGCGCTTTATACACAGGAAGTTAAAAAAAAAAAAAACAGAACTAAAGAATTGCTTTCCACGGGGAGCTGGGGGGGGGGGGGGGAGTATAGCCCTTAGATTTTCTCTTAGTGCTTAATTATTTAAGAAAAAATACGTCTCATTATGTTATTCATTTATTTATATATATATATATATATTTATTTATTTATTTTACAAAATCTTGAGAGAAAAATAAAATTAAGTGTAACGAGGGCAATTGCCGTTGCTTCCTCTCTTCTTTGAGAGCACCCATGGTTTCGTCTTGTTTTTTTATTCTTCAAGTCCGGGGTTTAACCTACCCTAATAGTCAATGGTGTAGTCGTAATAAATCCAGAGGGTATATGGCATATATCACAGTAAACTCTCCACTACATCCCTGCCAATAGTATGAAAAAAGATCAGAATATTCTTTCAAGTGCAAAAAGCTTTGCATTTGAACATATGGAGTAACCTCTTTTTTAAATAAAAGGTAGTTATTAAATTAATATTAAATGTTTGGCCATATTTCCATAATTATATCAAAATTTTCTTTTCGTATTTCGAGTTTGTTTCGGACTGAAATCAATTGGGTTTAGGCGAGCTGTACTCGAATCGAGCTAGACACTGGGATGAATTTGATTTAACCTACGCGTACAGCATTGACAATTGTAATTGTTTTTGCCTTTTCAAAATGTATAGAATACGGCTCACTCGTTTTTTGCATGTATGGTTTATAATGATCGGCTGTGCGATTGTATTTATTTTGTGTACAATTTTTTCCAAACAATAATTTTCGTGGTAAATTTCCCGTACAGATATACTGCAGAGATTATTTGGAAACAGTGGTAGACAAAACAACAGCAACAAAAATAGTCGCCCGCGATTTTCACATGAACAGCAGTCGCAGACGAACTTAATAACATGCGGAAATCGCGGCAGTCATACGCAAAGGGTTAAAAAAAATATGTATATACATATTTTCTATGTGTCAAACATATCTAGAAAACAATATGTATATACATATTTTCTAACATTAGTCGGATTTAAGATTTTTTGGAAAAGAAAATCTTATGTTGGACGCAGAAACTTCGGATTATGAGATAATATATTACAGTTATTTGAGTTTCTTTTTCTTAAAAATTTTTTTTTGTCTAGTGTGAATTAAATTGTTTAATTATTAAATTTATTTTGAATTTCACAAAGACATTGCATATTAATTTTTTTTCTTATAACAATGAGATTGTTTGGCATTTGTACATGCATGTACTTATTTGTTTATATAATATATATTTTTACCAAATTCCTACCAAAATTACTTCAAGATTAAAAATATTTATGTAAGAAAAGCCTTTAGTTATTTTCAAATAAATGTATTCGTAAATCCTGGTATCAATCATTTCAAAAATTTAATAACAGCAGTACTTTGCTCTTGAAAGGGTTAAATTCAGCATTTTCAAAGAGATAAAGTACATCACAGAAAAATACATGAAAGCTCATTTTAATAATAGAAAAAAAAAACAAGTGGGTAAGTGTGATCACAGATCGCATAGAGGGTTTCGCTTAATATTTCTTTCAAAACACTATCCTTTTGCAAAATCTGTTAGCTCCACAATTCGGAACTAGGGAGTGCACTCTATTCTAAACAAACATCTGCCCGACAAAACTCCGTTTTAGAACCTATTCGCACTTATATTAGTCGAGGAAATTGAACCTATAAAACTTAAAATAGGAAAGCCCTCCTGGCCAAGTGGAAATAAAATATAAAAGGGTATAAAATGAAAGAGTGGCTGAAGGGTCGTCTTATGATATATCAGATGAGGAGTTTGCGGAAAAATTGACCCACCCCCCCTCCCGGAGCCTTCAAGTGAAACTAGTTCGCTATGTAGCTTAATTAGCGGCTAAGTTAGAAAAAATGCTTAAAAACACAAGTTAGAGCCCAGAGGAGTCAATAATATAAGACTTTTTGAAAAAATTATCATTTGTCGTGTGATCACAAGTGTTCAGCTATAAATATGCAAAATTTCATATCCCCAGCTTAATTAGGGCTCAGTTAGAAATAATTGCTTATAATACAGAAGTTGAAGCCCAAAGGGTTAATTATAAGACTTTTTCAAAAATTCATATTTTGTCTTATGATCTGACGCGTTCAGCTATAAGTATGCAAAATTTCATGTCTCCAATTTAATTAGGGGCTCAGTTAGAAAGAATTGATTAAAAAACACAAGCTGGAGTCCAAAGGGTTAAATATAAAACTTTTTCGAAAAAAAAAAATTATTTGTCGTGTGGTCTCAGGTGTTCTGCTATAAGTATGCAAAATGTCATGTCTCTAACTTAATTATGGGTCTCATTTAGAAAGAATTGCTTAAAATATATATGTGGGAGCTCAAAGGATTAAATGTAAGACTTTTTCAAGATTTTATAATTTGTCGCCGGGCCTCAGGTGTTCTCCTATAAATATGCAAAATTTCAAATCTCCAATTAAATATGGTCTCAGTTAGAAAGAATTGCTTAAAATACACAAGCTGAAGTTCAAAGGGTTAAATATAAAACGTTTTTCGAAGTTTATTATTTGTCGTGTGATCTGAAGTGTTCAGCTATAAGTATTCAAAATTTCATGTCTCCAACTTAATTATGGGGCTCATTTAGAAAGAATTGCTTAAAATATATATGTGGGAGCTCAAAGGGTTAAATGTAAGACTTTTTCAAGATTTTATGATATGTCGCCTGGTCTCAGGTGTTCTGCTATAAGTATGCGAAATTTCAAATCTCCAATTTAATTATGGGCTCAGTTAGAAAGAATTGCTTAAAATACACAAGCTGGAGTCCAAAGGGTTAAATATGAAACTTTTTTCGAAATTTATTATCTGTCGTGCGATCTGATGTTTTCAGCTATAAGTATGCAAAATTTCAAGTCTGTCTCCAATACAAATAGGGGCTCTGTTAAAAAGAATTGATTAAAACACACAAGCTGGAGTCCAAAGGGTTAAATATAAAACTTTTTCGAAATTTATTATTTGGCGTGTGATCTGAGGCGTTCAGCTATAAGTATGCAAAATTCCAAGTCCCCAATTCACATAATGACTCTGTTAAAATGAATTGCTTAAAATACACAAGCTGGACTCCAAAGGGTTAAACATAAAACTTTTTCGAAATTTATTATTTGTCGTGTGATCTGAGGTGTTTAGCTATCGGAATACAAAATTGCATGCCTCCAATTTGATTAGGAATTCTGTTATAAAGGATTGCTGGAAATACACAAATTGGAGCCCAAAGGGTTAAATATAACACTTTTTCAAAGTTTTATGGTTTGTTCTGTGGGCTCATGTGTTTAACTATAATAATTCAAAATTCCATGTCTCTAACTTAATTAGGGGCTATGTTAGAAAAAATTGCTTAAAATACACACGTTGGAGCCCAAAGGGTTAAATATAAAACTTTTTTCAAAATTTTATGATTTGTCTTGTTGTCTCAGGTATTCAGCTATAAGTATGCGGAATTTCATGGCTCCAACCTTATTAGAGACTGACTTAGAAAGAATTGTTTGAAATACACATGTGGGAGCCCAAAGGGTTAAATTTAAGACTTTTTCAAAATTTTAGGATTTGTCGTTTCATGTGAGGTGTTCAGCTATAAGTACTGAAAATTTCAAGTCTCCAACATGTATAGTTTTTGAGAACAGGCTCTGTGACGGACAGACAGACGGACAGACAGACAGACAAAGGAATGAGACGAATAGGGTTTCGTCAGATGAACGAAACCCTAAAAAATGCTCAACAAAATACTTTTAATTCAAGCACTATTGTGCCCCATTGAGTTGCTGCGCCGATTTATTTTGCTGTAGCGAAGTTTCAATAAAAAGTATTGTTTCCATATGAAGTCATAGATGTGGCAATAACTAATTCGCATTTCCCTCCCCGCCCCCCTTCATTTTGTGTCTTCACCAAAGCAAAAATAATTCCACAGCATACTCTCCAGAATTTCGCAATATCTAAGCAAACTGTTTTTTTTTTTTTCTTCTTCTTATCAGCAGGAACAACGCGCAGCGGAGGAAGGGGGGAGGGGGAGGAAAGTAGAATCTTTCAGATTACACAATTTCAATCTCTTTATTTTTAAAATGCAAAGAAAGATCTCTTTTGTCTTTTTCACTGGTTTGTGGAAACCAACCGAATGAATGAACCGTTAGTCGCGCATAAAAATAAAATGCAGGAAGATAATATCGGAAGTGTTATGATGCATATTTTGTAAATTTTGAGTAAATATAAATTTGCAGTGAGATAAAATGGAGGAAATTTAAATAAGGTACATTTAAATTTAAAAAATGTGCACTTTTTTTTTGGAGGGGGGGGGGGGGCAAATGGTTTTTAAAATATAGGTATTTTTAACACTTTTCAACATAGTTGAAAAGTGTTAGGAATTGGCTATGTCTGTCTGTCCGCGTTTTGTCTCACGTAAATATACTCGGATTGCCATGCGATTGATATCCGTTATTGTGGTTCAGCATGGCATGTTCGGTATTCAAAATAACATTTACAGGGGCACGCAAAAGTATTCCGTTACATTATGGTATATAGGGAAAAATCCTTTGCGGTGTATTTTAAACAATGTTAAAATATTTTAAACATAATGAAATTTATAGAAATTATTGAGGTGTACTAGAAAAGGGTTACTATAAAATGTTATGTGTAGCATTTACAGTACGCGTAGAGGGAACTCAAAAGTATTCCGTTATATTATGGTCTAAGAAGAAAAATCGTTTACGGCGTATTTTAAAGATGTTACTCTATTACAAATATAATGAAATTGATATAAATGTCTGAAATCCACTAATACATAAATATTTTCTGTAGAATATGGGGGGCGAAAAAAAAATTTATCATTCATTTACAGGGCCACACAAAAGAGTTCGGTTATATAAAGGTCTACGGGGGGAAAACTGTTCGTAGAGTATTTCAATTATGTTGCGCTATTTCAAACGTGATGAAATTTATACATACTATACTGAGGTTTACTACAAGTTGCTTGCAGTAGAATATGATGTGCATTGCATATACCGTTCATTTACAGGGACACGTAAAAGATTTCAGATACAATACTGTATCCGAAGTGTTGCCTATTGGGGATGATTGCTGAAAGTGCGTTTTCAGTTATGGTGTGCCATTTTAAGTTTAACTAAATTTTTGTATACAACGCGGTGTGTATAAATTCTATTGACCATATGCAGGGCTAAACAAAAGGAATCTTAAGCATTACTGAGAATAAGCGTGTATTGATTTTTTTTTTTTAATTGTGCATTTTCAAGCTCAACAATATTTAGTATACTAAGAGATGTTTGTAGTATATAAATAAAATCATATATTATGACTATGCAAAGAACTGGATGCATAGCCGCCTATGAATAATGATTCCTGGAAGTGTGATTTCAGATGTTTTAAGCATGTTTTTGCCTGAATTAAATTTTAACTTAATATGTGGTGTGTATTACAGGGCTGTACAAAAGAATTCAATTACGTTTCCCTCTATTGGTAGAAATTACTGAAAGTCATTTTTCAACTTTGCTATGCGTTTTCTTACTACACTAAATTTTTGCATACTATGTAGAATCTGTACAAATATATTGATCAAATACAGAGCTGCGCAAAATAATTGGAGTACCTTTCTGGCTATGGGCGTTAGTTGTTGAAATCTGATTTTCAAATGTGTTATACGTTTTCTAAAATGTTTACTTAGGTATCTTTTTACCTTTTTAAATTGACAAATTTTGTTAAAGTATTCTGGAAATGCTGGAAAGTGTTTCATAATTTATCTTGACGCATGATTTTTCTTTCTTGTGAAGGAGATAAAAACTGTTTAATCAAAGTTAAGAATTTTAAATCTGGCTAGATTGATCTTTTCTTTCTTGTGTGTGTGTGTGTGGGGGGGGGGGGGTTGTAATGGATCGTGTTTGGGCAGAGTTGACTTCTCTCTCTCTTTTTTTTCTTTCTTGGATTGGGCTTCATTTCGTGCGATTCGGGATCAAATTAACCCGATTTTTCGAAAGAGAATCCAGAACAGTGTTTCAGATGGGAGAAAAAAAAGAAACATTTTAATATGAATAACTACACACATGTTCATTTTTCTTTATAAAAGATTGAAATTACAAATAGGAGGATTTTTCCATAATTGCCATTGTTCCAGCGTATAATGCGCTGATTAAGCAAACGTATTTTGAACCAGAAATGTTATTTAACAAATGGCATGAAATAAGTACTTCACGGCTGTAAGATGCATTTAAAAAAAATAAATTTTCTGGCTCTAAAAATGTTTGATTCATGCGTTAAACGCCGGGATAGTATATGACACTAATTGTAATTTTCCAAATAGGAAAAAGTATCCAGCCCATGATTTGAACCAGGGGTCTTTGGCTTAAGCTGCCAGTGCTCTGCAGACTAAGCTATCCTGGACAAACCTGGCGGACACAATTCACCCAGTGATCATTGTTGATTATGAGCCTTGTAGATTTGTCAGGATAGCTCAGTTGGCAGAGCATTGACAGCATAAGCCAAAGGTCCAGGGTTCGAACCCTGAGACTTTTTCGCTGAGTTGGAAAATTATAATTCGTGAGATTTATTTACCAATAATTAAAAATTGTGTTAAAATTAAGTATATGATACACTGAGATAAAGCATTAATTTCCCTTCAGTTTGGGTTTTCAGTCTGTTTCACTTTAAAGTGTATCGGGTTCGGGTTAACTTCAGATTGAATTTTTGGGTTCGTGTCAAGTCTCGGGTATAAATCAAACCGTTTAAGTCTAATCCAGCGGTTCCCTACCTTTTTTGGGCATGTCCCATCACAGCATGTCTAAAAATAATAATCCCCCCCCCCCTCTGTATCATATAATTCCTTTGCTTTTGGCCAGATGGTTTAAAGTTTAAAATGTAGGTTTTTTTTAAGGAGATATAAACTGTTTAATCCAATCTAAGATATAGGAAAATCCGTTTCAAATCCATGCATTAAAAAAAAAAAAAAAAATTAAAATGGAAATTGTCTATATCCTGCCTTAAACTGAAAGATTTTGTGGTTCTGGCAAAAATGAATTGTACTACACAGTGTACTTGCTAAGGCGGATACCTGTGCAAGACGGAATTTTTGTCGCAGCTCCATGCGATTCCATCTTAACATATGGGTCTGTACTTACTGTACTGTAAAAAAGGGGTAACAGATGTAAGATGAGTGATGCCATTTGAATGCCCCTTTTCCTACCCCTCACCCCCGGCAAAAAGAAAGAAAAAAAGAACCTGCCCGTAAAATGGATCAAAATAAAATAAAAAAAAACTTTAGGAATTATTTGTATAATTTTTCGTTATCATTATTTAGTGTCAATTAGTCAACTGAAATAGTGTGTATTCATCATTTTACTGTAGTTAATCCATGAGTCTCAAGGCAATTATTTTTCATTACCATTTTGCAAACAGCGGCATATGAAAGGTTCTCATGGGGCCTAAGCCCTCCCCATTCAAATAGACATTTTTTTTAAAGTCACGTGAGCTAGTATTCCAAAGTCTAAAATGTTTGATAATTCATCTCTGAAAATACAACTCTGTACATAAAGAAGCATTACTATTGATATAATGATTATTACACGATTGCGGTATATTGATTAATAAATCTGTCTGACTAATAAATCTGCAGGTCAGAGGTTTCTGCATTAGTTCTTAAGTCGCATTTTTATTTTTTAATTAGTTTTATTTAATATTTTTAAATTTTCAACCCGCTATTTCGTATTTGAAATATTATTTTGCGTAATATTTCAAGTAGTTTTCGGAAAATGCATGAATTGTAACGACTACATGCACTGATACATAACGTTAATTTTTATGTGAAATGATTTTATTATAATGCGGTGAAATCATTTTATTATATTTATTCTCCAAATTTTTTTGTCTCGTTATTTGATAATTATAAATATATACAACTTTCATTACCGTATTTTATGGAAGAAACGCCGCACTCTTTAATTGGCCTGAATAAGCTTAAAAAATATCGTAATCGCCGCACCCGTTGTAAACGCCGCATCCATCGGAACGCTACTTTTGTCGACAGTGTCACATTGACCTAACTTTAATCAAAGTTTTCTGAGCAGTGTAGGATGCTTCGTTTTTAATATCTTAAGATGTCTGAAGTTTTATTTAAAATATTTAAATCCGTTTTAAATATTTTTTATGAATTTTTAAATTAAGGAAACTCAGTTGGTATTAAAAAAAAATCGTAAACGCCGCACATGGCGTAAACGCCGGAAAAAAATTAACTTTTAAACTCGTAAACGCCGCGGCGTATCGTCCATAAAATACGGCATATTGAACTTCTATATACAGTAAAAAATGTTGATTTTGTGATAATGGCTTAAAAGAGTAGTTTCATATTAGTATTTACATTAGTATTAGTTACAAGTAATATTTCAGGAAGTTTCAAGGAGATTTATAAATTATAACGGGAAGTATGATTCAGTGATGACGGGACATTCCCCGAGTGTTTGATTATATGCGTATCAATGGAAATGTGCAAATTCCCCCGTAACTCCACAATCGACCCCACCTCGGAGAAAAATGTCTGGATTCACTAACTGATACGATTACATGCAGTGACACTCTAAGAATGTTCATGTTTCGTAAAAGCTTATTTTAAGAGGTTTAGCTTTGCTCCCCTTTTCATAAGTATTTTATTAAATATTGATAAGCATAAATTGTTCAACTAAGTTGAAACTGACTTTGCATGAGAACATTCCGTATTTTTACTTTCTTCTGTCTTTACAAGAAGAAAGTATTGGATTCGTGAAAAATTTTGATTTCCGGTTTTCGACGGATTTATAGGTTTTAGAAGGTCCCTGAACTCGATTTGACTGTTTTTAGAAAATGTCTGTCTGCCTGTGACAAAAATTTTGTGGGCGCTCTACCTCAAAAACTAATGCACGGAATTTAATAAAACTTTAGATTTAGACCTTGATATAGATTGGTGCTGATTAGCTTTTGTTTAAATCGCCCAACAAGTGGCGCTTTTATACTGCATTTTTCACGATTTTCGCAATATCTCTAACTCATCAACTAATGCACGGATTTTCATCAAACTTCAGATTCATTTAGACTTTGACATAATTTTTTGCTGATTGTTTTTTGGTGAAACTCGCCCAATAGATTTTGCTGCTCTGCTGCCCTTTTCAGGATTTACATGATTTTAGTTATAGTCATATCTCAAGAACTAATGCACGGAATTTCATCAATCAATCGTACTCTGTTAGACCCGGACATAAGCTGGTACTGATTAGGTTTTCGTGTAAATCATACAAGTGGCGGTGCTATGCTGCATTTTTTTTTTTCGCGTTTCACGAGCTGTAAATCAAAAACTAAAGCACGGAATTTAATCAAACTTCACATTATGTAACACTTTCACATAAATAGATCCTTATTAAGCTTTGGTGTATACTGCCCAACAGATGTCGCTTTTATGCTTTTTGTGTTGGGAATTCTGGTTGCAGACACCTTTAGAATCTTCATGACGGGGATATATTTATTTTAATTTTGGTACTGTAATAGCGAATTTTTGAAGTATTTAAACATATGAGATGGAAGAAAGTTTTGGGATTGGCACTTCCGACTAGTTTAAATTGCAACGCTATTGATGGTGTACCATCATAGGCAGGTGTGTGTGTGTGTGTGGAGGGGGGATGCATTACCTTATCCTGGCTTTTGAAATTTAATTTACTAAATCTTCTTTCTCTAATGATTAAAATAATAATAAAATAGTATTTTCTTTTCAAGCGGCTTTAACTAGAGACCGACGGAAAATTCGGTTTCGTTTTCGGCCCAAAATCAGAGTTTCGGCGAAAATGTTGTCGAAATTTCGGCCAGACCGAAACTATCTGTATTCAAAAAATCTAGTTTCCTCTTTCGAAAACTTTCAACATTACTCATTGATTTCAGCTATATCGGCTTAAATGAGACACTCTTTATTGATTACCATGAACTTCACAGTTTATAATTATCAGCCATGACTGACTCAAAGCGTGAGTGCAAATTATAAAGGAAGTAATGCATATGTGACTAAACTTTGAAGACGCTTTTCATGTACTCATTAGAAGCTGCAGACTTAAAAGTAATAGAAATTTTTTTGTTTGAATCCGCATAAGTGTTTCGGATAGGATACTCTTTGAGAAAGTTCTAGTATAACAGATGCTCATTTACAAAAATCGGTATGAAAGATAAATCGAGGTATGCATAACTAAAACATTTTTTAATTAAATGAAATTCGTATCATTAGAAAATCTTTCTGTGTCGTTGATGAAATAATTACATTTTATTTTATATGAAAATAAAAAGGTTTGGTCAGAGGAGGTGAGAGCCAACACGTATAATTAATTAATAACTATGTATATTTAATAAAATGCATATAATTAATTAATTATGTATGAATTAATTACTAAAAAAATTTAGGGTCGTTTTCGTTTTCGGCCGAAAGTAGGAAGATTACCGAAATTCCGTTTTGGTCTTAAAAACCTGTTACGTTCGATCTTTAACCCTTCAATTATTGCACGATGTAACGGATCAGATTAGTGTTTAGTGCAGATACCACATGGAGCTTACTTTTTTCGTAAATGCCCTTCTCCAGTCCTTTGTATGCATTCTTATTTCACCTCCTGGCAGAAGAGAATGGTAACAGATTGCAGCAATAAGATTACTATAATCAATTTAAATAGGTAATTGCATAAATGACAAGTTGTGTAATTAAAAAAAAAAAAAAAAAAAAAAAAAAAAAAAAAAAAAAAACTGAAGCATAGAAAGTGTTTACGCGTTTACGGGGTTCTTTTTGGTTAATATTTTTATGAATTGAAAAGGTTTGTAGAAATGATACCGTATTTTTTTTTTTTTTTTTTTTTTTTTTAACTTTTGTAATGGATGAAGAAAATCATGTAAACAGTTAGTTTCCAGCCTTAATTTTATTTTGTCTTTACAAGAAGAAAGTATTGGATTCGTGAAAGTTTTCGACTTTTGGTTTTCAACGGTTTTTAGAAGGTTCTGAACACGATTTGACTGTTTTTAGAAAATGTCAGTCCGTTCCGTAACTCTGTGTCTGTTTGCCTGTATGTGACACAAATTTTGTGGCGCTTTATCTCAAGAACTAATACACAGAATTTAATCAAACTTCAGATTCAGTTAGACCTTGACATAAATTAGTGTTGATTAGGTTTTGGTGAAAATCGCTTAAGGCTGTTCTTAACTGCTATGCTCAGCAAGCGCAAAATGTTTTGACACAATTACAAATTTATTTTTTAACGGAAAGATATAAAATTGGAAAGCCTGACCATGGAAGCGATTTGGAATTGAACTGTGTTTTCCATTTTTTGATCAATAAATTACCTATTGAGTTATAAGCGATTTTGATCACTTGACAAACACGTTTTTCGCCCTTCGCTGACTGGTTTTTCAGCTTTCTTCAGGAACTTCGGTTCAAAACGTCAACTTTGACACTATTTTCTGAAAGATCTATTGCGTTTGCAAAAAAAAAAAAAAAGGAAAAAACAGCTCGATTACATAGTTTCTGAACAACAACACCAGCTAGTTTCATCCATTTCCGAACAAAAATAAATTAAAAAACTTATGTCATAAAGTTGCCCTTTTGGATTTGAGAACACCCTTAACAGGTAGCGCTGCTATTTGCTATACTGCATTTTTCACAAATTTGTTGGTTGCTCTATCTCAAAAACTAATGCTCAAAATTTAAAGAAACCTTAGGTTTAGTTAGACTTCGACCAAAATAACCGTTCATTATTTTTGTGTGTAAATCGCCTAAAAGGAAGCGCTATCTGCTGCATTTTTCATAAATGTTGTGACTGCTCTCTCTCAAGAACTAATACACGAAATTTAATGAAACTTGAGATTATGTTATACCTTAACATAAATTAGCGCTGATTATGTTTTGGTGTAAATCACCCTAAAGGTGGCGCTACTATCTGCTTTACTGCATTTTTTATCAAATTTATGGGCGCTCTATCTCAAGAACTATTGCACGGAATTTAATCAAACTTCAGATTCAGTTAGACCTTAACCTTTTAACTGATGTTACCGGTCTCGCAAAACGGTGCTTGTTTCAATTTCCATAGCTTAACTTGCAAATTTCAGGTTATCTACAAACACTACTGAAATTTTGTTTTGTTTAGAACTTTAGAACTATCACCACACCAGAGACTTTCGAATAGGTGAATTTTAATTATAACACTCCTGTACAAAAAGTTTAGTACAAAAACAACATCCTATGAGTTAATCGCGGCTTTTATTCATCTTTCGATGGAGCGGTCTCGCAGACCGCTTCACACTACTTATGTGACAATTTCTGTGACATCAGTTAAAGATTAATATAAATTAACGCTGGTTATGTTTTGGTGTAAATCGCCCAACAAATGGCGCTGCTGTCTGCTATATTGCATTTTTCATAAATGTTGTGGGTGCTCCATCTCAAGAACTATTGCACGGAATTTAATCAAACTTCAGATTCAGTTGGACCTTAACATATATTAGCGCTGGTTATGTTTTGGTGTAAGTCGCCCAATGGGGGCGCTATCTGCTATACTGCATTCTTCACAAATGTTATGGGATGCTCTAGCAAAAGAACTAATTCACGAAATGCAATGAAACTTGAGATTCCATTAGACCTTAACATAAATTAACGCTGATTATGTTTTGGTGTAAATCAGCCTAAAGATGGCGCTGCTATCTGCTATACTGCATTTTTTATAAATTTTGTCGGCGCTCTATCTCAAACTATTACACGAAATTTAATCAAACTTCGTATTCAGTTAGACCTTGACATACATTAGTGCTGATTAAGTTTTGGTGTAAATCGTTTCTCAGGTGCCATTGTTATCTACTATACTGCATTTCCCCCAAATGTTATGGATGCTCTAACTCAAAAACTAATGCCCGAAATTTAATGAAACTTGATATTCAATTAACCTTTACATAAATAGACGGTGATTAAATTTTGGTATAAATTGCCCTACAGGTGGCGCTGCTATGCTACATTTTTCACGATTTCCGTGATATAGCTATATCTCAAGAACTAATGCACGGAGTTAAAAAAAAAAACTTCCTATTCTGTTTCACCTTGGATATAAATGTAGATCCTTATTAGGTTTGGGTGTATATCGCTCAACAGGTATAGTTTCTATTCTCTTTTTCTTCACCATTTTCGCTGTAGCTGTATCCCAGGAACGAATAGATGGTCGTTTAATTTTGGTTGCAGACGATTTGATTAATGTAAAAGAAAGTTTTGTGATGGTCACGACAACTTACTAGTTTTTTGTATCTGTAATTTCCTGGCATTTAAAAAATTATTGCGCTATTTTTTTCAATTAACTTCTTAATTCAAGAGCTGAGTGGAAGTACATGTTAAGTAACAAAAATTACATTTGAAGAAATTTGATGTGAAAGTTTTTGTTGTCAATTTTAATGATTTATTTTCTGTTTGATAAAATGTTTAAAATATTAACAGGTGTGGTATTGAATTCTATCAAAAAAACTTATTCATATTTAATTTTTAAATATTAAAAAATATTAATATTATTTATATTATTAAATATTAAAATATTAAATGTTAATGAATGTCTTAAATCTGCAAGGCTAAATAGAATTTCGGTATTTTAAATTTACCATGTGATAGAATGCCTGATAACGCCTTCATCCAAAAGATAAAATAATTTTTAAGAAAATGTGCCATAACATCTTCTTCCACTCAGCTCTTCAATTTTCAAATAGCTACTGTCACAGAAATAGTCGCTTAGCTGCTGTGAGTGGTCTTTGAGACTTTTCGATCAAAATAGGAATAAAAAACTCGATTATGTGATAGGGTACTGTTTCTATACTAATATATCTGTACATGAATATTACAATTAAAATTCGTCTATTCAGAATTCGGTAGTGCTCGCACTAAGGCTCTAAACGAAACTACTAATTAAATTTCACTCTTATCTAAAGCTAAACTGAAAGTTAGAAGTTAAACCGTGAAAATTTGGGGTGGGGGGGAAGGAAAGAATGCGAGACTACCAACATTTCATTCAAGTATTAATTGAACGCTAACTGTGAAATTAAGACTTTTTTCCGTTAGTGTTGCGGGGGGAGGGGGTGTTCTATACCTCTGAACCCCTCATGGAACACAATTTTTTAAAAATCTGTTTTACTTTTTACGGTCTTGTGTTTCAAAATTATCTCAAACGGGTGGTGTCAGTTGGGGGGGGGGGGGGGGCAGGGATGTAGTGGAGGGGCTACGGGGGTATACGCCGTATACCCTCTGGATTTTTTTAAGGAACACCGTATACCCTCTGTTTCTCAAGAAAGCTATAGTATGTACACTCTAGGGTATACGCTCTGCCTTGAGCGTATACCCTCTGCTTAGAGCGTATAACCTCTGCTTTTTTTACGACTACACCACTGGGGGGGGGGGGGGACTCTATAACTTACTTTCTTTTGAAAAATCGGGCCAACCCGAACCGAAAGTGTCAAAATCCAATCTAAAACCGAAACGCAACAAAAACAAATAACGTCAACCGTTTAGTAAAATCAGGTTACGCGGCGTCTACTTTGGATTTGAATAAAAAAAAAAAAATAAATAAATAAAACTTCAGATCGAAGGATTATCACTACATCAGGAGACACTAGTCTGCCAAAACCAGAATAAAGAAAACTTGCACTTCAATGATATTTGTATTTTATTTATTTATTTTTTTTTTTTTTACTTTCAGATAGGACATATATTCTATGTACTTATGTGTAGTTTGCTTATTGCCCAAAACAAAATTCACGAGTGAATGTATTACGCAAGGGTTAGATTTCGCAATAAAGGGTGTCAAATATGTAGATTGCGTAACAAATGGTTTTGAAGCTTTCAACGGCAGATGATGTTTTAAAAATTAATGAGCCAAAATAAATATATAAATAAACTTTTGTACTTAAAGAACGTAAATGACAATTTTATTGATTTTTTGTCTTTTCTTTTATTTTGAAGGAGGGGGTCAGGGGGTTTTATTTCCAGGTGTGTTTTGATTTGAATAAACATATTTCTTTAAATTAGTGTAAGTGACAGCTTGGTGATTAATTTTTTAAGACAGTGTTCAAAATGTTGTTAACAAAAATATACGTACACATACATCTCTTTGTTGCGTTATTATTTTAAGTTTGCGATCGCTTATGTAAGATTAGAAGCAGTGGGCAGTGGTACATTTTTACACGTGTTTTTGATGCATTTTATGTTTCTTGTGAATAAATATAATTTGTTTTATTAGTGACAGCGAGTTCATTATTTTCTTTACACAGCGGTCAAAGCGTAGTTATCAAAATGTATACACGTCTCATCGTTACCTCATCACTTTAAGTTTGCGATCGCTTTAAGAAAACAGGCAAAACGCGGTTGCCAAAAAATATAGATTTCATTGTAGTACTGTTAAGTCGTCATTGTTTGCGATCGCGTATAGAAGATTTCTAACAAGGTTTGTTTATATGTCTATAAAAAACATTGAAAATACTCGAATATTAAAGACGTGAATTATCACATTGCTAACAAGGCGTAAACCAACTTAGTGAAAATTGTCCAAGCCGGGAATCGAACCCGGGCCCCTGGAATAGATCTCCAGTGTTCTACCACTAAACCACAAGGACGATGCCCAGCTTGGCATCTCTCACTTATATAAGTCGGTAAGGCTGCTACCGCAGCACTAGATGGAAAAGTCTTCATGAGCACACAATCTAGCGGCGTAACATGAGACGCAAATGAACCCAGCATCGGTGAATATACAATTTTTAATCAATTTTTCAACTACTTTTCAGCAGTGAAATTACGCTTGTGATATATATAAGTGAGAGATGCCAAGCTGGGCATCGTCCTTGTGGTTTAGTGGTAGAACCCTGAAGATCTAATCCAGGGGCCCGGGTTCGATTCCCGGCTTGGACAATTTTCACTAAGTTGGTTTACGCCTTGTTAGCAATGTGATAATTCACGTCTTTAATATTCAATAATTTCAAGCGTAATTTCACTGCTGAAAAGTAGTTGAAAAATTAATTAGAAATTGAAAATACTCTTCATCTGAAGGTTTTATTTTCTCATAAGAGTAAATAAGATATGCAGGGCTTAATTTCTAACAAAAAAAGTACATGAGCTCTAATTTTCTGCAATAATAAATAATAATAAAAGTGACCACCCCCCCCCCTCCCCTGTCTCGTCCATCCGCATATTTATATTTTATATATTATTTAAGAAATTTTAAGCAATTTCTTCTTCAGAAAATTTTTTTAAATCTATATTTTGACTACGTTTATTATAATAAAATCTAATAAATGAACTGAGCCAAAAAGATCAGGAGTAGGGAATTTTAAAAAAATCCTGTTCGCCAAGGATTTCTTTGTACCAACTAGCAAAACACAACACACAGGGTTTCGCTGAGCAGTATTTATAAACTCTGGTGGGTTCCGACTAATAGTTAAATATTCACTGAAAATAAACACTGTAGCTGCGTTCCTGTGCGCTTCAGTGGAAATTAAGCACCGCGTTGAGCGAATAAATTGATCAGTAAGAATATTTTACAAACACGAGTAAAAAACAGCAAGTAAGCATAACGAGACCACGTGTAAAAACGGCAGTTGAGGTTATTTCTGACATTCCTCGTCGCCGTTTGAAAATCATTGAGTCTACATTTGTAAGTGTCAGATTGAAGTATGGTTCTTTGTGTGCGACACGCTACGCCACGTCTGTATGTATTTTAATAGGAAACGCAAAGGACTGGACGGACCAGGAAAATATAATTTAAGCTTAGGTATTTCGGAAGCGCTCTTCCACAGGGCTCCGGGGCGCTGTATTTATGAACTCCAGTGAATTACGACTAATATATAAATAATTACTAAAAGCAAAGAACTACCGGAGCTGAGTTCCTGTGAGCTCCGAAGCAAATTAAGCACTGAAGATATTTTAATTAAATGAAAATTATCTATTAATTTTTAGCCCATCCTGCGGTATTAAAAAAAATCCAATAAGACACTTATTTCTCATTACTTACTTCTATCTTTACAAGCAGTGCTGTAGATATATATATATATATATATATATAAATCTGCTGTATGCAAGGGCTATATACCAGAATGTATACGCTCATAGCTACGGAGGTTACACGGAGTTATCCAGAGAGTACCAGTATATGCCACTGTATACCCTCCACTAGATCCCTGTTTACAAGAATAAAGTAATAGATTTACGAACATTTTCGACCCATTGCGAACATTTCGACGGGTTTACATGTTTTAAAAGATCTCGAACATGATATGACTGTTATTTCTCTCCGGAAGTCATGTCAATCTGTGACTAAAATTTAGTGGTCGTTCTATCTCAAGAAGTAATCCACAGAATTGCATGAAATTTCAGATTCAGTTAGACGTTGACATAAATTGATGCTGATTAGGTTGTGTTGAAAATAGACTAACAGTTGGACTGACTTGCTTTTTTTACGATTTCCGCAATAGCTATATCTCAAGAACTAATGCACGGAATTTCATCAAATTATATCTTCTGTTAGACCTTGACATAAGTAGACGCTGATTAGGTTTGAGTGTAATGCTGCCTAACAGGTGTCACAGCTATGTTCTTTTACAATTGCCGCCACAGATACAGCTCAAGAACGAATCGACTAATCATTTAATTTTGGTTGCTGACGATTTGATTTATATAGAACAAAGTTTCGTGACGGCCACAACATCCTACTTTTTACTTTCTGTTATCTTTACAAAAAGAAAGTATTGGTTTCGTGAAAAATTTCGACTTCTGGTTTTCGACGGATTTATACATTTTAGAATGTCCTGGTCCTGAACACGATCTGACTGTTTTAGAAAATGTCTGTCTGGGAGTCTGTATGTGACAAAAAGTTTGTGGGCGTTAACTAATTCACGAGATTTAATAAAACTTTAGAGTCAGTTAGACCTTGATATAGATTGGTGCTGATTAGTTTTTGATGGAAATCGCTCAACGTGTGGCTCTGCTATGCTGCATTTTTCATAATTTCTGTATCCCAAGAACTAATGCATGGGTTTTCATCAAACTTCAAATTCTGTTAGACGTTGACATAAGTTGTTGCTGATTAGGTTTTGGTGTAAATCTACCCACAGGTGGCGCTGCTATGCTGCATTTTCGGGATTTACGCGGTTTTTGTGATAGTCATATCTCAAGAACTAATGCACGGAATTTTATCAAACTCTCACAACTCAATACTCTGTTAGACGTTCACGTAAGTTGTTGCTGATTAGGTTTTGGTGTAAATCTACCCACAGGTAGCGCTGCTATGCTGCATTTTCAGGATTTACGCGGTTTTTGTGATAATCATATCTCAAGAACTAATGCACGGAATTTTATCAAACTTCATATTCTATTAGATGTTGACATAAGTTGGTGGTGATTAGGTTTTCGTGTAAATCGTATAACAAGTGGCGCTGCTATGCTGCATTTTTTGCGATTTTCGCGATAGCTGTACCTAAAACTAAAGCACAGAATGTAATCAAACTTCATATTCTGTTTAGAGGTCTGTACGGGCCCGAAGCCCGTACCTAGCCCGGCAAAGTGAGGGCAATTTTTTTAACAGGCCGGTATAATAAAGACGATTTTTTTAACGGGCCGGGACGAGAAAAAAAATAAATGGACCAGCAGGACCGAGGAAAAAAATTCATCCGACCTATCGGTCCGATATAACAAAGTTAAGAGGACCAAACTAATCTGATAATATATGAACTATTTATAGACAAGTTGGTTTCAATTATGGATGCTAGCTTAACAACATTAATATAGAAATATAAGATGTACTGCAGAGAGATCGGCATCGGATCGTTACATTGTGTCTGAACCCGGGCTTAATTTTTTTTGACAGACTCGGTCAATGGCGTGATCGGCTTAAATTTATTCTATATACTCGGGCCTGGCCGGAACTGGAATTGTTTCCAGGACGTGTCGGGCAAGCAAGCAATTTGTTTTGTAGAAATAGTAATAGCTGTTATAAACTTCTGTTAACGGAATCTCTTTGGAAATATGCTTTAACACTCGAATTGCCGTGAGCGGTCATTTGAAACGTTTCAAATGAGGTAAATATTCATGTTGTGGCATTATTTACAGTAAAAAATCCATTTTATAAAAATTACGAAATCTAACTTTTTATACGGTCCCCCAGTCCCTATAGTTATATTTAGTAAAAGTTTACTCATATCATAACAGATAAACCCAAAAAGTTTGACATCTGTACTGCAAAAATTGACACAGTTATTCAATTTCAAATTTTGAGATTTTTGCACATGATTTTGTCTTTCACTGAGGGATCAGTTAAAAGATGGATTAAGGCTGTTCTTAACTGCGCTGCTCAACAAGCGCAAAACGTTTTGACACATTTACAAATTCATTTTTTAGTGGAAAGTTATAAAATTGGAAAACCTGGCCATGGAAGCGATTTGGAATCGAACTGTTTTTTCCATTTTTGGATCAATAAATTACCTATTGAGTTATAAGCCATTTTGGTCACGTGACAAAACGATTTTCGCTCTTCACGGACTGGTTTTTCTGCTTTCTTCGGGTACTTCGGTTCAAAACGTCATCTTTGACACTATTTTCTGAAAGATCTATTGCGTTTGCAAAAAAACTGAAAATATAGCTCTATTACATAGTTTCTGAACAACAACACCTGCTAGTTTCATGCATTTCCGAACAAAAATAAATGAAAACTTATGTCAGAAAGTTGCCCTTTTGGATTTGAGAACGCCCTTAAGGTAATTCGAGATCAAAGTCAGGGTGCAATGGCCTTTTTACAGTGAAACCCCCTTTAGCCGCTGTCGCCAAATCGGGGAATCACCAAAGAGAGTTATTTCATCTAAAAATTTGAGCTTTTTATGGGTTGAACAATATTCAAACGTCAAAGTAAGTAGAATCGACAACCGGAAAATAAAACATACTCACTAAGGACTAGATAAATGGCAGCGGAATTGCAGCCTGATTTTGATCTCGAATTACTTTAATTCATCTTTTAATTGATCCCTTAATGAAAGACAAAAATCATGTGCAAAAATCTCAAACTTTGAAATTGAATAACTGCGTCAATTTTTGTAGTACAGATGTCAAACTTTTTGTGTTATATTTGTTATGATATGTGTAAACTTTTACTAAATATAACTATAGGGACTGGGGGACCGTATAAAAAGTTAGATTTTGTAATTTTGATAAAATTGAGTTTTTGATTTAAATAATGCCACAGCATGAATATTTACCTCATTTGAAACGTTTTTGTAATTGGAACTATATGTCTATGACCAACGGTTGAGAAATTAAAGGTCGGTGATAGATAACACATTGCACCCTGTATAATCATATACATACATGGTTACACAAAAGATTTTGTTAGGGTTACTCAGTATGAGAGTAAATTGCTTAAAGAT
The DNA here is from genome assembly GCA_963932465.1 of Maratus speciosus. Lineage (NCBI taxonomy): Eukaryota > Metazoa > Arthropoda > Arachnida > Araneae > Salticidae > Maratus > Maratus speciosus. The sequence goes on along the minus strand of OZ010787.1, from coordinate 652,498,405 downwards.
GGTTTTTAAATGAGTTATGCATTTTTTATGTTGAAGTACATTTAGTATATTAAAAGATGTGTGTAGACTATAGATAAAATGATATACAGGGCCACGCAAGGAATTGAATACATGACCGTTTATGGATGATAATTTCTGGATGATTTCAGTAGTTTTAAGCGTTTTTTAGTCTGAATTAAATTTTAGTTAAATAGTGGCGTATATAGAAAGGTAGTAAGTAAAATACAGGGCTGTACAAAAAGTGTACGGCGGTCAGTGCGCGGACCCGGCCGTGATCCGATATGAAAGTTTAAAAGGATCAAACTAAGCCAATAAAATGTGAATAGAGTTAGGCGAGGATAAGTATAAACATACTGCACGAGCCGATGCTAGATTGACAACATCAGTACAGAAATATAATATGTCCGGCGTAGAGATCGGCATTGCCAATTGCATCATGTCTGAACACAGGGCTTAATTATTTCAGCAGACTCGGGCCGGGCCAGGTTTCAACTTACATTTTTTTCTACACGGGACTTACATGGCGGGCCGGTACTGATGCTATTCTGCATTCTATGGCGTGCCAATATATAGTAACCTAAAACATATAGTAATCTATAATGTTAAATTTTCCTTTAAATATGTATGTAGTATTCTGTGAAAAAATCATTATTGTATGTTAAGAAAAACCGGTATTATCTGTGGAAATCCGGAGTCCGGTCTGTGGAGTCTGTATCCGAATCTGCCCGGTCTCATTTCAATAATTTTTCCGGGCCTGTTTTCCTAATTTTAGCACTGGCCGGACCATGAGCCTCGAAAATTCAAACGTTCCAGGTCCGGGCTGAACTTTTAGTTTTTGCAATGGGCCGGGCCCAAGCTTGGAAATTCTGGTCCGTGCAGACCTCTAACGAATTCCCTAACGAATTCTGTTATACTTTCATATGAATAGATCCTTATTTAGCTGCTTAATAGGTGCAACTTTTATGCTCTTTGGGTTGGGAATTTACATGTAAGAGGGTGAGTGCCGAAATTCTACGTTTTTGTTTTTTGGAAAATGCGATGCTCATATCTCCTTTTTAATTGTCTAAGCGAAGCGAAGGCTAATACTCAGCGCACTATTACTGTCCGGGCACATTCAGCTACGATGGATATGAACGCCATGTCCTACTAAAAAAAAAAAAAAAAAAAAAAAAAAAGCCTTATAAAAACCTTTCGTCAAGTATAACTCAAAAAATATTTGTCGGATTTCGTTTCTGATTACACTAGAAGGTACCTATTATGGTCGCCTACTGAATGCACCTACTATGAAAAATAAGTTCCAAACCATTTAAAAATTATATAAAAAAAACTTATAAAAAAGCACAATTTATCTGCATACGTCACAGAAATTTGGTGTGCGTCACTTTCACAGGTGGATGTTTTCGTAGACAACTGGTTTGAATACATGGATGGAGCAAATAAAAAGAAAATACGCACGCAGTAATATTGAAGTGCCATAAACCATATTTAAATTTAATCAAACAGGAAAAGAAATCTGTTTGTTTTTCCATTTAAAAGAAAAAAGGCATAAAAATTTTGATTTGAGATTTTGCGATAATCTCTCAATAGCATTTTTTAATCACCAAAAGCATATTTTATATTTCGCGTGTGAAAATTAGAAAGAATTATATGATGTTTAGTAAAATATTTTGCTTTATAGCATCATTTCTTCTTATTTTCTTTCTTTATTTTTTTTTACATGCTTTCTTTTAACTTACAATTATATTTGTCTGTGGCACTCAAATCTTGTGATTCATTTTTCACCCACTTCCTGTTGACATAGAGTTTTGAAATTTGGAAAATATATATATATATGTATTTCTGAGGGCAATACATGAATTGGATATTGATTTTTTAAAATTCGATCCCTAAAGGGACAACGCTGGTGGTGGTGGTGGTGGTGGGGGGGGGGGGGGAATTACTTAATGGTTACGTTTGATTTTCTATAGAGAAACCAGCATTAGCTTCAACAATGAGTATTTTTTGAAAAGTACTAATGACAGGGTTACCACGATATCGCCAAACTTTGGCCAATGTGGCGAAATATCACCAAATTTGGCGACAAAAAAGTTTCTATATGTGAAGCCAACTTGGAGATAGCTGGCTAATTTGGCAAAATTCCATTTAAATCCATTTATCTTCCATAATTGGATTCACCGAATTAAATTTAAACTCCGTGCATTTAAGCTTTTTTTCAAGACTTTTCTACTATTTTGTGCATTTAAAAACATATATAGTTTCTAAATTTTCGTGAATTTTAATGAAAGCATGATTAAAAAAAAAAATTCCATTTATATTAATTTCTTTTTAGTTTTTAAAAATGAAATTGGTACTTTTCCTGTATAAGGGCCTTGGCGAGGTAGAGAAAATGGGTTTGGCGGGACAAGTAAGCTTTTTATGCGTATTTTCATGCAACTTATTCATTGTTTCATATACTCACGCAATTTTTTAAAGATTTATACAATTTATTTTGTGTTAACAAGCCACTCGCTTATTTTTATATACAAACAAAAGTCAATTGTATATAAAAAGCAATAATATTATATATAAAGGTAAAATGTTTATATTTATGGCACAGATGCCCTATACGCACCGGGTTTGCCGTGTTTTTTTATGCCAATTTGGCGAAAACGTCGTTTTCGAATACCAGTTAAATATAGCGTGCTATAATAGCACGATATTTTTTATTTCAATAGGAAAACAAAATAAAGTGATAAACAAAATATTTTCTATTATTTTTAAAAGGAAATAACAATCAATAAATGATATAATTATAGAACAAAACAATTTATAATAACGTTATACATGGTTACATCAGTGGTGGCTCGTGACTGGCATTTTGGGGGGCACTAAATCCATAGCTGCCTAATTTATTCTTCTCTTACCACTTACTGCCTACTGCTTTAAAAAAAAATCTTTGCCATATATGTTGGCGGAATATTCGACCATTAAACAAGGTAACAAATTCTTTCAAAAAATGATGTAAGAAAAGAATAATACTGTCCGCCATGCATTTAGTGCCCCAAAATATGACAGTCAAGAGCCACCACTGGTTACCATGTCAGGCAAAGTAACGCCACTTTGGCGTCAATTAGGTACCTCGGTGCGTATATGACATCTGTGCCATATTTACTTGTAAAAATAAGCATAAATGTTCATCAGGTTTGTTTTCATAGCTATTTATATATTTTTACAACAAATCTCACTTTTTGAGGCCGAAACTGCACAAACCTTGAAAAAAACTAGAAAACGGCAAGTCTGTTTTTTCAGAATTTAGTGTCATCCCCTGATGAAAAACAAAATATATAAATATAGATAACACAAAACATATTTCAGTTTTAAGACTTAAAACACACGCTTTTATTTTGTACAGAATGACGTCATCCGCATCCGCTGAAGACAGGCGCGGATCCACGGTGGGGGCGATCGGGGCGATCGCCCCCCGCAAAATCCAACATTATCGCGAATTTCGACAAATGGTCTCCGAAAAAAAAAAAAAAAAATCGTGAATTGTTCGCAGGTGAAAGGGTCGCAAAAAACGCGAATTTCGTCAAAAGATCGCGCAAAAAACGGCAATTTCGTCAAATGATCGAGAAAAAACGCAATTTTCGTCAAAGGATCGCGAAAAAACGCGAATTTTGTCAAAGAAGCGCGGAAAATGCGCTTTTCGTCAAAAAAATCGCGCATTTCATCAAAGGACCACGAAAAAAACGCAAATTTCGTCAAAAGATCGCAGAAAAAAACTCGAATTTTGTCAAAGGATCGCAGAAAAAAACGCCAATTTCGACAAAGAATTGCGGAAAACGCTAATTTTGCGAAAGAATCGCGCAAAAACGTAATTTCATCAACAGATCTCTGAAGAAAGGCGAATTTCTTCAAAGAATCGCGAAAAAATACGCAAATTTCGCCAAAGAATCGCTGAAAAAACGCGAATTTCGTCAAAGGGCCGCGGAAAAATCGCACAATTAGCACAGGGAAGAGATTCCCCTAGGTGCGCATCTACGAAGGGGGGGGGGGGTTCGATCGGGGCAAAGAAGAGAAGAACAAATTTACCAAGTTGGTTTATAAGAAATCAACATACCATACGCATTTTAACTGACTGGGATTAGGATATAATCCTCTTTTGTTCATTCATCAAATACCCTTAAAATTTACCAATGTGGGTGGCAATAACAGTACATTTTTTACACATTAGTGGCTGTCTTCAGAAAACATTAAGATGCTTGAATTTTTCAAAGGACCTTTCTTTTTCTTGTTTCTTTCTTCCTTTGGAACTTGTATGAATCCCATTCTTTTCTCAAACAATAAAGCACTCCTCAAAAATATAGTTATACAGAAATTAGAATTGTAGCTTCTTTGAATGAATGAAAAAGTTTCAACACTTTAAAGGGATCCGCATAACGTTGTCAATTTATATTGTAGAGATTCAACAAAAGGTACACGAAGTGGCATCGTCCCCCATCTCAACCCATAGTGTCAAAAATTATGTCGCCATATGCCTTTTGACTGGACATAATCCTATTTTGTTCACTAATTGCCGAAACGTCAGAGAGTTTTACCATTGATACCCGAAAAGTGTTTGGTTTTCGTTTGCTTGTCTGTGTGTTCCGCGAAAACTGCCGTTAAAAGCGTTGGATTTATATCATGGGGGGGGGCGACCTCCCCGATCGAACCCCCCCCGTAGATGCGCTCCTCCTGGTGTTAATTGTGCGTCTTTTCTGCGTCCCTTTGACGAAATTCGCGTATTTTTTTCGCGCTTCTTTGATAAAATTCGCATTTTTCTGAGATCTGTTGACGAAATTCGCGAAATTAGCGTTTTTTGTACGATTCTTTCGCGAAAATTAGTGTTTTTTCCGCAATTGTTTGGCGAAAGTAGCGTTTTTTCCGCAATTGTTTGGCGAAATTAGCGTTTTTTCTGCAATCCTTTGGCGAAATTAGTGGTTTTTTCTGCGATTCTTTGACAAAATTCGCGTTTTTTTAGCGATCCTTTGACGAAATCCGCGTTTTTTCTGCGATCCTTTAACGATATTCGCGTTTTTTTCTGCGACACTTTGACGAAATTCGTGTTTTTTCCGCGCTTCTTTGACGAAATTCGCGTTTTGCGCGATTCTTTAACGAAATTCACGTTTTTTTGCGAGATCCTTTGACCTGCGAACGATTGATGAAATCGATTTTTTTCGGCAACCATTTGCCGCAATTCGCGATAATCGATGGATTTATATTTTTTAACCATGGGGGGGGGGGGGGGATTCGCGCCTATGAAGAGGTATAAACACCACTTAGATGACACATTTTGATTTTCAAGGATGTTAAGGCCCTTCAAATTTCTGAAGGCGATCCTTTTTCAGAGATTACTCTCTTCCAGAAATCTGATATTAAAAAATAGATGTGATTGTTATGTTTTTCAGCTACGGTAATTGGTTCTTATGTATTTTTTAGTGCTGAATCCAAATATGACCTTCATTTTTTACCATACCATCACGTCAGGATTTTTCACAAATCGCAAATTTTTAAATAGTCGAAATATTGCGAAAATCTGCTGCTGTAAAATAGACGTAATTTTTTTTCATAATAACTTATTCATTTTTTTGCTTATACTATGGATTTTTACAGTTAAACATGTAAAATATTGTGTATTTAAAATCCTTATAATTTTATTCCATGCGTGGAAGTTTCTTTGAACCGCTCATGCTCTGCTTCGCGCTTTTCTTTTAATCTTCTCTATGGGGTTCATCTCGGTATCCTCTTTTATTTTGGTGGTTGATAAAGCTGGGAAATTAGTGGCAGATGTATTTAAAACATTTACCTTCTTTTGTTGCTGTACTTACAAATTGCTTTGAGAGATTTTCGCTATTTTTACCCCCGGTACGGTATGCTATTTCTTTCTCCCAGCTTATTTTGGGACATCTCCAAAAAATAACGTTACCTTACAGAAGCCAGCCGTGAAACAAAGCAGTACGATTAAATACTCTATAGCAATTTTTTAAACTTCTAAGCATCGCACATTTTCAATGTTTATACCGTCATATTCGGAAAAAAAAAGTACTTTATAATGCAATTTGTTTGAAAACTGCATCTCCATTTATTTTTGAAATATTAATTTTTGTAGTTTTTAGAGCTATTTGCTTAATATTGGCAACGGAAGAACTCCATTTCTGTAGAAAGTGAAAGAAAAATAGCAATTATATCTTTTTGTTGCCATTTTCCCATAAAAACTGAAAAAAAAAAAGTTAAAATACGTGCTATTTTCAAAAAATATAAATGAAAGATTTCTGATAAAACAGGGAGCTTTTAGAAACTAAATTTCATTTTAAATATCTATAATGATAATACAAACAAATGAAGGCTTGTGAATCTTTAGATGGCCGATATTTTGTGGAGTTTTTTGAATGACGAAATCTCTTTTTTTGTGTGTGTGTGTGTATTATTCAGCGATAGTGACGTCTTAAGCGTACTTTACTGTAGATGTTGTTTAACGCTGGATCGCAAATGATGAATTTTTCAGCGGATGTGGATGGCGTCACTTTATGTAAAATAAAATCGCATGTTATAAGTCTTAAAACTGAAATACAGTAGAGCCCCGATTATCGGAGTTTTCGCTTTCACCGAGTTATTTTCTTCTGATGGACTGATGGCTTCCATTTTTTTCCCCCAAAAAAATTATAGCCATTTTTCCCCCCCATTCTGACCAGAAAATCAGAGTTCTAACTTTTTACGACTGCTCTTTCATCTTCACCTAACACTTCATTTATAACGACTGTTTCATAATAATGGAAGCCATCAGTCCATCAGAAGAAAATGATCCATTCCAAAGGTATAAGTTCGATTAACTCGGATAATCGGGAATCTACTGTATCTATATTTATATACATATATTTTTTTGTCATCGGGGGCGACACTAAATTCTGTGTGTACAGGGCTGCCACAGGCGACTATTTTTATATTCTGTTCGCACCAGTATTTTTCTAACATAAATTTTGAAGTATATTTCTCTTGCAAATGTTGTCAAAGTGTGTGTTAGGAATTTCTGTGTAGAGAAAGTGGTGCCAGTTAGAATTAAAAAATAATCACCTGTGGCAGCCCTTTGTGTAAAAGTGACTGGAAATTCAACTCTGCGTTAGTAGTCGCATGTGTATCTCTGCGATACTAGCCGCCATTTTCCTCTTGTAAGTTTTGAATGCATTAGCCGGTTCGAGAGCAACTGTCGAAGGTGAAATATTGATACCGGTGGTAGGAAAGTAGAGGGTTTCTGAATCTATTTGGTTCAAAGTTTATAAGAAGAAAATGCCAGCTTCTATTACAGATACTAACGCAGGGTTAAAAAAAAAAAAATCGTAACCAACAAATATCTCAAGAGTTTCTCCTAAAGGAGAAATTCCACATTATTAAAAGTAATTGCAGACATTCTCTGAATTGATGCAAATAAAGCGCATGTGGGGTGGGTTTCCTTGAAAATTGAATAATTAGGCATTTTGTCTACTTAAATCCTTAGAAGTTTATTTCTGAATTGATGTAGGAAGGGCGAAAAAAAAAATCAAAGGTGATCTTATAATTGTAAGCACCTTGAAAATCATGTAAATGAAGCTGCTTAAAGTGTCTTTCCTGTATGAATTTTTTTTTTTTTTTTTTGGACTGTAAAAGGGAAAGGAAGTGTCCCTTTCAGAAATAGAATATTTCCTTCTATTTATCCAACACTTATGGGTAATTTCAGTGGTGCCTTTTTAGAGATGTGGGCGATTCTCAAAAGGTGGGCACAGGACACAAGTCATAACTTTAAGCCTTTCAAACATAACTTTAATTATCATTGACTTTTTTTTTTTTTTACACTGAGTTTTTAATTCTATTCAGAGACAGAAAATGACATAATTTATTGTAAAAGCGTTGTATAAATATCTTAAAATTTAATTATTTTATGCTAAAGAGGCCAATTTCGTAACGTTAGTAATTCATAACGTTAACTGCTCCAATACCACCAAGAAAAAGAGTTTAAACTTTTTTCCAGGTGGTTCTAATGGTAAACAACGAATGCATAAAGGAAATGGATGATTTTTTGATAATTTCGTTAAGAGATGGCAGGCTGATTTATTGCTTTTTTGGAGATAGGACCAGTGATGTAGTCGTAAAAATCACAGAGAGTATACGCTCAAAGCAGAGGGTATACGCTCAAGGCAGAGCGTGTACCCTAGAATGTATATACTATAGCTTTCTTGAGAAACAGAGGGTATACGGTGTACCTTAAAACAATCCAGAAGGTATACGGCGTATACCCCCGTATACCCTCCACTACACCCCTGGATAGGACTTTTCTATAAAGAATTTTTCTGTATTTTGTTATGTTCGAAAGTAACGTACGTAACAAAGTATTTGATTTTATTATTATTATTACTGGATAACAAAAAGTTAATTATACATATATATATGTATACAGACATATTTACTACATTTTTAGTCTTAAGAATTTTTTAAATACCAAGAGCAACGTCCAAAATCTGTAACGTGCGTGCGAAAGAGTGTCCAAAATTTGTAACGTACGTAACTGCTAATTAAATGCTTTAATCATTAATTTTCCAGAATAGTTGCTGTTTGTGTATAATTTTGTAGACATACTATTATAAAATATTTATAGACAAAATACTATACTATTAAAAAAATTGGCCTTAAATTTGAAAATTTTAAAAATTGCATATAGTTAACGTTTAATGACCCCACCTTTTGAGAATCGCCCATGTATTTCTGGAGGATTTATCAATCAATATGACAAGCATATATTTAGCATGGAGATATTTTTTTCTTTTGATAAAAAGGGGAGAATCTTAAATAGCCAAATCAGTTAGTGTGTGTGTGTAGGGGTGGGGTGGGGCTTGTCAATGGCACCTAATTGATACATTTTCTTAGCATCAGGAGGGGGGGGGGGGGGGGTAAAGGAGAGTCCCTGTTTCTTACTGGATTTTGAAATTTAATTAACTAAGTCTTCTGCATCTCTGATTATTTAAAAAGTAATAATTAAAATGTATTCTTTTCAAGTGACTTTAGAGTAATTTAACGCTAAAAATAAATTAATCCCCCGTAAAGGTACTGGGATTTGTTTTACAAAATGAAAACATATGGGGTAAAGTTAAATGTTTTATACGGCCCCATTTCCCGTAACTTGTATTTAGATAAATGTTGCCCTGCGTTTAAAGAAAGGTATTAAAAATAAAAACTTTCACTATATTCTCTTACGGCAAAAATTTACCGAGTTATGATACTTTTATGAATTTTCAGTGTATTTTAAAACTTAAGCATTTTCAGCGCTAGAAAATCTCGAAATTTATAAATTCAAAGTATCATAACTCGGTGTATTTAAATCAAGTAATGTTAAATAAGCTCTTCGATATGGAATTTGTTTTACAAAAGGCTGTAAATTGATTAAAATACAAAACTAGTTCTTTTATACGGCCTCATTTTCTATAACTTATATGTAGATAAATAATGCTCTACGTCTAAAAACAAAATATGCCATTCTTTTACAAAACTTACCAAGTTATGATGCTTATTTTCAATTTCAGGGTATTTTGGTCACTTTAAAAGAAAAAAAAATTAGTGCCGGAAAACACTCGAAATTTTTAAAAATCAAAGTATGATAACTCGGCGAGTTTTCTCTCAAAATAGTCCGATTTTCATAAATGTCCTGACGCAGAGCAACATTTTCTAAGTATATGTTATAGACTATGGGGCGGTATAGTATATATATAAATCGTTTTTAATATGTATGCAGTCCCGCTTCTGGCTTTAATCGATGAATGACAGAAAATTTTGAAAAAAAAAAAAAAAAAAATCAGAGCTTTTATACAAATAAATTGTGGCTCTTAAATTTAATTTTACAAAAATTCTCATTTCAGTTGATTAAAAAGAATACTCGAATATCAAAATTATTCATTATACCCATCACTACTCGTAACTTCTATACTAAATTATCTAATTGACATGAGTGGGGGGGGGGGGGGGAAGACACGCTCGGATCCAAAACATGCACCGTCTGATTTAATATGAACGCAACGTTTTTTCAATGTTAAACAGTTAGGCTTCAATCGTACCAGTGTGTTGATAACATGCGAAGAAAGCTGCAATCCGTGCTGAGAAACTGATTTAACTTCCAACTTTTCATTTTTGATGTGATATTTAAAAAAATCATGGTGATTGTTGGGATGATAATACTGCAAATGTCTACAAGTCCAAAATTTCAGAGAAGAACGGAAACTCTTTAGCTTCTAAATGCCGTGTAGTTTACTCCTAATACATTTCTGTGAATTTTCAGTTGGATGGCTAAACAAAACGGGGCTTCAATGGGGCAAAGACGCGCAGAACAATGTTTTTTTTTTTTTAATTGCAATTTCTTGCGAAATTATAATTTGACAGGATCTGGAATGATGGTGATACTAAGTGAGGTTCTGATATAACATTTTATTCAGCCATCAAACAAATTTAGACCAATGTGTTCATTAACACGTTCACGCCGGCTCCGATATTCGTGTTTTTCTCTGTGAGACGGCGCTCGAATTCACATTTCGCTTCATCTGGCGGCGCGGTAATGTTGCTTATTCAGACACTGTATGTAATGACCCGTCCCTCTCATATTTATTGAATTGAATTCGAATATAACGAACAGAGTTGACTGTGAATGCCTGAAAGTTCGTAAGGAGTAAGAAAGTTACTTAGAGACACAATTTTACTGACTACATATGTATAAATTTAATATAAAATGTCTGAAAATCTAAAGAAATATGGACAACATGATGTAAATGCATTTCTGTAAGGTAGAAGTCAAGCCCTTAGTCAATGATAATTTTTGAATGAAAACGAAAATTCTTGTTTCCCATCGTGAATGTTTTAAGTTCTTAATAATGAATTTTTTTTTTTTTTTTTTTTTTTTTACTACTGAATTTTCGAATATTCAAGTGTGACCCACCTGTAGTGCACGGCGTCTACAGTATTGCCGAGTGGGACCTACCTGTAGTACACGCCTTATATGGAACAGTAGTGTGACCCACCGGTGATGCTCGCCGGCGTGAACGTGTTAAAAATCAAAATTTATGGAAAGTGCGTATCTTTACCCCAACCTTACCCTATACATGTTGTGTGCGATTGTACATTCAAAGTATTGTCATCCTACTCAAACTTGAAAGTTTCGTTTGAAGTCGACTAAGTCATGACTGAGGTTGCCAACCAGTCTGCAGTGCTTTGAATTTATTTGTCCAGGTCTGATTCCTCCTCAGGAACCGTGTGCAAGGTGTTCGATTAATTCAATAAAGAAAAAATATTATATTTCAAGAGTTCTGAACCTATAAATTTTTAAGTCGCACAATTTTATAATGATTTAGGAAATGACATAAAGAATTTTACAATTTTTTTTCATGTAAAATTTGCGAAAGAAAACATTAAATTGTTTAAGAGGGCAACAATAGTTATGAAATTGCATGTAAAACAACTCATATTAATGCACTTTTTCCGGGGAACTACTCAAGCGATTTGAATAACTGTTAATAGTTTTGGCAGTAGCTATTCTGTAAATAGATCATTTGACAAAAAATAAATACGTAAAATGCAATATCGTTAATTAAGAAAATAGAAAATCGAGTTACTTTTTACGGGCGAATTAAGCAACATGTAGGTCTAAAAAGTTGATCAGTAAAAATATTTCACAAACATGAACAAAAAGCAGTGTTTAAAGATAATGTGACATCAGAAAAACGGCAGATACGGTTCTAGTTAATTCTGCATTCCTCGTCGCCGTTCGGAAACCATTGGGACAAAAAACATTGAGTCTACGCTTGGGAGCGCTAGGACCTCCTACGTATGCGACACGATTCGTCACATATGTAAGCACTTTGGTACAAAAGAACGCAAACGAATGGAGATTGGAGAGGAAGAAAAAGATAATTTAGGCTTTGGATTTTCGGAAGTGCTGTTCCGGTGGGCTCCAGAGCGCAGTATTTATGAGCACCTGTGAATTCCGACCAATATTCAAATATTTACTAAAAACGAAGTACTGGAGCTGAGCTCCGCCACAAATTAAGCTCTGATTACCACTGAGATGAAAACGTTAAAGGGCCTGTTCACTCCTGCGACAACACCCTCTCGCTAATGTTAATCCCAAGGGAGAAATTTTTAAAAATATCTCGTCTGCATTTCGATATTTTTAAATGATTCTTTTTTATGAAGATACTAGGGGGGCTCTGAACCCCCTGCTCGCTACGCTCACCAGCCCCTGCGTAATCGCGAAGCAATCCCTATTTTCTGGCCAATCCAAGACGTAATTGTTTCGAGTTTCCATTCTGGATCGCTTCGCGATCCCTTATTTTCTATGCATTCAATTTTTAGATTACAAACGCAGATCCCCCCCCCCCTTCTCATTAGTTAATGGAAATTAACTTATTTCTGTAAAAATCGCTTTTGCTGTCGACCCCCCCCCCCCCCCCCCCCCACACACACACACACCGCGTAATCGCTTCGCCATTCCGTTCGGTATCGCGAAGCAGTCCCTATTTTCTAGCTAATCCCAGACGTAATTGTTTCGAGTTTCCACTTTGGATCCCTTATTTTCTATGCATTCAATTTTTAGATTCCAAACACATATGACCCCCCCCCCCCCCCGCTTATGATGTAAAATCATATATTTAAAATTTAAAATATTCAAAATCATGTTTTTCCTAAATTACAGTCCGTTAATTTATTTCTGCTCTCATAAATCTCAAAATCTATTCATTTACTGACTAATATAACTTTTTTTATCTGATCTAAAACGCTCTCTTTCGTAATAATATTATTTCCTGTCAAAAATAAATCTTTAACTTAGCTAAATTACTTTCCTTTCTGGGCAATGTATTTCGTTAATCTTCGCATACGTTGTTGATATAAATTAAACAGCTGTCATTAGATAATCGAAATAATAACAAGTAAATAAATTACCGAAGGATTTATTGCTTATTTCATACAATCATTATGGAACATTTCATCCTTATCTATTGCCAGATTCACGTCTTTAGATTTGAACTTTATATGTTGGAATACTAACGGATTTGTAAGTTAACGGTTGAACAGAACGATGTATTCTGTAACTTTGGCTGCTGACTCTCAGACGCTAAGTAATACATATTCAAAAAAAATAATAATGGAAGTGCTCCTGGGAGCTTAGGCGAAAATTAAGCACCGGTTGGAGCTACTTAAAAAAAATTTAAATTAAGAGTGAAATTTATTTATATCAATGGGAGAAATTTTTAACTTTTTAACACGCAAAACTTTTTCAAAAGTGTTTTATGAATTTCACCATTCAAAAATTCAAATTTCAAAAAGCACACATACGAAATTCTTCGAAACAGTTTTAAATCATGCAGAACATAATTCTTGAACGATCAGTCGAGTGAAATTATTTTATATCAATTAGAAAATTTTTTTACTTAAAACGCGCAAAACTTTTCAATTATGAATAACGAATGTCACTCTTCAAAAACTCAAATTTCAATCATTTCTGATACGAATTACTTCAAATTAGTATTAAATGACGCAGAACATGTATCTTCAAAGATCTGTCGAGGGAAATTTCTTTATTTCAATTAGTAAAACATTTCACTTAAAATACGCAAAACTTAATGAACTTCGTTTTTAGGGTTTCGTTCATCTGACGAAACCCTATTCGTCTCGCTCCTCTGTCTGACCGTCCGTCTGTCTGTCACGGAGCCCGTTCTCAGAAACTATACATATTGGAGACTTGAAATTTTGCATACTTATAGAAGAATACCACAAATCATACGAAAAATCATAAAATTTTGAAAAAGTCGTACATTTAACCCTTTGGGCTCCCACATGTGTATTTTAAACAATTCTTTCTAAGTGAGTCCCTAATTAAGTTGCAGGCGTGAAATTTTGCATACTTATAGCTGAATACCTCACATCAAACGACAAATCATAAAATTTTGAAAAAGTCGTACATTTAACCCTTTGGGCTCCCACATGTGTATTTTAAGCAATTCTTTCTAAGTGAACCCTAATTAGGTTGGAGGAGTGAAATTTTGCATACTTATAGCTGAAAACCTCACATCAAACGACAAATCATAAAATTTTGAAAAAGTCGTACATTTAGCCCTTTGGGCTCCCATATGTGTATTTTAAGCAATTCTTTCTAAGTGAACCCTAATTAGGTTGGAGGAGTGAAATTTTGCATACTTATAGCTGAAAACCTCACATCAAAAGGCAAATAGTAAAATTTTCAAAGTCGTACATTTAATATTTTGGGCTCCTACATGTGTATTTTAAATAATTCTTTCTAGGTGACACCCTATTTAGTTTGGAGGCGTGAAATTTTGCATACTTATAGCTGAACACCATCATGCGACAAATCATAAAATCTTGAAAAAGTCTCACGTTTAACCCTTTGAGCTACCACACATGTATTTTAAGCAATTCTTTCTAACAGAGCCCCTAATTAAGTTGAGACATGAATTTTTGCATATGTATAGCTGAATACCTCGGAACACACGACAAATCATAAAATTTTCAAAAAGTCTTATATTATTTACTCCTCCGTGCTCTAACTTGTATATTTTAAGCAATTTTTCTAACCTCCACCCTTTTCACCCGTGGAGCACTTTTCCAACTTTTGCCGACACCCCCTTGACCATTATTTCATATTATGCACCATAGCCTTACATATTTTAGTTCCACTTTTTACCGCCAGGGGCGCCTACTTATCTCGGGTGCTATGGGTCCAATCCCTTCGGCTAATATATATACGGATAGCATGTAAAATGGAGTTTCGTTCGGATAGAGGTTTGTTTTGTTTAGAATAGAGTGCGCCCCTGGTTGCGAAATGTGGAACTAACAGATTTTTCAAAAGGATAGTGTTTTTTAGGGTTTCGTTCATCTGACGAAACCCTATTTGTCTCGCTCCTCTGTCTGTCTGTCTGTCTGTCCGTCCGTCTGTCTGTCCGTCACAGAGCCCGTTCTCAGAAACTATACATGTTGGAGACTTGAAATTTTGCATACTTATAGACGAACACGACGACATCATACGACAAATCATAAAATTTTGAAAAAGTCGCACATTTAACCCTTTGGGCCCCACATGTGTATTTTAAACAATTCTTTCTAAGTGAGTCCCTAATTAGGTTGCATGCGTGAAATTTTGCGTACTTATAGATGGACACCTCTGATCAAACAACAAATCATAAAATTTTGAAAAAATCGTACATTTAACCCTATGCGCTCCCAGATGTGTATTTTAAGCAATTCTTTCTATGTGAGCCTCTAATTAGGTTGGATGTGTGAAATTTTACATATTTATAGCTGAACACCTCACATCCAACGACAAACTGTAAAATTTTGAAAAACTCGTACATTTAACTCTTTGGGTTCCCACATGTGTATTTTAAACAATTCTTTCTAAGTGAGCCCCTATTTAGTTTGGAGGCGTGAAATTATACATACTTATAGCTGAGCACCTCGCATCAAACGGCAAATCATAAAATTTTGAAAAAATCGTGCATTTAACCTTTCTGGCTCCCACATGTGTATTTTAAGCAATTCTTTCTAAGTGACACACTATTTAGGTTGGTGGCGTGAAATTTTGCATACTTATAGCTGAACACCATCATGTGACAAATCATAAAAGTTTGAAAAAGTGATGCATTTAACCCTTTGGCTCCCACATGCGTATTTTAAGCAATTCTTTCTAACTGAGCCCCTTTTTAAATTGGAGATTTGAAATTTTGCATACTTATAGCAGAACACCTGAGGCCAGGCGACAAGGAATGAAATCTTGAAAAAGTCTTACGTTTAACCCTTTGAGCTACAACATATGTATTTTAAGCAATTCTTTCTAAGAGAACTCCTAATTAAGTTGGAGACATGAATTTTTGCATATGTATAGCTGAATACCTCAGACCACACGACAAATCATGAAATTTTCAAAAAATCTTATATTATTTACTCCTCCGGGCTCTAACTTCTATATTTTAAGCAATTTTTCTAACATCTGTCCTTTTCACCTGGGGAGCACTTTTCCACATTTTGCCGACACCCCTTTGATCATTCTTTCATATTATGCACCATAGCCTTACATATTTTAGTTCCACTTTTTATCGCCAGAGGCGCCTGCTTATCTCGTGTGCTATGGGCCCAATCCCTTCGACTAATATGTATACGGATAGTATGTAAAACGGAGTTTCGTTCGGATAGAGGTTTGTTTAGACTAGAGTGCGCCCCTGGTTGCGAAATGTGGAACTAACAGATTTTTCAAAAAGATAAAGTGTTTTGAAAGGAATATTAAACGAAACCCTCTGTGCGATCTGTGATCACACTTACCCACTTGTTCACATGTGGTCATACAAAAACTCAAATTTCAAATTCTATTCGTACGAATTACTTCAAAATAGGTGTAAACCATGTGGAACAGGTTTTTACTCAATACTGTCGAGCAAAATTTAATTATTTCATATAGCAAATTTTCTAACTTAAAATTCGCAAAACTTTTCAGAGATAGATTTCACTTGTAGTTGTTCTTTTATTCACAATTCAAAAAGTACTCATACGAATTACTTCAAACAAAGTTTAAACGAAGCAGAACATTCTTCTGAACATTTCTGTTGTCTTATATTTTCAAATTTACTGACTGAAAATTTTTGTACTTAAAACTCGCAATACTGAAACTTGCAAAACTTGCGAAATTTTCAGATCAAAACAACAATTCTCAGTTAATTTTCAACAATCTATGAATGTTTTATGCAGAATTGCTTCCTTTTATCAAATCTTTCTTCAATAATTTATTACTGATGATCTATTTTCTTTCAAACTGAAAAAACCTCCTAACGGACATTTCAATTTTGAACAAACAAGCGAGTCGAACTATAGCGAGAGACCACCGGGAAGCACCACGGAACAATTCAACGGTAAAGACAGAATCCGGCGCACACAACCACCAGAATAATAAAGGTGCCAAGCATCTCAATCGAGGAAAAATATTTAATACTACATATTTTTTAATTATTAAAATTAATTAGTCTTCAAATTTTATATTTTATCGATTTACCTCAAATGAAGTAATTATAAGCACAAGTGTTATTATTTTTTTAAATGAATGTAATCTATTTCTATTCAGAAAGTAAAAATTTAACTTGAAAAAGTAAAAAAAAATTGAGCATTTGTCAGAATTCTATCCAATTGTAGATTCCGCAGAGGACACTATTTCAGATACCCTTCTTTAAATATTTTATTGAAAAAAAGAAAAAAAAATGTAATTTAGACATAAGTGCAAGAGGTCGGGGATACAATGGTGGATCTAATATGTGCGGCCAAAAATATAATTAAAAAGGATGAGTTTTAGATTCAAGTTTTCGTGCATTTTATGTGCCATGTTCAAATGATAGTCTAAACGTGATACTGATGTTGCGAATAGTATTCATGAAATTACATTTTTATTTTTACTACAGCATGATACATTTTTTTCTTTTTGGTTTATCAGAGGAATATTTTAACTACTCATTGGGCTGTAAGTCATCGTAAAGCCATTTTATGAAATCTTAAACGTGGTTGTCGGTTTTTTTTTTTTTCTTATATACACGATGTAAATTATTTTATTTTCTAACTTTTGTACTCTTCTTTTATGTATTTTTGCTTTTACATATTTGTTTTATAATTTCTGTTTTTTTAAATACATAAACTTATGATTAGTATATTTTGTAGTAACTAATTCATTTGTGACTGCTGATCAGTTTTATGAAACGATAGTTTTTAAGGAAGAGGTATAAGGCGCAAGCTGAAGTCTTGCGCACACAGGCGCCGAATACCACTCGCGCGCCCCTGAGATCACAAACACACGGTCCCCACGTTCACTGGCAATCCCAAAGACCTAACGGGCTATACTTACCAAACGGTGCAAAAACGAGCCAGGACTCCCAGTGTATCTATATTTCTGCAACTAGGAAAAATAACTTGAAGAGATTAGTAGATATCAACATTTTTATCAAAGAATGCTTGAAAGTACTTGAAAAAAGCTGAATCATGCTTCCTTTGAATAATTTAATAATAGATTATGACGAAAAAGTCATAAATAATGCAGCAAAGTCGGTAATCTTTCTTAAATAAGCTAAATTAGCAAATCTTCTAAGACTTGTCTAACGACCCTCTACCGGGCCAGCAGGTTTGAAGATGCCGTACTATCGACGGAAACAGTGCCGCCAGGTGAAAAAATCTTGAAAAATCACGAAAAATACTGACGTGGAGTCAGAGGCAACTGCTTTTAAGAAGGAAAAAACGTTCCAGAACACAGCGTATAGGTTGTAGAATGTTCTAGAACAAATTTGACGTCGCAGCCGTAAGGGAGTACGAAACTGCTAATTTCTGAAGCAAAATAAACTCGCAAAAATAAATTTGGTGATGCTTTCTCCAACCTTTGGTTAAGTGACGTGTCATAAATCACAATAATCGACTAAAATTTACCTTAGCCAAAAGGCCGAGAAGTGATAATAACAAAAATTACAGTAAGAAAAAATTACAGAAATTCATCAGTAAGGAAATTTTCAAACACGCACAAAAAGCAGAGAGTAAACGTAAGGCGCATCCCACACTAAATCGACATGTAAGACATGTCTCTTGAAATCAGGGGAAAAACTGGCTTAAAACAGGTTTCAATCAACTTTTTTCTTTGTTTTGACCGGTTTTTTCTCCCAAATGTTGTGCGACATGTTTCCTGTCTTCTCAATGTGGGATGCGCTCAAGACGACCATGAGTAAAAACTATAGATTCCGTTGCGGTTCATTCTGTGTCTGGCACTCCTCGTCACCGTTCGGAAGCCATTGAGTCTACATTTCTGAGCGCAAGATACAAGTATACTCCTAAGCGCGAAACACGCTACGTCACACACTTTATAAGCGCTTTAGTAAGCAAAAAAAGATGTTTAGGCTTCGGATTTTCGAAAGCTCTTTGCCTCTGGGCTCCTGAGGGCAGTATTTATAAGCTCCGGTGAATTCTAATTTTTACAGATCCACTACAAACAAAGAAGCTCTGGGGCAAAGAAGTTCCCTAACATTCTAGGGGGGGGGGGGGGGGGTTACGAATACATTACTGATCGGGATATAAAAGTACAATAAATCCTTTTAAAATGGAACCTGCCTACAACAGGATACTGTTTTAAACTTTAAAATTTCGTTGCGCCTACGGTAAGCTTGCCCTGTATATCTGCTATAAAGATGAAAATCTTTTTAAAACGGAATTTTTCTACGGTCTCTTGCGATCCCATTTTACCAAGTTTTTTATACTAAATAAACACAACAATCTTATACAGTAATATCTGTCAAAGCGGAATTGCGTGTATAATGATTTTTTTTCTTTTAGAACAGAATTCCGTTATAAACAGATTCCTTTTCGCAGGCTTTACCGGGCAAAGTACAGTAAAACCTGCAGAAACAGAATAGCTGATATGAACAGGAAATAATTCGATTTAGACAGGCCTTTCGAAGGAAATATGAACATTTTCCGCTATAGACAGGCTTTGTCTTTTCGGGATTTACTATATTAAGTTCCACTCAATTGAGACTCAGGTATAGCTGTGTACGAAAATAAATTTAAAAGTATTTATGCATCCTAAAAAATCGGACATTTGCCGTCCCGTGCAGTGGTTACGTGTGACAGTTCTTTTGCAGGCCTTGAAAATCGAGGCACCCCGCAACACTAATCATAGCATTACTTGCCAATTCTGCTATTTAACTCGATAAGTAATTTATTTATTTTTAAAAAAAAATGGACAATTTGATTCGATTCCAAATCACTTCAATAGTCAAGTGTGCCCATTTTATGATTTTGCGATTAAAAAAAGAATCGGAATATGTGTCAAAAAGCATCGCGTTTTTTCAGCAAGGAATTTGAGAACCGCCTTAACCCCTTGAGGGGCGATGGGATATATTTTATGTTGACAGATATTGTGAAATATAATCTCCAAACAAGTACTCCAATATAATCTCCAATACAGTGGATAACAAAACGACAAATGTGTGTCGCACAATCATCTGCAGAGGCAGAGTTCGTTGCAGCGGCGAGCGCAACACAAGAATTAATATGGCTGCTAAAACTATTAGAAGATCTCGATATACCGCAAAGATTGCCTATAGTAATTTATGAAGACAATAAATCTTGCATAAAAATGATAGAATCCGAAAAGTTTTCTAATAAATCGAAGCATATTGACATCAAATATAATGTGATTAAACAGCTGAAAGAAGATAAAATTATTGAATTGCGTTATTGCCCAAGCAAGGCAATGACAGCGGACATACTGACGAAACCAGAGCCCAAGCCTGAATTTCTAAATAATAGAAACAAACTGAAATTACAGAACAATCCTCGTTAGGAGATTAAGGGGGGGGGGATTGTTGACAGATATTGTGAAATATAATCTCCAAACAAGGACATTAAAATAATTAAGCGAAGTAAATTGTTTTTCATGTGTCAAATGTGATTTATAAAAGTAATTATCGAAAGTGTTTATGATCTGAAAGAAGGAAGTGAAATTGAAAAGTGATTGCACAATCGTAAACAGATATTTTATTATAAACATTTCGCAATACTCAAGAACTATAAGACATTTAAAAACTCTTATTTTAAAATACCATAAATATAAATATTGATACAAATTACTTGTTATGCTGATTTATGGCATTAATTTCCTGTTCTTTATTGCTAATAATATTTTATTCATGTATTTTTTCTCTACTTTCACTTGTAACTCAGACTCTCAAACTGAGAGATGTATGTCTTAAAGCTCTTATTAAATATTAATTTTACTTTCTATTTATAAGTTTCAGCACAAATTTAAGTTCACAAGTCACACAAAAATGTTTTTTTTTTTTTTTTTTTTTTTTTTTTTTTTTTTTTTTTTAACCACATGAAGTTTACACCATCATCACCTGTGGATTAAAACAGAAATACAAGAAGAATATGTAGATCGATTTACCCTTTCCGGACGAAAATTGCCAGATGATAAACGGATATACATAAATATAAGCTAAGTCCAATTTATTTTACCTATGTTTTTTATATTGAGAAATAGATAATTAATTTTTTGAGGATAAGACCGAACATCACGCCATTTCTGATAGCAAAGATTAAATATTGCTAACATTTTATCCCACCTACGATTAATGACGATTTGCACCAGAAACATTTTAGTAAATTTTACTTTTCTATAACTTTGGTATGGAAAAAAGTCGAAAAATTGCTTTTCCTCACTTTGAAATAATTTTTTTTCTAAATTTCCGGTGGGAATGCAGCATTACACAAACGCAATTGCTTGCCTGTCAAGGGGTTAAAAGATATTTTCCTCTGATCCCTTCCGATTCCGTTTTGGCGAATTTTACTGTATTCTTTCGTCAGGACATGAAATTATTCGGATAACGGCCAGATTCCGTTTTAAACAAATTTTACTCTATATAATTCTGTGTAGATGGTCTCTCAAAATATATCGGACACAGGTTCGCCAAGTGTTTTAAAACAGCCCTGTTCATTTGTAGATTTAACTGTATGAAAGTCTGCAAGGGAGGGGGAGGGACAGGGGAAAACAAATGCTCTCCTTGAATCTTCGGATTTATGTAATTAAATTTTATTTTTCTCCAATGATTTTTAAAAATAAAAAAATATTCTTTTTAAATGGTTTAAAAAAGCCAGAGAAAAAGAAACTAAAGATACGCTCCCCCCCCCCCCTCTCCCTTCGAATATTAAGATTAGTTACGATTTTTCTTATGTTCATGCGTTAAAAAATTACAGTAAATGGATGGTTCAGAGGGAGAAGACCCCCCCCCCCCCAATCCCGAAAAAAAAAAAAAATCAATTCACCACTTTTCGGAAGGGGAAAAAAAACTTAATTTTGGATTTTTCTTTTATAGGTTTTATTTGTTACATTTCTGTACATTTTTTTATATTGATATGTTTATTGGTTGTCTTGCACGCAGGATGATAAAATAGTCTTAGATTAGTTTAATTCATATTTATGTATTCCATTAAAAAAAGCGGGAGGGCGCCCTTGGTAGCGGACTGTAGACAGCGCTTAATTTGTGCCGGAGCTCAGCTCCACTACTTGTTTGTTTTTAGTGAATATTTAAATATTGGTGTAAATTTATCGGAGCTCATACACTGGTGTGCAAAACTTAAGCAACAGGCATAAAATGCTAATTTTTAAACATGTGAGCACTCTAAAGTAAATTATATAACAAATGGGGTGTAGCAAATAGATATTATTAGATGTAAATTTCCAACCGGGCGAAAAATGTCCGGACCTGGATTCGAACTAGATAGAAATAGATATTATATCTACAACACACCTAGTTGATGTGACATCTGTTTCATGTCATACATGGCCACAAGTGTCACAGTCACTACGGGGAAACAAAATTTGGGATTTTTCATTCGTCTCATTATTACTCTAAAATGATCGTCATATGGTGACTCCACTGAGAAGTCACTGTGACTGTAGGTTTGTGCTGAGTCACCAGGTGACAGTACAAGGCAGTCACATTGTGATTCTCATGGGACTGCAATTTGAAGACTCAATTTTGAAGTCATCGTGAGCATTACATTGTGCTGAGTCTCTAAATAATGTTACAGCGAAATCACCTGGTGACTTTCAGGTGACCGAGACTACTGTGAAGTCACCATTGCGCTCCTTTGTGAAAAGTCGCCAGATGATTTCATTTTCCATCACTTGTGAACTCGTCGCAAAACAGCTATCGTGATGATTTTACAATGGAGTCTCCAAATGACGTTCACAAGAGATTCGCAAAGTGACTTCATTTTAAAGTCATCTGGTGACTCGTCACAAAGCAGCAGTCATGGTGATTTGTCGGTGGAGTGATCAAATGAGATTAAGAATGAGACGAATGAAAGATATCACATTTCAGTTCATTGTAGTGACTGTTAGACTGGTGAGTTTTTGTGAGGTCATGGAGACTATCTATAGATTGGCTGTGCTGTTATGATAACACATACTTTTTACACTTGCTACTTATAGAATTTTCTTTTGAGTTCTCACGTGTTTAGAAATTAACATTTTGTGTTCGTTGCTTGAGTTTTATAAATGCTGCGCTCCGGAGCCCAGCTGAACAGCGCTTCCAAAAAACCGAATTCTAAATTATCTTTCCCCTCCCTCCCAATTCCAATCTTTTCCTCTCCCTCCCATTTCCAATTTTTTCCGTTCTTACCTGCCTCATCCAGCATGTCGCACACATAGGAGCATACTTCGATTTAGCGCTCACAAGTATTGACTCGATTGTTTCTGTCTCAATAGTTTCCGAACGGCGGTGAGGAATGCCGAAATTAAATGTAACCTTCTCTAACCTTTTTTACTCGGGTTGTGTTTACTCGCTTCTTTTTGTTCGTGTTTGTTATATATACTTGCTGATCAATTTTTTAGCTCCAAGCGGTGCTTAATTTGAGCCGAAGCTCACAGGAGCACAGATCCAATAATTTTTTGTTTTTAGTGAATATTTAAATAATGGTAGGAATATACCGGAGCTCATAACTATTGCTCTCCGGAGCGCAGATGAACAGCGCTTTCGAAGAAAAATTTCTATTTTTTTTTCCTTTCCCCTCCTATTTCCAATCTTTACCGTTCTTTCCTGCTTAATGGCTTACATATGAGATGTAGCGTGTAGCACACGTAGGAGGTTGCTTCGATCTAGCGCTCACAAGTATAGACTCGATTGTTTCTGTCTCAATAGTTTCCAAACGGCGACGAGGAATGCCGAAATTGAACGCAACATTATCTGCCTTTTTTACTCGGGTTGTGTTATGTTTACTCGCTGCTTTTTGTTCCTGTTTCTTAAATATATTTACTGATCAACTTTTTAGTTCCACGCGGTGCTTAATTTGTGCCGAAGCTCACAGGAGCACAGCTCCAGTACTTCTTTACTTTTAGTTGACATTTAAATATTAGTTTGAACTCACCGCAACAGCCGTGTATGTTCTGTTTTGCTATTGATATAAAGAAATCATTGGCGAGTAGGATTTTCTGAAAATTCCCCACCCCCGATTTTAATGTCTTTCCTCTGTTCATTTATTAGATTTTATTATACATAAATGCATATATATAGTAAAAATATATTAAAATTTTATTTATACCTCGATAAGTAATTTATTTATTTAAAAAAAATGGAGAACGTGATTTGATTCCAAATAGCTTCAATGGTCAGGTCTGCAATTTTTATGCCTTTACGCTTAAAAATGAATCAGAAAATGTGTCAAAAAGTTTCGCGTTGTTCAGCAAGGAATTTGAGAACTCCCATAAAAGATGTTTTTCTCCGATACCTTGCGATTCCGTTTTGGCAAGTTTTACTGTATTCTTTCGTCAGGACATGAAATTATTCGGATAACGGTAGGATTCCGTTTTAAACAGCTTTTACTCTATTTAATTCTGTGTAATGGGCTCCCAAAATAAATCTGTCACAGTTTCGCCAAGTGTTGTAAAACATCCCTGTGCATGTGTAGATTTAACAGCATGAGCGTCTGCAGGGGGGGGGGGGGGCAATTGCTCTCCCTGAATCTTCGGGATTGATGTAACTAAATTATATTTTTCTCCAATGATTTTTAAAAATTTTAAATTATTCTTTTTAAATGGATCAAAATAATCAGCAAGAGAAAAAGAAACTAAGGATTTTCCCCCCCATCCTCTCCTCCCGCCGAAAATTAATCTCAATTCTGATTTTTCTTCTTATGTTCATGTGTTAAAAAATTACCTTAAATGTATGGTTCAGAGGGAGAAGACCCCCCCCCCCCATCGCGATGGAAAAATAATAAACTCTTAGAATTCACTCCTATCCCCCTTCTTAAATTCATTTTAATTTCTTGACATTTTGCCAACTTTAGCTTCTACATTCAAAAACCATTAGATTTTGCTTGATTATGCAATATTAGTTTGCTTTTTACCACTTCCAGTTATTTTTAATATTAAAAATTCACTTTTTGCTCTCAGAAAGAATAAAATATTTTATCATTGTGATTTCAAAATGTACTGCAGCCGCTCTGGCGCCACACTATTTTTCTTAATAACTCATTACCTAATTACTCAATTGTTATAAAATTTTGGCCCATAGTCTTAAATATTTTTCTTAACCTATATCTGAAATTTTAAGCCTCTAAGTTAATTAGGAAGCTAATTATTGCTAATTATTATAAAATGCTTTTCCTAAAATTTTTTCCTGGCTGATAGCCAACTCCAATACCAGACTGTTACTCAATCATTTTGTTTTCATTTGAGGATTGCGCAATTCATTTAGTTTGCTTTCAGCCACTACCGGAATTTTCAAAAATTAAAAATTGAATCTCATCCTGTGAAGAAAAAGATGTACTTTAGGATGTTTAGTGTCATTACTTGAGCTGTAACTCTGCTAATTATTACTAAATTTAAATTTTTTCTTCAATAGTAGTGTACATGGATTCTTCCCCATCAATAAATTTTGATTTTACGCATACTTTCTTTTTTGTTAATAGTTTTTAACTACTTTTAAACTGTTATTATGTGGTTTAAAAACATTCTAGCCTCCCCAGTTTCTTAAATTCATTTTAAAATCTTGGCACCTTGCCAACTTTAACGTCGGTTTTCTTAAAAACCTTTGGATGGTCTGATTATGCAATAATTGTTTGCTTTTTACCATTACCAGGCTTCTCTAAAATTAAATTTTCATTACTTGTTCTCAAAATTGAATTCATGGATTGCGCAATTCATTTTGTTTGCTTTCAGCCAACGCCAGTTTTTTCTAATATTAATAAATTAAAATTTATTCGCTGAAGGAAAAGATGAGTTTTGTGATGTGCAAGTTCATGTTTTGCGCTAAATAAAGATTTGCCCCTTAAAGGACCACCAACGCCATTTTTGATCGCGGCCTTTTCTCCATGGAAATTGTAATGGTAATGTGTTAAACTAATGATATAACCACCAGTTCTTTTGAAAATTAATTATTAAAAAAAAATTAATTATTAACATGCCTAACAATAGCAACTTTTTTGTTTATTAAGCTATATCTACCTTCTTTTCTCGTAGCTACTTGGTACATGCTAGATAATTGATCCCGACTAAAATTTTTACATTGTACAACTAAACGCACCTAACAATAGCAACTTTTTTATTTTTCAAGCTATTTCTGCGGTCTTTTCTCGTAGCTACTTGGTATATGACTAGATAATTGATCCCGACTAAAAGTTTTACATTGTACAACTAAACGCGCCTAACAATAGCAACTTTTTTATTTTTCAAGTTATTTCTGCGTTCTTTTCTCGTAGCTACTTGGTTTGTGCTAGATAATTGATACGATTAAAATTTTTACATTGTACAACTAAACGCGCCTAACAATAGCAACTTTTTTATTTTTCAAGCTATTTCTGCGATCTTTTCTCGTAGCTACTTGGTATATGCTAGATAATTGATCCCGACTAAAATTTTTACATTGTATAACTAAACGCGCCTAACAATAGCAACTTTTTTATTTTTCAAGCTATTTCTGCGGTCTTTTCTCGTAGCTACTTGGTATATGACTAGATAATTGATCCCGACTAAAAGTTTTACATTGTACAACTAAACGCGCCTAACAATAGAAACTTTTTTATTTATCAAGTTATTTCTACGTTCTTTTCTTGTGGCTACTTGGTAAGAGATACAAAGTTTGTTGTTTTAATTGCTTATTTGTGGCTTGAAAACATTCTAGCCTATCCACCTTCTTGAATTCATTTTAAATTTTTGGCATTTTGCCATCTTTAACTTCTACACTCAAAAACCGTTAGAATTTGCTTGATTGTGCAATATCAGTTGCTTTTTCCCACTACCAGATTTTTCTAATATTAAATTTTCACTTTTTGTTCTCAGAATTGTCTTCATGGATTGCGCAATTCATTTAACTAATATTGTATTTATTATTTATAATATGTAAACTAAGCATTATTTGTTGTTCTAATTGCTTATTTATGACTTGAAAACATTCTAGCCTATTCACCTTCTAATATTCAATGATAGTAGCAACTTGGGAAATTCCCAAATTTAGATATCTTGTTGGAGTTAAGAACTAATGTTACCATCTCTTGGCACCTTTCCCTTAAAAAACACTCTCTTTAAATATCCTCTAATTATAATTATTAATTTAATTAATTAATATTATTCATTAAACATTACTATATTTTAATTTAATTTTATTTTAGCTACTTTCGGTGGACTAGTCCACTGGTTTTTTGCTTTTTCTTTTTTATGTTTCTCTTATCGCCCTTTCTTTCAATGGTACGGTTCTGGGGAACTCCCCTGGAAAACTGTCGATGTTCTAATATCTAGTGTAATTTATTGTATTTCTAAAGCAATTAACAAGTGTATTCTCAGAATGGCAGATAGCTCGAATAAAGAAGTATCTCCTCAAGAAGGAAGCACATTGGGTGTTTCTTCTCTCATTATTGACGAGACAGGACTCTGTGATGGAAAGGGAGGTCGCTCCACGGTTTCTGATCTTGATCTCAGCGATGTGAAACAGATATTGCAGCCTAATCATTGCTCAACCATGAAAAAAGTTAAAAAGAAATCAAAGAAAAATAAACGTAATATCCCAACTTTTGCCAAACACAGTGTCAAGGTTCAAGTGATTGAAGCTAGAGGTTATATCAACGCCATAGGCAAAAAAGCTGTGGTAAAGAACTCAAATCTAAAAAGGAATATAAAAAAAAAAAACACGACAATGCTTAACGCAAATTGTAAAAATGATATAAAATTAATAAAAAATGATTTTTCAATTAATTCACTATTGAATGTTAGGTATTGCAAAATCTAGCGTGTAGCAATCATATTTTCGTTACAGGGGCATTCAAAACTATTTCATTACATTACGGTTTATGGGGGAAAATCGTTTGCGCTGGTTTTTAATTATGTTTCATAATCTAATTCACAAAATTTCTTTGGGTCATGTGATGGCTCATACTGGGGTTTCCGGTAATGAACTTGCAGACGTCTTAGCTAAAAGTGCAACTGAAAAATCCAATATTGATACCACCCTTCCGGTGCCCCCCCCCCCCCCCCTCCACAGTCAGACGTATTCTAAGAAAAATCCTCTTCACTGAATGGCAGGATAGATGGCACTATTCTGTTAAAGGTCGCCACACCCACTTTTTAATTCCAAAGATGTCTTTCAATCTTCATACAACTTCACCTTTTACCTCAGCTTTTCTAACAGGTCATGGACCCTTCAGATCCCATCTCTATTATAATAAAAGATCTGACTCTCCTTACTGTGAATGTGGAATGAGGGGTACAGCAAAACATTATTATTTTTATTGCTCGCTTACTGTCAGGTGGCCCCTTAAGCATCCCTTCCCTCATCCTAAGAACTGGCTAAGTAATATTCTTACACGTCCCCCTCTGCTGGGAAAACTTAGAGCCATCTTCTGGTTATCTTATGACCTTTGTTCAAATTAATACTGGCTCATTTTATTTTATGTGTAAAATTTATATAAAATCCCTACTAGCTAATATACCAAAAACTTTATCATGCCTAGTCAGCACGGCAGCATGTTGCTTCTGTTGGACAATATCGAAAATTACATCACTTATCACTAATAACTTGTTCAATGTATGTTTCTTATTTTTATTCTTATCTCTAACTTTTTGTTGCTGCCCTATGCTCGGCTTTTTCGGCAGCCTGGCTTCTGCTATAGTTTGAGTGCCTGGGCGTGGCTAGTTCGCAAGAACTGAGTCCAGCGTAGAACCAATACACCACACCCGGAGGTATCCCCGACACGCGGGGTGTTGACGATGAGACCAAGCAGCGCACCGAGGCCCCCGACACCAGGAGCCCCACAGACCGAGTTCGACCAAACACCCGACCCTCGGCAAAAGCGGCCGACATCGGATCGGAACGCCATTTCATTTATTAGAAAACAAGTATGTACAAACTATGGCAGAAGCCAGGCTACCGTTAAAGCCGAGCACTGGGCAGCAACAATAAATAATAGAATCATAAAGAGGTGAGAAGTAAAAAAGAATAAATATTAGTTATTTAATTTTCCAAAGTTCATCATTAGATAACAAGCTGCTGTGTCGACTATGGCATGGAAGGAAAGTATGTAATATTTTAGGTAGTAGGGCTTTTATTACACATTTTTAACAAAAATAATGAGCCATTTAATTTGAACAAAGATCATGTGAAAACCAGAAGATGGCTCTTAGTTTCGCCAGCAGAGGGGGACGTGTAAGAATATTATTAAGCCAGTCCTTTGGATGAGGGATAGGATGTCTAAGGTGCCACCTGACTGTGAGTGGGCAATAAAAAAAATGTTTTGCAGAACCCCACAGTCCACAGTCACAGCAGGGTGAGTCAGATCTATGATAGTAATAAAGATGAGATCTAAAGGGTCCATGACCCGTTAGAAAAGCTGAAGTATAAGGTGATGTTGTTTGAAGATTGAAAGAAATTTTAGGCATTAGAAAATGAGTGTAACGACCTTTGACAGAATAGTCCCACCTATCCTGCCATTCTGAGATGAGAATATTTCTTAAAGTACGTCTGACTGTGGAGGGGGGGGGGGGGGTACTGGGAGTGTGAAATCAACAGCTGGCTTTTCTGTAGCACTCTTTGCCAGTTTATCCGCTAGTTCGTTACCAGGAACCCCGGTATGGGCCAAAACGTGACCCAGAGAAATTTTGTGAATTAAATTTAGAAGAAGATTTTTTATAGTTATAATTTGTGGATTAATGGATCTGAATATATGGAGGGCTTGTAGACTAGAAAGACTATCTGTATATAACTTGACAAAATTATTAGAATTATTAGTTAGAATCCATTGAAGAGCTTTTTGAATGGCGTAGAGCTCAGCTTGAAAAATCGAGTTTCCATCCCCCAATCTTTCAGACCATTGATAAATAGCCACTCCATTTTCCATTACACAAAATGCTGAGCCTACCCCAAAGTCCGTGTGAGATCCATCAGTGAATATTGTTAGTGAATCAGAAGGGGAATATGAATTTTTATTTGGATTAACTTGAAAGGAGGATGTTTCCAAATGAGGGTGAAAGAGCCAAGAGGGAGATTTGTATTGAATTTACAAATCACTAAAATATTTTTCTTTTAAATCTTGATTTTTGAGTTGTAGAATGTTAGTTTTTCTGTAGAAAAAGTCAACCATTAAATCGACCGGGGGGATCCCAGTAATGACCTGAAGAGCAACATTGGAAACAGATCTATAGCTCCTTGCGATCTGCAATAGAAAGTATCTTTGATATGAAATAAGTTTATCGCGCATGTCTAATCTAAGATGACCTCCCCCAGACACCAGCCCCATAAGTAATTATTTTTTCAATTATTGTGAGACACCATGTTTTAAGCATTGCAGAAGAGATTCCCCAAAATTTAGAGGTTAGCATTAAAGACGTTTGATGAAATTTTAGAAGTTTGGTTTTTATAAAATTTAAGTGTGGAAATCAATTAAGGTATCTATCTATTACGATCCCAAGGAGCCGAAATGAATTAACATGTTTGATAGTCTCGCCATTTATTTTGTAGGAAGGGTACCTCTTTTTAAGGTCATGATGGCCCTTAAAAGTTATAACTTGAGATTTGTTTCTTGATAAAGAAAGTCCTAGAGATTGCAGTATAGTTATTAGGGCATCAAAAACCGCTCTCGCCTCTCTCTCCAGATCCAGACGCCGAAGACCCCTGAGAATGATGCAGAAGTCGTCTGCGAAGGCATAAACCAGGAAGCCCAACTTCGAGAGTTCCACCAGTATATAATTTGCTATAAGAGCCAAAGTATTGGCCCCAGGCAGGAACCCTGAGGGCAACCTCTCTTTTGGTCATGCTCCGAAAAGCCCGGTCCCCAGTTGACCATGATGGACCTGTCACTCAAATACCACCGGATGACCCCCCGCAACATTCCCAGGGCAGTTAAGAGCTAGAAGCTGAGAAAGAATATCAAACCACTCCACATTATCAAAAGCGCCCATTATGTCAATCGAAACGAGAGAGGTGTACTTTTTCTCAGCAATGGCAGGAGGACAGAATGGAATGGAGGGCCTGTTCACAAGACCTGCCCTCCCCAAAACCAAATTGATGATCATGTAGAATATTATTAGATTCTAGAAAAAATGTAAGACGAGTGACAATTAATTTTTCTAAAAGCTTACCTAAAGTCGGAAGTAGACAAATTGGTCGATAAGAATTTGGATCATTAACTGTCTTCCCATGTTTGAGAAAGTACACAACTTCCCTCCTTCTCAACGACAAAGGAAAATATTGAAAGTTTAGACAAAAGTTTGCCCATTTAGTAATAATACCCGGAATGATATTGAAGGTTCTCTTTAATAATCTAAAATCAATTGAATCAGGACCCGGAGCTTTATCATCTTTAAAGTTATTAAGAGTGGCCCGAACTTCAGATTTGGAAAAGGGGGGATCATTATGGTTAGAAAATGAAAGTGAGTTGCCAGAATTGTCTGGATAATTAGAAGTTTTGAATAGATGATTTGTCAGGTAATCTAAATTTGCGCGTCTGGAGGAGAGATGAGTTGGTAGATCCAAGAGAACTTCATCTGGTCTAAAGAATTTCCTGGAATATAGTTTTTGTGCTGGTCCAAAATTGTTAGATTGATCATTACAGAAGTTAATCCAGGCCTTACGCTTGGTTTGTGTTAGTAATTTTTTATAAGATGCTTGAAGTTTATTGTGGTGGGATTGGAGTCGACGGATGTCATCCTCAGTAGCCTCCAAATATTTAAGGGTCTTTAATTTCCGTCTAACTGCTGCCACTTCGTTCCTTTTAGTTCTTAAGAGAGGGGTCCAGAAAGAAAATTTTCTGTTTTTTAATATTTTTGAATAGGAAACATTTTTTGGCTGAAGAGGTAATTGTCTCAATTAGAAGCTCTGTAAAGTTACTGATATCTTCTGTGTTAGTAATTGCATTAATTTTGTTAAGAAGTAAATTTTTAGATTGTTTAACTAATTTGTCAAAATTGCTAAAGGAGCGTTTCTTAGTATTAAATCTTTTTTGAGAGACTAGTAAAGGAGTTGATTTAATTTCAAATGTAATGTAACGATGATCGGAGTGATTAACCAACTTGTGAACTTTCCAGCCCACTATGCTTGGTTCTGCCAGTGTGTTAGTTAAAGTATGGTCTGGAAAGCCACTGGCCATCACTCTCCCATTTATCGTTCTCTTAATATAAGTATGAATTTTATTTTCTATATTATGGATCTGAAGGTTATTTGATATGATAAATTCAATAAGTGAGTCTCCTCTAGCGTTATCATTGGCACTTCCCCAGAGAGTGGAGCAGGCATTGAAATCGCCGATGCAAATAAAAGGCTTAGTCTGCGTGATGACATACCGCCAGTCCTCCAACTCCGTGTCAAAGTCTTCAATAGAAGGTTTTATATATGTATTGCCTAAGATAATTTCCCCCTCCGCTGTAGAAATTGTTACGAAGACGCAGTTTTCCCCCGTGAAAAGATGACCGGCAATAAGAGTGGGATTCAATATCACCACATGAGCTGAATTACTGCTGGATTTAAAATACCTGCAGTCTTGAAAATCAGGTAGTAGGATGTTTGAGGGATCAGAGTCCGATTCTTTTCTAGTATATGCATTTTGTAATAGTGCAATGTCAATTTGTTCAGAGTCCAGGAATTTCTTGGCCTCTGTGTTTGCAAGCCTGCAGTGGTTGAGGTTACACTGAAAGATTTTTAGAGATTTTGTTGGGGGCAAAACCGCGTCCTCCTGAAAAGATGAAGTATTTTCCGAAGACATAGTTACAGTAATATAACAAGTTGTAAAAAGTAAGTAATAAAAAGTTATATAATAAATCAATAGACAATATAAATTATAAACTAACAAAATGGCAATGAAAAGGCACAAGTCTAAGTATCAGTTATTTTGCCAAACTATAATTCGAATATGGAGTGAAAATTAAAAAGTTAGCAGAAAGAAATATGTTAGATAATTAGTGTAAATAAAATGAAGTAATAAAAAGATTAGATAAGTAAATTCAGAATATAATTCTATAATTTCAAGCCAAAACTTCAAAATTCTAAAGCTTTAAAGAATACTGGACTAATATCTAACTTATGCTTTTCCAAGAAATGAAGTTATTTAATAAAAAATAAAATAAATATTTACAAAAGTCCGTCCGCAGGAGACCCCTACCTCCCTAATGGAATCCGTCGATGCTATAGTAATATGGGTAAGTTTGAAATGGAGGAATTTCTTCATGATATGGAGAATTAAATGGAAAATGAGAGTAGTGAAAACTGCTTGATTGCTGCTCTTCTCCCCGTCTTAAATCCATGGCAGTCTCTCCACGTGGCGAAAAATGTAGATATTGTTCATTAAGTTTTTCCCTTTCAAATGAGTAAATTTGTTGATAGGTGGGACAGTTGATCATGGAAGCTTTATGATTAGTTTTAAATTTGGTGTTATGATTGTTGTTGTGCTCTTTGCAATTAATACACATTGGAGGGTTCTTACAGGTTTGGTCTTTGTGACTTTGACCGCAGTTTTCACAGAGGCGGTCGTTTCTACACGATCTTTCGTTATGGCCTATCGCAAGGCAATTCTTGCATCTTAAAACTGTGGTCAGTGGACGCGTTAGGTATTTTGAAGGTCCTAGAAGTAGTTCGCGATCCTTTATGATCGCCCTTAAGAGCGAAGGCACAAGCAAAACGATCCAATTTCTTTCTCCGCTTGATCGTGAAGGCTGATTTCGAAGTATTTTAAAATCGTCTTTTGTAGTGATATACTCATTTTCGATTGCTTCTTTTATGTAGTATTCATCAATCACCTCGGGAACATTGAGAATGATCGACTTTTGATATAAAGGTTTGTAAAGCGTTATAAAGTGATGTTTGGCTAGATTGTCTATTGCTCTTAAGTCTTTTAGAATTTCAGCATCCTTATTAGTTTTGCAGATAAAGTGAACTTCAGATCTTTTATATGATCTTTCAAGTACTTATGCTTGTGTTACAATGTGCTCCTTATCTATTGAATTGGATATTAGGGTGGGCCGAAAAAAACTTTTTTTTGATTTTCGATGATGGGTAGTGCGGAAAAGTGGCCACTAGTGGCACCAAGTTCACACAAAAAATTTGAGATTTTTAGGACAATTCCTATATTTGCCGCTTTTGGCTTGAAGTTTTGCTAAAATGCTGATTTTTGAACTTTTTTAACAAAAATTTTAAAAATGTTAAATTAAACTTATTTTAATCGTATTTACTTGAAAAGGCATATTTAATGTTCCAAATGTATAAATAAGCTCTGATAATGTATTATTTAATTGCTATGTGTATTTTAAATTAGACGATTTTTATAGCCTTTTCGCGTTTAAGTGAGCAAAAGTTGCATGTATTGTTTGAATCTTTCAACGGTTTCTCTCTTTTGTCTTGTTTATGTCCCTTGGTCTTCCTTATTTTTTTCGATACTTTAAGGGTCATATATTTGGGTGACGGACAGCAGAATCCCTCAGAAACAGATCTGGAAGGAGAGAAGAGGGTGAGGCGAGAACTTAAGCGAACGCAGTGACTCATCGCGATGTTGGGGGAGTGAAGGAGGAAATACAAGAGGGGAGATAGTGCGATAAGGGATGCTTATTATTTTTCAGTGCTCGGTATCCCTGTGACATTTGTTCAGTGTAAAAGTAAAACCTTTTTCGCGCGCAATACATTGCTTTTTGGATTGTTTAACGTGCCTTTACTGTATTTTGTGCGTTTTTTTTACGACGAGTTTAGAAATGGCTAGTGCGAAAGTTCATGATCATGAAAAGACATGCGATAGCGTGAAAAGTAGCCATTTTGGGGCACCATGCAAATTGAAAGACGTGCAATTGGCAACTATTGCTGACATGATGCGCCACTACTATTTGTATCGAAGCGATATAGAAGAAAATCGAGATATTTATCTTCAACCAGTGGATGATATTATTAAAATGATAGGTGAAAAAGTTTTCGAAATCTGGATAAAATCTTCCATACCAGTGGTTTCACAATGAGCAACTAACGGAAAGATTAAAAACTACTACAATGAGTATAGATCATTGGAGAAATCTTGTAATCATACAGGGCATTAAAGGCAAGGCGATCCGCGAAGATTTCGTACGAAATGCGGAAACCTCTCTCTTTGACATTGCAGCTTGTAAGTGTAGAGGCTTGAACAATTGTAGCTGCGACATCAGACGTAAAGTTCCACATCGGGAGGTGAACTTCTTGAAGGATCAAAGAACTGTTCGAAAAATGTTTATCGGAAATATTGATTTAAAAACAAACAAAACTCTTGCAAAGAAAATATCGCGGAAAATGAAAAGGGATACAATTTCAACGAGGAACAGTGGTTCTGCGACAAAGCCTTCAACGATTGGAGTTACATCCAGATGGAAGACAGTTATATTGTTGGAAGATTCAAGTAGTGGGATCTTTCAAGCAAGCAGTTCGACTGAATCTGAACCAGGGCCTTCGAAGCCAAATACTCCTAAACACATATTCCTGTCTCACACAGCGTCCGCCATGTCTCAGGGAAACTGAGCACTGTGCAATAAGCATCTCTTATCGCACTTTCTCCCCTCTTGTATTTCCTCCTTCACTCCCTCAACATCGCGATGAGTCACTGCGTTCGCGCCTTACCCCCTTCTCTCCTTCCAGATCTGTTTCTGAGGGATTCTGCTGTCCGTCACCCAAATATATGACCCTTAAAGCATCGAAAAAAATTAAGGAAGACCAAGGGACATAAACAAGACAAAAGAGAGAAACCGCTGAAAGATTCAAACAATACATGCAACTTTTGCTCACTTAAACGCGAAAAGTCTATAAAAATCGTCTAATTTAAAATACACATAGCAATTAAATAATACATTATCAGAGCTTATTTATACATTTGGAACATTAAATATGCCTTCAAAAATCAGCATTTTAGCAAAACTTCAAGCCAAAAGCGGCAAATATAGGAATTGTCCTAAAAATCTCAAATTTTTTGTGTGAATTTGGTGCCACTCGTGGCCACTTTTCCGCACTACCCATCATCGAAAATCAAAAAAAAGTTTTTTTCGGCCCACCCTATTGGATATGTCTTTGGCTGTTTTCTTTTTATTCTTCGCTCTAATCACTATTATGTTGTCTTCTTGAGTTTCTTTATTTTGTTCGCTTTTTCTTGATTTTTGTAAATTCTGTGAACGAATTTCTATCTTATTAGGTGGTATTTGTTCAATTTCAGATTCATCTGTTTCGTTTGTTTTCAGACTGTAGACACTCTCCTCTTTGCTTGTATCCGTGCTTGCTTCTGGACGAACGTGAATGATAGTTGAATTATTACCATGATTCGTTGTTTCAAGGTTAAGGCGTTGTTCTAATAGCTGGTATTGATTGCCAATGTGTTGAAGATAGCCCATTTGCTGATTTAATATTTCATAGATGTCTGTTTGTGTATCATTTAATTTTGTGATGTTTTCCGTAAAGTGTTGGATAAGGTCTTTGTCTTTTAAATGCTGTAGTTTCAAGACATCATGAAGTTGTTCAGCATTGTTTAATCTTATGTCGTTCTTATAAGACAAATCTAAGATTTTTGTTAGGCATTGGCGTGTTTTTCGAATTTTCCTTTTCACGTTAGAATTTTTTACTACGGCTTTTTTACTTATAGCGTTAATATGTCCTCTTGCTTCAATCACCAGTTCGGTGATACTGTTATTTGCAAATATTGGGAGTTGTGCGTTTTTTGTTTTTTGATTTTTGTTTACCTTTTTTCATTGTTGAACAACGAATAGGTTGCATAATTAGTTCAATTTCATTTTGATCTATGTCTGAAATCGTAGAACTACATCCTTTGTCATCATGGAGCCTCGAACCGCCAGCAGTAAAAGAAGAGGTATCCAAGGTGCTTACCTCCTGAGGAGGTATTTCATTTTTTGAAGTATCTGACATTCTGGGAATTTTTTATTTAGTTGAATGATAAGAATTAGAAACAATACTATTCGCTTGATATTAGGTCATCGACAGAATTCCTGGAGAGCTCCCCAGAACCATACCATTGAAAGAAAGGGTGTTTAGAGAAACATAGAAAAGAAAAAGCAAAAACCAGTGGGCAGTCCACCGAAAGTAACTAAGATAAAATTAAATTAAAATATAAGGGTATTTATGTTTAAAAAATTATAAAAATAAAAGGAGAGAGAAAGAATTTTAAGGGGAGAGGTGCCATGAGATGGTGCCCATAAGTTCTATTAATTCTTATACTTAAGTTGCTGATGCAATCACAGTAAAGATTATAATGTTCACCAATTACTTAAAATAGACATTGGAGGACCACAGTGCACATTAGTGCGAGATTACTCAATAAGATGCTAATGTTAGGTGCTTTTATTTGTACAGTGTAAAAATTTTAATCGAGATCAGTTCTCTAACTTAAATCAAGTAGCCACTAGAAAAGAACGCGGAAATAACTTGAAAAATAAAAAAGTTGCAATTGTTAGGCACATTTAGTTGTAAAATGAAAAAAATTTATACAGGATCAATTCTCTAACTTAAACCTAGTAGCTACGAAAAAAGATCGCGGAGATAACTTGAAAAATAAAAAAGTTGCAATTGTTAGGCGCGTTTAGTTGTAAAGTGACAAATTTTAAACGGGATCAATTCTTTAACTTAAACCTAGTAGCTATTAAAAAAGAACGCGGAGATAACTTGGAAAATGAAAAAGTTGCAATTGTTAGGCGCGTTTAGCTGTAAAATGAAAAAATTTTATACGAGATCAATTTTCTAACTCAAAACTAGTAGCTACGAAAAAAGATCGCGGAGATAACTTGAAAAATAAAAAAGTTGCAATTGTTAGGCGCGTATAGTTGTAAAATGAAAAAATATATATATATACGGGATCAAGTCTCTAACTAAAACCTAGAAGCTACGAAAAAGAACGCAAAGATAACTTGAAAAATAAAAAAGTTGCAATTGTTAGGCGCGATTAGTTGTAAAATGAAATAATTTTATACGGGATCAATTCTCTAGCTACGAAAAAAGATCGCGGAGATAACTTAAAAAATAAAAAAGTTGCAATTGATAGGCGCGAATAGTTGTAAAATGAAAAAAATTTATGCGGGATCAATTCTTTAACTTAAAACTAGTAGTTTCGAAAAAAGATCGCGGAAATTACTTGAAAAATAAAAAAGATGCTATTGTTAGGCGCGTTTAGTTGTAAAATGAAAACATTTTATACGGGATCAATTCTCTAACTTAAACCTAGCAGCTACGAAAAAAGATCGCGGAGATAACTTGAAAAATAAAAAAGTTGCAATTGTTAGGCGCGTTTAGTTGTAAAATTAAATTATTTTATGCGGGATCAATTCTCTAACTAAAACCTAGTAGCTACGAAAAAAGATGGCGGAAATAACTTAAAAAATAAAAAATTTGCAAATGTTAGGCGCGTTTAGATGTGAAATGAAAAAAATTTATTCGAGATCAATTCTCTAACTTAAAACTAGCAGCTACGTAAAAAGATCGCGGAAATAACTTGAAAAATAAAAAAGTTTCAATTGTTAGGCGCGTTTAGATGTAAAATGAAAAATTTTTATACGGGATCAATTCTCTAACTTATACCTAGCAGCTACGAAAAAAAATCGCGGGGATAACTTGAAAAATAAAAAAGTTGCAATTGTTAGGTGCGTTTAGCTGTAAAATGAAAAAAATTTATACGGGATCAATTCTTTTACCTAAACCTAGGCTACGAGAAAAAAATCACGGAAATAACTTGAAAAATAAAAAAGTTGCAATTGTTAGGCTCGGTTTTCCCCCTTTCCCCCTTTTTTATATTTAACATTAAAAAGAACTGGTAGTTGTAACATTAATAAAATAATACATGAACTTGTACATCACAAAGCTCCTCTTTTCCTTCAATTTTTAATTTTTATTATTAGAAAAAACTGGCGTTGGCTGAAAGCAAACAAAATGAATTGCGCAATCCATGAAAACAAAATTGAGAACCACAAATGAAATTTTTAATTTTAGAGAAGTTTGGTAGCGGTAAAAAGCAAACAATAATTGCGCAACCAGACCAACCAACGGTTTTTAGTGAAAACTGAAGTTAAAGTTGGCAAGATGCCAAGATTTTAAAATGAATTTAAGAAAGTGGGGAGGCTAGAATGATTCTAAGCCATATAAAAATAGTTTAAAGATAGTTAACAGATATTAACAAAAAGAGAGAATGTATAATTATTGATAGGGAAGAACCCAAGTACATTATGATCAAAGAAAAAATTTAATTTAGTAATAATTAGCAGATTTACGGCTTAATTAATGGCATTAAACATCTCAAAGAACATCTTTTTCTTCGCGGGAAGAGATTCAATATTTAATTTTAGAAAAATCTGGTAGTGGCTGAAAGCAAACTAAATGGATTGCGCAATCCTCAAATGAAAACAAAATGATTGAGTAACAGCCTAGTATTGAAGTTGGCTATCAGCCATGAATAAGAAAATTTTAGGAAAAGCATTTTAAATAATTAGCAATAATTAGCCTTCTAATTAACTTAGAGACCTAAAATTTTTAATGTAGGTTAAGAAAAATATTTAACTGTATGGGCCAAAATTTTATAACAATTGAGTAATTAGGAACTAAGTTATTAAGAAAAATAGTGTGGCGCCAGAGCGGCTGCAGTATATTTTGAAATCAGGATGATTAAATATTTCATTTTATCTGAGAACAAAAAGTGAATTTTTAATATTACAAATAACAGGTGGTGGTAAAAAGCAAACTAATATTGCATAATCGAGTGAAAACCAAGAATCTCCGAATGTAGAAGTTAAAGTTGGCAAAATGCCAGAAATTAAAATGAATTAAAAAAGTAGAAAGGCAACAATGCTTTCTAGCCACATTTTAACAATTAAAACACTTTTATTGGAGATAACTTGAAAAATAAAAAAGTTGCAATTGTTACGCGCGTTTAGTTGTAAAATGGAAAAAATTTATACGGGATCAAGTCTCTAACTAAAACATAGAAGTTACGAAAAAAGGACGCGAAGATAACTTGAAAAAAAAAATGCAATTGTTAGGCGCGATTTGTTGTAAAATGAAATAATTTTATGCGGGATCAATTCTCTAACTGAAACCTAGTAGCTACGAAAATAGATCGCGGAGATAACTTAAAAAATGAAACAGTTGCAATTGTTAGGCGCGTATGGTTGCAAAATGAAAAAAAAAATTATACAGGATCAATTCTCTAACTAAAACCTAGTAGCTTCGAAAAAAGATCGCGGAGATAACTTGATAAATAAAAAAGTGTTTGTAAAATATTTTTGTTTTGCTAATAAATGAAATGACGTTCCGATCCGAAGTCGGCCGTTTTTGCCGAGGGTCGGGGCGTTTGGTCGCACTTGGTCTGTGAGGCTCCTGGTGTCGGGGCCTCGGTGCACTGCTTGGAGGGCTTGGCGTCTGCTTTCCTCCTTGGCTGGGCTGGGTCTCACCATCGAGCCCCCGCGTGTCGGGGATCCCCCCGTGTGTGGTGTTAGGTTCTACGCTGGCCCATGTCCTGGCGAACTAGCCACACTCAGACCTTCAAACCGTATCTAATATTCTTACTCGTGGTCGCGTTGCGTTTAATCTGGTTTTTGCTCATGTTTGAAAAATATATGTGATCATTTGAGGTCATGCCGGCCGGAGCCG
Organism: Maratus speciosus; assembly: GCA_963932465.1. Taxonomy (NCBI): domain Eukaryota; kingdom Metazoa; phylum Arthropoda; class Arachnida; order Araneae; family Salticidae; genus Maratus; species Maratus speciosus. The sequence continues at coordinate 652,457,732 of OZ010787.1, read as the reverse complement.
CAGCGCCTACCTCAAAGCTCAAATAACAAATAACAAAATTGAAAAATATTCTTACTGATCAACATTTTAGCTCCAACCGGTGCTTAATTTTCGCGGAGGTTCACAAGAGCAGAGCTGCAGCACTTTCTTCACTTTTAGTAAATATTTAAGTTTATGTCGGAACCCACCGTCGCTTATAAATACTGCGTTACCTGAAAAGCGCCGTGTGTTGCATTTTAGGGCATAGAAAATCATGGCATGTAACATTTTCTAAAAATTCCCCACCCTTTGATTTTAAAGTTTTTGCCGATTAGATTTTATTATATAAAAATTCATATCGATATATACAGTCAAAATATATTAATAAAATTATTTTGCTGAAGACTAAATTGCTTGAAATTTTGGAAATGTATAATATAGAAATATAAGGGGGTTGTGGAATGTAGACATTACTGCACAATGTTTGAGCACCGCAATATGTTTTTTTTCAGAAATTAAGCCCTGGGCTCATATGATTATTTGAACAAATCTGTTGCTAAAAACTGGAGACTTGGCAAGTATGCTATGTCTAGTGTTGCCAAGTGCCCTGATTTTCAAGGTCCCCGAGACCTGTCCCGCGTAACCATTGCACGGGACATTAAATGTCCCGATTTTTCAGGATGTACAAACATTTTTTAATTTATTTTCATATCTTGCTATACATGACTCTTGATCGAGTGGAACTTAATAAATTGAAAATAAAGAAGACAGAACCTGGCTATAGCAGAAAATGTCCATAGTTCCTTCGAAAGGAATATGTTAGAAATCCACCTGACCAGACGGGAGCCTTTCCAAAAGGATTTTTTTTTTTGGCTGTTCATAGCTATTCTGTTTGCACAGGTTTTACTGTATTTTATTCATTAAATCCTTCGAAAATGAACCTGTTTATAACGGAATTCTGTTCTAAAAGAAAAAAATCCTTATACGAGTAATTCCGCTTTCATAGAAAGCTTTTTCTGGGGCATTAATAGACAGAGTGGTCTAAGTCACACATTAATTAATACAAATAATTATTCAGAATTTTGCTAATACTTAACCCAAATACAAACAATTGGTGTCGTTTTAAAGCTCTTTTTACAAGGAATCGATACATGTTACATACAAAGCAATTAACACGCGTTAAGTATAAATTTTAATTCAGAATAGGAATACAAAAGAGGATTTTCTGGGAGCACGTATAATGATTTCCCATGGCGATTGAAAAATGACTTCGCGGGCTTTTAAAAAGACATTTTCGTGGAATTTTTACTTACACGGATATGTTTATGTATAGATTATAAATGGATTTGTCTAGATAATCCATACATTTAAACCATTTTTTTTTTTTTTAGTGACTTCTAGTACTCTCATTTTAAGGCGTTTCTCAAAACATCTGCTCAACAGCGAGAAAATTCCGGCTCATTTTCAAACGCAATGGCACAAAAAGAACAGGCCTGACTATTTAAGCGTTTGGGAATCGAATTATGCTTTCCATTTTTTGATAAATAAATCGCCTATCGTGTTTTAAGCGATTTTTGTCACGAGACGACAGGCGCTACTGCTGTTTATAATTAACAGTCATGACTGACTCAAGACGTGAATTCAAATTATAAAAGAAGCAATGCTCACAGGGTTAAACTTTGAAGACGCTTTTCACGCGCTCATTAAAAACAACTGGCTGCTCTGTCGAAAATGCTGGTGAAACATCGGCCGGACCGAAACTATCTGTATTAGCAAAAATCTCGTTAAATTTTCAACATGACTCATTGATTTGAGCTGTATCGACCCAAATGAGGCACTCTTAATTGATATCCATGAATTTCGCTGTTTATAATTATCAGTCATGACTGACTAAAGACGTGAGTGCAAATTATAAAGGAAGTAATGCTCACAGGATTAAACTTTGAAGACGCTTTTCACGCGCTCATTAAAAACTGCAGACTGCTCTGTCGAAAATGCTGGTGAAACATCGGCCGGACCGAAACTATCTGTATTAACAAAAATCTCGTTTCTTCCTTCGGAAATTTTCAACAAGAATCATTGATTTGAGCTGTATCAACCCAAATGAGGCACTCTTTACGTATTGCCATGAATTTCGCTGTTTTATACGTATGCAAAAATTCATGTCTCCAACTTAATTAGGGGCTCTCTTAGAAAGAATTGCTTAAAATAATATGTGGTAGCTCAAAGGGTTAAACGTAAAACTTTTTCAAGATTTTATGATTTGTCGCCTGGTCTCAGGTATTCTGCTATAAGTATGCAAAATTTCAAATCTCCAATTTAATAAGGAGCTCAGTTAGAAAGAATCTTAAAATACGCATGTGGGATCCCAAAGGGTTAAATGTAAGACTTTTTCAAATTTCTATGATTTGTCACATGATGGTGTTCAGCTATCAGTATGCAAAATTTCACGCCTCCAACCTAATTAGGGCCGCACTTAGAAAGAAATGTTTAAAATACACATATGGGAACCCAAAGGGTTAAATTTGGGACTTTTTTCAAAATTTTATGGTTTGTCATTTCATGTGAGGTGTTCAGCTATAAATGTGCACAATTTCACACCTCCAACCTAAATAGGGGCTCACTTTGAAAGAATTGTTTAAAATACACATGTGGGAGCCCAAAGGGTTAAATGTTCGAGTTTTTCAAAATTTTATGATTTGTCGTATGATGTGTTGTGTTCTTCTATAAGTATGCAAAATTTCAATTCTCCAATATATATAGTTTCTGAGAACGGGCTCTGTGACGGACAGACAGACAGACAGAGGAGCGAGACGAATAGGGTTTTGTCAGATGAACGAAACCCTAAAAAGTTAAAATAGTTATAAGATGTTTAGAATTAAAGTTATATGAGAATCTTGAGGTGGGACCAAATGTATGTCTTTGTCAAAGGCGAATAAAAGTTGTTTCATTAAAATATCTTTATTATTAAAGAAGTCCAAAAAGATATAAGTTAAAGGAAGAGGAAGATAAAGAAACTCTAGAAAATTAGTTGGGACAAATTCAGCTTGTAATTACCTTTAAAATGGTATATAACAACCTTGTGAAAGGTTAAAAATTTTAGAAGATGAAAAAGTTATAGATTATAAGAGAAATATAAGTAGGTAAAAATTTTTGGGTGCGACAAGCCAATGAACTTATGAAATGGTAAATAGAAGTTGTTGCATTGTCATAGCTTAAATTGCAAAAAAGTTCGAAAATTTATAATTTGGGGAGGGGGGGGGCGTGAAACCAAACGGCAGCTATTAAAAAAGGTCAAGATATATTTAATTTATTAATTGTGAGATGTTCGGATGGTAAACAGTCTCAAATACACGAAATTGTACAAAGCTGCCCCCTGCCGCCCCCCGTGCCGGAGCCCCTATGAGAGATAAAATAAAACGGAGGGTGCCAATAGATGCGGGAGGAAAAGTTTCTTTAGGCGCTGCAGAGCTAATTTCGGACAAAATTTTAGGCGCTACGGCCCATAGGAAGCGAGATATGAGATTTTATCTTAAAATTTCCCACAAAAAATTCTATGAGAATTGAAATAATTAACTTTAAAGGGTTAAACCGGCCGCGGAAGATTAAATTATTACTCAAATTATTAATGGAGGACCCTTTGAGACCTATATTCGTTGAAAAAATTTTGGAATTTTAATTTTAAAATTATCTAGTGTATTTATTTTATTATTAAATACCACTATGATTTCCCCAATTGTGAAAACCAAGGGTTAAAACAGTTACTATCCTTACAAAGGAATAAAAAACGCTATTCGATTGCATTACGTATTCATAAAAGTCCTTTTATAAACTGACAAAAAAATCATACTTATGCTTTTTTTGTTTTTTAATGGACCGGACAAAAGGGGAATACCTCCTAAGACGGAAAAATGTTTAAACAGATTTTTTTCGGCCCCTAGCGATTCCGGTTTTACTGCCCAGCATTCTTATCGCCGGGACCATGAAAATTTTCTTAAAGGAGGCTTCCGTTTGAGACATTTTTACTGTTTGTTTATAGAGGAATGAGAAACGCTATTCGATTGCCTTAGGTATTTATAAAAATCCTTTTAAAACTTGAAAAAAAAATCTATTTAAAATATTTATTTATATCCTGCTTATGTGTTATTATTATTATTATTTTTTTAATTACAACTCAGTACTTCGTACTCCTTGCGTTAGCGAAAATTCCCAACTTAGCTCAAATGCTAAAGTTCTGGTCATTTTTAAATAAATAACTTCCATTAAAAGAAAACGTTTGTCTAAATCCTATTACTTAACGCCGTTTAAATCCTCTTGTAGTGATTTACAAATCATTGGCCCTTGTAGATAATTCTTTAAAAATATTTAAAGCATGAAGAACGTAAAAGGGTGAAAGGCTGGAGGGTTGCAGATTCGAAACTATCTCTGAAGCCAACCCACCGGCCTTTCCTAAAATAACATGCCTTGTTTCCAGTATTTATATGTGTCGAAAATTTGTTGTATAATTTTAACGGTTACAAATGATTTTTTCAATTGCAATTTCCATGAATCTTTCCTGTTTCGTCTTATTATTGAAAGTTTTCATAATTAACGTGCACCGATTGCTTTGTATGTAATATGTATAGATTCCTCGTAAAATAAGCTTTCCAATGATACTAAATTTATGCATTTAGGTTCATTATTAGCAGAGGTATTACTAATTATTTATAATAATGACTTTTTTTTTTTTGCAGCTGCACTTTTTCGATGAAATGTTTCAATGTAGGGGCATTCCACATCAAATCAGGCAGTAAAATATCAATATGTAACCCACCATCACAGATTTTAATGAAACTGCGTGTGTTTGTTCCTACTATTAAGATGTGATCACCAGTAATTTTTTTTGCTCCTTGGTGAAATAGTTTCTGAGAAAAAAATTGTCAAAATTTTGAAAAACTGCCGTCAGTTGGCATTCTTGACAGCTTGGTTTTCAAATGTAGCATGTCATATACGTAATCATATTTCTATATCTACTCAACAAATCATCTTCAAATAATTTATGCATAATATTTAGGGTACGCAGCTTATGAAAAAAATATATTGTTACGCTTATAACATTTTAAGTGTATCTAAAAAATTATTTAAACTTTGAAGTCGTGAATTTTTTATGAAAAATAATGCATTAACAAAAAAAAAGCATTATCAACGAAAGGCGGTATTTTTATTAAATTTATTTCTTGTGGGAGATATAATTAAAGGTGTCCTTTACCTGATTCTGAAATAAAAATGGTGGGATTTTGGGTGTTTTTAGTAGTATTTTCTATTTAAAAATATTTTGAGGTGCATTTCAAATCAAATCAAGCGGAGTCATTCCATGTCAGTTCCCCTAAGCCATTTAATCACTGTCACAAATTTCAATGAAACTGGGTTTGTTTATAGCTTATTTTAAGACGTAATCACCTTTAATTTTCTTGATCCTAAGTAAAATATTTTTTAAGATAAAAAATATCAAAATTTTGAAAAATTGTTTTAAATTTTTTTAATGACAGTTCGATATTCAAAGACTGCATTTAAAAAAAAAAAAAAGTCATTTCAATATAAAATCACTAAATATGTTTCAAATAATGTATATGTGACAAATAGTGTAGGCAGATTATTATTTCTTGTTTTTTGTCATGTTTAAACACTAAGAGTGTCTTTTATCTTGTGAATTTTTAAAATCAAGAATTTTTTCAAAAATAATGTGTTAATCAAAAATTTATTATTAACCGAAGGCAGGGTGTTATTGCTTTTTTTAATTGTACGTAAAAATATCTTTTAAATGGTTATAAAATAAAAATAGTGAAAATATGAGAAAAAATTATCAAAGTTTTGGAAAAATGCCACGAGTTGCCATTAATGATTGTTCAATTTTCAAAGGCCTCATTTTATATATAAAATCATATTTCAATAACTAATAAAGAAATCTTCTTCGAATAATTTAAGCAAGGTAAATAAAATATGTAGATTATGAAAAAAATATTGCTGTAATGTTAAAAAATATTTAAATGTGTCTAAAAAATTGTATAATCTTTGAAATCAAAAATATTTTACAAAAAATAATGAAATTATTAAAAAATCTTTATCAATCAGAGGCGGAGTTTCTATGACTAATTTTTTAATTTTAAATTGTACATAATACTACATTATAACTGGATCTGGAATAAAAATAGTGGGATTTTGGTTGGTTTTAGTAGTACTTAAATCATATTTAAAATTATCAATATTTTCAGATGTAATTTCTATCCAATGTATCATCCCTGGAAATATTTTTATTTATACATTTATTTTATTTTTCAAATTATCTTTTATGTTCGTTTCTTAAGGAAAAAAATAAACAATATTGTTTTTCAGTAAAACTTCTAGGGCGAAGAGCAATTATCCCTTTCCAAAAAAGAGAAAAATCACTAGCTCCTCACCGCCCAATAGAAATTTTCAAAATGACCTTCCTAATCTTTAAACTCACATTTGGCTGTTAATATTGAAAATTTAGCATTGAGCTGCTAATATGGAAAAAAATACCAAATTTCACTCTTTTGAAGAAAATTTTGACATATTGTGCTTTAAATATATGCAAAAAATGCATAATCCATTATATTTACATCTTTCAAATAACTATATCTAAAAAAATATTTAAAACTTAATAAGTTGCACTTTTGTAACTTTATTCAGTTTCCAATGATATGTACCGTAATTTCGGGTGTATAGCCCGCAGATCAAATAATTCAGTTTGGACCCAAAAATTTTATTCAGTATTTGAAGACCAATATTTACTGTTATCTAAAAAGTTACATTTTATTTTACAAATTTTCTGGGTCGAAACACGATTGTTTGATACGCGGGCCATACACCGGAAATTACGGTAATTTGATTTATTTCATCACAATATTGCTGAAAGATGGATTATCAACACATATATGTCTGTATATATATCCCTGTTCTCAAACAAATTATTTAAAAATTATTCATTTATGTTTAATAAAGCATATATATATATTGTTTATACACTTATAGAAAATACATATAGTAAATTTTATGATATTATGTCAATAATGTCTAAAAGTAAAGAACTTATCTAATAGTATGTAACGAAAAATTTAACATCTGGTGTAATGACAACAAAATTTTATAATTGTTTTACTTAATTTTTATGAATGAAAAAAGCTTACATGTTTATATTTTATTGAAATACAGGTGAAAATGTCACAAAGACATTCCTATCTCAACAACCATTGAGTATGTCACATTCACACTACAGCTGAATTTTTTTTTTCTGTTTGATCTTTCGAGTTTTATTTCAGATGGTAATGAATTAATTAGTTTTGTTAGAAGTGTCATTGCAGTCAGCATATTAGGTTCACTATTTTTTTTTTATAATTTGTTTTGATTGACTCGATGAACAGCAACATTTAACGGGACCATTTCATAAATTTTCAATTAAAAGCTGATTTATAAATTCATTATGTTGTTTAGTTGTTATTATCGTCTTAAGATAATAAGTTGATATTAAGATTTTTAAATGTAGTTTATTTATTATCTGAAAAGTTGAAAGTATTTTTCAATAAGAGTGGGCTGTTGATTTTAAGTCGGCTGTTGAGCAATGTAGTGTTGGTAAAGGAACTGGTACTATCTAACTTAATTTTTATTGCTGTAAATAATATTTGTTATTTTATTATTCTATGTATTATATTTAAGCAAGAGTAGCAATACGCGATATCGTTGTCATTATAGTACATCTTAGCATGAAAAGCTTCAATATTTATCATTAAACATTCACATTTTATGAAAATTTTGTTAAAATTGCTCATATTTTCACTATTTTTATTTTATAACTATTGAAAAGATATTTTTACGTACAATTAAAAAAAGTAATAACAGCCTGCCTTCGGTTGATAATAAATTTTTGATTAACACATTATTTTTCACAAAATTCTTGATTTTAAGAATTCACAAGATTAAACACACTCTTAGCGTTTAAACATGACAAATAACAATAAATAATAATCTGCCTACATTATTTGTCACGTATACATTATTTGAAACTTATTTAGTGATTTTATATTGAAATGACTTTTTTTTTATGCAGTCTTTGAATATAGATCTGTCATTAAAAACATTTAAAAAAGATTTCAAAATTTAGATTTTTTTTTATCTTAAAAAATATTCTACTTAGGATCAAGGAAATTAAAGGTGATTACGTCTTAAAATGCGCTATAAACATACCCACTTTCACTGAAATTTGTGACAGTGAATTAAATGTCTTAGGCGAACTGACATGGAATGACTCTGCTTGATTTGATTTGAAATACGCCTCAAAATATTTGTAAAAAGGAAATACTACTAAAAATACCCAAAATCCCACTATTTTTATTTCAGAATCAGGTAAAGGACACCTTTAAGTATATCTCCCACAAAAAATAAATTTAATAAAAATAACGCCTTTTGTTGATAATGCTATTTTAGTTAATGCATTATTTTTCATAAAAAAATCACGACTTCAAAGATTAAACATTTTTTTAGACAAACTTAAAATGTTATAAGCGTAACAGAATTTTTTTTTTCATAAACTGCGTACCCTATATATTATGCATAAATTATTTGAAGATGATTTGTAGAATAGATATTGAAATATGATCATATTTATGTCATGCTACATTTGAAAATCGAGCAGTCAAGAATGCCAACTGACGGCAGTTATTCAAAATTTTGACAATTTTTTTCTCAGAAACTATTTGACAAGGAGTAAAAAAAAAATACTGGGAATCATATCTTAATAAAAGGAACAAACACACGTAGTTTCATCAAAATCTGTGATGGTGGTTTACATGCCTGCCTGAACTGACATGGAATGACCCGTATTGTATAAGTCTGTCGTGTTTATTTAGTATAGAAAACTTGATAAAATGCGATCGCAAGAGACCGGAGAAAAATTCAGTTTAAAACAGATTTTCTTCTTAGGAGGTATAATTGTAGGGTTATACTTACCGTAGGCGCAGCTGAATTTTTAAGTTAAAAACAATATTCCGTTATAGATTGGTTCCAGTTTAAAAGGGTTTATTGTACTTTTATGTCCCAATCAGACATGCAGTCGTAGAAAAAAAAAAATCCAGAAGGTTTAGGCTATAGGCAGAGGCAGTGCTTAATTTCCGCCGGTACTTCTTTGTTTGTAGTGGATATTTAAAAATTAGTCAGAATTCACCGGAGCTCATAAGTACTGCGCTCAGGAGGCCAGATGAAAAGAGCTTTAGAAAATCCCAAGCCTAAACATCTTTCTTTGCTTACTAAAACGCTTATATGGTGTGTGACATAGCACCTATGAGTATCTCGCGCCTATGAGTATACTTCTATCTAGCGCTCAGAAATGTAGGCTCAATGATTTCCGAACGGCGACGAGGAGTGCCAGACACAGAATGAACCTAACGGAATCTATAGTTTTTACTCTTGGTCCTGTTACGTTTACTCTATGCTTTTTGTTCGTGTTTGAAAAATTTTCTTACTGATGAATTTCTGTAACTTTTTCATACTGTAATTTTTCTTGTTATCGCTTCTCGGCCTTTTGGCTAAAATCAATTTTAGTCGATTTTTGTGATTTTTGACACGTCATTTAGCCAAAGGTTCGAGAATCATCAGAAAATTTATTTTTGCGAGTTTATTTCGCTTCAGAAATTACCAGTTTCGTACTCCCTTACGGCTGCAACGTCAGATTTGTTCTAATAAAGAACTTTCTACAACCTTCCGCTGAGTTCTGGAACGTTTTTTCCCGCCTAAAAGTAGTTGCCTCTGACTCCACGTCAGTGTTTTGCGTGATTTTTCAAGATTTTTTTCATCTGGCGGCACTGCTTCCGTCGATAAAATGGCATCTTCAAAACTGCTGGCCCGGTAGAGGGTCGTTTGGCAAGTCTTAGAGGATTTGGGAAATTGGCTTATTTAAGGAAGATTACCGAATTTGCTGTATTATTTAGAATTTATCGTCGTCATCTATTATTAAATTATTCAAAGGAAGCAGGATTCAGCTTTTTTCAAGTACTTTCAAATATTTGATAAGTATGTTGATATATATACTAATCTCCGAGTTATTTTTTCTAGTTGCAGAAATATAATTACATTTGGAGTCCTGGCTGGTTATATATAGGAGCGCAACCGTATCTACTGTTCTTATTCGTGGTCACGTTCGTTTACTCTCATTTTTGTTCGTGTTTGAAAAATATTCTTACTGATGAACATTGTAGCTCCAACCGGTGATTAATTTTCGCCGATGCTCGCAGCAGCGGAGTGGCAGAACTTCCTTCACTTTTATTGACTATTTAAATACGAGTCGGAGCCCACCGTCGCTTATAAATACTGTGTACTGAAGTCTTTCCTGAAAATTGCTGTGTGTTGTGTTTTAGTACATAAAAAACTATGGCGTTTAAGCTTTTCTTAAAACTCCCCATCCCTGATTTTAATGTTTTTGCTCAGTTCACTTATTAGATTTTATTATATAAAAATGCATATCGAAATATAGTCAAAATATATTAATAAAATTATTGTGCATAAGACTAAATTGCTTGAAATACTAAAATGCTTGATAATGCTTGCGCGTAAAAACTGCACGGGACTGCAAATGTCCCGATTTTTCAGGATGCAGAAATATTTTAAAATTTATTTTGGTATCCTGCTATACATGAGTCTTCATCGAGTGGAGCTTAATACAATGAAGCCCGATAAGACGGGACCTGTCTATAGCGGAAAATGTTCATAGTTCCTTCGAAAGGAATATCTTAAAAATCCAATCTGACTAGACTGGGGCCTGTCCGAAACGAATTTTTTTGCTGTTCATAGCAATTCTGTTTCTTGCAGGTTTTACTGTACTTTGTCCAGTAAATCCTGTGAAAATGAGACTTTTAATATTCATCTTAGCAGGTACAATTGTAGGGTATGTTTACCGTAGGCACAGCGATATTTTGATGTTTTAAACAGTATTCTGTTATAGGCAAGTTCCATTTTAAAAGGCTTTATTCATTTATGTCCCGAATAGTAACGTAGTCGTAAAAAAAAACCAAAATGGTGACGCTATAGTCAGAGACATTGCTTAATTTGCGTCTGGGTTCACCGGAGCTCAGGTCCGGTACTACTTTGTTTGTAGTGAATATTTAAAAAATAGTCAGAATTAACCAGTTCTCATTCACCAGTGCGCCCAGGAGCCAAGAGGAACATAGCTTCCAAAAAATCGAAACCTAAACATATTTCTTTGCTTACCAAAGCACTTACATAATATGTAAGGTAGAATTTCGCGCGCATAGGAGCATACTTCTATCTAGTGCTCAAAAGTGTTGGTTAAGATACTCAATGGTTTCCGAACGGCGACGAAGAGTGCCGGAATCTGAATGAATCGCAACCAACTGTATCTTACTGTTTTTACACGTGGTCGCGTTGCATTTACTCCTGGTTTTTTTTGTGCGTATTTGAAAAATACTCTTACTGATGAACATTTTAGCTGCAACCGGTGCTTAATTTTCGCCGAAGCTCACAGGTACGGAGCTGCAGCACTTTCTTTATTTTCAGTAAATATGGAAGTATTAGTCGGAACGCACCGTCGCTTATAAATACTGTGTACTGAAGTCTTACCTGAACAGCACTGTGTGTTGAATTACACTACAAAGGAAATCATGGCGTGTAAGATTTTATTAAAACACCCCATCCCTGATTTTAATCTTTTTGTTCAGTTCATTTATGAGATTTTATTATATAAAAATGTAAGATATGGTCGAAATATGTTAATAAAATTATTATGCATATGACTGATTTCCTTGAAATTTTCGAAATGTATGAAAATGTTTTCGAAATGTTTCGAAATTTTATTTTTGTATCCTGCTATACATGAGTCTGCATCGGGTGGAACTTAATACAGTGAAGACCTAGAAGACGGGACCTGTCTATAGCGGAAAATCTTCATAGTTCCGTCGAAAGGAGTATCTTACAAATCTACCTGGCTAGACGGGAGCCTGTCCAAAACGGATTTTTTAGCTCTTCATAGCTATTTTCTACAGGTTTTACTGTACTTTGTCCAGTAAATCCTGTGAAAATGAACCTGTTTATAACGGATTTTTTTTCTAAATGTGAAAAATCCTTATACGAGTAATTCCGCTTTCATAGATTTCTTTGTATAAGATTTTGTTTTTTATTTAGTATAGAAAACTTGGTAAAATGGGATCGCAAGAGACTGGGGAAATATTCCGTTTAAAACAGATTTTCTTCTTAGGAGGTATAATTGTAGGGTATACTTACCGTAGGCGCAGCTGAATTTTTAAGTTAAAAACAGTATTCCGTTATAGATTGGTTCCAGTTTAAAAGGGTTTATTGTACTTTTATGTCCCGATCAGTAATCTAATCGTAAAAAAAAAAAAAAAAAAAAAAAAAAAAAACCGCAGATGGTTTACGTTATAGGCACACATTCAGTGCTTAATTCGTGCCGGAGTTCACCGGATCTCAGCTCAAGTACTTCTTTGTTTGTAGTGAATATTTAAAAATGAGTCAGAATTCACTGGAGCTCATAAATACTGCGCTCATGAGTCCAAAGGATCAGAGCTTCGAAAAACCGAAGCCTAAACAACTTTCTTTGCTTACCAAAGCGCTTGCATAGTATGAGATGTAGGGTGTCGCGCGCATAGGAGCATACTTCTATCTAGCACTCAGAAGTGTAGATTCAATGGTTTCCGGATAGCGACGAGGAGTGCCAGATTCTGAATGAACTGCAACCGTATTTTACTGCTCTTACTCGTGGTCGCGTGGCGTATACTTCGTTTTTTGTTCTTGTTTGAAAAATATTCTTACTGGTCAACATTTTAGGCCGAACCGGTGTTTAATTTTTTCCGAAGCTCACAGGACCGAAGCTGCGCTCTTCTTTTATTTCTAATAAATTTTTAAGTATTAGCAGGAACCCACCTTTCCTTATAAATACTGCGTACCGAAGTCTTACCTGAACAGCGCTGTGTGTTGAATTTTAATAGTTGATACAAAAAAATTATGCCGAGTAGGATTTTGTCAAAATTCTCCACTCCTGATTTTAATGTTTTTACTTAGTTCATTTATTAGATTCTGTTATATAAAAATGCATATCGATATAGTCAAAATATATTAATATAATTATTTTGCTTAAGACGAAATTGCTTGAAGTTTTGGAAATGCATAAAATATTAATGGAATTGGGGAGGGGGGGATTTCAACATTACGTATATTCTTACTCCAGAGTATTAGAGCTACGGTAGTTTTACTCTTTGAAATTAAGCCCTGGACCGAGGTTATGCACTAAAGAGTATACTAGCTATGGAGGGTATACGTACTCTGTTAATGATACCAGAAAGTATTCAGCGTATACCCTCCAATACATCCCTGGTCTGGTTCCCGATTTGGATGCCGTTTTCCCCATCTTCGTCTCCCCCCCCCCCTTTTGGTGATACTGGATCTGTCAACAGTAGCAATAGAGATCAAGTCTTAAAAATATGAGACTCTGTTGTTTTTTTTAATTTTCAATGTTTTAAAATTTTAAAAAGAGTGAGGAATAGCATGATACATATGAAAAATTTTAAAGTGATTGTTCATTCTGAAAAATAGGGCGCCCCTCGCAATAATTTAATGGGACATGTATTTCAGAAAATACTGTCAGTGTGAGCGTTTTGAACTCAATTTCCGGAGGTGACTGCGCGAGAAAGGAGAAAAACCTGTCGTCACTTGACAAAAATCGCTTAAAACCCGATAAGTGATTTTTTAATCAAAAAATCGGAAACATAACTCGATTCCAAATAGCTTCCATAGTCAGGTGTGCCCTTTTTTTGCCATTACGTTTGAAAATAAGCCGGAATTTTCTCGCTGTTGAGCAGATGTTTTGAGAAACACGCTAAAAGGAAAGTGCTAGAAGTCACTAAAAAAATGAGTTAAATGTATGGATTATCTAGACAAGTTCAGTCATAATGTATACATGAACATATGCGTGTAAGTGACTATTCCAGGAAAATGTCTTTTAAAAAGCAGGCGAAGTCATTTATCAATCGCCAAGGAAATTATTTTATACGCACCCAGAAAATATTTTTGTTCATATTCTGAATTAAAATTATTATACTTAACGCTTCTTAACCGCTTTGTATGTAACATGTATCGATTCCTTGTAAAAAAGAGCTTTAAAACGATATAAATTGTTTGTATTTTGGTTAAGTATTAAGAAGGTTCTGAATAATTATTTGCATTAATTAAGCTGTGACTTACACCACTGTGCCTATTAATGCTCCAGATAAAAAGTTTTAAAGTGCATCCGTGAAAAAAAAAGAGGTCACATTTATTATAAATAATTAGTAATATCTCTGCTTATAATTAACCTAAATGCATAAAAATAGTATCACTGGAAGGCTTTTTTAACGAGTAATCGATACATGTTGCATAAAAAGCGATCTTTGCACGTTAAGTATGAAAATTTTCAATAATTCCCCCCGCATGATATCGTGGGAATTACAATTGAAATAATCGTTTGGAACCGTTAAAATTATAGAGCAAATTTTCGATACTATATATAGGCCAATCGGGGAGTATGTTATTAGAAAGATCATTGGTACCTGGTAGACGTTTCGAATCTACCAGGCCATGATCTTTCCTTTTACTTTCTTCACGCTTTAAATATTTTAAAATAATTTCCTACAAGGGCAATGAATTGTAAATTACTACAAGAGGATTTAAAAGGCCTTAAATAATAGAGTTTAGAGTACGCGAAGACAAACATTTTTTTATTAATGTAAGTTATTTATTTAAAAATGACCAGAACTTTAGCATTATTTAAGCTAAGTTGGGAATTTTCGCTAACGCGGGGAGTAAGAAGTACAAAGTTTTAATTAGAAAAAATAATAATAATACATTAGCATGAAATAAATTAAAAATATTTTTCAAAGTCTAAAAAGGATTTTTATTAATACGTAAGGCAATCGAATATCGTTTCTCATTCCTCTATAAACATCGACAGTAAAACCTGAAAGTGTCTCTAACGGAAGCCTGCTTTAAACAGAAAATTTTCATGGTCCCGTCGATAAGAATGCCCGGGCAATTATACAGTAAAACCTGTAATAACGGAATCGCTAAGGGCCGAAAAAATCTGTTTAAACCTATTTCCTTCTTAAAAGGTATTCCCCTTTTGTCCGGCCCATTAAAAAAAATATATATATATATATATGATATAATTTTTTTTTTTTAACACTTTCCAGCAAAGTTGAAAAGTGTTTGACTTCGGTTTGTCTAGCCGTCTGTCCACGCTTTAACTCTCGTAAAAATATGCTTGGATCGTTTTAAAATTTTAGGATGTTAGTGACCTTTACCATAGCACGTTCCCTATTTCAAATCAAGTTTGTAGCATGTTTAGTTCATTTACAGGGACAGTCAAAAGTTTTCCGTTTCATTACGGCCAATGCGAAAAAATCGTTTCAAATGATTTTTAATGGTGTTACACTCTTTCAAACATAGTAAAATTAATATTCATTTATGAAGCCCACTAAAATATGCATTCTGTTGAATATGCGGTGCAAAGAATAGTTATTGTTCCGTTACAGGGTCTAGAGGTCTGCACGGGCCGAAATTTCCAGGCCCGGCCCGAAGAAAAGCTATTTTGGCCCGGCCCGGCCCGGTGTAAAAATTGAAAGTTCGGCCCGAGCCCGGCCCGGCCCGTACAAAAATCAGTGAAAACAGGCCCGGCCCGGCCCGAGCTGACTAAATTTCTACAAAAAATTCCGTTTTTTCTCGACATACAATTAAGATTCTTTTAATGAATACTACACCCAGAAAAAAGTTTTGTTGAATCGACAAAAATTTGGTTGTTCCAACAAAACTTTTCGTTTAAATATGGGTCAATGGAAATTTTGTTTGAATCAACAAAAAAATATTGTTGATTTTTTTTTTTTTGCAACTGCAACAAAAAAATTTTGTATCGCCAGCAAAAAAATGTTTTGTTATTTCAAGTAAAATGGTCCCATTTTTCTTTAAATTAACAAAATTCTTTTGTTGAAATTTTTAAAAAAATAAATGTAACAATCTGTTACCTTAAGAGTGCATTTTAGTTTCGGCAACAAAAACTTTTGTTTAAAGAACAATTGTTTTGTGTAATTTTAAGAATTTTCTTTGTTTTAACAACAAAAATTTTTGTTAAACAAACAATAATATTTACTTTAAAATTTTTTTTGAGAAACAAATATTTCCGCTTTGATGGCGCCATCTATTGAGCCGTGTTGATAGGTACGTTTGTTAGATCTTCAAACTAACATACTGCATTGCATTTTGTAATATTCCAAATGAAGACATGTCATCGACGGGATTCGATCTGTCGACCCCAAGGACAGAGAGTCTATGCTTTAACCATTCGACCACTGAGACTCCACGAAGAAACTTTTTTAAAAACAGTTTTTTTTTAATTGTGTTATGCGGGTGTATTTAATTTTTAAATGAATGAAATAAATATCGTAGCGAAAATTTTTAATACTAAAAAGATGTATCGATGTTTTGATATTTTTATAGCTTTTAAAAACATTTTAACAAATTTATTTAAGTAAAATAAGAAACTTAGCTATTGATTTCCAAAAGGAATATATAATTAGAAAATGAGTTCAATTAACTAATGAATTTTTTTCCCCTTTCTACGATTACGTTTATAATGAATAATAATTTTAAGGAACGATTTAAGCTTTTTTGGATGATTCACATAATTGTAGTTCTTTTTTAAAATGAATTTCCAAACTATTTTTTAAAATAAATAAATATAGGCCATTTTTGATAATTTTTAACTCACAGGCTATCAAAACCTGAGAGCTAATGTGCCCGCAGGTTCTGTATGTACGTATCAGATTTTCTTCAATTTTGTTTTACTGGTTAACTCTGATAAGGCGCCTCCCAGATTAGATTTGGAGGTTTATTGTTTAAGTATAAAGGGGGGATCGGGGGTGGGGGGGTAATAACCTTTAATTTAGAAAAATGTGTTTTCTTATCCGATTTGCTTCAAATTTGATATACCGGTTTATTATGATAAAGCACTTCCCAGATTAGTTTTGGGGGTTCATTGGTTAAGTATAAAGGGGGTACGGGGGTTAAGCCCCCCTTAATATAGATAAATGGGTTTTTCATGCAGAATTATCAGATTTGCTTCAATTTTGATATATCACTTAATTTTGATAAGGCGCTTCCCTGATTATATTTAGTGGTTTATTTTTTGAGTATAAAGAGGGGATTGGGGGGAGGGGTAATACCCCTTAATTTAGAAAAAAGTGTTTTCCTATCCGATTTGCTTCAAATTGGGTGTACCGGTTTATTATAATAAAGCGCTTCCCTGAATAGATTTAGAGGTTCATTTTTAAGCATAAAGGGGGGATGGAGGGAGGTAATACATCCTTAATTTAGATAAATGGATTTTTCTATCCGATTTGCTGCAAATTTGATATACCGATTTATTCTGACAAGGCGCTTCCCTGATGAGATTTGGAGGCTCATTGGTTAAGTATAAAGATATGAATCAGAGGGGAGGGGCTAATCCCCCACTTAATTTATTTTACGAAAGGCATTATTTTTTTGAAGTAAGAGTATAATATGCAGTTAGTTTGAATAGACTGTGAGCTCAATGCCATCAGTTTAACTGGGCACTTTTCTCTTTTATTCTGTTTATCAGTGTTAGAATTTTATATGAAATATATATATATATATATATATATATATATATATTAAATTATTTTATTTTTCTAATAACATCTTTTATTTATCACACACGCATATATAATAGATAATGTGCATGTTGGTAAACAAATGAGCTTGTGTCTAGACAACTCAACTTGTGGTTGGCAGAAACGAGGCATTTAAACGCGTGTTTATATGGGAAACTGCATAGCAATCAATCATATGTATTGCAAAACAAATGAAGTTTTATCTGTTTATGCACAGAAATTAGGTTCTGTTGCGAAATAAGATTATTTTGAGAAACTGGGTTTATTAGGGATAATAATCGATAAAATATTAGATGATCCGTATGTTATTTCCAACTGGATAGCTGATATGGCTCTTTGGCCATAGGTTTCATTTTATATAATGGATAACTATTTAAAAAAATTCCATGAGAAGAATAGAAGAGCTCAAGAAGTGTTTCAGCTTGTTGTAGCGGGTAAGAAAAATATTTTAGGTTTATAATTATACCAGAAAGCCACCGTTTTATTTATATATCTTTTTTTTTTTTTTTTTCAACCTGTACGCCTGTTAAGATGCTTGAACTAATCTGAAAATGTTTACGAATTTCGTTATATTGAGATTAAAATGACATTTATGACTGCTTATTTCCTGACACACTTTTAAAATCATTCTAATGCATGAAATTGTCAAGTTTCCTTACAAGTATATACTAATGAAACCTCAATTCTTAATAAAACAGGCGATTTTTCAGAAAGCATCTTCAAAGTTGGCGTTTTTTCTTTTTCTTTTTGCGAACTTGCACTTTGTTAAATAAACATTCGCCTAACTAAGTCCCTTTTCATTCTTTTAATAAGTTATTTACTTCCTTATACAATTATGTTTCTTCATGTTTGTTGAATATAGATAAGATATTCAACTTTAATTTTTCTATAATTTTTAATCAATACATTACTTTACATTATTTATTTAATAACCCATATATTAGCATGTTTTTTTTAACCCCCCGGTACGGTATGCTATTTCTTTCTCCCAGCTTATTTTTTGTCCAAAAAATAATGTTGCCTTACAGAAGCCAGCAATAAACAAAGCAGATGTATCATTGTACAATTAAATACTCTATAGCATTTTTTAAAATTTCTAAGCATTGCACAATTTCAATTTTTAAACCGTCGAATTGGTTGAAAAAAAAGTACTTTTAAATGCAATTTGTTTGAAAACTGTATCTCCATTGATTTTTGAAATATTAATTTTTTTTGTAGTTTTTAGCACCATTTGTTTAATTTTGGCAACTCAAGTACTCCATTTATGTAGAAAGTAAAGGGAAAATAGTTGAAAAACAGCAATTATATCTTTTTGTTGACATTTTCTCATAACAACCGAAAGAAAATGTAATTAAAATACGTGCTATTTTGAAAAAATATAAACGAATAATTTCTGTTAAAACATGGAGCTATTATAAACTATATTTAATTTTAAGTTATCTATATTAATTTTACAAACAAAGGAAGGCCTGTGAATCATTAGATAGCCGTTTTTTGTCGAGTTTCTTGAATGACGGCCTCTTTTTGCTGCATTTGTGTATTATTTTGCGATAGTGACATTCTATACATGCTTTACTGTAGATGTTTAAGAGTGGATCGTAAATGTAGAATCCTTAAGCGGATGCGAATGACGTCATTTTACATAAAATAAAAGTTTTGTGCTTTAAGTCTTAAAATTGAAATATGTTTTGTACTATTTATATATACATATA
Organism: Maratus speciosus; assembly: GCA_963932465.1. Classification (NCBI taxonomy): domain Eukaryota; kingdom Metazoa; phylum Arthropoda; class Arachnida; order Araneae; family Salticidae; genus Maratus; species Maratus speciosus. The sequence goes on along the minus strand of OZ010787.1, from coordinate 652,438,327 downwards.
TTTTTTTTCATCGGGAGCGACACTAAATTTTGAAAAAGCAGAATTCCTGTTTTCTAGTTTTTTTTTTTTTTTGCTTCACTCATTGGTTAACTTAAAGAATGTACAGAGATTAAAAGTAAATATACACTGTTAAAAATAAAGTGCGATGTTTCACCAAGAAAATGGTTAAAAGTCGCTGAAATTTAGCTGCAACCAAGATATAGGTGATAAGTTTCACCAGTTTATTGGTGCTTTCATAAATACCATTATATTAGTGAAATGTTAAACCATGATTCAGGTTTTTTATAAATCCAATTTTCTGGTGAAAGGTTGAACCATAAATCAGGATTTTTTAAATCCAATTTTATAGTGAAAGGTTGAACCATAAATCAGGGTTTTTTTAAATCCAATTTTCTGGTAAAAGTTTGAACCATAATTCAGTTTTTTTTAAATCGAATTTTCTGGTAAAAGGTTGAACCACAAATCAGGATTGTTTTTAAATCCAATTTTCTGGTGAAAGGTTTAACCATGATTCAGAGTTTTTTTAAATAACATTTTCTGGTGAAATGTTAAATCATAATTCAAGATTTTCTCTATTCCAATTTTTCGGTAAAAGGTTGAACCACGATTCAGGATTTTCTCTCATCTTTATGAGGAAAGGTTACACCGGATTGTAGTTTTCTTTTTTTTCCCTCACTTTGGTTTTCAATTTATCATTTTATTGTATAATAATAAACACAATTTCAGATTATGCGAGATTATATTGCAGTAGGGAAAGCATATATATATATTTTTTCATTAAACCGAACATTATTAAATTTTTAATTATTGATTCGATTGTCTTTGAAACATATTTAAAAAACAAATGTAAACCAGTTTGATCTAATTTGATTTCACAAAGTAACTGCATTTTTTTTTCTTCTCACAAATATTACCATTCTGTCATTGTACTTTTTGGAATATTTCTCTGCACTCACTTACACTTAGTCCATTTAGTGCTTGCTTATTCACAAAAAAATATTAAAAAAAAATAATAATTTTCTTAGATTTAAATGCATACCCAGTTTTTATTATATTTTAATTTAAACAATGGCTGAATGAATTTCTTCAACCAATATTAATTTTTGCACAGGTTTGAAAAAGTTTTTTCCACAACGCAGTTAGCTGCTGCTTTCATGATCTGTAATTTTTTTTTTTTTTTTAATTGTTGTGAATCTATAGATGGGCGATTTCCATGGAGAGTTTCACACACATAACGCAGGCTTTAATTTGCATTTATTCAATTATTTATTAAATTTTAATGTTAATTCTGATTTTAAGTGGTATGGTAAATAAGTTATTGATATATTTTTAAATTTAAATGTGTGGCAATAAAACTCACAGAAGTATATCATTTAATTTCATTACTCAAAATGTGCCTTTTTTCTACTTCAGAAAAAAAAGCACAGTTTGAGTATGAAATTAAATTATATATTTCTGTGAGTTTTACTTACACACATTTAAACTAAAAAATATGTTAACAACTTATTTACCATACCACCTAAAATCAGAATTAACATTAAAATATAATAAATAATTGAATAAATGCAAATTAAAGCCTGCGTTATGTGTGTGACTCTCCACATGGAATCGCCCAGATGCTCAAATTTTTATATTATACAGTTTTCAAATTTTTACCTTCTTTTCACACAAAAAAAATAAAAGTATTTTAATTAGCAAAAAATATTTATAGACATTTCTGCATATACTTAATATAAAGGTACAATTATTACACATATGAAAATTTCACATATTTTCACTATTTTAAGTTACATAATTTTTAATAGTACTATTTTTGAACAGTAAAATTGACTAAAAAAAAAATTAATTTTTCTACTGTTGCTGACATATATCGACAGTAACAGTCTAAGCAATCCACTTCCCCTTTTCCTCAAATTGAATTATTGTCACATAATTTTCATTTTTACGTCGTTAAAAGGGGGGGGGGGTTGCAGTGTGAAATGCAATTAAATTAAATCTGTATTTCAATTTACTGATTTTTCATAGTTTTAAAAATAATTTTCAAGCATGATTCTTTTAAAAATTTATACTGCACACAGCTTGATTATGCAAAATTAGCTCATTTGGATATAAAAACAACAACAAAAAAAAACTCAGAATTTGTTTCTGTTTAACATTCAATAATGAATATAACACTTTTCAATAAATAAAGACAAAACATAACGGATACATAATCAAAGTATATGCGTAAACACTGAAATAATCAGCATGAAAAAGGCAGCTATAAGTAGCAGAATCCATTTAACCTCTAATATCAGCTAATACAAAAGTATTACTTTAAATTTTAAAGCTTTTTTTAAATACACAATGTACATCCATAGTATATTAAATACTTACTTTGAAGGGTTAATTTAATAACAGCAGTGTCGCCACCAAGCGACTAATTATTGTTACATATATATTTTTTCAGTATTCCTAAATGATAATCTATGATGACAATTTATTTATTTTTTAACAATACTCGTAGAGAAGAAAAATATTCACCAACAGCAGCCTTGCAATAGCTGAAAAAAGAAATGATTACAGGCACAATTAAATATCAACACATTTAAGTTGGTTTGCGGTATGCCGCTCCATTTATTGAAAATACAAATTATATAATCATTAGATTATATGTATAGTATGTCAGACTAATATTTATTGTAATATAATATCATTTTACATAGAGTTTCTTTCAGACAGTTTTAGGAGGGTGCTGCACTCTGTCTGACCATTCAGGTCATCAAATATTTAAATTCTTGAAGCTTAGTATATTCTGAATCAGGATTTCAGTCAGGTAAAATGGAAGAGATCCAAGCATCAGGTTAATTTCTCCACCTGTTTTAAATGAAAGAGTAAATATTTTAAGACATAAAATTGTTTCTTGTGCAGACATAACAATAAAAGTCAAATTTCACACAGGGGAAATAATCAAAAAATTAAACAGCATATAATTCAAATCTCTTTTACAAGGAAATCTTCAGCATTTGAAAAATCAATCAGTGTTCGAAATCATTGATGGTCCACTGGTCAGAGAAAACCAAAAATGATATTGGACATTGGACCACTAATTTGAAAATTTTAGTAGTCAGCAGGATCAATAACTTGTTCCCCCTTCTCTCACAGGGTCACACTCACAGGTAAACTTAAGTTTTCACGTCCCAGAGAAAACCACAACCAAGCAAAAATCCCACAATTTTATTTATTTAAAAAAATAAATAAATAAAACTGCATTAAACGTAAACCTTAGTCAATTGAAATATTGGAAATATCTAAATGATTTTATAGTTTTTCTTTATGTACTGTTTATTTAATTTTTAGTCATAATTTTACATTTTATTATGTTGAAAATTTTGGATAACTGCAAAGTAAGTTTGTAAGAAAAGACTGCAGAATTCTCCAATTGTTAGGTAGAAGGAGAATATTGTGAAATTCTTGAATCAAATGTGGAAAAATATTGCAAAAAGTGTCAGCTGGTTGAGGAAAAAAATTCGTCAATTGTGATTAACAAAAACTGACGTTTGCCATTTGGCTGCAATAGGGTGTCAACGATTTTAATCAGTTGATTTAAATCAACGATTAAATCATGATTTTAATCAACTGATTTTTTTTTAAAATCATTGATTAAAAACACAAATTTTCTAAATTTTAAAATGACATATAAAATTATTAAAATCTAAGATGAACAGAAGTAGAAAACCAAAATAATAAGTGGCATTTTTAGAAAAGACGATACTCTTCGTTTTATGATTTTGGATTTTTATGAGCGAATGTTATTAATCATGGTCAAATGTTTATAAAATTGAATTAAGACACTCTATTCATTCAAGGAATGCAGTAATTCCCTCACAAAACAAAATAATCATGAATGGAAATGATGTTATATCAAATACAGGGTGTAAAAAAATCATGATTTAAAAAAAATAAATAAATAAAAACAATCTGATTTTTTTTATTTTTTTCCCTGTGTTAGAATATTAAACATCTACCAAGAATTAAGCATTTCAAAAATGAATAACCCTCCAATAACATAATCTATGTTTTTTTTTTTTTTTTTTTTTTGCTTTAATTAATAAAATTTTAATTATGTAATTATAGAAATTTAAAAAAAAACTGCAAATTAAAAATTTCTTTAGTAGCATATAACATTAGGTGCACTAATATTTTGTAATAATTATATAAACCAATATTAAATACTCCTTATATTTTAAAGTTATTGATAAATTGCATTTAACTTTAAATTTATGATACAGATTAAATTTAGTGATTATTAAACAATTAACTGTTTAATTAAGAACACAATCTACATTTTTGAAAAAGTGGTTGAAAAAAAGGTGATAAATAATCGTTTGATAAATTCATAAAGCGGCCAATAATTTTACACGGGTTCTAAAGCATATTTATGTCAAATTGATCAAAAATTGTAGCAATGTATGCAGCAAACTCGCACATAATTTATAAATAGATTACAAAAATTGTATTTTGAAATTTAAATCAGATTGTTTCCCCACAACATTAAAATATTTGAATAGCTGCTAAATATTATAATATTTTGAAGTTATTTAACATTTAGTTAGATTTTTTTTAAATGTATAATACTTCTTTTTACACAGTTTAACATTGTTATAATTAACAATAACAAATGTTACAGTTTTTACAAGTGATTTAGTGATAATTTTCATTACTGATTATAATGCTTTTTTACTCTATTTCAAAAAATCAGAAAATATGTGATTTTATCATCTGATTTAAATCAGTTGATTAAAATCACTGACACTCTATTGCTATGTTTATTGTATATAAAAGAATGAATAATTTGATTATTAAAAGGAAATTCTGACATTGTAAGTTATATTTAGATTTAAATATCATTTTTAAATTAAATGCTTTTTATGTTAGATAAAAACCATGCATTTTACAAACTTACTGTACTTAAATTTTCCCCAATACTCAGGAATTACACTTAGAAAGAATTATTTAAAACTTTGTTTTATGTATTCATAAGTCACAATACCTGTAGAAACTATCCAAATTATGTTCATCTCAGATTTGAATACTTTTTTATGTCAATTTAATCATTTAGAAAATTTTTGATTTTAATCAATGATTAAAAAAAAAAAATCACTTTATTAAAATCATGATTCAAATCGCTGATTTAAATCATTGACATCCTGATCAAATATAAAGACAATAATAGAAAAAAAAATCTGGATACATGTAACTTTTAAAAACTATGCTTAAAAATCATATAAATCTCTTTTTTTTAATTATTATTTTGTTTGTATAAATTGCTTTAAACATGGTAACTATTGTTTATGATACTGATAGAGATATATATTATAAGTTTTTAAAAGTAATAAGTTGCATTTTTAGAAAAGGCGATACTCTTCGTTTTATGAATTTGAATTTTTATGAGCGAATGTTATTATTCATCGTCAAATGTTTATAAAATTGAATTATGGCACTAAATTCATTCAAGGAATGCAGTAATTCCCTCACAAAACAAAATTATCATGAATGTAAATGATGTTATATCAAATATAAAGACAATAATAGAAAACAAAAATCTGGATACATGTAACTTTTTAAAAACAACGCTTAAATTCATATAAATCTCTTTTTTTTATTATTTTGTTTGTATAAATTAATTTAAACATGGTAACTAATGTTTAAGATACTGATAGAGATATATATTATAAGTTTTTAAAAGTAATAAGTTGCATTTTTAGAAAAGGCGATACTCTTCGTTTTATGAATTTGAATTTTTATGACAGAATGTTATTATTCATGGTCAAATGTTTATAAAATTGAATTAAGGCACTCTATTCATTCAAGGAATGCAGTAATTCCCTCAGAAAACAAAATTATCATGAATGTAAATGATGTTATATCAAATAAAAGACAATAACAGAAAAAAAAATCTGGATACATTTAACTTTTTAAAAACAATGCTTAAAATTCATATAAATCTCTTTTTTTTTATTATTTTGTTTGTATAAATTACTTTAAACATGGTAACTAATGTTTAAGATACTGATAGAGATATATATTATAAGTTTTTAAAAGTAATAAGTTGCATTTTTAGAAAAGGCGATACTCTTCATTTTATGAATTTGAATTTTTATGACAGAATGTTATTATTCATGGTCAAATGTTTATAAAATTGAATTAAGGCACTCTATTCATTCAAGGAATGCAGTAATTCCCTCAGAAAACAAAATTATCATGAATGTAAATGATGTTATATCAAATAAAAGACAATAACAGAAAAAAAAATCTGGATACATTTAACTTTTTAAAAACAATGCTTAAAATTCATATAAATCTCTTTTTTTTATTATTTTGTTTGTATAAATTACTTTAAACATGGTAACTAATGTTTAAGATACTGATAGAGATATATATTATAAGTTTTTAAAAGTAATAAGTTGCATTTTTAGAAAAGGCGATACTCTTCGTTTTATGAATTTGAATTTTTATGACAGAATGTTATTATTCATGGTCAAATGTTTATAAAATTGAATTAAGGCACTCTATTCATTCAAGGAATGCAGTAATTCCCTCAGAAAACAAAATTATCATGAATGTAAATGATGTTATATCAAATAAAAGACAATAACAGAAAAAAAAATCTGGATACATTTAACTTTTTAAAAACAATGCTTAAAATTCATATAAATCTCTTTTTTCTATTATTTTGTTTGTATAAATTACTTTAAACATGGTAACTAATGTTTAAGATACTGATAGAGATATATATTATAAGTTTTTAAAAGTAATAAGTTGCATTTTTAGAAAAGGCGATACTCTTCGTTTTATGAATTTGAATTTTTATGACAGAATGTTATTATTCATGGTCAAATGTTTATAAAATTGAATTAAGGCACTCTATTCATTCAAGGAATGCAGTAATTCCCTCAGAAAACAAAATTATCATGAATGTAAATGATGTTATATCAAATAAAAGACAATAACAGAAAAAAAAATCTGGATACATTTAACTTTTTAAAAACAATGCTTAAAATTCATATAAATCTCTTTTTTTTATTATTTTGTTTGTATAAATTACTTTAAACATGGTAACTAATGTTTAAGATACTGATAGAGATATATATTATAAGTTTTTAAAAGCAATAAGTTGCATTTTTAGAAAAGGCGATACTCTTCGTTGTATGAATTTGAATTTTTATGACAGAATGTTATTATTCATGGTCAAATGTTTATAAAATTGAATTAAGGCACTCTATTCATTCAAGGAATGCAGTAATTCCCTCAGAAAACAAAATTATCATGAATGTAAATGATGTTATATCAAATAAAAGACAATAACAGAAAAAAAAATCTGGATACATTTAACTTTTTAAAAACAATGCTTAAAATTCATATAAATCTTTTTTTTATTATTTTGTTTGTATAAATTACTTTAAACATGGTAACTAATGTTTAAGATACTGATAGAGATATATATTATAAGTTTTTAAAAGTAATAAGTTGCATTTTTAGAAAAGGCGATACTCTTCGTTTTATGAATTTGAATTTTTATGACAGAATGTTATTATTCATGGTCAAATGTTTATAAAATTGAATTAAGGCACACTATTCATTCAAGGAATGCAGTAATTCCCTCAGAAAACAAAATTATCATGAATGTAAATGATGTTATATCAAATAAAAGACAATAACAGAAAAAAAAATCTGGATACATTTAACTTTTTAAAAACAATGCTTAAAATTCATATAAATCTCTTTTTTTTATTATTTTGTTTGTATAAATTACTTTAAACATGGTAACTAATGTTTAAGATACTGATAGAGATATATATTATAAGTTTTTAAAAGTAATAAGTTGCATTTTTAGAAAAGAAGATACTCTTCGTTTTATGAATTTGAATTTTTATGACAGAATGTTATTATTCATGGTCAAATGTTTATAAAATTGAATTAAGGCACTCTATTCATTCGAGGAATGCAGTAATTCCCTCAGAAAACAAAATTATCATGAATGTAAATGATGTTATATCAAATAAAAGACAATAACAGAAAAAAAAAAATCTGGATACATTGAACTTTTTAAAAACAATGCTTAAAATTCATATAAATCTCTTTTTTTTATTATTTTGTTTGTATAAATTACTTTAAACATGGTAACTAATGTTTAAGATACTGATAGAGATATATATTATAAGTTTTTAAAAGTAATAAGTTGCATTTTTAGAAAAGGCGATACTCTTCGTTTTATGAATTTGAATTTTTATGACAGAATGTTATTATTCATGGTCAAATGTTTATAAAATTGAATTAAGGCACTCTATTCATTCAAGGAATGCAGTAATTCCCTCAGAAAACAAAATTATCATGAATGTAAATGATGTTATATCAAATAAAAGACAATAACAGAAAAAAAAAATCTGGATACATTTAACTTTTTAAAAACAATGCTTAAAATTCATATAAATCTCTTTTTTTTATTATTTTGTTTGTATAAATTACTTTAAACATGGTAACTAATGTTTAAGATACTGATAGAGATATATATTATAAGTTTTTAAAAGCAATAAGTTGCATTTTTAGAAAAGGCGATACTCTTCGTTGTATGAATTTGAATTTTTATGACAGAATGTTATTATTCATGGTCAAATGTTTATAAAATTGAATTAAGGCACTCTATTCATTCAAGGAATGCAGTAATTCCCTCAGAAAACAAAATTATCATGAATGTAAATGATGTTATATCAAATAAAAGACAATAACAGAAAAGAAAATCTGGATACATTTAACTTTTTAAAAACAATGCTTAAAATTCATATAAATCTCTTTTTTTTTATTATTTTGTTTGTATAAATTACTTTAAACATGGTAACTAATGTTTAAGATACTGATAGAGATATATACTATAAGTTTTTAAAAGTAATAAGTTGCATTTTTAGAAAAGGCGATACTCTTCGTTTTATGAATTTGAATTTTTATGACAGAATGTTATTATTCATGGTCAAATGTTTATAAAATTGAATTAAGGCACTCTATTCATTCAAGGAATGCAGTAATTCCCTCAGAAAACAAAATTATCATGAATGTAAATGATGTTATATCAAATAAAAGACAATAACAGAAAAAAAAATCTGGATACATTTAACTTTTTAAAAACAATGCTTAAAATTCATATAAATCTTTTTTTTATTATTTTGTTTGTATAAATTACTTTAAACATGGTAACTAATGTTTAAGATACTGATAGAGATATATATTATAAGTTTTTAAAAGTAATAAGTTGCATTTTTAGAAAAGGCGATACTCTTCGTTTTATGAATTTGAATTTTTATGACAGAATGTTATTATTCATGGTCAAATGTTTATAAAATTGAATTAAGGCACACTATTCATTCAAGGAATGCAGTAATTCCCTCAGAAAAAAAATTATCATGAATGTAAATGATGTTATATCAAATAAAAGACAATAACAGAAAAAAAAATCTGGATACATTTAACTTTTTAAAAACAATGCTTAAAATTCATATAAATCTCTTTTTTTTATTATTTTGTTTGTATAAATTACTTTAAACATGGTAACTAATGTTTAAGATACTGATAGAGATATATATTATAAGTTTTTAAAAGTAATAAGTTGCATTTTTAGAAAAGAAGATACTCTTCGTTTTATGAATTTGAATTTTTATGACAGAATGTTATTATTCATGGTCAAATGTTTATAAAATTGAATTAAGGCACTCTATTCATTCGAGGAATGCAGTAATTCCCTCAGAAAACAAAATTATCATGAATGTAAATGATGTTATATCAAATAAAAGACAATAACAGAAAAAAAAAAATCTGGATACATTTAACTTTTTAAAAACAATGCTTAAAATTCATATAAATCTCTTTTTTTTATTATTTTGTTTGTATAAATTACTTTAAACATGGTAACTAATGTTTAAGATACTGATAGAGATATATATTATAAGTTTTTAAAAGTAATAAGTTGCATTTTTAGAAAAGGCGATACTCTTCGTTTTATGAATTTGAATTTTTATGACAGAATGTTATTATTCATGGTCAAATGTTTATAAAATTGAATTAAGGCACTCTATTCATTCAAGGAATGCAGTAATTCCCTCAGAAAACAAAATTATCATGAATGTAAATGATGTTATATCAAATAAAAGACAATAACAGAAAAAAAAAATCTGGATACATTTAACTTTTTAAAAACAATGCTTAAAATTCATATAAATCTCTTTTTTTTATTATTTTGTTTGTATAAATTACTTTAAACATGGTAACTAATGTTTAAGATACTGATAGAGATATATATTATAAGTTTTTAAAAGTAATAAGTTGCATTTTTAGAAAAGGCGATACTCTTCGTTTTATGAATTTGAATTTTTATGACAGAATGTTATTATTCATGGTCAAATGTTTATAAAATTGAATTAAGGCACTCTATTCATTCAAGGAATGCAGTAATTCCCTCAGAAAACAAAATTATCATGAATGTAAATGATGTTATATCAAATAAAAGACAATAACAGAAAAAAAAATCTGGATACATTTAACTTTTTAAAAACAATGCTTAAAATTCATATAACTCTCTTTTTTTTATTATTTTGTTTGTATAAATTACTTTAAACATGGTAACTAATGTTTAAGATACTGATAGAGATATATATTATAAGTTTTTAAAAGTAATAAGTTGCATTTTTAGAAAAGGCGATACTCTTCGTTTTATGAATTTGAATTTTTATGACAGAATGTTATTATTCATGGTCAAATGTTTATAAAATTGAATTAAGGCACTCTATTCATTCAAGGAATGCAGTAATTCCCTCAGAAAACAAAATTATCATGAATGTAAATGATGTTATATCAAATAAAAGACAATAACAGAAAAAAAAATCTGGATACATTTAACTTTTTAAAAACAATGCTTAAAATTCATATAAATCTCTTTTTTTTATTATTTTGTTTGTATAAATTACTTTAAACATGGTAACTAATGTTTAAGATACTGATAGAGATATATATTATAAGTTTTTAAAAGTAATAAGTTGCATTTTTAGAAAAGGCGATACTCTTCGTTTTATGAATTTGAATTTTTATGAGAGAATGTCATTATTTATGGTCAAATGTTTATAAAATTGAATAAGGCACTCTATTCATTCAAGGAATGCAGTAATTCCCTCAGAAAACAAAATTATCATGAATGTAAATGATGTTATATCAAATAAAAGACAATAACAGAAAAAAAAATCTGGATACATTTAACTTTTTAAAAACAATGCTTAAAATTCATATAAATCTCTTTTTTTATTATTTTGTTTGTATAAATTACTTTAAACATGGTAACTAATGTTTAAGATACTGATAGAGATATATATTATAAGTTTTTAAAAGTAATAAGTTGCATTTTTAGAAAAGGCGATACTCTTCGTTTTATGAATTTGAATTTTTATGACAGAATGTTATTATTCATGGTCAAATGTTTATAAAATTGAATTAAGGCACTCTATTCATTCAAGGAATGCACAATTCCCTCAGAAAACAAAATTATCATGAATGTAAATGATGTTATATCAAATAAAAGACAATAATAGAAAGAAAAAAATCTGGATACATTTAACTTTTTAAAAACAATGCTTAAAATTCATATAAATCTCTTTTTTTTATTATTTTGTTTGTATAAATTACTTTAAACATGGTAACTAATGTTTAAGATACTGATAGAGATATATATTATAAGTTTTTAAAAGTAATAAGTTGCATTTTTAGAAAAGGCGATACTCTTCGTTTTATGAATTTGAATTTTTATGAGAGAATGTCATTATTTATGGTCAAATGTTTAAATAAAATTGAATAAGGCACTCTATTCATTCAAGGAATGCAGTAATTCCCTCAGAAAACAAAATTATCATGAATGTAAATGATGTTATATCAAATAAAAGACAATAACAGAAAAAAAAATCTGGATACATTTAACTTTTTAAAAACAATGCTTAAAATTCATATAAATCTCTTTTTTTTTATTATTTTGTTTGTATAAATTACTTTAAACATGGTAACTAATGTTTAAGATACTGATAGAGATATATATTATAAGTTTTTAAAAGAAGTAAGTAGCATTTTTTTTAGAAAAGGCGATACTCTTCGTTTTATGAATTTGAATTTTTATGAGCAAATGTTATTATTCATCGTCAAATGTTTATAAAATTGAATTATGGCACTAAATTCTTTCCTGGAATGCAGTAATTCCCTCACAAAACAAAATTATCATGAATGTAAATGATGTTATATCAAATATAAACACAATAATAGAAAAAAAAATCTGGATACATGTAACTTTTTAAAAACAATGCTTAAAAATCATATAAATCTCTTTTTTTTATTATTTTGTTTGTATAAATTACTTTAAACATGGTAACTAATGTTTAAGATACTGATAGAGATATATATTATAAGTTTTTAAAAGTAATAAGTTGCATTTTTAGAAAAGGCGATACTCTTCGTTTTATGAATTTGAATTTTTATGAGAGAATGTCATTATTTATGGTCAAATGTTTATAAAATTGAATAAGGCACTCTATTCATTCAAGGAATGCAGTAATTCCCTCAGAAAACAAAATTATCATGAATGTAAATGATGTTATATCAAATAAAAGACAATAACAGAAAAAAAAATCTGGATACATTTAACTTTTTAAAAACAATGCTTAAAATTCATATAAATCTCTTTTTTTATTATTTTGTTTGTATAAATTACTTTAAACATGGTAACTAATGTTTAAGATACTGATAGAGATATATATTATAAGCGAAACAGCACCGAAAACTGGCGATATGAAGCAATTAAAATAATAAAACTTTGTAAAAAATCACCATAAAATTAAAACAAAACACAGGACGCGTTTCGAGCTAAAAACATAACAGCTCGTCATCAGCTAATCATACACGTGTCCGAAAACGGACAAGTTCAAAAATGAACTGAAGAAAAAGAATGTTGCGAAGAATGCGACAGATGGCGCTACCTGATAGAGGAAGATGCAAAAGGGAAATGTGTTGAAAAAAGATAGAAGAGAAAATGAAATGGAAAAAATGGAAATAAAAGAAAAATAAAAATAAAAGAAGAAAATTAAAAATATAAATAAAATTAATAAATAAAGAACTAAAAAAGAACAAGAAAAAATCCAAATTATTATTATTATTATTATTATTATTAATTTTTTTTTTTTTTTTTTTTTTTTTTTTAAATAAAAAGAAAAGAAACAAGAGAAAAGGGAAAAGAATTACAAAATTAATTTCCACGCTGGAGATAGGAAAGGAGATGATGGGAGATCATTGACAAGATTAGCAGAATTTTTAGAAATAAAATATGCTTCATGAAAATCCAAGTGAGAGGGAGAGGCAGGGGAAGAAATAATTTTGGCCATGGAGAAATTGAAACAATGACTGGAAGACCAACAGTGAGAAGCAATCGAAGATTTAGAGATTTCTTGATTTGCAATATATCTCTGATGCTCGCCTAATCTGAATTTTAAAGCTCTCTTTGTTTGACCAATATAACCTAAATTGCAAGAGCAAGGAATGAAATAAACACCCCACCGGTTCTCAGTAGGAACAGGATCTTTTAGAGAAGAGAATTTAATTTTATTCATAGGTTTGAAGATAACTTTAAAGTTAAAACGAGAAAGTATTTTAGCAATTTTGAAATACAGAAGAGAAATAAAAGGGCCATCTGTCGCATTCTTCGCAACATTCTTTTTCTTCAGTTCATTTTTGAACTTGTCCGTTTTCGGACACGTGTATGCTTAGCTGATGACGAGCTGTTATGTTTTTAGCTCGAAACGCGTCCTGTGTTTTGTTTTAATTTTATGGTGATTTTTTACAAAGTTTTATTATTTTAATATATATTATAAGTTTTTAAAAGTAATAAGTTGCATTTTTAGAAAAGGCGATACTCTTCGTTTTATGAATTTGAATTTTTATGACAGAATGTTATTATTCATGGTCAAATGTTTATAAAATTGAATTAAGGCACTCTATTCATTCAAGGAATGCACAATTCCCTCAGAAAACAAAATTATCATGAATGTAAATGATGTTATATCAAATAAAAGACAATAATAGAAAGAAAAAAATCTGGATACATTTAACTTTTTAAAAACAATGCTTAAAATTCATATAAATCTCTTTTTTTTATTATTTTGTTTGTATAAATTACTTTAAACATGGTAACTAATGTTTAAGATACTGATAGAGATATATATTATAAGTTTTTAAAAGTAATAAGTTGCATTTTTAGAAAAGGCGATACTCTTCGTTTTATGAATTTGAATTTTTATGAGAGAATGTCATTATTTATGGTCAAATGTTTAAATAAAATTGAATAAGGCACTCTATTCATTCAAGGAATGCAGTAATTCCCTCAGAAAACAAAATTATCATGAATGTAAATGATGTTATATCAAATAAAAGACAATAACAGAAAAAAAAATCTGGATACATTTAACTTTTTAAAAACAATGCTTAAAATTCATATAAATCCCTTTTTTTTTATTATTTTGTTTGTATAAATTACTTTAAACATGGTAACTAATGTTTAAGATACTGATAGAGATATATATTATAAGTTTTTAAAAGAAGTAAGTAGCATTTTTTTTAGAAAAGGCGATACTCTTCGTTTTATGAATTTGAATTTTTATGAGCAAATGTTATTATTCATCGTCAAATGTTTATAAAATTGAATTATGGCACTAAATTCTTTCCTGGAATGCAGTAATTCCCTCACAAAACAAAATTATCATGAATGTAAATGATGTTATATCAAATATAAACACAATAATAGAAAAAAAAATCTGGATACATGTAACTTTTTAAAAACAATGCTTAAAAATCATATAAATCTCTTTTTTTTATTATTATTCTGCTTGTGTAAATTGCTTTCAACATGGTAACTAGTGTTTAAGATACTGATAGAGATATATATTATAAGTTTTTAAAAGCACTAAGTTGCATTTTTAGAAAAGGCGATACTCTTCGTTTTATGAATTTGAATTTTTATGAGAGAATGTCATTATTTATGGTCAAATGTTTATAAAATTGAATAAGGCACTCTATTCATTCAAGGAATGCAGTAATTCCCTCAGAAAACAAAATTATCATGAATGTAAATGATGTTATATCAAATAAAAGACAATAACAGAAAAAAAAATCTGGATACATTTAACTTTTTAAAAACAATGCTTAAAATTCATATAACTCTCTTTTTTTTATTATTTTGTTTGTATAAATTACTTTAAACATGGTAACTAATGTTTAAGATACTGATAGAGATATATATTATAAGTTTTTAAAAGTAATAAGTTGCATTTTTAGAAAAGGCGATACTCTTCGTTTTATGAATTTGAATTTTTTATGACAGAATGTTATTATTCATGGTCAAATGTTTATAAAATTGAATTAAGGCACTCTATTCATTCAAGGAATGCAGTAATTCCCTCAGAAAACAAAATTATCATGAATGTAAATGATGTTATATCAAATAAAAGACAATAACAGAAAAAAAAATCTGGATACATTTAACTTTTTAAAAACAATGCTTAAAATTCATATAAATCTCTTTTTTTTATTATTTTGTTTGTATAAATTACTTTAAACATGGTAACTAATGTTTAAGATACTGATAGAGATATATATTATAAGTTTTTAAAAGTAATAAGTTGCATTTTTAGAAAAGGCGATACTCTTCGTTTTATGAATTTGAATTTTTATGAGAGAATGTCATTATTTATGGTCAAATGTTTAAATAAAATTGAATAAGGCACTCTATTCATTCAAGGAATGCAGTAATTCCCTCAGAAAACAAAATTATCATGAATGTAAATGATGTTATATCAAATAAAAGACAATAACAGAAAAAAAAATCTGGATACATTTAACTTTTTAAAAACAATGCTTAAAATTCATATAAATCTCTTTTTTTTTATTATTTTGTTTGTATAAATTACTTTAAACATGGTAACTAATGTTTAAGATACTGATAGAGATATATATTATAAGTTTTTAAAAGAAGTAAGTAGCATTTTTTTTAGAAAAGGCGATACTCTTCGTTTTATGAATTTGAATTTTTATGAGCAAATGTTATTATTCATCGTCAAATGTTTATAAAATTGAATTATGGCACTAAATTCTTTCCTGGAATGCAGTAATTCCCTCACAAAACAAAATTATCATAAATGTAAATGATGTTATATCAAATATAAACACAATAATAGAAAAAAAAATCTGGATACATGTAACTTTTTAAAAACAATGCTTAAAATTCATATAAATCTCTTTTTTATTATTATTTTGTTTGTATAAATTACTTTAAACATGGTAACTAATGTTTAAGATACTGATAGAGATATATATTATAAGTTTTTAAAAGCACTAAGTTGCATTTTTAGAAAAGGCGATACTCTTCGTTTTATGAATTTGAATTTTTATGAGAGAATGTCATTATTTATGGTCAAATGTTTATAAAATTGAATAAGGCACTCTATTCATTCAAGGAATGCAGTAATTCCCTCACAAAACAAAATTATCATGAATGTAAATGATGTTATATCAAATAAAAAACAATAATAGAAAAAAAATCTGGATATATTTAACTTTTTAAAAACAATGCTTAAAATTCATATAAATCTCTTTTTTTTTATTATTTTGTTTGTATAAATTACTTTAAACATGGTAACTAATGTTTAAGATACTGATAGAGATATATATTATAAGATTTAAAAGCAATAAGTTGCATTTTTAGAAAAAGCGATACTCTTCGTTTTATGAATTTGAATTTTTATGAGAGAATGTTATTATTCATGGTCAAATGTTTATAAAATTGAATTAAGGCACTCTATTCATTCAAGGAATGCAGTAATTCCCTCACAAAACAAAATTATCATGAATGTAAATGATGTTACATCAAATATAAAGACAATAATAGAAAAAAAAAATCTGGATACATGTAACTTTTTTAAAACAATGCTTAAAATTCATATAAATCTCTTTTTTTTATTATTTTGTTTGTATAAATTACTTTAAACATGGTAACTAATGTTTAAGATACTGATAGAGATATATACAGTAGACTCCCTCAAATCCGCACAGCTTGGGACCAAAGGTTGTGCGGATTTTAGAATTTTGCGGATTTCTGGTCATTGATTTGTTTACATTTTTGAAACATTAATTTGATTGGTAGTTAAGCAAGGGAAATTATAATGAATGCTTACAATAAAGTGAAACATTAAAATAAGTAAAATATTAAAATAATTTATTAGTTTAAAAGTAAGTAATTATTAAAATAATTATGTAAAATAAAAATATTACGAATGAAATCGATTCAGTTCGATTCCAAAAGTCCTATGCTTCCATCTAGTGATAGCAAGGAGAACAGTGTTAATGCTATTATCAGTATATATAGCTTATTGCGCTCACTGTAACTTTTTTCATTGTTATTTAGAGTCCTGAATGCTTTTCTTATACTGCTTTGTATGTTTAGAAATAAATTTGTCTATAATTTAAAAAAAAAATTCCGCAAACAATAATTTTAAAATAGCGTTTCGGTTCGTGGATTTTTCCATTTCGAACCCTGGAATTTTTGATATAGGTATGCTAATTTATATCAAAATCAAAAGTAATGTAAATTTATTTAGAAATAAATCAGCTGTAATAGCCAAAAGAGAATGATTAACAAAAAATTTAGTAAAAAAAATTTGCGGTAGTCGCCGATTTCGGTGCCATCTTGAATTATGTTCCAGCAACTTAACTGTAAATTTCATTGTTTACATCTAAAAAAATACGCGGATTTTAGGCGTTCGCGGATTTTAGGGTCGCGGATTTAAGGGAGTCTACTGTATTATAAGTTTTTAAAAGTAATAAGTTGCATTTTTAGAAAAGGCGATACTCTTCGTTTTATGAATTTGAATTTTTATGAGAGAATGTGATTATTTATGGTCAAATGTTTATAAAATTGAATAAGGCACTCTATTCATTCAAGGAATGCAGTAATTCCCTCACAAAACAAAATTATCATGAATGTAAATGATGTTACATCAAATATAAAGACAATAATAGAAAAAAAAATCTGGATACATGTAACTTTTTTAAAACAATGATTAAAATTCATATAAATCTCTTTTTTTTATTATTTTGTTTGTATAAAATACTTTAAACATGGTAACTAATGTTTAAGATACTGATAGAGATATATATTATAAGTTTTTAAAAGCAATAAGTTGCATTTTTAGAAAAAGCGATACTCTTCGTTTTATGAATTTGAATTTTTATGAGAGAATGTTATTATTCATGGTCAAATGTTTATAAAATTGAATTAAGGCACTCTATTCATTCAAGGAATGCAGTAATTCCCTCACAAAACAAAATTATCATGAATGTAAATGATGTTACATCAAATATAAAGACAATAACAGAAAAAAAAAAATCTGGATACATTGAACTTTTTAAAAACAATGCTTAAAATTCATATAAATCTCTTTTTTTTATTATTTTGTTTGTATAAATTACTTTAAACATGGTAACTAATGTTTAAGATACTGATAGAGATATATATTATAAGTTTTTAAAAGTAATAAGTTGCATTTTTAGAAAAGGCGATACTCTTCGTTTTATGAATTTGAATTTTTATGACAGAATGTTATTATTCATGGTCAAATGTTTATAAAATTGAATTAAGGCACTCTATTCATTCAAGGAATGCAGTAATTCCCTCAGAAAACAAAATTATCATGAATGTAAATGATGTTATATCAAATAAAAGACAATAACAGAAAAAAAAAATCTGGATACATTTAACTTTTTAAAAACAATGCTTAAAATTCATATAAATCTCTTTTTTTTATTATTTTGTTTGTATAAATTACTTTAAACATGGTAACTAATGTTTAAGATACTGATAGAGATATATATTATAAGTTTTTAAAAGCAATAAGTTGCATTTTTAGAAAAGGCGATACTCTTCGTTGTATGAATTTGAATTTTTATGACAGAATGTTATTATTCATGGTCAAATGTTTATAAAATTGAATTAAGGCACTCTATTCATTCAAGGAATGCAGTAATTCCCTCAGAAAACAAAATTATCATGAATGTAAATGATGTTATATCAAATAAAAGACAATAACAGAAAAAAAAATCTGGATACATTTAACTTTTTAAAAACAATGCTTAAAATTCATATAAATCTTTTTTTTATTATTTTGTTTGTATAAATTACTTTAAACATGGTAACTAATGTTTAAGATACTGATAGAGATATATATTATAAGTTTTTAAAAGTAATAAGTTGCATTTTTAGAAAAGGCGATACTCTTCGTTTTATGAATTTGAATTTTTATGACAGAATGTTATTATTCATGGTCAAATGTTTATAAAATTGAATTAAGGCACACTATTCATTCAAGGAATGCAGTAATTCCCTCAGAAAAAAAATTATCATGAATGTAAATGATGTTATATCAAATAAAAGACAATAACAGAAAAAAAAATCTGGATACATTTAACTTTTTAAAAACAATGCTTAAAATTCATATAAATCTCTTTTTTTTATTATTTTGTTTGTATAAATTACTTTAAACATGGTAACTAATGTTTAAGATACTGATAGAGATATATATTATAAGTTTTTAAAAGTAATAAGTTGCATTTTTAGAAAAGAAGATACTCTTCGTTTTATGAATTTGAATTTTTATGACAGAATGTTATTATTCATGGTCAAATGTTTATAAAATTGAATTAAGGCACTCTATTCATTCGAGGAATGCAGTAATTCCCTCAGAAAACAAAATTATCATGAATGTAAATGATGTTATATCAAATAAAAGACAATAACAGAAAAAAAAAATCTGGATACATTTAACTTTTTAAAAACAATGCTTAAAATTCATATAAATCTCTTTTTTTTATTATTTTGTTTGTATAAATTACTTTAAACATGGTAACTAATGTTTAAGATACTGATAGAGATATATATTATAAGTTTTTAAAAGTAATAAGTTGCATTTTTAGAAAAGGCGATACTCTTCGTTTTATGAATTTGAATTTTTATGACAGAATGTTATTATTCATGGTCAAATGTTTATAAAATTGAATTAAGGCACTCTATTCATTCAAGGAATGCAGTAATTCCCTCAGAAAACAAAATTATCATGAATGTAAATGATGTTATATCAAATAAAAGACAATAACAGAAAAAAAAAATCTGGATACATTTAACTTTTTAAAAACAATGCTTAAAATTCATATAAATCTCTTTTTTTTATTATTTTGTTTGTATAAATTACTTTAAACATGGTAACTAATGTTTAAGATACTGATAGAGATATATATTATAAGTTTTTAAAAGTAATAAGTTGCATTTTTAGAAAAGGCGATACTCTTCGTTTTATGAATTTGAATTTTTATGACAGAATGTTATTATTCATGGTCAAATGTTTATAAAATTGAATTAAGGCACTCTATTCATTCAAGGAATGCAGTAATTCCCTCAGAAAACAAAATTATCATGAATGTAAATGATGTTATATCAAATAAAAGACAATAACAGAAAAAAAAATCTGGATATATTTAACTTTTTAAAAACAATGCTTAAAATTCATATAAATCTCTTTTTTTTATTATTTTGTTTGTATAAATTACTTTAAACATGGTAACTAATGTTTAAGATACTGATAGAGATATATATTATAAGTTTTTAAAAGTAATAAGTTGCATTTTTAGAAAAGGCGATACTCTTCGTTTTATGAATTTGAATTTTTATGACAGAATGTTATTATTCATGGTCAAATGTTTATAAAATTGAATTAAGGCACTCTATTCATTCAAGGAATGCAGTAATTCCCTCAGAAAACAAAATTATCATGAATGTAAATGATGTTATATCAAATAAAAGACAATAACAGAAAAAAAAAATCTGGATACATTTAACTTTTTAAAAACAATGCTTAAAATTCATATAAATCTCTTTTTTTTATTATTTTGTTTGTATAAATTACTTTAAACATGGTAACTAATGTTTAAGATACTGATAGAGATATATATTATAAGTTTTTAAAAGTAATAAGTTGCATTTTTAGAAAAGGCGATACTCTTCGTTTTATGAATTTGAATTTTTATGACAGAATGTTATTATTCATGGTCAAATGTTTATAAAATTGAATTAAGGCACTCTATTCATTCAAGGAATGCAGTAATTCCCTCAGAAAACAAAATTATCATGAATGTAAATGATGTTATATCAAATAAAAGACAATAACAGAAAAAAAAAATCTGGATACATTTAACTTTTTAAAAACAATGCTTAAAATTCATATAAATCTCTTTTTTTTATTATTTTGTTTGTATAAATTACTTTAAACATGGTAACTAATGTTTAAGATACTGATAGAGATATATATTATAAGTTTTTAAAAGTAATAAGTTGCATTTTTAGAAAAGGCGATACTCTTCGTTTTATGAATTTGAATTTTTATGACAGAATGTTATTATTCATGGTCAAATGTTTATAAAATTGAATTAAGGCACTCTATTCATTCAAGGAATGCAGTAATTCCCTCAGAAAACAAAATTATCATGAATGTAAATGATGTTATATCAAATAAAAGACAATAACAGAAAAAAAAATCTGGATACATTTAACTTTTTAAAAACAATGCTTAAAATTCATATAACTCTCTTTTTTTTATTATTTTGTTTGTATAAATTACTTTAAACATGGTAACTAATGTTTAAGATACTGATAGAGATATATATTATAAGTTTTTAAAAGTAATAAGTTGCATTTTTAGAAAAGGCGATACTCTTCGTTTTATGAATTTGAATTTTTATGACAGAATGTTATTATTCATGGTCAAATGTTTATAAAATTGAATTAAGGCACTCTATTCATTCAAGGAATGCAGTAATTCCCTCAGAAAACAAAATTATCATGAATGTAAATGATGTTATATCAAATAAAAGACAATAACAGAAAAAAAAATCTGGATACATTTAACTTTTTAAAAACAATGCTTAAAATTCATATAAATCTCTTTTTTTTATTATTTTGTTTGTATAAATTACTTTAAACATGGTAACTAATGTTTAAGATACTGATAGAGATATATATTATAAGTTTTTAAAAGTAATAAGTTGCATTTTTAGAAAAGGCGATACTCTTCGTTTTATGAATTTGAATTTTTATGAGAGAATGTCATTATTTATGGTCAAATGTTTATAAAATTGAATAAGGCACTCTATTCATTCAAGGAATGCAGTAATTCCCTCAGAAAACAAAATTATCATGAATGTAAATGATGTTATATCAAATAAAAGACAATAACAGAAAAAAAAATCTGGATACATTTAACTTTTTAAAAACAATGCTTAAAATTCATATAAATCTCTTTTTTTATTATTTTGTTTGTATAAATTACTTTAAACATGGTAACTAATGTTTAAGATACTGATAGAGATATATATTATAAGTTTTTAAAAGTAATAAGTTGCATTTTTAGAAAAGGCGATACTCTTCGTTTTATGAATTTGAATTTTTATGACAGAATGTTATTATTCATGGTCAAATGTTTATAAAATTGAATTAAGGCACTCTATTCATTCAAGGAATGCACAATTCCCTCAGAAAACAAAATTATCATGAATGTAAATGATGTTATATCAAATAAAAGACAATAATAGAAAGAAAAAAATCTGGATACATTTAACTTTTTAAAAACAATGCTTAAAATTCATATAAATCTCTTTTTTTTATTATTTTGTTTGTATAAATTACTTTAAACATGGTAACTAATGTTTAAGATACTGATAGAGATATATATTATAAGTTTTTAAAAGTAATAAGTTGCATTTTTAGAAAAGGCGATACTCTTCGTTTTATGAATTTGAATTTTTATGAGAGAATGTCATTATTTATGGTCAAATGTTTAAATAAAATTGAATAAGGCACTCTATTCATTCAAGGAATGCAGTAATTCCCTCAGAAAACAAAATTATCATGAATGTAAATGATGTTATATCAAATAAAAGACAATAACAGAAAAAAAAATCTGGATACATTTAACTTTTTAAAAACAATGCTTAAAATTCATATAAATCTCTTTTTTTTTATTATTTTGTTTGTATAAATTACTTTAAACATGGTAACTAATGTTTAAGATACTGATAGAGATATATATTATAAGTTTTTAAAAGAAGTAAGTAGCATTTTTTTTAGAAAAGGCGATACTCTTCGTTTTATGAATTTGAATTTTTATGAGCAAATGTTATTATTCATCGTCAAATGTTTATAAAATTGAATTATGGCACTAAATTCTTTCCTGGAATGCAGTAATTCCCTCACAAAACAAAATTATCATGAATGTAAATGATGTTATATCAAATATAAACACAATAATAGAAAAAAAAATCTGGATACATGTAACTTTTTAAAAACAATGCTTAAAAATCATATAAATCTCTTTTTTTTATTATTTTGTTTGTATAAATTACTTTAAACATGGTAACTAATGTTTAAGATACTGATAGAGATATATATTATAAGTTTTTAAAAGTAATAAGTTGCATTTTTAGAAAAGGCGATACTCTTCGTTTTATGAATTTGAATTTTTATGAGAGAATGTCATTATTTATGGTCAAATGTTTATAAAATTGAATAAGGCACTCTATTCATTCAAGGAATGCAGTAATTCCCTCAGAAAACAAAATTATCATGAATGTAAATGATGTTATATCAAATAAAAGACAATAACAGAAAAAAAAATCTGGATACATTTAACTTTTTAAAAACAATGCTTAAAATTCATATAAATCTCTTTTTTTATTATTTTGTTTGTATAAATTACTTTAAACATGGTAACTAATGTTTAAGATACTGATAGAGATATATATTATAAGCGAAACAGCACCGAAAACTGGCGATATGAAGCAATTAAAATAATAAAACTTTGTAAAAAATCACCATAAAATTAAAACAAAACACAGGACGCGTTTCGAGCTAAAAACATAACAGCTCGTCATCAGCTAATCATACACGTGTCCGAAAACGGACAAGTTCAAAAATGAACTGAAGAAAAAGAATGTTGCGAAGAATGCGACAGATGGCGCTACCTGATAGAGGAAGATGCAAAAGGGAAATGTGTTGAAAAAAGATAGAAGAGAAAATGAAATGGAAAAAATGGAAATAAAAGAAAAATAAAAATAAAAGAAGAAAATTAAAAATATAAATAAAATTAATAAATAAAGAACTAAAAAAGAACAAGAAAAAATCCAAATTATTATTATTATTATTATTATTATTAATTTTTTTTTTTTTTTTTTTTTTTTTTTTAAATAAAAAGAAAAGAAACAAGAGAAAAGGGAAAAGAATTACAAAATTAATTTCCACGCTGGAGATAGGAAAGGAGATGATGGGAGATCATTGACAAGATTAGCAGAATTTTTAGAAATAAAATATGCTTCATGAAAATCCAAGTGAGAGGGAGAGGCAGGGGAAGAAATAATTTTGGCCATGGAGAAATTGAAACAATGACTGGAAGACCAACAGTGAGAAGCAATCGAAGATTTAGAGATTTCTTGATTTGCAATATATCTCTGATGCTCGCCTAATCTGAATTTTAAAGCTCTCTTTGTTTGACCAATATAACCTAAATTGCAAGAGCAAGGAATGAAATAAACACCCCACCGGTTCTCAGTAGGAACAGGATCTTTTAGAGAAGAGAATTTAATTTTATTCATAGGTTTGAAGATAACTTTAAAGTTAAAACGAGAAAGTATTTTAGCAATTTTGAAATACAGAAGAGAAATAAAAGGGCCATCTGTCGCATTCTTCGCAACATTCTTTTTCTTCAGTTCATTTTTGAACTTGTCCGTTTTCGGACACGTGTATGCTTAGCTGATGACGAGCTGTTATGTTTTTAGCTCGAAACGCGTCCTGTGTTTTGTTTTAATTTTATGGTGATTTTTTACAAAGTTTTATTATTTTAATATATATTATAAGTTTTTAAAAGTAATAAGTTGCATTTTTAGAAAAGGCGATACTCTTCGTTTTATGAATTTGAATTTTTATGACAGAATGTTATTATTCATGGTCAAATGTTTATAAAATTGAATTAAGGCACTCTATTCATTCAAGGAATGCACAATTCCCTCAGAAAACAAAATTATCATGAATGTAAATGATGTTATATCAAATAAAAGACAATAATAGAAAGAAAAAAATCTGGATACATTTAACTTTTTAAAAACAATGCTTAAAATTCATATAAATCTCTTTTTTTTATTATTTTGTTTGTATAAATTACTTTAAACATGGTAACTAATGTTTAAGATACTGATAGAGATATATATTATAAGTTTTTAAAAGTAATAAGTTGCATTTTTAGAAAAGGCGATACTCTTCGTTTTATGAATTTGAATTTTTATGAGAGAATGTCATTATTTATGGTCAAATGTTTAAATAAAATTGAATAAGGCACTCTATTCATTCAAGGAATGCAGTAATTCCCTCAGAAAACAAAATTATCATGAATGTAAATGATGTTATATCAAATAAAAGACAATAACAGAAAAAAAAATCTGGATACATTTAACTTTTTAAAAACAATGCTTAAAATTCATATAAATCCCTTTTTTTTTATTATTTTGTTTGTATAAATTACTTTAAACATGGTAACTAATGTTTAAGATACTGATAGAGATATATATTATAAGTTTTTAAAAGAAGTAAGTAGCATTTTTTTTAGAAAAGGCGATACTCTTCGTTTTATGAATTTGAATTTTTATGAGCAAATGTTATTATTCATCGTCAAATGTTTATAAAATTGAATTATGGCACTAAATTCTTTCCTGGAATGCAGTAATTCCCTCACAAAACAAAATTATCATGAATGTAAATGATGTTATATCAAATATAAACACAATAATAGAAAAAAAAATCTGGATACATGTAACTTTTTAAAAACAATGCTTAAAAATCATATAAATCTCTTTTTTTTATTATTATTCTGCTTGTGTAAATTGCTTTCAACATGGTAACTAGTGTTTAAGATACTGATAGAGATATATATTATAAGTTTTTAAAAGCACTAAGTTGCATTTTTAGAAAAGGCGATACTCTTCGTTTTATGAATTTGAATTTTTATGAGAGAATGTCATTATTTATGGTCAAATGTTTATAAAATTGAATAAGGCACTCTATTCATTCAAGGAATGCAGTAATTCCCTCAGAAAACAAAATTATCATGAATGTAAATGATGTTATATCAAATAAAAGACAATAACAGAAAAAAAAATCTGGATACATTTAACTTTTTAAAAACAATGCTTAAAATTCATATAACTCTCTTTTTTTTATTATTTTGTTTGTATAAATTACTTTAAACATGGTAACTAATGTTTAAGATACTGATAGAGATATATATTATAAGTTTTTAAAAGTAATAAGTTGCATTTTTAGAAAAGGCGATACTCTTCGTTTTATGAATTTGAATTTTTTATGACAGAATGTTATTATTCATGGTCAAATGTTTATAAAATTGAATTAAGGCACTCTATTCATTCAAGGAATGCAGTAATTCCCTCAGAAAACAAAATTATCATGAATGTAAATGATGTTATATCAAATAAAAGACAATAACAGAAAAAAAAATCTGGATACATTTAACTTTTTAAAAACAATGCTTAAAATTCATATAAATCTCTTTTTTTTATTATTTTGTTTGTATAAATTACTTTAAACATGGTAACTAATGTTTAAGATACTGATAGAGATATATATTATAAGTTTTTAAAAGTAATAAGTTGCATTTTTAGAAAAGGCGATACTCTTCGTTTTATGAATTTGAATTTTTATGACAGAATGTTATTATTCATGGTCAAATGTTTATAAAATTGAATTAAGGCACTCTATTCATTCAAGGAATGCACAATTCCCTCAGAAAACAAAATTATCATGAATGTAAATGATGTTATATCAAATAAAAGACAATAATAGAAAGAAAAAAATCTGGATACATTTAACTTTTTAAAAACAATGCTTAAAATTCATATAAATCTCTTTTTTTTATTATTTTGTTTGTATAAATTACTTTAAACATGGTAACTAATGTTTAAGATACTGATAGAGATATATATTATAAGTTTTTAAAAGTAATAAGTTGCATTTTTAGAAAAGGCGATACTCTTCGTTTTATGAATTTGAATTTTTATGAGAGAATGTCATTATTTATGGTCAAATGTTTAAATAAAATTGAATAAGGCACTCTATTCATTCAAGGAATGCAGTAATTCCCTCAGAAAACAAAATTATCATGAATGTAAATGATGTTATATCAAATAAAAGACAATAACAGAAAAAAAAATCTGGATACATTTAACTTTTTAAAAACAATGCTTAAAATTCATATAAATCTCTTTTTTTTTATTATTTTGTTTGTATAAATTACTTTAAACATGGTAACTAATGTTTAAGATACTGATAGAGATATATATTATAAGTTTTTAAAAGAAGTAAGTAGCATTTTTTTTAGAAAAGGCGATACTCTTCGTTTTATGAATTTGAATTTTTATGAGCAAATGTTATTATTCATCGTCAAATGTTTATAAAATTGAATTATGGCACTAAATTCTTTCCTGGAATGCAGTAATTCCCTCACAAAACAAAATTATCATAAATGTAAATGATGTTATATCAAATATAAACACAATAATAGAAAAAAAAATCTGGATACATGTAACTTTTTAAAAACAATGCTTAAAATTCATATAAATCTCTTTTTTATTATTATTTTGTTTGTATAAATTACTTTAAACATGGTAACTAATGTTTAAGATACTGATAGAGATATATATTATAAGTTTTTAAAAGCACTAAGTTGCATTTTTAGAAAAGGCGATACTCTTCGTTTTATGAATTTGAATTTTTATGAGAGAATGTCATTATTTATGGTCAAATGTTTATAAAATTGAATAAGGCACTCTATTCATTCAAGGAATGCAGTAATTCCCTCACAAAACAAAATTATCATGAATGTAAATGATGTTATATCAAATAAAAAACAATAATAGAAAAAAAATCTGGATATATTTAACTTTTTAAAAACAATGCTTAAAATTCATATAAATCTCTTTTTTTTTATTATTTTGTTTGTATAAATTACTTTAAACATGGTAACTAATGTTTAAGATACTGATAGAGATATATATTATAAGATTTAAAAGCAATAAGTTGCATTTTTAGAAAAAGCGATACTCTTCGTTTTATGAATTTGAATTTTTATGAGAGAATGTTATTATTCATGGTCAAATGTTTATAAAATTGAATTAAGGCACTCTATTCATTCAAGGAATGCAGTAATTCCCTCACAAAACAAAATTATCATGAATGTAAATGATGTTACATCAAATATAAAGACAATAATAGAAAAAAAAAATCTGGATACATGTAACTTTTTTAAAACAATGCTTAAAATTCATATAAATCTCTTTTTTTTATTATTTTGTTTGTATAAATTACTTTAAACATGGTAACTAATGTTTAAGATACTGATAGAGATATATACAGTAGACTCCCTCAAATCCGCACAGCTTGGGACCAAAGGTTGTGCGGATTTTAGAATTTTGCGGATTTCTGGTCATTGATTTGTTTACATTTTTGAAACATTAATTTGATTGGTAGTTAAGCAAGGGAAATTATAATGAATGCTTACAATAAAGTGAAACATTAAAATAAGTAAAATATTAAAATAATTTATTAGTTTAAAAGTAAGTAATTATTAAAATAATTATGTAAAATAAAAATATTACGAATGAAATCGATTCAGTTCGATTCCAAAAGTCCTATGCTTCCATCTAGTGATAGCAAGGAGAACAGTGTTAATGCTATTATCAGTATATATAGCTTATTGCGCTCACTGTAACTTTTTTCATTGTTATTTAGAGTCCTGAATGCTTTTCTTATACTGCTTTGTATGTTTAGAAATAAATTTGTCTATAATTTAAAAAAAAAATTCCGCAAACAATAATTTTAAAATAGCGTTTCGGTTCGTGGATTTTTCCATTTCGAACCCTGGAATTTTTGATATAGGTATGCTAATTTATATCAAAATCAAAAGTAATGTAAATTTATTTAGAAATAAATCAGCTGTAATAGCCAAAAGAGAATGATTAACAAAAAATTTAGTAAAAAAAATTTGCGGTAGTCGCCGATTTCGGTGCCATCTTGAATTATGTTCCAGCAACTTAACTGTAAATTTCATTGTTTACATCTAAAAAAATACGCGGATTTTAGGCGTTCGCGGATTTTAGGGTCGCGGATTTAAGGGAGTCTACTGTATTATAAGTTTTTAAAAGTAATAAGTTGCATTTTTAGAAAAGGCGATACTCTTCGTTTTATGAATTTGAATTTTTATGAGAGAATGTGATTATTTATGGTCAAATGTTTATAAAATTGAATAAGGCACTCTATTCATTCAAGGAATGCAGTAATTCCCTCACAAAACAAAATTATCATGAATGTAAATGATGTTACATCAAATATAAAGACAATAATAGAAAAAAAAATCTGGATACATGTAACTTTTTTAAAACAATGATTAAAATTCATATAAATCTCTTTTTTTTATTATTTTGTTTGTATAAAATACTTTAAACATGGTAACTAATGTTTAAGATACTGATAGAGATATATATTATAAGTTTTTAAAAGCAATAAGTTGCATTTTTAGAAAAAGCGATACTCTTCGTTTTATGAATTTGAATTTTTATGAGAGAATGTTATTATTCATGGTCAAATGTTTATAAAATTGAATTAAGGCACTCTATTCATTCAAGGAATGCAGTAATTCCCTCACAAAACAAAATTATCATGAATGTAAATGATGTTACATCAAATATAAAGACAATAATAGAAAAAAAAAAAATCTGGATACATGTAACTTTTTTAAAACAATGCTTAAAATTCATATAAATCTCTTTTTTATTATTATTTTGTTTGTATAAATTACTTTAAACATGGTAACTAATGTTTAAGATACTGATAGAGATATATATTATAAGTTTTTAAAAGCACTAAGTTGCATTTTTAGAAAAGGCGATACTCTTCGTTTTATGAATTTGAATTTTTATGAGAGAATGTCATTATTTATGGTCAAATGTTTATAAAATTGAATAAGGCACTCTATTCATTCAAGGAATGCAGTAATTCCCTCAGAAAACAAAATTATCATGAATGTAAATGATGTTATATCAAATAAAAGACAATAACAGAAAAAAAAATCTGGATACATTTAACTTTTTAAAAACAATGCTTAAAATTCATATAACTCTCTTTTTTTTATTATTTTGTTTGTATAAATTACTTTAAACATGGTAACTAATGTTTAAGATACTGATAGAGATATATATTATAAGTTTTTAAAAGTAATAAGTTGCATTTTTAGAAAAGGCGATACTCTTCGTTTTATGAATTTGAATTTTTTATGACAGAATGTTATTATTCATGGTCAAATGTTTATAAAATTGAATTAAGGCACTCTATTCATTCAAGGAATGCAGTAATTCCCTCAGAAAACAAAATTATCATGAATGTAAATGATGTTATATCAAATAAAAGACAATAACAGAAAAAAAAATCTGGATACATTTAACTTTTTAAAAACAATGCTTAAAATTCATATAAATCTCTTTTTTTTATTATTTTGTTTGTATAAATTACTTTAAACATGGTAACTAATGTTTAAGATACTGATAGAGATATATATTATAAGTTTTTAAAAGTAATAAGTTGCATTTTTAGAAAAGGCGATACTCTTCGTTTTATGAATTTGAATTTTTATGAGAGAATGTCATTATTTATGGTCAAATGTTTATAAAATTGAATAAGGCACTCTATTCATTCAAGGAATGCAGTAATTCCCTCAGAAAACAAAATTATCATGAATGTAAATGATGTTATATCAAATAAAAGACAATAACAGAAAAAAAAATCTGGATACATTTAACTTTTTAAAAACAATGCTTAAAATTCATATAAATCTCTTTTTTTATTATTTTGTTTGTATAAATTACTTTAAACATGGTAACTAATGTTTAAGATACTGATAGAGATATATATTATAAGTTTTTAAAAGTAATAAGTTGCATTTTTAGAAAAGGCGATACTCTTCGTTTTATGAATTTGAATTTTTATGACAGAATGTTATTATTCATGGTCAAATGTTTATAAAATTGAATTAAGGCACTCTATTCATTCAAGGAATGCACAATTCCCTCAGAAAACAAAATTATCATGAATGTAAATGATGTTATATCAAATAAAAGACAATAATAGAAAGAAAAAAATCTGGATACATTTAACTTTTTAAAAACAATGCTTAAAATTCATATAAATCTCTTTTTTTTATTATTTTGTTTGTATAAATTACTTTAAACATGGTAACTAATGTTTAAGATACTGATAGAGATATATATTATAAGTTTTTAAAAGTAATAAGTTGCATTTTTAGAAAAGGCGATACTCTTCGTTTTATGAATTTGAATTTTTATGAGAGAATGTCATTATTTATGGTCAAATGTTTAAATAAAATTGAATAAGGCACTCTATTCATTCAAGGAATGCAGTAATTCCCTCAGAAAACAAAATTATCATGAATGTAAATGATGTTATATCAAATAAAAGACAATAACAGAAAAAAAAATCTGGATACATTTAACTTTTTAAAAACAATGCTTAAAATTCATATAAATCTCTTTTTTTTTATTATTTTGTTTGTATAAATTACTTTAAACATGGTAACTAATGTTTAAGATACTGATAGAGATATATATTATAAGTTTTTAAAAGAAGTAAGTAGCATTTTTTTTAGAAAAGGCGATACTCTTCGTTTTATGAATTTGTATTTTTATGAGCAAATGTTATTATTCATCGTCAAATGTTTATAAAATTGAATTATGGCACTAAATTCTTTCCTGGAATGCAGTAATTCCCTCACAAAACAAAATTATCATGAATGTAAATGATGTTATATCAAATATAAACACAATAATAGAAAAAAAAATCTGGATACATGTAACTTTTTAAAAACAATGCTTAAAAATCATATAAATCTCTTTTTTTTATTATTATTCTGCTTGTGTAAATTGCTTTCAACATGGTAACTAGTGTTTAAGATACTGATAGAGATATATATTATAAGTTTTTAAAAGCACTAAGTTGCATTTTTAGAAAAGGCGATACTCTTCGTTTTATGAATTTGAATTTTTATGAGAGAATGTCATTATTTATGGTCAAATGTTTATAAAATTGAATAAGGCACTCTATTCATTCAAGGAATGCAGTAATTCCCTCACAAAACAAAATTATCATGAATGTAAATGATGTTATATCAAATAAAAAACAATAATAGAAAAAAAATCTGGATACATTTAACTTTTTAAAAACAATGCTTAAAATTCATATAAATCTCTTTTTTTTTATTATTTTGTTTGTATAAATTACTTTAAACATGGTAACTAATGTTTAAGATACTGATAGAGATATATATTATAAGATTTAAAAGCAATAAGTTGCATTTTTAGAAAAAGCGATACTCTTCGTTTTATGAATTTGAATTTTTATGAGAGAATGTTATTATTCATGGTCAAATGTTTATAAAATTGAATTAAGGCACTCTATTCATTCAAGGAATGCAGTAATTCCCTCACAAAACAAAATTATCATGAATGTAAATGATGTTACATCAAATATAAAGACAATAATAGAAAAAAAAAATCTGGATACATGTAACTTTTTTAAAACAATGCTTAAAATTCATATAAATCTTTTTTTTTTTATTATTTTGTTTGTATAAATTACTTTAAACATGGTAACTAATGTTTAAGATACTGATAGAGATATATACAGTAGACTCCCTCAAATCCGCACAGCTTGGGACCAAAGGTTGTGCGGATTTTAGAATTTTGCGGATTTCTGGTCATTGATTTGTTTACATTTTTGAAACATTAATTTGATTGGTAGTTAAGCAAGGGAAATTATAATGAATGCTTACAATAAAGTGAAACATTAAAATAAGTAAAATATTAAAATAATTTATTAGTTTAAAAGTAAGTAATTATTAAAATAATTATGTAAAATAAAAATATTACGAATGAAATCGATTCAGTTCGATTCCAAAAGTCCTATGCTTCCATCTAGTGATAGCAAGGAGAACAGTGTTAATGCTATTATCAGTATATATAGCTTATTGCGCTCACTGTAACTTTTTTCATTGTTATTTAGAGTCCTGAATGCTTTTCTTATACTGCTTTGTATGTTTAGAAATAAATTTGTCTATAATTTAAAAAAAAAATTCCGCAAACAATAATTTTAAAATAGCGTTTCGGTTCGTGGATTTTTCCATTTCGAACCCTGGAATTTTTGATATAGGTATGCTAATTTATATCAAAATCAAAAGTAATGTAAATTTATTTAGAAATAAATCAGCTGTAATAGCCAAAAGAGAATGATTAACAAAAAATTTAGTAAAAAAAATTTGCGGTAGTCGCCGATTTCGGTGCCATCTTGAATTATGTTCCAGCAACTTAACTGTAAATTTCATTGTTTACATCTAAAAAAATACGCGGATTTTAGGCGTTCGCGGATTTTAGGGTCGCGGATTTAAGGGAGTCTACTGTATTATAAGTTTTTAAAAGTAATAAGTTGCATTTTTAGAAAAGGCGATACTCTTCGTTTTATGAATTTGAATTTTTATGAGAGAATGTGATTATTTATGGTCAAATGTTTATAAAATTGAATAAGGCACTCTATTCATTCAAGGAATGCAGTAATTCCCTCACAAAACAAAATTATCATAAATGTAAATGATGTTACATCAAATATAAAGACAATAATAGAAAAAAAAATCTGGATACATGTAACTTTTTTAAAACAATGATTAAAATTCATATAAATCTCTTTTTTTTATTATTTTGTTTGTATAAAATACTTTAAACATGGTAACTAATGTTTAAGATACTGATAGAGATATATATTATAAGTTTTTAAAAGCAATAAGTTGCATTTTTAGAAAAAGCGATACTCTTCGTTTTATGAATTTGAATTTTTATGAGAGAATGTTATTATTCATGGTCAAATGTTTATAAAATTGAATTAAGGCACTCTATTCATTCAAGGAATGCAGTAATTCCCTCACAAAACAAAATTATCATGAATGTAAATGATGTTACATCAAATATAAAGACAATAATAGAAAAAAAAAAAATCTGGATACATGTAACTTTTTTAAAACAATGCTTAAAATTCATATAAATCTCTTTTTTATTATTATTTTGTTTGTATAAATTACTTTAAACATGGTAACTAATGTTTAAGATACTGATAGAGATATATATTATAAGTTTTTAAAAGCAATAAGTTGCATTTTTAGAAAAGGCGATACTCTTCGTTGTATGAATTTGAATTTTTATGAGAGAATGTTATTATTCATGGTCAAATGTTTATAAAATTGAATTAAGGCACTCTATTCATTCAAGGAATGCACTATTTCACTCACAAAATAGAATTTATACCACACATTAAAACAATAATTCAAACGAATTTCGCTTCGGATATAATGCAGATCGGAAATACTTTAGGCTTAAGCAAAATATTCAGCATTTGCCGGTAAAAGAAATACGTTGACAGGGGCGCGCCGACCCAGTGTGCAAAGTGTGCACCGCACACAGGCGCCAAACATTTTAGGCGAAGCTGAAATGTTTGAAATTTTTTTATTTAATTTAAATTTATTAAACTCGAAAGTGGTTTATTTCTGATACAGTTATGAATTTATTTTTATTTTAAAAATATATAAAATTTGCAGATGTTTTTCAGCGGCGTAGCTTTAGGAGGGATGGGGGAGGGGGAGTCTCAAGCCGAAAGGCGCCAAGGTGTCGAAAGATAAGTTGAATGTTAACGGCCGAAGGGCGCCACAAGTTTTAACGGCGCCTTCAAGCGACTGAAATACATTTAAAAAAAAAGAAGCTAGAAACTTTACAAATTCGGAAAGGAAGCCGCGAATGCCGTGTTTGGCATCCCTGCTCTAGATCAGGCTTTTCCAACCTTTCCGAAAACAGGATGCGCATTGCAGCTGGTGGCAAATATGGATGGACTCCATTATTCAAATGATTGAAAATATGTAACACTTGTATCTTATTGTAGTATTGGTAGCGATAGACATACTGACGATCAGGGCTTAATTTCTAACAAAAAAGTACCGGAGCCCTAGTATTTTGCGGTACCGCTATTAACAACCGTACCGTCCCCCCCCCCCTGTCACTCCAATCTGCATATTTATATATCGTACATTATTTGCAAAATTTAAAGCATTTTTTTTATTTAGCAAAATAAAACTAGTATGTTGTGGCCATCACAAAACTTTCTTCTAACTCATACATGTCAATGCATCAAAATTCGCTATCACAGTGCCAAATTAAATGGCAATCTGTGCTCATCATGAGAATTCTAAAAAGATGAAATTCCGTGCATTAGTTCTCGAGGTGTCGCTGAAATCGTGTAAATCCAGCAAAATGCAGCAATGCAGCGCCACCTATTGGGTTATTTACACCCGAACCTAATTATCATCAACTTATGTCAACGTCTAACTGAATATGAAGTTTGAGGAAAATTCGTGCATTAGTTCTTGAGATAGAGCTATTGCGCAAATCATGAAAAATGCAGCATAGCAGCGCCACCTGTTGAGCGATTTACACCAACACGTAGTCAGCATCATTTCATATCAAAGAGTAACTGAATCTGAAGTTTGATGAAAATGTGTCCATTCGTTCTTGAGATAGAGCCGAGGATAGAGCTATTGCAGAAATCGTGTAAATCCTGCAAAATGCAGCCTAGCAGCGCCACCTGTTGGGCGATTTACACCAAAACGTAAACAGCATCCATTTATGTCAAGGACTAACGGAACCTGAAGTTTTATGAAAATCCGTGCATTAGTTCTTGAGATACAGCTATTGCGGAAATCTGAAAAAATGCCACCTGTTGAGCGATTTACACCAAAAACTAATCAGCACCAAGTTTCATCAGGGACAGAGTTGGGCAGTATCGAAAATACATGTATTTGAAATACATTTTCAAAATACATTTGTATTTTGTATTTTAAACGGACTAAAGGAAAGTATTTTGGTA
Organism: Maratus speciosus; assembly: GCA_963932465.1. Taxonomy (NCBI): domain Eukaryota; kingdom Metazoa; phylum Arthropoda; class Arachnida; order Araneae; family Salticidae; genus Maratus; species Maratus speciosus. Next base: position 652,402,095 of record OZ010787.1, on the reverse strand, counting down.
ATGTATTTTGAAATGATTTTTCCAAGTATTTTGTATTTTAAAATACTAAATATTGAGTTGCAGTGATCGAGGCATTAATGAATTATCTATCTATCTATCTATCTATATATATATATATATACAGACTTCCAACAAAGGGGGTTATGCAATTTGTGTATATCCATGCATAACTCTTGAACTGATGCTACGATTACTCAAAATACATTTCTGTCGATTTCAAGCTGCTTTTTTAAAACCGCAAAATCTAAGATTCACAAAAGCAAAATACGTGCCTGACTGTTTTGTTTCTTCTTAGGATTATAATGAATGCATCTGCTCTGCTGAAGTATTTTTGCTGAATGTTTACAAAACGTTCTAGTTTTTATAGTTCTAACGTTGCTATGAGAATGAAAAACTACTGTGTGATAAACAGGAAGAATCATTTAGAGTTTTGCTGTGTATTCTATTTTTTAAATACCATAGAAATATACTGCAGTTAGTTATTTAGGAGACTCATGAAAGAATGACTCAGCCCCGCTGGTAATGTATCAAGTGAATTAATTATTTTGGATAATACAGTTGCGCTGTATTAGGCGGGAATTTAAAAAATAATTTCTGTTGATAATGTTGTTAAAAAGTTAACGCATTATGCATGTGTAAAACAAGGTCTACTCTTATAAGTGGAACTTTTCAAGTCGCAACTAACTTTAAAACTCATTTAAAGGTAAGATTTTTGGTTTTATAACGGTTATGCATTGATTGAAACATTATTTTTTAATAGCTCCTTTGTATTCATTGTATTAATGTTCAGGTATAATTTACCCCACTCGTGATATTTATTAAATGGAGAATGAATTTTATTACATAAATATAGTTCTATTTATTGATATATTTATTATTACAAATACAGTATGTATATGTTTAAATACAGTTTTACAATATAAATGAATGAGATATTCAATACGTTATGAAAATTTAAAGTCATTTTAATAAAATCACTTATTCAAGATTGATGAAACTTTAAGACAGACCACGACGAAGAGCGATGCATTGATTACAGGCACTTTTAATTTATTAAACTCTAAAAGATCATTACTAAAGCTCACTACTAAAAGAAAAAAATAAGAAAAAACATTATTTGGTGTCATTTCCGTATATTATGATATTCCTATAGGTCTTAAACAAAAACATTTAGCATGTTGTTTATTTTATATTTCTCTTTAAATTATTTCTTATTCATGTGAAGCACTCATATTTGAGTTGCAGTGATCGAGGCATTAATGAATTATCTATCTATCTATCTATATATATATATATACAGACTTCCAACAAAGGGGGTTATGCAATTTGTGTATATCCATGCATAACTCTTGAACTGATGCTACGATTTTCAATCTCGCTCACTCTTCTACCTTTTTTTTTTTTTTTTTTAAAGAAAGGGTTTAGTTTGAAGGTGATAACGTTTCGATTTCAACAGGACAATAGTATAAACCTGTTTTTGGTTTTATAAGCATTAACTTTCGTAAAAATGAAGCTATCATCACGAAATTTTAATATATCATCCATCGTGTACTGCACGTCAAAATGAGCGATATTAAATAGCTAAGGGAATTAAGTAAAATGAACGTGAATTACTGTTCTGCACCAAGTAAGTAACCGGATTTTACCCGAACGCACATCAACCAGAGATGCCGTTTGGGTCAGGTGGAAGCTCATTCTTTCATTGTGGGTCGGGTTCGAGTTGGTTTGACCCTAATTCGAGTTCTGGTCTGTTCTAGTTGACACTTGCGGGATGGGTTTGAAACAGTGCTGAAATCCTAAGAAAAAAGTCACGGTTTCCTGCGGATTCAGTTCCAGATGAAAAAATTGCACTTTTAAAATCCTTAATAAGAGTTGTCGGGAGGGGGGGGGGGGAATCTATGTTCTTAATATCCTCATCTGAGCAGTCTCTCTTAGGCTGTGAAAAAAGAGGTAGGCGCTGTAACTTTATTGATTAAACAGAGAGTGTACAGAGCTTCTTAAAAAAATCCAGGTGGTATACGGCGTATATCTCCGTATATCCTCCACTACATCGCTGGTTTGTTAACCTATTTTAAAAATAAACTTCACTATATTGTTTAAAATGAAAAAAAACTATTAATTTGTCTAACTGTTACTACGCAAACATACACGGCCCGAAATAACAGGTCTCGGCCCGAGCCCAACCCGTAGAAAAATCTTTTTAGCCGTCCCGTCCTGTACAAAAAAAAAATAAATAAATAAATATTGGCACAGCCTGGTATAAAAGCTAAAAGTTCGGCCCGATCCCAGCTCGTACAAAACCTTGATTAACCCGGTCCAACTGAATTTCAACAAAATATTGATTTTTACGCCAATATGGTTAAAAATCGTCTCGTATGAGGAATTCTGACAAAAAATACTTATTTTAGCTTTTTTTCATGTTTATACTTTTCATTTTTAAGAAAACTGGACTGCGATATTTATCTTTTAAATGTATCTGTATTTGTATGGAAAAATCTTAGTTATCATTTAAAATCTAATCCACATTCCATGGTGTGGAGACTTAAATATATGAAAAATGCTATAGCATAAAATCTTCCAAGACGGAATCGACAGGAAAGGAGAATATCCGTTATAGACAGGTTTCGTTCTTAGCAGGTACATAGTTTGTTGTAAATGTATTCTTTTCGCGCGTGTTATTATATTCATTTTGCATGGATCAACACATTTTTCAGTTTTACACATGATTCGTCTTAGGCAGGTTCTTTTTCACAGTTTCTTTTTCTGTGCTTTAACTTCATTGTCTAGAGATACTATATGTACTATTCTTTAAAAATAATAAATTTACCAATTTAATTGTAGAATAATGGCGATTTTTAAAAATATACATTTTGTGCAAAAACTGTTGGGCCGTGCCAGATTTTACTGATTTTTGCATAGGCCAGACCGGGCAGGGACGGGCCAAACATTTTCATACGTGTTGGGTCGGGACCGAGCTTGAAAATTTTGGACAGTGCAGACCTCTATGAAGAATGAAGTTCAGAATCTTGATTATCCCCAACAGTTCTTTTTTATTGTAAATTTTGCCATATTTTATCAGGACGTTTTCTTGATCCAATTAGGCCAAATTTTCTGTTATGAAAAACCGATGATAAAAGATTAAAAATTCTGTATAAGATGCTCATCCCCTAGGGACTAAGCCTCGATTCAGCCCGTAAAAAAAGAAGTCAGGCCCGGACCGGAAAGAATGATGTCGAGGTCCTGACCGGCCCAAGCCTTCAGAAAAACATAAAACCCGTGCCTGACCCGGAAAGAGTGAAATCCAGGTCCGGCTCGATCAAAGTGTTCTGAATGAAAATTGGCCTGCCAGCTGCCGCCAGGCACGGCCGGTGCAGACCTGTAACCTTATGCCCAAAATTTTAAAATTTTAAATGTATTTTGTATTTTCAGTGTATTTTGAAAATACATGTATTTTGTATTTGGATATTTTAAAATTCGAAAAGTATTTTGTATTTTAGGTTCTAAAACTAACGTATTTTGTATCGAAAATGACTTTTCGATGTATTTTGCCCAACTCTGATCAGGGACTACCTGAATATAATTTTTTATTAAATTACGTGCTTTAGTTCTTGAGCCAGAGCGCCCACAAAATTTGTGTCACACACAGACAGACATTTTGTAAAAACATGTTTTTCGGGTTCTCTGACCCCTAAAACGTGTAAATCCGTCGAAAACCGGAATTCGAACATTTTCATGAATCCAATACTCTTGTAAAGATAGAAGAAAGTAAAAAATAAATAATATCTATCAGCATATACTTAGCTGTCAATTATTCCACTTTCTAGTTATCACTCCTTTTAAATAGTAATCTTTGCCTAATTTTAATGTTAATTAATTGCAGAATTCTTCGATTAAATATGGTAAGGATTATGATTCGGAAATAGTGTTAACACAAAAAAGGATATTTTCCAGATACGCATTTTTAAGAAAAAAAAAATAAAATGAAATTTACCGAAATTAATATTTATTTGCTGAAAAATGGACTAATGTTTTTCAATTTCCTATAAAAGGTGCATATCTTAAACTATAATCGATTCCTTCTGATTAGCAGTAGCAACCTTTTGTGGTGAGTCCCTGAAAATCAGATTAGATTAAAAATTTGGAACAGTTATCGGAAAGATTCGGTGCTTTTATACAAAAAAGGGGAAACACTGCTTGATTGCTTTCTATCAGAATAACTATACATGGCAATTATATCTACTTACAAATGAAATTGATTTCGTAAATCTGCAGAGCAGAACCTTAGCATGGGCAATGTTCATGATACAAAATAAATAGAAAAACCACTAACGTGTCTTTTATACTCGTACGCAATAGAAGACAAAAAACCTCAAACTGATGCTCGTTGGCTAAAAACAGAAAATATTCTTTTCAGGTTAGATATGATATCTAAATATTAGAAAAAAAAGCCAATAAAAAATTACCCTACTGTCACAAAAGAAAATCGAACTGAAAGCAAATTCATCGTTCAGTCTCTTGAGTGGCGCCGTATCAACACGTCGCCGACATAAATATGAATGTAATTAATTTGAAATAGAAAAACATGATTTCTGTTTTCCCTTCATTTTGATCAAAATAGCATTAAAATGATTTGAAATAGAATATAACGCGTAATTTTGAAGGAGGAAAGGTTTTTTTCCCCCCTATACATGAATAAATGCAATTTTGAATGTAATTGTATTGCACAATGATAAAGCAACATAAGCCCCAGGTTATGCACGGTTCCCATGTAAATTACCGAAAAAAGCACAAATTAATCGGCTACATATAACTGAAACAATAAATAAGTAAAACAGGATATAATTTAAAATGCAATGCTTAAAAAAAAATTAAAAGCGCCATTCGATTCCAAACCAATTTAATAGTCACGCCTATCATTTTATGCTTTTACGCATAAAAACGAGCCCATGAATATGTAAGAAAGTTTCATGTTGTTCAGGAGGTAAAAATATTTTTTAGAACAACTTCAAACTGAATTACGTTTCATGGAAATTTCAATTGTATTTATTAGATTTGCTTTGAACAAAGAATAATCGGTCAAGTGCGAGTTTCACTCGCGTACAAAAAGTTCCGTACAATAAATTTAAGCGTTGACTTTGTAAAAAACTTGCCATTGTTCTATTAAATATTTATCAATAATTGAATTCAATTGGAATGAAAAAGGGTGACTATTTATCGTTATGATTCGCCTTACCTAAAACAAAGACCTTGTACTAAGTTTAAAGTTGACATTGTGACAAATGCGCCTTGAAAGGATGTTGCAAAGTTGCATCGCCGCCTTGATCTGTGATGCCTTTATCTAGAAAGGTTATTAATTAATATCTGCTAATTATCCAATATCCTTTTTGAAAATTATTATCAGCAATCCTTGGATGATTTCGTGACGATGAGTACCTCGAACTCCCCCTAATTTCCTCACTGAGCGTCCGCAAAGTAAAGTTTTTGTATAACGGAAAAGTGCGATTTTCTGAAAAACTATATGACCTAGGACAGGGTTGGCGAACCTATGGCACGCGTGCTAGAGTTGGCACGTAAGACAATTTCTCTGGCACGCGAAAAAATAAATTTTATAATTATTATACAGATGAAATTTAATTTCTATTATAATGAATAAAATTTTGTTTCATACGGACAGACTGTCACAAATAAGGCAATTATTTTTGCATGAAAAGAATTTTCTTTTCTTGCGATGTTATGCAGCATTTGCGACATGTATTTTGCCCTTCTGTATGATTTTTATAATGCTGTATTTTTCAAATTAATTTTTTTAGACAGTCCCTTCAGTAAGATGGCAAATGGATCCAATTTATAAAACTATCAAAATATGAATCAGGTATAAAGCATTCTCCATCGAACATACAACAGTAAAAATCTCATCAATAATTTATTGATACAATGCTTAATGCAACTTGGATAATCATAACTAGATGCATAAATAATAAGGTCAAAAATTTCTAAATTAAAATTTCGTATTTTTATTTCCTTATCATAGTGAAAATTATTACATAAATGAATCATACTTACGAATTAAAATTTTAATTTGATGGTTTATTCAAATATGCAGAGAAATAGCATCTGATTTTTTAACTAGTGTTTTGTATAAACATCGTACTTTGCAAAATTATTTTATGTCAAAATGTGGCACGTTACACCATTGATAGATATTGTTGGTAAATTTTTGGCACGCGCACGTAATAAGGTTCGCCGATCCTGACCTAGGATAATGCTGCTTACTTGCTTAATGACAAAATTATTTTGCGTTTGCGTATTCGGGATAGAACATAATAGAGCGAAACCTCTCTGTAAGGGCTACATACCGTTCCATCGAAAATTGGCCCTTATGAGGGGTGGCCCTTGAATAGGGGTGACAAAAAAAACAACAACTAAAATAAGGAAATCACAACCTATGTAGGTGAAAAAACTGTTTATTAACATTTTCAAACTCTATATATATGATTGAAAACATTTTCTATTGAATTTTGTTTACTTTTCATAATTTTTTCACAGACAATTTTGGTTTCTCATGATTTTTTTTACTTTATGGAACAAATTACTTAAATTTGCATAATTTATTAATGCCTTAGAATGAGATATTAGTTCATTTATTTATGCTAGCGTTTTTACACACAAGTGCAAAAATTGTGCTTCAATATGCATTCACAGTTTTAGTAAATGTGGTATCAGTTTTTCTAGATAACCTGTTATCCTTTGTGGGCCCACAACAAAGGGTCAAGTTTTCCCTCCAACCCAACCCCTACAGGTTGAAAGGTCTAACAAAGTGTGAGGAACACATGTTTGTCGTCCTTCATTGTGTTTCTAAATCCTCCCCATCTCCCCCTGCCTTCTTTGTTGCAAGTGCAGTTGTCTGCTGAACTCTTACCTTTTGGTTCAGAAATTCAATACACCTGTTTAAGATTTAAGGCACATGTGAAAAAAATGGCCTTTATGAGGGGTAGGTGCGGCCCCTAATAGAAGTAAATTTAGCATTATGTCTATGGGAAAAATTTTCGTTCCTAAAAATATTGGCCCTTAATAGAGGTGGCCTTTGAATAGGGGTGGCCTTTAAAAGAAGTTTCACTGTATTAATTTTCAGCAAAAAAAAAAAAAAAAAAAAAAAAAAAAAAAAAAAAAAATTATAATTGAAATAAAAAAGATAAAAAAATCCGAAAAAGAAGGAAGGGTTAAGCATGTGACAAGATAAAGATACGTTTTGACAATTATTATATAAGCAGCATAGCGGTTCTATATTTGCTAATATAAAACCAATCGTTCTAGGACGGGGGAAACATTTAAAAATGCACCCCTAATTATGATGTACGTGTGGTAATTGTTTAAATCGCATCTTACAATAAAAAAATTATAATTCGCTCCGTAATTAGAGAAAATATTTTTCTACCTTTATGTATATTTACCGTATTACGAGCACCCCTTTCCTTGTGTCATGGTGCTACCATTAATTATTTGAACACATTTATATTTCTTAATTAAAGTTTGTTTGAACTGCTTTAAGTACAAATATAAATAAAGACGAACGCTTAAAAATTCGGGGAGAGATGGTAAAAGCTAATTTCTTAGAAGGTATGCCATTGTGGTGGGAGGTAGCAAGCAGCTGAAGCACCCATTTTTTAGGGATGTCCGTTATTTACATAGCTGTCAACATTCCTTATTTTTAAAGTCAAACAAAAATATTTTGAACAAGAAATTTAATTTATTAAATAAAATAAAAAAGAACCCCATAGAAACAAGGCACATTTCATTAAACAAAATTTCAGGTTCAAAATTTGTTTATTTGACCTGGAGAAAACCCCGGAAGGTTGGCTTGGCAGGTATGTATTTATAGTTATTGAAAAATTTTTTTTTTTTTTTTTTTTGTGGGGGGAGGGGGTGTAGGGAGGAGGGGTTTGGGTATATGGGGCGCTAAGTGAAGTTCTGCACACAGGCGCCGGATACTTCTGGCGCGCCCATGTACGTTGATACGAAATTTTGTTTACGAGAGTTACAGTAAAACATTATTATGTGTATAACAGTAAAATAAACAATCACTAGTGCACTTACTTCGAGTATTTCATGGATTGACATGGCGAAAAACTAAACCTGGATACCAGTATCCACGTTTCTGCTTGAGATATCCAAGTTTTGATTCGGCATCGGCAGAGCGGAAGACGACATTAAAGTTTATCGATTGTTGCCACTCAACGATAACAAATGTTGAACCATAATTTCGGATATAGTGCATCCGGCATGTAATTATCTTTTCCAGACATTTTTACTTGAACGAAAAACATGGTGAAACCTCCTCCTTAATCCAGTTTTTTGGAGAAAAGTTAAACCTTTATTTTTAACAGTGTATGCTCAGAATGAATGACATATTTTCATTGTAATTTGTTATTAATCTCACCCATTTTTAAATACGTACTGAATGGTACTTTTCGGTTAGCCGGGCGCCAGTGTTATATATACATGTGCTGTAAATTATGGTATATACAGTTTTGTATTGAACAACAATCTTCATTTGGCACTTTCTTGGCCTTTCATTCTGGCAGCCGGATCCCTCTCCCAGTTATGACACTGAAGAATCTACCATGTATCCATTCATGAAAAATTGTGCTCTATAACAACTGTAATATTGTACTTATGTTATTGGATTAACGCTTTTTTTCTAGGTTCCATTTTTTTTTTTTTTTTTTTTTTTTTTTTTTTGGTGGAATATGGCTACTGGCGATACCACATTAAAAAAAACGCACCTGCGTGCCCTACCTCAAACATTTAAGACCGAGCCTTACTAAACATTATTGAATAGTTTTCTGGTCTAAATGTAAGGTGGTGTGGAAAAGGGCACTTAGATTTTCTTTATTAATTTCAGTTGTAGGCACCTAAATACTACATATTTCTTGTTTTGATTTTGTTCTATAAATTTGAACTTTGATAATTTTTATTTCTTGCTCTTCTGTAATTGTATCTAACAAAAGAAAAACTTGCAATATTCAATTCAGAAAGTAGAGAATGTGTACCTCCCAGACAAGAAGCTTTCATTACTACAGGAGAGTTGTCACTGGAGGAAGGCGTGACAGACAAATCTATTTCAGGACATAATAACTGAAGGTGAAAGACAGCATGTGCTTAACACTATTTCTACCAGTATCAAATGACACCTTATAAAAGTCTTATTTTTTAATTTTCCATTTGTAATTTTTAGATTGAAACAATTACAAATCATTTTTAATACATTGAAGACTTTTTTATGCTTATTACAGTAAAAAACTACGAGCAAAATAATCATGAATCCAAACATTAAAAAGGTGTCACTTGACACTGGTAGAAATAGTGTTAAGCATCAATAAAGGCAATAACTCAGTGGGACAGTCTTGTGCACAGTGCCATTTTAGCCGTGCATTAGATTGTGCTTCTAAGAAAGTATTGGTTATGTAAGTAAAATTTTTTAATAGCCAGTCAAGTGTGAATATTACTTGTGCGTGGAAGTTTCTGTAAATATATTAATTGATCTTGTTCAAAGTTTAAACTTGGCACTGTGCTAAGTGTGCTTCAAAAGAAAGTTGCTATGCCGCCTTGGTCTGTGCTGCCTTTTTTCCAGATAGGTGTTTAATTAACGTTTAAAGACCCGGGTGGCATATTGAGAGTGCCACTGAATGCAAACTGGTCACGAATCCCAAAGTAATTATGCGATTCATTCTAATTAAATTGGCACCCGGCTAACCGAAAAGCATCCTAGTGTTATATACACACACATACATATATATATTTGTATAGATAACACTGGTGCCCGGCTAACCAAAAAGTACCTACATTAGTTTATTTTTAACAATTTGACGTTTATTGCTCTTATACTGCTACTTTGCATTGCATTACACAAATATATCATTTTAAAATGTCATGTAGGTTTTAAAAGCTGATATCGCATAGAGTACGCCATCCGTGTCTTTATAGACCAGGGTTCGTAAAGATCGTGATATTTTCAAAAATATCAAAAATAGCCGATATTTTCAAAATTGTCAGCTTACTGCTGATTATAAAAATTTTTAGACTTAATATAAATTTGAATATAAAACATATTAAAATTACAGCATGAAAACATAATAAAACAATATTCTAAATATCTTTTTTTATTTTTTCTTACAAAATTTATGATCAAATAATTGAAAACATAAACAATCTTCTGTAAAAGTTGCTTTTTCACTCATCAAAACACAGAATGCAGGATTCCGTTTAAAAAATAAATAAAAATACACAACAAATTCTGAAATACAAAATAAAGTTTATCTTTTATTTTTTCTATTGAAGAATTTGAGCATGAATGTAAGTTTGTCTGCTTTTTCATTCCCTAACCTACTACACAATTTAGACTGAAGTAAATAAAAACTTTTCGGTTAGGCAGGTGCCAGTGTTATATATACATATTTATGTAAATACATATACGTAAATATAAATATCTATACATATATTTTATATATGTACATATGCATACATGTATATATACATATATGTATATATAACACTGGCACCCAGCTAACCAAAAAGTACCCATATAGAATTAAGACAGGGTAGGGAGGTATTGTTCAAAGGCAGATTTCTTAAGGTAATGAGAAAGCTGCAGGTACAGTCCAAAACTAGTTTTTTGGAGTGCAGGGAATATTTTGTAAGCTATTCTTTTTAGTTATTTATTTACGGATGGGCTAATTTTTAATAACAGTTGAAGAATTAATTTGCACTTCTTTTGACTGACAATATTATTCTGAAAATAAATATTAGATGTGTTAAAATATCAAGAAATACGACATTTAAAAAATAAATATTAAATGTATGAAAATAAAAATATCAAAAACCTTGATATTTTGAAAATAAATATGATATATATCAAGATATATATCCATTGCCTATTTGCACGCTTATTGTCTTAACATGTAACAGAAATGCCTTCGCTAACAGTTGTGTCTGTTACACATTGGGACAAAAAGCGTGCAAATAGACATTTGTCTTAAAGCTTAATATTTTGATTATTTATTTAGAAAATTATTTATTTATTTAGAAATTAGCATTAAATAAAAATTTTACTTGGTGCAGGTTTATTTAAGTTCATTCAAATCTGTGTCATAAATGATACATATATATTTTTTTCTATTTGCAAATCAAGTTAAACACATTATGTTACTATCTATATTATAAAGCATGTCTGTAGGTAATGCTATCATATCAACAGTGGCAACAATTTAAGTAATTCATTTCTCCTTTTCCTTTAACAAATGGCACTTTTCGGTTAGCCGGGTGCCAGTGTTATATATATATATATACATACTTATGTATATACACATATATGTGTGTAAATATACAACATATGTATATATAACACTGGTGCCCGGCTAACCGAAAAGTACTAAAATAACCATGACATATTTTCATTTTCACACCATCAGATAAGGTAAAAAAATGCAATAAGTTATTTGAAAATTGTATTTCAATTTACTGATTTTTCAAATATTTTTAAAGCACAATTCTTTTAAAAATCAATCTCCATAATATGCAGCTAGATTAACTCATTTGGACTTTTCTATACTAATAAAAGAAAATTTAAGTTATCAAGATTTTGTATATTACATCTAAAAAATCTTAAATTTGTGAATTAAACTTTCACAAGTAATTCTGAAGCACAAACTACTGATGTTTTAAACAATTTTTTACAAATTATTAAATCCAATATGTTTATTTTATGGTTAGTAATTGCTTGATATCTTTATATTTAATGAGTTATTTTTTACATGCTAAACACTTTATAAATACACATCTTTGGCAGCAGGTTTCATCCAATTTGTTTAATAAGGATGTAATTTTTAATCGCATCAGTCACAGTAAAAATAATGATACCTTTGACATATTTTAATAAAAAGATAAAACTTTTATAAGTAACTAGGGTGCTCTGCTCCCTGCAAGCTACGCTCGCCAACCCCCCGTACAGCCAGGGGCGCGCCGACCCAGTGTGCAAAGTGTGCGACGCACACAGGCGCCGAAGTAGCAAAGGCGCCAAATATTTCCGTTGAAGTGCAAATACTTAAAAAAAAAATCCTTAATTTAATTAAACTAAAATGTATTACATTTTCTTGACATCTGATTTATGATTTGTAAATTTGTCTGAGATAAACTTTCTTATAGATATTTATTTTATTATTATTATTATTTATTTTATTTCGTTTCATTCTACTTCTGTATCTCCCAATATGTGATTTAGATGTAGGTCTATCCTACCTTTCAATAAACAGAGGCGCACCTCATATAGATGAAATCAATGAAAGGCGCCATAATTCCCATGGCTGAAAACATGCAATACTATTATCTCACTGTAGTAGTGGTAAAGAATTGTACAGTTTTATTACAGCAGGGCTAAGTTGTACCTGTTTTTGATATTTTTAAATAACAATCTTCTTTTTACTGTAGAATTTCTGTCATAAATAAGATGAAACTTACTATTCGGATGCATATACATCTCACGGGCATAAGCATAAATCCTCTAAGACTCAAAAACTCTATTTAAAAATAATTTGCAGAAATAATATAAATCATAGGAAATTTAAAATTACATTTTTCAGAGGATCAACCTATCTCAAAAGTTTTGTAGGTGAAGGGGACAGACACCTTAACTACTAAATAACAAATTAATAATATAAAATAATTAACACTAAATTACGATCACTGGTAACAATTAAAAGAACCCCATTCAGATATTATTGATTTTAAAGGAAGCATCCTTTAAAATGGATTTTTAATTTAAAAAATAGCTAGTAAGAGGAAAGATTCGAATGGGCACCAGGAAAACTTTCAAAGGGCGCCTCCATAGGTCCGCGGGGAGCGCGTTGGACATGGACAGCCTTGAGTTAGAGAATGGAACTTCCCGGCTCGGGCTCTGCCCGTTTATATTTTTGCAGTTTGCGACCCGACCTGTACAAAAATTAGTGAAAACAGGTCCAACTCAATTTCTACAAAAAATTCCTAATTTCTTAACATACAATTAAAATCCTTTTAAAGAATACTGCATACATATTTATGAAGAATTGTTAGATTATTATGTGTTCCCAAGACAAAGTACACAATAGCAACATTAATGATTACATACTTAGACTTTTCAACATTCAAATAAAGATTCATTAAAAAAAAAAAAAAAATGTAGTTTAGAATAAAAGAAAAGAAAGAGGGTTAAAAAAAATTATAATTTTTGAAACTATGTAATAAAAAGTAGATTTTTGAAAATATATCTCTGTAATTTATTAAGGTATATTTACAATGATTCCATTATCAGATGCTCATTATCGATATTACTATTTTTACAAAACATTTTGCTTGCCCGAAACGTTTTGGGAACAATTTTGTCCAATTCCGGCTTTACCCTGAATAGAGAAATAATGTAAAACCAGAATAGGTATGACTGTGCTGTTCAATGTATTAGATATTTTAGATTGGAGAGACTGACGTCAGCTATGGAACAAATTTTAATTGGTAAAATGAAGCATCACCCGTTTGTGAAAGTTTTGGCGTTCCGTGTCGTAGGTTTAACACTGAGTTTTGTGCTCATAGAGTAAAGTCTACTTTAGGCGGCCGAAGCAATATATTTTTTCAGCGCTCCTACAAATTATCACTTCTGTAGAAACTTTTATGTATTGTAAAATTGTGTGTCTGTTCGGACCATAGACTTCCGAGCAGAACAAGTACTTTTTATCTATGCTATATTGTACTCTGGGTCTGTCATCATGGCGGAAACAGAATTTTCGTTAAGGGGAGGGGATGGTGAAAATAAGCTAAATTTGGCCATAAATGTCCAAAAATGCTTACTTTGTCAAAGATTGAGAGGTTGCGGAACTTTCCCTGCACTCCTTCGTACGTTTGTGTCTGATCACATACTGAATATATAAACGTGATGATTTAAGATTTGTTCATTTTAATTCCGAACATAAAATTGAAAGTACTGAAATATGAGCACTTATTAGCATTACATATAACCTTAAACGCTCCAGAGACTAGAATAGCAAAAAAAAAAAGTTCAATTTAGATTTAATAAAGTTAGGACTGTTAGGAGCTACAATGATCGCTGTAATATGAACGGAAAAAAAATATGAAAAAATATTTTCAAATTTCTATGCTATGCCCTATTAACCAACCCGCCCGACATTGCAAATGATAATAACCTTAAATACACCTAAAATCAAATGTTGAATGATTTTTTATTTTTAAACGAAATTTTTTTCCAACCTACCCTAGATATGGGGAGGGGGGGGGGCAATGTCTTCAGCAACATTATACACCGGACGTGCCTCGCACTGCCCGGTTTGTTTTGATTTTATATTTTTAAACAAAAATCTTTCCAAACGAGCCTAATATTGTCACCAGCACTGTCTTCGGCAGTATACAACCTCGAATTTATGACTTTTTTTTTTTTTTTTTTTTTTTTTTTTAACCATTTGGAAAAATGGTTATTGTTCTCGTCAGGGTAGGAAATCAAAAGCATATCTGAACGTTTTTATTGGTTTAATTCGCATTTTATTCGAGTTCTGATTGGTCTATACAGTAATCTATATTTCCCTTTAATTTCAACAGAGATGGATACCTTATGTTGCCACTATGACAAAGTAATAGAAACTACAAAATAAAATTAATAACTCTGAAACAAATTGGGATACAGCTTTCAAACAAATTGCATTTAAAAGTAGATTTTTTTCTCTATCCGACGGTGTAAAAAGTAATATTGTCGGATGTTTAGAAGTTTAAGAATGAAATTTCATTTAAAATTGGTAGTCAGATTTCTTTGAAACTGACGATGGAAAAGCCTTTTCTAGAACAGCCAATGAAATGCTTGGATAACACGTAAGTTTCAGGTGGATAATAACTAATGAAAATGAAAGAAAATGAATAACAACTTCTGCCAAAGAGTTAATTTTAATTTGTAAGATTTTCACGTGCAAAAGAAAAATGGAATAAGCCAATTAAAAATAAAAAAAAAAGATAAATAGGACAGGAATGAATACATATAAATGTTTCACACCAAATACGAGTCGCAGGCAATTTTTGTCGCTTGGAAGTTTTACGTGTAATAACACTATTAATGTGAATTCATGGCTAATTCATGGCGTACGTAATGTATGATAAACTCCGTGCGATTTTTTATGTCTTAAATTTTAGTCTTTGAAAACAACATTTTCCAAAAATGGTCTTTGTAATTTGTTAAATTGCTTTTTTTTTTTTTTTTTTTTTTTTGTTAATGAAAATCTATCCAAACGAAGTTCGAGTTGAGGCTCCGATGCCTTCTGAGGCGTACACCGCAGTTGATATCGAAGCTCCTATCTGATTTTTCAAGCGAACCTCGAATTTGTATTTAATTTCTGGCAATTAGATATATGAAAGTTTCAATTCTGACAAAAAATTCTTGATAAAACATAAAAAATATAAAATGCGCATCATCCCCTCACTCACTATTTGAAAACGCGAAATGATAGTCAAAGCACATATCTTTGATACGGGAAACGATATCTTGAGAAAACGTGAACTGGGAGAAAAAGGATCTCTGGGGAAGATTTGAAATGACTTAAAGATTTTTTAGATAGTAAATATTAATATTTTTTCACACCAGAGATATCGTTAGATTCGGAAAAAATGCCAAGAATGATATATACTATCATTACCAAGAAAAAATACCAGGTACCAAGTCTTAATAAGTGTTTTTTTTTTCTTTTTTTTTTTAAAAATTTTAAACTTTAGAAAAACGGGAAAACTTAAAAACTGATGTAAATCGCGGCCAAATAAAAAGGGGTTTCGTAAGAGTAAAGAAAGATACCGTTGGAATCAGAAAGATAAGACGATTTTCTTTATTCCTCGCCCCCCCCCCCCCTCTTCCCTTTTTTTCTCTCTTTTTTTTTTTTTTTGTAACTCGACGGGGACCTGGCCATCCCAGTTTCAAAATGCAGTGAAAATCGAACGGTACACTTTCGTCAGTGTGAAGAACCGCTTAACGTCTGGAGAAATGCAGAGGCATGGTTGCTTTGAAAAAAGAAAGCTCGCCATTTTGCGATTATCATTATGGCTTTTAATTATATTTCGGCTAATTATTAAAAAAAAATGAAAAATCTGAGCTCAGGTGCATTTGGACCTGCCATCTTTTATCCGCATTAAGATTTTCTGCTATCTGCGGTAGATTTTCTTAGCCGTCGACAACACATGCAGAGTCTTATTAATACAGATATGCAAATTAGAGATGACAAACAACTTTCTTTTATTAGTTTCTTTTATTTATTTACTATTGTATTATTTTCTCTCGGATAAGGAAATTTGACCGTTTAATGCAGATTTGATACAGACAGGTTTTATTTTCACAACCTTTACTGTGTTTCGAATGTAATTTACATAGTTGCCAATCTTCTTTATTTTTCAAGTAATTTAAAAATGTTTGGAACCAGAAATCATATTTAATAAAAGAAATAAAATACGAACCCTGTAGAAACAAGACGCATTTTATTAAATAATTTTCCGGTTCAAAAAAAAAAATACTTGAACTGTATAACCTCCAGCAGGATGGCATCTAAAACGTTTATAGATACTCATATTTTTTTTTATAAAGTTTTAATTTTTTTCTAAAGGGTGGAGTTAGGGCGCCAATTGAAATTCTACACACAGGCACTGGATACTGCTGGCGCGCCCCTGCGTACAGCCACCGCAGAATCTAAAAGCACGCAAATCGGATCGGTTTTAAAAATATTAGAGAAGGACGAATTATACTGATAAAAGCTGTGCAGATCTCCCTGTAAACGGGTTTCCATTCAGTTCCCTTTTATTGCAAAATTTAAGGTCGAATCAGTTGCTGTTAAGACATCCAATGGCTGTTTTCGTGTTTGATTAAAGAGGATCAGTTAAACATTTGAAAAGAAGATAAAATAAAATTAATTAAGTGCACAGAGTCTTTGTCTTCCGGTATTTTAAAACAATTTCTATAACAATAGCCTAAGTCTTGTGACTATCATCAACAGTTCCGGGCGGACCACTTCGCTTTTTATATTCCAGGTGCCATTTTGGTACTTTAATGTTAGCCAGGTACAGGTGTTAAGTCGCCAAATATTGTTCTATCGTCATCATTTGATCTATATTATAATAGTCCAAATTATGTAACTGACAGAAATAAATATGGTCTGATCCCTTCGCTTTTCATATGAAAGTTTGGCCCAGGTATCATATACGGCCCCATATTGGCGTGATTTTTTTCTGACATCAATTTGGTGAAAACATCAACAGCATAAACAACAACATCCAGCTCACCATATCAAGCAAAATAATGAGACTTTGATGCCAGTTAAGTACCCGTTGCGTATATGACATTGGCGTCAGAAAAAAATCGTGCCAATATGGGCCCGTATATGATATCTGTGCCGAAAGTTTTCCATTTTTATTAAAAATCAATTTTTTTTTCGAGTAAAACTACATAAAAGTTGCCATGGTCACAAAGAATTCTTGGTACTGTTATGCTAGCCGGGTGCAAATCTCGCCAATAGCTTTTTTTCAACTCGCCAGTTAGCATTTTTTGAATTTTTCATGTGGTAAACTAAAACATTGCTTTGAAGTTGAAATTAAATGTCATGGTTTGTTGAATTATTTAGTATTTGGCCAAATATCATATACACACCGGGTTTGGTGTGATTTCTTTTAACGAAAATTTGGCGAAAACCTCGTTTTCGAATATCAGTTACATATGCATTTTTGGTACTACTTAGTTATCCCGTCGGCCCAAAATCTATCACCAAACTATAAAATTAAATGCCAATAATGGTTGATCGTAAATATCACATTCACTTGACTTTAAGCAAGTTACACGTGTTTACGTCATCAAGTGATTTTTATTTCGACGTTTTATTTGTATATTTATTAATGTTATATTATTTTATTTGTTCTTTCGTTATTTAAAAAAAAAATTATGTCAATTTGTATAATTTGGCGAAATTGGTCGACAGAATAACCAAGTAGTACCGTATTTTTAAATTATTTTAAAAAGAAAATAACGAAATATATAATTAACGGTACTTCCCGCTGTACGGACACCATTGTCGCCAAGCGACAATGTAACTATATTTGGCACAGATGTCATATTGGCGTGATTTTTTTTCTGATGCTAATGTCATATACGCAACGGGTACTTAACTGGTGCCAAAGCGTTGTTATTTTGCTTTATATCTTGTTTATATGCCAGTATCTTGCCAATATGGGGCGCATGTGACATCTGTGCCTTTATTTGTTCTTTCGTTATTTAAAATAAAAGTTATGTCAATTTGTATAATTTGGCGAAATTGGTCGACGGGATAACTAAGTAGTACCAAATATATTTATTTACATACATTTTGGCATGGTGTCCTTATAACGGAAAAGTATCTAATTAACTATAGAACAAAACAATTTATATAATTTTAAAAAGAAAATAAAAGTAAATAAACATTTTTTATTAAATAAACAACAATAGTCGGGTTACCATGTCAATCAAAATAATGCCATTTTGGCGCTAATTAGATACTCCGGTGCGAATATGAAATCTGTGCCTAATATTTTTCTTTTCGTTTTCTATAACAAAAAAAAAAAAAAAAAAAAAAAAAAGTGAAAGCCATCAATTTTAAATGGAAGTTTTGTATTTTAACTAAAATGAATGAAAGGATTATATTTTAAATGAAATACAAAAAAATGCGACGGGAAAAATATTTAGCAATTTATCACTTACGTCCTGCTAACATAAAAATACGGAGTTCTTGATTTCTCTATCAGAATGATTCGATTTGGTCAAAGATTGCTCAAGTAAATTGAATTATCAATAAAAGTAACACGATACATTTCTTAGCACACATTTAAGTGTGGCCAAACTGGTCGCCAAATTGGTTTAAAATTATAACCTTTTCTAAAGTATGAAAAAAATATCTTATGATTAAAATTTGAGTTGCCATCATTAGAGAAAAGTATTTAAAATTAGAAAAAAAAATTAATATCTCGAAAACTAAGTCGAATTTAAAAATTCTAATACCAGTTTTGAAATCTGCAGATTAATATGGATTTTTGGTGTTAATTTCATCGTAAAGTATAAGTATTCCATATTTTAGGAGAAATCGCTGTGAAACATAATCGGTTGTTTAATCAGTCATTTCATAAATTCGTTTCATAAATTTGGTTCATTAGGATTTTATATATATAGAGTAGATATATTATTTGTAAATAATCCAATTTTTAAAGATGATAAATATTCAATAAATTAAAATACTTACTCTATTAGGCTTATTTAAAAATAACAGGGCTGACATAGACAACTATTTTTTTCTAAATTTTGCTTAGGTTCTTTTAGTTATTATTTCTAAACAATAATATTATACAATTATTTTTAAATAGTCGTAGAAGGAAAAAAAAAAGCTGTCAAGGGCAGCCCAGTATTAGTTGAAATAAAAATGGTCACATACACAATAAGAAAGCAACACAATTCAGTTGGTTTGCGGTTTGCCGCTCCATTTATTGAAAATACAAATTATATATATTAAAAATATATGACTAATATTTAATAACATAATCACATTTTGCATAAAAAGTTTTACCCAGACAGTTTTGTGAGGTTGCTGAACACTGTCTGCCCTTTGATTTAAACATAGTCATATTACTCATCAAATTAGAATCTTTAATGCATCAATATTATATGCAGGATTTGCAAGCTCGGTATAACTTCATGAAGAATCCAAGTCGACAAAATGGAATTGCTCCAAGCATCTTGCTTAATTTTTCCACCTGTTTTGATAACGAAAGGATAAAATTTTTAAGATACAAAAAATGGATACTTGTGCAAACATAGTAAACAAATTAAAGAAAATTTACCATTTTGCGTTACTTCTAGTTCCATAGTTTAAGGAAGAACAAGAAAAGAAAAGGGAAAAAATGAATTTTTCTATTTTTGCCATAAATTTCGGGTTTTATGAGCTTGAAAATTTACAACTTTCCAATTAGCATGTGTTCTGAGACTCGAAAAATCCAAGAGAAATGTTAAGAAAAACAAAAGCCAAAATGTGGCTATTTGAATGTGCTTTTTGGTACCATGAATTTGCATATGTGTGATTGTGGGGGGGGGGGGGGGGGGTAAGGGCATTTTATGGATCATATATTTTTAATTTGATAATTATGATCTTAAAGAGTGAACATTTTACAATTTTGATGCTATATCAGATCTCGCAGACTCTTAAAAAAGGATAAATTTGCAATCTCAAATCTGCAGCTTTTAATGAGTACGTGAAAAACTTTAATCATATATGCATTGCTTTCTTTATAATTTGCTTAATAACACTCACTCTTGAGTCGGTCATAACTGATAAATTATAAATAATGAAGTTCATAGCAACAAATAGTCTCATTTGAGCTGATACAGCTCAAATCGATGAGTAATGTTGAAAATTTCTGAAGGAAGAAATAATATTTTTGTAATACAGTCAGTTACAGTCCAGACGAATTTTCAGCAGCATTTTCGTCAAAACTCAGATTTTGGGCCAAAAACTAAAATGAATTTTCAGTCGATGACTAATAGTTTTATTATGTTAAATAGCTTAATTTATTGTATCACATAAATCAAGTTAAAACAGCAAATATGAAAACACATCTGCTATACATAAAAGCCTATAGCAAAATATACTTGCATACAATGTGTTCACCTTAAATTGGAAACAATGCCACACTAGCACATACTTTCTACAAATCTGATCATATGGATATTTTTTATTACTCAACCAATTATCTGGTATAGATACGACCATGACAATTCTAAGAGCACACAGGTGCGTTTTTTTTTACGTGGTATCGCCAGCAGCCATAATCCACAAAAGAAAAAACAAAAGCTATGTGCAAATTTATAGAACAAAATCAAAACAAGAAATAATATGCCTACTAAAATGAGTAAAGAAAATCTTCTACGTGCCCTTTTCCACACCACCTTACATTAAGACCAGAAAACTGTTCAATGATGGTTATTAAAGCTTGGTCTTGAATGTTTGAGGTAGAGCACACAGGTGCGTTTTTTTTTACGTGGTATCGCCAGTAGCCATATTCCACAAAAGAAAAAATAAATGAACTTCTGGAACCTTGAAAAAGAAAAAAAAAAGTTTACACAACAACATCAAAACTTGGTTTTCTGTCTTTCATTTTTGTTCACTGGCAATACCGAAAATTGCTTTGTCTGCTAAATTGCCACAGTATTTTTCTTTCACCTGCCTTAGGGTTTGATGATCTCTTCAAATATTTTTTAATAACTCTTATTCTTATCATCTTTTTTTTTTTTTGGCAAAGCACAATTTAAAGATATTCATCATTCTTCTTCATCAAATTTACTCGAGTTAGTTCGGTATTTCCAAGGTCTTTGGATGTCTCCATTACTAATATATTGGAGCAGAGATGTTCACAGGCATTTTGCCACGTTTCTATTCTTTGTAGTTCCAATGATTACCAGTACAGATTTCATATATACATCGGGTTTGTTTCAAAATACGAATTTTTTTTATGCCAATCTGTCAAAAACTTAGTTTCCAAATACCAGTTACATATATATTTTTTAATTCTTTTAAAAAGGAAATAACAATAAATAAAAAAGTTTATTTAATAACTATAGAACAAAACAATTTATATAATTAAAATAAAAGTAAATAAACAACAATAGCCGGGTTACCATATCAGGCAAAATACATCAGGCAATTTTGACGAAATTTAAGCACCCTGGTGAGTATAGGACATCTATGCCAAATTAACACTCTATATAATTCATTACGGTTACATATGTAATGTATTCATTATATTTCATACTGTTCATTACTTCTTTACAATATGAGAGGCAGGAGTTTGATTGGAAATTTTCAAGTAAATCTTACTAGCCTAATTTTTTTTTTTTAAAATAAAAACCTGCAAAATGCAACATACATTTGAAAATTGTTATAAAAAAACATGCAATTGGAAAAACAGTTAATTATCATGTCTGAAATGCATATTCTTATTTTTTTTCTTTAAAATTAAGAATATAGTACACACAAAAGAGGAAAATTTGGTTATAGGATAGAAATTAGTAGTACCATGTTTACATTTCAGTAATTTGAAAAATTGCAAAAATAGCAAACTGGAAAAAAAAATAAAAATAAATAAAGATTCTGAATATCTTCTATAGTTTTTCAAATTGCCTAAAAATTCAACTTGTCCCGTCAGAAAAAACATTCTCTAGAGGCGAGTAAAATAATGAATCGCCCAACACTAGAGTAGAGATTAATGGTTTAACATAAAAACGATTAAATATTTATGTACACAGTCTGACATGTTGTATGACAAGGAAATTTGTGAAAATGTAGCTTGTGTTTTCCAAATTCTGAATCGATAGCTTAAATTACTTTAAAACTAAATAAACATTCCTTGAGTATTTTAAGTTCTTTTAATATTCCAATAATGCGCATAGAAACAAGACGATCGAGTTAAATAAAATATTTGTAGATGTCATGTTTAAAATAAAAATTCACAAGGAGAAAAGCATTTAATATCCTAAGGGAAAATATATATATATATGCGATCTGTTATATTAGAGGAAAATGAAGAATTTTTACCAGGTTGAAAACATTTATTACACATTCTTGAGGCATGAATTGATATAAAGTCTTTTCGTTTAAAAGCTTATCCACCACCTTCACGCAGTTCATGATTTCGAAGCAATTTAAAGGCCTTATTACCTCCTAATTCATGCCTATAAGTACAACCATATGCACTATTACTCATCATCATTTTGTAAAATAGTAGGATACGCGAAAAAAAAAATTATATAAATAATAAAGCTGAAAAATAATATTAAACATATGCAAAATACATAGAAAACAATACTAATGCACGCAAATGTTTTGCCAACCGTAAGTTGAGTTGTACTTTTTTATGTCTTCGTGACGTCACATGCACATTATCTATAGATAAGAATAAAACAAATAACAGTTTTATTTCATATTGTTATAATGATTCATTGAAGCAAAGTAAGAAAATATTATAAAACACTTTAATTTAAAAAATATATTTAATATTCCCAAATAAACTCAAACTTCAATAAAAATGTAAATAGAATAAATGTTCGTCGATTTTTTTTTTCGGTTTTCTTTAAATATTTTATAATGCCCACAATTTTCATCCGAAATGCACGGAGTTGACGTCGTAATAGAATTTTTTTTTTTCCTTTTAGACGATCTCAATCTTTTCTAAAAATTCGGATTTTTAATCAGATTTTCGAAAGAAATCGCAAAAATCCATCTTTCCCGATAAAATATTTTATTCCTCCAGAAATTTTCGTTGGAAAATCGCGATTAATTTTTTTGGATTATAAAGACAGTGTATATACAATTTTTACAAAGAACTTATAAAAATCGAGATATTTACGATTTTTTCTGTTTTTCACATATTGAATATCTCCATTACTTTTCAACTGAAATGCTAACAATTTATATGAAAATAAAGGTAATGATTTACTTTTTCAGACGATACCAATTTTTAAAAACAAATACAGATTTTAACGCAATTTTCGGAAGAAAAAAAAAACTCCGCGAAATCCGGTAAAATATTTTTTTTATTCCGGAAATTTTCGTTAAAAATTCGCAATTATTTTTTCCAGAGAAGGCTGCGAGTCGAAAATAATGTTCACATAAATTAATAAAATATCTCAAACAGCCGGTGATTTAAGTTTTTTTTTCCTGTTTTCCATGAACATTTCGGGATTCTTTGCGATTAATTTGTTTCTTGAGAAACTACCGAAAGGGAAGGAAATTTTGGAGGACTTTATAAATATGAAGTTATTTCTTTGAAGGTGCCCGGGAAACACACAGTTGAAGGCAGCGGGAACTCCGGTCTAGAAGGGCGAATCCCGGCTAGTATATAAATAAAATCCGTTCAGTAAAAAATATTTCAGAATATCTTAGTTTTTTTAATACGACAAATACTTTATTTCCTAAAAAAATGTCTTTGTCTTTTGTATTATTTTTTCTTATTCTTAAAATTAAGACCTCAACAAAGTACATTACTGTATACATTATTTTGATGTAATTTGCTTGCTAAATATTGTGAACAATTCAAAATCTAAATGCTCAATTTCAAATGAAAAGCAAGAAAATTAAATGGTAGAGAGGGATTTTTAAAACTACCTTGGTCCGTCCCAATTTAAAAAGTTTTAATTATCCAAAAATTATGCTAATCCTTTAATTATATAGCTATATAAGTCAAATAAACCAATTACGTGAGAGAGTTATGGTTACTACACAACCATTTTAATTTTGCAAAAACAACAAAATTTTGCTGGAATTAAAAATTTAAAACACAAAATTATTGTAAAATGAAAAAAAACAGATTTTGTTAAATCAAGTAAAATTGATGAAATTTTGTTATAATTTTGTAAGAGTGTTAACAATATTTTTTTGTCCGAGCAACAAAACCGATTTTTTACTTCAACTAAAAATTTTGCTTAAAACAATCAAAATGTACCCAACAAAACATGTTTTGTAGTTTTAATCAATTCCTTTTTCTGGGTGTACATGCATATTTATGGGAACATTTTACAGTATATTTTAAATTACTATGCGTTCGCAAAATAGAAAACACACAATAGTGAACATTAACGATTACTTAGTGTTTTAGTCAACGTCTCTACAAACGTTTCAAAATTTAAATAAGGGTTTATTAAAAGATTATTGTAGTTTAGTATAAAGGGTTAAAAAACATGATAACTTTTGAAGCTTATAATAAAAAGTAGATTTGTGAAAATATTTCTGTCATTTTTAAGGCTTTTCTCAAATCCAAAGGAGCTACATTTTGTTACATTTATGAATTCATTTCTTTTCGGAAACGCATGAGATTGGCAGGTATTCTTATTCAGAAACCATCTAAATGCCATTTTTTTCTTAGATAAAAGTAATATATCTTTCAGAAAATACTGCCAAAGTTAGCGTTTTGGATCGAATTTCCGGAAGCGATAGCACAGGAAAGAAGAAAAACGTACAGTCACGTGACAAGAGTATCTGTTATCTCTGTACGTAATTTATGAAAAATGGAAACGCTATTCGATCCTAAATGCCTTCAATACTCAGGCCTGTCAATTTTATGCCTTTATAGTTAAAAATGAGTTAGAAAATGTGTCTGAAAGTTTCGCATTGTTGAGCAGTAAATATGAGAACCACCGGTACATTTCCAAAGATACTCCAAAGATATTTCCAAAGAAGAGAAGTTCATTATCGCTATTAATACTTTTACAAAACATAATGCCTGTTCTACACATCCGGAGAACGATTAAGACCAGTTCCGTCTCGGCACAAGTCTGCCGAAACAATTAAATCCGGGATCAGGCATCATGTAACTGTACGATGCCGATCTCTACGATGGACATGTTACATTTCTGTATTGATGTTGTTAAACTCGCATCGGCTGGTAACGCAGATTTATACTTCTCGAAAAAAGTCATATTCATTGGAAATGGCCTCGTATTTTATCTGCTACTCTCAAGTTCGTATATCGGGCCGATAGGCCCGATTAATTTTTTTTATCGGCCCGGCCCTGCAGGCCCGTTCAATTTTTTTGCCGGGCCGGCCCGTTGAAAAAAATTGTCCTAATTCTGCCTGCCCGGCCCGCGGGCCGGACCGAGTACGGGCCTCGGGCCAAGCCCGGGCCCGTGCAGATCTCTAACAGGGCCACACAAAAGAATTCCGTTCATAATGGTATAGGCAGGGCTTAAATTGCGCCGGACCCCACCGGAGCCCGGCTCCGGCACTTCTCTGTATTTAGTAAATATTTAAATATTGGTCGGAATTAACCGGAGCCCATAAATACAGGGCTCCGGAGCCTAGTGCAATAGAGCTTCCGAAAAACCGAAGCGCTCGAACTCAATCTGTCTATGTGAATTACAAATTTCATTTACTCAGATATAGAAAAAATAAAATAATTCTTCCACTTTGTAATGATATTTTGATCAGAACAGGAGAAACAGAAAACGTGTTTTGTTTATCCTACTGATATTCGCAGATTTATGTCTGGTATTGATTTTCGCGACATGTATATTGGCGCCATTCAAGAGCGCGAACAATGAATTTCCTAGGATATTGCAAAGCCTTCTCAAGACTATCAAGACTCGTCTTGAGGCGGCTTTGGATATTGACACTAGGATATTTTTTAATTGGATCATTTTTTAAAAATTTAGATATCTAACCGTAAAAGAATATTTTCGTTTTTTAGCCAACGAGTATCAGCTTGGGATATTGTTTGTTTGAGGTTTTTAGTCTTCCATTGCGTACGAGTACGAAAATAACGATAGTGATTTTTCTATTTATTTTTCATCATGAATGCGGCTCTGCTCTGCAGATTTACAAAGTTCTAAGTAGTAGTCATTTGTAAGTAGATATAATTTTCATGTATTGTTATTTTTATATTAAGCAATGGAGCAGCATTTCCCCCTTTTCTATAAAAGCATCGAATCTTTTCAATCACGGTGTAAAATGTTCAATTTAATCTGATTTTCAGGGACTCATCACGAAAGATTGTTCTACGGAAGGAATAGATTATAATTTAAGCTATGCACCTTTTATAGGAAATTGAAAAACGTTGTTTGATTCTTTAGCATATATCAGTATTAATTTCTGTAAGTTTCATTCATATTTTCATCAAAATGTATAGCTTCGAACTATCCCTTTTTACTTTCTTCTATCTTTACAAGAAGAAAGTATTGGATTCGTGAAAATTTTCGACTTTCGGTTTTTGACGGATTTACGCATTTTAGGGGTCAGAGATTCCAAAAAACAGGTTTTTATAAAATGTCTGTCTGTGAATCTGTCTGTCTGTATGTGACACAAATTTTGTGAGCGCTCTGTCAGAAGAACTAATGCACTGAATTAAAAAAAAAATTTATATTCAGGTTGTCCCTGATATAAATTGGTATTGACTAGCTTTTGGTGTAAATCACCCGACAGGTGGCGCTGCTATGCTGCATTTTGCAGGATTTCCTCAATAGCTCTATCTCAAGAACTAATGCACGGATTTTTATAAAACGTCAGATTCAGTTAGTCCTTGATATATATTGGTGCTGTTTACGTTTTGGTGTAAATCGCCCAACAGGTGGCGCTGCTATGTTACATTTTGCAGGATTTACACGATTTCCCCAGTAGCTCTATCTCAAGAAATAACGCACACATTTTCACCAAACTTCAGATTCAGTTAGACCTTGATATGAAATGATGCTGACTACGTTTTGATGTAAATCGCCCAATAGGTGGCGCTGCTGTGCTGCATTTTGCACGATTTTCTCAATAGCTCTATCTCAACAACTAATGCACGAATTTTCACCAAACTTCAGATTCTAGTATATCTTGATGAATATTACTACTGATTATGTGTTGGTGAAAATCGCTCAACAAGTGGCTCTGCTGTGCTGCATTTCTCATGATTTGCACATTAGCCCTATCTCAAGAACTAATGCACGAATTTTCCCCAAACTTCATATTCAGTTAGACGTTCAGATAAGTTGATTATTATTAGATTCTGGTGTAAATCATCCTATAGGTGGCGCAGCTATACTGCATTTTGCTGGATTTACACGATTTTAGCGATTATCATATCTCAAGAACTAATGCACGTAATTTCATCTTTTTAGAATCCTTATGATGATTACAGATTGCCATTTAATTTTGACACAGTGATAACGAATTTTGAGATATTGACATGTATGAGATAGAAGAAAGTTTTGGGATTGATACATCCTACTAGTTTGATTTAACACTATTTTCGAATCATAATACTTATTTTATTTACTCGCAGAATCCTGCGATTAATTAACATAATAATTAGGCAAAGATTTCTGTTCGGAAGGAGGGATAACTAAAAAGTGGAATAACTGACAGCTAAGTATATGCAGAAATATTTAAAAATTTTATTTTGCTAAAGAAAAAAATGCTTTAAATTTTGCAAATAACGTATTAAATATAAATATGCGAATTAGACCAATGTCAGACGGGCGTCTGTTTTGCTGCTTTTTTGCTTAAGTATTATCCATTCACAATGCTATTATAGCATTGTGAATGCAGCAAAAAAGACGCCCGTCTATGACATTGGTCTTAGAGGGACTGTGGAGAGGGGTGGGGGACGCTGTGGTTATTAGTATTAGGGCAAAATATTAGGGCTCCGGTACTTTTTTTGTTAGAAATTAAGCCCTGGGTATAGGGGAAATTGTTTGCGGTGTATTTGAAATGATTTCAGATACTATATTGTATCCGAATTACTATATATTAGTAATGATTGCTCGAAATGCATTTTTAATTATGATATGCACTTTTTTAGGGTTTTGTTCATCTGACGAAACCCTATTCGTCTCGCTCCTCTGTCTGTCTGTCCGTCTGTCACAGAGCCCGTTCTCAGAAACTATACATGTTAGAGACTTGAAATTTTGCATACTTATAGCTGAACACCACGCATCATACGACAAATCATAAAATTTTGAAAAAGTCGTATATTTAACCCTTTGGGCTCCCACATGCGTATTTTAAGCAATTCTTTCTGAGCCCCTTATTAAATTAGAGTTTTGAAATTTTGCATACTTATAGCAGATCACCTGAGGCCAGGTGACAAATCATAAAATTTTGAAACAATCGTACATTTAACCCTTCGGGCTCCACATGTGTATTTTAAGCAATTCTTTCTAAGTCAGCCCCTATTTAGGTTGGAGGCGTGAAATTTTGCATACTTATAGTTGAACACCACCTCATACGACAAATCATAAAATTTTGAAAAAATCGTACATTTAACCCTTTGGGCTCCCACATGCGTATTTTAAGCAATTCTTTCTAACTGAGCCCCTTATTAAATTAGAGATTTGAAATTTTGCATACTTATAGCAGAACACCTGAGGCAAGGCGACAAATCATAAAATCTTGAAAAATCTTACGTTTAACCCTTTGAGCTACCACATATGTATTTTAAGCAATTCTTACTAAGAGAGCCCCTAATTAAGTTGGAGACATGAACTTTTGCAGACGTATAGCTGAATACCTCAGACCACACGGCAAACCATAAAATTTTCAAAAAGTCTTATATTATTTACTCCTCCGGGCTCTAACTTGTGTATTTTAAGCAATTTTTCTAACCTCCGCCGTTTTCACCCGGGGAGCACTTTTCCAACTTTTGCCGACACCCCTTTGACCATTCTTTCATATTATGCACCATAGCCTTACATATTTTAGTTCCATTTTTTACCGCCAGGGGCGCCTACTTATCTCGGGTACTATCGGCCCAATCCCCTCGACTAATATATCTACGGATAGTATATAAAACGGAGTTTCGTTCGGATAGAGGTTTGTTTAGAATAGAGTGCGCCCCTGGTTGCGAAATGTGGAACTAACAGATTTTTCAAAAGAATAAAGTGTTTTGAAAGGAATATTAAACGAAACCCTCTGTGCGATCTGTGATCACGCTTAACTACTTGTTCACTATATGTATGCATACTATAAAATGCGTATAAATGCTATAGTTCGTATACAGAGCTACAGAAGTGAATTTGTAAAGGTTACTGAGTATGAGCATAAATTGCTTAAAGGTGGATTTTAAAGGAGTTATGCATTTTTATGAACTCATTACATTTTATGAAAAGACACCGGTTCCGGTGGGTGAGCTTCTCCGGACTTATACCATTCTTTTTCTCTCTTAATTATCTTTATTTTGGTGCCGGTATGGTGTTAATTGGTTGATTAGTTCAAAAGTTATAACAATTTAAAATTATAATTCTAGTGATTTTCTTCTGTCTTATTATTGAAAGAATAAAATGTTTTATCATTGTGATTTCAAATTTTACTGCAGTCGCTCCGGCGCCACTCTAATTCTCTTAATAACTCATTAGCTAAGTACCCAATTGTTATAAAATTTTGGCTGATAGTTTTAAATATTTTTCTTAACCTATATCTGAAATTTTAAGTCTCTAAAATAATTAGGAGGCTAAATATTGCTAATTATTATAAAACGCTTTTCTTAATTATTTTCCTGGTAGATAACCAGCTCCAATTCTAAATTGTTACCTAATAATTTTGTTTTCACTTGCGGATTGTGCAATTCCTTTAGTTTGCTTTCAGCCACTACCGGAATTTTCTAAAATTAAAGTATAAAAATTCTTTCTGAGTGAAGAAAAAGATGTGCTTTGTGATGTACATTGATGTTTCTAGCTGTATTTTAGCTATTTAACTCTGATTTAATTTTTTTTTCTTTGACGGTAGCAAGCACTGGACCTACTTTTTATTATAAACTTGTTTTCATTTAATATACCTTATTGGTCAATAGTAATTAATTAGCTTAAGTTAAAATTGCTAGACTTTCGCGGATTTTATTGAAATGTTCGGAATTGCACAGTCCATTTAGTTAAAAATGTATTGTAATATTGTTCTTATAATTAGTACTATTGACTGGTTGAGAACTTGTCATCTCGCTAACATCAGTTTTGATATAATCATGTATACTAATTACTATAAATCCACTACGTAATTGAATACCTGGTAATTAACCCCTTAACCTACGATTTACGTCTCAACAGCTCCACGGTTTGGCAAATCCATAGCTACCACTAAAATTTAATAGAGATTTTCGCCTTGTTTAATCATGGAATTTCGACGATTAAATTAAACTATATTTACTGTGAAATTTTAGTGGTAAGAAGAGTTTACATTTGGCTCGATCATCGTACGCGGGCTATGCCCGTCATTGTAGGTTAAGGGGTTAAGTAATTAGAAATTTTTAATTGATAGTGTCATTGGAGGATCTTTGTGCAGTCATTATTTGTTGTTTTGCGTAACCAGTTTTTCCTTAGATTTCTAAAATACTTTAATTTAGGAGTTTTGATAAATGTTATGTTTTTCCCAACGTTTGTTTGCTTTCGGCCACTACCAGTTCTCTCTAATATTAATAATTAAAATTTTATTGGCTGAAGGAAAAGATGGGCTTTGTGATGTGCAAATTCATGTTTATTAGGATTTTTCTGTGTCTAATTTAATATTGAAAGAATAAAATATTTTATCATTGTGATTTCAAAATGTACTGCAGCCGCTCTGGCGCCACACTATTTTTCTTAATAACTCATTACCTAATAACTCAATTGTTATAAAATTTTGGCCCATAGTCTTAAATATTTTTCTTAACCTATGTCTGAAATTTTAAGCCTCTAAGTTAATTAGGAAACTAATTTTTGCTAATTATTATAAAATACTCTTCTTAAAAAATTTTCCCGGCAGATAGCCAACTGCAATACCAGACTGTTACTTAATCATTTTGTTTTCATGTGAGGATTGCGCAATTCATTTAGTTTGCTTTCAGCCACTACCAGAATTTTCTAAAATTAAAACTTGAATCTCATCGTGTGATGGAAAAGATGTACTTTAGGATGTTTAGTGTCATTACTTGAGCTGTAACTCTGCTAATTATTACTAAATTTAAATTTTTTCTTCGATGGTAGTGTACATGGGTTCTTCCCCATCATTAAATCTTGATTTTACATATTTTCTTTTTTGTTAATAGTTTTTAACTACTTTTAAACTGTTATCATATGGTTTAGAAACATTCCCCACTTTCTTAAATTCATTTTAAAATCTTGGCATCTTGCCAACTTTAACTTCGGTTTTCTTAAAAACCGTTGGATGATCTGATTATGCAATAATTGTTTGCTTTTTACCACTACCAGACTTCTCTAAAATTAAATGTTTATTACTTGTTCTCAGAATTGTATTCATGGATTGCGCAATTCATTTTGTTTGCTTTCAGCCAACGCCAGTTTTTTTTAATATTAATAAATTAAAATTTATTGGTTGAAGGAAAAGATGAGCTTTGTGACGTGCAAGTTCACGTTTTGTGTTAAATAAAAATTTGGCCCTTTAAGGACCATCAACGCCATTTTTGACCACGGCCTTTTCTCCATGGAAATTATAATGGTAATGTGTTAAACTAATGATATAACTACAAGTTCTTTTTAAAATTAATTATTAAAAAATTAATTATTAACGTGCCTAACAATAGCAAGTTTTTTGTTTATTAAGTTATTTCTACGTTCTTTTCTCGTAGGTACTTGGTATATGCTAGATAATTGATCCCGACTAAAATTTTTACATTGTACAACTAAACGCGCCTAACAATAGCAACTTTTATATTTTTCAAGTTATTTCTGCGTTCTTTTCTCGTAGCTACTTGGTTTATGCTAGATAAAACAGCAGAAGAAAACAGCGGAAAACTCCGAACGATTAGGCCGACGAGCCCGATTGGGTTCAAACTCAGGACGCTCCCGTCTACCAGCTTTTGAGAGCAGAACCTCTCGAACACTGGTGGGGCGTAGAAAAATGAAAATATTTCTTGAATTACCTCTGACAATAATTTTGATATTTTTAAAGGGAAAAACTGTGAATTTTTTTTCCGGATTAAAAATAATAATTATAAATAAATTAAAATTCTGGTTTTATTATTATGGAATTATTTAAACAAGAAAAAGATTTTATTACCCTAATTTTCGGAAGAAACGCCGCGACGTTTACGTGTTTTAAATTGAAATTTCAAGCGATGCGGCATTTCTAGTGATGCGGCGATGTTTACGCGCAATTAAATTTCTTTTTTCACTGCCAAAAATTCAGATACCAAAGATGAGAAATTTCATATTAATGAGATTTTAAAATAATGTGGGAGAGACGAAATTTTCAGACTCAGGCGATCGAAATATATTGCCCCTTCCTGGGCTAAACTTTTAGCACTTATGCTAAAAATTTGGCCCAACCAGCCAAGAAAAATCAATTAAATCAAGTCCGGGCCAGGCGTAACTAGACTCCATTTTTGATAGAAAATCAGATTACTTCTTAATGAACATTATCCTATAAATAAAATTATTTAAAATATATTTTTTACATTAGACATGCAAACATTTTGCAGCTTAAACTAGTATGTCCACAAGCTATGAAATATGGAATGGCAACGTTATTGATTACTTGGAGAAGTTCATTTAAATGATGAATCGTTAGAAAAAATAATGTAGTTTAAAATAGAAGAAAAATGTTTAAGAAAAAATAATTTTGAAGCTCTATAAAGATTTTTTTAAATATATTTCTCTATAATTTAATAAAATGAAATAAATTTCTAAAGATTTCGTCGAACAAAGGAAAAATTTCACTGTTATTTTCGCAAAAACCTTCCGGTCTAACATGGCCCGAAAAAAAAAAAAAAAAGTAGTTCTCCAGTCCCGGCCCGGAGCGGCAGGAGTAAGCTTGAGCCTGGTCCGGCCCGAGTATAATAAAAAGAGATTAACCAGGTTGGTGCAGATCTCTAATGTGTACATTTTAAGTGAAAATCCTATAAAAATGATTTGAAACAATATTCATAGTTTACATAAAACAAATTAGTGGATATATATTTTTTTAAATGCTTAATATTCCATATTTTCTAAGAAAATATAACTATAAGAAAATATTCTATTTGTGGAAAATGTATTTTTCTAGAAAAAAATCGATTTTTTTCCTCTATCCATAACAAAACAATAGCAGGGTAAAATCAGGTTACAAGATCAAATGTTGGACTTTTCTCAGAACTGCAAGGTCCGGATTGTATCCAATCCGAAAATTCTGCTTAAAGTCAACTCGAGACCCGACAAGAACAAATTGTGTCAACCGAAATATTAAAACCCGAATCTAAAATGAAGGAAAATTAATCCATATTTTAATGCATTTACGGAAAAGTAGTCTACAAGTATATTTTTCTTGTATCAAGTTATTTCGGCTTTTACCATTTAAACAAATATTCAGCATCATTTTTTGGGAAAAAAAAAAGTTAACTGAAACGAATCAAATTCCAACCCGAATTGAACATTTTAAACCAACCCGACCCATGACGGAAAAAAAAAACCGCCAACCTGACCCCGAACTTCAGTCGGGTTCGGGTACTATCCGATTATCCGACCCAATGAAGGATTCAAATTCTGTACCAAGTGATTGAAATAAATATAAAATATAACTTTGAAATGTTCATGCAAGAAGTATTCTTAAAATATCTACAATAACGCCAAATATTCTTAAAAACGGCCATGAAAAGCAAATTCAATTGCATTGTTAAAATATCTTGTATTTAAGAAACAGCACAGTGATAGTTTTTTTTTTTTTTTCTTGGTAATCAATTCGTGTATAAATGCTTTTAAAGCAAAATCTTCTAATTGAAATCTATATTTATTTCTTTGAGATTGTGACAGCTAAAATGTTCCAACCAGAGCGATAGAAGAAGGGGGGGGGGGGGGAGAAAATAGCTTTAGGATCGCACGTGATATCTTTTCGTAGTGGTTAGCATGAATCATATAATGTTTATAATCCTTATTGCTCCACGTGCAAAGAAATAATAAAAGAATCATGAAATTTCTTGCAGATTGATTGGAATTAAATAAAACCGATTCAAATTAAATAAAGTTTTGTTTCTGAGAACATTATTATAAAATACGCATACACACATAAATAACGGCTGCATTCACTATAAGTCATTTTTAATTTTAATTGTATAAAACTATTGGCGCATTTATTAATGCTTAACGAAATCGACTAGCGTTTTTCAGTTTTTGATAAGGGAAAAAACATTTAGAAAATGCTGAAAGTTTATTTTTTTAACTGAATTTTCCGATGAGACAGCTCGGGGAAGATCATCATCAAATAACAATCGCTTATAACTTAAGATATAATGCATTAATCGAAAATGGAAAAACGCATTCGATTTCAAATCACTTTGATAGATATGCCAGCAGATTCCATGCTTTTCCGTTTAATATTACCAGATCTTACCCCCCCCCCTCCGCCCCCTTAAAAAACAAAAAACATCTGTATTCCCGATCTACAGATTCTTTTAGAAATGATTAAAATGAGAATTTTTATATCTTATTCAATTGACGAAATGGGATGTGATAACGTTATTTTATTTGTACATAGCGCTAAATATTAAAATTAATATGTTTATTATCTATTTGTAAATAATTTTAATATATGGCACTGCGAAGATAAATGTCATTTTAACCCGTTCGAACACGCTATTTAAGATACTTGAGAAGATACTTGAGTAAAAGTTGAGATGAGATTGCTAACGCGCAATCGTTCTCATGTCGCTCTTCAGTGTATAGAAAAGTTTACTCAATTTTAACGGGATTTTTTCTTTTAAATATTATTTATAATTAATTATTAATTTTGAATATCGTACCTATATTATTTATATCAAATTAATAATTTCATATTTCGGTTCTTGTGGTTTCTAAAATTCCGTTTAATTATTTTTTTGCAAAATCATTCGCGATATACCAAGATAATAATGCAATTTATCATCCGCGCCATATGCCGGAATTTAAGCTGCAAATTTTACGCAATTTTAGTGTAGTTTTTCGTATTTATATTATTTTAATCACATTAATAATTTCGAATTTTGTATTTAAATTATTTATTTCTAATTAATAATTTCATTTTTATGATTTCTTAAGTCAGCTTATAAACGTGTTTCTGTTTAGCACGTCATTCGCGATTACCGCGGAAATTTCACATGCGGCGTAAACCATGATCAAAATATACATTCGTAGATGGTGTATAGCCCGCGGGCTATACAACAATGAAACTCCGCGGCTTATACACACACTTTTTTACGGTACTGTTCGATTTAGGGGTGCGAGCTATACACCCGAAAATGGTACATATCTATGAAGTGCACTACAAGATGATTGCTATAGAGTATGGTATGGATAGCATTTATCGATCATTTACAAGGACACTAAAAAGAATTGTTACATTACGATCTATGGAGAAATTTTTTTTGTGGTGTATTTTGTTCATGTTACACTATTTCAAAAGTATTTAAATTGATACATATCTTCGAGGTGCTCTATAAGATGCTTACTATTGAATAGGATGTGCCATTCATCTTTCATATACAGGGACACCCAAAATAAATCAGTTATATTTTTCTCTGTATGAACAATAATGGATGGAAGTGCGTTTTCAGTTGTGAAACACTTTTTTAAATTATAAAAATTGCATACTCTTTAGTGTGTATAAATTCCATAAATCATATACAGGGCTGCACAAAACATCTGTATATTTCCGTTTATTGACGGAAATTGCTGACGAGGAATTTTCAACTGTGTTATGCACTCACTAACTGTTCTAAATTTTAGCATATTGTGAATTATATGATTCTTTTTCTAAAATTTAAGATACGGGGCCAAACATTTGACAGATTTAATGAAAACTGCTGTGTTGCATATTCTGTTGTATATTTATATAGTCGAGCCCGGTTAAGACGCTCACGGTTAATACGCGATCCCGCTTAATACGCGAATTTTTTCCGATCCCTTGAATATCGCCCATAAGGCTAATGCATAAATATCACGTTTAATACGCGAACGGTTATTGCGCGATCCCGCCTAATACGCGATAAAATTTCGGTCTTTTAAGGAAAAAATCACGCTTAAGACGCAAATTCATTGATCATGATGCGAATTACTTCTCTTTTCGTGTGTTGCTAATTTATTGGATTTTTTTTTTAATTTGGATAAATAACACTGTTTTCCAAACAGTATTATTTACTTTATTTTTTACATTTTGCACACCCATCCCTGATGCCTATATATAATATCCACTAAAAACTTCATTTACATTATGTAAAACTTGATTTTATAAAGCCTTTCGCAAAACAAGATTGTGTTTACCACAACTTTCCCCAACTGTCTTTCCTAAAAATATTGTGAATTGTGGTCAGGGAATTTTATTTTTCAAATTGGATAGGAACCTTGTCAAAGTTCTTAATATTAATAATAAGTACTTTTATAGTTTCTAATGCTGTTGTGGAGACCAAAACCTTTTTGTCTATAGGCATAGATAAGAGTAAAACATCTAATGCAGTATTTACTTATAATTCTTCTCTTTAATATTACACCCAAGTTAATTTAATTGATAAAAGATTTCAATAATTAATGCAAATGTTCTAAAACTTAGCAATAATAAAATATAAATATTGTGAAAAGAATTTCTGAAAAGATTAAGCAAAATGACAACAGTACATTCACAAAAAAATCACTGTAAGATATATATTGAATTTTTTTTATACTTTTTTTTTTTAAACATTCCGGGAGTGTACAAAAGTAGTTGTAGTATTTTTGTCTTGTTATTACAGCCCTTTGTGGTTCAAATATTCAGTATTCCATAATACTTACAGTCCCTCTGCAAAAAAGAATAATTTTTCCTCCAATAAACATTTTCATTTTTCCAGAAATTGAATTAACAATGTTGCATGCAATAATTTATGTAACAGAAAATAAAACATTTACTATGCTTTTATGTCTTCTTTGTAGCTACCTTGGATCAAATTTGAAGGTAATGATAGTTCATTAGCAGAACCAAATGATGAAAGTCTTGGAACAACAGAATTAAATTCAAGTATTGAAAGCAGCTCTTTAAATATTAGCAGTCATCTAAATATTCTAAATATTCAGTTTTCTTCTACTAACAAAAGCTTTAACTGAAGATTGCTTGCAGTCGACGAAAAAAAGCGAGTTACTGAACCATTTAGCTTTGCGAATCAGCAAATACACTGTCAATCCCTCTACAACTGAATGAAAGCAAGTTGCCCAAAAATTGATCTTAATGTTTCCTAAATTGAACTCCTGTGTTGCTGAGGGATGGCACAGTTGGTCGAACAGAATTTCAGAAAAATGAGGTAAGTTCAAAGAAAAAAGAGAGTTTCAACAATAGGAATGAAACACTAGATATCTAATGATGGAATTTTTATTTCTTTTTTGCACTCGGCGGCTCTTTAAAACCCTACCTATATGCCCGGCTGCCCTTTTTAACACTTCCTATATGCGGCTGGTAGCAATTCAATTGATTCTGCGAAAATATAAAAAATTCTAGGTACTGTAAACAAATCAGTTCAAAATATTTTTTGTGAACAAGGTAAAAATGTGCCCTTTTTAGGTGCGTTCGTAATTATATAAATACGTAGCACCTATAGTCGTCGTTCAGTCCGTCTGTCGGTCCGTCCGTCTGTCTGTCCGTCCGTCCGCATATAACAGAGCAAAAACTACCCGACCGAATGATCTGAAATTTTTAATATATAATTGCTGCAAAATTTTGTCGAGCCATTTCCAATTTTATGAAAATCGGATGTATAGTTAAATTACAGGGACAGTCAAAAGTTTTTCTTTACATTACGGCCAATGGGAAAAATTATTGCAAGTGAATTTTAATGATGTTACAGACTTCCGAATGGTCTGAAATTTTTAATATATAATTGCTGCAAAATTTTGTCGAGCCATTTCCAATTTTATGAAAATCGGATGTATAGTTTAATTATAGGGACACCCAAAAGTTTTCCGTTACATTACGGCCAATGGGAAAAAATTATAGCAAATGCATTTTAATGATTTTACAGCCTTCCGAATGGTCTGAAATTTTTAATATATAATTGCTGCAAAATTTTGTTGAGCCATTTCCAATTTTATGAAAATCGGATGTATAGTTTAATTACAGGGACACCCAAATTTTTCCGTTACATTATGGCCAATGGGAAAAAATTATTGCAAATGCATTTTAATGATTTTACAGCCTTCCGAATGGTCTGAAACTTTAAATATATAATTGCTGCAAAATTTTGTCGAGCCATTTCAAATTTTATGAAAATCGAATGTATAGTTTAATTACAGGGACAGTCAAAAGTTTTCCGTTACATTACGGGGAATGGGGAAAAAATTATTGTAAGTGCATTTTAATGATGTTACAGACTATGCACTTATGAAGCGCAAAAAAATATACACTCAGTACAATATGGGGTGCAAAAAATAATTATAAAACTAGTTATAGTACGAACGCACCTCATTTGCCACGTTTGACGAGCAATTTCCAACTTGTTTAGAATAGTGTTCCCTTTTTGAAAAATTCCCGTTCAGCGGCCCCTTTTTTTTTCTAGAGTTAACACTAAAGGGAATAAATGGAGCTTACTTTTTCTTATCTTGGAGCCTTAATAAATGACAATAATAAACGTCTGTCTTCATTGAAAGAATTCTATCCAATTCTCTTCACCTGCCATGGAATTATTGAAGAATTTTCCTTGCTAATGGCCATTGATATTGATAAAACAATTCTCTCAGAATTGAATGAAATAGATTCATATCCTGAAAATTAGTGAAGAAAGGAAAAAGAAAACATCTGCTAGATATACTTAAAACGTAGAATAGTTTGCCAGAAAACCATATTAATGATAAGCTTGTAGCATGTTTTCTTATATTATCTCCATTGATTTTGAATAAGCCAGAAATTTTATATAATGTTTATCCAATTGCGACATCTGTTGATCAAGTAAAATTGGGCCAACAACACCACACGTAGCTGGGATTGGCTCCCCATATAGAAGTTCATTAGAAATTCATTGAACTAAAATTGTTGAAGTTGAAACACGGTGGTGTAATTCCCCGAAAAGTAGTCACTTTGTGTGAAAAATTGAGTAAATTGAGTTAAAATTCTGTGATTGTAATTTTAACTATATTGCAATTGAGTATTAATATTGTAACAAAGATTGTAGCAGAAAATAATGAGAATATATATGTATTTTTTATTCACTATATTGCAGAAAAATTTGTAAATGTTATCTGAATAAAATTCTGTGCATATTATAAATGTTGTGTGAATTTTTGTTTATGATTATATTATTTTTTACAATTACAGTATACTCTCGATATCTTGAAGTTGAAGAGATGCTAAAAAGCATTTCGAGATAATGAATTTTTAAAATAACAAAGTCATTTTACAAAATATTTCTTTTTTGCATGTATCTCTTGACATCTGAGTTTGAATTTTGTGCATAAACCACATGAATGAATCATTTGCAATGATCAACTGAAGTCTAAGCATCACTATTTAATGCACTATCCACAACATATTTTAAATTTCGGCCCACTTATTAATTATTGGTACTTCAAATTTGAGGCAAAACACAAAGTCTTAAAGGATATTGCATTTCATGCTAACCAATATAAAAATGCAACATATACTATAGGATATTGCATTTCATGCTAACCAATATAAAAATGCAACATATACTATAGCATTTAGACACAACTCATTTTATGCCGCTATAACGAGTCACCAAATGATTTTTTAAATACTAAATTTGAAGCTAAAATAACAGAAACTTTAAATGTAGAAATTTTAAATTCCGATATTCAAATCCTTATAACAAAGGCTATTCCTTTTGATAACATTGTAAAAATGAGGAGGGGGGGGGGGGGTGTAATAAATGCCTTTTTGGACATAAAGGATAAGGTACAGGTACTTGTATTTTAAAGATAAATTTGATTTCAATGTATTTAAGAGTATACTGATATGCATATAAATTTAGCAGA
Source organism: Maratus speciosus (assembly GCA_963932465.1). NCBI lineage: Eukaryota > Metazoa > Arthropoda > Arachnida > Araneae > Salticidae > Maratus > Maratus speciosus. The sequence goes on along the minus strand of OZ010787.1, from coordinate 652,361,615 downwards.
ATGCTTATTTTTACTTATGGAAATGTTTAATTTGATTTCAATTCAATCAATGGTATGCATCACCACAACTTTAAACACTATTCTAATGATGTTTTGTGTTTAAAGAAAAAGAGCTATTGCATGAAATAATAAAAGAAATGTACATTTAAAAAAATAAAACTGGTCAAATGTTAGTAGTAGGGTTCTTAACAGGGGAACCTCTTTAGCAAAATTGAGATAATTCCCAACAATGACAAAGAAGTTTGGTTTATAGTAGAGAAGTGCGATTATAATTTCATTGACCATTATGGAGCATTTTCCATATCTGCCAATAAAAATTATGATTGCATAGAGCATTCTTATTAGAAAGCTGGCATCCACTTTTCTGTTACGCTGTGATCAGCAATAATCACCATGCACAACCATTGACTTTGGTTATATTAAAACATATGGTATTTGATTTAAAAGATTTTGTGTAAATTTTGAAAAAAAAAATTAATGGTTTAAATAAAATTCTGAATTGATCTAAATATTAACTTGATATTGCATTTTTTAATTTTAATAGTATATATAAATTATAAAAGTATTCTTATAATCAAAATGGTTGCTGCATTTTTTCTCCAGTGACATACAAGAAATACTAGTGTTAAAATGAGATGGGGGGGGGGGGGGCTGATAAATGCCTTTGTTGGACACAAAGGATAAGGCACAGGTACTCATATTTTAAAGATAAATTTGATTGTTAAATTTGATTTCAATGTATTTAAGAGTATACTGATATGTATATAAATTTAGCAGAATGATTATTTTTACTTATGGAAATGTTTAATTTGATTCCAATTCAATCAATGGTATACATCACCTCAAATTTAAACACTATTCTAATGATGTTTTGTGTTTCAAGAAAAACAGTGAGAGCATGAAATAGTAAAAGAAATGTACATTAAAAAAAATAAATGAAAATGTTGAATAATAAATATCTTTTGTAATAGTTAATTTTTCCCAAACAGATTATAAATTAATATAAATTCTTCACGAGTAGCATGTGAAGTATATTTGTTTTATCAACCCATTAACGCCCGAATTATTTTCTTCGTTAAAATTTATATTTTCGATTTCCCACCGCTTTTACAAAAAGAGTAATTTTTATCTTATAGTGTCAAGGAATTTGTCTCATGAAAGAAAGTGTATATTTATCTTTATATTTACTGGTGTGTAAAATGCTTTCTTGCCACTGAGTCTAGCGATCTAAAAAAAATGCCGCTATGCGTTAATGATGGGTTAATGCTGACGTAAAATTCATTTTTAAAATATTCTGTTGATGAAGGATACTTAAAATTTAAAGTAGTATTAAGCTTTTCTTTTTTTCCGCCTAAATGTAATATTTTTGAAATTAACAATTTGAGATCATAATGTATATTATTCCATATTACAGGTTTCAAAACTTTTATTAATGGTGAAACTTTAAGTCGCAACTTAAAAGTCGCTTTTTTGTTTCCTTGTGTTATTCAGTGGGCTTTGAGATGCCCCACGGTTAGAATATCTCGGCACAAAATATATATTTTTTAATTCTTTCTTTTCCTTTAGATGCTTAAAAAACACTCTTTCTTTGCTGCTTTCTGAAATTTCTCAGAAAGGTGTTAATATATATATTTTTTTTAATTAGAAAAAAAAATGTTTATTTTTTACAATTCAAAAAAAAAAAAAAAAAAAAAAAAAAATCGGGGAAACAGGAAAGAAAGAGTGGTCTTCTAATGTAAAAGAAATAATTAGAAAGTATGAACTCTGATGAGACATTCTGATAACTGTGAGGCATCTCAAAACCCTTTGAATAACATGTGGAAGATTAGAAGCGACTTCTGGCTGAAAAGGGCCTTAACATTCTACATTAGAGGTTTCTGGACTTTCCAGGCTTGTGTAACTTTTCAGGCAAATTTTTGGTGAAGTTCCTGGGAAAACCTGTGGCAGAATTGCTGCCACTGGTTTTCCCAGGAAGTTTAGCATTTTCCGTGTAATGTTTCAGATCTTTTCATAATGAAGAAACTTAACAAAGATTTTATGTGTAACGTTCCACACTGTAGATTTCAGAGTTTTTCAGAATGGGGGAACATAATTGAGATTTCATGAGTAATGTTCCAGCTTATAGGTTTCAGAATAGTGAAACCCAACTGAGATTTCATGAGTAACGTACCAGATTAGAGGTTTCAGAGCTTTTCAGAATGATGGAACTTAACTGAGATTTCCTGAGTAACGTACCAGATTAGAGGTTTCAGAATGGTGGAACCTAACTGGGATTTCATGAGTAACATACCAGATTAGAGGTTTCAGAGCTTTACAGAATGGTGGAACCTAACTGAGATTTCATGAGTAACGTACCAGATTAGAGGTTTCAGAATGGTGGAACCTAACTGAGATTTCACCAGTAACGTTCCAGATTGTAGGTTTCAGAATGGTGGAACCTAACTGAAATTTAATGAGTAATGTTACAGATTATAGGTTTCTAAACTTTTCAGAACGGTGGAACTTAACTGGGATTTCACGAATAACATCCCAGATTATAGGTTTCTGAACTTTCCTGACTTGTGTAAGTTTCCTGGCATTTCTTTGGTGAAATTCCTGGGAAAACCTGTGGCAGAATAGCTGCCACTGGTTTTCTCAGGAACTTTACACCAAATTTTTTACAGTGAGGTTAATTAAGGCAAAAATTACTAATCGGAAATAGTGGTTGATATTTGTATAAAACAAACCCCTGCTAAATTAGGAAAACTTCAATTCTTCTTTGATCACGCCTCCTAACATTCTTTGTCGCTTTGTGTATGTTTTTAAGAGAGCTATAGATGAATCCAGGTTACTCAGATACGTCATAAAAATTATTATGACTAGAGATGATCGTACCTGTTGTTAATGAGTTTTTAAATGTGCGTTATATGACTACTTTGTTTTATAATGCTTATTATAGGCAACAAGAAATAAAACTCGTAAAGATTAAACAAAACGACAGCAGTTGGATAATTCCTTTGTTTTCTTTACTTTTTGCTATGCTAACAATACCTTTTACACGAAAATTAACATGGATAGTTTTTCTTCTATTAAAAAGAAACAGATTATAATGGTATTCATTATAACAAGTACTAAATATGATTTTAAAAACTAAGTTGTGCTTCAGAGATTTATTATTTTTTTTCTTTTTGCTAAAAAAAAATTAGTCTTGTAAGAAAAATATTTTTGATGTTTTATTTTTGATTGCAGCGTATTAACCGCGACAATAAAGCCATGTTGGAATCCGTATTTATATTCCGTTATTATTCCAGTTAGTTCTGTAAAAAGAAACAGTGACTTAAAGCGCAGTACAATTTCATTTTAAACTAATAACGTAATAATATAAGTATATATATATACGTAAAAGACACAAATTTCGACCATAAACATATAAATGAAAGCTCTAATGTTCATTTAGACGATTAAATGTGTAAATAAGCCCAGTTCCTGCAACACTATACAAATCACGTTTAATACGCGATCCCGCTTAATATTCGCCTTTTGTCCACTTCCTTGAAACGCGTCTTAACCGGGTTCTACTGTAATTTATCTCTGCACAGAGGAGCCTTATGTAAGGAGTGGGAATCGTAAGATACCATGAAAAAATGCCTACAATATGTTTTGCATTGTATCAAATCTTAATTTGGAGAATTTGTCTGGATCAATTTTGTAACCACTCGAAATTTGCAGCCAAGTAATATATTTTAAATAATTTTGTCCTGAGATATGTGCAGACAACTGGCAATTTTTGTCGACATTTGGTCATAAATTTAAACACATGTGCTCTTCATTATAATTTTCCTCTAACAAAATATTTTCAACCAAATTCACATTTTCGTTAAATTTTAAATCTTGTTGCCGTTGTATAATGGTGCAAAAGTTTATTTATGTGACTAACTTAAATTCTGCTGTCTTTGATAAAAAGAAAATGATACTTGAACTAAAATTTCAAAAATTTATTTTGACTTAATAAGTTAAAAACAATTCTAATAAAAATTAAATTTAAAAAATAAAAAATCCCGACGGCGTAAAAAGCAAACTAATTATTCCTCATCAATGTGAAACTATTTTTTATATTACTTACCCATTTTTTTTTTATTTACTTGTATTGATGACTTTTAAGCTGTGTTTAATTGTTAGTTCCTATCTATAAACACTGTTTTGATGAGGTCTATAGATGTCTGTGAAAGTTAGAGTTGTAGTAAAGCTAGAGATCCTACCTACACAACTTCCAGGTTGTGTAATATTTAAACGGAGCTTCTGACTATAAAATAGCCAATGAAACATCGTCTTTATTTTGAAAGACCTATCAAATGATATGCCACTCAATATGGTGAGTGAATTTTTATTCGTCTCTACAGCTATTTTGAATTTTACGGCCGCCATTTTGAATTTATAAAAACAAAACCTAGCCTATAACCATCGGACGGTTAAGACGAATCGATAGAGACCTCATTCATTAAAATTCATCCAGCCGTTGGAATGTTTCGAGGGTATAAAGAAATCCACTTATCCGCATACGCGTCAAACAAATAACCCTTTTTGGCAGTCGGGTAAAAACTGGCGGGCACCTATGGGCAGACAAATTAAATTGGAACGAAAAGGTAATAATCCAAACTACTTAATCATCAAAAATTGAGCTTAATCGTGCTTTATCATATAAGTTTTTCTATATCCAATCAAGTTGTAAAAAGAAATACAGAGTTTTTTGCGACATTAAATATCAAATAACAGCTGATATGTGCAAACTTTATGCACATCCGATAAAATAAAATCCATATTTTTTTTGGAAGCGTGCATAATCGAGCAGTATATTTTATTACGTTTCAAGTAACAGATTAAAGAACTATACTCAGATTGATTGATTCATTCCCAACTAAGAGGTTCCAACTTTCCTCTAGTCTATGGACCATAGAATTGTATTTTTATCAAAATCAATAGCTGGATACGACGCCCTAACTATTGAACTATAACAGGCAAAAAGTAAATTACGCTAGGATAAACTTTTAGAAATCGACTTTGGACCAGCTACAATAGGTAAATCACCCACTGCGCGGTGTTGATTATATCACGTTTAAAATGAAAATCCCAGTTTATTCAAAAACTGAAATATTTTATTGTGCTTTACACAAAGTGGCGTAATTTCCACAAACTTTTTTTTCATTTCTTTTCAGCTAATGTTCTTTCTTTCTTCTTTTTTTTTTTTTTTTTTGGGGGGGGGGAGCAATTTGAGACCACGGTGGAGAGGCGGGGTAGGATGCAGAGCCCATCAATGTATAAGTACCACATCTACCTGTATCATAAAGCTAAACATGAAGAAACGGAACCGGCCTATAACAAAATTCGGGAATCTTGCACTTTAACGGAAAATTCTGGTTTCGAAAAAAGCCTGATTTTTTAGAAATTAAGCCCTGGGCTCAAATGTTTATTTGAACTAATATCCTGTTAAAAACTGGACAATAGGCAAGTACGCTATGACTCGTGTTGAAAGGTGTACCAATTTTCCAGGGCTCTAAGACCTGTCCCGCGTAACCTCTGCACGGGACATTTTTCAGGATGTACAAATACTTTTAAATTTATTTTAGTACCCTGCTATACATGAGTCTGCATCGAGTGGAACTTAATACAGTGAAGACCTAGAACACGGAACCTGTCATATAGCGGAAAATTTCCATAGTTCCTTTGAAAGGAATACCTTATAGACCCCTGCGCGGGTCGGGTTCTACCCGACCCGAACCCGCAAATTCCATTTTAAGTCAACCCGCAACCCGACCCGAACCCGCAAAAATAATTTTCGGTAACCCGCAACCTGACCCGAACCCGCAACAATAATTTCAGGCAACCAGCATCCCGACCCGAACCCGAGGTGTATCAACCCGCACCCGACCCGAACCCGCAATATTTCAACCCGCAACCCGACCCGAACCCGCAATGTAAGGAAAGCTAATCATATTTTAATACCATTATGAAAATAACCTACAATTGTATATCTAATAAAGTTCTGCACAGGTCCTGCCCGAGGGCCGCGGTGGGGCGGCAAAATTTCAAACTGGCCAGGCCGCTTTATTAGGACAGTTTTTTCAACGGGCCGAGGCGGCAAAAGAAGTGAACGGCCCTACCGGGCCACGCCGATAACTACAATTAAGCGGGTCTACCGGCCCGATATAAATATTTAGACGAAGCTGATAAAATTATAAACGGGCCCTGCCGCGCTAGGGCCGAACTTTTAAGTTTTACACGGGACGGGGAGGAGTAGGCCGTTCCCGGGCCTGGAAATTCCAGCCCGTGCAGACCTTTAATTCTCTAATACCATTTTTATATTTTACATAGAAGAAGGAACAAATCTATATTCTTTAATATTCAACAATCAGGGCCGGCCCAAGAGGTGTGCGAAGTGTGCCACCGCACGGGGCGCCTAGTCGCGGGGGGGGGGGGGGGGGGCGCCGACCGGCGGTATGAGTAAAGAGCGGCGATAAATAATTTTAGATTCTATGTTTTTTTTTTTTTTTTTTACATTTTCTATAACCAGGTGTGAATCATCTGTTGGGTCTAGGTAGATCCGCTGAGCAGGGGACCTTCTTTGTGCTTAAAGGTGCTAAACTTTCACATTTAGCGACTTCTGTATTCTTTATTTGAGTAAAATACAAAGAACTTGTGATGAACATATCAGAGGAACGTAGGATGTTAGGATGCGTTCTTTAAATAAATCCCTTTAAGCTAAGGGCTCGGATTACCTTCCTTGAAACTGGAAAAGGACCACCACCTATTTAACACTTTCGCTTCCTTATGGGTGTTCTCAAATCCAAAAGGGCAACTTTCTGACATAAGTTTTAATTTATTTTTGTTCGAAAATGCATGAAACTAGCTGGTGTTGTTGTTCAGAAACTAGGTCATCGAGCTGTTTTTTCCATTTTTTTGCAAACGCAATAGATTTTTCAGAAAAGAGTGTCAAATTAGCGGTTTTGAACCGAATTTCCGCGCGAAGGAAGAAAAAGGACTCAAGAGCGGGCGAAAAATGGGTTTGTCACGTGATCCAAAACGCTTCTAACTCAATAGGTAATGGATTGATCAAAAAATGGAAAAAACAGTTCCATTCCAAATCGCTTCCATGGCCAGGCTTTCCAATTTTATATCTTTCCGTTAAAAAATGAATTTGTAAATGTGTAAAAACGTTTTGCGCTTGTTCAGCAGAGCAGTTAAGAACAGCCTTATGGAGTGCTAAATTCTTTTGACTAATTAATTGCGCCGTAGCTGAGGGGCGCCAAATTTAGGAAAGCTTTAAACCGAAATTATCTCACATATTTTGACGATAAACAAAAATTGCAGATTTTCCCCCCTTTGTGTATGTCTGAAGGCATTCTTTAGTAAAATATTTTATTATGTCCAAAAAATGAAGAAAGAAAAATTTCTCTAAATGTTTCTAGAGGTAGCTCAAACCCATTTTGTACCTTACATAATTACGTACCTGACAGGACCCTCAAAATGATTAAATGGAGGAGAGGGCGCGCCATATTTAGGGAAGCTTTAAATCAAAATTATCTCACATATTTTGACAATAAACAAGAATTGTAGACCTTTTTTTTTTCCTTGTGTGTGGTGTGAGAATGCATTCTTTAGTAAAATATTTTATTATATCCGAAAAATGAAGAAAGAAAAGGTTTCTCTAAACCCATTTTGTTCTTTACATGATTACGTACTTGAAAGGAGGATCCAAATGATTAAATGGAGAGGAGGGGGGGGGGGATATTTAGGGAGGCTTTAAATCGGAATTATCTGACATATTTTGATGATAAACAAGAATTGTAGACTTTTTTTCCCTTGTATGTGGTGTGTGAATAGATTCTTTAGTAAAATATTTTATTATATCCTAAAAATGAAGAAAGAAAAAATTTTCTCTAAACGACTAAACCCATTTTGTTCTTTACATGATTACGTACCTGAAAGGAGGATCCAAATGATTAAATGGAGAGGAGGGGGGTGGAGCCATATTTAGGGAGGCATTAAATCGGAATTATCTGACATATTTTGAAGATAAACAAGAATTGTAGACGTTTTTTTCCCTTGTATGTGGTGTGTGAATGCATTCTTTAGTAAAATATTTTATTATATCCTAAAAATGAAGAAAGAAAAAAGTTTCTCTAAACGACTAAACCCATTTTGTTCTTTACATGATTACGTACCTGAAAAAAGGATCCAAATGATTAAATGGAGAGAGGGAGGCGCCATATTTAGGGAGTCTTTAAATCGAAATTATCTCACATATTTTGAAGATAAACAAGAATTGTAGACCTATTTTCCCCTTGTGTGTGGTGTGTGAATGCATTCTTTAGTAAAATATTTTATTATATCCGAAAAATGAAGAAATAAAAAGTGTCTCTAAACCCATTTTATTCTTTACATGATTACGCCATGTTTAGGGAAGCTTTAAATCGAAATTATCCCACATATTTTGAAGATAAACAACAATTGTATCAGTGGCGTAGGAACTTTGTACAAATAGGGGGGGGGGGGGGCATAACGTTTCGAAAGATAGGAAATTTATTTTTAACATATATTTATAAAATGATTATAGCAAAATTTCTACCTACTTTTTTGACTACTTAAAAGGCGTAAAATTTATTTGTTGCAATTAGAATGTATTTTCTGTATGTGATACACCTTTAAAAAGCATATTCTATCCCCCCCCCCCAAAAAAAAACGCTTCATTTAACTGACACAAACATTGTTAGAGTATGTAGGTACTATAATCATTTTATATACACCTATATTCAAAAGAAATTATCTATCTGCAAAGAAAACTATTGTTGTTATTATTATTATTATTTTCAATGTATATAAGTAGAAAAAACACAGTTTTCTGGAAAGCGTACCCAGAGTTATCAACTGGAGTCTGTGTTAAAGTACTCATTTTTAATTTCAAATTGATCCGTTTGTAATTCGAATATTCTTATGCGGTTTTTGTTTTGCTTGATCCAGAATCATGTAATTTTTCAAAGAGTATAAAAAACAATAAATCATTTTTTAGATTTTAAAACTCGCGACTCACCAAATATAAAATTAATATATGCTTCCTTGAAAGTAAATAACAAGACAGGGTTACAGATTTCATCTTACATAATTGCTAATTATTAGTACTATGTTGAGTATATTCCAAATAATAAACATAACTATTCTAATAAAATTTCTTCTTTCAATAAATTAATTATTGTTATTTTTGTCCTATACCACGGCATAATGAATGGCGTTTAATTTTTGGATCACAATGTTACATATTGAGATTGATATTTATTATAAAATTCAGATCTCAAAAATAAGATTAAATATGGATACGTTTATTTATTTTATAGTCTTTTTAAATAATATCTTAAATAATTCAGAATAGCATTTGTAAAAGTTTATGAACGAATAATTTACGAATATTTTAAAAATTGTGTGAAAAAAGGGCCAAATATTTTTAACAGGTATGGTAAGGGGGGGGGGGCGCTCAAGAGAATGCTCGCACGGGCGCCAAAATTGTCTTGGGCCGGCCCTGTCAACAATAGTAAAACCCTACCCGATGCAGGACTCTGTGGTTTAAAACTAAAAATCTAATCTTTAAATATGCTTTAAAATCAGTTGCGGTTTCAAAAGTTCCACTTATAACGATACACCTTCTTTTACACAAGTGGCCATCTGCCTTTAGTTTATCAGCAGTTATTATTTTGAAAAAATTCCCCTCTAACATAATGCATCGCGTATCACCACAATTAAATTATTCACTTGGTACATTAGCCAGGAAGGACCATTTAGCGTTTTGCTGCGTATTGTATTTTTAAAATACGGTAAAAACATAATGCAGTTTGTTATTTCGAAGACTCGTGAAAGGATGACTAAAGACAAAACAGACAGGCACACATTTTGCTTTTGTGAAACTTTGATCTGCGGTTTGTATAGGTTTTTAACGGGAAAAATATTTTCCACATTCTTTTAAAAAGCGGGTCAACCCGAACCCAACCCGCAAGAGTAAAAAAGCCAACCCGAAACCGACCCGAACCCGACCCGCACAAAAAAAATTTAAAGTCAACCCGACCCGACTCGCAACGGGAAAATATAGCGCCAACCCGACCTGACACGAACCGCGGGTCGGGTTCGGGCAAAAGCGGGTAACCCGACCCGGTGCAAGACCCTAATACCTTATAAATCCACCTCACTAGACGGGAGTCTGTCCAAAACGGATTTTTTTGCTGTCCATAGCTATTCCCTTTCTACTGGTTTTGCTGTACTTTGTCCTGTAATTCCTGCGAAAATGAGCCTGGTTATAACGGAATGCTGTTCTAAAGGAAAAATTTTATACAAGTAATTTCGCTTTCATAGATTTTATTGTATAAGATTGTTGTGTTCATTTAGTATAGGTATGCTTACCGTAGGCACAGCGAAATTTTTAAGTTTAAAACAGTATTTCGTTATAGGCAGGCTCCATTTAGAAGGATTTATTGTATTTTTATGTCCCGATCAGTAATGTAGAGAGAGAGAGAGAAACCCCATAGGGTTTACGCTATATGCTGGGTCGTGCCTAATTTGCGCCGGAGCTACTTCTTTGTTTGCTGTGAATATTTAAACATTATTCAGAATTCAGCGGAGCTCATAAATACTGCGCTCAAGAGCCCAGAGGAACTGAGCTTCGAAAAACCGAAGCCTAAACATGTTTCCTTGCTTACTAAAGCACTTACATAGTATGAGACGTATAGGGTGTCGCGCAATGGACTATACTTCTATCTAGCGCCAGTGGTGTAGTCGTAAAAAAAACAGAGGGTATACGTTCTAAGCAGAGGGTATACGCTCAAGGCAGAGGGTATACCCTAGTATATACATACTATAGCTTTCTTGAGAAACAGAGGGTATACGGTGTTCCTTAAAAAAATCCAGAGAGTATACGGCGTATACCCCCGTATAGCCTCCACTACATCCCTGTCTAGCGCTCAGAAGTGTAGACTCAATGGTTTCCGAACGGCGACGGGGAGCACCAGAATCTGACTGAACCGCAACCGTATCTACTATTCTTACTCGTGGTCGCGTTGCGCTTACTCTGTTTTTTTTTGTTTTTTTTTTTTTTGTGTGTGTGTTTGAAAAATATTCTTACTGATGAACATTGTAGCTCCAACCTGTGCTTAATTTTCGCCGAAGCTCACAGTAGGGGAGCTGCAGTACTTTCTTTATTTTTAGTAAATATTTAAGTATTTGTCGGAACCCACTGTCGCTTATAAATACTGTATACTGATGCTTTATCTGAACAGCGCTGTATGTTGTGTTTTAGGACAAAGAAAATCATTGCGTGTAAGATTTTCTTAGAATTCCCCAACCCAATTTTCGAGATGTATAAAATATAAGGGGGAAGGGGACATTACTGCAGAATATTTGAGCACTGCATTTTTTTTTTTTTTCAGAAATTAAGCCCAGGGCTCATATGTTTATTTGAACAAATCTGTTGTTGTTAACGGGAGAATTGGCAAGTATGGTATGTCTAGTGTGCCAGGTGCCCTGATTTTCAATGTCCCCGAGACCTGTCCCGCGTAACCACTGCACGGGACAGTAAATGTCCCGATTTTTCAAGATGCAGAAATATTTTAAAATTTATATTGGTATCCTGCTATACTTGAGTCTTCATCGAGTGGAACTTAATGCATTGAAGCCCGAGAAAATCGGGACCTGTCTATAACGGAAAATGTTCATAGTTCCTTTGAAAGGAATATCTTACAAATCCATTCTGACTAGATTGGGGCCTGTCCGAAATGAATTTTTTTTTGCTGTTCATAGCAATTCCGTTTTCTGCAGGTTTTACTGTACTTTGTCCAGTAAATCCTGTGAAAATGAGCCTTTTTATATTCATCTTAGCAGGTATAATTGCAGGGTATGTTTACCGTAGGCACAGCGAAATTTTTAAGTTTAAAACAGTATTCTGTTATAGGCAAATTCCATTTTAACCTCTTCAGTCCCGAGAAAAATCTTCTGCATAGAAAAATTATTTTATCAGCAATTTATGACACTTTTAGCTTCAGAAAAGAGAAAACAAAATTAGTTTTCTTTTTTTTTAATTTTCAAATAGTAAAAATTTATGTCTCCATTTGGGTACATCAGGTCACCATTGGATAAATAAACGCCAAACTTTAAATAAAAAATACCTCTTTTGTTTTACTTTAAATTGACCTATTTATTGTTTATTAATTATATTTTTATAATATAACGGTATTTTTTCCTGTGTACAAGAGAAAATTCAAACTACACATCATTTGAGGAGAGAACAAAATTGTTTATACCCCAGGGGTTGATCTTCGAAGGAAGATATTAACGGAAGACACATCTCCCAAAAAATGGGATCATTTGCTCATCAATTGAGCAAAATTTTGGCCTGAGATTTTTAAAACAGTCATTTCTGACCACATTTAGTAAAGGACGTACTCTCCACAGGCGATCTTCGGTATCAGAAGAATGTATTACAGAATCAGCAAAGTGTAATTTTGATAGCAAAAGGAAGAATCTATCTCTTTGCTTTACATTTGCCACTAATGGTATGAGTGACTGTTCATTTGGTTGTTGCGAAGATGGATTTTCTCCATTGTATATACCTTAATTACTTATTTATATTTTTAAGCAGATGCTATTATCCTATTTTATGTATTTGAAAACGTATATTTTTAGTTCAAAATGTTAAATATTTTTAATGTTGCTAGAAAGTGTGACATCTTTTAGAAGCAAATTCTGTATATTATTTCATATTATTTAAAAAAAATGAAAAAACTCTTTCAAATTGTTTTGTAAATCTAAAAGAAATAAATTATACTTTCCTAAAAAATTTTGGTGTTAACCGAGTGTATAAAATAGTTACACAAATTTTATTTTCTTTAGCTGGAAACGTATAGTAATGACCCATTGTACCCAAATGAGTACAACATATTTACAGATGTTTTCAACATCCATGCACATATGAACAACATTTATAAACAATTCCAAATCATTCTTGAAACAGCTTAATTTATAAAAAATGCAATAATTTGTTTTAAATTCACTCACAAATTTGTTTTATTCACTTACTTTGACGTAAAGTCGTTGGTAAATTGCTTCTGTCATCCATCTTGAACATGTCTTCTTTTCAAAGTCATATGGTTCTTCCGTCTTTAAACTTGTAGCGGCATGTATTGGTGATATAGGACACTTTGATGTATCCGAAGAGAGATAAAAGGAATTTATGCATTTATTTAAATTTTTAGGGGGTAATTTTGCCTTTTTATTTAGTGTACCCAAATGGGTACCCCTGGAATGAAGAGGTTAAAAGGATTTATTGTTCTTTTATGTCCCGATTAGTAACGTAGTTGTAAAAAAAAAAAAAAAAAAAAAAAAAAAAACCAGAATGTTTACGCTATAGTCATACGGTACTCCTTTGTTTGTAGTGAATATTTAAAAAAATAGTCACAATTCACCGGTGCTCATAAATACTGCGCTCAGGAGCCGAAAGGAGCATAGCTTCGAAAAAATCGAAACCTAAACATATTTCTTTGCTTACCAAAGCACTTACATAGTACGTGAGGTACGATTTCGCGCGCGCATAGGAGCATACTTCTATCTAGCGCCCAGAAGTGTAGACTCAATGGTTTCCGAACGGCGACGATGAGTGCCAGAATCTGAATTGACCGCAACCGTATCTGCTGTTCTTACACGTGGTCGCGTTGCGTTTATCTTGTTTTTTGTGCGTGTTTGAAAAATATTCTTGCTGATCAACATTTTAGCTCCAACCGGTGCTTAATTTTCGCTGAAGCTCATAGGAGCGGAGCTGCAGCACTTTCTTTATTTTCAGTAAATATTTAATATTAGCCGAAACGCACCATCGCTTATAAATACTGTGTACTGAAGCGTTACCTGAACAGCGCTGTGTGTTGTATTTTAGTACAAATAAAATCATGGCGTGTAAGATTTTTTTTTTATTTCCAAACCCCTGATTATAAAGTTTTTACTCTTCATTTATTAGATTTTATTATATAAAAATGCATATCGATATAGTCAAAATATATTAATAAAATTATTTTGCTGAGAATTAAATTACATGAAATTTTGGAAACATATGATTTAAAGAAGCAATTCTGCATAAAACATTTATAGATTGTTTAAGATTAACTGAAAATTTTCTTTTGATCTGAAAATTTCGCTTTTGCAAGATTCAGTATTGTGTGATTTAAGTACAAAATTTTTCTGTCAGTAAATTTGAAAATATAAGACAACAGAAATGTTCAGAAGAATGTTCAGCTTCGTTTAAACTTTGAAGTAATTGCTATGTGTACTTTTTGAATTGTGAATAAAAGAACATCTACAAGTGTAATCTATCTCTGAAAAGTTTTGCGAATTTTAAGTTAGAAAAATTGCTATTTGAAATAATTAAATTTTGATCGACAGTCTTGGATAGAAACCTGTTCCACACGGTTTAAATCTATTTTGAAGTAATTCGCATGAATAGAATTTGAGTTTTTGTATGACCACATGTGAAAAACGAAGTTCAATAAGTTTTGCTTAATTTTAAGTGAAATCTTTTACTAATTGCAATAAAGAAATTTCCCTCGACAGATCTTTGAAGATGCATGTTCTGTGTGATTTAATACTAATTTGGAGTAATTCGTATCAGGAATTGATGAAATTTGAGTTTTTGAAGAGTGACATTCGTCATTAATAATTGAAAAGTTTTGCGTGTTTTTAGTTTGCTTACGTTTCGAAATTTTGGTTTTTTAATGGTGAAATTCATAAAACACAGTTGAAAAAGTTTTGCGCGTTTTTAAGTTAAAATTTCTCTAAATTAAATAAATTTCACTTTTGATTTAAATTTTTTAACATTGTAGCTCCCACCGATGCTTAATTTTTACCGAAGCTCCCAGGAGCGGAGTTGCAGCACTTCCATTATTTTTAGTGAATATGTAAATATGAGTCGGAACCCGCCGTCATTTATAAATACTGCGTACCGAAGCCTTACCTGAACAGCGCTGTGTGTTGTATTTAAACTATAAAGAAAATCATGGCGTGTAACGTTTTCTTAAAACTCCCCACCTCTGATTTTAAAGTTTTTACTCAGTTCACTTATTAGATTTTATTATATAAAAATAGACATAGTCAAAATATATTAATAAAATGATTTTGCGGTATGAAATTGCTTGAAATTTTGGAAATGTTTGATATATAAATATAAGGGGATGAGTGACATTATTGCAGAATATTAGAGCTCCCCCTTTTTTTTTCTTTTCTTTTTTTTTTTTTTTTTTTTAGAAATTAAGCCCTGGGCTCAAATATGTTTATTTGAACAAATCTCTTGTTAAAAACGGGAGAATTAGCAAGTATGCTATATGACCCGTGTTGCCAGGTGTTCCGATTTTCAAAGGTTCCGAGATCTGTCCCGCGTAATCTCTGCACGGGACAGCAAATGTACCGATTTTTCAGGATGTACAAATACTTTAAAATTTATTTTAGTACCCTGCTAATATACATGAGGCTGCATTGAGCGGAACTTAATACAGTGAAGCCCGTGATGTTGAACCTGTCTGTAGCGGATATTGTTCATAGTTCTTTCGAAAATAATCCCTTACAAATGCACCTGACTAGACGGTAGCCTGTCCAAAACGGATTTTTTTGCTGTTCATAGCTATTCTTTCTCCACAGGTTTTATTGTAGTTTGCCCAATAAACCATGCGAAAATAAACCCGTTTATAACGGAATGCTATTATAAAAGAAAAAAATTTCATTATAGCGAGCAGTTCCGCGTTCGCAGATTTTACTGTATACGGTTGTGTTTATTCAGTATAGAAAACTTGGTAAAATGGGATCGCAAGATACCGGAGAAAAATACCGTTTTAAACAGATTTTCGTGTTAGCAGGTATAATTGTAGGTTATGAGAACCTGATTAATGCACGGGCCTTCGGGACCTCGGCCCTGGGCCCACCAATTTCAGGGGTCCACAAATTTGTGTGTATTTTCTCACAATTTACGTTTTTCCACTATTTGCATTTTATATTTTGGTCCCTGACAGTAGTGGGGAAAAGGGTGTTCGATTCCGGCGGAGGGTGGAGTGTGGAGGAGGAAATCGTACTATAGTACAAGAGGGTTTGAGAGATATGTGTGTTAAGTTCTTATCAGTCGGAAAGGAGATAAGATAGGATAATCTGATAAGATAGCCTGATAGTGAGATAAGATAATCTGATAGTGAGATAAGATAATCTGATAGTGAAATAAGATAATCTGATAGTGAGGTAAGAGTAAAGTGTGGAAAGATCATGCTATAGTAGGGCGGTATTAGTTTAGGAAGAAAATTATAGATAGTTTACGAATGTAAGGAGTGGATCTAGATCATACTATAGTATGATAGGGTAGGTGGGGGCTAAATTTTTAGACGGGGCTTAATTTCTCGTAGCACCTTAAGGTTTGAATGAATAACCATATAAGGTAATGTTATACTATAACATAAGGGGTTAGGTCTTTTTGAGAGGAAGCTTATTTTTTGGAATCGACTTAGGTTTGAACATGAAAATGCTAGGTGGCGCCCTCTACCGGCAGGAATTGGAAAGTATTGTAATTAGGTTTTTTTTTCATAAAAATTTCACTTGGAATCGAACCTGTAACAGAATAGTCTCTTGACTTGATAATTTGAAGTAGGTTTAACTGATCAAGTCAAGAAACTATACATGTAAGTCGAGATTTTAGATGTTTCAAGGCAAAAATTGTGGCCCTCTCATTTATGTGCTGTTTGTCGGTTACTTAAGATAAGTCAACACTACCTATTTTAACTATTACTACACTTTGAGAATTACTTTTATGTATAAGATTTTATCGATTTTTGCATGCGAGAGTAGGGTCATTCTACCATCCCTTAGTTTCGAACTTCGTAACAAATTTCATTTTTTGTAACTGATATGCTATGCACTATTTGAGAATTACTTTAATGTATACGATTTTTATTTTTAGTTTAACTGATTCGATCTAATGTATACGATTTTTATTTTTAGTTTAACTGATTCGATCTATTCTACGCACGAGAGTAGGTTCATCTTACCAAACCCTGGTTTCGAACCTGCGAACTATGATTCAAATTTCATTTTTTGTGACTGATACGCTGTGCATTGGGCAAACCGTGCCCCAACATTTACTAATATATTTTTGAATACTATCTTTTCTAAATACTTATCATTTTACTATGCTTTCGTTTAATATTAATTTAACTTAACGGGAGTTATAATTGCATCACAACATTTAAAATTCTGATAGTTTTTATTTTTTTAATTTTCGGCTATGTCTTTTCGAAAAGGAAGTATGTAGGGGGGCTAAATTTTTAGGGGTTCAAAAGTCACTTTTTTTAATAACTGATATGCTATCCAATGCCCAGACTGCGTCTCTAGCGTTTACTTGCATGCTTTTAAACATTATCTTTCGCAAACATTCGATAAGTAATCAGCCTTTTCAACAAAAACTAACTATTATGTAAATAATGATACTCATTGATTTTAAGGGAGATTATTTCACAAGTACACAAATTTTAAGAAAGGAGATTTTTTAACATTCCAATTAAATTAATTATGTACATTACTTTTTAACACACTACTGTAATTTAAATATATTATTCAGTCACTAACCCTGATATTTTTTCAAAGTAAAAGTTTTATAAGCATCGAAGAAATATCTCTTATTTTAAATAACTTAATTTTTGATTGCAAACCATTTTGCATGATTTTGTAAATAAGTTCTTTATGAAGTATACAACAGTTTATTTTAAAGATCATTAAACCCAAAGCCTTGCAATTTATTCTTGATTTAATTAAATTTATATCACAAATGTGTTAACATATGCAATTGATATTATTGAAAAGTCTTTACCAAAGTCTAATACTAATGACTTTTATAAATTAACTATTAAAAAATACTTTATTCATACAGAAATAATTTTACTTTAGAACTGTTATTCAAAACATGCATTATAGAGTCATGATTTCCTTGTATATCAATAACAAATGCTGTATACATTGAATTATATACTACCAATTCAAATGAAAATTCTTAAAAATTGCATACATACAAGTATGCTAAATAAAAAAAAATCTGAAAATACAACTGAGTAATAATATAAAGTAGAACAAACAAATCATTTAAATTTAAAAAAATTATATATTAATTTATCAATAAACAATAATTTTAAATGAAATAGATGAACTAGTAAGACATGAAAATTAACTAAGAGGAATTACCTGATTAAGATAATTTGAATCTTAATGTAATTTTATAACAATATAAAAATATTAATGAAACTTTCTAAAAATCTTATGCATACAGAAAAAATATATTAAATAACATAAAATTCAACTAACACATCATCTACATTTTTAAAGTACATATAATAATTTTAATATATCAATAAATTCTGAATGCTATATTACTATCCTGTATCAAATTTGACGATAAATGGTAATTTTAAATTAAATACTTGAACTACTAAACCAGGGAAATTAATTTAAATGAACCAACAGATCATCTGCATTTTAAAAATACAGATAATATATCAATAAATTTTGAGTGCTATATTACTATACTGTATTAAATTTGGCTATAAATTTGGCGATAAATAGTAATTTTAAATTAAATACTTGAACTACTAAACCATGAAAATTAATTAAAACGAACTAACAGATCAACTACATAGCAGAAGTTTAAAATATTAAAACTAATAATCTTAATACTTTTAAAAATAAGAAACTTAAAAAAGTTTTTCAAAATTAAAAAGTTTACAAAATTTAAAAAATAAAAACTTAAAAAAAATAAAAACTTTAAAAAAAGTAAAAAAAAATTAAGTTGTCAAATTAAAAAAAAAATATTTAAAAAAACTTCATAAATTAAGTTTACAAAAGCAAGTTTACCTGGCTGTACATGTATATGACTTTCATTATGTTATAGTTTAATAATATGTATCCTCTTTATATTATATAAAAGCATAAGATTAATATATATATTTATATATACTTAATAAAAATATTTTTGTAAACTTGAAACTTTTACCCAAACAGCTTTGTCAACTCATCAAATAAACCTACTTTTTTTCTGAAAGTGTCGCCGGGAATGGGGAGGTAAGGGGGGGGGGGATTTTTTAACAGGCCCTGTGCCCAACTCAAGCTTGATCGGGCTCTGCTTACTGTACACACAGGGAAATTTTTAAGTTTAAAACAGTATTCCGTTATCGATTGGTTCAAGTGTATAAGGGTTTATTGTATTTTTATGCAACGATCAATAATGAAGTCGTAGAAGGAAAAGAAAGAAAGAAAGAAACAGCAGGTTTATGCTATTGGCAGAGGCAGTGCTTAATTTCCGCCGGAGCTCACCGGAACTCCTTCGTTTGTAGTGAATATTTAAAATTTAGTCGGAATTCCCCGGAGCTCATAAATACTCCGCTTAGGAGAGCCCAAAGGAACAGAGCTTCCAAAAAAACGAAGCCTAAACATCTTTCTTTGCTTACCAAAGCACTTGCATAGTATGAGATCTATAGGATGTCGTGTCTTAGGTGTAATGTAGGGTATGCTTACCGTAGGCACAGCGAAATTTTTAAGTTTAAAACAGTATTTCGTTATAGGCAGGTTCCATTTAGAAGGATTTATTGTATT
Organism: Maratus speciosus; assembly: GCA_963932465.1. Classification (NCBI taxonomy): domain Eukaryota; kingdom Metazoa; phylum Arthropoda; class Arachnida; order Araneae; family Salticidae; genus Maratus; species Maratus speciosus. The sequence goes on along the minus strand of OZ010787.1, from coordinate 652,341,950 downwards.
TTTATGTCCCGATCAGTAATGTAGAGAGAGAGAGAGGGAGAAACCCCATAGGGTTTACGCTATATATGCAGGGTCGTGCCTAATTTGCGCCGGAGCTACTTCTTTGTTTGCTGTGAATATTTAAACATTATTCAGAATTCAGCGGAGCTCATAAATACTGCGCTCAAGAGCCCAGAGGAACTGAGCTTCGAAAAACCGAAGCCTAAATATCTTTCTTTGCTTACCAAAGCACTTGCATAGTATGAGACCTATAGGGTGTCGTGCGCAATGGACTATACTTCTATCAAGCGCTCAGAAGTGTACACTCAATGGTTTCCGAACTGCGACGAGGAGTACCAGAATCTGAATTAACCGCCACCGTATCTACCGCTCTTATTCGTAGTTGTGTCGCGTTGCGTTTACTCTCTTTTTTGTTCGTGTTTGAAAAATATTCTTACTGATGAACATTGTAGCTCCGACCGATGCTTAATTTTCGCCTAAGCTCACGGCAGCGGAGTTGCAGAACTTTCTTCATTTTTAGTGACTATTTAAATACGAGTTCAAACCCACCGGTGAGTCGAAACAGCGCTGTGTGTTGTATTTTACGTACTATAAAGAAAACCATGGCGTTTAAGATTTTTTTTAAACTGCCCATCCCTGATTCTGTTTTTGTGCAGTTCACTTATTTGATTTTATTTTATAAAAATGCGTATAGATATAGTCAAAATATATTTAAAACTTATTTTACTGAAGACTAAATTGCTTGATATTTTAGAAATGTACGATATATAAATATAAGAGTGGTGGAGACTACAGAATATTAGAACTGCAGAATATTAGAGCACTGCATTTTTTTTTTCAGAAATTAAGCCCTGTGCTCATATGTTTATTTGAACAAATCTCTCGTTTAAAAGCATAAGAATTTGCAAGTAAACTATGACTCATGTTGCCAGGTCCTCGAGATCTGTCCCGCTTAACCACTGCACGGGACAGCAAATGTCCCGATTTTTCAGAGTGTACAGACATTTTAAAATTTGTTTTGGTATCCTGCTATACACGAGTCTTCATCGAGTGGAACTTAATACAGTGAAGACCTAGAAGGCAGGACCTGTCTATAACGGAAAATGTATATAGTTCCTTCGATAGGAATACCTTTGAAATCCACCTGACTAGACGGGAGCCTGTCCAAAACTGATTTTTCAGCTGTTCATAGCTATTCTGTTTCTACAGGTTTTACTGTACTTTGTCCAGTAAATCCGCCGAAAATGAACCTGTTTATAACGGAATTCTGTTCTAAAAAAGAAAATTCCTTATACGAGTAATACTGCTTTCATAGATTTCATTGTATAAGATTCTTGTATTTATTTAGTATAGAAAACTTAGTAAAATGGGATCGCAAGTGACCGGAGAAATATTCCGTTTAAAATTATCGTCGTTAATTTTCGTCTTAGCAGGTATAAGTGCAGGGTATGCTTACCGCAGGCACAGCGAAATTTTAAAGTTTAAAACAGTATTCCGTTATAGATTGGTTTTAGTTTAAAAGGGGTTTTTTTTTATGTCCTGATGAGTAATGTAGTCGTAGGGGAAAAAAATATATATATATATATTTAAGCTATAGGCAGAGGCAGTGCTTAATATGCGCAGGATTGAGCTCCGGTACTTCTTTGTTTGTATTTAAAATTTGACAATTCACCGGAGCTCATAAATACTGCGCTCAGGAGCCCAGAGAAAAAGAGTTTCCAAAAAAAAACAAAAAAAAAAACGGAAGCCTAAACATCTTTCTTTGCTTACGAAAGCAGTTGCATATTATGAGGCGTAGGGTGTCACGCGCATAGGAGCATACTTCAATCTAGCCCTCAGAAGTGTAGACCCAATAGTCTTCGAACAGCGACGAGGAGTGCCAGAATCTGAATGAACAGCAACCGTATCTTGCTGCTCTTACTAGTGGTCGCGTGGCGTTTAGTCTGTTCTTTTTCTTGTTTCAAAAATATTCTTACTGGTGAACATTTTAGCTCCAACCGGTGCTTCATTTTTGCAGAAGCTCACTGGAGCGGAGCTGCGGCAGTTTTATTTTTAGTAAATATTTAAGTATTAGTAGGAACCCATCATCGCTTATAAATACTGCGTACCGAAGCCTTACCTGAACAGCGCTGTGTGTTGTATTTTAATAGTTGATACAAAAAAATCATGCCGAGTAGGATTTTCTCAAAATTCTCCGCTCCTGATTTTAATGTTTTTACCTAATTCATTTATTAGATATTATCATATAAAAATTCATGTCAATATATTCAAAGTATACTAGTAAATTTATTTAGCTGTAGACTAAATTGATTATAATTTTGCAAATAATGTATCTAATATAAATATAAGTATCTGGGAATGGGGGTTGGGGGGTGGATTACGGATATTATTACTGCAGAGTATTGGAGTTCCGGTATTTTTTCCCTTGGAAGTTAAGCCCTTGACAGAGATTATACACTAAAGAGTATACGCTATAGCTATGCAGGGTATACATACTCTCTTAATGATACCAAAAGGTATTCAGCGTATACTCTCCACTACATCCCTGGTCTGGTCAGAGACTGATAACTCTATGTTGGACCCGGGGCACACAGGCCATATCTGGGCCCCTTTTCTCAAAAAAATTCATGCATTATAATTTGGACAACGTGCTGTTTACAACTAAAACCATAACTTTACGAAAAAACAATATATTATAGACAAATGTAAAAATGCATTTAAAAATATAGGAAGGTAAAATCTTCTGGACTATCTGGTCTCTAGAGTGAGTAAAACGCTAAACCTGTAAGACTGAATAAAAGATGTTAGGTGTAATATCAATTAAACATGTTATGTGCAACATCCGTTCTTCTTAGAATTTCGAAGTTTACATTGTAGTTTGTTGTCGTTAATGAAAAATACTGATATAGTTTAGTTTACATGAATGGGAAAAATACATTTTTTTTCTGTGAACTACAAATGGAAATTTTTATTTTCAGAGAGTGCACAAAATGCCCCCCCCCCCCTGAAATTGAGGTACCGGGGCACGTGCCCCACGTGCCCATGTGATAATCGGGCTCTGGGTCTGGTTCCCGATTTAGATGCCGTTGTCCCCATTATCGTCTTCCCGCCCTCCCTACTGATCCCCCTACCTAATGGTCAACAGTAGCTATAGAGATCAAGTCTTAAAAAGATGAAAGACTCGGTTGTTTTTCTTTAAATTTTCAATGTTTAAAAAACTTAAAAGAGTAAGGAACAGCATGATACATATGAAAATTTTAAAGGGATTGTGCATTCTGAAAAATAGGGCGAACCGCGCAATAATTTAATTGGACATGTATTTTAGAAAATATTGTCAATGTGAGCGTTTTGAACCTAATTTCCGGAGGTGACAGCGCGAGAAAGGAGAAAAACCTGTTGTCACTTGACAAAAATCGCTTAAAACCCGATAAGTGATTTTTTAATCAAAAATTTAGAAACATAATTCGATTCCAAATTGCTTCCATAGTCAGGCCTGTTCTTTTTGTGCCATTACGTTTGAAAATGAGCCGGGAAGTTCCCGTTAGAGATCTGCACGGGCCGGGCCGGGTTGGGGCCGATTTTCATTCACGGCACTCGGGCGGGGCCCGGGCCATACTTTTTTCTGGAGGCTCGGGCCGGGCCGGGGCTAACTTAATTTTTCTGTACAGAGCCGGGCCTGGTTTCATTCCTAATCTTCACGACCAAAAATTTTCAGTCCTAGTTTTGAGCCAGCCCGTATGAAAATCATTGTCTCAGCGTGGCCTGGTCCATTTAAAGGTCAGTTAAATTAATCCTGGCGCAAAAGTTTTTGCAAAAAATGCATACATTTTTGAATCGCCATTATTCTGCACTTAAACATTAAAATTTGTTATTTTTAAAGAATAGTAGATTTCTACGCATATTAAAATATAACTAAATTAAAATACAGTAAAATGTGTGAAAAGGAACCTGCCTATGACGGAACCCTGTTTTAAACAAAAAAAAGTGTTGATCCATGCAAAATTAATATACTAATAAGTAAGAAAAGAATATATAATACATTTACACTTGCTAAGAAGGGAACTTGTCTATAACGCATTTTTTTTTTTCTTTTCTATGCAATTTCATCTTAGAAGATTTTACTGTATCGCATTTTCTGATTTTTAACACTTCTATACATGGAATATGGATTAACAATATTAATGATAACTGAAACATTTACATACAAGAAATAGATTCATTAAAAAAAATAAATATCTCAGCCTGCAGCACTTCTATAAAAATAAAGATTATAAACATGAAAAAAAAGTTAAGATAAATATTTTTAGTCAGAACTCCTCTTACGAGACAAATTTTAAACCAATTCGACGTAAAAATCAATGTTTCGTAGAAGTTCACTCGGGCCGGGCCCGGGCCGAGATTTTAACTTTTTTCCGGGCCGGGCTCGGGCCGAACTTTAATTTTTTTTATCGGTCCGGGCCAATATTATTTTTTCTACGGGCCGGACCCGGGCCGAACTTTTAATTTTTGTATCGGGCCGGGCCGATTTTTTTTCTCTGAGTCGGGCCGGGCCCGGGCCTGGAAATGTCGGCCCGTGCAGACCTCTAGTTCCTGCTGTTGAGCAGATGTTTTGAGAAATGCCTTATAAGGAGACTGATGGAAGTCACAAAAAAAAATGGGTTAAATTCATGGATTATCTAGACAAGTCCTTTCATAATCTATACATAAACATATCCGTGTAAGTGACTATTCCAGGAAAATGTCTTTTAAAAAGCAGGCGAAGTCATTTATCAATCGCCAAGGAAATTATTATTTATGCTCTTAATGCTCTAGTTAAAGCTTACATTGAAACATTTCATCAAAAAAGTGCAGCTGCGAAAAAAAAAAGGTCATAATTATAAATAATTAGTAATATCTCTGCTAATAATGAACCTAAATGCATAAAATTAGTATCACTGGAAAGCTTATTTTACGAGGAATCGATACATATTACATACAAAGAAATCGGTGCACGTTAAGTATGAAAATTTTCAATAATAAAACGAAACAGGAAAGATTCATAGAAATTGCAATTGAAAAAATCATTTGTAACCGTTAAAATTAGAGAACAAATTTTCGACACATATAAATACCTGAAACGGAGTATGTTTAGGTAGGAAAGGCTGATGAGTAGTTTCAGAGATAGTTCGAATCTAATACTCGTCAGCATTTCACACTTTTACGTTCTTCAAGCTTTAAATATTTTTAAAGAATTTTCTACAAGGGCAAATGAATTGTAAATCAGTACAAGAGGATTTAAACGGCGTAAAGTAATAGGATTTAGACAAACATTTTCTTTTAATGGAAGTTATTTTTTTTATAAAGGACCATAATTTTAAAGCATTATTTGCGATAAGTTGGGAATTTTCGCTAACGCAGGGGCGAAGAAGTAGTGAGTTGTAATTAAAAAAAATATATACATAAGCAGGATATAATTTTTTTTTTTTTTTTTTAAGTTTAAAAAGGATTTTTATAAATATCTAAGGCAATCGAATAGCGTTTCTCATTCCTCTATAAGTATAGACAATAAAACTTGAAACTGCCTCTAACAGAAGCCTGCTTTAAACCAATGGCGGATCTAAGGGGGGGCGAGGGGGCGATCGCCCCCCCCCCCTTGGGCAAAAAAAGGGTTTCAAAACGGCATTATGCATCCTCACTTGAATTGACTTGGGGTGAAGCTCGAGCGCGCCCCGACCCGGTTCGCGCCACCAGTTTAAATCCACGAGACTCGACCTGGGTCAGGTCTTCTCTCATTTAGAGCCGGGCCGTGCCCTGATCTTAAAATTTTCTGCAAATTCAGGTCTCTTCCTAGAGGTCAGCATTGGCCAAAATTTCCAGCTCGAGTCTCGTCCCGGAATAAAAGCTAAACGTTCGGTCCGTGTCAGCCCGCATGATAAACAGCATTGGCCCGATCGCGACCCGTGTACTTCTCTAAATTTGTTTCCCCGAGCCCAAGTTGTTCTGGCATCTTGCTTATTTGTTGTCCGTAAAATTTATGCTGTACATATGTTTAGCGAAATCTTTAAAAATTTAATTTGATTTGATAAATTACAGAGATGCATATTTAAAAATCTACTTTTTTACTTTCTTCTATCTTTACAAGAAGAAAGTATTGGGTTCGTGAAAAATTTCGACTTCTGGTTTTCGAAGGATTTATACGTTTTAGAATGTCCTGAACACGATTGGATGGTTTTTAGAAAATGTTTGTCTGTCACTCTGTCAGTCTGTATGTAACAAAAATTTTGTGGGCGCTCTATCTCAAGAACTAATGCACGGAATTTCACAAAACTTTAGTTTCAGTTAGACCTTGATATAATCTGGTCCTGATTAGTTTTTGGTGAAAATCGCCCGACAGGTGGCGCTGCTATGCGGCATGGTTCATGATTTCTGCAATAGCAATATCTCAGGAATTACTCAACGGATTTTCATAAAACTTCAAATTCAGTTAGTCCAGGATATAGTTAGGTGCTGATTACAATTTGGTAAAAATCGCCCAACAGGTGGCGCTGCTATGCTGCATTATTCGAGATTATCGCAATAGTTCTATCTGAAGAAAAAATGCACGAATTTTCATTAAACTTCAGATTCAGGGAGTCCCTGATATAAATTATTGCTATTAATACATGGAAATTATTCCAGAGAGAAAACATTCGCCTTGCATACAATATTTCAAATGAAAATCAAATTTCAAAGTAATTGCTTAAAAGGCGCAAAGGCCAACATAGTGAAAAAGATTCCAAGCCGGGACTCGAACCCGGGCCATCAGTATAGCGCACTGACGTTCTACCGACTAAACCACTTGGAACGATACCTAGCTCGGAAAATTTCTCACTATTATATGTTGGCAAGGCTACAAACGCAGCACAAGATGGAATATTTATAGTGAGTCACCGACCTGGGACAAACACGAAACATAATTAAATCCAGCATCGATAGAAATTATATTAATACATGGAAATTATTCCAGAGAGAAAACATTCGCCTTGCATACAATATTTCAAATGAAAATCAAATTTCAAATTTCAAAGTAATTGCTTAAAAGGCGTAAAGGCCAACATAGTGAAAAAGATTCCAAGCCGGGACTCGAACCCGGGCCATCAGTATAGCGCACTGACGTTCTACCGACTAAACCACTTGGAACGATACCTAGCTCAGAAAATTTCTCACTATTAAATCTTTTTCACTATGTTGGTCTTTGCGCCTTTTAAGCAATTACTTTGAAATTTGATTTTCATTTGAAATATTGTATGCAAGGCGAATGTTTTCTCTCTGGAATAATTTCCATGTATTAATATAATTTCTATCGATGCTGGATTTAATTATGTTTCGTGTTTGTCCCAGGTCAGTGACTCACGATAAATATTCCATCTTGTGCTGCGTTTGTAGCCTTGCCAACATATAATAGTGAGAAATTTTCCGAGCTAGGTATCGTTCCAAGTGGTTTAGTCGGTAGAACGTCAGTGCGCTATACTGATGGCCCGGGTTCGAGTCCCGGCTTGGAATCTTTTTCACTATGTTGGCCTTTGCGCCTTTTAAGCAATTACTTTGAAATTTGATTTTTCATTTGAAATAAATTATTGCTGTTTAATTTTTGGTGTAAATCGCCCAATATGTGGCGCTGCTGTGCTGCATTTTTCACGATTTCCGCAATAGCTATATCTCAAGAACTAATGCATGAATTGTCATCAAGCTTTAGATTAAGTTACTTCCTGGTATAAATTGGTCCATATTAGTGTTTGGTGTAAATCGCCCAACAGGTGGCGCTGCTATGCAGATTTTTTTCTTTGTAGAGCTTTAAAATTCGGATTTTCTTTTATCATCCGTTTCTTTCATTCTAAACTGATTTTCTTAATGGATTTCCATTTGAATGTATTTGTCTAAGTAATGATTTTTACGTAGTTTTTATGTACATAATTGCCTAAATAGTCATTAATATTAATGTTTTTCTGTATTCATGATTTTCGAACATAATGTAAAATAAAATATGAGCATAAGTAAGTGTGCTTTAATGAATAATTGTAATTGCAAAATGCAGGCTGGGCTGGAGTTGATTTTTTTAGCTTTTATACCGGACTAATAATTTTTTTTTTTTTTTTTTGTGGTTTGGACCTGGAAATTTCAGCCCTGGTAAACCTCTAACTGACATATCGAAGCCAGCTTTAATTTTTTTTAAATATGCTTCTTTCAGCCACCATCCCATATAGCTACTGAATATACCGGGTGTCCTAAAATGGACTGACTGATTTTAAATACAATTCAATAACTTGCAAATGGCGACAGCTATATAAAAAAAAAATACTTGAAGGAGGGTTATGTAAGATCTCAGGAGCAGGGGTGATTGTGTTCCAAATTTTCCGAAAATTTAATTCTCTCACTGCGCATCGCGCTATTTCCACGGCCAACGTAAAAGTGGCAAAATTTGCGCAACCCGCAATTTCCGCAGCAAACCATTTTTTTTTATGATCTAATTCTATTTAAAAAAGAAACTCTTTCACAAAGATTTTGGACATATTTGAACTCTAAAATATATACAGATTTGAAATATGTAATAAAATAAAGGCGCAATTTTTGTCCGAAAATTCGGACATAAAAATAATTGCGAATTTTGTCAAATGGTCGCCGCAAAAAATCCATTTCATCAATCGTTCACAGAAAATAACTTCAATTTCGCCAAAGAATCGCGGAAAAAACGTGAATTTGGTCAAAGAGGCGCGGAAAAAGCGCGAATTTGGTCAAAAGGCCACTTAAAAACGCGATGTACTTCAAATGATCACGGAAATCCCGAATTTCGTCAAAGGATCGCACAAAAAACGCGAATTTTGTCAAACAACCGCGAGAAAAGCGAATTTCGTCAAAGGAGCGCGAAAAATGCTAATTTTATCAAAGAATTGCGAAAGGAACGCGAATTTCCTCATAGGGTCGCAAAAAAACTCAAATTTCGTCAAAGGATCGCGGAGAAAAGCAAATTTCGTTAAAGAATTGCTTAAAAAGCGCGAATTTCGTCAAAGGATCGCTGAAAAAATGCAATTTTCGTCAAATGATCGCGAAAGAAACACAAATTTTGTCAAAGGGTGGAGGGAAAAAAACGCGAATTTTATCGAAGGGCTGCAAAATTACACTTATTTCATGAAAGAGTTGCAGAAGAAACGTAAATTTTGTCAAAGAATAATGGAAGAAATGTGAATTTCATCAAACAGCTACGGAAAAACGCGAATTTTATCGAAGGGCTGGGAGAATAGGCGAATTTCGTCAAAAAGTTGCGAAAAAAACGCGAATTTCGTCAAAGAGTCGTACTCTCTACAGTGCTCTCTTTGGGAAACAGCACACATACATACACCTATGTTTATTATTATAGGTATAATTTTGAATCTGAAATAATATACTGAACTAACTTTTGAACAAAATGGTTTAACCCAAACCGAGCTTGCATGAATCTACACTCAGCCTCAAATCGACCCAGATCGAAAACGGCTAACTCGACCTGCAACAAGAATAATTAGTGCCAGAAGGGAATCCCCACCCCTCTGCTGTAACATTTCAGATTTTTTTTTTTTTTTAACTGAGAATCACCCCTGATCAGGAGTTTTTTCAGTTTAGAATAGAAACCAGATGGCGCTGCAATCAATAAGCGCTAAATCGGTGCCCGATTTAACAACTATTGTTTGCAGTGCCATCTACCGCTGCTATTGTAAAGTAAAATCAAGAATCGCAGCAAAAAATCTCATGCCATCTTACATAACCCTCCTGCAAGATTTTTTTAAATTGCTGTCACCATTTGCAAGTCACTGAATTTTAAAATCAGTCAGTCTATTTTAGGACACTCGGTATGTTTTTTAATAAGTTTCAAAGCATTTTTTTACTTTCTTCTATCTTTACAATAAGAAAGTATTGGATTCGTGAAAAATTTCGACTTCCGGTTTTCGACGGATTTATACGTTTTAGAATGCCCAGAACACGGTTTGATGGTTTTTAGAAAATGTCTGTCTGTGAGTCTGTCTGTTACTCTGTGAGTCTGTATGTGACAAAAATTTTGTGGGCGCTCTGTCTCAAGAACTAATGCACGGAATTCAACAAAACTTTATATTTAGTTAGACCTTGATATAAACTGGACCTGATTAGTTTTTGGTGAAAATCGCCCAACAGGTGGCGCTGCTATGTGGTAATTTTCCCGATTTCTGCAATAGCTATATCTCAAGAACTACTGCACGGATTTTCATAAAACTTCAGATTCAGTTTGTTCAGGATATAGTTTGGTGCTGATTACTTTTTTGTAAAAATCGCCCAACAGGTGGCGCTGCTATGCTGCATTATTCATGATTATCGCAATAGCTCTAACTCAAGAAAAAATGCACGAATTTTCATCAAATTTCAGATTCAGTTAGTCACTGATATAAATTAGTGCTGTTTAATTTTTGGTGTAAATCACCCAACAGGTAGCGCTGCTGTACTGCATTTTTCACGATTCCCGCAAGAGCTGTATCTCAAGAACTATTGCACGGATTTTCATCAAACTTCAGATTTAGTTAATCCTTGACATGAATTGACGTATAAATTAGAGCTGTTTAATATTTGGTGTAAATCGCTCAACAGGTGGCGCTGCTATGCTACATTTTTCAGAATTTCCGCTATAGCTCTATCTCAAGAACTAATGCACGAATTTTCATCCAACTTCAAATTCAGATATACTTTGATATGAATTGGTGCTAAATCGTTGTTATTTCTTGTACTATTTAAATGATTTAATTGACGTGATTTATATAGAAGAAAGTTTTGTGATGGCCACAACATACTAGTTTTTTTTTAATTACAACTCATCTTAGATATAAAGAGATAAGCGGTCTTATAACAAACTAGTATTTTTTACATAATCCTGAAGATTAAAAAGTATTATTAAATAATTGTTTGGGCGTGTCAGTTATGGATCTTTTACTTTACCTTTTATCTTCAAAAATATTTAGACTTTCTTTTCAAATTCGGGTCGGCCCGAGCCCTTCTCGCAAGAGTGAAAACCAAATCAGAAACTGACCCAAACCGGAATTAATGTATGCAAATCTGCCCCAAACCCAATGCGCTAGAGCGCAGCTAAAAATTAGAAGTCAACCCGACCCGCAGCAGAAAAGTATAAGTATGCCGAACCCAAACCCGAACCGCAGCAAAAAGTAGAAGTCAATCAGACCCAAATGCGATCCACAGCAAAAAATTATAGTCAACCGGACCCAAGCCCGACCCACAGCAAAAAGTAGAAGTAACACGACCCGCAGTGAAAAAAAATTAGCCCCGACCCGCGCATCAGATTGGAGTCTCCAAATTTCTAAAATTGCCCCCCCCCCCCTTGAGGACTCTCCAGATCCGCCCTTGCTTTAAACAGAAGTTTCATGGTTTCGGAGATAAGAATGCCGGACAATTAAACAGTAAAACCTGTGAAATTTGAATCGCTATGGAGCGAAAAAAATTTGTTTAGACCTATTTCCGTTTTAGCAGGTATTCATTTTGTCAGGTCCATTTAAAAAAAAAAAAAGCACAAGTATGGGTTTTTTTTCTATGTTTAAAAAATGATTTATACGAACACGAAAGTCAATCGAATACAGTTTTTCATTCCTCTATAAGTTCATAGGTCTGAAGGGATCTACATTATACCAACAGAATATCATATTAACCCTTGGTTTTCACAATTGGGGAAACCATATTGGTATTTAATACTAAAATTCAATAGATAATTTTAAAATTAAAATTTCAAATTTTTTTCAACGAATATAGGTCTCAAGGTGTCATCCATTAATAATTTGAGTAATAATTTAACCCTCTGCAGCCGGTTTAAACCTTTAAAGTTAATTATTTTAATTCTCATAGAATTTTTTGTGGGGAATTTTTAGACAAAACCTCAAATATGTCGCTTCTTATGGGCCGTAGCGCCTAAAAAATTTGTCCGAAATTAGCTCTATAGCGTCTAAGGAAACTTTTCCTCCCGCATCTTTTGGCACCCTCCGTTTTATTTTATCGTCCATAGGGGACCCGGAATAGGGGGGGGGGGCGGAATGGGGTAGCTTTTTACAATTACATGTATTTGAGACAGTTTACCACCCGAACGTCTCAAAATTTATAACTTAAATATATCTTGACCTTTTTTAATAGCTGCAGTCTGGTTTCACCCCCCCCCCCCCCCAATTTATAAATTTTCGAACTTTTTTTCTATTTAAGCTATGACAATGCAACAACTTCTATTTACCATTTATAGCTATAGAGATCAAGTCTTAAAAAGATGAAAGACTCGGTTGTTTTTCTTTAAATTTTCAATGTTTAAAAAACTTAAAAGAGTAAGGAGCAGCATGATACATATGAAAATTTTAAAGGGATTGTGCATTCTGAAAAATAGGGCGAACCGCGCAATAATTTAATTGGACATGTATTTTAGAAAATATTGTCAATGTGAGCGTTTTGAACCTAATTTCCGGAGGTGACAGCGCGAGAAAGGAGAAAAACCTGTTGTCACTTGACAAAAATCGCTTAAAACCCGATAAGCGATTTTTTAATAAAAAATTTAGAAACATAATTCGATTCCAAATTGCTTCCATAGTCAGGCCTGTTCTTTTTGTGCCATTACGTTTGAAAATGAGCCGGGAAGTTCCCGATAGAGATCTGCACGGGCCGGGCCGGGTTGGGGCCGATTTTCATCCACGGCACTCGGGCGGGGCCCGGGCCATACTTTTTTCTGAAGGCTCGGGCCGGGTCGGGGCTAACTTAATTTTTCTGTACAGAGCCGGGCCTGGTTTCATTCCTAGTCTTCACGACCAAAAATTTTCAGTCCTAGTTTTGAGCCAGCCCGTATGAAAATCATTGTCTCAGCGTGGCCTGGTCCATTTAAAGGTCAGTTAAATTAATCCTGGCGCAAAAGTTTTTGCAAAAAATGCATACATTTTTGAATCGCCATTGTTCTGCACTTAAACATTAAAATTTGTTATTTTTAAAGAATAGTAGATTTCTACGCATATTAAAACATAACTAAATTAAAATACAGTAAAATGTGTGAAAAGGAACCTGCCTATGACGGAACCCTGTTTTAAACTGAAAAACGTGTTGATCCATGCAAAATTAATATACTAATAAGTAAGAAAAGAATATATAATACATTTACACTTGCTAAGAAGGGAACTTGTCTATAACGCATTTTTTTTTTCTTTTCTATGCAATTTCATCTTAGAAGATTTTACTGTATCGCCTTTTCTGATTTTTAACACTTCTATACATGGAATATGGATTAACAATATTAATGATAACTGAAACATTTACGTACAAGAAATAGATTCATTAAAAAAATAAATATCTCAGCCTGCAGCACTTCTGTAAAAATAAAGATTATAAATATGAAAAAAAAAGTTAAGATAAATATTTTTAGTCAGAACTCCTCGTACGAGACAAATTTTAAACCAATTCGACGTAAAAATCAATGTTTCGTAGAAGTTCACTCGGGCCGGGCCCGGGCCGAGATTTTAACTTTTTTCCGGGCCGGGCTCGGGCCGAACATTAATTTTTTTTTATCGGGCCGGGCCAATATTATTTTTTCTACGGGCCGGGCCCGGGCCGAACTTTTAATTTTTGTATCGGGCCGGGCCGGGTCGATTTTTTTTCTCTGAGTCGGGCCGGGCCCGGGCCTGGAAATGTCGGCCCGTGCAGACCTCTAGTTCCTGCTGTTGAGCAGATGTTTTAAGAAATGCCTTAAAAGGAGACTGCTAGAAGTCATTAAAAAAATGGGTTAAATGCATGGATTATCTAGACAAGTCCTTTCATAATCTATACATAAACATATCCGTGTAAGTGACTATTCCAGGAAAATGTCTTTTAAAAAGCAGGCGAAGTCATTTATCAATCGCCAAGGAAATTATTATTTATGCTCTTAATGCTCTAGTTAAAGCTTACATTGAAACATTTCATCAAAAAAGTGCAGCTGCGAAAAAAAAAAGGTCATAATTATAAATAATTAGTAATATCTCTGCTAATAATGAACCTAAATGCATAAAATTAGTATCATTGGAAAGCTTATTTTACGAGGAATCGATACATATTACATACAAAGCAATCGGTGCACGTTAAGTATGAAAATTTTCAATAATAAGACGAAACAGGAAAGATTCATAGAAATTGCAATTGAAAAAATCATTTGTAACCGTCAAAATTATACAACAAATTTTCGACACATATAAATACTGTAAACAAGGCATGTTATTTTAGGAAAGGCCGGTGCGTTGACTTCAGAGATTGTTTCGAATCTTCAACACGCCCGCCTTTCACCTTTTACGTTCTTCAAGCTTTAAATATTTTTAAAGAATTTTCTACAAGGGCCAATGAATTGTAAATCAGTATAAGAGGATTTAAACGGCGTAAAGTAATAGGATTTAGACAAACATTTTCTTTTAATGGGAGTTATTTTTTTATAAATGACCATAATTTTAAAGCATTATTTGCGATAAGTTGGGAATTTTCGCTAACGCAGGGGCGAAGAAGTAGTGAGTTGCAATTAAAAAAATATATACATAAGCAGGATATAAATTATTATTATTATTTTTTTTTTTTAAATTTAAAAAGGATTTTTTTATAAATATCTAAGGCAATCGAATAGCGTTTCTCATTCCTCTATAAGTATAGACAATAAAACTTGAAACTGCCTCTAACAGAAGCCTGCTTTAAACAGAAGTTTCATGGTTTCGGAGATAAGAATGCCGGACAATTAAACAGTAAAACCTGTAAAATTTGAATCGCTATGGAGCGAAAAATATTTCTTTAGACCTATTTCCGTTTTAGCAGGTATTCATTTTGTCAGGTCCATTTAAAAAAAAAAAAAAGCACAAGTATGGGTTTTTTTTCTATGTTTAAAAAATGATTTATACGAACACGAAAGTCAATCGAATGCAGTTTTTCATTCCTCTATATGTTCATAGGTCTGAAGGGATCTACATTATACCAACAGAATATCATATTAACCCTTGGTTTTCACAATTGGGGAAACCATATTGGTATTTAATACTAAAATTCAATAGATAATTTTAAAATTAAAATTTCAAATTTTTTTCAACGAATATAGGTCTCAAGGTGTCATCCATTAATAATTTGAGTAATAATTTAACCCTCTGCAGCCGGTTTAAACCTTTAAAGTTAATTATTTTAATTCTCATAGAATTTTTTGTGGGGAATTTTTAGACAAAACCTCAAATATCTCGCTTCTTATGGTCGTAGCGCCTAAAAAATTTGTCCGAAATTAGCTCTGTAGCGTCTAAGGAAACTTTTCCTCCCGCATCTTTTGGCACCCTCCGTTTTATTTTATCGTCCATAGGGGACCCGGAATGGGGTAGCTTTTTACAATTACATGTATTTGAGACAGTTTACCACCCGAACGTCTCAAAATTTATAACTTAAATATATCTTGACCTTTTTTAATAGCTGCAGTCTGGTTTCACCCCCCCCCCCCCCCAATTTATAAATTTTCGAACTTTTTTTCTATTTAAGCTATGACAATGCAACATCTTCTATTTACCATTTATAGCTATAGAGATCAAGTCTTAAAAAGATGAAAGACTCGGTTGTTTTTCTTTAAATTTTCAATGTTTAAAAAACTTAAAAGAGTAAGGAACAGCATGATACATATGAAAATTTTAAAGGGATTGTGCATTCTGAAAAATAGGGCGAACCGCGCAATAATTTAATTGGACATGTATTTTAGAAAATATTGTCAATGTGAGCGTTTTGAACCTAATTTCCGGAGGTGACAGCGCGAGAAAGGAGAAAAACCTGTTGTCACTTGACAAAAATCGCTTAAAACCCGATAAGCGATTTTTTAATAAAAAATTTAGAAACATAATTCTATTCCAAATTGCTTCCATAGTCAGGCCTGTTCTTTTTGTGCCATTACGTTTAAAAATGAACCGGGAAGTTCCCGTTAGAGATCTGCACGGGCCGGGCCGGGTTGGGGACGATTTTCATTCACGGCACTCGGGCGGGGCCCGGGCCATACTTTTTTCTGAATGCTCTGGCCGGGCCGGGGCTAACTTAATTTTTCTGTACAGAGCCGGGCCTGGTTTCATTCCTAGTCTTCACGACCAAAAATTTTCAGTCCTAGTTTTGAGCCAGCCCGTATGAAAATCATTGTCTCAGCGTGGCCTGGTCCATTTAAAGGTCAGTTAAATTAATCCTGTCGCAAAAGTTTTTGCAAAAAATGCATACATTTTTGAATCGCCATTATTCTGCACTTAAACATTAAAATTTGTTATTTTTAAAGAATAGTAGATTTCTACGCATATTAAAATATAACTAAATTAAAATACAGTAAAATGTGTGAAAAGGAACCTGCCTATGACGGAACCCTGTTTTAAACTGAAAAACGTGTTGATCCATGCAAAATTAATATACTAATAAGTAAGAAAAGAATATATAATACATTTACACTTGCTAAGAAGGGAACTTGTCTATAACGCATTTTTTTTTCTTTTCTATGCAATTTCATCTTAGAAGATTTTACTGTATCGCCTTTTCTGATTTTTAACACTTCTATACATGGAATATGGATTAACAATATTAATGATAACTGAAACATTTACATACAAGAAATAGATTCATTAAAAAAATAAATATCTCAGCCTGCAGCACTTCTATAAAAATAAAGATTATAAACATGAAAAAAAAGTTAAGATAAATATTTTTAGTCAGAACTCCTCGTACGAGACAAAATTTAAACCAATTCGACGTAAAAATCAATGTTTCGTAGAAGTTCACTCGGGCCGGGCCCGGGCCGAGATTTTAACTTTTTTCCGGGCCGGGCTCGGGCCGAACATTAATTTTTTTTTATCGGGCCGGGCCAATATTATTTTTTCTACGGGCCGGGCCCGGGCCTGGAAATGTCGGCCCGTGCAGACCTCTAGTTCCTGCTGTTGAGCAGATGTTTTAAGAAATGCCTTAAAAGGGGACTGCTAGAAGTCATTAAAAAAATGGGTTAAATGCATGGATTATCTAGACAAGTCCTTTCATAATCTATACATAAACATATCCGTGTAAGTGACTATTCCAGGAAAATGTCTTTTAAAAAGCAGGCGAAGTCATTTATCAATCGCCAAGGAAATTATTATTTATGCTCTTAATGCTCTAGTTAAAGCTTACATTGAAACATTTCATCAAAAAAGTGCAGCTGCGAAAAAAAAAAGGTCATAATTATAAATAATTAGTAATATCTCTGCTAATAATGAACCTAAATGCATAAAATTAGTATCATTGGAAAGCTTATTTTACGAGGAATCGATACATATTACATACAAAGCAATCGGTGCACGTTAAGTATGAAAATTTTCAATAATAACACGAAACAGGAAAGATTCATAGAAATTGCAATTGAAAAAATCATTTGTAACCGTCAAAATTATACAACAAATTTTCGACACATATAAATACTGGAAACAAGGCATGTTATTTTAGGAAAGGCCGGTGCGTTGACTTCAGAGATTGTTTCGAATCTTCAACACGCCCGCCTTTCACCTTTTACGTTCTTCAAGCTTTAAATATTTTTAAAGAATTTTCTACAAGGGCCAATGAATTGTAAATCAGTATAAGAGGATTTAAACGGCGTAAAGTAATAGGATTTAGACAAACATTTTCTTTTAATGGGAGTTATTTTTTTATAAATGACCATAATTTTAAAGCATTATTTGCGATAAGTTGGGAATTTTCGCTAACGCAGGGGCGAAGAAGTAGTGAGTTGCAATTAAAAAAATATATACATAAGCAGGATATAAATTATTATTATTTTTTTTTTAAGTTTAAAAAGGATTTTTTTATAAATATCTAAGGCAATCGAATAGCGTTTCTCATTCCTCTATAAGTATAGACAATAAAACTTGAAACTGCCTCTAACAGAAGCCTGCTTTAAACAGAAGTTTCATGGTTTCGGAGATAAGATTGCCGGACAATTAAACAGTAAAACCTGTAAAATTTGAATCGCTATGGAGCGAAAAAAATTTGTTTAGACCTATTTCCGTTTTAGCAGGTATTCATTTTGTCAGGTCCATTAAAAAAAAAAAAAAAAAAAAAAAAAAAAAGCACAAGTATGGGTTTTTTTTCTATGTTTAAAAAATGATTTATACGAACACGAAAGTCAATCGAATACAGTTTTTCATTCCTCTATATGTTCATAGGTCTGAAGGGATCTACATTATACCAACAGAATATCATATTAACCCTTGGTTTTCACAATTGGGGAAACCATATTGGTATTTAATACTAAAATTCAATAGATAATTTTAAAATTAAAATTTCAAATTTTTTTCAACGAATATAGGTCTCAAGGTGTTATCCATTAATAATTTGAGTAATAATTTAACCCTCTGCAGCCGGTTTAAACCTTTAAAGTTAATTATTTTAATTCTCATAGAATTTTTTGTGGGGAATTTTTAGACAAAACCTCAAATATCTCGCTTCTTATGGGCCGTAGCGCCTAAAAAATTTGTCCGAAATTAGCTCTGTAGCGTCTAAGGAAACTTTTCCTCCCGCATCTTTTGGCACCCTCCGTTTTATTTTATCGTCCATAGGGGACCCGGAATGGGGGGGGGGGAATGGGGTAGCTTTTTACAATTACATGTATTTGAGACAGTTTACCACCCGAACGTCTCAAAATTTATAACTTAAATATATCTTGACCTTTTTTAATAGCTGCAGTCTGGTTTCACCCCCCCCCCCCCCAATTTATAAATTTTCGAACTTTTTTTCTATTTAAGCTATGACAATGCAACAACTTCTATTTACCATTTATAGCTATAGAGATCAAGTCTTAAAAAGATGAAAGACTCGGTTGTTTTTCTTTCAATTTTCAATGTTTAAAAAACTTAAAAGAGTAAGGAACAGCATGATACATATGAAAATTTTAAAGGGATTGTGCATTCTGAAAAATAGGGCGAACCGCGCAATAATTTAATTGGACATGTATTTTAGAAAATATTGTCAATGTGAGCGTTTTGAACCTAATTTCCGGAGGTGACAGCGCGAGAAAGGAGAAAAACCTGTTGTCACTTGACAAAAATCGCTTAAAACCCGATAAGCGATTTTTTAATAAAAAATTTAGAAACATAATTCGATTCCAAATTGCTTCCATAGTCAGGCCTGTTCTTTTGGTGCCATTACGTTTGAAAATGAGCCGGGAAGTTCCCGTTAGAGATCTGCACGGGCCGGGCCGGGTTGGGGCCGATTTTCATTCACGGCACTCGGGCGGGGCCCGGGCCATACTTTTTTCTGGAGGCTCGGGCCGGGCCGGGGCTAACTTAATTTTTCTGTACAGAGCCGGGCCTGGTTTCATTCCTAGTCTTCACGACCAATAATTTTCAGTCCTAGTTTTGAGCCAGCCCGTATGAAAATCATTGTCTCAGCGTGGCCTGGTCCATTTAAAGGTCAGTTAAATTAATCCTGGCGCAAAAGTTTTTGCAAAAAATGCATACATTTTTGAATCGCCATTATTCTGCACTTAAACATTAAAATTTGTTATTTTTAAAGAATAGTAGATTTCTACGCATATAAAAACATAACTAAATTAAAATACAGTAAAATGTGTGAAAAGGAACCTGCCTATGACGGAACCCTGTTTTAAACTGAAAAACGTGTTGATCCATGCAAAATTAATATACTAATAAGTAAGAAAAGAATATATAATACATTTACACTTGCTAAGAAGGGAACTTGTCTATAACGCATTTTTTTTTTTCTTTTCTATGCAATTTCATCTTAGAAGATTTTACTGTATCGCCTTTTCTGATTTTTAACACTTCTATACATGGAATATGGATTAACAATATTAATGATAACTGAAACATTTACATACAAGAAATAGATTCATTAAAAAAATAAATATCTCAGCCTGCAGCACTTCTGTAAAAATAAAGATTATAAACATGAAAAAAAAAGTTAAGATAAATATTTTTAGTCAGAACTCCTCGTACGAGACAAATTTTAAACCAATTCGACGTAAAAATCAATGTTTCGTAGAAGTTCACTCGGGCCGGGCCCGGGCCGAGATTTTAATTTTTTTCCGGGCCGGGCTCGGGCCGAACATTAATTTTTTTTTATCGGGCCGGGCCAATATTATTTTTTCTACGGGCCGGGCCCGGGCCGAACTTTTAATTTTTGTATCGGGCCGGGCCCGGGCCTGGAAATGTCGGCCCGTGCAGACCTCTAGTTCCTGCTGTTGAGCAGATGTTTTATGAAATGCCTTAAAAGGGGACTGCTAGAAGTCATTAAAAAAATGGGTTAAATGCATGGATTATCTAGACAAGTCCTTTCATAATCTATACATAAACATATCCGTGTAAGTGACTATTTCAGGAAAATGTCTTTTAAAAAGCAGGCGAAGTCATTTATCAATCGCCAAGGAAATTATTATTTATGCTCTTAATGCTCTAGTTGAAGCTTACATTGAAACATTTCATCAAAAAAGTGCAGCTGCGAAAAAAAAAAGGTCATAATTATAAATAATTAGTAATATCTCTGCTAATAATGAACCTAAATGCATAAAATTAGTATCATTGGAAAGCTTATTTTACGAGGAATCGATACATATTACATACAAAGCAATCGGTGCACGTTAAGTATGAAAATTTTCAATAATAAGACGAAACAGGAAAGATTCATAGAAATTGCAATTGAAAAAATCATTTGTAACCGTCAAAATTATACAACAAATTTTCGACACATATAAATACTGGAAACAAGGCATGTTATTTTAGGAAAGGCCGGTGCGTTGACTTCAGAGATTGTTTCGAATCTTCAACACGCCCGCCTTTCACCTTTTACGTTCTTCAAGCTTTAAATATTTTTAAAGAATTTTCTACAAGGGCCAATGAATTGTAAATCAGTATAAGAGGATTTAAACGGCGTAAAGTAATAGGATTTAGACAAACATTTTCTTTTAATGGGAGTTATTTTTTTATAAATGACCATAATTTTAAAGCATTATTTGCGATAAGTTGGGAATTTTCGCTAACGCAGGGGCGAAGAAGTAGTGAGTTGCAATTAAAAATATATATACATAAGCAGGATATAAATTATTTTTTTTTTTTTTTTTTTAAATTTAAAAAGGATTTTTTTATAAATATCTAAGGCAATCGAATAGCGTTTCTCATTCCTCTATAAGTATAGACAATAAAACTTGAAACTGCCTCTAACAGAAGCCTGCTTTAAACAGAAGTTTCATGGTTTCGGAGATAAGAATGCCGGACAATTAAACAGTAAAACCTGTAAAATTTGAATCGCTATGGAGCGAAAAATATTTCTTTAGACCTATTTCCGTTTTAGCAGGTATTCATTTTGTCAGGTCCATTTAAAAAAAAAAAAAGCACAAGTATGGGTTTTTTTTTCTATGTTTAAAAAATGATTTATACGAACACGAAAGTCAATCGAATGCAGTTTTTCATTCCTCTATATGTTCATAGGTCTGAAGGGATCTACATTATACCAACAGAATATCATATTAACCCTTGGTTTTCACAATTGGGGAAACCATATTGGTATTTAATACTAAAATTCAATAGATAATTTTAAAATTAAAATTTCAAATTTTTTTCAACGAATATAGGTCTCAAGGTGTCATCCATTAATAATTTGAGTAATAATTTAACCCTCTGCAGCCGGTTTAAACCTTTAAAGTTAATTATTTTAATTCTCATAGAATTTTTTGCGGGGAATTTTTAGACAAAACCTCAAATATCTCGCTTCTTATGGTCGTAGCGCCTAAAAAATTTGTCCGAAATTAGCTCTGTAGCGTCTAAGGAAACTTTTCCTCCCGCATCTTTTGGCACCCTCCGTTTTATTTTATCGTCCATAGGGGACCCGGAATGGGGGGGGGGGCGGAATGGGGTAGCTTTTTACAATTACATGTATTTGAGACAGTTTACCACCCGAACGTCTCAAAATTTATAACTTAAATATATCTTGACCTTTTTTAATAGCTGCAGTCTGGTTTCACCCCCCCCCCCCCCCCCAATTTATAAATTTTCGAGCTTTTTTTCTATTTAAGCTATGACAATGCAACATCTTCTATTTGCCATTTATAGCTATAGAGATCAAGTCTTAAAAAGATGAAAGACTCGGTTGTTTTTCTTTAAATTTTCAATGTTTAAAAAACTTAAAAGAGTAAGGAACAGCATGATACATATGAAAATTTTAAAGGGATTGTGCATTCTGAAAAATAGGGCGAACCGCGCAATAATTTAATTGGACATGTATTTTAGAAAATATTGTCAATGTGAGCGTTTTGAACCTAATTTCCGGAGGTGACAGCGCGAGAAAGGAGAAAAACCTGTTGTCATTTGACAAAAATCGCTTAAAACCCGATAAGCGATTTTTTAATAAAAAATTTAGAAACATAATTCTATTCCAAATTGCTTCCATAGTCAGGCCTGTTCTTTTTGTGCCATTACGTTTAAAAATGAACCGGGAAGTTCCCGTTAGAGATCTGCACGGGCCGGGCCGGGTTGGGGCCGATTTTCATTCACGGCACTCGGGCGGGGCCCGGGCCATACTTTTTTCTGAATGCTCTGGCCGGGCCGGGGCTAACTTAATTTTTCTGTACAGAGCCGGGCCTGGTTTCATTCCTAGTCTTCACGACCAAAAATTTTCAGTCCTAGTTTTGAGCCAGCCCGTATGAAAATCATTGTCTCAGCGTGGCCTGGTCCATTTAAAGGTCAGTTAAATTAATCCTGGCGCAAAAGTTTTTGCAAAAAATGCATACATTTTTGAATCGCCATTATTCTGCACTTAAACATTAAAATTTGTTATTTTTAAAGAATAGTAGATTTCTACGCATATTAAAATATAACTAAATTAAAATACAGTAAAATGTGTGAAAAGGAACCTGCCTATGACGGAACCCTGTTTTAAACTGAAAAACGTGTTGATCCATGCAAAATTAATATACTAATAAGTAAGAAAAGAATATATAATACATTTACACTTGCTAAGAAGGGAACTTGTCTATAACGCATTTTTTTTTACTTTTCTATGCAATTTCATCTTAGAAGATTTTACTGTATCGCCTTTTCTGATTTTTAACACTTCTATACATGGAATATGGATTAACAATATTAATGATAACTGAAAAATTTACATACAAGAAATAGATTCATTAAAAAAAATAAATATCTCAGCCTGCAGCACTTCTGTAAAAATAAAGATTATAAACATGAAAAAAAAAGTTAAGATAAATATTTTTTGTCAGAACTCCTCGTACGAGACAAATTTTAAACCAATTCGACGTAAAAATCAATGTTTCGTAGAAGTTCACTCGGGCCGGGCCCGGGCCGAGATTTTAACTTTTTTCCGGGCCGGGCTCGGGCCGAACATTAATTTTTTTTTATCGGGCCGGGCCAATATTATTTTTTCTACGGGCCGGGCCCGGGCCGAACTTTTAATTTTTGTATCGGGCCGGGCCGGGTCGATTTTTTTTCTCTGAGTCGGGCCGGGCCCGGGCCTGGAAATGTCGGCCCGTGCAGACCTCTAGTTCCTGCTGTTGAGCAGATGTTTTAAGAAATGCCTTAAAAGGAGACTGCTAGAAGTCATTAAAAAAATGGGTTAAATGCATGGATTATCTAGACAAGTCCTTTCATAATCTATACATAAACATATCCGTGTAAGTGACTATTCCAGGAAAATGTCTTTTAAAAAGCAGGCGAAGTCATTTATCAATCGCCAAGGAAATTATTATTTATGCTCTTAATGCTCTAGTTAAAGCTTACATTGAAACATTTCATCAAAAAAGTGCAGCTGCGAAAAAAAAAAGGTCATAATTATAAATAATTAGTAATATCTCTGCTAATAATGAACCTAAATGCATAAAATTAGTATCATTGGAAAGCTTATTTTACGAGGAATCGATACATATTACATACAAAGCAATCGGTGCACGTTAAGTATGAAAATTTTCAATAATAAGACGAAACAGGAAAGATTCATAGAAATTGCAATTGAAAAAATCATTTGTAACCGTTAAAATTATACAACAAATTTTCGACACATATAAATACTGGAAACAAGGCATGTTATTTTAGGAAAGGCCGGTGCGTTGGCTTCAGAGATAGTTTCGAATCTTCAACACGCCCGCCTTTCACCTTTTACGTTCTTCAAGCTTTAAATATTTTTAAAGAATTTTCTACAAGGGCCAATGAATTGTAAATCAGTATAAGAGGATTTAAACGGCGTAAAGTAATAGGATTTAGACAAACATTTTCTTTTAATGGGAGTTATTTTTTTATAAATGACCATAATTTTAAAGCATTATTTGCGATAAGTTGGGAATTTTCGCTAACGCAGGGGCGAAGAAGTAGTGAGTTGCAATTAAAAAAATATATACATAAGCAGGATATAAATTATTATTTTTTTTTTTTTAAGTTTAAAAAGGATTTTTTTTATAAATATCTAAGGCAATCGAATAGCGTTTCTCATTCCTCTATAAGTATAGACAATAAAACTTGAAACTGCCTCTAACAGAAGCCTGCTTTAAACAGAAGTTTCATGGTTTCGGAGATAAGATTGCCGGACAATTAAACAGTAAAACCTGTAAAATTTGAATCGCTATGGAGCGAAAAAAATTTGTTTAGACCTATTTCCGTTTTAGCAGGTATTCATTTTGTCAGGTCCATTAAAAAAAAAAAAAAAGCACAAGTATGGGTTTTTTTTCTATGTTTAAAAAATGATTTATACGAACACGAAAGTCAATCGAATACAGATTTTCATTCCTCTATATGTTCATAGGTCTGAAGGGATCTACATTATACCAACAGAATATCATATTAACCCTTGGTTTTCACAATTGGGGAAAACATATTGGTATTTAATACTAAAATTCAATAGATAATTTTAAAATTAAAATTTCAAATTTTTTTCAACGAATATAGGTCTCAAGGTGTTATCCATTAATAATTTGAGTAATAATTTAACCCTCTGCAGCCGGTTTAAACCTTTAAAGTTAATTATTTTAATTCTCATAGAATTTTTTGTGGGGAATTTTTAGACAAAACCTCAAATATCTCGCTTCTTATGGGCCGTAGCGCCTAAAAAATTTGTCGGAAATTAGCTCTGTACTGTCTAAGGAAACTTTTCCTCCCGCATCTTTTGGCACCCTCCGTTTTATTTTATCGTCCATAGGGGACCCGGAATGGGGGGGGGGGAATGGGGTAGCTTTTTACAATTACATGTATTTGAGACAGTTTACCACCCGAACGTCTCAAAATTTATAACTTAAATATATCTTGACCTTTTTTAATATTTGCAGTCTGGTTTCACCCCCCCCCCCCAATTTATAAATTTTCGAACTTTTTTTCTATTTAAGCTATGACAATGCAACAACTTCTATTTACCATTTATAGCTATAGAGATCAAGTCTTAAAAAGATGAAAGACTCGGTTGTTTTTCTTTCAATTTTCAATGTTTAAAAAACTTAAAAGAGTAAGGAACAGCATGATACATATGAAAATTTTAAAGGGATTGTGCATTCTGAAAAATAGGGCGAAACGCGCAATAATTTAATTGGATATGTATTTTAGAAAATATTGTCAATGTGAGCGTTTTGAACCTAATTTCCGGAGGTGACAGCGCGAGAAAGGAGAAAAACCTGTTGTCACTTGACAAAAATCGCTTAAAACCCGATAAGCGATTTTTTAATAAAAAATTTAGAAACATAATTCGATTCCAAATTGCTTCCATAGTCAGGCCTGTTCTTTTTGTGCCATTACGTTTGAAAATGAGCCGGGAAGTTCCCGTTAGAGATCTGCACGGGCCGGGCCGGGTTGGGGCCGATTTTCATTCACGGCACTCGGGCGGGGCCCGGGCCATACTTTTTTCTGGAGGCTCGGGCCGGGCCGGGGCTAACTTAATTTTTCTGTACAGAGCCGGGCCTGGTTTCATTCCTAGTCTTCACGACCAAAAATTTTCAGTCCTAGTTTTGAGCCAGCCCGTATGAAAATCATTGTCTCAGCGTGGCCTGGTCCATTTAAAGGTCAGTTAAATTAATCCTGGCGCAAAAGTTTTTGCAAAAAATGCATACATTTTTGAATCGCCATTATTCTGCACTTAAACATTAAAATTTGTTATTTTTAAAGAATAGTAGATTTCTACGCATATTAAAATATAACTAAATTAAAATACAGTAAAATGTGTGAAAAGGAACCTGCCTATGACGGAACTCTGTTTTAAACTGAAAAACGTGTTGATCCATGCAAAATTAATATACTAATAAGTAAGAAAAGAATATATAATACATTTACACTTGCTAAGAAGGGAACTTGTCTAAAACGCATTTTTTTTTTTCTTTTCTATGCAATTTCATCTTAGAAGATTTTACTGTATCGCCTTTTCTGATTTTTAACACTTCTATACATGGAATATGGATTAACAATATTAATGATAACTGAAACATTTACATACAAGAAATAGATTCATTAAAAAAATAAATATCTCAGCCTGCAGCACTTCTTTAAAAATAAAGATTATAAACATGAAAAAAAAGTTAAGATAAATATTTTTAGTCAGAACTCCTCGTACGAGACAAATTTTAAACCAATTCGACGTAAAAATCAATGTTTCGTAGAAGTTCACTCGGGCCGGGCCCGGGCCGAGATTTTAACTTTTCTCTGGGCCGGGCTCGGGCCGAACATTAATTTTTTTTTTATCGGTCCGGGCCAATATTATTTTTTCTACGGGCCGGGCCCGGGCCGAACTTTTAATTTTTGTATCGGTCCGGGCCCGGGCCTGGAAATGTCGGCCCGTGCAGACCTCTAGTTCCTGCTGTTGAGCAGATGTTTTGAGAAATGCCTTAAAAGGAGACTGCTAGAAGTCACTAAAAAAATGGGTTAAATGCATGGATTATCTAGACAAGTCCTTTCATAATCTATACATAAACATATCCGTGTAAGTGACTATTTCAGGAAAATGTCTTTTAAAAAGCAGGCGAAGTCATTTATCAATCGCCAAGGAAATTATTATTTATGCTCTTAATGCTCTAGTTGAAGCTTACATTGAAACATTTCATCAAAAAAGTGCAGCTGCGAAAAAAAAAAGGTCATAATTATAAATAATTAGTAATATCTCTGCTAATAATGAACCTAAATGCATAAAATTAGTATCATTGGAAAGCTTATTTTACGAGGAATCGATACATATTACATACAAAGCAATCGGTGCACGTTAAGTATGAAAATTTTCAATAATAAGACGAAACAGGAAAGATTCATAGAAATTGCAATTGAAAAAATCATTTGTAACCGTCAAAATTATACAACAAATTTTCGACACATATAAATACTGGAAACAAGGCATGTTATTTTAGGAAAGGCCGGTGCGTTGACTTCAGAGATTGTTTCGAATCTTCAACACGCCCGCCTTTCACCTTTTACGTTCTTCAAGCTTTAAATATTTTTAAAGAATTTTCTACAAGGGCCAATGAATTGTAAATCAGTATAAGAGGATTTAAACGGCGTAAAGTAATAGGATTTAGACAAACATTTTCTTTTAATGGGAGTTATTTTTTTATAAATGACCATAATTTTAAAGCATTATTTGCGATAAGTTGGGAATTTTCGCTAACGCAGGGGCGAAGAAGTAGTGAGTTGCAATTAAAAAAATATATACATAAGCAGGATATAAATTATTATTTATTTTTTTTTTTAATTTTAAAAGGATTTTTTTATAAATATCTAAGGCAATCGAATAGCGTTTCTCATTCCTCTATAAGTATAGACAATAAAACATGAAACTGCCTCTAACAGAAGCCTGCTTTAAACAGAAGTTTCATGGTTTCGGAGATAAGAATGCCGGACAATTAAACAGTAAAACCTGTAAAATTTGAATCGCTATGGAGCGAAAAATATTTCTTTAGACCTATTTCCGTTTTAGCAGGTATTCATTTTGTCAGGTCCATTTAAAAAAAAAAAAAGCACTAGTATGGGGTTTTTTTTCTATGTTTAAAAAATGATTTATACGAACACGAAAGTCAATCGAATGCAGTTTTTCATTCCTCTATATGTTCATAGGTCTGAAGGGATCTACATTATACCAACAGAATATCATATTAACCCTTGGTTTTCACAATTGGGGAAACCATATTGGTATTTAATACTAAAATTCAATAGATAATTTTAAAATTAAAATTTCAAATTTTTTTCAACGAATATAGGTCTCAAGGTGTCATCCATTAATAATTTGAGTAATAATTTAACCCTCTGCAGCCGGTTTAAACCTTTAAAGTTAATTATTTTAATTCTCATAGAATTTTTTGCGGGGAATTTTTAGACAAAACCTCAAATATCTCGCTTCTTATGGTCGTAGCGCCTAAAAAATTTGTCCGAAATTAGCTCTGTAGCGTCTAAGGAAACTTTTCCTCCCGCATCTTTTGGCACCCTCCGTTTTATTTTATCGTCCATAGGGGACCCGGAATGGGGGGGGGGCGGATTTTTACAATTACATGTATTTGAGACAGTTTACCACCCGAACGTCTCAAAATTTATAACTTAAATATATCTTGACCTTTTTTAATAGCTGCAGTCTGGTTTCACCCCCCCCCCCCCCAATTTATAAATTTTCGAGCTTTTTTTCTATTTAAGCTTTGACAATGCAACATCTTCTATTTGCCATTTATAGCTATAGAGATCAAGTCTTAAAAAGATGAAAGACTCGGTTGTTTTTCTTTAAATTTTCAATGTTTAAAAAACTTAAAAGAGTAAGGAACAGCATGATACATATGAAAATTTTAAAGGGATTGTGCATTCTGAAAAATAGGGCGAACCGCGCAATAATTTAATTGGACATGTATTTTAGAAAATATTGTCAATGTGAGCGTTTTGAACCTAATTTCCGGAGGTGACAGCGCGAGAAAGGAGAAAAACCTGTTGTCACTTGACAAAAATCGCTTAAAACCCGATAAGCGATTTTTTAATAAAAAATTTAGAAACATAATTCTATTCCAAATTGCTTCCATAGTCAGGCCTGTTCTTTTTGTGCCATTACGTTTAAAAATGAACCGGGAAGTTCCCGTTAGAGATCTGCACGGGCCGGGCCGGGTTGGGGCCGATTTTCATTCACGGCACTCGGGCGGGGCCCGGGCCATACTTTTTTCTGAATGCTCTGGCCGGGCCGGGGCTAACTTAATTTTTCTGTACAGAGCCGGGCCTGGTTTCATTCCTAGTCTTCACGACCAATAATTTTCAGTCCTAGTTTTGAGCCAGCCCGTATGAAAATCATTGTCTCAGCGTGGCCTGGTCCATTTAAAGGTCAGTTAAATTAATCCTGGCGCAAAAGTTTTTGCAAAAAATGCATACATTTTTGAATCGCCATTATTCTGCACTTAAACATTAAAATTTGTTATTTTTAAAGAATAGTAGATTTCTACGCATATTAAAATATAACTAAATTAAAATACAGTAAAATGTGTGAAAAGGAACCTGCCTATGACGGAACCCTGTTTTAAACTGAAAAACGTGTTGATCCATGCAAAATTAATATACTAATAAGTAAGAAAAGAATATATAATACATTTACACTTGCTAAGAAGGGAACTTGTCTATAACGCATTTTTTTTTACTTTTCTATGCAATTTCATCTTAGAAGATTTTACTGTATCGCCTTTTCTGATTTTTAACACTTCTATACATGGAATATGGATTAACAATATTAATGATAACTGAAACATTTACATACAAGAAATAGATTCATTAAAAAAAATAAATATCTCAGCCTGCAGCACTTCTGTAAAAATAAAGATTATAAACATGAAAAAAAAAGTTAAGATAAATATTTTTTGTCAGAACTCCTCGTACGAGACAAATTTTAAACCAATTCGACGTAAAAATCAATGTTTCGTAGAAGTTCACTCGGGCCGGGCCCGGGCCGAGATTTTAACTTTTTTCCGGGCCGGGCTCGGGCCGAACATTAATTTTTTTTATCGGGCCGGGCCAATATTATTTTTTCTACGGGCCGGGCCCGGGCCGAACTTTTAATTTTTGTATCGGGCCGGGCCGGGTCGATTTTTTTTCTCTGAGTCGGGCCGGGCCCGGGCCTGGAAATGTCGGCCCGTGCAGACCTCTAGTTCCTGCTGTTGAGCAGATGTTTTAAGAAATGCCTTAAAACGAGACTGCTAGAAGTCATTAAAAAAAT
Source organism: Maratus speciosus (assembly GCA_963932465.1). Classification (NCBI taxonomy): domain Eukaryota; kingdom Metazoa; phylum Arthropoda; class Arachnida; order Araneae; family Salticidae; genus Maratus; species Maratus speciosus. Next base: position 652,311,773 of record OZ010787.1, on the reverse strand, counting down.
GGGTTAAATGCATGGATTATCTAGACAAGTCCTTTCATAATCTATACATAAACATATCCGTGTAAGTGACTATTCCAGGAAAATGTCTTTTAAAAAGCAGGCGAAGTCATTTATCAATCGCCAAGGAAATTATTATTTATGCTCTTAATGCTCTAGTTAAAGCTTACATTGAAACATTTCATCAAAAAAGTGCAGCTGCGAAAAAAAAAAGGTCATAATTATAAATAATTAGTAATATCTCTGCTAATAATGAACCTAAATGCATAAAATTAGTATCATTGGAAAGCTTATTTTACGAGAAATCGATACATATTACATACAAAGCAATCGGTGCACGTTAAGTATGAAAATTTTCAATAATAAGACGAAACAGGAAAGATTCATAGAAATTGCAATTGAAAAAATCATTTGTAACCGTTAAAATTATACAACAAATTTTCGACACATATAAATACTGGAAACAAGGCATGTTATTTTAGGAAAGGCCGGTGCGTTGGCTTCAGAGATAGTTTCGAATCTTCAACACGCCCGCCTTTCACCTTTTACGTTCTTCAAGCTTTAAATATTTTTAAAGAATTTTCTACAAGGGCCAATGAATTGTAAATCAGTATAAGAGGATTTAAACGGCGTAAAGTAATAGGATTTAGACAAACATTTTCTTTTAATGGGAGTTATTTTTTTATAAATGACCATAGTTTTAAAGCATTATTTGCGATAAGTTGGGAATTTTCGCTAACGCAGGGGCGAAGAAGTAGTGAGTTGCAATTAAAAAAATATATACATAAGCAGGATATAAATTATTATTTTTTTTTTTTAAGTTTAAAAAGGATTTTTTTTATAAATATCTAAGGCAATCGAATAGCGTTTCTCATTCCTCTATAAGTATAGACAATAAAACTTGAAACTGCCTCTAACAGAAGCCTGCTTTAAACAGAAGTTTCATGGTTTCGGAGATAAGATTGCCGGACAATTAAACAGTAAAACCTGTAAAATTTGAATCGCTATGGAGCGAAAAAAATTTGTTTAGACCTATTTCCGTTTTAGCAGGTATTCATTTTGTCAGGTCCATTAAAAAAAAAAAAAAAAAAAAAAAAAAAAAAAGCACAAGTATGGGTTTTTTTTCTATGTTTAAAAAATGATTTATACGAACAAGAAAGTCAATCGAATACAGATTTTCATTCCTCTATATGTTCATAGGTCTGAAGGGATCTACATTATACCAACAGAATATCATATTAACCCTTGGTTTTCACAATTGGGGAAAACATATTGGTATTTAATACTAAAATTCAATAGATAATTTTAAAATTAAAATTTCAAATTTTTTTCAACGAATATAGGTCTCAAGGTGTTATCCATTAATAATTTGAGTAATAATTTAACCCTCTGCAGCCGGTTTAAACCTTTAAAGTTAATTATTTTAATTCTCATAGAATTTTTTGTGGGGAATTTTTAGACAAAACCTCAAATATCTCGCTTCTTATGGGCCGTAGCGCCTAAAAAATTTGTCGGAAATTAGCTCTGTATTGTCTAAGGAAACTTTTCCTCCCGCATCTTTTGGCACCCTCCGTTTTATTTTATCGTCCATAGGGGACCCGGAATGGGGGGGGGAATGGGGTAGCTTTTTACAATTACATGTATTTGAGACAGTTTACCACCCGAACGTCTCAAAATTTATAACTTAAATATATCTTGACCTTTTTTAATATTTGCAGTCTGGTTTCACCCCCCCCCCCCCCAATTTATAAATTTTCGAACTTTTTTTCTATTTAAGCTATGACAATGCAACAACTTCTATTTACCATTTATAGCTATAGAGATCAAGTCTTAAAAAGATGAAAGACTCGGTTGTTTTTCTTTCAATTTTCAATGTTTAAAAAACTTAAAAGAGTAAGGAACAGCATGATACATATGAAAATTTTAAAGGGATTGTGCATTCTGAAAAATAGGGCGAACCGCGCAATAATTTAATTGGATATGTATTTTAGAAAATATTGTCAATGTGAGCGTTTTGAACCTAATTTCCGGAGGTGACAGCGCGAGAAAGGAGAAAAACCTGTTGTCACTTGACAAAAATCGCTTAAAACCCGATAAGCGATTTTTTAATAAAAAATTTAGAAACATAATTCGATTCCAAATTGCTTCCATAGTCAGGCCTGTTCTTTTTGTGCCATTACGTTTGAAAATGAGCCGGGAAGTTCCCGTTAGAGATCTGCACGGGCCGGGCCGGGTTGGGGCCGATTTTCATTCACGGCACTCGGGCGGGGCCCGGGCCATACTTTTTTCTGGAGGCTCGGGCCGGGCCGGGGCTAACTTAATTTTTCTGTACAGAGCCGGGCCTGGTTTCATTCCTAGTCTTCACGACCAAAAATTTTCAGTCCTAGTTTTGAGCCAGCCCGTATGAAAATCATTGTCTCAGCGTGGCCTGGTCCATTTAAAGGTCAGTTAAATTAATCCTGGCGCAAAAGTTTTTGCAAAAAATGCATACATTTTTGAATCGCCATTATTCTGCACTTAAACATTAAAATTTGTTATTTTTAAAGAATAGTAGATTTCTACGCATATTAAAATATAACTAAATTAAAATACAGTAAAATGTGTGAAAAGGAACCTGCCTATGACGGAACCCTGTTTTAAACTGAAAAACGTGTTGATCCATGCAAAATTAATATACTAATAAGTAAGAAAAGAATATATAATACATTTACACTTGCTAAGAAGGGAACTTGTCTATAACGCATTTTTTTTTTCTTTTCTATGCAATTTCATCTTAGAAGATTTTACTGTATCGCCTTTTCTGATTTTTAACACTTCTATACATGGAATATGGATTAACAATATTAATGATAACTGAAACATTTACATACAAGAAATAGATTCATTAAAAAAATAAATATCTCAGCCTGCAGCACTTCTTTAAAAATAAAGATTATAAACATGAAAAAAAAGTTAAGATAAATATTTTTAGTCAGAACTCCTCGTACGAGACAAATTTTAAACCAATTCGACGTAAAAATCAATGTTTCGTAGAAGTTCACTCGGGCCGGGCCCGGGCCGAGATTTTAACTTTTCTCTGGGCCGGGCTCGGGCCGCACATTAATTTTTTTTTTATCGGTCCGGGCCAATATTATTTTTTCTACGGGCCGGGCCCGGGCCGAACTTTTAATTTTTGTATCGGTCCGGGCCCGGGCCTGGAAATGTCGGCCCGTGCAGACCTCTAGTTCCTGCTGTTGAGCAGATGTTTTGAGAAATGCCTTAAAAGGAGACTGCTAGAAGTCACTAAAAAAATGGGTTAAATGCATGGATTATCTAGACAAGTCCTTTCATAATCTATACATAAACATATCCGTGTAAGTGACTATTCCAGGAAAATGTCTTTTAAAAAGCAGGCGAAGTCATTTATCAATCGCCAAGGAAATTATTATTTATGCTCTTAATGCTCTAGTTAAATCTTACATTGAAACACTTCATCAAAAAAGTGCAGCTGCGAAAAAAAAAAAGGTCATAATTATAAATAATTAGTAATATCTCTGCTAATAATGAACCTAAATGCATAAAATTAGTATCGATGGAAAGCTTATTTTACGAGGAATCGATACATATTACATACAAAGCAATCGGTGCACGTTAAGTATGAAAATTTTCAATAATAAGACGAAACAGGAAAGATTCATAGAAATTGCAATTGAAAAAATCATTTGTAACCGTTAAAATTATACAACAAATTTTCGACACATATAAATACTGGAAACAAGGCATGTTATTTTAGGAAAGGCCGGTGCGTTGACTTCAGAGATTGTTTCGAATCTTCAACACGCCCGCCTTTCACCTTTTACGTTCTTCAAGCTTTAAATATTTTTAAAGAATTTTCTACAAGGGCCAATGAATTGTAAATCAGTATAAGAGGATTTAAACGGCGTAAAGTAATAGGATTTAGACAAACATTTTCTTTTAATGGAAGTTATTTTTTTATAAATGACCATAATTTTAAAGCATTATTTGCGATAAGTTGGGAATTTTCGCTAACGCAGGGGCGAAGAAGTAGTGAGTTGCAATTAAAAAAAATATATACATAAGCAGGATATAAATTATTATTATTTTTTTTTTAAAGTTTAAAAAGGATTTTTTTTATAAATATCTAAGGCAATCGAATAGCGTTTCTCATTCCTCTATAAGTATAGACAATAAAACTTGAAACTGCCTCTAACAGAAGCCTGCTTTAAACAGAAGTTTCATGGTTTCGGAGATAAGAATGCCGGACAATTAAATAGTAAAACCTGTGAAATTTGAATCGCTATGGAGCGAAAAAAATTTGTTTAGACCTATTTCCGTTTTAGCAGGTATTCATTTTATCAGGTCCATTAAAAAAAAAAAAAAGCACAAGTATGGGGTTTTTTTCTATGTTTAAAAAATGATTTATACGAACACGAAATTCAATCGAATACAGTTTTTCATTCCTCTATAAGTTCATAGGTCTGAAGGGATCTACATTATACCAACAGAATATCATATTAACCCTTAGTTTTCACAATTGGGGAAACCATATTGGTATTTAATACTAAAATTCAATAGATAATTTTAAAATTAAAATTTCAAATTTTTTTCAACGAATATAGGTCTCAAGGTGTCATCCATTAATAATTTGAGTAATAATTTAACCCTCTGCAGCCGGTTTAAACCTTTAAAATTAATTATTTTAATTCTCATAGAATTTTTTGTGTTGAATTTTTTGACAAAACCTCAAATATCTCGCTTCTTATGGGCCGTAGCGGCTAAAAAATTTGTCCGAAATTAGCTCTGCGGCGTCTAAGGAAACTTTTCCCCCCGCATCTTTTGGCACCCTCCGTTTTATTTTATCGTCCATAGGGGACCCGGAATGGGGGGGGGGGGCGGAATGGGGTAGCTTTTTACAATTACATGTATTTGAGACAGTTTATCACCCGAACGTCTCAAAATTTATAACTTAAATATATCTTGACCTTTTTTAATAGCTGCAGTCTGGTTTCACCCCCCCCCCCCCAATTTATAAATTTTCTAACTTTTTTTCTATTCAAGCTATGACAATGCAACAACTTCTATTTACCATTTCATAAGTTCATTGGCTTGTCCCACCCAAAAATTTTTACCTACTTATATTTATCTCTTATAATCTATAACTTTTTCATCTTCTGAAATTTTTAACCTTTCATTAGGTTGTTGTATATCATTTTAAAGGTAATTACAAGCTGAATTTGTCCCAACTAATTTTCTAGAGTTTCTTTATCTTCCTCTTCCTTTCACTTTAATGAAAGAACTTCTATTCGCCTTGGACAAAGACATACATTTGGTCCCACCTCAAGATTCTCATATAACCTTTAATTCTAAACATCTTATAACTATTTGAACTTTTTTGTAAAATGAGCTAGAGAGTTGAGAGAATTATTAAATGCATTGTGTGTACAGTTCACTAGGCAGTTTCACCAATCTATTTTCAAGTTCAACTACCTCTTTCTCCTTTTAAACTACTAATTTTAATACGTTAATAAGTAAATTACGTATGGTTTAGGGTCTTTACAGCTGAAGTGCGGCGAGGACTTTGGTTCCCTGTGTAAGTTTTAACAGGGGCGCGCCGACCTATTTTGCAATGTGTGCGGCGCACACAGGCGCCAGGATTGTAAAGGCGCCAATTCAAGCGAGGAAAAAATATTTAAAAATGCATATTTTTTAATTTTATTAAAATTATTCTTCAAATTTTAATGATATTTTATAGATTTATCTCATATAAATAAATTACTTAGAATTACTTAAATGTTATTAATCTTTAAAAGAATGTGATACATTAATCAATTAAATTCAGAGCATAATTAACTTGAAATTTAAATTGAAGCATTACAAAAAACTTGAGCATTTGTTAGCATTCCATCCAATTTTAGATCTATTTTTAACTGTTTTATTGAAAAAAAAAATTGCGCGGCAAAAAATATACTTGAAAAAGAAGAATTTTAGTTTCAAGTTTTCATGCATTTTATGTCCCATGTTTAAATAGTAGTCTAAACTTGATAGTCAATGACTTTATGAATGTTAATCACGAAGCATGAAACTACAGTCATTTAGGGTAACTTTGAACCATGGGGTGTAACTTTGTGCCACCTCCTATTTTTCAATATTTTTTACTCCAAAAGACCAAATAAACTCCAGAACTGTGCTCTGTTGGCAAGGTTCTAAATTGGGATTTCTAATCTTTATTTTAGAAAATAAATTAGCAACATTATCCGCAATTAACTGCATCATCTAACTATTTTTGTGAAGCACTGTTTTCAAGTTAATTTTGAATGCTGTTTTGAAGTTTTTGTAATCCAATTAAATTTTCATAGTAAGTTACAATATACTCATTTATAAGACATATTATTGCCTAAATGTTGTAAATGTGTTAATATTTTGTGATTATTTATTTATTAATAGTTAATAAAATGTAAATTAAGAAGGTACTAACATTTTAGCACATTTTCAGGGTAACTTTGAGCCGGCTCAAAGTTATACTGATGTTTATAATTTACTGATTATCGGCGCTACTGTCAAAAATTTCCCATATTTGGACGTATAATTTATATAAATGCCGAAAGTATGCATTAGATATAACATGTAAATATTTTCACAAATATGTAAAATACGTAATTTTCATGTAAAGGCGCTTTTCTGGGCGGAGCTACTCAAATTTGACATTTCATACATTCCACATTTTTTTTTTTTTTCTTGTTTGAATAATACTACTAGTATGTATTACTGTAACTATGTATATATTATTGAGTTAAAACATTGAAAATTGTTTTTCACTGCATTTTTATGTTTTATATGAACAATAAACAGGTTTTTTTTTTTTTTTTTTTGAATATTCATGGTTCTCTTCTTCCAATTTTCTTATGCATAATATTTGTTGTAATATCATAAATTATACAAATCTTGTGATGTTGGGAAATGTAAATTCGGAGTCTTTACATATCTGAAAACATTTTTGGGGGTTTACAGTTGTCCTAACTATAATACTTTTTTAATAATGAATTATTTTAGAAAATATTTATCATATGGTGCAAAGTTACCCTAAATGGCTGCGTAACTTTGAACCAGGTTAAAATTCATTTTTTATTGCTTTTATCCTTATTATTCCTTAATTTTTGATAGTCAAACAATAATTTAGGATCATTTCTTCTCTTTTATGCACCTAGTTGCAGCAATATTTTTAAAATAAGAGTGTGGTATATGAAAATAGAGAAAATGCGGATCAAAGTTACCGAATGACTGTACTGATTTTTACTATTGCATGCAAAATATTCTTTTTCTTTTCTGTTTATCAGCGGAATATTTTAACTACTCATTTAGCTGTAAATCAGCTTGAAGCCACTTTATGAAATTTGAAATATAGTTTTCGATATTTTGGGTTTTTTTTTTTATAAACGGCATAAATTGTTTTATTTTCTAACCTTTGTACTCTCCATTTATGTATTTTTTCTTTGAGATATTCGTTTAATAATTTCTTTATATATATAAGCTTATAATTAATATATTTTGTAATATTTCATTTCTACACGCTGATAAGTTTTTATAAAACGATAGTTTTTCGGGGCGGGACATAGGGCGCAAGTGAAGTTTTGCACACAGGCGCCGAACACCACTGGCGCGCCGCTGAGTTTTAATAAGTTTTTCTGTGCAAGTTGTTGTATAAGTATTTATTAAAACAAAAACTACAGTTATCCCCCATCAGCCAATTAAATAAATTGCGAATCTGGTCACAATGAGTGATTAATTCTTTGTTCTCCCCTTTTTCTTTTTGAACTAATTATGAACATTACAATCTACCAAAACTTAGAAGGATTTGGCGAGAAATAACGCAGCGCGCCGAGGGCGCTAAAATTTCCAGCGGGGTTTCCAAGTTTCCATGATTACAGTAATCCATTTGTTTGCAGCGGTCACTGAGCTCGAGCTCAGACGCTCAGGTTATAGTAGTTTTTTTTTTGGTGCGTGCACGTGTGGGTGAGCTCTGCGCTTCCAAGTGGGGGGCGTAAACCAACGTGGCGGCCGGTGTACTATTCTTGTGTGTTTTCCTTTTTTACTTTTTACAGTGGTGTGATACCGCTGGTGCATTTTAGTTATTATATTTGTGTCTGCAACTGGGGTAAGCGTATTTAGTTATATTTTTGTTTTGATTTTAGGGCTGTAATTGGAGTTCTTCCCCGGTTTTGTTTGTGTTGTGTAGTGTAGCAGGTCTACCTACAGTTATGAGTAATACTATTGTTAAAGTGATTCCTGACTCAGGGCCAGAATTTATTAATGCAGTTATAAATGATGTTGCTATTTCGAGCTCTGAAATGCAGAATTTCATATTAAATAATGTTTCTGAGCCAGGTTCCGGAAATGAGAGTGTGAATATGGATATGACTGAAGCTGTAGTTCTCAATTTGTTGAAAATAACCCTTTATTTGCTCGTTCCTCTGCTGCTGTTGAAGATTTGTTGATAAAGGCGGCTGGTAATGGAGGCAGGAACTTTAACATATTTTTAACTAGCACAGAGTCAGCTGCAATCCCAAAACGTAACCCTCGGGATGTTCAAATCGAAATACGGTCTAAAGTACAGAATTCTGAGAAAATTGACAACGTGAAATTCACTCGAGCTGGATGTTTAATTTTTTCTACCAAGGACGTCTCGTGCGCCAGAAATATTTGTAAAATATCTTCTTTTCTTGGAGTTCAGGTTTCTTCCAGAGTGCTATGGGAAAATATCTCAAACAGATTCTTGTTATTCAATATCCCAGTCGATATTCCACTAGCAGATATCGCTCGGGAGATAGAGGAGTCAAACAGTTTACACATCTTAGAAGTGCGTCGTTTTATGAAGAAGGACAGCAAAAATGAAACGTCCCCGGTGCTTTTTACAACTTTGGGTATTTCCCTCCCACCTGAAATTAAAACATGGTTTTCCGTCCAGCGCATACGGCAATTCATTGACCGGCCACGCCAATGCTCAAAATGCTTTAAGTTTAACCATAATACTACTCGTTGCGATTCAGAACAACTGTGTGCTACCTGTGGTATTCACCATGATGGTCCATGCACTGCCCCTCTTTCGTGTGCCAACTGCGGTGCGGAGCACAGATCGGATTTTAATCAGTGTCCGGTTCGTCTTAAAGAAGTTGAGCTTCTACGATTTAAATGCCAGAACTTCTTATCTTTCATAGATGCTCGGCGGCAATTCTCTCCTAAATCTGAAGTTAAGTCCTATGCCAAAATAGCTAGTGTCCAGAAAACAGAGGTGGATGAATTTCAAAAAATCATTGAAGTCCGCACCAACGCCATGCTGAAAATTATAGTTGAACTTTTTACCAAACAATCAGAGAAAGTGATTGAAGCTATCACGGATATGAGCAATATGCTCGTAAGTTGCATGGCAAAGTGGAACGATTTCTCACCTGAAAGACGAAAAAAACACAATCACGGCAGCGGCTCTCAGATGAGGTAGCGTTTGCCTTTTGGACTATGTCCTTGTTCTTGTTTTGTTGCTGGCGATTGCAAGTTGCAATTTGCGAAAAAAAAAAAAAAAAAAAAATGTTTTTGGGAGGTTTATTGTGTACTTTTCTGTTAGTTTTTGCTAGGGGCAGTCGCCTTATTTGGTCTTGGTGGTTGTACTTTAGAGTACAGCTGTTTTTTGGTTTGTGGCCCTATGGGTATTAAAATTGTTCAGTGGAATTGCAGGAGTATATTGAACAAAGACCCCTGGCTCAAGTGTCCTCTGTTCGCCTCTGCGGATATTTTGGTTCTCCAAGAGACTTTTTTATCTTCAGACAAGTCCCTGGTTATCCCGGGTAAAGTTGTGTATCGTTTGGATAGGGTGGACCGCCCGGGTGGTGGTCTTGCCATTGCGGTGAACTCCGCGTGGTCTTCTCAGCAGCTGAACCTCGCAAACTACAGTTGGGCCAATGAAGTGATGGGTATTCAGGTTTTCTTGAACTCGGGGCTGCTCAATATTGTTAATATTTATTCCTCGTCGGGTCTGGTGGTGTCTGACCTTGATGAAATCTGTCGCTCCTTGTCTGGTAGTTCTTTCATTTTGGGTGACTTTAATCTTCACCATTCGATGTGGGGTTCCCCGGTGTCGTCCCGGGCCAGTGAGCACTTTGTTGAATGGATCTCGGACAGTCCATTTTGTTTAATGAATACTACTGAGCACACGCACATGGCCCCCAATGGCTCCTCGTCTCTAATAGATTTGTCGTTCTGTTCTCCGGACCTTTATGCTTGTTCCACGCTGTCTGTGGTTGAGGATTTGTATGATAGTGATCATTTCCCGATTGCTATCTCGGTTGACCTTCGGTCGCCGCCTCTTCCTTGTTACACTCTTTATAACTGGTCGCTGATCTGCCGGGAAATCAATAACAACCTTCACTCTCTTTCTGAAATTGATTATGATGCCTTCCAGTCGATGGTTCATAGTGCTATGTCTAAGTTCAGCTTTGTTCGTCCTGGTCCGTCGAAGTCACTCCCGGTCTGGTGGTCTACCAGGTGTAGTAACCTCAGCAAGCAGAAGAAGTTTTTGTTGAAGCGGGCCCGTCTGCTGGTTTCAAGTGATTATTGGATTAAGTACAAGAGGACGTCGGCTAAGCTTCGTCAGGTTGTCAAAGAGTCTAAGCGGCGGTTCTGGGATAAGATGTGCAGCGATGCAGGGGACCCTCGTCTCCTGTATAAAGTCTTTCAAAAAATTAAAAATCGCTCAAGTTCCCCTGCTAGCTCCCATTTTCTCCTACAGGGGGCTGACTCGTCTGGTGCAGATGCGGTATCTCAGGCTGAAATCTTGGCCGACCACTTCAGTGCGGACTGCGATCATGAGCCAATTCCTCTCACATATGGGGAAGAAGGCAGCTCCTCTCTCAACGGCCTTTTCACGTTACCGGAATTGAAAGATGCCATCCACCGCACAAAAACCTCCACCCCTGGGGAAGACAAGATAAGTGCTGCGCTTTTTAAAGGCTTAGATGACCTCGCGCTCGATCGTCTGCTGCAGCTCTTCAATGAAAGTTGGACTTCTGGTGACATTCCGTCGAGTTGGACTTCAGCTGTGATTCTGCCGATACCTAAACCTGGGAAACCAAAAACACATGCCTCCTCGTATCGCCCTATTGCCTTGACTTCGGTCATGTGCAAAATCTGCGAGAGGATGATCTCAAAGCGGATTACTCGTCTCCTCCTTGAAAATAAGATCCTTCATAGTAGACATCTGGGGTTCCAACCATTTCGTGATAGCCATACGGCGCTGGCGATGTTGCATCTCGATATTCAACAGGCTAGGAGGGAGAAGAAGTATATCTTGGGGGTTGCCCTTGACCTTCAGGCAGCATACGATTCGGTCTATACCGACGGGTTAATTTACAAGTGTGCTCAGATCGGCATATCTGGCCGTATGCTTCGCTGGCTCCACCGCTTTTTATCCGACAGATCCATTAAAGTAGCTTGGAGAGGTGTCACTTCGTCTACCCGGATCCTTCGTAGAGGGGTTCCTCAAGGGGCAGTGTTAAGCCCTACTCTGTTTACAATCTTTATGGCGGACTTTTTTGAAATTTTGGAGGGCCTCGGCATCAAATTTTTAATCTATGCAGATGACATCTTTGTCTACTGTGATTGTGCCTCTTTGGAGTCCTGCTGACTAATTTGCAAGAAGCCTTAAGGCTGATCATGCAGTGGTGTAACTACTGGAAGTTATCTATAAGACCGGATAAGTGTCAGGCTATCAACCTCTCGAGAAGATTAGGGGATTGTGATTCTCATTTCAGTGTCAATGGAGGAATCATCGAGTGGTGCTCAGAAATTAAGTTTCTTGGGTTCTATGTGGCTCAACGGGGCGGCTTCCGTAAACATGCGGAATACCTCAGGAAGAAACTGTTCTCAAGAATAAACATTTTAAAGTCTTTGGCTCAGAAAAGGTATGGTGCAAGGTCATTCCACCTGCTCACCTTGGTTTCGGCATCCATTCGTAGTATCATGGAGTACGGTGCTGCTGTTCTTAATTTAGCCTGTCCTTCATTTTTCCAAAAACTGGAGGTTCTTCAGACGAGCGCCCTTAGGGTGGCGCTGGGCCTGCCGAAGTGGACCCCTAACCTTGTATTAAGAAAACACGCCGATGATTTCCCTATTATCGAAAGGATTGGTATTTTGGCTTTTGGATTCTGGATCAAGCACCTGGCCTTGGGTAGTTGGTCTCCTCTGTTCGAGGCACGGGATGCGAGTCTGGCATCGATCACTGCTAATATCTCTTGTGTTTCTGATACTCTTAATGAGTTGAATTGCCGTCCAGATCACCTTCTATGCTTTCAAATCCCGCTGCCTATGAATGTGAATGCGATTCATATTGTTACTTCGGGTCTTTCTTTTCAGAGTAAGAATATGGCTGCTCCCATGTTGGCTCCCTTGTTTTCGGAATTTATCGAGAATTTCTCTGGCTCTTGGGAAATTATTGCCACTGATGCATCTAAGACAACTTCGATCACTGGGATAGCAGGCTGTTCGGCTATTGGTCATTTTGGGTACCGGGTTTCCCAGGTGAATTCGATTTTCACTGCGGAGGCTCTTGCTGTTGGCATGGCTATCGATGAGTTAGTCTCTTTGTCTCGTCCGGTCTTGATTCTCTCGGATAGCTTGTCTGTCCTCTCTGCTCTTCAGTCGATCTCTCTAAAGCTACGTTCTGACTTGTATTTTGCCTCCTTCTCTAGTATTCTTGGAAAATCTTTTATTCTGAAATCATTTGCGGTTTATTCACAAAAGAATGAGGGGAATCAACAATGGGTCAAGAGATAAGGAGCTCGACTCTACTTGAAGGAAAGGTTCCTCTTTTGCCGGACATCAGTCCCTTTCCTGCTAAAGTCGTTAAAAATCAAAGACACCGAAAAGCCACAAAAAACGAAGCCGACACTGAAATCAGTTAGAAGGATAGTGGGTATGCAGCCTTAAGTCTCCTAAGGTCATCATCTGGCTGCATAATAAAATCATGAGGGTGTCGTCTCTCTCTCCTTCTATTCATCTGTACTGGGTTCCGGGTCACCGGGGGATCCCCCTTAATGAAAAGGCTGACTTTCTTGCAAGAAGTGTAAGTGATTCTGACATTTTGATTGATTGGATCGCTCCGGAGGATTTAATCTATGCCTATAAGATGAAGGTCAAGCAACGGTTTGGTCGCTAATTTACAAACCCTCAAGCTTTGGACACCCTTGGCGAAAGGGAAATGTAGCCAAATAATTTGGCGAGAAGAGATCAGTGCGCGCTGGAATGGAGTGAGAATTTGAGAATGAATCAATGAATTGACCAGAGTTTTGAATCCTGAATGTGAAAGAAAACGGGGATTTTGTTGCAATGTGGTATTTTCAGCAATAAATACTTCTCGGAATGGTATGTATTTTATTAATGTTAAACATATTATTGAATATAACTTTTCCCAATTTATACCGATTTTTTTTTTTAAATAATCTACTACTTTTTAAAGTTATTTTATTTTTACGATACTTGCTGCGAGTTGATTTAAGTCTAACATGTCAAGTGTTTTCAAAATGCTAAAAAATTATTTGAATTGTAAAATCCAGTTCGAATTTTTCTGTAATCAAATATTACAAAATATACATCAAGCTGTTAAAATTTTTAAACATACAAATACAATTTTTATTTTAGTTTATAATTTAAAAAGATATAAAAAAGATTGTATTCGAATTACAATTCGTTACATCTTTTATCTGTAGTAGTTATGTAATTAACATTTAAAATTAAAAAACTATCTACAGCCTTCTCCGATTCCCTGTCCTTTAAAACAAAATCTGTTGCACATCTGCATACTAAAAAGATTGATGCAAAGTATCCCTAGATTGTGTTTTTATAAATTATCCAGTTTGTGTATGCATGACTTGTTTATATAAATTGTAAGTCTTCAATTTGTATATGATGATTTGTTTGGAACAGATGTCTTATCCCGGGGTCTGCCATCTTGGATTTTTTTCTTGGTGTGAATTAAAAATTGTTTTTCAATTAATAGTTATAATTATTATATTCCAATTTTTTCAATATTATATTAATCTATCAACAATATTTAACCATTGGTGACGTTTACTACTTGGCAAAAAAGGAGTTTTCATGCAAGAAAAAAATCCAGGATGGCAGGCCCCAGGTTAATAAGACATCTAAGCCATTTGTTTTTATTATTTTGTTAATTTTAAAACCAATTTTTTTCTAGATCAAAATTATGGACTTTAGACGAGTTGTTGTTGACTGTGATATTCAGCCAGTTGAAAGCATTCAAATGGCTTGAAATGCAATTGCTTTTCTTGCCTTTAAATGTCTTTTTGCTAGCTCTTAGGCGACCATGTGGATGTCTTAGTTGACCATTCTACAGAAAGCTGTTTTGAGGATGATACAAACTTTTAAGTCAAAGTTTTCTTTAAGTAAATCAGGTCCAGCTAAATATTTTTTCGTACGTATCCTTTCATTTTAAACTTTGTGGTAAGTACTCAATTGTTATAATTAAATATAAAAAAATAACCTACGACAGACGTCTTACTTAAACTTTTGCATCTTAATCTTTTATGATTTGAGTATATTACATTGGCTGTTTTTGTTTTCTTCATTTAATATTAGTACTTACTGCACATTATGTATTTACAGTTCCTAAAATTATGAAATTTAATCCCAAAGTGTAAATGAATTTTGAAATGCATAATCTAATACATTGCATTCAAGCTAATTATCTTAAGATCGAATTTTATAACATTCTAGTTTGTTAAAATAAAAATAATAAAACTTTGCAAAAATCACCATAAAATAAAAACAATACATAGAACGCGTTTCGAGCTAAAAATATTAACAGCTCGTCATAAACTAAAGTAAAACACGTGTCTGTAAGGGGACAAGGACTTTAGCTGATGACGAGCTGTTAATATTTTTAGCTTGAAACGCATCCTATGTATTTTTTTTTTTATGGTAATTTTTTACAAAGTTTTTTATTTTAATTGTTACATATCGCCAGTTTTCGGTGCTGTTTCGCTGTATTCTATTTTGTTCTGGTAAAAATTCCTTTTTTATTGCTCTTTGATTATCTATCTCAGGTATTGTTACTTATCTGAATTTTTGGTGTTTTTCAAGATGGCCACCAGTTTGTTGTCTTAATCTTTGAATCAGTGTTTTATGTATTTTAAAAAAAAAAAATACCTTTTGATATTGGTAGGATAGTCTATTATTTTATAATTAATAAAGTATATTTTAAAGTGATTATATGTTTTCAAATATTTGATTACTTCAGTTTTAAAACTGCAGGCATTAGTGTGCCAAATGAAAAACAATATCTTCTTCAAAGCTGTTAACTTGACTAGTCTTTGTATATGAATTTAAAAGCACATCAGTGTGTTATAGTCTATGAAAATATATTATAAGCATTCCTTTTAAAATAGTTTAATAATTGTTTCCTCTGCACCTCAAGAATATTACTATAGTTATTTTAAATAGGTTTTCACAGCTTCAGTTTTAACAACTAAACTAAAGGAAGCCATATTTGTTTTTTCTTAGTGTAAACAAAAATTTAAATATCTTGTATTGAAAAGCTCTTATAATTAACATAAGTATTTTTATTATTTCTCATTAATATTATTTGTATATTCTATTCAGTTATAAATATTTTTGGGTTAAGAATTGTTTTTATTTAAGCATTATTAGGTCTTACTATAGTTATTTTAAATGGGTTTTCATAGCTGCAGTTAGCAAGTAAACTATAGGAAGCCATATTTGTTTTTTCTTAGTGTAAACAAAATTTTTGAACTGGAAATTTAAATATCTTGTGTACTATATTGTAATGAAAAGTTCATATAATTAACAAGTATTTTTGTTATTTCTCAAGAATGTTATTTGTATATTCTATTCAGTTATAAAAATTTTTGGCTTAAGTATTGTTTTTATTTAAGCATTATTAGGCCTAACTTTATCTTCATAAAGATAAGTCTTCATATTCTTTTGAGAAACTCATTTTTATGTTACTTCTCATTGTTAAATTTTTTAAGTAACATAAATCTTCATTCACTGTTTGTTTTCCTGAAATATTGAAAATGCATAAATGGTCTCCTTACTGTTTATCATACTATAAACAATAAATATAACCCTTTTTTACATTAAAAAATAAAATATATTTTCTGCATGATGTACTAAATTATATGTTGCAGTTCACTTGAAAGAAATCTTTTTATTTTTGACAAGTTTATTTATTTTTTTGTATATATATATATATTAAGTTTAAAATAATTTAATCGATAAAATGGTTTCTGCTTAATCCTTTATTGTTTCCTTTTTTTATTTTGCTTGCTTTCCATATCAAATATAGAAAATTATGTTTGCTTGTATGACAGACAACTTATTTAGAAATATATTCTTAAATTTTATTTTTAATATTTTAATTATTTGAAATAATTAAAGTACATATGTACAATCCTTCTCTCTCCTTCCAATAAATTGATCTTATAGCTTTTAAATGTATAATGCATTACAACAAATTACAAGAGAATTTAAGCTTGTACAGTTCTTCAGTGTCTTTTTCCTAATTATATTATGTACAAATTTGCCATTCATTTCTACTATTAAAAAATACTGCGTTGCAGAAAAATTTTGCTGTTTTTGAGGCTTGTCGTAGCAGAAAGCTTACAAAAATTTTGCCACTGGGCTATGCATTATGTGTAAGAATCGACTGAAACTGAATTTCGATAAGCTTCCTATTTTTGTCCAAAAACGAAAACATAATTTTTTTAAAGGTATTAATGCATACATAAATATATGAAAATATGAATTACCGTATATACTCGCGTATAAGTCGAGGAATTTCTGACAATTTTCGGTGGGCAAATTTGGGGGGTCGACTTATACGCGAGTCAGTTAAAAAAGCAAAAACAAAAACTTCGAATACTGCAAAATTATGCCTTTATATGTGTATGAATAAAAAAATAATATATAAAATATACAAATAATAATAATTTATCATTTAAAAATTTTTCAATGATATGTTTTTGTTTACTTACTACCTTTTTGCATTGGCAAGTGAAATCTTTAGTTTGATTATGTGCAAAATTGAAGTAAAAAGTTTGGGGGTCGACTTATACGCGGGTTTTTTATTTTTTCCAGAATTTGCATTGGAAAGTTAGGGGGTCGACTTATACGCGAGTATATACGGCAATTATATGTGTGGTCCGAGTTGGCTCTGTGTGCCTTTGACCTAAACTTTTTATTTTCATATAAAATAAAATGTAATTCATCTACATTACACATATGATTTTCTAATGATATGAATTTCATGTAATTAAAAAATGTTTTAGATATGCATACTTCAATGTATCTTTTATTATGTAAATGATCATTTGTTATCAGTGACCCGGAGCCGAACAATTTTTGATGTTCCAGCTCCAGCTCTGCTCCTAGAGAAAATACTGTGGCTCCAACTCGGCTCCGACTTCACGCTTTTGAGTTACATATTTAATTTACACCTTTAATTTTTTGCTCACAAATACTTTCTACCTTATTAAAGATCTGACAAAAAGCATTTTTCTTCTCATCAAACTTCAAATGCTTGTTTAGAAAGTATGACATCTTTTAGCTTTTGCTTTTAAAATAAAAAGTTTGGTGGAATTTTAAACACAAAAATCTTAAATTTCTTCTACACTTTTCAAACAGCTAAAAATGTACAATTACACATGTAAACAACAGATGGCCATATTTGTTTTCGAATAGTGTTGTCACTTAGTTCAAGTAGAAAGTAGAAGTAAAGTAGTGTTACCATATTTTGAGAAGGTTTCCTTCTCTAATAATAATAATAATAAAAACCTAAAAAATGATATAATTAAAATACTGAATAATGATGTAATTAAAATATTTTAAGCCTAGAAATTTAAAAGACTGAAAAAAAAAAGATTTAAAAGAATATTAAAAACTAAAGGAGCCCTGGAGCTGGGGAAAATTTAGAGCTCCAGCTCCAGAGCGCTCCGGCTCCAGCTCCCTGTTTGTTATACTAGGACTTTCTCAAAGAGTATTGGAAAAACTTCTGTGGTTTCAAACTAAAAATGTTCTGTTACTGTTAAGTCTGCAGCTTTTAATGAGCACATGAAAAGCACCTTCAAAGTTTAGTCATATATGCATCGCTTGCTTTGTAATTTGTATTCATGTCTCGAGTCAGTCATGACTGATAAACAGTGAAGTTTATAGCAATGAATAAAGAATGCCTCATTTGAGCCATTACAGCCCAAATCATTAAGTAATGTTGAAAATTTCTGAAGGAAGAAATGAGATTTTTGGAATACTAATAGTTTCGGTTCAGCAGCATTTTTGGAGAAAGTCAGATGTTTGAATGAAAATTAATTTTCAGTTGATCTCTAATTATGTGTTTACAGTTCCTTAAATAAGAAAACTTTTTCCTATAATGTAATTCAATTTTGAAATGTATATTCTTATAAATTTAATTAAAGTAGACTAATTATGTTAATATCTAATTTTACAATCTTTTTTTTTTTCTACTGGTATAAATTTCTTTTCTCATGATTTTTGTCTCAAATTATCTGAGCTATTGTTATTCATTTGAATTTTTGGTGTTTCTGAAAATGATTATCGGTTGTTTTAATCTTTAAATTGGTGTTTACATTTGACATTTTTCAAAGGGCACTGCATGCTGCTCTTTTTAGATATGGAGAAGGCACCCGACCCTTTTCCCAGTATCTGCTTTGCACTATTTTTTCCCTTCCCATGTGGACTTTAGAAACCGGAGTTCCCACTTTCTATTTGAAAACTGCCCCTGCCCAGAATAGCATGCATTTCCTAAATTCATCAGGATTTCTCTCTTTAAGGCTATGCTTTCATTACAACACAAATTTAAATTAATGGAAGATGTTAACATTTTGGTCCTGCCGTTTTCCTATTGTATTTAATGCTAAATTATCCTTTTATAGCGAATCTTCGCAATGTTAAGAAACAGCTATAGCAAAATTTTCTCCAGTTAACCACTGAATTTTTTTTTCTAACTTTTCCGCAGTTATGAAAATAGGACTTTGACTCTAATTTAATAAAAAAAATGCATGCCAGCCAGTGAAACACGGTGCAAATCAGCGATAAGTCTGATTATTAAAGGGTAGAAACAACTGCATTCTTTCCGTTTAATGATACAGTTTGCAGGTGTGATCCAGTCCACTCGTCAGTCAATTCCCTCATAAAGTGAATATCCTTTATTTGTTTGCCTATATATTATTATTTTGATTCCGTTTTATAAATAAAAATGTTCACAGATAATTTAAAAATGAGTATAATTTTTTTTTTAAGTTTAGCCAATTGATATTTTTAATGTTCCTTATTTAAAACCAGATACAGAAGATATTTTCTGAATCCAGTCCGTTCACTTTTTTTTTTTTTTTTTCATGAACAGGGAGGCTGTGCATGTAATCTCTGTGGATATATCTTAATACATTGGTTATAATTATGTCCCAGACACTGAAAAAAATCTTGATAGCTTTATAAATGATGTTTATTCATTTAGAGGTCTACACAGGCTGGATTACCAGACCCAGCCCGGCCCAAGCGAAAGCTGCCCTGGTATGATGTAAAAATTAAAAGTTCAGTCCGGTCCTGGCCCATGCAAAAAAAAAAATTAAATCAGACGCGACTCAATTTCTACAAAAAATTCCAATTTTTCTTAACATACAATAAGGGATGGGTTTTTGACATGACAAGCAACAAAAACTGGTTTAAACTGTCAAAAACCGCCAAATACATGTAACACACTAAAACATTTTAACAACAATAGGTAAACATTAAATAAGTCAATGATTTATGCGATCTTTTATTTAAATTTATTGTAATTTAATAATTAAAAAAAAGTTATTAATTGCTATAAAATATTTTTATTTTTTGGAATTTTCAATCAGAAGAAAATCATTTTGTACAATTAAATAATCTGGGTAAATTTTACCCCGCAGCATGCTGTAGTACACAATGTGTTTAGCACATTTATTTACACCCAGATGATTTCTGAGTTTAGAGTGTATGAAGCGTTAGAAAACAGTCTGTCTCTTAATTGATGCTGAGCTAGTAGGACTTGATAGCAAAAGCATTGCTAGATGAGCAAGTTTTGAAGCAGGCTCAAAAAGCTATTGCATTTAATGATACCTTTCCACCAAGAAATGGGGTCTCCCTATAGCACTGAAATAAGAAGATGGGAAAGGAGATTCTTTAGCTTCATACACAATAGTATGGGTAAGCATCCATGAATTCTCTCTGTAGCGCGAGCGGAATCAACTGATAAATCAGTCAACCCTTGCCCCTGATGGTTGGGATACAAAATATAAGCCAAACAATAGTATCATGGTAAAAATTTCAATTGTGCACTTTTTCAATATGGGGCTTAAGGGAATTTTCTTTTAGAAGATCGAGCCAATTTTGTTCAGCTTTAAAATCAAAAACATATTTTTATATATTTAAAGAAAGCATGTTTTAAAAAGATTTTGACTTTAAGCTTTTTTTTTTATTGTTACTTCTCTTATTTTGTAAATGTTTAAGATTAATAATCCAATTTCAATTTTGAATGGAATGGTTATTGCCTAGACTAGAATAACATTGATGCACTGAAAGTTTATATACAAAAGTTTATATGGTTTTTGTTATATATACAAAAAAAATCTGCATTTTTTGAAGTTTTTTTCATATAAAAAAAAGTCTAGCTAATGCTTTAAGCTTTCAAAAGTAAGAGAAATTAAAACGATTTTAAGTAAGAGAATAAATGTACAGCTCAGGTGAGCTTAATGTCTACTTTAAAAAAAAAAAAAACACAATTTTACAAAAAATAAAAATTTTAGCCTGTTAAAAAGTTGCACTTAACAATAATACTTTACTATGTAGGTATTAATTATTGATATACAGTAATAGTGAATTTAAAATATTACACGTAATGTTGTCATGTGTGACATTTAATATGAATTTTTACAAATCAATTTTGTATTTCAGGTTTTTGACATGATGGTTTAAACCTGACATAAACTGACACACGTCAAAAACCTGCAACCCTGCATACAATTAAGATTGAGATTCTTTTAAAGAATACTGTACACATATTTATCGGAAAATTTTACAGCGTGTTTTAGATTATATGTGTTCACAAGACAGAAAATACACAATAGCAACAGCAATGTTAGACGCTTAGACATTCATGAGAAAATTAACGTAATTTAGAATAAAATAAAAAAAGGGGGTTAAAAACATCATAACTTTTGAAGCTGTATAGTAAAAAGTACATTCTTGAAAATATTTCTCTGTAATTAAGGCTCAAATACAAAGAAGCAACTTTCTGACACATTACTGAATTCATTTTTGTTCACTGTTCGGAAACACGTAAAATTGACAGGTGTTCTTATTCAGGAACTATGTAATCAAATAGCGTTTTCTATTTTTTGCCAAAATATTGTCAAAGATGGAGTTTTGAATCGAATTTCTGTACGTGATAGCATGGGAAAGGAGGAAAACCTGTTGTTATGTGACAAAAATCTCATTTTACTTGATAAGCAATTTATTTATTAAAAAAATGGAAATTGCTATTTGATTCCAAATCGCCTGAATAGTCAGGCCTGTCAGTTTTATAACTTTATAGTTAAAAATGCTGCCACTGAGCCCTGCAAAGTAAAGTTTGTGTGTAATGGAAAATGTGACTTTCTCCAAAATTACATGTCAGCCAGGATAATCACCATAACATTCCAGCAAAGTTTGAAATAAACTGCTACTGCCCCTATTAGTTTCACTAGATTTGGAAATAGGCTGTTGGGGGGGGGGGGACATACTTTTGCATTACATTTTTGACAATATCTAAAATTAAAACAAATATTTTTGAATACGGTGTTACAAGATCTTTCGAACAATACCCAACATGATACACACATGCCGAAAAAAAATAAAGTAACTTAGTTAGTCACACTATTTTTTTAAAAAATATTTGTGGATAGCTAAAAATCTATAAATATGTGAACACGATTAACTTATAATGGCTCCATTTTCTTTTTTTTAAGTATGGTACCCTAAAAAAATCAATGAAAAATAGATTTAAGAATTTAAAATGTTGTGATTGAGGAAGGGTGGCACAAAGAAGAGGAAACTAAAATTTCGAGAGGGGATTTAAATGACATTTATATCACAAGCGGTAATTACCGAAAGGAAGATTTAGGAAATTTTGAAGAATTCTTGCCCTTGTTGGGAATAAATTTCACTTACTAACCATAATTTCTGGAAGAAACGCCACATGTGAAATTTCCGCAGTAATCGCGAATGACATGCTGAACAGAAACATATTAATAAGCTGAATTAAAAAATTATAAAAATGAAATTATTAATTAGAAGTAAATAATTTATATATAAATACAAAATTCGAAATTATTAATATGATTTAAATAATATAAATACGAAAAACTACACCGAAATTGTGTAAAATCTGCAGCTTAAATTCTGGCATATGGCACGGATGATAAATTGCATCATTACCTTGGTATATCACGAATGATTCTGTAATAAAAAAAATTAATTACACTGAATTTTAGAAACCACAAGCATCGAAATATGAAATTATTAATTTGATATAAATAATATAAGTATGATATTCAAAATTGATAATTCATTATAAATAATATTTAAAAGAAAAAAAATCCCGTTGAAGTTGAGTAAACTTTTCTATACATTGAAGAGCGTCATGAGAACGATTGGGCGTTAGCAGTCTCAACTTTAACTCAAGTATCTTAAATAGCGTGTTCGAACGGGATAAAATGACATTTATTTTCCCCGTGCCATATATTAAAATTATTTACAAATAGATAATAAACATATTAATTTTAATATTTAGCGCTATGTACAAATAAAATAACGTTATCACATCCCATTTCGTCAATTGAATAAGATATGAAAATTCTCATTTTAATCATTTCTAAAAGAATCTGTAGATCGGGAATACAGACTTTTTTTTTTAAGGCGAGGGGGGGGGGGGAGATTAAAAAGAAACCTCACGCAATAATTCATCGAGATCCGGTAATTTTAAACGGAAAAGTTTTATAACTTTATAGTTAAAAATGCTGCCACTGAGCCCTGCAAAGTAAAGTTTGTGTGTAATGGAAAATGTGACTTTCTCCAAAATTACATGTCAGCCAGGATAATCACCATAACATTCCAGCAAAGTTTGAAATAAACTGCTACTGCCCCTATTAGTTTCACTAGATTTGGAAATAGGCTGTTGGGGGGGACATACTTTTGCATTACAATTTTGACAATATCTAAAATTAAAACAAATATTTTTGAATACGGTGTTACAAGATCTTTCCAACAATACCCAACATGATACACACATGCCGAAAAAAAATAAAGTAACTTAGTTAGTCACACTATTTTTTAAAAAAATATTTGTGGATAGCTAAAAATCTATAAATATGTGAACACGATTAACTTATAATGGCTCCATTTTCTTTTTTTTAAGTATGGTACCCTAAAAAAATCAATGAAAAATAGATCTAAGAATTTAAAATGTTGTGATTGAGGAAGGGTGGCACAAAGAAGAGGAAACTAAAATTTCGAGAGGGGATTTAAATGACATTTATATCACAAGCGGTAATTACCGAAAGGAAGATTTAGGAAATTTTGAAGAATTCTTTCCCTTGTTGGGAATAAATTTCACTTACTAACCATAATTTCTGGAAGAAACGCCACATGTGAAATTTCCGCAGTAATCGCGAATGACATGCTGAACAGAAACATATTAATAAGCTGAATTAAAAAATTATAAAAATGAAATTATTAATTAGAAGTAAATAATTTATATATAAATACAAAATTCGAAATTATTAATATGATTTAAATAATATAAATACGAAAAACTACACTGAAATTGCGTAAAATCTGCAGCTTAAATTCTGGCATATGGCACGGATGATAAATTGCATCATTACCTTGGTATATCACGAATGATTCTGCAATAAAAAAAATTAATTACACTGAATTTTAGAAACCACAAGCATCGAAATATGAAATTATTAATTTGATATAAATAATATAAGTATGATATTCAAAATTGATAATTCATTATAAATAATATTTAAAAGAAAAAAAATCCCGTTGAAGTTGAGTAAACTTTTCTATACATTGAAGAGCGTCATGAGAACGATTGGGCGTTAGCAGTCTCAACTTTAACTCAAGTATCTGAAATAGCGTGTTCGAACGGGATAAAATGACATTTATTTTCCCCGTGCCATATATTAAAATTATTTACAAATAGATAATAAACATATTAATTTTAATATTTAGCGCTATGTACAAATAAAATAACGTTATCACATCCCATTTCGTCAATTGAATAAGATATGAAAATTCTCATTTTAATCATTTCTAAAAGAATCTGTAGATCGGGAATACAGACTTTTTTTTTAAGGGGAGGGGGGGGGGGAGATTAAAAAGAAACCTCACACAATAATTCATCGAGATTCGGTAATTTTAAACGGAAAAGCATAGAATCTGCTGGCATATCTATCAAAGTGATTTGAAATCAAATACGTTTTTCCATTTTCGATAAATGTATTATATCTTAAGTTATAAACGATGGCTATTTGATGATGACCTTCCGTGAGCTGTCTTATCTGGAAATTCTGTTCAAAAAATCAACTTTCAGCATTTTCTAAATGTTTTTCCCTTATCAAAAACTGAAAAATGCTATTAGATTTCGTTAAGTATTAATAAATGCACCAATAGTTTTTATACAATTGAAATTAAAAGTGACTTATAGTGAATACAGCCGTTATTTATGTGTGTATGCGTGTTTTATAATAAAGTTCTCAAAAACAAATCAAAACTTTTTATTTAATTCCAATCAATCTGCAAGAAATTTCATGATGACCTACTTTTATTATTTCTTTGCACGTGGAGCGATAAGGATTATAAACATTATATAATTCATGCTAATCACTACAAAAAGATATCACGTGTGATCCTAAAGCTTTTTTCTCCCTTCTTCTATCACTCTGTTTGGAACAGTTTAGCTGTCACAATCTCAAAGAAATAAATATAGATTTCAATTAGAAGATTTTGCTTTAAAAGCATTTATACATGAAATGATTACCAAGGAAAAAAAAAAAAAAAAATACTTACCATCACTGTGCTGTTTCTTAAATACAAGATATTTTAACAATGCAATTGAATCTGTTTTATTTTATGGTCGTTTCTAAGAATATTTGACATTATTGTAGATATTTTTAAAATACTTCTTGCATGAACATTTCAAAGTTGTATTTTACATTTATTTCAATCACTTGGTACAGAATTGAATCCTGCATTGGGTCAGATAATCGGATAGTACCCAAACCCGACTGAAGTTCGGTTCAGGTTGGCACATTTTTTTTTTTTTTCCCCCATTGTGAGTCGGGTTGGTTTTAAATGTTCAGCTCGGGTTGGAATTTGATTCATTCGAGTTAACTTTTTTCTTATCAAAAGAAGATGCTGAATATTTGTTTAAATGGTAAAAGCCAAAATTTGATACAAGAAATATAATTGTAGACTACTTTTTCGTAAATGCATTAAAATATGATTAATTTTCCTTCAATTTAGATTTGGGTTTTAATATTTCGGTTAAAAAAATTTGTTATTGTCGGGTCTCAAGTTGACTTTCAGCAGAGATTTCGGATTTGGATAGGATACAATCCGGACCTTGCAGATCAGAGTAGAGTCCAACATTTGATCTTGTAACCTGATTTTACCTGCTATTGTTTTCTTATGGATAGAGGGGGGGAAAAATAGATTTTTTCTAGAAAATACATTTTTCACAAATAGAATATTTTCTTAGAAAATATGGAATATTAAACATTTTAAAAATTTATATCCACTAATTTGTTTTATGTAACCTATGAATATTGTTTTAAATCATTTTCATAGGATTTTTACTTAAAATGTACACATTAGAGATCTGCACGGACCTTTTTAATCTCTTTTTATTAGACTCGGGCTGGACCACACTCGAGCTTAATTTTTAGCTGCAGACTCTTGCCGGACCGGGACTGGAGAACTATTTATTTTTTTGGGAGGGCCGTGTTAGACCGGCAGGTTTTTGCGAAAATAACAGTGAAATTTTCCTTTGTTCGACGAAATCTTTAGAAGTTTATTTCATTTTATTAAATTATAGAGAAATATATTTTAAAAAATCTTTATAGAGCTTCAAAATTATTTTTTCTTAAATGTTTTTCTTCCATTTTAAACTACATTATTTTTTCCAATGAGTCATGGTGACTCATTAGAAAAAAAATGTGGTAATGTCCATTTAAATGAATTTCTCTGAGTAATCAATAATGTTGCCATTCCATGTTTCATAGCTTGTGGACATACTAGTTTAAGCTGCGACTGCAAAATGTTTACATGAGTATGTATAAAATATATCTTAAATAATTGTATTTATAGGTGTTTATAGTGTTGATTAAGAAGTTATCTGATTTTCTATCAAAAATGGAGTCTGGGGCTTGATTTAGTTGATTTTTCTGAGCTGGGTGGGCCAAATTTTTAGCATAAATGCTAAAAGTTTAGCCCAGGCAGGGACAATATATTTTGATCACCTGGGTCTGAAAATTTCAGCTCACCTACATTATTTAAAAATCTCATTAATATTAAATTTCTCATCTTTGGTATCTGAATTTTTGGAAGTGAAAAACCGGGAATGGGTTCATTCTTCCAAGGTTTGCAAGGGCCAAAATTTTAAGTGCCGGTCTCGGCCCAGCAAGCATGAAGATTATTGCCTCGGCATGGCCTGTTCCATGCAAAAATCAGTAAAATTTGGCAAAAAATGCATAAATTTTTAAATCGCCATAATTCTATAATTAAACTTTTAAAAATATTTTTAAAGAATAGCAATTTCTAGGCAATAAAACATGTGAAAAAGAGCCTGTCCAGGGGTGTAAAAATCTAGGCGCCAGCGGAGAGTCTCTCACCAGTAAATTTTATTTGCTATTTTTTGTCTAAATTTTTTGTAAGAATGGTAATAAAATTTAAGCGATAAAACCTATTAAAATTTAGTGGTGAGAAACTATCCGCTGGCACCTAGATTTTTACACCCCTGAACCTGCGTATGACGGAATCCTGCCTTAAACAGAAAAATGTGTTGATTCAAGCAAAATGAGTATAATAATATGTGAGAAAAGAATATAATACATTTAAACCTGCTAAGAAAAGAACTTGTCTATAACGCATATTTTTTCTTTCCTAATTAATTCCGTCTTATAAAAGATTTTACTGTATAGCATTTTTCAGATTCTTAAGTCTCCAATACATAGAATATGGAACAGAGCTGTCCTTAGCGAAAGCGAGGCTGTGTGCAAGAATTGCTGCAAGGCCCCCTTCTACCGATGTTTTCAATTTAGCGTATTTTTTATTAATCTGCCTGAAATTTTGAATAGTAATTTTTGCTTTATTTAATGATAGACATTCCGTAATTAATGAAGTGAAGGTAACTATTCAGAAATTCTGCTAGCTATTTTGAATTAAAAAAGCAACTAAATTGGCTCACAACACAATCACCTTTTGAAAATGTTCGCATGACATGTACACGACAGCACAAACAGGATTATGCTTTTATTTTTGCTTAATAAATGAAGGTATAATATATATAGAGAGCTACTTTTTTAGGTGCGTTCGTAATAATATAAATACATAGCACCTATAGTCATTTTCTGGTCAGTTCGTCTGTATGCATATAACAACGCAAAAATTACCTAACCAAATGGTTTAAAATTGAATATATAGAATCGTTGCAGAATTTTGTGGAGTCATTTCAAATTTTTATGAAAATTGAATCAAAACTGAAAAAGATATTAATAAAAGTTTTCTTCATTCTTGAATTAAATACTATCCTAAGTCATGAATTCAATGATATCCCATGATAGGTCATGATATTCTAGGTTGCCATGGTGATGACGTCCTATTATTTCCGTACTGCCGAACTTTATATATAATCGTAATAAATTTTGTATTTGTGCCTTTTTTCATAAGAGTGCAACAGCTATTGCACCAAAATCTGAATATTTATGAAACAGTTATTGTATGAACGCACCTCATTTGCCACATTTGACGTACAATTTCAGACTTGTTTAATTTGTTACTGAAATGATAGAAATGTATGCAATAGATCTGAATAATATAAGGAATTTTCATTTAATTTCATGTTAACTCTCAAGTTTATTGGAAGTATAATGTTAAAATAAATTAGTTTATAGCAATGTTGATAAAATTGAGTGCAATTACAAGTTTTAAATTCAGGTTTCCTTATAAATTATGTAAATTAAACTTTCATTTAGAAATTTATTTAACTTTTGCAAATCATGCTTTTATCAAATTTTTCATTATTTAATACTTAAATAATGGAAGAATATGCTTCTGTTTCCATTAATTTGGTTTCTGAGATCGTAAATGTGGCAATAAAATAACATGAATAATAACTTTTGATGGCTGAGCTTTTAGCTGTTACACTGGGTCAAGATAGCATATCTCTGGCAAGGTCTGAACCAGGGTCAGAAAATTTCGGCCGCTTCAATCCTCTAGTATATTTATGTGATATCGGTAAACAGGCGATCAGTGTGTGAAAATATTTTCCTTTAAAAATATAAAATCATACAAATTCGAGGGTTTACACTACCGGAGACAGTCGGGCCCCCAACACTACGTTCGTTTGGAAAATTTTTCGTTTAAATCATTCAGCATTGCTTTTAGATATATGTAAAGTTATCTCGAGTTATGCCGGTCTTTTATTTAAAAAGAGACCGGGCATACGTAGTAGGCCTAGTGCATGCTGCCAAAAGCAGCGGGGCCAACAACTCTAGGTTTATTTGGGATAATTTTCATTTAAAAATGTAAAATTTGTCGGTTGCCAATTTGGCGAAAACATCAACAGCATAAACAACATAATCCAGGTTACCACATCAAGCAAAATAACATACTTTGGCGCAAGTTAAGTACCTGTTGCCTATATGATATTGGCGACAGAAAAAAATCGCACCAATATGGGACGAATATGAGATCTGTACCTAAAAAAATACACATTCGAGAGTTTACACTGCCAAAGGCAGTGCAACCTCCATCATTCGGCTTGTTTAGACAGATTGTTGTGTAAAAATATAAAAATCCTTCAACACTGATTTATTTTAAGCTTATGATTATGAGACTGGACAACGCCGGGGGATCAAGTTCAGGACGTTCGTATAATGAAAATAAAAAACTAGTTGGACGTGCCAATCCCAAAACTTTCTTTGATCTCATACATCTTATTATTTCAAAAAGTAGTTACAGATATTAATACAGTATAAGACCCCAAATCCGGAATGCTCGGAATATTCTATTCTGAGTACACTAATAAAAGTGTGCTTAATTTTTTTTTTTACATTTTATTTATGCTTATTTTAAGTATGGTACTTCCTCAAACAATAACCTTAGTATATTAAAGTCTTTATTTTAATCTACGCGATTGTTCTGATTATACACAATTGATAATTATTAATTTCCTTAAAAATTAATGTCTTAAATCAGAAAATATTAAATAAATTAAATTTACTCTTATATAAACAGTATACATAAGAACACTAAAAATTTCTAAAAAGCAATAAGTTACTTACTTCTCATAAAGATAGGCAATAAAACAAAAAGAAGTATCTTCCATGCAGCATATAAAACGTGATTTAGCCTGCAAGTTTGAATCTAAAAGACTAAAGATTATTCTTTCTAATCTATAGCCTTCCAGACGCATTCCAACGGGCCAACACAAAAATAAGCAACCAGCGATGCTGCAACTGTACTAGTAATTAGTTGAATTTTGCACCTTTCTGCACTGACCGTTGTCATGTTAGTGGCAATAACTGATGCTGCTGATGAACAGATCACCCAGCTTAACACCTACTCGCACCATCCTTGTTGCCTTTCCATCATCAACTGTAGCAGCTAAAGCATGTAGCAAACTAAAAAAAAAAAAAAAAATCTAGTGGGTACATGCATACATATACAGAAATTAGTTTTTGAAAAGCAAATATTATTTACTAATAACTATTTATTAGCTAAGAAATGTAAATATGCTTGTTTGAAACCATTAGACAAAGAAAGAAATAATTATGCTACTGTAGCATGTAAATATTTATCACATACTGCTAATTATGAAAAAATACTTTTAAAGTGATATAAATATTGGAATAAATTTTTGGTATTTAAAAAAAAGGATACGATACAGCAAAACAGTTCTTTTGTTTACATTACATTTTTATCAAATTTTAGGATAAAGTTATAAGAATTCACAA
Source organism: Maratus speciosus (assembly GCA_963932465.1). Classification (NCBI taxonomy): domain Eukaryota; kingdom Metazoa; phylum Arthropoda; class Arachnida; order Araneae; family Salticidae; genus Maratus; species Maratus speciosus. Next base: position 652,281,432 of record OZ010787.1, on the reverse strand, counting down.
AATGTAAGCCTCAACATCTTAAGAATTTTAAATCAAAACATCTTAAGCACAATTATACATATTTAAAAAATAAAAGCACCTTAAACATATTAATATTTAAAAAATGAAAACCAAAATATAATACAAGTATAAATATTTGATTCAAAAGATAAACGCCGATTTTTTAAAGTACCCTAAAGCAGGGACAGAGAAACGGAAAATAGCTAATTATACATGTTTACTTAACAGTATCATTTGTAACATTAACAAAAACCTAAAATAATAATAATAATTTTGCCTCAAAGCAATAATTTATAAAAATACACATGCTACCAGTTAAATTCCTTCAACTATTTACGAAACTTTAATAAAACTACATTTAAATACAAAATACATAATTATATATATAAAAAAAATCATTACATACCAAATAGAAGTCTTTTGGTTTATAAAATTGCCACGGTTATTCGCTAATTTAACAATATTTTCCAAAGGATAATACGCTAAAAGAAATTTCTTATCTAATATCAAAATATTAGCTTCTTGCTAATTTACAAAACCTCAAGCTTTGAACACCACTTACCTACACCTACGATGATACACGCATGCGCACGCTAATTTACAAACCCTCTAACTTTGGACACCTACCAAACGCGCATGCGCGTACTGATCTCTTCTCGCCAAATTATTTGGCTACATTTCCCTTTCGCCAAGGGTGTTCAAAGCTTGAGGGTTTGTAAATTAGCGGTTTGGTCAGCTGTATGAGTCTGGTAAATATTTCTCGTCGCACGGGGACATTCCTAATGTTAAGCGTACTCATGGTTGGGCCGGCAATAGGAGGGATGATGTTTTGATTACTCGGCTCCTTTGTAGAATGTTGATAACTCCTGAGATGTTAGCTCGTTTCAAGCTTCTTTCTGACGGTAGCTGCCGTACGTGTGGTGTGTCTGACTCCTTGGAGCACGTTTTATTTTTTTGCCCTAGGTATCGGTCTCAGCGCAGCCGATGTTGGGATAATGCTGTTTTGAATAGCGAGTGCTTTAAGTCTTTTGTGTGTTTTATAAAAAAGTTTTGTGATTGTCATGGGTTCCGTTATTCTACTCTGAACTTTCTTCATAGTATTGATCGGTTCTAGTGGTGTGATGCTCCGCTTTTTCTTGATTCATGTGCTTATTTTTTTCCACTGCTTGTGCTAGAGTGTTCATCTGTGACTGGATTTTTGGATCATTCGGGATAAAAGCCTTGCTGCTATAGATCCCAAAGCTCACCCAACTCAAACCAATCAGACGCTCAGCAAAGGGAGTGACAAACAATAAATAAAAAAAAGTAATGTTTTTTATTTGCACGTGGTTTGGTACGTGCACGTGTGGGTGAGCTCTGCGCTTTCAAGTGGGGGCGTAAACCAACGTGGCGGCCGGTGTATTATTCTTGTGTGTTTTCCTTTTCTACTTTTTACAGTGGTGTGATACCGCTGGTGTATTTTTGTTATTATACTTGTGTCTGCAACTGGGGTAAGCGTATTTAGTTATAATTTTGTTTTGATTTTAGGGCTGTAATTGGAGTTCTTCCCCGGTTTTGTTTGTGTTGTGTAGTGTAGCAGGTCTACCTACAGTTATGAGTAATACTATTGTTAAAGTGATTCCTGACTCAGGGCCGGAATTTATTAATGCAGTAATAAATGATGTTGCTATTTCGAGCTCTGAAATGCAGAATTTTATATTAAATAATGTTTCTGAGCCAGGTTCCGGAAATGAGAGTGTGAATATGGATATGACTGAAGCTGTTGATGGTGGTTCTCAATTTGTTGAAAATAACCCTTTATTTGCTCGTTCCTCTGCTGCTGTTGAAGATTTGTTGATAAAGGCGGCTGGTAATGGAGGAAGGAACTTTAACATATTTTTAACTAGCACAGAGTCAGCTGCAATCCCAAAACGTAACCCTTGGGATGTTCAAATCGAAATACGGTCTAAAGTACAGAATTCTGAGAAGATTGACAATGTGAAATTCACTCGAGCTGGATGTTTAATTTTTTCTACCAAGGACGTTTCGTGCGCCAGAAATATTTGTAAAATATCTTCTTTTCTTGGAGTTCAGGTTTCTTCCAGAGTGCTATGGGAAAATATCTCAAACAGATTCTTGTTATTCAATATCCCTGTCGATATTCCACTAGCAGATATCGCTCGGGAGATAGAGGAGTCAAACAGTTTACACATCTTAGAAGTGCGTCGTTTTATGAAGAAAGACAGTAAAAATGAAACGTCCCCGGTGCTTTTTACAACTTTGGGTATTTCCCCCCCACCTGAAATTAAAACATGGTTTTCCGTCCAGCGCATACGGCAATTCATTGACCGGCCACGCCAATGCTCAAAATGCTTTAAGTTTAACCATAGTACTACTCGTTGCAATTCAGAACAACTGTGTGCTACCTGTGGTATTCACCATGATGGTCCATGCACTGCCCCTCTTTCGTGTGCCAACTGCGGTGCGGAGCACAGATCGGATTTTAATCAGTGTCCGGTTCGTCTTAAAGAAGTCGAGCTTCTACGATTTAAATGCCAGAACTTCTTGTCTTTCATAGATGCTCGGCGGCAATTCTCTCCTAAATCTGAAATTAAGTCCTATGCCAAAATAGCTAGTGCCCAGAAAACAGAGGTGGATGAATTTCAAAAAATCATTGAAGTCCGCACCAACGCCATGCTGAAAATTATGGTTGAACTTTTTACCAAACAATCAGAGAAAGTGATTGAAGCTATCACGGATATGAGCAATATGCTCGTAAATTGCATGGCAAAATGGAACGATTTCTCACCTGAAAGACGAAAAAAACACAATCACGGCAGCGGCCCTCAGATGAGGTAGCGCTTGCCTTTTGGACTATATTCTTTTCTTGTTTTGTTACTGCGATTGCAAGTTGCAATTTGCGAAAAAAAAAAAAAAAAAAAAAAAAAAAAAATGTTTTCGGGGGGTTTACTGTACACTTTTCTGTTAATTTTTGCTAGGGGCAGTCGCCTTATTTGGTCTTGGTGGTTGTACTTTAGAGTACAGCTGTTTTTTGGTTTGTGGCCCTATGGGTATTAAAATTGTTCAGTGGAATTGCAGGAGTATATTGAACAAAGACCCCTGGCTCAAGTGTCCTCTGTTCGCCTCTGCGGATATTTTGGTTCTCCAAGAGACTTTTTTAGCTTCAGACAAGTCCATGGTTATCCCGGGTAAAGTTGTGTATCGTTTGGATAGGGTGGACCGCCTGGGTGGTGGTCTTGCCATTGCGGTGAACTCCGCGTGGTCTTCTCAGCAGCTGAACCTCGCAAACTACAGTTGGGCCAATGAAGTGATGGGTATTCAGGTTTTCTTGAACTCGGGGCTGCTTAATATTGTTAATATTTATTCCTCGTCGGGTCTGGTGGTGTCTGACCTTGATGAAATCTGTCGCTCCTTGTCTGGTAGTTCTTTCATTTTGGGTGACTTTAATCTTCACCATTCGATGTGGGGTTCCCCGGTGTCGTCCCGGGCCAGTGAGCACTTTGTTGAATGGATCTCGGACAGTCCATTTTGTTTAATGAATACTACTGAGCACACGCACATGGCCCCCAATGGCTCCTCGTCTCTAATAGATTTGTCGCTCTGTTCTCCGGACCTTTATGCTTGTTCCACGCTGTCTGTGGTTGAGGATTTGTATGATAGTGATCATTTCCCGATTGCTATCTCGGTTGACCTTCGGTCGCCGCCTCTTCATTGTTACACTCTTTATAACTGGTCACTGATCTGCCGGGAAATCAATAACAACCTTCACTCTCTTTCTGAAATTGATTATGATGCCTTCCAGTCGATGGTCCATAGTGCCATGTCGAAGTTCAGCTTTGTTCGTCCTGGTCCGTCGAAGTCCCTCCCGGTCTGGTGGTCTACCAGGTGTAGTAACCTCAGCAAGCAGAAGAAGTTTTTGTTGAAGCGGGCCCGTCTGCTGGTCTCAAGTGATTATTGGATTAAGTACAAGAGGACGTCGGCTAAGCTTCGTCAGGTTGTCAAAGAGTCTAAGCGGCGGTTCTGGGATAAGATGTGCTGCGATGCAGGGGACCCTCGTCTCCTGTATAAAGTCTTTCAAAAAATTAAAAATCGCTCAAGTTCCCCTGCTAGCTCCCATTTTCTCCTACAGGGGGCTGACTCGTCTGGTGCAGATGCGGTATCTCAGGCTGAAATCTTGGCCGACCACTTCAGTGCGGACTGCGATCATGAGCCAATTCCTCTCACATATGGGGAAGAAGGCAGCTCCTCTCTCAACGGCCTTTTCACGTTACCGGAATTGAAAGATGCCATCCATCGCACAAAAACCTCCACCCCTGGGGAAGACAAGACTAGTGCTGCACTTTTTAAAGGCTTAGATGACCTCGCGCTTGATCGTCTGCTGCAGCTCTTCAATGAAAGTTGGACTTCTGGTGACATTCCGTCGAGTTGGACTTCAGCTGTGATTCTGCCGATACCTAAACCTGGGAAACTAAAAACACATGCCTCCTCGTATCGCCCTATTGCCTTGACTTCGGTCATGTGCAAAATCTGCGAGAGGATGATTTCAAAGCGGATTACTCGTCTCCTCCTCGAAAATAAGATCCTTCATAGTAGACATCTGGGGTTCCAACCATTTCGTGATAGCCATACGGCACTGACGATGCTGCATCTCGATATTCATCAGGCTAGGAGGGAGAAGAAGTATATCTTGGGGGTTGCCCTTGACCTTCAGGCAGCATACGATTCGGTCTATACCGACGGGTTAATTTACAAGTGTGCTCAGATCGGCATATCTGGCCGTATGCTTCGCTGGCTTCACTGCTTTTTATCCGACAGATCCATTAAAGTAGCTTGGAGAGGTGTCACATCGTCTACCCGGATCCTTCGTAGAGGGGTTCCTCAAGGGGCGGTGTTAAGCCCTACTCTGTTTACAATCTTTATGGCGGACTTTTTTGAAATTTTGGAGGGCCTTGGCATCAAATTTTTAATCTATGCAGATGACATCTTTGTCTACTGTGATTGTGCCTCTTTGGAGTCCTGCTGAACTAGATTGCAAGAAGCCTTAAGGCTGATCATGCAGTGGTGTAACTACTGGAAGTTATCTATAAGACCGGATAAGTGTCAGGCTATCAACCTCTCGAGAAGGTTAGGGGATTGTGATTCTCATTTCAGTGTCAATGGAGGAATCATCGAGTGGTGCTCAGAAATTAAGTTTCTTGGGTTCTATGTGGCTCAACGGGGCGGCTTCCGTAAACATGCGGAATACCTCAGAAAGAAACTGTTCTCAAGAATAAACATTTTAAAGTCTTTGGCTCAGAAAAGGTATGGTGCAAGGTCATTCCACCTGCTCACCTTGGTTTCGGCTTCCATTCGTAGTATCATGGAGTACGGTGCTGCTGTTCTTAATTTAGCCTGTCCTTCATTTTTCCAAAAACTGGAGGTTCTTCAGACGAGCGCCCTTAGGGTGGCGTTGGGCCTGCCGAAGTGGACCCCTAACCTAGTATTAAGAAAACACGCTGATGCTTTCCCTATTATCGACAGGATTGGTATTTTGGCTTTTGGATTCTGGATCAAGCACCTGGCCTTGGGTAGTTGGTCTCCTCTGTTCGAGGCACGGGATGCGAGTCTGGCATCGATCACTTCTAATATCTCTTGTGTTTCTGATACTTTTAATGAGTTGAATTGCCGCCCAGATCATCTTCTATGCTTTCAAATCCCGCTGCCTATGAATATGAATGCGATTCATATTGTTACGTCGGGTCTTTCTTTTCAGAGTAAGAATATGGCTGCTCCCATGTTGGCTCCCTTGTTTTCGGAATTTATCGAGAATTTCTCTGGCTCTTGGGAAATTATAGCCACTGATGCATCTAAGACAACTTCGATAACTGGGATAGCAGGCTGTTCGGCTATTGGTCATTTTGGGTACCGGGTTTCCCAGGTGAATTCGATTTTCACTGCGGAGGCTCTTGCTGTTGGCATGGCTATCGATGAGTTAGTCTCTTTGTCTCGTCCGGTCTTGATTCTCTCGGATAGCTTGTCTGTCCTCTCTGCTCTTCAGTCGATCTCTTTTAAGTCTCCTAAGGTCATCATCTGGCTGCATAATAAAATCATGAGGGTGTTGTCTCTCTCTCCTTCTATTCATCTGTACTGGGTTCCGGGTCACCGGGGGATCCCCCTTAATGAAAGGGCTGACTTTCTTGCAAGAAGTGTTAGTGATTCTGACATTTTGATTGATTGGATCGCTCCGGAGGATTTAATCTATGCCTATAAGATGAAGGTCAAGCAGCGGTTTGGTCAGCTGTATGAGTCTGGTAAATATTTCTCGTCGCACGGGGACATTCCTAATGTTAAGCGTACTCATGGTTGGGCCGGCAATAGGAGAGATGATGTTTTGATTACTCGGCTCCTCTGTAGAATGTTGATAACTCCTGAGATGTTAGCTCGTTTCAAGCTTCTTTCTGACGGTAGCTGCCGTACGTGTGGTGTGTCTGACTCCTTGGAGCACGTTTTATTTTTTTGCCCTAGCAGTTACATGCAAACGAAACGCTTGCAAATGAACTGACTTGCAATAGGATGACGACATACTTGCAATGGGTCTGCAAATACTCATGCATTTGTAACGCTTGCAAGAAGTTACTCCTGTCTGCAAAATTGCTAAAAAGAGCATCGATTACAAACGATTTCGATGAATGATAAGCCAATAGCAAGCAAGAAAGCTTATATCAAATACTAAAGGCATTTAAATCACAGCCAACGTGTTTTTTATTTATTTACAATCTTGCTTCGCTCAGCGGCTCAGCAATTTAATATTTTTACGTTTGCTTAGTTATTCCTTTAGGCACAACTTCATACAATTTTTTTTTTAATATGATGCTAGTACGCGCTTTTATTAAACGATTGATGCAACTTGGTATTTTTTTGTGTAAAATTCATTTTCCTTCTGATTCTCATTTAGCTGCTTACGTACACTTACATTGTTTGTTTTTTGTGTCTAGAAAAGTTTTGTTCTAATATAAATTTTATGTAAAATAAATAAATATATTTTTTTCAGTTTAACATTATGACTTATAAAGCTTTCATTTTTTAAATTATGGTGTTGATAATAAAAATATTAGAAAATATTTAACTAATTTAATTATATGTACAGAATAAAATTTTTCTTACTATTCTAAATGAATATATTTTTTTAGGCGCGCGCGCGCGTGTGTGTGTGTGTGTGGGGGGGGGGGGGGTGAGAACTGTTCAATAAACCACAATAGTTAAAACATAGTCATTCAACTAATATCCTGTAGCGACAGAAAATTGTTTCTTTCAGTCAATGGTAAAAATATTGCTAACAAAAATAATTTCTTTAAAAAAGAAATTTTAATTATTTACATTATTTTAAATTTGTGATCGCATATGCAGATTTTGAATATTTTTATTAATTAAATACAATAAAAAATCTAGATTTTAATTTCACAGAAAAAAAATACAGGTATGATTTATTTACATATGAATTAAAAATAGAAAGCTGAATTTTATTAGCCATCAGTCAATTTTGTTCATATTGCTGTAGAAGGAGTGCTTTCAGGACAGATGGGGGGGGGGGGGGGGTGATCCTGATCAAACATAAACAAATTTGTGTTATTTTACAGTATTATATACCTACAGATAAAATGAATGAAACTTGGTAATGGATATAAAAATAAACTAAATGTATGCTAAACTGAGGACTGTTAAGTTAATCAATGAATTGAAACAACTTATAAAATAAATAGTACATTTTTTTTTAGATGAATATATTAACTGAAAGCTGTATTTCAGTTACTATGTTTAAAGTGCATATGTAGAAGGAGAAAAATAGCAACATTTAAATGAATTTGCCATGCTTTATACTACATTTACATAAAATTTACTTTGATTTAAAAAATATTTATTGGATTAAAAATTACTGGGTAATTTCTAATAAAAAAATAATTGATTTAGATATTGTGTTGTTGAGGAAAATGTGCCAATGCAGTAATTTTTTTCCCTAAAACATATTTAGCTTTGCAGCAACAATGAGAGATGGATATGTTGGGGGGGGGGGGGGGGGGGGCTGGATAGCTTTTCTCAGAGCATCTAAAAAGCTGATAAGATATATAAAAACTAATTCTATTGAGAGGAACTGGCTCTAAAAACTAACATAAAGAAAAGCATAAGCAGAAAAAAAATTAGCATACAGCTATTTCGTCTTCTTAACAGCAAAGTATATGTAATGTTACTACTGCTGTTTCTCACTCTTTTATTTTGCCTGAGAATTGAAGATTGGTCTTCTTTAATGAAACAGCTGGGTGCTAAATTTATTTGGGCTGCATGTGCTTTCATTATGTTGGTTTGTACAAGTCATGTATTTAATAAAATATACTTTGTAAACATATAAAGCAATGAAATTTTTCTTTTATGAGTAATAACAGGAGCACAGACAGGATCTTTACCCAAGTGCCATTTTGATTTGAAACATTATTACTTATAAAATGATAAAATTTGTTGTTTTACATACTCATAATATAATTCATTGTAAATACATTTCATGTAAAAAGTGATAATGAAAAGCACAAGCAGCCAAAATTAATTTAGCATTTAAATATTTCAATGCTTTATTAAAGGAGTCTCTTTTTTAATCTTCAGAGTAAAATAAAGCAGAATTAGAAGCAGCATTAACAATAACATAATACTTTGCTACTGTTTTTCTCACTTTTTAGCTCACAGGCTATCAAAGCCTGAGAGCTTATATGCTCGCCAGTTCTGTATGTACGTACGTATGTATGTATGTACGCAACGCGATAACTCGATAGAAATATCCGATTTGCTTTAAAAAAATTTCTAGGTTCATTCTGATAAGGCGCTTCCCTGATTAGTTTTGGGGGTTCATTGTTTAAGGATAAAGGGGGAAAAGGAGGGCTAGTCCCCCCCCCCTTAATTTAGATAAACGGGTTTTTCATGTAGAATTGTTCGATTTGCTCCAAATTTGGAATACTGGTTTATTATGTTAAGGAGCTTCCCTGATTAGATTTAGAGGATCATTAGTTAAGTATAAAGGGAGGAAAGGGCAGCTATACTCCCCCCCCCCCCCTCTTAACTTGGATAAATGGGTTTTTCATGCAGATTTATTCAATTTGCTCCAAATTTGGTATACCGGTTTATTATGTTAAGGAGCTGCCTTGTTTAGACTTGGAGGTTTATTGGTTAAGTATAAAAGAGGGACAGGAGATAGCCCTCCCCCCCCCCCCTTAATCTAGATAAATGGTTTTTTTATACAGAATTATTCGATTTGCTTCAAATTTGATATGCTAGTTTATTCCAATATGGTGCTTCCTTCATTTGATTTGGAGGTTCATTGGTTAAGTATGAAAGGGGGAAAAGTCCCCTCCCCTTAATTTAGATAAATCGGTTTTCATGCAGAATTGTCCAGTTTACTTTTTTGTTCTAGGTTCATTCTGATAAGGAGCTTTTCTGATTAGATTTGAAGGTTCATTGGTTCAGCATAAAGGGAGAAATGGGGGAGCTAATACCCCCTTAATTCAGCTAAATGATTTTTTCATGCAGAGTTATCTGATTTGCTTCAAATTTGGTATACCAGTTTATTATGTTAAAAAGATTCCCTGATTAGATTTTGAGGTTCATTGGTTAAGTATAAAGGGGGAAACAGGGGCTAATCCCCTTCCTTTATTTTTTGAGGGGCATTATTCTTTGAAATAAGGAGTATAATATACATAATTAGTATGAATAGCCTGTGAGCTCAATGCCATCAGTTTAACTGGGAACTTTTCTTTTTATTCATTTATTTTGCATGGAAGAAAAGACTTCTATCATGAAGCATTGAAGTACTTGTATGTTAATTTTCTTATCTATCAATGCTTTTCTTTTCATTGTTTTTCTATTAATTTTATCAGATTTAACTCTCTGTTTCACAGCTTAAGTAAATTTTAACAGATTAATTTTAATTAAATTTTCATTTTTAATTGAAAAACAATTATGATTTCTTAATATAACTAATTTTCAGGCATGATTAAAAAAAAAAATAAAAAAAAATTCCACATGACTCAACTGTAAACATTTATTTGTTGCAACAATGTAAAGTAACAATTGCAGTAATATAAATAATGATGCAAAATTAAGAAGAAAGTGACAGCGTTATCACAATTGCCAGCTCATTGCCCAAACTTGATGAGAGCTCCTTTTTCACCCTCCTGAGTATTTTTGACTTGAATATTAATCAAATACTAAAGGGTAGAAAACAAAAATAACATGTTTATTTGACAAATATATTTAAAAGTACAAAATAACTTTTTTGTGAACAATCCAATCCAGAGATTAAAAGAAAACTGCCAGAGCATGATCTGAAAATAAAAATCATAAAAATCTTAAACATGCATTATAAATTAAATTATATTATGAATGTGATAAAAATTCCAATTTACTTGAAATATTCTTAGTAGCACCTCAAGCTCTTTATTTTGACCTCCAGATTTTTGATAAAAAGTTGTTTTCTACTTTTAAGTACAATAAGTGCTTTTTTCCTTACCTTTTAGTCTAATATTTCTTTCAAGTAATTTGATTTCCGAAGACAGTTTAACCACTTTCATTTTCTTTTAAACTGTATAATAAGATATGAAAGTGTTTGTTTAAAAGACTATTTTCTGGATTTTATTATTGAGTTTCATACAAAAACATAATGTATTCTTACTTCTTTGTTTATCCTTTCATTATTGCAAATGATTTAATCCTTCCAGGCATACTGAAACTTAATTTGAATAGACTGTTTATGAAACTAAATTTCTTTATAAGGGAAAATTAATTTAAATAACATTAGTATCTTACTTATAAATGCTCGAAAAAAAGAGAATAGTAAAGGAAATTCTTTCTGCTATTCATTAATTATGTAAATAGAAGCATAAAATTATAGTAATAAAAAAAAAATAAGAAAATTAAAAAATATCTGTGCTGTAAGATGATATTGCAAGAATAGCAGCATTATTATTGTGTAAATATATTTATTAAAAAAGAATGCTTGAACTGTGGGATTAACAACAACAATAATTTAAATGGAAATGATACCTTCACTATAAATTCTATTACTTTGATACTTTGAAGAACACCCTCAAATTTATCAAACAACTTTATTTTTTGTATCAGAATTTATTTTTGAAAAGTATATATTTTAATAGCATTCAGTTTATGTTAAAATAATGAAAGACTGAATAAATACAACTGTACTTTAAATATATGTGCATACATAACTAGGCAATATGTATTTATGTCAGACATAATTAAAAATAGAAGCAAAAAATTACTGAAAACACCTTACTTCAAAGAAAAAAAAAAGTAGTAAAAATTGAAGTAGGTATTTACTTGCTTTAATAAAAAATCAAAGTATCTAGACTTAAACGCAAAGAAATTCTTTAAGGTTTTAACATAGGAAGACTAGCTTTATACACAAAATTTGTTATTTAGTGATACAGCAAATTAGAAAAGATAAAATTTGAAAAATAGTTTCTTGTAATATTCGCGCCATGTACTTTATTTATTAAACAACAAAAATATTAAACACACATGAATTACTTTCCTTTTAATTTAGGTGCTGCAAATAGCTAATTTTAGAATTCCTAATGCAATTCTAATGTGTAACACTTTTCAGATAAAGATATAAAATAAAAATACACAAAAAAAATTACTAATTTTTAACATAGTTTTTCAAAAAATGTGCACATAAAATAACTTTCCAAATCCCAAATGAACTTAATTATCAAAATATTAACTTAATGTAAGCATGTTCATTGGCAACACAAACTGAAACTAGGGCCGCAGCAAGTGTGGTGTAGACGACATCTAGGTTTACAGCAACAGCAAGCTCAATGTATATTATTGGTTGTGAAGATCATAGTATCTGAAGATCTAGCAAGTTACACTCGAAGACAGAAAATTGAAATAAACTCCTGCCTGCAAGTGTAGCCAGCTGTCATAAAAATTCAACACTATATCTTTCTTCCATCCTTCATAACTCAGTCTTTTGAGTTCTAGAAGTCGACTCCTATCTTCAGCGATAACAGCAGTACATTTTAAATTAATATTTTGATATTAAGTTCATTTGGCATTAGAAAAGTTATATTAATTGTACATTTATGGATAACAACCATATTAAAATGTTTTTTGTTTTTCAGTAAATAATTTCGTTTTATACCACTATCTGAAGAGTTTCATATATTAAAAACTCATTAGGTATTCCAAAGCTAATAAGAGTTATCAATAACAACTAATTTAAAATGAAATGATTAAAATGAGTATAATATTTTCATTGATTAAAAAAAGTTATGAATAACATTATGAATGTATTTAATTTTGCTGTTAAAATAAATAAATACTCTTTTAATTTCATGTACACATACAGTGAGAGCTCCCAGAAAGACATCTTCATTCAATGCTACTGATTTAAATCTGAGATACACATTGAAGTAACTTTTAATTCAATTTGAGTAAACTGTTTATTCAAAACAATTTATGATATTTCAGAAAAGATTTATTACAAGTGATGATAGATTTTACTTTGCAGATTGCTGCATTTTCAAATGTGCAAAAAAAAAAAAAAAAAAAAAAAAGAATACAAAGGAAATTTTTTTTCTACTAACATAAACAAAGATAATAGGATTTTATATTATACTATATTTAATAGATTTTATTCAGAATGCACACATAAAATTACTTCCTTTATATAAAAACTTAAATTATTATAGTAATTTCAAAATAATAATAATAAAATACTTATACTAGAATACAATATATTGCTGAAACAATAATATATTATATAAATATATACATTTCAAAAGGTAATATTTTTTATTATGCCAGAAGTGGCTAATAATAATGAAGGGGATAGCTTAACTAGAGATTTCATTACATATAAAAAAAAAACCCCCTAAATTTAAGAAACGGTTTTTATTCAAAGCTCAAAAAGAAAAATTTGAAATAGTATATTGATCCAAATAGTACATAAATGAAAACAATAACATAGTGAGCTTCATTTTCAAATATTCAGTAAATTAGAAATAGAAATCAAATGTAACAATGCAGCTGAAATATATATATAGATCAAATTTCACATTTGTGTCGAATCTTATAAAAGAAAATATTTTTTTTTAACTTACTTGCATATCAACTGAGAGGGCATTCGGTGCCGTCTATAAATGAGGCGTTAATTCGTCAATATGAAGCTGGGTAGCTTTTTTTAATAGTCTGTATTTTTCCACAAATTGTAATATTCTTTCAACAAATAAATTTGACTTGTCTTTGGGAGTTCTTGTTATCTGTTGAAGATTTTCCGTCGTCGTTTCTCTTACAAATATTAATACATCCGCCATCTTTTCACCAACTTACCATTGCAATTGTGTTTTGCGGAAGGTCTGAAGCTTCTGCAACTTTTGCCAGAGTTACCAGATCGTTTGCAGACGATGCGTTACGTTTGCATGCATTTTTCGGTTGCAGACAGCTTTGCAACCGGAAGTGTTTCGTTTGCATGTAACTGTTAGTATCGGTCTCAGCGTAGCCGATGTTGGGATAATGCTGTTTTGAATAGCGAGTGCTTTAAGTCTTTTGTGTGTTTTATAAAAAAGTTTTGTGATTGTCATGGGTTCCGTGCGTCTACTCTGAACTTTCTTCATAGTATTGATCGGTTCTAGTGGTGTGCTGTTCGCTTTTTCTTGTTTCATGTGCTTACTTTATCCACTGCTCGTGCTAGAGTGTTCATTCGTGACTGGACTTTTGGATCATTCGGGATAAAAGCCTTGCTGCTATAGATCCCAAAGCTCACCCAACTCAAACCAAACTATTTGCACGTGTTTGCGTTTTGCTTACAAAAATGAAATGTAAGGTTGAATAATTATTATAATGATAAGAAGAAATAATAACGTTTTATATCGTATTATAAAGCGGTGAACCTTTTGTTAAAAAATATGATATACATTTTTTAAAATATCAAAAGATTTAAGTTCGAGAAGGTTGCGGATAAAAATCTGTGTTCTCAAGAAACTCCAAATACTTTGAAATTCATGTATATTTCAGGCATGAAAGAGGTCCTCCTAAAGGAGGAATACCACCTTTTTTAAAACAAATTTGGTCATTCTTTGGATTGATGCAAAAAGGCAAAGAAAATATTGGAAGCATTTAAGGTGGAGTCTCAAATTTAATAAACAGGCATTTTGTCTACTCAAATCCTTGCAATTTGTTTCTGAATTGCTGTGCAAAAGAGCTATCAAATCACAGGTGAGTTTATATAATAAGCATATGAAAGCCATGTAAATGAAGTTGTTTAAAGTATCTTTTCAGAGTGAAATTTTTTTTTAGACTTTAAAAGAGAAAGCAAGTTTTCATAAGGTTCTTTCTGGGATAAAATATTTTGTCCTATTTATACAACACTGTTGATTTAGAAGTTTAAATTTGTTTTTAATACTTTTAAGTTATAAAAAGGAAATAGCAATCATACATACAGTTATATTTAATTTTATTCTATAAATAACTATTAAAATGTGTCTAAATTATAAGAATTTTGCACCATTCTATAGATAGAACAGGTTTTCCACCTTTTTTCATATTTCCCGCTTTCATGCCTGATATTTTCAATAATGTATTATGCTCTCAATAAGCTTCTACTGAAATGCAGTTTGTAAATGTGTATCATAAATTCGGATAAAAATAATTTGGAGCATACCATATTTTGAGAAAGGATTAAAAAAACATATAACAATAATATAGTAATTATTCTTAATGCCACTTATCCAAATACTGTTACGCATTAAACGGCATTATTTAAACTTCTTATGTGATGAAGGGTGAGCATTTTTTATCAATGAATTAGTTATTGAGATGTTTCAAACTCAAACTAAATAGTAAGTAATATTTAGAAGTTTATTATAATGAAGGCACATCATTAAAGATAATGTGGCTTTCAGCTTGCTTTGTTATCTATATGTATTTTTTTTCCCTACCTTAGACATTGTATACATTATTTTTTAAACTTTTTAAATATATTTCAAGAGAAAATCAGTGATGTTGAAAACAAGATGCATATTGTAATTTTAAAACAGCAAAAAAAAAATCCACCTTTTTAAAAGCAAATTTGGACATTCTCTAGATTGATGCAAAAATGTAAAGAAAATATTAGAAGCATATGGGGGGGGGGGGGGTCTAGAAAGCTTAATAATTAGACATTTTGTCTACTAAAATTCTTGGAGTTTGTTTCTGAATTGCTGTACTATCAAATCAAAGGCAAGCTTTTATAAGCATCTGAAAGTCATATAAATTAAGTTCTTTAACTAGGGAAAGGAAGTTTCCATAAGGTTCTTTTGGAATAGAATATTTTATTCTATTTATAAAACAGTTCTGGGTAATTTCAGTGATGCATTTTTAGAAATGTACTTCTGGAGTAAAGATCAGTTTGGTGTGCATATATTCAGCATAGAGATTTTTTTCTTCTTCTAAGTCTTAAACATTCAAATCATTCAAAATAATACATTTATTTTGAAAAATTAATCTCTGTACTTCACATAAGTTCATCAGATACATTTGGATGGATTTAAACTTTTAGCAAACTGTTTCTAATTTTCTTTTTTCATTTAATGAATTTATACATTTATTGTTATTTATTTATTTTTCTTTTAATACTTTATAAGTTAAAAAAAAAAAAAATACAGTTATAATTCATTTTATTGCATGAATAACTGTTGAAATGCATCTAAATAATACAAGTTTGTCGTTATTGTATACATGGAAAAAATTTTCCTCCTTTTTTCCCATTTCCCACTTTCATGCCTGATAAATAAAATAACAGCTTTTTATTATATTTAAATCATTCCAACGTAACTGTGTAAATTAGAATAGGGTCACTTTATATTAGAGCCCATAAACCTTCAAGCTGATTGTAATTGTTATTTCATGTTTGGAATAAAACTGTAATCAAATAAGAAATTCTTCTTTGGCATTTGTCCACCCTTATCACAAGTATTCTTTATATGATATTCATTTTAATAACTAATATATTTCACATCATTCAGGTTTCAGATTCTTTAAACATACATTTTAGTAGTAAATTATGCATCAATATTTAATTCATTGAGTTCTTTCTATTCTTCACATATTTTTTATCAAATTATTGTGAATTAGTCATACAAACTAATGATAATTATCACATTAAAAGAAAAGAAATTTTTTTAAATGTAATCTATTCTTCACTTATTTTTATCAATTTTTACATTAATTTTTTTGGCAAATTTGAAAAATACATTTACTTCTGAAAATATGATTATTTAAAAATAAGTTACATCATTTTTAAAAATTTTTATTTTAAAAAACAGAACAAAATGAAACTTATATTTTTCCTCTTTAATTGAATGAAAAAAAAAAATTGAAATCTTGACAAATCGTATTTAGTGTTATAAAGATTTTAAATTACCCCACTTATTATTATTTTTTTTTTAACTGTGTGAGAAATTTTAAGATGTGATTTTGTTTACTGATTATATGCTTAACCATCAGAAAAAATTGAAAATTCTAACTCAGTTAATAATAATAATAAAATGTTTCCTGGACCCCTTAAATTATCCTTGTTTCTTTAATTACACATATTTCAATTTGTGTCTAATCTAATCCCTTAAAACCTGGAGAATTATTTAAATGGGCATATTTCTGTGAGTTTTGCAGATATCAAGATGGAATATTTTGTGTTTCATTCAGAAATGGATAAGGAAATTTTTCCTAATTGGAAATTTTATCCTATGGGTTTTAGTTTGTATTTTAAATTTATATATGTATGTAGATTTATATATGTTTGTATTTTAAATTTAGTTTGTATTTTTGCCAATAGACTTGCAACTTATGTCATAAAAATGTTCACCTTTTTTTATGAAATTTTAGAAATGGAAGAATGTGTCTAGGGACAATAGAGGGAAGTGTTATCTCTTATGAATCGCAGTGTATATACATATATATTGATAAAAACTTCTCGTTAGTCTTTTTACACTGGTAGCGCCTCTGGTGGAAAATTTAAAATGTTGAAAATTTTTTTTAAATCTTTTTCCTCATATAGCAACGATATTCTGAGTTAAAATCAGATAGTGTAATTTTACCCACTAAATATGGGATTATTTTTTCTTTTTAAAATACAAAAATTGCCTTTCGTACCGCTTTTAAAGAAAAAACAATATTTGTCTTATTTTATAGCAGAGTTTCTGTCTTTAACAAAAGTGAAGATTTTTGTTCTAAATTACTGGTAGTCAAACAGCAAAAGGGTTGACAGCTATGCTGTGACCATATGGTAACCCTAGTCCTTAATGGGTTAAACTCGAATTTCTTTAAAGCCAATAACTTTCCCTATCGAGGAATGTATGAATCAAATTTAAATTAAATGTTAAAATTAAATTTTATCTTTTATTGTATGATGGCTGTATTTAAGATAAAAGTAGGTAGCCTCACTGATTCGACACAGTTTGCTCATATTTATAGCTGTGAGAAAATAGGGCAACAAATTTTAAATAAAGTTAATTTTTTAATGTTTCCCTGTATGATAACCTATACTGAAGTTAAAAGTAGGTAGCAGTAATTCAACACTACTTTTACTTGCGTTTATAGCGTCCTTGGAGGGAAAATGAGGTAACTAAATTTAAGTAAAATTGATTTTTTATGGGTTTTTTTAAATTCTCAGAATAAATTTCTGCCCTGGTGAAATTTGTGTTTTGATTAAAAGTTTCAAGTGATAGTTTTTTTATGCAGGTAGCACCAAAAATTTCAAATCTTCTGTCATTTAGGACACTTTAGCGAAAAATTTTTGCAAAGAGGCATTTTGAGATTAAATCAAATGTGGAACTGAACTTAATAAATAAGAATGATTGTATTCTCTTCTGTTTGTTATCGGGTCAATCCATGTGAAATCATCCAGAAAAAGAAAAAAAATGTTGCTCAATATTTTTGATTTTTTTTATTCTTTACCACTTAATTTACTATACTTTTAGGAGTCTAAAACAAGGATTTAAAAATTTTTAAACCTTTCGATTTTTTTTTTTTTTGGCATCCGTTTTTTGTAATGTCACAAGTGGTTTTTCATGAAAATAGTACTTTACGGAAACCCTTATAACTTTTTTATTTCTAAACATATCAAAATGATTTAAAAACTATTATATTGAGTAAAGAATGAACTAAATTTTGATAATGGGCATTTTTATGATAATGATTTAAAAAAGTTGCATAAAATAAGATTAAATGTATCATTTTTACTGTGAAAATTGAATTTTTGACATAATTTTAATGGAAGAAAGTGAAACTCACCTTTACAATTTTTTTTCTGAATATATACCTTAGTGAACTAATCTCAGAAGAAATATGAAACATTTTGAGATATTCGTTCTTTTACTATAATTAGTCAAAGTTGGCATCTCAGCGCCAAAATGCTAAGTTTTAAGTTCAATACCTAAAAAAGGACTGGATAGAATTTTATGAAAATTTAGCAGGATAAACTTCTTATAGATGTAAACATGTAGCAAAAATATTATGAGTGATATTTATGTAGTTTTATAAATATGAAACTTCGAAATTGACTTGAAAATCATATTTATATACACAATTTTTTACAACAAGAAGTACTCTTAATGCATAATTTATTATTCTCATTACTTCAAATGTTGCTTTTTAAGGTATACATATTTTTTCTTACGTAGAATACATAATACTTAAATTTATTTTACACTCATAGAAATAAATATCTGAGATATTTCATTTCAAAGTGTCTTGGTAATCTTGTAGCTGCGTCCAGTGACCTTAGTTAGTTCTGATGGAGTTGCTTTCAGAAGCAGATTACTTACTGGTACCCAAATTTTTGGACAGTTGAAAAGATATTTTTGGTCCATATGGGTGAAAAAAATTAATAAATAGTTCATTGTTTTCTTCAAGCATTTTTCCACCCAACCACTTTTTATCATAAATGCATGCAATATAATCATTTACTTTGAATGATAGTGAGCGTTCCTGAATTTTTGAAATATTGTGATCATTATATTGTTAACATGTGGATGTTACAATGCATCTGATAACACTTTCCCTTAACAGTATAAATCAGTGATATGTACGTGTTCCTGAAATCCGTTGGCAGAACTGGAATCTATTTTCTAATTTTTTCTCATTTTCTTCGATTTCTTCTCTTGAAATATATAGATAAGTAACTCCAGAAATGTTTTGAGAGCAGCAGTCAAACATATATCTTTTGGTGTTAAAATTTGGTTTGTGTATGGTTGCTGTAAGGAAATTCTTGTTATCTCTCTCTTTGTCGTTCCACCTATCCCATCACAGGCATTTTTTCCGTGGGAAGAGGCGGAGAAATTAGATTCTGATTTTATCCCAAAATCCTTGAAATGATGACATACATTCACAAAATTCTTTTTGTTTTTATACTGGCTGTTTAAACCATTAATAAAATAAATAACTTTTTCAATGACAGAAGGTGCAATGTTTTTGATGTTGTCAATTAAGTGTTTCTGAAAAGTGTGAACTACAATTGTATAATGTACCAAATGATCGTTAATTATGCATAGATTCCTGCAACAAACTTTTGTGTCATTTTTGTCATAGTATACAAATGGATGTTTTGTAGCCTGTTGATTATTATTCTAGTGGTAACTCCGGATTTCATCTTGAATCGTAAATGTGTAATTTTCAGCAAAATCTGCTAGAACAATGCATGTTTTTGAAGTTAATTTCTCTTTTTTAACTCCTGGAAGTACTGAAAACAGAAGTTTACAAGTTAAGACATGGTATGATTTGTAAATTTGTTCTTAATCATAAAATTAATACTTACCTTCAATTAATGCTAGCTTAAAATTAAATGAATTAAATTTGTGAGCATAAATTAAGTTTTAATATTATTATTTTTATGTAAGAAAGTTATTTATACTTTAAAAAGAGGCATTTGAAGAAATGAGTAGAATATATTATGCATTATGAGTTCTTCATGGTGTTGAAATATATGCAAACAAATGGATTTTCAAGATAATTTCGAGGCTCCATATTTTTAAAACCACATGCATATCACTCATAATATTTTTGCTACATGTTTACATCTATAAGAAGGTTATCCTGCTAAATTTTCATAAAATTTTATCCAGTCCTTTTTTAGGTATTAAACTTCAAACTTAGCATTTTGGCGCTGAGAATGCCAACTTTGACTAATTATAGTAAAAGAAGGAATATCTCAAAATGTTTCATATTTCTTCTGAGATTAGTTCACTAAGGTATGTATTCAGAAAAAAAAAAAATGTAAAGGTGAGTTTCACTTTCTTCCATTAAAATTTTTATGTAAAAAATTAAATTTTTCACTGTAAAAATGATACATTTAATCTTATTTTATGCTATTTTTTTAATCATTATCATAAAAATACCCATTATCAAAATTTACTTCATTCTTTACTCAATATAATAGTTTTTAAATCATTTTGATATGTTTAGAAATAAAATAGTTATATGGGTTTCCGTAAAGTACTATTTTCATAAAAAAATCACTTGTGACATGCCAAAAAAAAATTCGAAAGGTTTAAAAATTTTTAAATCCTTGTTTTAGACTCCTAAAAGTACAGTAAATTAAATGGTAAAGAATTAAAAAAAATCAAAAATATTCAGCAACATGGTCTGGATGATTTTACATGGATTGACCCTAAAATCACTATTTTAGAGTGCTGTTTATTATCCATTTTGCTGGTCATCATCATCACTTCCATTAGACATATCATTTGTCATTATGTTATAAATTTTACTGCCAGTCATCTGATGACTTAAAGGAACCTCGCTATCAGCAATTAGACCTTCTACTGACTGTTGGTCCAGCAATTCAGTTTCTGAACAGGAAATTCCATTAGCTTAGTTCAGCGTATCTGTAATAATTTCCTTTTCCTTGAAAAGTTTAAAGTCTTCAACTTCAGGCTCCACAAATTGTATCACCCATGAATGAGTGGAATCTGTCTGCTGTATTAAAGGTCAAAATTAGCACTAGCCACCGGCCACAGGGCCAGTAAATGAGAAAAAGTGGCTAGTGCAAAATTGTCTATCAGCGGCCACCTTCCGGCCACTTTTTTACAAGGAGAGAATAAAATTTTCTTGCATTTCATCAAGGATTCAAATTTTTTGTTTCTAATATATTTATATTAACATATTTATTTGGGCTATTCAGTTTTAGATTAATACTTATAGAAACTTTACTGTTTAGTATTTTTAAATAAAAAAGTGGCCACTAGTTTAAAGAAAGTGGCCACTTAAAAAACTAGTCTTACTGGCCAGTGGCAACTAAAGAAATTTCCCAGTTTTGACCTATATGCTGTATCTCATGCTTGACGTAAAATACATCTTTAGTTTTTATATTTTTGAAATGACAGAAATTAATTTTCGGTTATTGTTTTGCATTCTGTTTTTCGGAGCATTCCAGATAACGGGTCCCGCAGGGGCCTCGCTAAGGGGGGGGGGGGCCTCCCCCCCCAAACGTCCACAAATGCTGTTACACTTGGCAAATTTACAAACTTAGTTGACGAATTTGTCCAAAACTTTAATAAAAACTAATGCTTTTTCAATTTATGAGAGACTTGGCAAAAGTTACATACCTAATTTAGGGATATTGTCAAACTTTTTACAAATAAGAACTATATTACATTTTTTAATTGTGGTAACTTGGCAAAATTATAAAACTAGTTGCAATTTAAGGTCCCCCCCCCTCCCCCGAAGAAAAAGTCTTAGCGATGGCCCTGGGGTCCCATACTGTATTAATAATTTTTAAAGTAGACATGACAAAATCCTTGTTTATCAGTCAAAATCCAGTAGACTCCCTCAAATCTGCAACCCTAAAATCCGCACATCATCACAGATGTAAACAATGAAACTTTCAGTTCAGATATAGGGGCAAAATTAGAGAATTTTTTAGTTTTATATCATTCCATATGTATTTGAATATGTAATTCTCGATAATATGACTGAACTCGTGGTTTTTCACGAAGGAAATATAAAAAATTTTCTGAAAAAAAAAAAAAAATTAAGATATTGCTGATATCACTAGTAATCAATCTTTTTACCAAATATATGAATATACTAAGCTTTTTTGGTTATTAAGACTGGCTAAACCTGAAATAAATCTTTCTTACTTTATGATTTTTATGTGAATTAATAGTGTACCTTTATGAGGAAAGTTGCATTGAATAATTCAAGGAAAATGCATCTTTGTTATGCCTATTTAATTATACATTATTAATTTGACCTTCACTTTTAATAATTTAATCATTTTTAAAATTATCTTACTTTTTATCATTTTAATTTAGTATTTTCTTTAATTATCTAAATATTTTACTGCATTGCAAGCCTTCATTTTAATTTTGATTGGATTATTACATTCAAATTACTGTTAAAAAATGTAAACAAAGCAATGACCAGAAATCTGCAAAATTCTAAAATCCGCTCAACCTTTGGTCCCGAGCTGTGCAGATTTGAGGGAGTCTACTGTATAAGATGTTTTATTTTATAATAATTTGCTATTTGATCAAGTGTTCATGTTAACTGGTAATCTTTATTGGCACTAATGTTGAAATAGGAGTCAGATTTGTTTCTTTTGTAACACAACATTAAATGCTAATGCAATTCTTACAATTTTAGTTTAAGGGCACGTGGGGGTTAAAAGAACAGACTTAAAAAAACATAGCAATTGTCAAAATTGTTTTATTTGCATGCTGGGTCATTCCACGTGAAATCAAACAATTTAAAGAAAAAGTGTTGCACCATAGTCACAGATTTTTTTAAAAATTTTATCATAGACAGATACAGTAATAAAACCCTCAAACCTGAAATTTAAAAATAGTTTTCACAATATTGGCTGAGATATAGCCATTTGAAAATTGGTTGTTTTTTCCAAATGGCGGCCATCTTGGATGCTATCCCTATGTCTATAAATGTCCGTAACTTGACAACTAATGACTCAAATTTTATATTTCTGGTACCAATTTAAAGCTATTTGTATAAAGAATGCATATATGATATTAAAACAATAGTAATTTTTTATTTAAATACTGTTTATTACATTCAAACTGAAAATATCACCCTCAAAAAATGACTTACTGTAATGGGCCATAAAAAAATGACCCATCATAATTTTTTTTCAAACTTGCTAAAAACATTGCTCCATATGTGTACTTTAAATAGAAAAAAAATTGGAGAGGTAAAATTTTTCATTTAAAAAAAAAATAGCTTTTTACACATAGGATGTCACTTACTAAGCAGTGACTATCTTAAAACATGTAAATATCCCTGATTTAAGAAATAATGGCCAAAACTAAATATTTTTTAATCCCTGAATTAATGTAAAACTATAATGAAATATAATCTCATAAGTTTTTTGTAGGATCACCCTCCAATTGCTCCCCCCCCCCCAAAAAAAAAAAAGTCATTGCTAAAAATGTATAATTGAAAAAAATTAACACTGAAGAAAATAAGAAAATAAATAAAGAATATAATGTATAATTGTGAAATACCTTTAAATGCAATATATATAAATGAGATTTTACTGCATGTGTATATGTGGAATCTATTCAAAACGTTTTCCATGCAAGAAATTCAATTTTTATACCCAAATTTCTATTTCTTACTTTAAAAATTGCTCACTGATTATGCCTGTTGATGAATTTGTTGATGATTTAATTACAAAACTCCTTGCTTTATGTTCACACCACTTTTTTGAAAAATCACAAAGTTTATATTTCAAGAAAACAAAGGATGAATTGAATACAGAAACTGCTATTATTTCAGCTGATTTTTCTGAAAACTATACTTGCATTGTGCAAGATGCTATTCAAAATATCCATTGGCAAAAAGAACAGGTTACAGTTCACCCCTTTCTTGCTTATATAAGGGACAGTATCACTGATACTGTGAAATCTATTCCTATGTGTGCAATAAGCGAGCATTTAGTTCATGACACTACTACATTTTGGGCTTTTCAAAAAGTAATTGTCAATTATTTAATTTCACAAATTCCACAGATTAAATACATAAAATATTTTAGTGATGGATCATCAGCCCAATACAAAAATTATAAAAATTTTATTAATCTCTGCCATCATGAAGAAGACCATGGTGTGAAAGCTGAATGGCATTTTTTTGCCTCTTGCCACGGAAAAGGAGCTTGTGATGGAATAGGCGGCATCATAAAACGCATGGCCACCAAAGCAAGTCTTCAGCGTCCATTCAAAGATGGTATCTTAAATGCATTTGATCTGTATACATTTGCAAAAGAATATGTTAAAGGAATTGAAAGTTTTTTTATAACAAAATCTGAAATTGAAATTGCCAATAATCAGTTAGCAGATAGGTATGCAAAGGCAGATACAATCGTTGGAACAAGGGTTAATCACAGCTTTGTGCCAATAAATAAAGGCCAAATACTGGTTTCCAGGGTATCAGGCTCCTCAACAAATTTTATTGCTACTGTGAGATTTAGTGAAACCGACAAACCAAAAACATTTAAAAGTGAAATATATGTTGCATGTGTATATGGTGTTAATTGGTGGATTGGTAAGATTTTAGATTACTGCGAGGAATTCAATGACTATAAAATTATGTTCATGCATCCTCATGGTCCTAGTTCATCATATTCATGGCCAAAATCTTCAGATGTTTGTTGGATTCCATATGAGCATATAATGAAAGTAGTGTCTACCCCAATGACTGCTACAGGAAGAACATATACTGTTGCTCCAGAGGAGCATACAGCAATTCAACTCTTATTCTTAAACTTCAAGACAGATTAAATCCTTGGTAATTTTCAACAACATATTATCAAGTTCCTTTCAACAATATATTATAAAGTTATATCCATGTAAGTATCCTGTTCTTATTTTATGTAAATATGTTTCATATAAGTTTTATCTAAGTCTTACTTTTATACATATTTGATGTTTTTGTTGTACATTTGTATCACACAAGATTTGTGTACTCATTTTGTCAAGATTTGTTCATTTAAATTGAAATTGGCAGTGAACTGAATAACTAATGTCAACTCAATCAACTCATTAATATTAATTTTTAATCTTTTATTTGAATTCAACTGATTTACAGCTAGTATTTCTGCCATATTTTAAAAAAATGTTTTATGGCTCTTTTTCCTTCTAAATATTTTCCATTATGTATATTTTTTTGAGAATTATACATATTATCATTTTATATGAAATAAAAAGTATTGAAATGAAAATTTACTGTTATTTTAATATGTATGTGTTTTTAGTATAATTAACTGCTGATTGGTATTTCTAAATTGAATTACAGTAGACTCCCTTAAATCCGCTACCCTAAAATCCGCGTATTTTTTCAGATGTAAACAATGAAATTTACAGTTAAGTTGCAGGAACAAAATTCAAGATGGCGTCGAAATCAGCGACTACAGCAATGTTTTTTTTTTTTTTTTTTTTTTTTTTTACTAAATTTTTTGTTAATCATTCTCTTTTGGTTATTACAGTTGATTTATTACTAAATAAATTTAAATTACTTTTGATTTTGATATAAATTAGCATATCTATATGATGACATATCGATCTTACGATCGCTTTACCGATAGATGGCAGCATAGGACTTTAGAAATCGAATTGTCGATTTCGTCGGTAGTAATTTAATATTTTTCTAATTATTTTAATAATTACTTACGTTTAAACTAATAAATTATTTTAATATTTGACTTATTTTAATGTTTCACTTTATTGTAAGAATTCATTATAATTTCCCTTGCTTAACTACCAATCAAATTAATGTTTGAAAAATGTAAACAAATCAATGACCAGAAATCCACAAAATTCTAAAATCCGCACAACCTCTGGTCCCAAGCTGTGCGGATTTGAGGGAATCTACTGTATTTATATATTGATGCTCATACATTAATTCATATGCCAGAAAAAAATATTTTTAACCATTATTTGTTAAACCAAAGATACTTACGTGTTTTAAGATAGTCACTGTTAGGTAAATGACATTCTATGTGTAAAAAGCTATTTTTCTTTAATGAAAAATTTTACCTCTCCAATTTTTTTTCTGTTTAAAGTATACATATGGAGCAATGTTTTTAGCAAGTTTGAAAAAAAGTTATGATGGGCCATTTTTTTTATGGCCCATTACACTAAGCCAATTTTTGAGGGTGATATTTTCTGTTTAAATGTAATAAACAGTATTAAAATAAAAGTTTACCATTATTTTTATATCATATATGCATTCTTTATAAAAATAGCTTTAAATTGGTACCAGAAATATAAAATTTGAATCATTAGTTGTCAAGTTATGGACATTTATAGACATTGGGATAGCATCCAAGATGGCCGCCATTTGGTAAAAATGACCATTTTTTAAAAGGGTATATCTCAGTGAATATTGTGCAAATTAGTTTTAAATTTCAGATTTGAGGGTTTCACTACTATGTCTGTCTACAAAAAAAATTTAAAAAAAATCCGTGACCATGCTGCAACGCCCATTGGTTGAATTCGTGTGGAATGACCCTGAGCTGTTTTCCTTTTTTTTTAAAAAGGTTATTTACATCATAAGCAATATTTTTAATTAATTTTTTTCATTTGGCAACATTCTGCATTTAGTATGCATTGCCAACATTTTTGATTTTATGATTGACTTTGTCTATGGAAAATTAAAATTTACTTTTATCCAGCAGTTTTGTCAGTCAAAGCTCTGGCAAAATTTATAACAACACAGGCTACTCTTATTCCTAAAGAATATATTTTCTATATCAAGGCAAGTTGTATTCATTTTAAAACACTTAAAGTATTAATCATCTTTGTCTTTACATAATTTATTTTTATCAGTAAGATGTTATTGCCTTGAAAAATTCAAAAGTAATAATGGAATGCAGACAGGCAAGCACAGGTGAAGTACCGACAGAAGATATTATGACTGTTGCACATTTTCAAGAAGAACATGAGTTGCATGAAATGAAGAAAACATGCTTTCCTTCCTAAACTGGCAAAGAAATCTAGTATAATAGACTCCCTCAAATCCACAACCCTAAAATCTGCACATCATCACAAATGTAAACAATGAAACTTATTTCAGATATAAGGACAAAATTACGGAATTTTTTAGTTTTATATAATTGTGTAGATATTTTAATATGTATTTCTCGATAATATGACTGAACTCATGCTTTTTCATGAAGGAAGTATAAATTAATTTCTGAAAAAAATCAAGATATTGCTGATATCACTGGTAATTACAATCTTTTTTACCAAATATATTATGTATTAATGAAGCTTCTTTGGTTATTTAGGCAGGTCACACACTGAACCGACAAATGACAGAAAAGCTTAAGTCAAGAGACACTTCACCCTGTTAACAAAGAAGAAACCGGTTTGAACGCTACAATTTGTCTTCTGTCTCACGCCTTTGTCTGTTTCTCTGTTCAGTGTGTGATCCAGGGCCGAAACTAGCCCTTTTTGCACACGGGGCAAACATGAATTTTGGTGCTCCCCCCCTTTTCTTCCTCAAAGTATATTTACAAAGAAAATTTTACTAATTTTCTAATGGCTGACTTATTTTAAAATTTAAAATATGTAATCATAAAATATGTAATATTAAACTACAAAAATTGAATGTGACGTTTGTTGCAATTATAGTTTGTTCACATAAAAGAATTCGCATGTATTACCAGCTATTTACAGTGTTTGCTTATACAGTAGACTTCCGATTAACTGAGTTCCGCTTAACCGAGTTTCCGCTTTAACCGAGTTACTTTCTTCTGATGGACTGATGGCTTTCATTATTATGAAACAGCTATTATAAATGAAGTGTTAGGTGAGGATGAAAGAGCAGTCGTAAAAAGTTTGAATTCTGATTTTCTGGTCAGAATGGGGAGAAAAAAAAAATAAATGGTCATAATTATTTTTTTTTCAAAAAAAAATTATGGACATTTTTTATTTTATGAATTTTTTTAAATGGTCATTTTTTTTTTTTTTTTTTTTTTTTGCAAAAAAAAAAAAAAATTATGGACATTTTTTTTCCCCATTCTGACTAGAAAATCAGAGTTCAAACTTTTTACGACTGCTCTTTCATTGTCACCTAACACTCCATTTATAATGGCCGT
Organism: Maratus speciosus; assembly: GCA_963932465.1. Lineage (NCBI taxonomy): Eukaryota > Metazoa > Arthropoda > Arachnida > Araneae > Salticidae > Maratus > Maratus speciosus. The sequence continues at coordinate 652,253,303 of OZ010787.1, read as the reverse complement.
TTCATAATAATGAAAGCCATCAGTTCATCAGAAGAAAATGATCGATTCCAAAGGTATAATCTTTCATTTGGCACCTCTTGCCTCTGGCATCCGGGGCACATGCCCCCTCTGCCCCCCCCTTAGTTTCGGCCCTGGTGTGATCTGCCTAAGACTGGCTAAATCTGAAAATAAAACTTTCTAACCTTATGATTTTGATGTGAATTACAGGGTACCTTTAAGAGGAAAGTTTCATTGAATAATTTAAGAAAAATATATTTCATCTTTATTAGGCTATTTAATTATTATACATTATTATTTACTTGTCCTTTACTTTTTATTATTTTAGTTTACTTAAATATTTTACTATATTACAAGCATTTATTATAATTTCGATCGCATTATTACATTCAAATTACTGTTTAAAAAATGTAAACAAAGCAATGACCAGAAATCTGCAAAATTATAAAATCTGCACAAGCTGTGTGGATTTGAGGAAGTCGACTGTACTGTAATTCAGAAAAATGTTGACAGAAGAATTCAGCACTGTAACACCTTATAGGTCAAAATTGGGAAATTTCATTAGCGGTCACTGGCCAGTGGGACTAGTTTTTTAAGTGGCCACTTTCTTTAAACTAGCGGCCACTTTTTCATTTCAAAATGCTGAACAGTAAAATTTCTATTAAGTATTAATCTGAGACTGAGTAGTCCAAATAAATATGTTAATATAAATATATTGGAACCAAAAAAATTAGAATCCTTGATGAAATGCAAGAAAATTTTATCTCCTTGTAAAAAAAATGGCCGGAAGGTGGCCGCTGAGAGACAGTTTTTCACTAACCACTTTTTTTCATTTACTGGCCCTGTGGCCGGTAGCTAGTGCTAATTTTGACCTTTATAACACCTCCTTTGTACAGAATATCTGCATGTTGTTGGGTACTGCTAAAGTACAATGGCACACTCAATTGAAAATTTTCGTGGATGAATTTTATCAGAAAAGGACCTTTTTACTTTTAAATACCTCATTTGATTTCAGTTTGGAGAGTGAGATATAAATTTTCAGAAGATGAAGATATAAAAGCAGTTGATATTGGACAGATCATTAAATATTGAATGAACAAATGTTTGATAATAAAGGACATTACATATTTAATTTTTGATACAGTGGAACCTCGATACATCGTTTTTCAAGGGGTGCGTGAAAAAAACAGATGAATTTACATATTTAATTTTTGATACAGTGGAACCTCGATACATCGTTTTTCAAGGGGTGCGTGAAAAAAACAGATGAATGCGGGTTAACGTTAAAACATGAAAGAAACAATGTTTATGCATTACTAATACATGCAATGTATACAGTATTCTAATAAATACTAATTTGTTATTTACCCAATTGTAAGGGGCATCCCACACTAAGGCGACAAGCGACATGTAGCAGAAACATGTAGTGCAAAAACTGGTCAAAACAAAGAACTAAGTTGTTTCAAACCTGTTTTAAACCAGTTTTTCCAGCGAATTCAAGGGACATGTCTTATGTGTCGCCTTAGTGTGGGATGCCCCTTAAAGAAAGAAATTGAAGTTGTAGAAATTTTATACAGTAGACTCCCTTAAATCCGCGAACGCCTGAAATCTGCATATTTTTTCGGATGTGAACAATGAAATTTACAGTTAAGTTGACTACCGCAATATTTTTTTTTTGACCAATAGCATATGGGTAGGCATGTTCTACCTACAATGAATGATGTCACATGTGTGAGGTCAGGGCTGAAGTAATGGGCTACCGTAGTTGAAAGTCATGTGACAGTCACGGTCTTACCCAATACGCACTGACACGCAGCTATACACAAAGCAATTCGATTACTTTGTTTTTTAACGGTTATGTGTTTATTAACCTCTTATTAAATGATAGAAATAAACGCAATTTTCATTGCGATTCTCATAATTTATTGTTTTTTGTGAAACTGATATTATTTAGTAACGCCTCATGGATAAATTATGATGTGATCCCAGCTGTATTAAAGACATCAATTGAATGTAAGTATTAACCATTTTTCCATTTTAGACCTATGCATTGATATGATTGTGTAAGTTTTGTATGCTTTAAATATACGTAAATAGTGTTTATTTTGAATAAATTTATCCTTTCCTACACTATTTATTTTAAATTAATTTGTCCTTTCCTGCACTATTTATTCTACAAGCTGTTCACTTATTAATGTAAGCAATATAAGAACAAAGTTTTTCTCAAGCTCGTGTTATTTTTAAGTATTCAATAAGTAGAATTAAACCATCTGTATTAATATCATTGGTATACTAAATACCAATGATATCAATACGGACGGATTTTAATATTATATATTAAAATAATCATTATTAAGAAGTCTGTGTAAAATTTTGTATTTACGATGATTTCTAGATTACAAAGAGCTCAGTTGATTTTTGTTTTATTTATTTATTTATTTTTTACTTTCGATAACATTATAGTTGGTTACAACTTATTTTATTTAATATACTTAAAATGATGTCGTTGTTTTTAACTTTTTATAAGATTTTACAATCATAATCCTGCTGCCAGGGAAAATTTTTAGTGAATAAATATCAATTTGTATATATTCTCTGTGCTAAAACTGTTTTAGTTTCGTTTTTAAAAATTATGCTCAGATGTAAATACTGAGCACGTTTAGTATTTTTAATGAACATTTTGTCCGTTTATTAATAAAATACTTATTTTAGGACTAAAGCTTTTATATTTTAAATAAAATAGAAATCAGATGACTGTGTATAATTTTCGTGCATAAATATTGATAGGTACTTAAGGTATAAAGATCCTGTTCCAAAAAAAAAAAAAAAAAACCATTTCTTTTTCCTTCTTTCGACAATCTTTTATTTTCTAACCCAATAATTTAAAATTGTGCTGTAGCTTTAAAATTTTTGTATCTTAAATAAATAATTCTTATGTACTATGTTAAATCTCTGTGTATTTATAATGATTATTTCAATGATATAAGTAGCTCAGTTGATTTTTTTTTTCGCTTTTGAAAACATTATGCTTCTCTACAATTTATTTTATTTAATATACTTAAAATATGCCAGTGCTTTGAAAAGTTTCTATAAGATTCGACAATTATAAATCCGCTGCTTAGAAAGCAACGAATTTTATAAAATTAAAGGTTGAGTTGGATGTGATTGTAATCTTAAAGCCGAGACAATAATGCATTTTGATCAATTTTAATATTAACACAATTATTTTAATTGGTAAATAAATCATATGAGTTGTAATTTTCCAATTGAGTGAAAAAGTGTGTAGGCCAGGTTTTGAATTAGTGACCTTTGGCTTAAGCTGCTAGTGCTCTGTTCTGAGCTATCCTGGACAAAGCTGGCGTCCACAATTCACTCGCTTAACTTTTTCATGAGAGCATCTTGTGTGTTATCTGAAACAGCTCAACCTTAATACTAGGTGTTGGAACTCTAAATAAATGCTGGATACATAATTACACTTGATTAACTTGGAGTTCATTGTTTTTGCTCTTATCAAAAGGTTACCCGAGTGGATTGTGGCCGCCAGGTTTGTCCAGGGTAGCTCAGTTAGCAGAACATTGGCAGCTTAAGTCATAGGTCCCTGATTCAAATTTTAGTCTGCACGCCTTTTTTTACTTAGTTATAAAATTATAACTCTATAATCTACTTTGTAAATTCATTTGTTTATAAGAAATAAATTGTTTTGTTCAAAACTGTCAAGGAGTTCTTAGCCAAGTGCAGGGAAGGGGCCGGCACCTGGAAAATCTAAACCCCTGCACAATGAAGCTATGGATGAGACGCCAGGTGTCAGGTTCAAATAACCGAAAAAGGCCCAAAAAATATTTTATATAATATAATATAATATTTTAATATATTATAATTTATAATATAATATTTTAATATAATTTATTTTAAAAAATAAATGCGTATATTTTTAAAAATAGTAATTTTAATAGTTTAACAATTTTGCATATTCCATAGCTGTTATATTAAGAGTGTTCACAGATTTTTAATTTTCTCGTTCAATAATGTACTTCTTTCTCAAAAATTTCTGAAATCATTTTTATCTGAAGGGGTTGGAACTTACAAGCTGCGAAACATGAAAATTTCAGCCTATAAGTACAAAGAATTGAACATTTTAAATTTTAATTTAGTCATAATACATTCTTGAAGTATAATTGTCTATTCCCTGATGATTACCTTTCAGTGATTAGCATATCTTTAAAAATGATTTAAAATGTTATACATGGCTATATTTTCTGAAAGATTGCATGCATTTGTTAGAAATTCAGACGCACTGTTTGTTTTCTTGTATCTTCATTAGATTAGCAAATGTTATGCATTTACAAATGAAAGTGCCTTTGTAAATAATATGTCAGAAAATAATATTTTTCTTTTATGATTGATTGCTTTTTATCTGATTTATACTATTATTAATTTCAATATATCTCTGAGATCCCAAGCATTCAATGGTCATCTTGAATTTTTTTTACTGCATTTCATGTTTTCTCTATAAAAATGCCTGTTGCAATACATTAATTTGGTGTAGTCAACGAACTCGATTATGAAAGATGCATTGATTTTTTTTTTTTTTTTTTTTTTTTTGCGCTTTCTTGAAAGCTTAAGTAAGTGAATTTATTAAAAAATATAGAATTTTTGCTCTGTTTGTTTTTTTAAGAAAAGGAACAGAAAAGAAAAAAAAAAATATTTAACGTATCTTTTTAGAATTTCTAAATTGATATATCAACATATAATCGTAGATTAATTAATATTAAACTATTATTTGATAAAAGTGTATTTTTGTAATATTGCAGTCTCCATTTTTTTTTTTACCTTTAAGTCTTTAAAATGTTGCATTGTTGCAGTTTCTATTGCATAATCTCGCATAATCTATCGTTGTTTCTAAAGTTGTATGAGTTACAAAGAATGTTTAGTGTTTTATCACTTGTGGCGGGCTAATTGTACATAATTTTACATATAATGCACCTTCGTAGGTAATTTTTTTAAATTCTAGCATATCAGGAAGTGGATTAAAAATCTGTTGCTAAATTCCATTTTTACATACAAAAATCAACTTGAGTTAAATAAAAGAGTGTGATAAGTACTTTTAATGTGAAGATATTTATTGATGGAATGACGAGGAATGGTACAAAAAAAGAAAAAAAAAGAGTGATATATACGAGTGAGCGATATAAGGGGGGATTATTGTACTTTGATCGGAAATCAGGGTTGGGGTTTTGGACGCCCAAAACTAGTTTTGGACAGGACATGTGGGTTTTACTGTCCAAAACTGTACTAAAGTGTCCAAAACTGTACTAAAGCGTCCAAAACTGTACTAAAGTGTCCAAAACTGTACTAAAGTGTCCAAAACCTTAAAATAAAGCAACATTCCACATGCGACCACTGCACACTTATTAAACGTATATGAATAAATATAAATATCTCACAATATATTTTACTAACATTCCATTTAATTCTTTGGTAAATGAAAAAAAGTTCAAATTTTTCTAATATCTATGTAACATAAAAAGTTCTGTTTCTGTTGAAATTGAGTTATAATAATAAGAAATTCTTATAATACCACACATGAAGTATAGGGAGGGCAGATTTGCTTAACACTAGTGCTTTTGTTTCAATTTTTGTACAAGAAAATGTTACAAAGAGATTTCTTTTAAATAAAGTTTCATTGTAAATTATCTTTTCTAGATTATAAGATAATGAAAGAAAACACAAATATTTAATTTAAAATCTAGAAGTTATTTTTTTAAATATGTATTTTTAGTATGAATTGAATCTAAATCTAGTGAGCATTCTATTTCTTAAGAGTTAAATAGTGTTGTTATAATAATAGTCATAATCTAAATATCTCATAATCAAACAAAATCAATTATTTTTTATTTATACTATTTCTTAATATACACATATACATAGTTGTCAGCATTAAGCTGGTTAAATCAGCATGCTGAACCTGAACTCCATTTATCAATTATTTCCAGTAACAACTCTCGGGACTTTCAGTAACAGAATCAAAATGTATTCTTCACAAAAATCGTTAGTACTTCTCAGGGCTTAATTTCTAACAAAAAAAGTACCGGAGCCCTAATATTTTTCCCTAATACTAATAACCGTAGCATCCCCCCCCCCCCCCCACCGTCACTCTAATCCGCATATTTATATTTCATACATATTATTTGCAAAATTTAAAGCAATTTTTTTTTTCTTTAGGAAAATAAAAATTTTCAATTTCTGCATATACTTAGCTGTCAATTGTTCCACTTTTTAGTTATCACTCCTTCCAAGTAGAAACCTTTGCCTAATTTTAATGTTAATTAATCACAGGATTTTGCGAGTAAATAAATTAAGGATTCTGATTCGAAAACAGTGTTAAAACAAAAAAGGGACAGTTCACAGCTACACATTTTTATGAAAAATGAATGAAATTTACAGAAATTAATACTGATATGCTAAAGAATCAAACAATGTTTTTCAATTTCCCATAAAAGTAGCATATCAAACTATAATCGATTCCTTCCGTAGAACAATCTTTCGTGATGAGTCCCTGAAAATCAGATTAAATTAAACATCTGACACCGTGATCGGAAAGGCTCAATGCTTTTATAGAAAAAGGGGAAACGCTGCTCTATTGCTTACTATAAAAATAACAATACATTACAATTATATCTACTTACAAATGACTACTACTTACAACTTTGTAAATCTGCAGAACAGAGCCGCATTTGTGATGAAAAATAAATAGAAAAATCACTAACACTATTTTTGTACTCGTACGCAATGGAAAACTAAAAACCTCAAGCAAACAATATCTCAAGCTGATGCTCGTTGACTAAAAAAGGAAAATATTCTTTTCTGGTTAGATATCTAAATTTAAAAAAAAAAAATGATCCAACTAAAAAATATCCTAGTGTCAGAAAAGAAAATCAAACAGAAAGCAAATTCATTGCTCGCACTCTTGAATGGCGCCAATATACATGTCGCCGAAAACAATGCCAGACATAAATCTGCAAATGTCAGTAGGATAAACAAAACACGATTTCTGTTTCTCCTATTCTGATCAAAATGGCATTAAAAAGGGGGAAGAGTTATTTTATTTTTTCTATACCTGAGGAAATAAAATTTTTAATTTACAGACAGATTGAGTTCGAGCGCTTCGGTTTTTCGGAAGCGCTAAGTGCTGGTGCACTAGGCTCCGGAGCCCTGTATTTATGGGCTCCGGTGTATTCCGACCAATATTTAAGTATTTACTGAAAACAGAGAAGTACCGGAGCCGGGCTCCGGCGCAATTTAAGCCCTGGTACTTCTATTAACTACTATAATTTAAATGAATAACATTAAAATTATGATACATAATTAAATTTAATATCTTTTAATGTAATTACTTTGTTACGTAGGGCAATTAGGTTGTTAATACTAAATTGGTATTTTTGTATTGTAATCTTTTTGCCAATTTTTTAAACTTTTAGCATTGTTCTGATAAATACAATTTTACTACAAAATATAGTTTTGGACAGTTTAAGACAGTTTTAGACAGAAGGGTTTTGGACAGTACGGTTTAAACCATGGATTTTACCGTGGTTTTTACCGTTGTGTCCAAAACCTTGCCAACCCTGATCGGAATAGCTGTCAGGCAAATATATGTAAAAAAAAACATTAATAATATGTAGTAAACTCCTTTGCTCCTTGTTGAAGATGATAAAGTATCTTTGTCGCTGAAAAAATCATATATTAGTATTAAGATTATTTAGATATTAGTATAAAAGAAGCATATATTAGTATTTTCTTTTGATAGAAGAGAATTAAAACTAAAAGAAATCACATAAATTATGCAGGTTTATTTTTTATTTTTGTGTTATAAAAACGCCGTTTTAATGTTTTCATAATACTGTAAAGTTATGATTTCTACCAATTTAAAGAATGATTTGGATATGATAGTAATCTAAAGCCACCTGTTTTGTCAATTGATTTGCTCAGCTCAGCCGAGACCGCCAGCATCGCGTGACTACTCTAAATCGGAGAAGCACGGTAGCCCGTCTTTTTTGTTAGCCCCGTGTGAGGCAGCTAAAATATCCGTTCGCTAGATGCCGTTTAGAAAAACATTGCAACCTAGGATGATAGAATATCCAAATTCAATCCTCCGAGATCGCAGCAGAGGTCAACTCAACTTGTCTTGTCAGTCGTTCTAGTTGATTCGAATTCAAAGTGATACACATGAAACATTATTTTTTAGAAAATTGGTTCTAGTCTTTTTTGATTTTGTTTAATAGATTTTGTTTAATAATGTCAGCTCAGAAACAGTTATCTGGTTGGCAAAAGCGTCTGAAAAAGAGAAAGAACAAGATGCAAAAAAACTGAAGAAAGGCATGCATAATTTCTTGTTTTCCGAAGTTAGTCAGAGTGCTGATATAAAAAATGCTGTAACTATAAACGTTGCTGGTGGTAGTATTCCTATTGAAGTCAGTGATTCCGAAAATGTGTGCCCTGAAAGAATTGCATGTACTTTGGAAAAATCTGATTCTGATCTCCAAACAGAAAGCATGCAGTATGATGTGTACGATACATCCATGATTGAAAAAAAATTGACTAGTGAAAATGCAGTATCTGTAAATAATGAAAGCAGTTAATTTCCAACGTATTTAGATGATCCTGCTCTTTGGCCTTCTGTAATTACTGAAGACATGCAGGATTTTTTTACTGAAAGACAACCCAACCAAAATATCAACAAAATTGAAAATTCTAGATAAATGTGTGTAGATAAAAGTCGTGTTTTGACCGAGTACAGCTTTTACAGATATACTCATAGCAACGAAAAATTTAAGAGGGATTGGTTAATTTACTCGCCATCTGCAGCAGTTGTATTTTGCTATGTCTGTAAGCTTTATTCATCAAGCCATCAAGCTCTATGTGATGAGGGATTTTCTGACTGGAAGAACATAGCTGGAAGGCTTAAGAAGCATGAAAATTCCCAAACACATAGAGCCAGTGTTTGTGCACTATCTATGCGGGCAATTTCTTCAAATCGAATCGATAAGCAAATACTCAGTGAGTATCGGAATGAATGCGAGTACTGGAGAAAAGTTCTTGAAAGAGTTGTGAAAACAATACAACACTTGGCCCAGAGAGGACAACCCCTGTTCGGAGAAAATGAAACCATAGGATCCATAAGAAATGCAAACTTTCTAGGGAGCCTAGAATTAATAGGAAAATTAGATTCTTTTTTTGCAGATCATTTAGCCACGAAAGGTAATCCTGGAAAGGGGCGAACAAACTATCTCTCTTCAACTATTGTAGTGGAACTTTTACAACTGATGTCAGAAAAAGTATTGCAGCATATTTTATGTGAAGTACGAAAAGAAAAATATTTTGGACTAATTGTAAATTCATCTCCTGACATAACCCATGTTGATCAACTTTTAGTTGTATTAAGGTATGTGAATGAAGATGGAGAACCAAAGGAACATTTCATTAGATTTTTGCCCCTAAATAGCCACAAATCACTTTCATTGTCAACTTGTGTGTTTGATGTGCTGGAGAACTGCAATTTAGACATTCTGAATTGCAGGAAAATGCAGCAACTCGACATGAGGCTAGAAGTTTATACTCAAAGTTTGAAACTGCATTACTGACTGTTATATGGGACACCATCTTGCAACGTATTAATAAGGCAAGCAAAATGCTCCAAAGTAGTTCGATTGATATTTCTTCTGTAGTGCCCCTATATGACTCTCTGATTCAGTTTATTAATACAGTTAGAGGAAACTTGAATGAGTATGAAGTGGAAGCCAAAATATTAGTTAATGGAGAAACATACAGTGTTAAAAGAAAAAAAAATATATCTAGGCAATTAGATTCAAATTGTGAAACAGAATGTCATCTCTCTCCAAAAGAGGCATTTAGAATCAATTGCCATAATGTAATTTATGATTCGCTCATAGTGCAACTTCGTAAAAGAATGGAAGCATATTCCAAATTGGAACAAAAATTTGGTTTCCTTTCTAATAGTGATTTGGGGGTAATTCCACATCAAATCAACACAAAAAAGGGTCATTCCACGTGAAATCAACCAATTTAAAGAAAAAGTGTTGCACCATAGTCACAGGTTTTTTAAAAATTTTTATCATAGACAGATACAGTAATGAAACCCTCAAACCTGAAATTTAAAAATAATTTTTGCAATATTGGCTGAGATATAGCCATTTGAAAATTGGTCATCTTTTCCAAATGGCGGCCATCTTGGATGCTATCGCTATGTCTATAAATGTCCATAACTTGACAACTAATGACTCAAATTTTATATTTCTGGTACCAATTTAAAGCTATTTGTATAAAGAATGCATATATGATATTAAAACAATAGTAATTTTTTATTTTAATACTGTTTATTACATTCAAACTGAAAATATCACCCTCAAAAAATGACTTACTGTAATAAGCCATAAAAAAAATGACCCATCATAATTTTTTTTCAAACTTGCTAAAAACATTGCTCCATATGTGTACTTTAAATAGAAAAAAAATTGGAGAGGTAAAATTTTTCGTTTAAAAAAAATAGCTTTTTACACAGGATGTCAATTACTAAGCAGTGACTATCTTAAAACATGTAAATATCCCTGATTTAAGAAATAATGGCCAAAACTAAATATTTTTTAATCCCTGAATTAATGTAAAGCTATAATGAAATATAATCTCATAAGTTTTTTGTAGGACCACCCTCCAATTGCTCCCCTCCACCCCCCCCCCCCCCCAAAAAAAAAGAAGTCATTCCTAAAAATGTATAATTGAAAAAATTTAACACTGAAGAAAATAAGAAAATAAATAAAGAATATAATGTATAATTGTGAAAAACCTTTAAATGCAATATATATAAATGAGATTTTACTGCATGTGTATATGTGGAATCTATTCAAAACGTTTTCCATGCAAGAAATTCAATTTTTATACCTAAATTTCTATTTCTTACTTTAAAAATTGCTCACTTAAAAAGTTTTACATTTGTATGTGACTTTATAGAAAACTTCTGCTGTATGCATGTATTTACATCATTCAAGTTGCATTAAATATTCAGATATAAATATGTCTGTTTATGTATTTCCTATTTCAATAAATTTACATACTAAGAATGACAGAATTCATGAAATGAATGCTAATCTTGCATAATCTATTTTCCTTATTATTTGAATTCAAAACATGATGTAATAATGCATCATGTTATATGTTTATGAAATTTTATCATAATGTATCCAACAAATCTTTTGTTGAAAATTTTTGAAACCTTTTGTGGGTAAGCTTATTATAAACTGCATTATACAGTAGACTCCCTCAAATCCGCAGAGCTTGGGACCAGAGGTTGTGCGGATTTTAGAATTTTGTGCATTTCTGGTCATTGATTTGTTTACATTTTTGAAACATTAATTTGATTGTTAGTTAAGCAAGGGAAATTATAATGAATGCTTACAATAAAGTGAAACATTAAAATAAGTAAAATATTAAAATAATTTATTAGTTTAAAAGTAAGTAATTATTAAAATAATTATGTAAAATAAAAATTTAGATAATTATTAAATTATTACCGGTGAAATCGATTCAATTAGATTCCAAAAGTCCTGTGCTGCCATCTAGTAGTAAAGCGATCGTAAGATCTATACGTTATTATGCGTTCTTAGCACTTTTAACTTTAGTAACTTTTTTCATTGTTATTTAGAGTTTTGAATGCTTTTCTTATACTGCTTTGTATGTTTAGAAATAAATTTGTCTATAATTAAAAAAAAAAAATTCCGCGAACAATAATTTTTAAATAGCATTCCGGTTCCTGGATTTTTCTATTTCGAACCGTCGAATTTTTGATATAGATATTCTAATTTATATCAAAAGTAATGTAAATTTATTTAGTAATAAATTAGTAATCAGCTGTAATAGCCAAAAGAGAATGATTAACAAAATATTTAGTAAAAAAAAAAACATTGCGGTAGTCGCTGATTTCGGCGCCATCTTGAATTTTGTTCCTGTAACTTAACTGTAGATTTCATTGTTTACATCTGAAAAAATACGCGGATTTTAGGGTCGCGGATTTAAGAGAGTCTACTGTATATAAAATTTTAAATAAAAAAAATATTTGACATAATTTATGAATTATTGCATCATGTTGTATGCTGATGCAATTTTGGGAAAAGATTGCTGCTGTATCGTCATCTGTTTTCTAATTGGTTGTAATTAAAGTATGATGAAATATTACATCATAATGTACAAAAAAATTTGACTATCCCTTTTAAACATCATTTCTGTTGATGTTTCCAATGTAGTATGCACTGGCATAGAATAGTTATTTTGTGCTTAAGATTCTACAGTGGACATGGAGTGTTTTGTATGCAAGAAACTTGGTGTTTCATTGAGTACTGATCTGATTCCTGTTCTTCAATTGTCTTCACGTGATTTGCAGTTATTAAAAAAAGATTGCATTATGTAATCCCAGATGAAAAATGCTTTGTACATGGAAATAGTATATGCAAGGTTCACAAGGATAAATATCTAAAATGGTATATTTTAAGACAGAGACAGTGTTGTGATCCATTTAATAAACATCCAAATAGCATCAGAGCAAAATCACTAAAAACAATATCATTAGATATGTCTAAAACAAATCCAGATATCCTCATTCCAGGAAAAAAATTGTGTGTTTCCTGTTATTCATCAGTAAATATGAAAAAAATGTCTATATTTGACAGGATAACCACCTCAGGAACAGAAAGCCCCTCTGATTCAGATTTTAATGAACCCACAGTAGTAATAGAACAATTAAACAAAAGTTGTGAATTGTTAGAGTTATCGCCAATAAAGGTAAGTAGGCGTACCTCAAAGAGAAAACTTAATTACATGCAAAAGAAAGTTTCAAAAATAACTAAGTGTGTTGCAACTAAAGCAGCTACAGTATTAGGTGTTGAAACCATAAATAAGCCTCAAAATAGTAAAGACACAACTTGTCCTGACTGCACATCTATGATGGATAAATTATTGGAGAAATTTACAAACGCATGTTTTAAAGAAAAAGTTCAAATTCTAACACTAGTTCCAGATTCATGGACAATACAGCAAACAATGACTTATTTTAATACTACACAGTATCTTGTAAAAAAGGCAAGGAAGTTTAAAACAACAGAAGGGATGTTATCGATGCCTAGTGGAAGAAAAAGTGTTAAACTGAGTCCAGACGTTATAGAAAAAGTTATTAATTTTTATTATGATGATAATAACAGCCGCATGTGTCCTGGAAAAAAAGATTTCATATCTGTTCCAACTGAAAACGGCAGAATATTAAAACAAAAGAAATTGATTTTGCACAATTTAAAGGACTTATATATTGCATTTAAAGAACAAAATGACTTAAAAATTGGATTGTCTAAGTTTTGCTCACTACGTCCAAGAGAATGTGTTACTGCTGGAAGCAAAGGTATTCATTCTGTCTGTGTGTGTGTATACCATCAAAATATTAAACTTATGCTTCATGCTATTCATATCAATGACTACATATCACTGCTAAAAAAACTTGTTTGTTGCATTGAATCTGAAGAATGCATGTTGCACAGGTGTGATAAATGTCCATCTCCTGAAATTTTAAAGAAAGATTTAATGGGTTTAGATGAATTGGAAATGAGTAATGATATTATTTATAAACAGTGGGACTGATGGAACTGATGGACTGATGGAACAGAATTAAAAAAGTGATTATGCCCGTTGATGATTTAATTACAAAACTCCTTGCTTTATGTTCACACCACTTTTTTGCAAAATCACAAAGTTTATATTTCAAGAAAACAAAGGATGAATTGAATACAGAAACTGCTATTATTTCGGCTGATTTTTCTGAAAACTATACTTGCATTGTGCAAGATGCTATTCAAAATATCCATTGGCAAAAAGAACAGGTTACAGTTCACCCCTTTCTTGCTTATATAAGGGACAGTATCACTGATACTGTGAAATCTATTCCTATGTGTGCAATAAGCGAGCATTTAGTTCATGACACTACTACATTTTGGGCTTTTCAAAAAGTAATTGTCAATTATTTAATTTCACAAATTCCACAGATTAAATACATAAAATATTTTAGTGATGGATCATCAGCCCAATACAAAAATTATAAAAATTTTATTAATCTCTGCCATTATGAAGAAGACCATGGTGTGAAAGCTGAATGGCATTTTTTTGCCTCTTGCCACGGAAAAGGAGCTTGTGATGGAATAGGCGGCACCATAAAACGCATGGCCACCAAAGCAAATCTTCAGCGTCCATTCAAAGATGGTATCTTAAATGCATTTGATCTGTATACATTTGCAAAAGAATATGTTAAAGGAATTGAAAGTTTTTTTATAACAAAATCTGAAATTGAAATTGCCAATAATCAGTTAGCAGATAGGTATGCAAAGGCAGATACAATCGTAGGAACAAGGGTTAATCACAGCTTTGTGCCAATAAATAAAGGCCAAATACTGGTTTCCAGGGTATCAGGCTCTTCAACAAATTTTATTGCTACTGTGAGATTTAGTGAAACCGACAAACCACAAACATTTAAAAGTGAACAATATGTTGCATGTGTATATGGTGTTAATTGGTGGATTGGTAAGATTTTAGATTACTGCGAGGAATTCAATGACTATAAAATTATGTTCATGCATCCTCATGGTCCTAGTTCATCATATTCATGGCCAAAATCTTCATATGTTTGTTGGATTCCATATGAGCATATAATGAAAGTAGTGTCTACCCCAACGACTGCTACAGGAAGAACATATACTGTTGCTCCAGAGGAGCATACAGCAATTCAACTCTTATTCTTAAACTTCAAGACAGATTAAATCCTTGGTAATTTTCAACAACATATTATCAAGTTCCTTTCAACAATATATTATAAAGTTATATCCATGTAAGTATCCTGTTCTTATTTTATGTAAATATGTTTCATATAAGTTTTATCTAAGTCTTACTTTTATACATATATGATGTTTTTGTTGTACATTTGTATCACACAAGATTTGTGTACTCATTTTGTCAAGATTTGTTCATTTAAATTGAAATTGGCAGTGAACTGAATAACTAATGTCAACTCATTAATATTAATTTTTAATCTTTTATTTGAATTCAACTGATTTACAGCTAGTATTTCGGCCATATTTCAAAAACATATGTTTTATGGCTCTTTTTCCTTCTAAATATTTTCCATTATGCATATTTTTTTGAGAATTATACATATTATCATTTTATATGAAATAAAAAGTATTGAAATGAAAATTTACTGTTATTTTAATATGTATGTGTTTTTAGTATAATTAACTGCTGATTGGTATTTCTAAATTGAATTATTTATATATTGATGCTCATACATTAATTCATATGCCAGAAAAAAATATTTTTAACCATTATTTGTTAAACCAAAGATACTTACGTGTTTTAAGATAGTCACTGTTAAGTAAATGACATCCTATGTGTAAAAAGCTATTTTTCTTTAATGAAAAATTTTACCTCTCCAATTTTTTTTCTGTTTAAAGTATACATATAGAGCAATGTTTTTAGCAAGTTTGAAAAAAAATTATGATGGGGCATTTTTTTTATGGCCCATTACAGTAAGCCAATTTTTGAGGGTGATATTTTCTGTTTAAATGTAATAAACAGTATTAAAATAAAAATTTACCATTATTTTAATATCATATATGCATTCTTTATATAAATAGCTTTAAATTGATACCAGAAATATAAAATTTGAATCATTAGTTGTCAAGTTATGGACATTTATAGACATTGGGATAGCATCCAAGATGGCCGCCATTTGGTAAAAATGACCATTTTTTAAAAGGGTATATCTCAGTGAATATTGCGCAAATTAGTTTTAAATTTCAGATTTGAGGGTTTCACTACTATGTCTGTCTACAAAAAAAAATTAAAAAAAATCCGTGACTATGCTGCAACACCCATTGGTTGAATTCGTGTGGAATGACCCAAAAGTAAAAATTTACCTGACCCTCTCCAATTGTGATTAATTTTGGTGGACATTTAGAGTCTACTAAGAAACTAATTCACACAAAATTTGAACATTATAGTGCAAGTAGTTTATGAGTTAGAGAAATTGAAAAATGACTAAATTATGCTAATTTAGCAATATGGGCGAAACTTAATTTAATCATAACTTTAGTTCTAATTAAGTTAGAGGGCTGAAATCAGTGTTATTTTGAAGGTCATTAATGGCTGTTTTTAATAAAATTTACGTTTTACGAGTTTGTAAAAATGTGACCTTGACCTTTGACCTTAAACTTTGACCTCAATTAATTCAAAA
Source organism: Maratus speciosus (assembly GCA_963932465.1). Lineage (NCBI taxonomy): Eukaryota > Metazoa > Arthropoda > Arachnida > Araneae > Salticidae > Maratus > Maratus speciosus. Next base: position 652,236,973 of record OZ010787.1, on the reverse strand, counting down.
AATGTTATTTTGATTTTTCTAATTTTTTTTATTTAAATTCTTTAATATCTGTCTCAGCCTTTTACTAAATTTCAGCATGGGATTCCTATGGGTTCACCAGATATAATTTTTTTTTAATTCACAATGTAGGACAAAGATGCATTATTTATTTTGTTGAAATCAGAATAACGCAAGAACCCAATTTAACACATTCATCAAATTTTCATTGAAGCTTCACATTAACATGTATTTTAATATAAAAAAAAATAAGATGAGTGCTCTCAGGAAGTGTGAGATTGTCTGGTTTACCTGGTATTTGAATGATGGAGATGGTCCATGTGCATGGAGAAAGCTCACTTTAATTTCTTCATTTGTTTCATTTATATTAAGGACACAAGCTAGCCACCACTGCTGGTCATATACACAGGTAATAAAACCTTTGATATCCTGAAGTTCAATTTCGCCCTCCATTACACTTACTTGTTCAACTTTCGAATATATAGAGGATGAATACACTTTGGTTGAAACTGTTGATGATGATATTGGAATAAATGAATGCAACTTTTGGGTTCCTGTAATTGTACGAGATGTTTTAAATCTTGCTTCTAGGTACTACTTTTCTGCTTCATAGTTCACTACACTGGTGTACTTGAAACTAACTGCTGGGATATTCTCAACTGCCCAATCAAATAATTGCCGAGGTGTCATTATTTGTTGATTATATGGCCTTTGAAGGCTGGCTCGTGCTGCCAATCTTTTGACTGTTCCGCCAACTCCATCACATGGGCCTTTTCCATGAGATGTGGCTGAAAAGTGCCACTCAGCAGGTATCCCAAAGTCTTTTTTGTGGTTGCAGAGGTTGATAAAGTTTTTTCGATTTTTATACTGTGATGCTGCTCCATCTGAAAAGTAAATCAATTTTTCAAGAGGATACTTCTCTTTTAAAAAATCTATGAGTAGCTTTTGAAACAGATGCACTGCAATCGTGTCATGATGAAGGCAATCGGATATTATAACCAAACTGATATGTTGAAGCTTCCTATTATCTTTAAAATATATCACAAATGGATGAATAGTTGCTTGTGAATTGTTCCAGTGAAAGCCTTGTACTTCATCTTGAAGTATGAAAGAGTAGTTTTCAGCAAAATCACAAATTACTAGAAATGTTCCAGGTTGTAAGTTCAATTTCAAATCTTCTTGGAAAGCTGACTGCTGTCTTGCAATGAACAGGGATGTAGTGGAGGGTATACGGGGGTATACGCCATATACCCTCTGGATTTTTTTAAGGAACACCGTATACCCTCTGTTTCTCATGAAAGCTTTAGTATATATACACTAGGGTATACGCTCTGCCTTGATCGTATATCCTCTGCTTAGAACGTATACCCTCTGTTTTTTTTTACGACTACACCACTGGCAATGAATGAATGTTGAAGCAGTATTTGCAGCTTGTCACAAAAGGCATTCACAAAATCATCAGATGAATTGCTTACTGTCACAAGTGTGGATCTGTCAACAGAAACCCATTGCTTGTGTGTAATAGTATCAACCATGTTATCATCCATAAGTTCCCTTAACTTTTGATATGAGATCAGCTTTTTGACATTCATTACATTCATTAAAATAGCAAGCAGGCTGTGGTGGATTACAAATAATCATTGCCAAACAATGCTTATATGTTTCCAGTGGGACTTTCTCATTAGAAGTCAGATCAGCTATCTTTCCTCCTAGCATCATCAGTTTGACATTCTGGTGGATGGTACAAACACAAACAGTATGTGTACCACTTGCTCCGGGCAAAACACAATGTTTAGGACGGAGTTCAGCAAACTTTGAGAAACCTAGACGTCCTGGAAACTTTTCTTTAAATAAAGTATATAACTCTTTTAGGTTATTTAATACAAGCCTTTTCTGCACATGAACTCTTGATCCATCGATTTGTCTCACAGATACAAAATCTTTTTTCCCAGGCATGATACGATTTACATTATCAGATTCATAAAATTCTCTGACTGGATTAACTGTTCCTGCTTCTAATAACTTACCTGGTTTCGGATTTGGAGTAGACATTATTCCTTTTTCTTTTACAAGTTGCTTGGCTTTCTGCACCATAAAGTTCGTAGCACCAACAAACTCGCGCTCAATTCTTTTGATACTCCAACTTTTTGGAAGAACAGTCAATATTTGCACCCTTTCACTTCTATTTGTAGATGTTTGAAATTTTTCCTTTAACTGGTTAATAATTTCAGATTCTGCATTCAATTCTGTATCACTGTCAGATGATGATGTTATTTGCATTAATTGTTTCTTTACTGCAGAACTTATCTTACTTAACTTTTTCTGTGGATATTTTTTTTTGTTTTAGTTTCCTTTTCCTAACAGGAGACTCACCAATGCATTCCAAGCTTTTGTTAAAAGTTGATAATGCATCATTATACTTATAAAATATTTCATCTGAGAGTTCATCATGTTGACAGGTTGAACTAGGTCCTGCTTCTGTGGCGTCTATTTCTTCACTAGAATCAGTTTTTGATGGCAATAAGGAAACTTCCTTCCTACACTGATCACAGATTTTTCTTCCTATCTTAAGAGTTGAGTTAGGAAGTTTTGCATGCATCCAACTTAAAACATTTCTCAATTTTTTCTTTTTAGAAGAATGGTTTTCCTTTCCAAAAGGATTACAGCAGCTACATTGATTTATCCACTGTGGTTCACTCATTTTATAAAATTTAATCTTTTAAGAATAACTTCAAAAATTTCATTTACTATTTAACCTCTTTAGAGGAATTTAAAATAAAAATGACTATTTGCTGAGAAATGTAAAAATTCAGAACAAAAGTACTGCAAGCCAATTGTCGTTAACAAAGACTGAATGACAGAGTCAGTTTTGCATTTTACTTATTGAACACTAGCACTATCTTGTGATTAATACATCATTTGAAATACAAACCAAAACTTTTACAACACTAGCACTGTCTTGTGATTGGTCAGTTTAAATACAAACCAAAAGTTTTACAACACTAGCACCATCTTGTGATTGGTCAGTTGAAATACAAACTGAAACTTTTACAACTTCAAATCCAAACTATCTTGAATAAATTAAACTGTACTAAACATTGACTGAACTTGGCAAATTTATTTTTGATGCATTATTACTTTAGTTATGTGAATGTGAAAGTTCAGTAAAAATTTGATGGTATTAAACTGGGTTCTTGAGTTATAGTGATTTGAACAAAATGAGTCCATAAATTTTTTTTCCCCATATTGTGAATTAAAAAAAAATTATACCTGTTGAACCCATAGGAATCCCACGTTAAAATTTAGTAAAAGGCTGAGACAGATATTAAAGAATTTTTAAATAAAAAAAAAAAATTAGAAAAATCAAAATACCATTTTTTGAAGTAATTGAGGTCAAAGTTTAAGGTCAAAGGTCAAGGTCACTTTTTATACAAACTTTCAGAAACGTAAATTTTATTAAAAATAGCCATTAATGATCTTCAAAATAAAACTGATTTCAGCCCTCTAACTTAATTAGAACTAAAGTTATGATTAAATTAAGTTTCGCCCATATTGCAAAATTAGCATAATTTAGTCATTTTTCAATTTCTCTAACTCATAAACTACTAGCACTATAATGTTCAAATTTTGTGTGAATTTGTTTCTTAATAGACTCTAAATGTTTACCAATTTTCATCAAAATCGGAGAGGGTCAGGTAAATGGCTGTGTTGATTTGATACGGAATTACCCTTTGTCAGTATCGGATAAAATAGTGGCTGCTAAAAAATTTCAAGAATGTTATTCTGTAGACATTGAAGAAAATTTCTTGGATGAATTTGTGCATTTTTCATCTTTTTTGAGAGAATATAATTGTCCATTAGATTGCTTAAAAAAATTGAATATCTCTCATACATTTCCCAATACTGAAATTGCTTTTAGAATTCTGTTAACACTTCCTGTTATCAACAATTCAAGTGAGAGATCTTTTTCAGTTTTGTAAAGAATAAAAAATCAAATCAGAAATTCACTAAGCCAAACAAATTTGCAGGCATGTTCTATATTATCCATTGAAAATGATATCGCATCACAATTGGATTTTAACGATAGGGTCACCTGGGGTAATTCCTGGTCAGCAGGTTTCTGAGGTAATTCCTGGTCAGTCTTTTTTATGTTTTAAAAACACTTTATCAAAATGAAAAAAATCATAGAGGTACTCTGAACTATCCTCATTGGAATTTATTACTTAATTTTGAGTTTATTATTTATTTATTTTGAAAAAAAAAATCTTTTTGAAATGGCTTGTTAAATTTCTGTAAAATAACATTGACCTTAATTATGATACATTTTTACAAAGATGTTTGTCACAACTCAAATTTTAAATATTTTTCTTTTCTTTCTTTTTGGTTTAATTACCAACTATTTTAGCTATTAAAAAACAGTCTTGAAATTTTTTATACTATTTTAAATAATTTACAGAAGTTGGTCAAATATTGCTCCATGTATCCGGGGTAAATCTTGGTCACTGGGGTAATTCCTGGTCAATGTGTTTATCATCATTTAATTCCCTTTTATTGTCATATTTAGCAATTTTAATTTTCGCAAAACCTTTGAAAATTAACTGTAACCACACTGTTCGCCACATTTGAGTTAATTGTAGTTCTGAATACAGTAGAGTCACCTGTGGTACTTCTTGGTCACTGAGTTTCTGAGATAATTCTTGATCATTTTCGCTTTTGTTATAAAAATAACAATTTATGAAACTGTAAAAAATCTCAGATACTTTGAATCCTTTGCTTTGAAATATATGCCTTAATTATTCATTTAGTTGAAATTAAATAAAATAATAATAAAAAAAAATATATTCAAAACTGCAACTCAAATTTCTGCAAAACATCGATCTTGATTTTTACACATTTCACAACAGATCAGTCATTTTTGAGGTCTTAATTATTGTATTTCAACTAATGACATATTATAGTCTTTAAAAAAGATTATAAAATTTTCCTCTACTATATTAAACACTTTTAAAAGGAGAAAACAGTAAGTGCTCAGAGAATAAGACCCACTCTATGACTGAACAATTTAAGTAGAAATACTATCTCATTGCAAAATGCCAAACTGGTGCATAAAAATATACTTAATGCAATAGAGGAACCTAATTATTATGCTGTGTATTATATTAAAGGTCTGTATTGAAAATTTCTTGAAAAGGTAACCAGAAACTTCAGTTGACCTAAGCAAAATAAAATTGGTAACAAACATTGTTATATTTTTTATGGACCAATAAATTTGCAAGTTATTAATAAATCCATTCACAGTGGATACTAATGAAGTAATAAATACTGCTTATAAATGTTGTAAAAATGCATAAAAATTTTTTGGCTAATTAATGATTTGTAAAATGTACAAGAGTCTTTTGCACGTCAAATAACTTTGTATTTATGCCCAAAACAAAGTCTATGTTTTATTATTCCACAATTATGAGATGAACAAAACTTTTAGAAGATTGATTCTACCTATTTTATTACTCAGTCATAAAAAAAAATAACTGTACTTCTTTATTTACATGAAAAAGGATGCTGACCAATAATTACCCCAGAAGTGACCAAGAATTACCCCATTTCTGGGGTAATTCTTGGTCATTTAAAAATTATAATTATTTTAATTATAAGTGCATATATATTTAGGTAAGCATTTTATAATATAGCCATCAGAGGGGGCTTATTCCACAAAAAAATTGGGAACAATATCTTTAATAGTTTTTATAATAATTAGATGTTGATGCTTTTTGACCAGGAATTACCCCGGGTGACCCTATTATTTCTGATTTTGCTTTAAGAAAATCAAGAAAAAAAGCACTTGTGTAGAGTTTTAGGTTGAAATAGGTAAGTAATTTCAATAACAATTAAGATAAAAGTTGTCTGTTTAATGTAATTTTTTAAATACCTTGATTATTTTTTTATGTTTGTATTTTGCTTAATATTTTTCACATTTTTAAGGTTCCATATAAAGTGCTTTGTTTTATTGTTTTGAAACTATTTGGTGTACTGTACTCTGCAACATTTTAACAAACTGATGAAAATAATATTGTATTGTAAAAAATAGATTAATACAGCGGCTGTGCTAAGAAATTAAGATTATTACCCAAATTTGAAAATGATTGCCCCAATTTTCAAGTGTTACCAAACACTTTATTGATTTATTTTTAATGATATTAATTTCTTTTATGTAAAATATTGAAAGTATACAAATTGTTATTTGTAAAGTGCACCATATCATAGCAATTTACTTTTCCTTCAGTTTTATTTGAAATGTTAAAACAAAATTTTGTGGCATTTGTACCTATTTTAAAAACAATCGACGTTAAAATAATCATTCACCAAAATTAAATCTTTATCACCATTTTTTTCAGATTTATTTGGATTCAGTGAGGTGACAAATGATTAAAAACACAGTCCCTGGAATAGTATATATGTTTCACACACTTACCCCCCCCCCCCTCCCAAAAAAAAGAGGAGGACAATTGTTTAATACATATTTCATTTCTGTGTTAAAATGAAATACAAAAATCTTAAATTTTTAATAATGTTTTGAAAAGTTGTTTATATTAATATTTTTCAGGTATAATGCATAAAATTTTTTTTTTTTTTTTTTTTTTTTCATTTCTGGGTGCAGGTAAAAGTTTGCAAATACTGAAATTGAGGATATGTTATCATTAATTAAACTAAGCCTTGTCATGATTGGAATTGTATTAATATGTTGTTTATGTATTTTATTATGATTATTTTTTTGCTAATTTAATTTTTAACATTTTTAATTTGAGTATTAAAATGTATAAAGTTTTAGAAAATAGTTATGTTTTTTTTTTTTTTACTTTTAACTGTGCTAGCTAATGAGTATTTGATGGTAGGCGTTGTTTCTAGTTGAAATTATTTTGTTATATGATAATTTATATTACTAATTCTTTGACAAGTTTTGTCAAAATTTTTTTATAAATATTTAGGGAACTATATCAGTTATTATTAAAAGATTTTGGTCCCAATTAAAATATGAAAAACAGTACCCTTTTAGTTTTTGCATATCTAAATTAGAAGCAAGGCTTTGATGTTTAAATAAAATGATTTTAGATTATGGATTATTTTCTTATTAAAACATTTTTTATTAATGAAGTGGTTGAAATTTATTTGTCTTTTATTTTTTGAATTTTCATATATTTTTCTGTTTATGTAACAGTTTCAAATCTTTCATATCAAGTGTGATTGATCTTGTGTTGTCACCAAAATGAAAAATCTATTATTAGCAAGACTTTCACATGACTAACACAAAAGTATCAAATATTTTACTTAAAAAGGAACAGCTATTAACAACCGTAGGTAATTTTTAGAAATTCTCATCCAAAAAAGATATATTTTAGCAAACAGTAAGACATAATATGCTGACAAAATTTATGTGATTGCAAAAGTAATTCATTATTTTGATGCACTTCCATAGTAACATTTCTATATTTCTTTTTGCTCAAAATTAAGAAAGATATAAAAGTATAAAATAGAAATTAGTGCTGTGTTTACGTTGCAGCAATTTAGAGAAACACAGAATATAGGTAGCAAATGAAAAAAAATATAAAAGGTTTTGTTACTTTTTATTTTTATATTCTGAAGTTCCTATAAGACAGTGTAACAAATCACTCATACTGTTAGATAGATAACCCACTCGCCACTGACAAATTGATTGATGTAATTTCCCATCCCTGTTTTTAAATGTATAAGCATTTAATTTTTTGTATTGCTTCTGTTACATTAACACTTTGAGCTCCGGATTATTAAAATTTTAAAAATATGCTAGAAAAATACTTAAAATGTGATTAGGGGACTGTCTGAAATTAAACTATGTGATTTAAAAAAAAATTTTAAATACCCCCTGTAGACTGGGGGACTTGGGAAGTTTTTCCACCATCAGAGCTCTAGAGCATTCATATCAACATGCAAATACAAGAAATGACACTGCAAAGTTATTTTCAAATTACTATAATTTCAACATATTTTAAGCAGTTACATTGTTTAGACAAATTCTAAGACTATTAAAATATTTAAAAAATTTGGTAAATGAGAAAATTCAAAATTTTTAAATTATAGGAAATATAACATAAAAATACAAAATAATAAAAAATGTGACAAATTTATACATAAACAGATGCTAAAAATCTTTGAAAATTTTTAGAAATATTTTCAACATAAGATTTGCATCAAAATTAAAAAATAAATTCATATTTCTTGGAATTGAATTATAAACATCCTTTTTTTGCTTCTGAAAGATTTGCAAATGGATTTTCGGCAGTGCTGCCATCTAGCGACAAATCACAGAAATCATATTATTCTGCTCTAGATTTCTGATTGTTGAAATTCATCATACAATTAAAACGCTTCGAGCTCTGGGTTATTAAAATTTAAAACGTATGCTAAAAAAACTGTAAATCTGATTAGAGGATTATCTAAAATTGGATTATGTAGTTTAAAAAATTAAATTGCCTAGAATGGGGGTGATGGGAAAAGTTTTTTCTACCAGAGATTAGAGATGGGCAACATCGTTCCTTTTAAGGAATCGCTCCAGCCGGAATCGTTCACCGAAAGGAACGAGTTCATTGGAGTCGTTCCTTTCGGAATCGTTCCGAAAAAAGGAACGATTCCGAGAAAAAAGGACGATTTTGAAAAATAAAGGATTCCAAGGGGAAAAAAACACTTCCGAGATAAAGAGAACCACATGCAATCCATAATATTTTTTTACTAATTTATTTTCTTATGTACCCATCCGTTTTCTTAGGCATCCAGTCGCTTTAATTTTGTAATGTTTTGGACAGGTGATTTTGTTTTTAAGAGTTCATTTCATTGATCAGCGTGTGCAATTAATTTGCAGTTATTTCTAACTTTATGATTTATGGTATAAAGCATAATTCCTCTTGGAAATTTAAGGGCGGTGCAAGGTCTATTCGATTTTCAGTGTAATCATTGGTTTCTCTTGAAAATATGTCGTCAAATGACCGTCCATTTATATTATTATTTTATATAGTGTGTCTTTACTCTCAACGATGTTCAGTGGCTAAGTCCTAAACCGTTAGTCATAGACCTATAGTTCCAATTACAAAAATGTTTTAAATAAGGTAAAAAATTATTCTGAAAGTCGTTTGGATCAATAAAAATATTTCTAAAAAAGTTACGAAATTTAATTTTTTATACGGTCCTCCGCCCCATAAGAGATATTTAGTAAAAATTTCCTGTTCTCTTAAAAGAAAGACAAAAAAAGTCCCATTCATCTAACACTAAAATTCATGAAGTTATACGAAACTTTGAAATGCAAGACTTATGCCACTTTTCTGCATCCGAATACACATGAGTTTAGCCAGTACCGTCTCGAAGAGACAGGCCTATCCACCCATTAAATATGGCGGCGAACGAAGTGCTAGGGAGTAAATGTATCAGCAAAGAGTCATTCGCCAATAAGCTTTTCACTGGGCATCCCCGATTCAAGTTTTTCGTTTTTTAGCTAACAATAGGAATAATTTTCGAAAAAAAAAATCTTCAAGCCTTTCAACCCTTTTTTTTTTGGGGGGGGGGGGGGCAATTTAAACTTTATAGAATACGAAAACTTTCTTAGTATTATTTAGAAAAACCAGATTTTATTTTTTTCTATTTTTTCCATGAAAGTATTTCACAATACCATAATATTTAGTTGATATTCAGTAATTAACGTCTTTTTTTTTAATAATTCTATACTTTTATTTACAGTATTAATTCTCAATTATATAATTTTATTCTTTCAGTGAAATCAAATACGGTTCAAACATTGATAAAGATAGTTATTTAAAAACAAGTGCATGTGGAAGAATAATTCGCCAGTAAAAGATTTACTAGGAAGCCTGAAGTTTGTTTTTTTTTAGGGGGGGGGGGGGTGGTAACTATAAAATTACTCTTCAAATAAAAGATTTTTTCAAATTAATTTTAAATTTTCCAGGATATGAAAATCAGTCATACTTTTATTTAAAACAAAATGGATTTTGAATTTCTTTTCTTTATTTCATGGGAAATCTTTCACTTTTTAATCACAACATTTTGAGTTAGTATCTAGTAGTTAATGCCTTTGAAAGATTTTTTTTTAAATTTATAATATTATAAAATTTATTAAATTCATAATTATTAATATTTTTAAAAATTTATAATATTATTCAATTACAAAATTTTATTCTTTCTGCAGTTTAAACATTGATGTGAACAGGGATCTGTTTAAGAAAAAATTTGGTTCTTTAAAGGACCTTTCACAATTTTTTAAATCTTAAAACCGAACCCTTCACAAAATTTTTCATCCTAAAAGAGGACGTTTCTATTTAAAAATAAGTACCACTATTTACTAATAAGTAACCCTTTTCTTATTTAATCACATGTAGGAAAACATAAATATCTTGATAAGTAATGAAGTTTTGTTTATTTAATAAAGATATATAATAAGTAATATTTATCTCTTCCATTTCATTATGAAATGTAAAAATAAATCATATTATTCTCATACAGGATTAATAATAATCTAATTTTTTTTTTAATGAGAAGCCTGAAATTAAAATATATGACTGCATTCACACATATGTTTTAGTTTCGTTAGATACAGAAAAGTAAAATTTCCGAAAATTTTGAAGTGATGGAAAACAATTTTATCGTTTTTCCCCGTGGAAAAGTTGATTTATTATATCTCTTCCTTATAGTTATATTTCAATTAAATATAAATCATTTCAATAAAATACGCAATAATAATTATCTACAACATTTAAAAACTAGATTTAAAATTTTTATTTTATTTTTTACTTTAGATGAATGTATATTATTAAATATTTTTTCATGTTTTTTTTTTATTATTAAAAATTTAACTTTTCACCTACATAATTAATTTCAACAGTATATATTACACACCATTCATATCCTTTAAACCATAAAAGATGTGAGTACAATAAGTAATATACTTTTGTTTAGATAATAGAGATATAAAAGAAGTAATATTTATCTCAACCTTAATTACTGCATTATGAATTTTAAAAAAATAAGAACATTTGATAGATGATAAGAATAATCCATACTTTTTAAGTTAAAAGCTTGAAATTAAAATACTGCTCACATTCACAGATATGCTTTACCATATATTTTATTTTTATCATATATACAGGAGTAGAATTTCAGAAAATTTTGAAATGATGAAAAAAACAATTTATTTTTCTTTTCAGAGAGAATATATTTTCTTGCGGTTATATTACAATAAAATATTATATCATTTCAATAAAATATAAAATAGTAAATACCTTTAACATTGATACATACTAAATTTTATTTCATGTCATTTCATTTTACTTATTTATTTATTTATTTATTTTTTACATTAGATGAATATATTATTAAATAATTTTTCATGATTTTTATGACAACTTCACATTTTAACCACACAATTTGACATCAATAATTCAGCAATTACTGCTTTTAAAATAATTCTATTGCTTTTTTATAATATTAACTTTTGATTACCAACATTTTATTCTTTCAGTGACACAAATACCGGTCAAACATTAATAAAAGTAATTATTAAAAAATAAGTATCCAACAAAGAATAATTCGTCAGTAACATTTTTACTAAATCTTGTACTTAAAATTTTCATTTTTAAGACTAATGATGAATAGTTTTCAAACCAAAGTTTTTTCAAACTTTTAATTTTTTTTAGATATTACAGTATATAAAAAGCATTCATAGTTTTATTTAAAACAAATTGTATTTTGGTTTTTTTATCATAGGTATATTTGATATTTTAACCACTTAATTCGGAGTTAATATTCAGTAATTAAAGCCTTTTAAAAAGCTCTTATTTTATTTATAAAATAAATTTTCAATTACGAAATTTTATTCTTTCAGTAAAATAAAATGCAATTTAAGTATAAGTAGTTATTTAAAAATAAAATGAACATGTTTCTTCACAAAAACAATCAACACAGATATCAACACAGATTAGACTTTTTTAATGGGTAGGAAAAATTCAAAAACTATTAAATCTTTAATTACTTACTATTAAATCTTTAATTACTTACTATTTCGGTTTTATCTTTGTATATCCAAAAAGATGCAGTATGAAATCTAGCTAGTCTGGCTATAGAACTGAAATTCAATTTTACATTCAGCTCTATAACCATCCCAGCTGGCCTATTTGTATTACATGAAGCTGTATCTGATCCTTACAAAAATTATCAGAGACATTGGATGATCCTTTTCACGAATAGAAAAAGTTTTTATTTATAATAAGTAATAAAATAGTTTAAAAACAAACAATGAAACGTATTTCCAATCCATTCAGAAATCAGAAAAGCGTCACACACAAGACACAACGGAAAACATTTGAAACAAGCGCGGGATTCGGGAATTCCCACTAAATTTGGGGGGTTGAGAGGAGAAAATGTTGGAACTACATCTGTGACGTCACGGGCTACTTTTTATGACCGTCGGAAGGCATGTCTATAATATCGAAACGGTGTTGGTTTAGCCATGCTTCTAGGGGTCGTAAACAAAGTGCTTAAAGTATTTGAAGGATTTATTTCATGTGTAGCTGCGCTTTGAAAGAAATCGTATTACGACAGATTTTTGTAAGGATTTGAAGCTGTTTCTTTTCATGATTTTTTTAACAAAAACTATGCTATTTTTATAAGCTTTTATTTAACCTATTAACCGCCAAAACTATAAGTAGGAATTTTCAAATTTCTTGTTGAAAGTCGCTTGTCACCACAAATTCAGAAAGGTAATTTCCGCTTTATTAAAATATCAAAATTTCTGCCAATAAATAAGGCAATTTTTTTAATTGTAAAATAGTGGTGACAAAGTAATTAATGTAAGCATGAGCAATTATTTTGACCGTTGCGTGAACGCAACACCAGTGGGTAACGGGTTAACTTGAAACGATCGTATGTATGTCTTTCCAGTTCAAAATTTGTACTCGAAATTCAACTCACTTTAAAATATGCGATCGAGGTTAAATTTTACATATTGACGTAAATCAGATGACAATGTAATATTATTATGATTTTCAGTGCTTACTATTATGTACTTATTTTACAGGGTAACAAAAAATTTCGGATAGATTACTGCCAACAAGTTTTCTAAAAAGTTTTAGATTAGATAACACAAGACTGCGATGGTTGTGTTTTTTTATTTTTAAAATTATGTATTTTTAAAATTATGATTTTTATGTATTTTTTAGCACTGAATCCGAAAATTATCTTCATTTTTAACCATCATGTCAGAATTTTTCGCAACTAGTAAATTTCAAAATAGTAAATTTCAAAATTGAAAAAATAGCTAATACTATAAAATAGAGTCGATGGTTGTATTTTTTAACTTTTACGACTGATTTGTATGTGCTTTTTAGCACTGAATGTAAAAATTGCCTTCATATTTAACCATCATATTGGACTTTTTTTGTAAATGGCAAATTTCAAAGTTAAACTAGTATGTTGTGGCCATCACAAAACTTTCTTCTAAATAAATCACGTCAATTAAATCATTTAAATAGTAAAAGCAATTACATCAATTTAGAACCAATTCGTATCAAAGTATACCTGAATTTGAAGTTTGATGAAAATTCGTGCATTACTTATTGAGATAGAGCTGTAGGGGAAATTCTGAAAAATGCAGCATAGCAGCGCCACCTGTTGAGCGATTTGCACCAAAACACAAACAGCACTAACTCATATTAAGGTATACCGGAATCTGAAGTTTGATGAAAATCGGTGCATTAGTTCTGGAGCTAGAGCTATTGTGGAAATCACAAAAATGCAGCACAGCAGCGCCACATGTTGAGCGATTTACACGAAAAGGTACAAAACATCAATTCATGTCCAGGAATAACAGAATCTGAAGTTTGATGAAAATCCGTGCATTAGTTCTGGAAATTGAGCTATTGTGGAAATCGTGAAAAATGCTGCATACCAGCGCCACCTATTGAGCGATTTACACCAAAACATAAACAGCACTAATTCATATCCAGTATACCTAAATCTGAAGCTTGTTGAAAACCCAAGCATTAGTTCTTCAGATAGAGCTATTGCGGAAATATAAAAAAACGCAGCATAGCAGCGCCACCTGTTGAGCGATTTACACCACAAGGGGCAAAACGTCAATTCATGTCAGGCACTAACTAAATCTGAAGTTTGATGAAAATCCGTGCATTATTTCTTGAGATTGAGCTATTACGAAAATCGTGTACATGCTGCAAAATGCAGCATAGCAGCGCCATCTGTTGGGCGATTTGCACCAAAACTTTACCAGCACTAATTCATATCAAGGATTAACTGAATCTGAAGTTTTATAAAAATCCGTGCATTAGTTCTTGAGATAGAGCTTTTGCGGAAATCCTGCAAAATGCTACATAGCAGCGCCACCTGCAGGGCGATTTACACCAAAAGCTAATGAAGGTCATTTTCGGATTCAATAGTAAAAAATACATAAAAATCAATTATCAAAAGTTAAAGAAATAACAATCACATCTATTTTATACTATCAGAATCAGATTTCCGAAAATTTTTCACTTTTTAGCTTTCAAATTTACGATTTGCAAAAAATCTGTACTTTGTGATAAAACATGAAGGCCATTTTTGGATTCAGTGTGTAAAGAATCGAGGCTGTTGCTTTTCAACATTTTATTTAACGAAAATTCTATTATTTTTTTTCCCTGTTATATGTTTAGTACAAGCTGTATATTTTGCATTAATATTTCAGAATGATTATAGATTTCAAATTTATAATGCAATGTTAATTTTACTATCAACTATATTTTTTATATATCTGAAGATTATTTATATTTCTAGTAAATTTGTAAATGACCCCTATTTCGCAGCAAAAAATATGCTCCAAGTTGAAACAGCCATTACTTTGGTCAGTTTTAGTCGTAGAATAATAGGACTTTTATTTGTCTTACTTGTAAGTATGTAATAGGAAAGTTTTACTAACTATAACTTGAAGGACCGGGGGATCGTATAAAAAATTAAATTTCATAATTTTTCAAGAAATGATTCTATTGACCCAAATCACTTTTTAAATACTTCTTTACCCCCATTTAAAACATTTTTGTAATTGGAACTATATGGCTATGACTAACGGTTTAGGAATTAGCTATTGGACATCGTTGAGAGTGGACATCCTGTATAGGAAATTTTATTATTGCTCTGATATTTGTCATCAGGGTCTAGGAATTTTTAGTCTCATAGATTCCTCTTCAAAATCTACCTCTAGGTAATCTTAATTTCATTTTTCATTCTGAATCTCATTTTTCATTTGAATGGCCCTACTGGTTTGGATATGTAACTAGTTAAAGCAGATTACATTTTTGTTCCAGTGTCCGTACTTTCAATAACTTTATGCCCTTTATCGTCTTTCTCCTTAGCTCCCTAACTTTACGCACACAGGATATTTCGCATAATTCATCAACATTATTGTCACCGCCTTCAGGATCTGGTTCAGAAGTGAAACACCCTATTCTATAGCAATCATCTTGTAGTGCAATTCAGTGATATATATCAATTTTAATGCATTTGAAATAGCTTAATGTCATTAAAATGCGCTGCAAACGATTTTTTCCCGTTGACCATAATGTAACGAAATACTTTTGAGTGCCCCTGTAAATAAACTATTAATGCTACACTCTTCATATTGAATATCAAACATCCCATGGTAAACATCATTAACATATATCAATTGCATGGGAATCCGAGTATATTTACGGGAGTTAGGTATATTACACACTGAGACCACACAACGACACAAAGCGCAACATGAAGTGCAAAAACCGGTCGAAACAAAGAACGAAGTTGTTGCAAACTTGTTTTAAACCAGTTTTTCTAGCGAATTCAAGTGACATGTCTTATGTGCCGCCTTAGTGTGTGACTTGCCTTAGAGTGTGAACAGACGGTCTGACGGACAGACAGACCGCATTCATAAACACTAACTTTATTGGAAAGAGTTAAAAAGTAAAGCACGTTTTTGCACACTGTCTTTCCTGAGTGACTGATGTATGTCTTGTCTTTTACCCTAACATCGCTATTTGTGAACTGCTGTTAACTACGTAGAATTTCAATAAACTTACAACTCTTTTTGAATCTCCAATTTCACGAGAACCTACCGGAATTTCTCTAATTTCACACCCACATCCGCCGTCACACTCTCTCCACTTATATGATACAGAACCTCAGTTCAGTGTGAGTGAATTGCAATGCTAATATGTTTGTTTGGATTGGGATCTTTGGAGCTTCATAACTCATGAAGTCATGGAACACTTGTGTTACACGAAAGGGTAGAAGTTCCTTCAGATGATTTGTAAACAGATTCATTAGCAGGGCTATGGCTAGTGATATTTATAAGATAATATTATAATATATATATAGTAATATATATGATTTTATTCATATATAGTACATATTATCTCCGCCAAAAGATATAGTGATTCACTAAACTTCAAAGTTCTATTTCTTTAAATTTGAAATTTGCTAACATTTTAACTGAAAAACGGTTTATTGGTTTAATTAAATTAAACAAATTAAAAGTATGTCCATTATTATTACAGAGTGTAGTACTATATAAAGAACTATCCTTTTGACGATGTTTCGGCCGTTGAATGAAAGATATCTGTTGTAAACGTATTATAGATAATACCAACCTTAATTTTTTGAGAATTTAACTATTTTTTATTCGGAGTTACACTTTTTATTGTCAAAACTATTTAAAATAGATAAAACATTTTGTTAAATTCGAACTTTTCAGAAAACTTTATGTAATTTAAGAAAAAAAAGAAAATAAATAAATAAATCTTCTAAGTGAAAAGAATAACAATAAGAAAGGAAAATACATAAAATTTAGTATCGTATTTGCAGTAAGTTTTACCTCAATAAAAACGGAAATTTGGTATTAGGCTTGAAACATTAAATTTAGTTTAGCATGAAGGGAGCCTTCATTTGCTCGAAATTAAACTCGGATATGTATTATCCATCACCACAGTAACAGGCATTAACCGTGGCATTGATTTCGGGATTTACGAGTATCAATAACGATCAAGAAATCTGAATTATTATAAAAAGTTATTACGATAAACGATTTTTTTTTTTGCTTTTATTTTACGTTGAATTAAAACAAAGTCACAGTTATTTAAATTCTAATTATTTAGCAAGAAATAGAAGTAAAATAACAATTGAAAAAACTGTACAAAATCACAACGTGCATTCTTTGGAAACCAATAATTAAATTCGTATATTGTAAAACTTTTTAAATGCAATATTAACCTTCCGCATACCAGACCGGTGCAACAGACCCGATAGATACATTCAAATTGATTTTTCACATTTTAAAAAATGAAAATTTTGTAAATATGTGACTTTTTCTGGAATGTTCTACTCAAAAGAATAGAACATCCCAGAAAAAACCCATATTTACAGAAATTTCAGTTTTTAAAATAAATTAGAAATATCATTATAAATGTACCTGTCGGGGCCATTGAACCCCTCTGGTAGGCGGAGGGTTAACATAAATCTATTAAACCGAAACAAGCATAAAATATGCAGCTTTATATATGTCGCAGTGTTGGAGAAAGTCCGATAATCTATATGTAGCACGTGATTTTTCTTTCCCGTTTTTATACTCAAAACGGCCATTAAGAGAGCGAACCGCGTTTAAATTATTTCAATACCACCCACCACTATTACTGTTATCTTATTATTATTATTAGACATTATGCTTTTTGAAATATTCATTATCTTAAGAAAGAAAGAAACGTTTTACAAAAATTCCTTGTTCTAACAGATTTTACTCTATGTAATAAACCTCAATGTAAGTTGATTAAAACAACAATCTTAGGGAGCTTCGAGATTTTTTTAATCATCTTCTTCAGGAGAGAAAAACAAGACGCCAAACTGTGGAAATAAAGTGGTACTCGAGCGCTCGTAGCTGGTCATATATTTATTTTGACAAAGAGGATTCTCAAATTGAAATTATGTTTGAGGAAAAAACATGAAATAGTGAAATATGCATGAAAGTGCGTAACTCTACAATTATTAAAATAATTGAAAATCAGTTATTATTATCCTATTAAAATGCAATTTTTATGGCCTAGTGATATATTTCTTATATTATTCAAAACTGTTTCTAGTCAGATTTAAAAAAATATTTTTCACTAGTAATTAAACAAGCATTTTCTTTGTTTTTCTTAAGGCTGTTTTTAAGGGATCTGCTCAACAAGCGTAAAATGTTTTGACACATTTACAAATTCATTTTTTAACGGAAAGATATAAAATTGGAATGTTTGACCATGGAAGCGATTTGGAATCGAACTGTGTTTTCCATCTTTTGATCAGTAAATTACCTATTGAGTTATAATCGATTTTGATCATGTGACAAACATGTTTTTCACCCATTTTTGAGAAATTATGCCTCTTTCGCGGGGAAATTCGGTTCAAAACGCCCACTTTGACACTATTTTCTGAAAGGCCTATTGCGTTTGCAAAAAAACGGAAAAAACAGCTCGATTACATAGTTTCTGAACAACACCTGTTCGTTTCATGCATTTCCGAATAAAAATAAATTAAAACTTTTGTCACAAATTTATCCTTTTGGATTTGAGAACAGCCTTAAGAATTCATTTAGAAAAAATTCATTTCGTATGATACATTTACCAATTAGAAAATGTATTAGTGTATTAAAGTACACATGGTGTTCAATTACCCTCGGTGTCCAGGTCTCAATCGGTAAAGCACGTAAAGTTTCTGGGTTCGAATCCCATCTCGGGCACTTTTTCTCTCAGGTGTAAAAAATCCAATTCGTATAAAATATTTTTTTTAATTATTTCTTTCAGATTAATTTAGCACAAGAAGATGAAATAGTAATGTTTATTAAACGCCCTACTCCGCCCCGCACTTCAATTTCTTTTTTCTTTCTTTCTTTACTTTTCTTTTTTTTTTTTTGAGGAGGGGGGGGGGGGAGTGGCACACACATTAGAAGGATATTTTGGCAATAAAGTCAGCTTTAATAGAATCAAAATCTGTTATTTTGAAATAAAATAGCGTATTTTAATTTATTAAAACTGGCCAGTCTACAAGAAAAGAACCGATTCCCGAGGAATCGGTCCTTTTCGGAACGGTTCCTCGGATTCAGTCCTTTTTGGAACGATTCCGAAATGGACCGACTCCGAGGAATCGGTCCTTTTCGGAGTCGGTACATTTTGGACCGATTCCGAGGAATCGTTCCGAAAAGGACCGATTCCGTGGAGTTGTTCCTTTTCGGAATCGTTTCAAAAAGGACCGATTCCGAGGAACCGTTCCAAAAAGGTCCGAATCCGAGGAACCGTTCCAAAAAGGACCGAATCCGAGGAGTCGTTCCAAAAAGGACCGAATCCGAAAAGGATCGATTCCTTTTTACAGAATGGAATCGTTCCTTCAGTTTCACTGCCGGAATCGTTCCTTTGGAGTCGTTCCTCAACAAATGACACATCTCTACCAGAGATCTAAAGCTATCACTTCAACATGCAAATACAAGAAATGATATTGAAAAGTTATTTTAAAATTACTATAATTGGAAAAATATCACTCTGGGTTATTAAAATCTAAAACATATGCTAAAAAAAACTGTAAATGTGATTAGGGGATTGTCTAAAATTGCATTATATAGTTAAAAAAAAAATTAAATTGCCTAGACTGGAGGTGATGGGAAAAGTTTTTTCTACCAGAGCTCTAAAGCTATCATTTCAACATGCAAATGAAATTAAAAAGTTATTTTAAAATTACAATAATTGGAAAATTTTCAACACATTTTAAGCAATTATACTGTTTAGACGAATTCTAAGATTAAAATATTTAAAAATTTTAGTGAATGAGGAAATTCAAAATTTAAAAACCACTGAAAACATAAAAATGCAAAACTATCAAAGATATACAAAATTTATAAATGAAAAAGATGCTAAAAATATTTTACAAATTTTAAAAGTATTTACAACATAAGAACTGCATGCCTTGGGCAGTGCAATTATAAAAAATAAATCTAAAGATTACTAAAATTTTATCTGTAGTCTCTAATGTTAAAAAAATACTTATAAATTCAAGGCATGCAAAAGTTTTGAGAGAGATCAATTTTAAGTTGAACTCTTGAAAACAATTTGTATTATTCCTCATCTTTATGCACAGAGGAACATTGCAAGTACTACAAATTGTGTTTGATCTGCAGTCATTCTTTGCTGTGTTGCAAAAAGCACATTTTCTGTAGGAAGTGCACTTTACAGGCAAATGTTTCACATTTTGGTATCTAACTTCTTCTGGAACAAAGGGCTTCTTTTTTTTTATAGGCACAGGAACTGTAGATGATGGTCTTTTTTTAGGAATTTCCTCTATACTTCCTAACAGCATCAGATGAGTGATCAAATCCAGTTGAAAATCTTTCATGCTTTTCAGATTGTTGACAGTTGAAATTCTAGGGATACTTTTATGTAAAATGAATGCGTTGGTGACACAAACGTCCACAAAGTGGGAAAAAAAGCCTGTGCCACCACTTTTTACTTTTGCGGTCAGTTTCGTAGAGGCTTTTCATATGATCAAAATGATCAACAAAACCCATATTGGAATTATAATTTACCTCTGCTTTGAGGCAGTTAATTTCTTTTTTTGTTCCATCTTTATTCTTTCTTTCTACTTTACATAAATCTGTTGCATTTTCTAATGTAGATAGTATATGAATGGAACGATTGTCCTTCCATTTTAAACGTACGATGTTATCATTACTGACTCCCCAATCGAAGTCACCCCTTTTTAACAATTTATCATGTGATAAATTTTTCGGTAGATTCCTTCGCGTCATATTAACAGTTCCACATGCATAAATACCTTTACTTTCCAAGAATTTATAAAATTATAGGATGAAAAAAAGTTGTCCATGTAAACTACATGATTTTTGCCATATAATGACTCACAAAGGGTTTTTACTACTCTTTCTCCAAGATTCTTTTCAGGGGTTTCATTTACCTTACCTGTATACATATCAAACTGACACAGAAATCTGCTCTGGTCAGCTCTTGTCCAGATTTTATAACCTCTCTTGATAGGTTTCTTGGGCATGTATTGTTTTATTGAACAACGGCCTCTAAATTTTACCATTGATTCATCAATAGCCTGGAATTTTGATGGGAGATATACCGATAAGAAACGTTTTGACAAATGTGTCAATAATGGTCGCAGTTTGTATAGTTTATCAAACGCTGGTTCTCCTTTTTTTTTGGTTGAATACTATTGTCGTTTAGATGGAGATGCCTTAAAATCCATTCGAAACGCCGTACGCTCATCTGCTTTGCAATGTATGGAACACCAAGCAACTCTGATGTTGCCCAATAATCTTTTATACTTGGCAACTTCTTTATACCCATCAACATGTTGATTGCTAAGAAACGATATAATTCTTCCAGATCTAGAGGCTTGAATTTTTTTCCTTGCTGTGTCGAATATAAATTTGTTTCAAAACAATTTTTTCCATTATTGATTTTGAAAATAATTCAAAAAACAATGTTAATGGGGACTGATCTTCTAACTCTAAAATATCTCTGGACGGTCCTGAAACTTCTGTGAAGTCAGGAAGTTCATTTCTGACTTTTCCTTTCATTTGCCAGGTTACTTCTTGAATAGTTGAGGGTCCAGGTGCATCTTCATCAACTTCTGGTTCTAGAGGGCAATCAATTGCTTCCACACTTTCATATGTAGGATCAGTTGTAATATTTGAAGGTCCAGGTTCATCCACATCAACTACTACTTCTATAGGAAAATCAGTTTCTTCCTCACTTTCATAAAGAGGCTCATTCGGAGGTAACTTTTCTTCCTCCGAAGATATTTTCCCAGAAAGAAAAGCGTCATCGTCAGAAGGAAGCTCTTGGAACAATAAAATAGCTTCCTCTGTAGTGAGAAATTTTCTGGCCATTTTTAAAATACTAATAAAAATGTCAGTAATTTTACATATTTTATGTAATTTAAATGATTTTCTTTAAAATTTATGAAAACAGTTGAAATAAAATTTACACAACGAAATTATTCTAAAAGAGCATAAGAGCAAAATAAAAGCATCCACCCAAAGAAAAGGCCAGATTGGAAACTAGCGTCTCATTCCTAGATGGTTCCCTACGGAAGAACGAAAAATGGGATAGTCCACTTTTTGATTGGGGTGGTATGCAAGATTGGTGTGGAGCCATCGAAATTTGTTTCAGTTTTAAGCAGCTATACTGTAAGTAAACCGTGGCGTTGTGGTACGTCGTTTGTCTCAAATTCAGTAGATCATTAGTTCGAAACTAAGCCAGCGGAAACGTGGAAGTGATGTGTCTTTTCACTTTCCCATATTTAAATTGTAAAAAAAATACGATTGAAAAAATACAGTTTCTATTTCCTTTTTAAATTAAGTTCAAACATCATTTTAATTTTTAAAAAATCATTGAGAATTTATAATAATGATTCATAAATTATTTATTTTGTTTGTAAAAAATAGTTTGAAAGAATAAAATTCAAATTCTAGCAATACAATTTCTATTTTTATAAATTTAAGTATGTTATTTTAACTTAAAGAGCGTTTTTTTTTTTTTTAATGATTGAGTGCAGAAGTATCATGTAGCTTCTAGCGATATTATCTGAAGTTTTGGAAAAGAGTGCAGCCCTCTTTTGACAGAAATAAGAACCAAAATGCTTTTGCTTCAACGTTGATGACTTATTACCAATTCCTTTTCAAAAATGATTTAATGCATAATTTCAGTCCCTAAAACTTTTTTTACAAAGAAAAGAAATATATGTTTTATAATGTTTACGCTAGAACCAAAATATTATGCCTAAATTTGAAAAAAATATAACTGAAAAGCACATTTTTTTTTTTTTTAATAATAATAATTCTGGCATAAACAACAATACCAAAATGTTATGCCGTGATTTAAAAGTATAAAAAATAAATGAAAAGTACAAAATTATTTTTTTTAATATATGTATTTTGATTTTAATAATTATATGGCGTTAAAAATTAAATTTTATAAAATATTTTAATAAGTTCTTATATAATAATTTCTAAAATTTTTATTGAAAAATCTGTTAATCGAAACTCTCTAAACTTAAAACTAGTTTTCTTTTTTTAATGGAATTAAAAATCCATCTTCAAAACAATCCTCCAATGCTTGTTTAGATTTTTTTTTTCTTTTCTGTAAATGATCTGTTGCATTTAATGCAGATAATTGGCTCTGAAAAGAGCCGTTTTTTATTTTTGAACTCGAGATTTGAATTACTCATAATGTGATATGAACAACAAAAATCGGAATCGGATACAAACAGGTACAAAATTAATCAATTCTGTCAACAGATGGCTCCACTCCACTTCTGCATGCCACACCATCCCAATTAAAAAGTGGACTATCCCGTTTTCGTTCTTCCGTAGGGAATCATCTAGGAATGAGACGCTAGTAGATTGGAATGCCAAAGAATTTTTCTTCCCTTCCTATGAAACACAAAGAATGACACCCACACTATCCCCATACATTCCTCAATGCCCCACCCCAAAAAGAAATAAATTCAGATTCTTTGGGATCGAATTACAAAGCCACCTTTGCTTCTGAAAGATTGGCAAACATACTTCTGTAGTGCTGCCATCTAGTGACATCACAAATCCCATTATTTTGCTCTAGAGTTCGGTAGTGCTGCCATCTAGGGATGAATACCAGAAATCAGAATATTTTACTCTAGAACTCTGCTGCCATCTAGGGATGAATACCAGAAATCACAATGTTTTGCTCTAGAGCTCTGCTGGTGGAAAATCATACATTACTTCGTTCTATCCCGTGTATTTAAATTTTCAGCTCAGTAATTTGCATGCAATTATTATTAAATGTTTGAAGTGTACTAAAGAAAAAAAATGTATCCCCTTTGAAAAGTATTCCTTTATAATGCTTGAAAATTACAAACTTTCTAACTCTGGAAAAGTGGAGTATTTTAAGATTGCATCAAAAACCAGCCAGATATTGTCAGAGAACAGTGCTGCCATCTAGATGTGAAGAAAGGAAATAAGGCTTCTAAATGCCGCTTTTTGGATTTGAAATTTAGAGATTTTGAATGAAATTAAAAATTTTCGATCTTATGTTGGTGAAAATTCACCCGGCAGAGCTCAAAGGGTTAAATAGCAAGTCTTGTTCTCAATAGACAAAATAAGCTATTTGAAGATATGAAGATTCTTAAAATTGTTTGAGTAAACATATAAGGGCATATAATATTTGGTTAAAAAAATGGAAAATGTAGTTGTGTATAAAGTAAAGCTTGATTTGTATGTCTTTATTGAAACCAGGGTTGCAAAAAAGCCGGCTAAAATTTAAAAAAGCCAGGCCGGTGGCTTTTATTCGTTTTAACCGGCTTTTTTGGGGCAAAATTGGCCCTTTTTGGCCATAATTGGCTTTTATACATGAAGCATTGTAATTATAAAGTACACATTTTAAAGTATTTTTAATTAGTTTTAATGACATTTAATTGATTTAGAGTTTAATAAGTAACCCAATATCTCAATAATGAGGACATTAATACTGGAATAAAATTTAGATGGTTTTGCAAGTGATTTGTAGTAGGGATGCAACGGATATCCGGCATATCCGGCTGATTTTTCAATATCCGAAATACCATCGGATATCCGATTTCTCTGCCGGATATCCGGCAAAGCGCAGCACAGCCAATATATAAGGATAAGAGAAATCTTTTGGCAAAAACAATGACGAAAAACTTTTGTTTATAATGCAAAATATGAAAGTAAGTTCACTATTCATGAGTAAAAGGTAATTCTCAAATGTTTAAACTATTGCCAGGTTTCCTAACATTGATATTTGATCTCTTTATATTAAATTTAAGAATTTACGTCTACATCTTTTAGAAAATTGTACCTTTACTTTCTGAATATAAAACAAAATTTGAAGTCGTTTATTCTAGTATGACTTTATTTTCTTTCTTTCTTTTAAATTTAACAATTAAATAGGCCTATTTTTAGTTTCTTCTATCTCCAATAGACAAAAGTATTGTAATTGAATTTTTTTCGATTTCCGGTTTTCGACGAATTTAGACATTTTAGGGGTTAGAGATCCCAAAACATGTTTATACAAAATGTCTGTCTGTCTGTCCTTGTGTCACCATCGTACCATCAAAAAGTATCTGAAGTTATGCATAGAATTAAGATTTTTTATGTATGTTTTTGGCTGTCGCCAGCAGGTCCTTCTTCAATATTGAAGCATTCTTCTGGAAAGGGGTGCTGTAATTGCGATTTTTGTGCCATTTTCATTATTGTACCATTGAAAAGTGTATGAAGTTATCTATATAATTGAATTAAAAAAAAATAATAATAAGTTTTTGGCTATGTCCAGCAGGTTTCCTTTAAATTGGAAATATTCTGCCAGAAGGGGGCTTGTAATAGCAATTTTTGTGCCACTTTCATTCTTGTACCATCGAAAAGTGTATGAAGTTATGCATAGAATTGAACCAATTTTTGGGAGTATGTTTTTGGCTATGGCCAGCAAGTCCTCCTTCAATTTGAAAATATTCTGCTGGAAGGGGGCATTTTCATAGTGATTTTTGTGTTATTTTCATTATTTTAGCATCAAAAAGTGTATGAAGCTAAACATAGAATTGAATCAATTTTTTTGTGTATATTTTTGGCTATGGCCAGCAGTTTCTCCTTGAATTTGGAAATATTCTGCCAGAAGGGGGCTTGTAATAGCAATTTTTGTGCCACTTTCATTCTTGTACCATCGAAAAGTGTATGAAGTTATGCATAGAATTGAACCAATTTTTGGGAGTATGTTTTTGGCTATGGCCAGCAAGTCCTCCTTCAATTTGAAAATATTCTGCTGGAAGGGGGCACTTTCATAGTGATTTTTGTGTTATTTTCATTATTTTACCATCAAAAAGTGTATGAAGCTAAACATAGAATTGAATCAATTTTTTTGTGTATATTTTTGGCTATGGCCAGCAGTTTCTCCTTGAATTTGGAAATATTCTGCCAGAAGGTGGCACTGTAACAGCGATTTTTGCAAAATTTTCTCGATTTTTCACTTTTTTTTTTTTTTTTTTTTGGTATTGTATATTGGAGGCTCGTGAAGCGACAGAAACTTCGTCTCCTGCTAAGATGGCTATTCACAAACAACGGATGTGCAACAGATTAACCAAAAATTATAACGTTATTGATTTTAATAAATATCATGATCGAGAGTAACTCATTCTGGTTAATTGACTGGAGCAGAAATTTTATATCAAAATCAAAGTTGGTATAATATTGAACTAATAATATCGAAGTATTAACATTTGGAACTACTTTTTGAAATATTAAGATGTATGAGATAAAAGAAAATTTTGGGATTGGCACATCCAACTAGTTATTTTTGTAACTTCATTATAAATATTTAAAATTAAAAGTAATTTTCTTTTCACTTATAAATATCAAAGTAATTTAACTTAAAATAAAACTAAATGTGACTTAAAGCAAAACAATATTAAATAGTTAAAACAGAAAAAGGGCATCAACTAAACCTATGTTTGGAGAAAATAACTCTTTAATCATGGGTATATTAGTAGATATTATATATAAAATTTCTTTGTGAAAATACTCTATAATAATAGGCATATTAATTGGTTAAAATTTGTTGTACAAATTTATTAATTATTAGCAATTATCAAGATAGTCGATCCCATATCCAAAATTCTATAGTAATTATCAGCATTTCATTGTACAGATAAACAGATTATTTTAATGTTTAAATTACATTTTTTATACAACATTAATAATATACATTACAGGGCTTGAATGGCAGATATAAGGCTTGAATTTCGAAACGGGATAGCAGGATTCGGGCCCTAAAGAATATTGTAGGCGAGGGGGGGGGAGCGCTTCTGTTTCCAAAAAAACATTTTCCGAAAATGTTTCTTTGTAAAACGACGACCAAGTCTCACATCTTTCTGCATCTTATTTAAAAATTTTGCAATTTTTCGCTATGATCGATTGACGAATTTCACTATTTTTCTAGAGACCGATCGGTGAATTTCATAATTTTTTTTCTTGCGACAAATTGACAAATTTAGCAATTTTATTCTGTGACCGATTGGCAAATTTCTCTGTTTGTTCTTGCGACATACTAATGAAAGTAACGACTGTTTTTCTGCTTCCGTTTGAAAAATTCCATGTTTTTTGGAATTTCACGATATTTGCTCGTGCTGGACTGGCAAATTTTACGATATTTTTACGTGATCGATTGACGAATTTTGTGATATTTTCCCACTGCTGATTTCCCACGAACTTCAGTTTTTTTTTTTTTTCTCGCAAATCGCCTTTCTTTTTTTTTGCTGTGCTTGACGAAATTGGCAATATTTTTTCCGACGACCGATTTATGTATTTTGCAATGTTTTTTCCCTCTGCCCAAAATGGGAAATAACTAAAAGAGCAGTAATGGCCACCGGAGACTGAGCCCTACCAAATTGGCCAATAGTCAGCACTAAATAAAAGGAGACTTCACTTGTGGTGCACATGAAGAAGAAAAAATTGGGGAACTTATTGGGGAACTCATTTAGAAACAACAAATTAGTTGATTCTTGCAATTCACAGAAATTAGGACATGGCTTTTTGAAATCAACATTTTCTCGTGTAATAAAATAAATTGACAATTTCCTTTTCAAACTTTGGATATGGATTTAAAATTACAATGCATAGAACATAGTTCAATTAACGAAAATACCAGGGATTACAGTTTTGACTATAATTCAATGAAGGATATAATAAAACAAGTTTGTTCAGAAGTGACATATAATCACCGTATGATATTGACAATACAATCACCGATATGTATTATTCATGCAAGTAAGTTAAAAATTAATGCACATCAGTTTTTGCAAAGTTTTCTAAAAATTTTTAAGGGAGCATAACCACGTGTTTCCGATAATTTTAAATTTTAAAAGTTGCTCTGTGCTGTTTGTCAAAAGTGTAACTTGTGAAAGAGTTTACAAAGTGGAATACAATCTAAATTAAGAAATTCATTTAGCAACCCAATTGTTAATTACCTATAACATTAGGTGAAAGTTGAAAAATAGACATGATATATATAAAGCTTGATTCTG
Source organism: Maratus speciosus (assembly GCA_963932465.1). NCBI lineage: Eukaryota > Metazoa > Arthropoda > Arachnida > Araneae > Salticidae > Maratus > Maratus speciosus. Next base: position 652,208,812 of record OZ010787.1, on the reverse strand, counting down.
TTCCTTTGTTTTAATAAAAATAAACATTTCGGATAATTATCTTGAGTTGTTAATTTAAATTATTTGAATGGTATTTTGTCATGTCTATATAAATGTAATTCTTTAAGCGGCACATAAAAAATAGCGGTGTTTAAAGATATTTTTTTCCTTTCTAACAGCTCAATTCCCCGGCATTTATAAATGTTGGGTGGGAAACTCCCTTCCTGGGAAAATTTGAACTTCAAGCGATATAGTTTAATAGATAAGCGATAGAGTTTAGTTATATTCAAAGAGATATAGTTTTTGTAAATTATATTTCAATACATTTAAAATGCTTTAATGATGTGTGAAACATGTTTGTAATTTATTGTTCTGAGATGGCATTATATAAAGAAATAATTCACAATATAACTAAAAACATATCTAGTGCCGGATATCCGAATCCGGTAGGCAAAGGAGCTTCGGATATCCGGCAAAATCAATATCCGGTGCATCCCTAATTTGTAGTCAGAATTGCAAATATGTCAGCTAAATTTAAAAAGGGCCATACCAACTGCCAATTTTTTTCACTTTTACTGCTTTATAAAATTAAAGAGAACAATGGTTACTTAGTTACATGTTTTATTACTTAATTTTAAGAGCTATTAATATACAAGTCTTATTTTATTTCTAGTGAACATTTAAAATTATACAGTCATATTAATAAAAACACCATTTCTCACTATTAAAAACATTGCAAATAGCATATGCATGAATATGCTTAACAACAAGCTTTTCAAAATTTTATTTAGAGAATTTTTTTTTCTTGTTTAAATGCACTATTTTTTATACACTTATGTACCACTCTCCTAAAATATTATGTCCTTTCTAATTTCTCTTTTAACATTTATAACTTAATCTCTCCATATGGACACACAAGAATGTTTCCATTTTGATGTGCTACATTTTGTCATGAATTAAATATAATCTTTAAAATGTGTAGTGTATGTGGAGCTATATAATATAGAATTTCAAAATACCAGTTTGGAGCCTAACTTATATTATTTTCAATGTTTATATATATATATATATATATATATATATATATTTTTTTTTTTTTTTTTTTTTTCCAGGCATAATGCCGTCTAGAAGTTATAGACTTATTTATTTGACAAAATTTAATAGAAATCGATAATTTTTTTAGTAGAAAATATTAAGTGTATTAAAAATTAATTGATCCAAATTTAAAACAAATTAACTGTAAACCAACTTTAAAAAATAAAAGCCGGCTTTTTTTAAGTGGTTAAAACCAAAAAAAGCCAGCCGGCTTTTTTTGGCCTGGCTAAAAGCCGGCAACCCTGATTGAAACAGACATTTAATTTTTCTATTCTGCATTGGCTCAATTCTTTCAATGGCATTTTGTCACATGTCAATATTTATATGGTTAAGTTAAACAATCTGTTAAAGTAAATGCACGATTATATAAAATCTCCTAGAAACAAAATTTAATTTCAAACATCGATATCATCTGTATAAGCACCTTGCTATACATTCCATTCTCTAAAGAAAAGAAAAAAAACTTGTATTAGGTATGCTAGGTATAGTAGGTTAGGTATGTTAATATTATTAGGTTTCTATACATATTTACTTCCTGTTTCAAATGTAAGCCCGGTGTTCCAGTTACCCCATAAATTTTTCAAGAATGGGGTAACTGGGACATGTATCTGAGGTAACTGGACCTCCAAAAGTTATAAATAATTTTTTTGAGTTTCTCTTACAACGGAAAGTAAATTTCTCCATCGTTTTTTGTTCACAATAAAGAAAATTATAGAATACCTTATTAAAATTGCATAATAAAATATAAAAAAAGCATATTGGGCGATATCAAACCAAATTTCTTGACCCCTTCAGAGGCGGTGATGCCGTTATGGCATCACATAATTTTAATTCCATATTGCCACATTGGCACTGGAATTTTATAATGAAAATTTCACCTTTATCAAGTATGCGAAAATATACTTGTTTACAAATAGATTCTCTTGTAAATACTGGTGTCGTTAAATTATTTCAACATTTTACGATTGCAAATACTTTGCCTCTGAAAGCGAGATAGCCAAACCTTGAAATTGTACGATACATTCTATAGGGAAATTTTTACTGTTCCTACCACTATTTTGAAAATAACACCTTCATCACACCTTTCTTTAGAATATGTTAAATAAAATGATCATGAAGGTAATTCATTAAGGGTTCTGGTAGGAACAATAAAATTTTCCCTATATAATGCGACCCCTGGATACAGATAAAGTACTTAAGTACTTACATAGCCGTTTGTTCATAGATTTACCTTGCTCTTTTTTTCCTTAAAATACCCATGTGACTTTAATACTTATTACCTATACAAAAGTACATAAGTACTTAACTTAATTTTCATGTTTTTGATATAAATAAATCTAATATTTTCACTTTTAGTGCTTTTTTAGACACATTGATAGCAAAGGTTTTCCTTACAACGCTCTTTATTGACTTATAATTTTTAAAGTTGTTTACACTTTTTCAAACAGGACCTGATATATCGCATGAAAAAAAATACATGCGTGTAGAACATAGACCCTCCTGGTCCACTTACTCCATTTTTATGGGGCAACTGGACCCATGAGGAAAGAAAGATGAAATATGTATATTTTTAAATATTAAAATGTAATTTTGAGTATTTCTGTCTGATAGAGGAACCCAATTGAACACATTTACAGAAGTTCAGACTTTAATTCAAATGAACATTAGCTTTTTGAAGCTGAATTGTCAGAAGCTCCAGAGTCACAATGTAAAATCATGCCCAGTTGTCCCAACTAAGAAATTCAAAAGTTAATACAACCAAAACAATACTCAAACAAATGTTCAAACTAATACCACATCCATATTTTTAAATCATCCTAACTATTTTTCATTATTTCATCAGTAGATGGCACTGTTTGTTTTAAAGCAGCACCAGGGGGCGCTGTTTAAAGAATGTTTTTGTTTGTTTATAGTTGTATTCTGTTGATGTCTCTAGTTTGATTATGAGTTATCAGGATTTTAATTTTTAAAAAAATTGAAAATTTTGTATTTACTATTTACTTTATAATAATAATAAACTGTTTTATTTCATTTCTTTCTTTTAATGCCAGTTCAGCTTCTACAAAGATCTGAAAGCTTATTCTGGAATTATATTCAGATTCTATAAGTACTTTCTTGTTAACACATGGTTTTTGTTATATATGTTACCGGCCAAACTAGTTTATCCTAACACGCATCGGATAAACTAGATTTTCCTAGGCCAAACTAGTTTATCCTAACACCCGTAGGATAAACTAATATTTCCTAGGCCAAATTAGTTTGGTCTAATGCTCATAGGATAAACTAGTTTATCCTGCTATTCATTAGTCTGAACTAGTTTATTGTAGGCCGATTCAATTTGGCGTCCTTTTATTGATCCCAAAGACCGCTTCGGCAGCAACATTCTAGTTTATCATAGGCTAATCTAGTTTATCCTAGGCCAATTCAGTTTGATGCGCTTTAATAGATGCCAACCAGTGTTGAGCACACACACACACATTAAAAACAAACACACACAACAACCAAAAAAAAGAGAACTATATCAAACTCAAAAATTTTCAAACTAATCCACTGAACTTAAACACATCTATGGAAGTGAGCGAAGTTCACTAAAAACTTTTTTTTAAATTTTTTTTTAATAGAAGTTTAGTGTCCAAATTTTGTGAGCTACTTTTTTGGTTTTTCGATGTAAGGGTATTTATGGGCCCTCCCAATTTTCCTTCCCGACACTCGGTCCGGGCATGGTTTGGGGATTACTTTTTTTCGAGAGGTTCGGGCCGAAATTGACTGGGACTCAATTTTCTTCTGGCTTAAGTCGGGACTGGACTGCATTCTTCTTGAGATCTACACAAGCAGAAATTTTCAATCCAATTTCCAACCCAGCTCATAGGAAAATCATTTGCACTGGCAGGATCTTTGGTCTATTCAGTAAAAATATCAGTAACATTTGGCCATCCCAACTTTTTTAATGCATGTACTTTTAAATTGCTATTATTCCACAATTACGAGCAAAATTTATATATTTATAATTTTTTTTTAATTTTTACTTTCTTCTATCTTCACAAGAAGAAAGTATTAGATTCCTGAAATTTTTTACTTCTGCTTTTCGACGGATTTAGACAAGTTTTAAGTGTCAGAGATCTCGAAAAACATGTTTTTACAAAATGTCTGTCTGTGACTCTGTATGTATGTGACACTAATTTTGTTGGTGCTTTATCACAAGAATTAATCGACGAAATTTAATAAAACTTTATATTCAGGTAGTCTCTGATATAAGTTGATGCTGGTTAGTTTTTGATGTTAATCGCTCAGAAGGTGGCGTTGCTATGCTGCATTTTTCACGATTTCCGCTATAGCTCTATCTCAAGAACTAATGCATGGATTTTCTTGAAACTTCAGATTCAGTTAGTCCTTGATATGAATTGGTGTTCTTTATGTTTTGGTGTAAATCACCCAACAGGTGGCGATGCTGTGTTTAACTTTGCAGGGTTTATACGATTCCAGCAATGGCTCTACCTCCAGAACTAATGCACAGATTTTCAACAAACTTCAGATTCAGTTAGTCCTTGATATGAATTGATGCTGATTAGGTGTTGGTGTAAATAGCCTAATAGGTGGCGCTGCTGGGCTTCATTTTTCTCGATTTCCTCAATAGCTCTATCTCAAGAACTAATGCATGAATTTTCATAAAACTTCAGATTCAAGTATACCTCGATTAATATTGCTGCTGATTATATTTTGGTGTAAATCGCTCAACAGGTGAAGCTGTTATGCTTGATTTTTCACAAATTTTGCAGTAGCTATATCTCAAAAACTAATGAAAGGATTTTCACCAAACTTCAGATTCAATTAGACGTTGACATAAGTTGTTTCTGGTTAGGTTTTGATGTAAATTACTCAAGATACTATGCTGCATTTTGCTGGACTTTCATGATTTCAGCGATAGTCATATCTTAAGAACTGATGCACAGAATTTCATATCTTTAGAATCATCATGATGAGCATAGATTGCCATTTAATTTTTCACTGTGATAGCGAATTTCAAAGTATTAACATGTTTGATATAGAAGAAAGTTTTGCGATTGGTACATCCAACTACTTTTAAAATGCGTATATGCATTTTTAGGTAATAAAATGAAAGTATGGTAAAACATGAGAAAAATAACCTGCCTATGGCGGAATCCCGTGTTTAACAAAAAAATATATAATGCATTTACAACAGACGATGAACTTTCTAATAAGGGATCCTGCCTATAACTGATTTTTCTTCTTTCCTATGCAGTTCAGTCTTCAAAGATTTTATTGTATAGAATTTTTAAAAAATTTTAATATCCAAACCATAGAATGTGGATTAATGATATTAATTATTCTATTGTAAACTTATTGATTTTTTAATGAATCTCTATTTGTATGTAAATATCTGAATAATTACTAATATTATTAATTTTTTTACACGGCTTGGAGTCTTGAAAATCTGAAAAATTTTATGTAGAAAAACCTTTTAAGACGGAATCACGTAGAAGAGAAAAAAAAAAACTTTGTTATAGTTAAGTTCCTTTTTTAGCAGCTCCGTCGTCTCTAGCTAATACATTATGTTTTTTCAAATGGATTATTATATCCAATTTGCAAAGGTTAAAAATAAATTTCCATTTAAAACAGGATTTCGTCATACACAGATTCTTCTAACAGCTTTTACAGTACTGTATCTCCATCCGTATAAATGTATATGCTGTACTATTCTTTAAAGAGAACTTTAATTGTGGAATAGTGGTAGCGTAAAAATATATGTATTTTAGGCCCCGGTCCTAAATTTTATGATAACCTCTCTTCCCATTCTTTGGTCCCTCAGCATACAATTTGTCATATGGAACATATTTTGTAACTACCGGTGGCGTTGAAATGGGGAAGATAGGGGGCAGTATCCCACTCCCCATTGAATAAAATATACAGGGGTGGCAGCAATACTACATTGCACAAGGTTGGAGCCAGAGTGGTAGTTGGGATCAATAAAAGGACGTCAAATTGCATTAGCCTGTAGGACAAACTAGATCGGCCTAGGACAAAGTAGATCGGCATACGATAAACTAGAAGGTTGGTGCCAAAGCGGTCTTTGGGATCAATAAAATCATGCCAAATTGAATTGGCCTAGGATAAACTAGTTTGGGCCAATGAATAGTAGGCTAAACTAGTTTATCCTATGAGTGTTAGGATAAACTAGTTTGGCCTAGGAAAAACCAGTTTATCCTATACGCATTATAAACTAGTTTGGCCGGTAACATATATAAGTATTTTTAACTTATTCTTCCCAAAGTTTTCTCTTTCTTTCACCTGTTTGTTACCCCTAGCAAATAAAATTTAAATTCTTTTAAACTCTTTTTTTTTTCTTCCTTATTTATGATTTTGTAGTAAAAGTAAACAAATTAGTGTTAGCAAGTTTTTGAGTGATGACAGTTTTCACAGGATTTAATCATGGTTTATTGTCATGTGAAAAATCTTATAAAATGTCATTTCTACAGATAAAAATTTTTATGAAGGACATTTTTAATTCAGTAAAATTATAAATTAGTAAAATTAATGGTAGTTTCTTGCTTGCCTTTATATTTTGATTTCATGATTGTACAGATCAGGTTCATTACAAAAATATATAAATGGAAGAACATTTCTATTCTAAATTTTGTGTATATTTGGGATGATAACATTAACAGGTAAAAACTATATACATACTGCTTTTTTTTAACCCACATTCCTTTTTATTAATTTATTAAATTCTGAGCCTTGGATGTTTCTACCTCAAGTCATGTCTTGCAAGTATGTATAAAAACATTTCTTTTCTTTTTTTTTTATTGCATATATTATAAAGATAAAAATAAACATTTTCCATTTCTGAGAATGTCTAGCTTTCATCAATAGCCAGTAAATATTTAAACTTTATCCATTCTTGCCATACAACATACTTCATCCAGTGATAAAAATTGAGAAGTGAAATGTAGGTGTTAAAATAATGCTTACTATATACAGTACAAAACCATTTATCCAGAATGGTTGGTGTCAGATGTATTCCGGATAACTGGTTTTTCCGGTTAACTAGTTGTCATTAAAGCAACATCCATTTGATAAGTTTTGTAGAATATATGTGGTTGTGGCATTATGTCTGATTTTAAATTATTAGATTACTTGGATTAAAAATCAGATGCAAGAAAGATCAATAGTTATGTGGTTGTGGCATTATGTCTGATTTTAAATTATTAGATTACTTGGATTAAAAATCAGATGCAAAAAAGATCAATAGTTTATCAGAGTTTGAAGGAAGGTAATTTATGGGAATCCCTTGGGAACAAAAATTTTTCTGCATAAAAATTAAAACATCTAAGATACAACTAAATATGTTTCCATTTCAAATACTAGATGTTGTCATCAAATTATACAATTGTTCCAAGCAATGCATATGTCAAACTAGCAGTGTATGACGCTTTTTTCTGCAAAGATTCTGAAATCAGTCTATTAGAAATAGCATTCCGGATAACTGGTTTCCAGATAAATGGTTCCATACTGTAAATACCTTAGGTGTCAAATTAACATTTTTACTTGCAATTTCAAAAATTAAATTTTAACGTAACTGTAGCATTTCAGTTTTTTTTAAGAGCATGAATATTTTGTTTTCATTTAGAATTATTGAAGTTCTTAATCTACAAGATTGTAATACTTGAAGCAACTGTAAAACTGATATAAAGCAGTTTTCATTATTATTGTACAGTAGAAGATCTTTATAACGCAATTCTATATAACACAATACTCCATATAACACACAACTTCTCAGACATAAACAATGATTTTTGCAGTTAAAAAGCACCTGCATTTTCACATTGTAAAATATTGCTACTCTCTAGAGGACTAAATTTGATACATTAGTTCAACTTTATCTCCTAATTTAAGACCTTTTACTGAAAAAAATGCTATTATTACAATAAACATTTTTGAAAATGTCTAATATAAGGGATGGTTGTGTCAGTTATATTTGGATCATGTTTATAAAGTAAATTTAACAATGTCTGACCTATATTATGCAAAAATTTATAATTTGGATAACTCTTGGTAACAAGGAATGCAGTATAAAGATATTCTAATGTATTTTGATATGTTTCAGACATATTTAGCCATGTTTACAAGGTGAATTTAATGATGTGATCCATATAATGCAAAATTCTATATAACGCACAACCTTGCGTTTTTAGGTTTGCATTATAAAGATCTTCTACTGTATTTAGAAATGGAAAAATGAACTGAATTATGTAAAACACTCATGTGAAGCTTGTTAATTTTCCACCGAGTCAGAAACAAAATTTTATCCATTGTTGATAATTATTCTTGAAATTAAAAAAAAATACATGTGATGCAACTGCAGTCAAATCTTGTTAACATGAAATCAAAATGTGAACTTTTTTTTTTCTTTTGTGATGTGTATGTGTTAATCCTTAAAATGATAATAGAGAAGAGAGAGGGGCACATGCGAATATTTTTTACTTTTTTTGAGTATTTCTCAAAATTGTTATGAGCTATAGCACCAAAAATTGATTTATATGAATATTTACAATTTGTTTATTCTTTTGGTGAAACTTTTGGATGCATTTATCAAGAACTTCTAATTTATATCATCATTCTAAAAATTGTCTAAATTTGTTCACATGTGCCCCATGGAGGGGTAGTTGTGAACATACCTGGGGCACATGTGAACACATACATAAATAAGACAAAAATAATTTTTTGTTAATAAAATTGTGAGTACAAACTAATTAGATGCCCTCTTTCTAGTTGTGCAAATAAATCAATGTTTCAACATAGATACAAGAACTTATTTGTAAAATTTTACACTAATATACCTATTCCTTTTGAGTCACTTTTAATTGTTATCTAATTTCCAGTAAATTAAAACTGTGAAGCAATCCTAAAAACATTCAATTTATAACTCAGTGTTTGACAAGGGTAATTAAATTTTAAACTAAAAAAAATCTGCCCCCATATGTTCTGTTCACAAGTGCCCCATCTACCAACTTAAGCCTAACTTATAAAAAAAAGATATTTTTAATTGAAATAAGGAAACAAAACTTTTTGTAGACTTGCCTAATTAATGCCTATAGGCTGATATTCTACTTTAAAAAATGTCTTGAATGAATTTTTACTTCAATAACTTAACCTTTTTACTTCACACCTTCTAAAACGAACAAATTACAACTACCAGAAATAAAAATGGCTTATTGTTCTGAAAATTCAGCCAAAAGATGGTACCCGTACTACCATCTATTGGTAATTTTTTGAATTTTTTTTATTTCAAATTAACCGAGTGAAATATGCACTGTTCACATGTGCCCCTCTCTCCCTTACTATCTGTTGTGTTGGGATTGCATTATCAATTTCTCTCTAGCGAAATTGTCACATTAACCCCTTAACAGTTACTTAATATTTGGAAAAACCATCAAAAAAGTACCTATTTTTTTTATTACAGAAATTGAATACAGTACAGAACCATTTATCCGGAATGCTTGGGGTCAGATGTATTCCGGATAACTTTCTTCCGATTAACTGGTTGTGCATTAAAGCAGCATCCATTTGATAAGTTTTGTGGAATATGTGTGGATGTGGCATTATTTCTGATTTTAAATTATTAGATTACTTGAATTAAATCAATGCAAGAAAGATCAAAAGTTAACCAGAGTTTAAAAGAAGGTAATTTATGGGAATCCCTTAGGAACAAAAATTCTTCTGTTTCCTCTGCATAAAAATTAAAACATCTAAAATACAACTAAATACCGTAATTTCGCACGTATCCGCCGCACCTCAGATAATTCGATTTCCTACCAGAATTAATTTTAAATAAAATGTGACTTGTTTCTGCTTAGCACTTATTTGACTTATTTGTTTCAATGAAATTTCCGGTCTGAAAAAGGCTACTCTAAGCCGCGGCGGATACGTGGGAAATTACGGTATGTTTTCTGTTGAAATACTAGATGTTGTCATCAAATTATACAATTGCTTCAAGCAAGGCCTATGTCAAACTGGCAGTGTATGACACCTTTTTCTGCAAAGATTCTGCAATCAGTCTATCAGAAATATCATTCCGGATAACTGGTTTCTGGATAAATGGTTCCATACTGTAATTATAAGGTTTCTATATAAAATATGCAATTAGTTTTCTTTTAAGGCCGAAAAAAAAAAAAAAAGATGTTATAGAACAAATTCACATTTGTTTTTGGCTATGGCCAGTAGGTTCTCCCTGAATTTGGAAAAATTCTGCCGGAAGGGGGTGCTGTATTAGCAATGTCTGTGCCATTTTCATTATTTTACCATTGAAAAGTGTATGAAGTTATGCATAGAATTGAACCAAATTTTGTGTGTGTATATTTGGCTGTGGCCAGTGGTTTCTCCATGAATTTGAAAACATTTTACCAGAAGGGGTTGCTGTAATAGCGATTTTTGTGCCATTTTCTTTAATTTACTATCGAAATGTGTATGAAATTATGAATAGAATTGAACAAAATTTTTAGTGTATATGTTTGGCTATGGCCAGCAGATCCTCTTTGAATTTGGATATATTCCGCCGGAAAGTGGCACCATGATAGAGATTTTTGTACAGTGTTCTTGGTTTTTCATAGTTCTGTTTTCCATCGGTGGCTCGTGCAGCCAGGGCCTGATTAATGCACGGGCCTCCGGAGCCTCGGCCCTGGGCCCACCAGTTTCAGGGGCCCACAGATTTGTGTGCATTTTCTCACAATTTAAGTTTTTTCCACTGTTTGCATTTTATATTTTGGTCCCTGACGTAAAAACAAAGTTTTACTGTAATAAAAAACCCCCATATTTAATTTTTCTGTAAAAGTCCTTTTCAATCCCTATAATTTTCAAAACTTGCCGTATCCAGAAAATCAAATTTGGGGAAAATGTCAAAAACTGCATACTGTGTCTATTGGTTTCAATATAAACGAGGATTTTACAATGTCAGAATTATAGTTTAAAATGATTACTAGACTGTTAGGAAAAACACAATTTTTATGATTTTGGATAAGGCGAGTTTTGAAAAAGACGTCCTCATTTATTCTGCAACATAAACTGTGGATCATAGATGTTTGTGAATTATACAGATGCTTATTTGAGAAAGTGGATGGTAATTCATTTTCTTGAGTATTCTTGTAAGTTACTTTTTTTTTTTTTTTGTAAACTTGAAACTTTCACCCAAACAACTTTGTCAACTCATCAAATAAACCTACTTTTTTTTTTTTTTTAAGTGTCGCCGGGAATGGGGAGGGAGGGGGGGCCCAACTTCATCTTGATCGGGCTCTGCGTGCAGCAACAGGAGCTCGCGCCTGCTAAGCTGGCTATTCGCAACAATAGAATAGCAAAAAACTATTGAATTTAATATATATAATGATAGAGATGAACACAGTTTTACTACACTTCATTGACTGAAGCAGAAATTTAAGATGAAAATCAAAGTTGGTATAGTATTGAACTAATAATATTGTAGTATATTAACATCTGTAACTTCTTTTTGAAATATTAAGATGTATGAGATGCAAGAAAGTTTCAAGATTGGCACATCTAACTAGTTTATTTTCTTTTTAAATCTATAGCAATATTCAACAAGACAAGTTATGAATAAATGAAAGTTCTGCAATATTGTATGATAAAAATCTGTTGCTTTTATTTATAGAATTTCAGTTTTAGAAAATAATCAAAGATTTGTTTTGGAAAAAAGTTTTTTTATTATTACTATACTCTTTTTCACTAACAGAGGCACATGACCTTCACAATTGACATGAAAATTACATATGGTACCTTCTCTTCCACCCCGCGTTATCACAGAAACATGGTCTCAATTTATAAAGGTCAATGAAAGGGATATGCCTCTGTTAGTGAAAAGGAGTATAAGGGGCTCCTGCCCCCTACAAGCTATATTTGCCAACCCCTGTTTTGACACCGCAAATTCTACAAAACACTTGAAGGACAGAGGGATATTTTTTTTGTAGCGATCAAGATTTGTATTAGAACATTTGAACAAAATTTTATTTTTATAGATTTAGCGAAAAAAAAAATGTAAAATTGCATTTCCCCCCCCCCCCCCCTCAAAAATTCTTACAGGGTTCATTGATATATATCAATGGTCATGATATATATCCGATATTTATTTTTAAAATATCAAGATTTTTGATATTTTCAAATTCTTTACATTTATTTTCAAAATATCAAGATGTTTGATAGTTTGTATATTGATATTTATTTTCAAAATATCACCGTGCAAGGTAATTTTGATATTTTTCACATTCAAACCAAGTGTAAATGAAATTTTGACCTGTTATTGACTGTGTCATTCTGTAGATAATGAACTTTTGCCTCTAGCAGTGACTTTTTTAGGAAAAGAAGAAAATGAATCTTTTCCAAGCTTTATGTTTCAAACTTTTATTTTTAAATGTAGAACTAATAATTATATTAGACAGTCAATTCAGATTAGCCATTGAAAAATAAAATGTAATTTTGATAATCATTTATATACAGCCAGGGTTCGTTGATATATATCAATGGATATATATCCAATATTTATTTTCAAAATATCAAGATCTTTAATATTTTCATATTACCCTTGATATTTATTTTCAAAATATCAAGATCTTTCATATTTTCATATTACTTGATATTTATTTTCAATATATCAAGATGTTTCATATTTTCTGCATTTGATATTTATTTTCAAAATATGAATGTGTGCAAGATATTTTTGATATTTTCAGTCGTAATTTGTAATATTTCAGTGTAAATGAAATAAATTTCCAACTGTTATTGACTGTGAATCTGTAGATAAAGAACTTGTCTTTTCTGGATGTGTCTTTTTTAGCCAAAAAAGAAAACAAATATATTTTTCAAACTTTAGATTTGAAGCATTTTTTTTTTTTTAATGTTGAACTAATAATTATGTGGGACATAATTCAGAACAACCATTGAGAGATAAACTGACTAATTTAAATAAGCAATTATATACAGCTTCATTAGAAAAGAATCTTTTTTCAAGTTTTGGTTCAGTTTAGTTTGAACTATACAGCATGTTAGGAAATATGAAATAAAACATTTTATACTTACATTTATATTAAAATTTTTCAATTAAAAAAACTTTTTTTGTATTTAAAATTTTGTTTTGAAAATATCTGATTTTTTTATACTTGGTCTTGACTCTGAATCCTATAGTTAGTTTTTTTATAAGTGTATAAAATCAAATTGTTACTGTTTTCAATTATTTCATCTTCAATTTTGTTCTAAGTGAAAAAAAAAAAAAAAAAAAAAAAAAAAATACATTTTTATAATATTCTTTGATTAAGTTTTCATGTTAAGTGCAATATATTTTAGTTTTTAATCTATATTATGCTCAAAAACATTTATTATCAGTGGTAAGTTGGCTGATTTGAAAATATCGGATATTTTTGATATTTTCGAAAATATCATGATATTTACGAACCCTGACTATACTCTTTTTCACTAACAGAGGCACATGACCTTCACAATTGACATGAAAATTACATATGGTACCTTCTCTTCCACCCCGCGTTATCACAGAAACATGGTCTCAATTTATAAAGGTCAATGAAAGGTATATGCCTCTGTTAGTGAAAAGGAGTATAAGGGGCTCCTGCCCCCTACAAGCTATATTTGCCATCCCCTGTTTTGACACCGCAAATTCTACAAAACACTTGAAGGACAGAGGGATATTTTTTTGTAGCGATCAAGATTTGTATAGAACATTTGAACAAAATTTTATTTTTATAGATTTAGCGAAAAAAAAAAAAAAAAATGTAAAATTGCATTCCCCCCCCCCCCCTCAAAAATTCTTGTGCAACTTCAATGTTTCAGAAACAATTATTTTTTCCTGAAATTGTTAAAATGAACCTTTTTTTTTAATTTCTTACAATTCTGATATATAGGAGCATTCAAGTGATTTAATGATGGTATTCAGAGATCTCCGTTTTGAATATTCAGTATTCACTCAAACATGTTATTTTGTATATTCCTAATATAGCAATATCTTAAGCAGAAAAATAAAGTATTATACATTTATTTATTAAGGCTCCTGCGAAAACATCCACTTACTAATGTTAACGTTACATTAAAAAATTTTTGAATGGCCTTTTTTTTTAACTGTTTTTGAAAAGGAAAATACTCCCCCCCCCCAAAAAAAAAAAAAAAAAAAAATCTGCAAATAAAATAGAAAGAAAGTGCCTGCGATCGACCACAGCTATCCATTGCAAATCAAAAGTTTTAAAATATTGAAATGCAAACGAGATATTAGAAAGAGTGTCCCATAGGATTAACATTAGTGAGCGGATGTTTTTGTGTGAGTCAAATGGAGCTTTAAGGCTCAACTGCTCTGCTCAACAAGCGCAAAACATTTCGACACATTTAGAAATTCATTTTTTAACGGAAAGATATAAAATTGGAAAGCCTGACCATGGAGGAGATTTGGAATTGAACTGTTTTTTCCATTTTTTAATCAATAAATTAGCTATTGAGTTATAAGCGATTTTGATCGCGTGACACGGCATTTTTCTCCCCTCATTGACTGGATTTTCTTTTGTTCGGTTCAAAATACCAACTTTGACAGTATTTCCTGAAAGATCTATTGCGTTTACAAGAAAACAGAAAAAACAGTTCGATGATATAGTTTCTGATTAACAACACCTTCTAGTTTCAGGCGTTTCCGAATAAAAATGAATTAAATCTTATGTCAGAAAGTTGACCCTTTGGATTTGAGAACGGCCTTAAGGTAATGTCTAGGTAAACATACGTTTTTTTTTTTTAAAACTTTACAATCATAGCATAAACACTTATTGATAAAATAATCTTGCTGAAATTAAGTATAAATCAGTTAATATTAAAGATAGAAGTATGCCTGTTCTTGTATTATCTCATGTACTTGTACAGTCTTGGAAGTGGTGTAGTCGTAAAAAACACAGAGGGTATATGCTCAAAGTAGAGCGAATACCCTAGCGTGTATATACTACAGCTTTCTTGAGAAACAGAGGGTAGGGTAGATGCTCCAGTTGTGGCCACATTGGATAAGTTTGTCCAATATTTAAGCTGTGACTTGATGCAGACAAATAATATGCATTTTTACACCTTAAGCAAACACCCATTTATCATTTACAATCTCATTTGTTTATTTTTTGATAAAATGTGACTTAAAAAAAAAAAATGTGTGAAACTGTAGTGTGTGCTCACATGTATTAAGATTTTTGCTTAGCTGTCAAGTTTTCCAAATCTTTCAATATTAGGCACTTATTGGGTTCTGTTTGTCCTGAAACAAATTACTATTAGGTTTTATGAGGTAAGCTTCCTCTCTAATGCAATTTCACATTTAAATTAATTATTTTAACAGCTTAATGGGAGTGGCCAAAACTGGTGCTTTAAATTTGCTATATGTACCAGTTGTGGCCATGGTAGTTGGAAGTGGCAAAAAAGGTACAACATATGTTCCACTTTTGGCCACATGATTCCTTATAGTGAGAATTTTAGCCATTAAATAAATTTTAAGAACATCAGGATAAAACAAAATTAATTTAGTTTTGTTTTATATGTAATGACTTCAATAATAAAAAAAAAAAGCAAGGCTAATAGCAGTTCTATCAAAGAGATTTTGTTTTCTCTGTCGAATAGATAATTTACTTTAGAAAGGACACTGTGCTAGTAATTAAAGAATGATATATTGCTAAAGAAAAGATAGTATATTGTGTTTAGTATTGATAAAACCAAAGGGGAGGGGCTATATGTCCTATATGATAAATAAATTAAAACATAAATTTTGAAAGATTTTACAAATTATAAATTAAAAAGTTCAATAAAATAAAATTACAGCACGATTTCTTGTATTTTTCCTAAAGAAATGAAAAAGTTCCATAATTTTTGCCAGATTTCGAGCAAATGGATTTAGAAGTACTAAATATTGCGAAAATCTTAACTAGAGATATCTAAATACAAGCAAGAATGTATTTCCCATTATTTAAAAAGAACAGCGTTCATTTTACCAAGTTTAAAAAACACAGAATTCTGTGCTCTTAAAAAATGGCCTAGAGGGAACACTGTTCTAGGATAAGAAGTAAAATTAAGACCATTCAAAATGTATAATGCCGGTGCCAGAACTAGAAGCTAACAAAGTTTTGGAGCACCAGAAATATAACTCTTTGGTGACGATTCACGTGTTTTAATCGATCCACAATCCATTGTATAATTATAAAACTGATTTAGTTAATCTTGATGTCCTACAGGCACTGTTGTCCCTTTTATGAATTAAATATATTTTTTGTTTTTTTAATTGAAATTTTCAGTTAAAATCAACATAAGTACATTTTACTTGATGTTTTTATCAATTCATTAAAAATAAATTGCAAAATTCTTTTAATATATTAACAAATATATGTGTGGTAAAATAGATGTTGCATAAAAATGCTTTATTTTTATTTATTATCAATTAAAATGTTTGTTAAACTACATGATATTGGAATGGCCACAATTGGTGCATAGAGATGGCCAAAACTGGTGCAGGGGTGGCCACAACTGGTACAAATTGATATAAATTATTTAGTGAGTTATTACTCACAATCTAAAATATTCTGTAGAAAATCATTATAATTCACAGAAAGACAAATTTGTTAAATAATGATGTTATTATGATTTAATATGCTTCAATCGGTCAATAACTGTAAAATTTCTATTTCAAATTTTCTCTAAAGGTGGCCACAACTGGAGCATCTACCCTATATGGTGTTCCATAAATAAAAAAAAAAATCTAGAAGGTATACGGCGTATACAGTGGTGTAGTCGAGGGGGGACGGCGTCCCCTCACTTTTTTATTTTTTCTCTAGCGTCCCCTTACTTTATTTTTTCAAGGGGGACGCTAGAGACGCGGGAGGACGCAGACTTTCCAAACTTATAATTTTTTTTTGTTGTTTTTTTTTGTTGTTGTTTTTTTAAATGAACATACCAATAAATTAACAATTTTAGAAATAAGGTATTGATTTTTAATACTTTTCGACAAAGTTGAAAGTGTTTACTGTGCTGGTTCGCCTATTCACATTTTAACTTCCATAAGTTTGTTTGTATTGCGGCAAAATTTTATGTATATTTTTTAGGTTTCATGTAGTACATCACTATTGTAAATGATGTGTATAGCATCAGTATTTCATTTACGCGAAAACAAAAAGAGAGTTGATTCATATTACGCTTTATTGGCAGAAATTGTTTGAAATAGACATTAACGAAGTTATAATATTTTAAATATAACAAAAATGACATTTGAAATTCGTTACATGTTCCCTATCGGAAATAGCATTTATCGTTCCTTTACAGGGGCATTAAAAGATATTTCCAAACACCATGATCCTTTAATGATAATTATTTGAAATGCATGGAAAACTATGGAAAACGGTGCACGAAACATATATAGTACACATTTACAAGGCCAGACAAAAGAATCCATCACATTGTCATCTATGGGTTCAGTCTGAAACATGTTTTCGATTGTATTATAAGGCTCCCAACACATTTTAGTTCCCCAAAAGTATGAAGGGGTCATTTTTATTTAAAAAAAGGACTTCACGGAACCATTTATATTTTAAAAGGGGACTAAAATGGGCCAATCGTAAAAAAATACTGCACCGAGATTTTCTAAACATGCAAGCAAATTTTTTAAAAATACCCTAGAAAATATGTCAATTCGTTATCTTTATAAAGATAGTCATTAACCAAATTACACAGCTTTATTTAAACATAAATATTCTAATGCAAGAAGATAGAAAGTGTTCATGAGCACTCACCTTCATAACTGTCCTTAAAGAAGCACGAACTTTTAATTCAAATTGTTGAGTATTAAAAATTTAAATTAGTTTAACATATATATTGTTAATTATTAACCTTAAACATTAAAAATTTTAATTTAAATTTTAGTTCCTTTCTACACAAAAACTAAGATAAGCTATGATGTTCATTAGAAAAAGCATAGTATGGCAACGCTCCCTGGGGAGTGATCAAAACCAATATTGAATCAACAGTTATTCATAATCATCTTATATATTAAATTTGATTAAATTCCATCCCAAACAGGCGGAGATCTGACTATGATGGAAATCGTTAAAAATGCGATACAGTAGCACCACCTGTTGTGCAAAATACACCAAAATCTAATCAGCAACAATTTATATCAAGGGTTAAGTGAATGTGAAATTTGGTGAAATTTCATACCAGAGATGCTGAGATATACATATGCAAATTGTGAAAATTGCAGCATAGCAATGCCACCTGTTGGGCCATATACACCAAAACATGATTAGCACTTGTATGTGCTAAGGTCTAATTAAACATGACATTTGTTTAAATTCTATGCTTTAGTTTTTAAAATAGAGTGGCTAGGCTACAAAATATGTATCATATTCAGAGAGAATTTTTCAAAAAATTGTCAAATCATACTCAGGTCAACCTAAAACGTGTAAATCCATCAAAAAGATACCAATACCTTCTTCTTATAAAAATCTATTAAAAAAGTATATCAAAAACAAGAATAAATTTCAATTAAGATTTCCTTTAATAGAGGGACATGCTTCTACATCAAAATCGAAAACAAAACTAAATCTATAATAATAAAGACAGAGATTAATTTTAACACAAATATTCTAATTGGTAGATCCACCAGATTCGTCCGGGATAACTCAGGCTGCAGAGCACTGGCGGCTTCAGCCAGGAGATCCCTGGTTCGAATCCTGGTCCGGACATTTTTCGCCCAGTTGGAAATTTACATCTAATAAAGACAGAGTTTGGTCTGTGTGGTGTATGTGCTGAAAAGACTGCTGCACATATAGCTACAAGATGGAGGCGATGTACATTTATGTACAAAATTATGCATTTCGAAACCAGTTTTCGGATTTTTTTTATTTGATTTTTTGCGATTTTTAACATTTTTTTTTTTTTCTTTACCGTTCACGGAGATTTTTTTCACGTTAATAAAAGGAATTCAGTTTCAATTTTTTAGTCCAATAGTAGCCAATTTTGTCCTCTTTTCAAAATTTTCAATATTGTTTATTCAGAATTTGTAAAGCGATTTATTTTTGGAGAATTTTTTATGAGCATTTCAGCTTTTTTTCCGCATTTCGTTTCAATTTTATTATAACATTCGAAAAAGGAATTTGGTTTCAAACTCTTAGCCCTAATGTAATAGATTTCGTCCTTTCGCGATTGCGTCCTCAGATTATAATTTTTGCCGCTTTTTACCGTTTCTTTCTTTTTTTATTTATTTTTTTTTTCCGCGACACAATGTTTTAGCCCACTTTAATAAATTTTGTCTTTTGTGAATTTTATGAATTTTTAGCGACTTTTATACATTTTGACGTGATTTTTTCACATTAGTAAAAGGAATCCTGTTTAAATTTTTTAGTTCTATTATAGTAAATGTTGTTCTCCTTTCAGTAAAATTTATTCAGAATTCGCGCAGCGATTTTTGAATATTTCACATTTTTAGGTAGCTTTCTTTACAAAAAGCTACCTATTGCAGCCGTTCGGAGGAAAGCGATTTCAAAAAATTTTGGTATATTTTCATCGATCATGACCCCCAGACCCCGAAACCATATATATATATATATATATATATATACAGGTGGTTATCAAAATAATGGAAACACCCTAGATTTTGAAGGAATTCTTTATTAATATGGCGTAGGACCGCCTTTGGCATGTAATACAGCTTGGATTCGCCTGGGAATCGAATCATACAAATTCTGAATCGTGTTTAGAGGAATATTGTACCATTCTTCATGGAGATATTGTGAAAGTTCCGTGAGAGATGCCGGTGGAGGATATCGATTCCGGATTGAAAGCTCTAAAATAGACCACAACGGTTCGATTATGTTGAGGTCTGGGGACTGTGCGGGCCAAGGTAGATGTTCCGCCTCATCCTCATGTTCATCAAACATGATTGGACAACTCTGGCTGCATGAATAGGGGCATTATCATCCTGGAAAATTCCATCTCCTGCAGGAAACAAAATTTGCATCATGGGATGGACCTGGTCAGCTAAAACTTCTCTATACTTCTCCCCAGTGATCCTTCCTTTCAGGGTTACGATTGGACCAGCAGAAAACCATGACACGGCTGCCCATACCATGACCGATCCACCTCCATGCTTGACAGTTGGACGGAGGCAATCAGGATCAAACGCTTGTGCAGGTGTTCTCCAGACATGTACCCGTCCTGTTGTGGGGAACAATGTGAAAGATGATTCGTCTGACCATATAACAGTCTTCCACTTATCAATCGACCAGGTTTTGTGGTTGTGGCACCACTCTACACGACGTTTGGCATTAGAATCTGTGACAAGTGGCTTGGGAATTGCTGTTCTGCGTAAATGTTCTCTTTATGAAGGTATCTCCGAACTGTAATTGTTGACACTGGATAATCCAGATGCTGATTGAGCTCTGCGGTCACTTTGGCTGCAGTTGTTTTCTTTTTAGACATTACAATCCGCTTCAATACCCGTCGGTCTCTTTCACTCAGCTTCTCTTTCCGTCCACTATTTTGCTTTGCTGAGCTTGTCTTTCCGCGCTGTGTGTATGCTGTCATGATTTTAGACACCGTACCTCTAGAAACGCCTATAAGCTGGGATGTTTCGGTCACCGTTGCTCCAGCTAGTCGGGCTCCTACAATTTGGCCTCTTTGAAAATCTGTGAGGTCTGACATTTTACGCTTCTGATAAAAAAAATCAAAACGTAGACAACTCTTCTAGAGCTCTCTCATACTGCCTAATACATGTACTTTTTATATTAAAAAAATCTGGTAGCTAAGATTATATTTTAATGCTTACGAAGGGAATTCTTAAATGTCCCTTTCATTCACAAGTGTTTCCATTATTTTGATAACCACCTGTATATATATATATATAATATATATATATATATATATATATATATATATATATATATATATATATATCTGATATATATATATATATATATATCTGATATATATATATATATATATATATATATATATCTGAAATTTATATATATATATATATATATAAATTTAAAATGAGATACCAAAAAATTGGAAAATGAAAAAGATTTTTTTTGCATGTGTTTGACCTTAGTACAAAGATTCCGGAACAGGTTTTGTTTCGTCTACATCTAAAAAAATGAATGAGTTATAACATTTTGAATTTCTATTGTGGCTGACATTTTTAAACGACCTGATTTTTGTCACGCGATAACAGGCGTATTCATGAACCGATTTGAATGTAACTTGGTCTGTACATTCAACTGTTTGGCCTTGATACAAAGATTCCGGAGCAGTTTTTGTTTCTGAAAATTTGTTCTTTTGTTTATATCTTAAAAAGTGGTTGAATTATAGCACTTTGAATTTCTATCATGGCTAACACTTTGAAACGATCTTGTATTTGTCACGCGATACCACACGTATTCGCCTATTTCGATGGAAGAAGGCATGTGGATAGTATACATCAATATCTCGACCAAGTTCGCTGGCCAGCTTCATCAGCCATCTTGTTTCAAAATGGCGGCCATTAAATTAAAAAAATATATATTTAAAGTGAGGTGCAAAAAAATTAGAAATTGAAAAAGGTTCTTTCTTAAGTATTTGACCTTGATATAAGGATTCAGGAGCATTTTTTGTTTGTCTTTATCTTAAAAAATGGCTCAGATATAGCAGTTTCAATTTCTAAAGTGGGTGACATTTTGAAAAATCTGATTTTTTGCCTGCGACAGCACTCGTATGTATCAACCGATTCCGATATGAGTGAGCATGTGCACAGCAATTACTAAGGTCTCGACCAAGTTCACTGGTTAGCCTCATCTACCATGTTGTCTTAAAATGGCAGGCACTTTAAGAAATCGCCGAATTTGGCAGCCAAATATAAGTGACTTTAAATAAAAGCAGCTTGGATAAAGCTGAATAATTTCGCGAAATTCTCATTCATAATGATTTAGTATTGATAAAAATTAGTATTGAATCTCCTACATTCGGTTTCCACTTAATTGAGCTTCGTGTGTTTGAATAATATAAGTTGGCTTTTTAAAAATAAGGAATATGAAAGCTACCTCTTCCTCCCGGCACTGGCCGGAAGGACTTTTAGGTAGCTTTCTTTACAAAAAGCTACCTATTGCAGCCGTTCGGAGGAAAGCGATTTCAAAAAATTTTGGTATATTTTCATCGATCATGACCCCCAGACCCCGAAACCACCCTCCGTTCAAAATTGATATATATATATATATATATATATATATATATATATCTGACCTATGTCACACTGTAACTCACGTATTTATGAACCGGTTTGGATGTAATTCGGTGTGTACATAGTACATACCAATGTCTCGACCGAGTTCGTTGGCCAGCTTCATCCGCCATTTTGTTTCAAAATGGCGGCCATTTAAAAATTTTTAAAAAATTTAAAATTTGAAATGTGGTACCAAGAAATTGAAAATGGAAAAATATTTTTTTCTTATGTATTTGACCTTTGTACAAAGACTCCGTAGCAGTTTTTGTTTCGTCTATATCTTAAAAAATGGCTAAGTTATAGCCTTTTGAATTTCTAGCGAAGCTGACATTTTGAAACGTCCTGAATTTTATCACGCGATAAAAGGCGTATTTATGAACCGATTTGGATGTAACTTCGTTTATACATAGTACAGACCAATGTCTCGAAAGAGTTCGTTGGCGAGCTTCATCCGCCATCTTGTTTAAAAATGGCGGCCATTTAAAATTTTAAGTAAAATTTACATTTGAAATGTGGTAGCAAAAAATTAAAAATTGAAAAAATATTTTTTTCTTATGTGTTTGACCTTGATAAAAAAATTCGGGAGCAGTTTTTGTTTCGTCTATAACTTAAAAAATGGCTGAGTTATAGCATTTTGAATTTCTAGCGTGGCTGACATTTTGAAACGTCCTGATTTTTGCCACGTGATAACAGACGTATTTATGAACCGATTTGGATGTACCTTGGTGTGTACATAGTACATACAAATAACTCAACCGAGTTCGTTGACCAGCTTCATTCGCCATCTAGTTTCAAAATGATGGCCATTTAAAAAATTAAAAAAAATTAAATTTAAAATGAGATACCAAAAAATTGGAAAATGAAAAAGATTTCTTTTGCATGTGTTTGACCTTAGTACAAAGATTCCGGAACAGGTTTTGTTTCGTCTACATCTAAAAAAATGAATGAGTTATAACATTTTGAATTTCTATTGTGGCTGACATTTTTAAACGACCTGATTTTTGTCACGCGATAACAGGCGTATTCATGAACCGATTTGAATGTAACTTGGTCTGTACATTCAACTGTTTGGCCTTGATACAAAGATTCCGGAGCAGTTTTTGTTTCTGAAAATTTGTTCTTTTGTTTATATCTTAAAAAGTGGTTGAATTATAGCACTTTGAATTTCTATCATGGCTAACACTTTGAAACGATCTTGTATTTGTCACGCGATACCACACGTATTCGCCTATTTCGATGGAAGAAGGCATGTGGATAGTATACATCAATATCTCGACCAAGTTCGCTGGCCAGCTTCATCAGCCATCTTGTTTCAAAATGGCGGCCATTAAATTAAAAAAATATATATTTAAAGTGAGGTGCAAAAAAATTAGAAATTGAAAAAGGTTCTTTCTTAAGTATTTGACCTTGATATAAGGATTCAGGAGCATTTTTTGTTTGTCTTTATCTTAAAAAATGGCTCAGATATAGCAGTTTCAATTTCTAAAGTGGGTGACATTTTGAAAAATCTGATTTTTTGCCTGCGACAGCACTCGTATGTATCAACCGATTCCGATATGAGTGAGCATGTGCACAGCAATTACTAAGGTCTCGACCAAGTTCACTGGTTAGCCTCATCTACCATGTTGTCTTAAAATGGCAGGCACTTTAAGAAATCGCCGAATTTGGCAGCCAAATATAAGTGACTTTAAATAAAAGCAGCTTGGATAAAGCTGAATAATTTCGCGAAATTCTCATTCATAATGATTTAGTATTGATAAAAATTAGTATTGAATCTCCTACATTCGGTTTCCACTTAATTGAGCTTCGTGTGTTTGAATAATATAAGTTGGCTTTTTAAAAATAAGGAATATGAAAGACTTTTAGGTAGCTTTCTTTACAAAAAGCTACCTATTGCAGCCGTTCGGAGGAAAGCGATTTCAAAAAATTTTGGTATATTTTCATCGATCATGACCCCCAGACCCCGAAACCACCCTCCGTTCAAAATTGATATATATATATATATATATATATATATATATATCTGACCTATGTCACACTGTAACTCACGTATTTATGAACCGGTTTGGATGTAATTCGGTGTGTACATAGTACATACCAATGTCTCGACCGAGTTCGTTGGCCAGCTTCATCCGCCATTTTGTTTCAAAATGGCGGCCATTTAAAAATTTTTAAAAAATTTAAAATTTGAAATGTGGTACCAAGAAATTGAAAATGGAAAAATATTTTTTTCTTATGTATTTGACCTTTGTACAAAGACTCCGTAGCAGTTTTTGTTTCGTCTATATCTTAAAAAATGGCTAAGTTATAGCCTTTTGAATTTCTAGCGAAGCTGACATTTTGAAACGTCCTGAATTTTATCACGCGATAAAAGGCGTATTTATGAACCGATTTGGATGTAACTTCGTTTATACATAGTACAGACCAATGTCTCGAAAGAGTTCGTTGGCGAGCTTCATCCGCCATCTTGTTTAAAAATGGCGGCCATTTAAAATTTTAAGTAAAATTTACATTTGAAATGTGGTAGCAAAAAATTAAAAATTGAAAAAATATTTTTTTCTTATGTGTTTGACCTTGATAAAAAAATTCGGGAGCAGTTTTTGTTTCGTCTATAACTTAAAAAATGGCTGAGTTATAGCATTTTGAATTTCTAGCGTGGCTGACATTTTGAAACGTCCTGATTTTTGCCACGTGATAACAGACGTATTTATGAACCGATTTGGATGTACCTTGGTGTGTACATAGTACATACAAATAACTCAACCGAGTTCGTTGACCAGCTTCATTCGCCATCTAGTTTCAAAATGATGGCCATTTAAAAAATTAAAAAAAATTAAATTTAAAATGAGATACCAAAAAATTGGAAAATGAAAAAGATTTCTTTTGCATGTGTTTGACCTTAGTACAAAGATTCCGGAACAGGTTTTGTTTCGTCTACATCTAAAAAAATGAATGAGTTATAACATTTTGAATTTCTATTGTGGCTGACATTTTTAAACGACCTGATTTTTGTCACGCGATAACAGGCGTATTCATGAACCGATTTGAATGTAACTTGGTCTGTACATTCAACTGTTTGGCCTTGATACAAAGATTCCGGAGCAGTTTTTGTTTCTGAAAATTTGTTCTTTTGTTTATATCTTAAAAAGTGGTTGAATTATAGCACTTTGAATTTCTATCATGGCTAACACTTTGAAACGATCTTGTATTTGTCACGCGATACCACACGTATTCGCCTATTTCGATGGAAGAAGGCATGTGGATAGTATACATCAATATCTCGACCAAGTTCGCTGGCCAGCTTCATCAGCCATCTTGTTTCAAAATGGCGGCCATTAAATTAAAAAAATATATATTTAAAGTGAGGTGCAAAAAAATTAGAAATTGAAAAAGGTTCTTTCTTAAGTATTTGACCTTGATATAAGGATTCAGGAGCATTTTTTGTTTGTCTTTATCTTAAAAAATGGCTCAGATATAGCAGTTTCAATTTCTAAAGTGGGTGACATTTTGAAAAATCTGATTTTTTGCCTGCGACAGCACTCGTATGTATCAACCGATTCCGATATGAGTGAGCATGTGCACAGCAATTACTAAGGTCTCGACCAAGTTCACTGGTTAGCCTCATCTACCATGTTGTCTTAAAATGGCAGGCACTTTAAGAAATCGCCGAATTTGGCAGCCAAATATAAGTGACTTTAAATAAAAGCAGCTTGGATAAAGCTGAATAATTTCGCGAAATTCTCATTCATAATGATTTAGTATTGATAAAAATTAGTATTGAATCTCCTACATTCGGTTTCCACTTAATTGAGCTTCGTGTGTTTGAATAATATAAGTTGGCTTTTTAAAAATAAGGAATATGAAAGACTTTTAGGTAGCTTTCTTTACAAAAAGCTACCTATTGCAGCCGTTCGGAGGAAAGCGATTTCAAAAAATTTTGGTATATTTTCATCGATCATGACCCCCAGACCCCGAAACCACCCTCCGTTCAAAATTGATATATATATATATATATATATATATATATATATATCTGACCTATGTCACACTGTAACTCACGTATTTATGAACCGGTTTGGATGTAATTCGGTGTGTACATAGTACATACCAATGTCTCGACCGAGTTCGTTGGCCAGCTTCATCCGCCATTTTGTTTCAAAATGGCGGCCATTTAAAAATTTTTAAAAAATTTAAAATTTGAAATGTGGTACCAAGAAATTGAAAATGGAAAAATATTTTTTTCTTATGTATTTGACCTTTGTACAAAGACTCCGTAGCAGTTTTTGTTTCGTCTATATCTTAAAAAATGGCTAAGTTATAGCCTTTTGAATTTCTAGCGAAGCTGACATTTTGAAACGTCCTGAATTTTATCACGCGATAAAAGGCGTATTTATGAACCGATTTGGATGTAACTTCGTTTATACATAGTACAGACCAATGTCTCGAAAGAGTTCGTTGGCGAGCTTCATCCGCCATCTTGTTTAAAAATGGCGGCCATTTAAAATTTTAAGTAAAATTTACATTTGAAATGTGGTAGCAAAAAATTAAAAATTGAAAAAATATTTTTTTCTTATGTGTTTGACCTTGATAAAAAAATTCGGGAGCAGTTTTTGTTTCGTCTATAACTTAAAAAATGGCTGAGTTATAGCATTTTGAATTTCTAGCGTGGCTGACATTTTGAAACGTCCTGATTTTTGCCACGTGATAACAGACGTATTTATGAACCGATTTGGATGTACCTTGGTGTGTACATAGTACATACAAATAACTCAACCGAGTTCGTTGACCAGCTTCATTCGCCATCTAGTTTCAAAATGATGGCCATTTAAAAAATTAAAAAAAATTAAATTTAAAATGAGATACCAAAAAATTGGAAAATGAAAAAGATTTCTTTTGCATGTGTTTGACCTTAGTACAAAGATTCCGGAACAGGTTTTGTTTCGTCTACATCTAAAAAAAGGATGAGTTATAACATTTTGAATTTCTATTGTGGCTGACATTTTTAAACGACCTGATTTTTGTCATGCGATAACAGGCGTATTCATGAACCGATTTGAATGTAACTTGGTCTGTACATTCAACTGTTTGGCCTTGATACAAAGATTCCGGAGCAGTTTTTGTTTCTGAAAATTTGTTCTTTTGTTTATATCTTAAAAAGTGGTTGAATTATAGCACTTTGAATTTCTATCATGGCTAACACTTTGAAACGATCTTGTATTTGTCACGCGATACCACACGTATTTGCCTATTTCGATGGAAGAAGGCATGTGGATAGTACACATCAATATCTCGACCAAGTTCGCTGGCCAGCTTCATCAGCCATCTTGTTTCAAAATGGCGGCCATTAAATTAAAAAAATATATATTTAAAGTGAGGTGCAAAAAAATTAGAAATTGAAAAAGGTTCTTTCTTAAGTATTTGACCTTGATATAAGGATTCAGGAGCATTTTTTGTTTGTCTTTATCTTAAAAAATGGCTCAGATATAGCAGTTTCAATTTCTAAAGTGGGTGACATTTTGAAAAATCTGATTTTTTGCCTGCGACAGCACTCGTATGTATCAACCGATTCCGATATGAGTGAGCATGTGCACAGCAATTACTAAGGTCTCGACCAAGTTTACTGGTTAGCCTCATCTACCATGTTGTCTTAAAATGGCAGGCACTTTAAGAAATCGCCGAATTTGGCAGCCAGATATAAGTGACTTTAAATAAAAGCAGCTTTTTTTTTTAACCTGTTCTTTTACTGCAGTTTAACATATTTCGTCCTCTTTTCCATAAATTTGTTTCGGAATTCATACCGTGATTTTTTATTTATTTATTTTTCTTTTTGCTAATTTTTTATACAATTTTTGAGTTTTTGAGGCGATTTTTTGTCATTCGGTTCCAATTTTCTGGTAGTTTAATGTAGTAATTTTTTTTCTTCTGCGATTTCCGATTTTTTGTGATTTTTTAATGCGATTTTCATTGAGTTTAACGTTTTTCCTCATTCCGTGGCGATTTTTTTGACATTCATAAAAGAATTTCTGTTACAATGCTATACTATGCAAGCCCACTATACCATTACTACCATTTTGTCCTCTACGATTTTTAGAGTGTTTTACATTTTGCGGCGATTTTAACACATTAGTAATTTTTTTTTTTTTTTTTTTTTTTTTTTTCAGTCACCGTAATAGAACGAAGTGGACCAAAGGGGACCTTTTTCTAAAAAGGGAACTTTAGGGCGAAAGGGTACCATTTGGGAGCTCTGCATTATACATTATATATATATATATATATAATATTATGCTGAACAAAACATTAATTAGATATGTAAATGATATTTGTATACAGAGTCACACAAAAAAATTCAAATACACTACCATCTATGGCCGGATTTTTATTGAAATGCGTTTTGCAGCTGGTTTAAATTTTAGTGTGTTATGGGATGCGCATATAATTATTTCTTAATTTCTATATATAGCCACTCAAAATAATTCGCATGAATACATTACCATTGATAAACAATTATAGCTTGATGTTTGTTTAAACTAAACGAAATTTTATTTTTGATAAAAAAAAAATGCTACACATGCTTTTTCATCACACATTATTGTCTAAAATTATTTTTACACATTTGTGAATAATTAATATATTGGCTGGTATACAGAGTGTACTATAAAGATTGATACGCGCTTTAATTTTATACCTTTTGGAGATAAGTAAGTAATGTAGATATAAAAATGCTTAAAATAAGATAATAAAATAATATTGAAATATTATGACAGTGAAATAATATTCTCATTAATTAAAAAAAAAAATGAATACAATTTTTAAAAACTTTGCTATTCAAAATTTGTCAGTTAGAACATTTATTTTTGCTGCAACAAAATCATTTAAAAATTACTTACTCCAGGCTAAAACCACAGGCTTACTCAAAATTTGGAAAATGGAAAATCATAGAATGGCTACTGACACGAAATTTAAAAAAGTATAAAAAGTTGAGAACTTTTATCAGAGCAAGTATTTCCGAAAAATTCTCTGACAGAGGAAAATAATGCATATTGTTAAACTGTGACAAAATTAAATATATTGCTGCTGCTTTAAAACCATTTTTCAATTTTATTTAAATATTTAACTAAAATTAATTTGAAACACTTTTTTTTATAACTTCAAAACTGGCTTATTAGGAAAATGCTTCGTAAACAGCTCATCTAGAACAAATGTAAGTGTTATTTGGTATCGAAACTCTACTTCAAAAAGCTATATTTTAAAAATTTCTGCTCGACTCTTTAACAACATTAAAGAATGCCATCAATTCAAATAAATTTATAATTAGAGTAGATTTTATTCTTGTTAATATTGTGGTAAACATTCATTGCGCCGATTCACACATTCAAATTTCAATCCTATTTCATTCTATCAATCAGAATAACTTCTATGCCAAATTTAAAGTTTCTAGCCCTGATAGTTCCAGAAGAATAGCAACTTTAGAAGGTTTTCAGCTCACTTCAAATTTCAAAATTTTAAAAGCCGTTCTTCGTGAGTATCTACATGTTAATAATTATACTACTATATTTATTTTCCAGTTTCTTGTAGAAAAAGCTTCAGATAAATCGTGATGAGACGATTTTAGAGGTCTTTCCCATTAATTCTCAGTATTAAAATTTTGATTAAAAAAAAAAGTTTTAAGCGAGCATGTAAGTTTTGAAAATAAATAAGTGCCATGTTTTATGTTTCTTGAGAAATCGTGATGATACTGAAATTTTAGAATCTTCTTTTCGCATTTCACACCGTTAAAATTCTAATTTTTGAGGGAAAAAAAAAAAGTATTGCATTTACACATTGGAAGTAGCATATAGTTACTAATTAAAAGTTTCTATTTCAAGTTTTTAAAAAAAGAAATCTTGAAGAAACGCAATTTTTGGAAATGTTCTGTAAAAAGTATATTTATCTATTTCCATTTTTTAAAATTCACAATTTAAAAAAATTCGATTTGGGTCAGTATTTGAGTACTAAACGTATTCTTCGGGACAATAAAAAGCATTATTTATCGATTACATTCGGCCTTTTGATATTTTTTCTCACGTAAACAGTACTTATTTGTTATTTCTGGCAAAAGATGGTTTAAAAGTTGCCTAGATGCGAAAAACGTGTCGAATTTCTTCCAAATTAGAGTCTGGACAGAGGCATATAGTCTCAGAATATAAAATAGGCTATTCATCATATATAACTTACTTGCAAAATTTGAACCCAGTCGAAAACACCGTTTGAACGCTATCATGTTCAAACACACATGGGAAAAAAGACTAAGGAAATATAAAAATACACTCATGTATACGCACATACATAGAGAATTGTTGTAAAAATAGGCAAAATGGATTCAGGGGGCTTCAAAAAGTAAAGATGTGCCAAAAATTCAGTCTTATTTTTCTTTTCCATGATTACAATAAATTATTTACACTGACCATAAAATAAAAATGCAACAATTTTCAATGCTCCCAGTGGAAAACTGTTATTTTATAGCTATTTCCAAAATAAATAATGCAACACAAATTTTAATAAAAATTTCGTTGCCTGAATTAGTGTTACTGAATTACGAATTACATTCAAAAAATTTCCAGTCATGAAATAAGGTTTTAAATTTTTGAACTTTAGCAAACTATTTAGGGTCCAAAAGAAACTAATAAAATTAACTTTAATTTAATTTTTAAATTTAATTTTTCAATTACTTTTCTCTGCTATTGAAAATGGAAAGAAAGATTCAAAATAAAGTTTGCCTTGTGTGTGATATAGACCCTAATGTTCAAAACTGTGAGCGTCCACCCACTTTTTCTCCCAGGACTACACCACTGGGCGTATACCCCCCCACTACACCCCTGAGTCTTGGGGGGGGGGGGGAAGTTATCATCCCTATTCTGCTACAAATGATCCTGTAAAAATGTGATTGTCACATTAGTACCAATTGATTAGTAATAAAGTCTACTAATAATGCAATACTTAAATTTTGTTTATGTATATAGAAATTCTGCTAAACTGGAAAATTTCCAATAAACACACCTAATTTTGACATAATATTTGGATTCTTCGGTAAAGTGACCTGGCCGTGCGCTGATTTGACAGAATTCATGTTGAGATAATTGCCAATAAGTAATATCTCAGTAAAGTAAGTTAGCAGAGTGAACTAAGCAAATGGAAGCGTAATTCCTTTATGTCCCAACCTCGGTTGAAAAATACGTTAAGTTATTAAATCTATTATAACTAAGTCTTTAAATGGAATTAAAATGTTTAAACAGTTTAATGAAATTAACTTGCTGAAATACAAAATAAGAAAAAGTCAAACTACTATGTGATCTAAATAACGAAAGACAAATTTAAAAGAAACAAACATTTATTTAAATTTAGTCAAACAGAAAAACAAATTACCTAAAAGAATAAAACATACCTCAATCAGTTTTAACTTTAAATAACATTAATTGTGCGTTTACGTATAGAACAAATTGTACTGAGCAACACTCCGTGGCACTATTGCAGAAGCATAAAAATGTAAAGCATCTTTCAATTCAATGCTCCAGAGCTCGAGAAATAATTTATCATTGAAAAGCCACACTTCGTCTTAAACCAATTCCAGCACTTCCCGAGATATACTGCAGCGTAAAAACAAAGTCATTTCAGACCAGGAAAACCAATAGACAACCAACTGTTCGAAAATACGAATCACTAACTCATTTCACCAACGTCGAGGAATTCGTAAAAAGCTCAGTTAACACTTTAATATAATATAGCGACGACTTCGTTTCAAATTAACTTTAATGCCCCACCAGTGGCCGAGAGGTTCTGCTCTCGAAGCTGGTAGACGGGAGGTGCTGGGTTCGATCCCAATCGCGCCCGTCGGCCTAATCGTTCGGAGTTTTCGTGGTTTTCTTCGAGCCGTGGATCTCCCATGCGTTAATACGGATTAGGTTCCCTTAGAAAGACCCCCGCGGAGGGCACTCCCCCCGGGCCTATATCCCTCGTGTAGATAATTGGCCGTCAAAAATCAACCCAACCCAACTCAAATTAACTTTAAGGGTTCTCGAAGATAGAGGTCATATGATATGGCCTTCACTATTCCATCAGGCGACTCAAAAACAAAACTAAGATCAGTTGATATCCCCGCCAAAAAAAACATGCTGGCCACTTGCATGTTCCGCATCAAAGATTTCCGAAATCCTCCCAAAATCGATCTGCGCATTGCTTCGCGCATTCTCTCGCTCTTCAAAGATTCCTTGCTAACATGGTACATTTTCATAGTGTCGCCATCTAGGGAGAAGATAATAAAATATAATCATGTTAATCTAATGCTTTTGACTAAAATAAATTATGTTTTATAAAATAAATGTAATATACAAGTAATTTATTTGAAAAAATCAAAATATATTTAATGGAATTTTGTTTTCATGTACCATCAAATATTAATTAATTATATACGAGAATTGTTTTAACTTGTGGTATTAACATAATTTGTAAATTTTAATTTATATTTTTTTACATTTCTTATACTATTCCAATTTATAATCAATAATAATAATAAAAAAAAGAACGCAAGAGAGATGTTATTGTAATCGAATAGTTTAAAAAAATGATAGCTAAAAATACATTTTATTTTTTAAAATTTTCTTTTCTTGATAAGTATCAATTCAAAACCTTACTAAGAAATAATTGAGGTCTGCTACATCAAATTTTTATTTTATTTTTTTCTACCAGTGTGATATAAGTCACCAAGCATAGTAATGCACTAAGATTAATAAATTAAAACTTTTTAATGCAGAAAATATACAAGAAATCATGAAATGTTAAATTATGCAAAAAAAAAAAAAAAAAAAAAAAAAAAAAAAAAAAAAAGAGAGAGAGAGCGAGAGAGAGAGAAAGTAAATAAATAAGTAAATGAATAAAACCAATAAATAAATAAATAGAAATAAAAGAAGAAGGACAAAGAGAGCTGTTATTGTATTCGATTAGTGATAGCTAAAAATACATTTTATTTTGTTTAACATCAATTCAAAATCTTACCAAGAAAATATAGATTTTAGAGAGGTCTCCTAGATCAGATTTTTATGGTTTTTACCAATCTGTTATACGTCATCGAGTATAGTTATGCACTAAGGTTAATCAATTAAAGTTTTTAATAATCAATGTAATATTGCATCTTTCTGCTTTAGTTTTGCATTTTCTTAACGATCTCGTATTCCAATAAATCTGACAATTTTTTCTCATAAAAGTGAAAACATATACAATCATACACATATTCATGTGTGAATATTTGAATACATATCAATATATGTACATAATAAATATGAATATATACATGTCTGTATAAATTTTATGCATGTGTGTGTTTCTAATATACTTGAAAATCGCATATGGTTTAGATATCTGCTGTCATCTACTCTAATTTTCATAAAATTCTTCAGATCACAATGCCATATCACTAATGTAGACAACATATACCAAAAAAAAAAAGAAAAAGAAAAAAATGAAAGAAAAAAGTATAGTTCCCAGATTCTAAGGATGATCAAAAAAGTATACCTATGTTTCAGTTACGCATTATTACTAATAACTTGTATTTAAATAAAAATATTTTTGGTGTTATTTACATTCATTTTTGTGAAACTGTCATTTAATACACCCTTCCTATTCATTAGTTGATATGTTTTACTAAACATATATGCATGTAATGATTGGGTTTCTACAAAGTATATAGTATAAAACAAAAGTTCATTTATGTCTAAAAATCCCAAGTTTTTATCTAATATAGATTTTTTTTTTTTTTTTCATATTTAATATCTCACTAGCTAAACATTGAAAACTGAAGAAAATTAATAACAAACTACTAAGCTAAAACATTAATTATATGTTTAAATAATAATATTTATTCATATGAATTATAAATTAATATGAAATAATAATGTTAATTAATATAAATTATATACATTTAAAAAATATATAATTTTATAATTATAATACATATATTATGATAATTACATATAATAATATTATAATAATTATATATAATAATATGTATATATTAATTAATTAATAATTAATATTAGTTATATATATTTAAATGAAAATATTAATTATACATATTTAAATAATTATTAGTTAATATCAATTATACATGTTTAAATATTTAAATATCCATATTAATTATATATTTAAATAGTGATAATAGTATAAGAAAAAGATATTATTATCATTATTTCAATAATTATTACTTGATATCAATTACGCATATTTAAATATTAATTAATTTGTTATATTTAAATATCAGTGTTAATTATATATTTAAATAGTGATCATAATGTAAGAAAAAAAGAAAATCTTTAATTATGTTAGTGGAAGATTAACATAATTAAAGATTTTCTTTTTTATTCTTACATTATTATCACTATTTAAATATATAATAATATTAAAATTTAAATATGTATAATTAATATTAATTAATATTTTTATTTAAATATATATAATTAATATTTTTATGTTCCACTATTTTATAATTACAAATGAACCAGTAATTAGCAAAATTAATACTAGTAAATTAATAGAGATTTTTTTATATATGAACGATAATACTTCACTTTAAAACATAAGAACTTTAAAAAATTGATTTTACTAATTTGATATCTATCTCTTACAACAGAGGGATATCACAATTAACATAAAAATATTTTTCATTTTATTTTAAGAAAATTTAACTAATAAAAAATAGAATTTAAAAATTTATTTGAATTACTTAAATTTATTTAAAATTAAATTTTATGTAATACAGATTTAAATTTAATGTGATAACTTAAATGTAATTAAAATTTAAATGTCTAATTGACAATAAAAAAATTACAAAGCAACTGATCTTTATATGTTAAAGATCAAAACAAAATACTAATTTGATATTTGATATCTATTTCTTACAACAGGGAGGTATCACAACTAACATAAAAATATTTTTAATTTTATTTTAAGAATTATTGCATTTTAATAAATGTTCATTTAATTATTAAAAAATAAAATTTAAAAATTTATTTGAATTATTCAAATTTATTTAAATTTTAATTTAATGTAATACAAATTTAAATTAAATTTTATAACTTAAATGTAGTTAAAATTTAATAGTCTGTTTGACAAAAAAAAAAAAAAAAAAAAAGCAAGTGGTTTTTATATGTTAAAGATCAAAACAAAATACTAATTTGATATCTATCTATTAGAACAAGTCGGTATCACAACTATCATAAAAATATTTTAAATTTAATTTTAATAATTATTGCATTTTAATAAATGTCCATTTAATTATTTAAAGATTTATTTGAATTATTTAAATATATTTAAAATTAAATTTTATAACTTAACTGTCATTTAAATTTAAATGTCTAATTGACAATCTAAATAAATACAAAACAACCTCAAAAACAACTTATCTTTATGTTAAAGATCAAAACGAAAATCTACAACAAATAGGACACAACTCACAACCTAACTATTACAAAGATTGTACTTTAACCATATCTTTACTTTAACCAAAAAAGAAATCCGACTTCAGCCAACAGTTAAAAAGTTGGGTCCTCAATATGCTTGGTGGGAAAACAAACGTTACAGGCTGAGAGCAGCCGCGAGCTACTGCCCCCCCCCCCCCCCCGATAATGCCCATAACTCATTCTGTCAACTGTCACCCTTCCTTTCCTCCTCCGTTGTTCCAAACAAACAAAACGTCCCACTGTTTCCCGCGTTCTTCGTATCTGCTAGTTTGACAGTTTTTTGTTAAAAGACAAGTATTTTTTACAGAAGTTCCATCGCTTTATCGCTATTGTTTTAGCAATTTTTTTATTGTTTGCAATTATTCTTTTTAAGAAAGAGAAACAACTTATAAAGACACAAATATAAATATGTATAAAAAGCATACATCAGTGCTTAAAAATCAAGGGTAAAATTAAAGCAGTTTTAATTTTGCTCCCTTTTTACCCAGTGTCCCCTTGTGTCACACTTCACCATACCCCCTCCCCCCCCCCCTGGTCACACGTCATGCTATGCTACATAAACATATACTTGCAGTTTAGAAACAAAGCATTACATTATAGATCGTATTTCAAATTTTAATTTAAAACTTTAACAATGTGTGTTTAATGACACTTGTGAGCGTAACAATAAAAATGATTTGTGTACTTATTTTGTATAGATTAAGGTTTAGAAAACAAAACACATAATTAATGTACAATAAAATATTAATATGAAAGAGCAATTGAAAATTTGCTTTTGGAATTTGAAATGGAATTTAATGTATTTGGCTTTAAATCTTATCTTTATTTTATGAACACAAATACTTTAATTTCAAAATGACTTCAAAATTTAATCTGCTGATTTTTAATGCTTTTATTTAAACAAAATGTGTGATGTCACACTTCTTCTTACCCCCTCCCACTCCCTTGTCACAATTTCAAGAACTCCCTTCCCGCCCTTCAAGCGTGACATCATTTGTGGATGGTCCCTAAGTTACAAACAAAACTTGAATGTTGTGTTAGATTGCGTGTGCATAGGCAAAAACATCACAAAATTTCCTGTGTTATTTTTATAACAGATAATAAAGCATTCTGTATAAATTTTATGACAATTAAAATAAAAATATAGTTACTGCATTATTTAATGTAATGGAATTTAAAGTAGTGTACGTTTTAATTTAATAAATATTTTTTAATTAATAATATAGCTTTGATTTCTAAATTTCCCTATGTTATCTAGGTATACTTATAGATTGGGAATAAATGATCTACTTCATCATTCTTTCAACGATCTTTTAATATTATCTGTGTAAAATATTAATATCAATTCATTCAAAGTTTGTTTTCTCATTGTTAACACAAACTTTGTTATAAGGGTAAAGAATTTCTATATAAATCAAAAGAAAAAAATCTTGTACAATTTGGTATTTTCATGCTCATCATATCATCCTAATTTGTCATATGAATTTTTACCAGCTTAAAATAGTAGTAAAAAATATTTTTAATCTATTAACTTAATAGAGTTTTAAAATAAAAAAAAATAATGTAATTTCTAACTCTTTCTTTTAATTGCCATTATTATTATTACTTTTAAAAAGTGTAAACATATACGAATTGTGTGTATTACTGAAACCTGAAAATGAAAATTGTATGTTCAGCACTTACTTTGTACTAGGAAATTTTTGTCACATATGAAAATATTTGTTTGCGATGTGCATTAATTTTATTAATTTTAAATTATATTATTGCCATTTTTCATTGTTTTGGGATATTATGTATAAATAAAATATAATTATTTATGATTTCCTGAATTCGTTTTAATGTGTTAACAAATTTATTTGTATACACAAAAAGAAAAGGGGGGGGGGGGTATTTCAGTCTTATTGTTATAAGACATAATTTACTTACTTTTAGGGAAAGTGGAATTTGTTTGATCCCAATGTTATTCTAACATTTTTTTTCCTTTCTTTTTATACGCTGTGACACATGATACACGCATATGATTATACATTTATTAGTCGCATACTTTACGGATTCAAGAAGACAATAAAATATCAATACATGATATAAATTTATATCAAATAATATCTAAAAGAGTTAGTTACTATTTAAAAGTATTTAATGACAGCTTATTGTTACATAATGCATTCAAAAGTAATGTTGTCTTCTAGCACTTGCCCCCTGCCCGGGTAAGTTAAAAGCAGAACTTATCAACAAAACAGTGGACAACATTCTTTGTCTTTCATTACTGCTAAACGCAAGTATCACTTCCTATATAATTATGCTCCTGATTTCTCTAACAGCGAATTATATGCGCATAAAGCAGAAGAAAAGCAATGCAAACGTTGAAGTATTCCAAATTTTGGAATGAAATGATTTTATAAAAATGTAACGGCTTTAACAACAGCTTTGTATTTTCAAACATATAAAAATAGTAATAATAAAAAAGCTAACAGACTGTTTGGATGTAAAAAAAATGTTACTGAAAAAAGAAAAGTTTGGTTGGATCGAAAATGATATCGATATCAAAAGGCAACCCCCCCCCTCCCCCCAGCGATATCTTACGATATCAAGTGCCAGACCCCCCTCCACCCTAAAGTGATAACGTTATATATGCACAGCCCCTATAAGCGTTGCAAAAGATTATATTTCCACTTGCAATAAAAGAGAAAAAAAAATTTCACAGTGGTGTAATAATTTTTCAATTGAGTTGTTAATTATCAGTTTAATGCAATTTAAGAATTATGTTTCTTCTTCATGCAAATATTGCAATTCACACAAAACACTAAAATTTTAACTATTAATGGTATTTTATAAATATATAACTTTAAAAAAATCCGTATAAAAGCTTAAATAATGTTAGAAATCATTTCAAAACATCACTTATATAAATTACTTAACTTCCTTTTAAATATGTGTGAAATTAGTATATTCAGAATATCTACTACCGTATTTTATGGAAGAAACGCCGCACTCCTCAAATTGGCCTGAATAAGCTTAAAAATATCGCCGCACCCGTTGTAAACGCCGCACTGTGGGAACGACACTTTTGTCGACAGCGTCACATTGACCTAACTTTAACCAAAGTTTTCTGAGTAGTGTAGGATGCCTCGTTTTTAATATCTTAAGATCAGTGGTGTAGTCGAGGAGGGACGCGGGCGGACGGCGTCCCCTCACTTTTTTATTTTATCTCAAACGTCCCCTTACTTTTTATTTTCAAGGGGGACGCTAGGAACCTGGAGGACTCAGATTTCCCAAACCTATTATATTTTTAAAAGAATAATCTATCTAATAAACTAACAATTTGAAGAATAAAAGCATTGAATTTTTATATCTTCCAACAAAATTGAAAACTTTAATAAATTATAACGTGTTAAATATATCGAAAATGATGTGTGATATGGAGATTCGTTACTTGAGTTCTTTGCTAGAATAGTTCAACTAAAATCATGATGAAACTGTGATTTTAGAACGTTTCTTTTGTGTTTCACCTCTTTAAAATTCGAATCTTTAAAAAACATTCGCATATTGCACTTACATGCTAGACGTAATCTACTTACTGGGGTTTCTAGCCTAAATATTTCTAGAAAAAACCTGATAAAATGCAATTTTTGGAAGTTTAAATTTAATTTAAACTATGTTTAATTTTTTAATTACTTTTCTCGGCAATTAAAGATGGGAGACAAGATTTAAAAACAAGTATGACCCATGTGATACGGACCTTATGTTCAGGACTATAAGCGTCCCCCCACTTTATTTTCTAGGACTACACCACTGTAGTTTAGTGAAAATCGTTAGAGCCGTTTTTTATATAAAAATAGCTTGACCCACAGTGACCCAAAAATGACCCACTAATCGAATTTTCTCGAACACGTGACCCCTCCCAATGATTTTTTTGTGCCCAAAAATGGTTAGATACAAAATTTTGTCAAAGTCGATTGAGCCGTTCTTTAGATATAATTAGCTTGACCGTGATCCATTATGACCCAAAATGACCCACTAATCGAATTTTCTCGAACACGAGACCCATCGCAATGGTCTTTTCATGCTCGAAAACGGTAGGGTGCAAAATTTAATCAAAATCGTTAAAGCCGTTTTCAAGATAAAATTTACACACACACACACACAAAAATTTTTGCTCGAATTATAGTATAAGATTTGAAACGATTTTTTCGCATTGGCCGTAATGTAACGGAAAACTTTTGACTGTCCCTGTAAATGAATTAAACCTGCTACAAACTTCATTTGAAATAGGGAACGTGCTATGGTAGAGGTCACTAACATCCAAAAATTTCAAAACGATCCGAGTATATTTACGAGAGTTAAAGCGGGGACAGACGGCCAGACAAACCGAAGTTATAAACACTTTTCAACTTCGTTGGAAAGTGTTAAAAAAATTACATCATGCTTTTTTTTTTTAACTTTATTTTTAATGTGCCGGACAAAAGGGAATACTTCTAAGACGGAAATAGGTTTAAACAGATTTTTTCGGCCCCTAGCGATTCCGTTATTACAGGTTTTACTGTATAATTGCCCGGGCATTCTTATCGCCGGGACTATGAAAATTTTCTGTTTAAAGCAGGCTTCCGTTAGAGACACTTTCAGGTTTTACTGTATGTTTATAGAGGAATGAGAAACGCTATTCGATTGCCTTATGTATTAATAAAAATCCTTTTTAAACTTTAAAAAATATTTTTAATTTATATCATGCTTATGTATTATTTTTTTTTTAATTACAACTCAGTACATCTTACTCCCTGCGTTAGCGAAAATTCCCAACTTATCTAAAATTATTCTAAAGTGCTGGTCATTTTTAAATAAATAACTTGCATTAAAAGAAAATGTTTGTCTTCGCGTGCTCTAAAACCTATTATTTAAGGCCTTTTAAATCCTCTTGTAGTAATTTACAATTAATTGCCCTTGTAGGAAATTATTTTTAAATATTTAAAGCGTGAAGAAAATAAAATGATATGATCATGGCCCGGTAGATCACAAACAACGTCTACCAGGATCCAATGATCATATCTAAAAACATACTCATCGATCGGCCTATATATAGTTATTGAAAATTTGCTCTATAATTTTTGTGGTTACAAACGATTATTTCAATTGTAGTTCCTACGATATCATGTAGGGGGGAATAATTGAAAATTTTCTTCCTTAACGTGCAAAGATAGCTTTTTATGTAACATGTATCGATTCCTCATAAAAAAAGCTTTCCAATGATACTAATTTTATGCATTTAGGTTAATTATTAGCAGCGATATTACTAATTATTAATAATAATTATGACCTTTTTTTTTTTCCACAGCCGCACTTTAAAAGTTGTTATCTAGAGCATTAATAGGCATTGTGGTGCCATCTGCACCTAAAAATGAGCTCATAAATGTGTTTTGGATATTAACTAGGAAAAAACATTTTTTTAAAGTACTTAAAGAAGATCGTAACTTTTAAAAAATAATTTTAATTCCTAGAAGGACAGGTTAAGGAATATCCTCGCAGATTGGGTCCTTTCAAAAGAATAATGGCCTGCTACAGATATGTCAGAATCAAAATAGATCCATTTAAAATTGTAATTTTGAAAAAATTTCTATGCTTAATTGGTAATGTTCTCATCATTAAAAATTGATATAAAATGTTAAGTGCCAGCATTTTAAAAATATACTTGGCAACATTGCACATAGCTTGCTGCAGTATAAACTAAATTATGACAGTATAGTATGGAGTCTGCTGTAGTCTTCCGTAATTGGCAAACATTTATTTTTCTTTGTAGCTTGACTGTAAGTCTAAGTTTTAGCATGCTGTCAATGAGACAGTGTAAATAAGAGAAAAAAAAATCCAAGACGTTTCGAGTGTCTGAAAATACCTCATTTTAGATGTTTCAAAAGTCTAAAAAAGGGCGTCTTTTTAAGACATGTGAAGCGTTTTAAAAATGGCAGCGTTTTAAGACGTTTCAAGAGTTTTAAAA
Source organism: Maratus speciosus (assembly GCA_963932465.1). Taxonomy (NCBI): domain Eukaryota; kingdom Metazoa; phylum Arthropoda; class Arachnida; order Araneae; family Salticidae; genus Maratus; species Maratus speciosus. The sequence continues at coordinate 652,166,982 of OZ010787.1, read as the reverse complement.
ATGGCAGCGTTTTAGATGTTTCGAATGTCTAAAAAATAGCTTCTTTTTAAGAAATTTGAAGTGTTTTAAAAATGGCGGCGTTTTAAGACATTTCAAGGGTTTTAAAAATGGCGGCGTTTTAAGACATTTCAAGCGTTTTAAAAATGGCGGCGTTTTAAGACGTTTCCAATGTTTTAACTTCAGATGCAAAAGGGTGTCTTAAAAAGTAAGACACCTTTTTTTCACTTAAAATGTGACCATCCACTTAAGACACCTTTTTAACTGAATTTCAGACGTTAGTGTTTACAGCGAGAAAATTCCAGCTTATTTTCAAACGTAATGGCACAAAAAGGGCACGTCTGACTATGGAAGCGATTTGGAATAGAGTTATGTTTCCCATTTTTTAATTAAAATATCACATTGGGTTTTAAGCGATTTTTGTCAAGTGACGGCAGGTTTTTCTCCTTTCTCGCGCATTCACCTCCGGAAATTGAGATCAAAACGCTCACATTGACCTTATTTTCTGAAATACATGTCTTATTAAATTATTGCCAGGGGCACCCTATTTTTCAGAATAAACAATCACTTTAAAAATTTTTATATATATATATTTTTTATTTTTATGATGCTATTCCTTACTCTTTTTAAAAATTTTAAAACATTGAAAATTAAAAAAACAATCGAGTCTCATCTTTTTAAGACTTGATCACTATAGTTACTGTTGACAGATCCAGTATCACCAAAAGGGGGGGGGGGAGACGAAAATGGGGACAACGGCATTTAAATCGGGAACCAGACCAAGGATGTAGTGGAGGATATACGCTGAATACTTTCTGGTATCATTAAGAGAGTACGTATACCCTCCATAGCTATAGCGTATAGTCTTTAGTGCATAAACTCGGTCCAGGGCTTAATTTCCAAGAGTAAAACTACCGGAGCTCTAATACTCTGCAGTCAGAATATACGTAATGTGTAAATCCCCCCCCCCCCCTCATTTCCATTTATATTTTATACATTTCCAAAAACTTGAAGTAATTTTGTCTTAAGCAAAATAATTATATTAATATAGTTTGACTATATCGATATGCATTTTTATATAATAAAATCTAATAAATGAACTAAGTAAAAACATTAAAATCAGGAGTGGAGAATTTTGACAAAATCCTACTCGGCATGATTTTTTTGTATCAACTATTAAAATACAACAAACAGCGCTGTTCAGGAAAGACTTCGGTACGCAGTATTTATAAGCAAATGTGGGTTTCTACTAATACTTAAATATTTATTAAAAATAAAAGAAGTGCGCATTTTCGCTCCTGTGAGATTCGAAAAAAAAGTTAAGCACCGGTTCAGGCTAAAATGTTGACCAGTAAGTATTTTTTTCAAAGCAAAACAAAAAACGAAGTACACGCCACGCGACCACGAGTAAGAGCAGTAAGATAAGGTTGCAGTTCATTCAGAATCTGGCACTCCTCGTCGCCGTCCGGAAACCATTGAATCTACACTTGTGAGCATAGATAGAAGTATGTTCCTATGCACGCGACACCCTTCGTCTCATACTATGCAAGTGCTTTGGTAAGCAAAGAACGATGTTTAGGCTTTGGTTTTTTGGAAGCTCCGATGGGTTGGGCTCATGAGCGCAGTATTTATGAGATCCGGTGAATTCTGACTGATTTTTAAATATTCACTACAAACAAAGAAGAACCGGAGCTGAGCTCCGGCGCAAATTAAGCAATGCCTCTGCCTATAGAGTAAACCTTCTGGGTATTTTTTTTTTTTTTATTTCCTATAGTGCAAACCTTTTTTTTTTTTTTTTTTTTTTTTTTTTCCCCTACGAATATATTACTGATCGGGACATTAAAAAAAAAAAAACATTTTCAAACTAAAACCAGTCTATAACGGAATACTGTTTTAAACTTAAAAATTTCCATTATAGACAGGTTCTGACTTCTAGGTCTTCACTGTATTAAGTTCCACTCGATGCAGACTCATATATAGCAGAATACGAAAATAAATGTTTGTACACCCTGAAAAATCTGAACATTTACTGTCCCTTGCAGTGGTTACGCGGGACAGGTCTCGGAGTGCCTGAAAATCGGGACATCTGGCAACTCTAGTCTCAGCATACTTGCCAATTCTCCCGTTTTTAACAAGATTTTTTTTCAAATAAGCATATTTGAGCCCAGGGCTTAATTTCTTTAAAAAAAAAAAAAAAAAAAAAAAAAAAAAAAAGTGACGGAGCTTTAAAATTCTGCATTAATGTCCACACCCCTCCCCCCCTTATATATCATACATTTCCAGAATTTCATGGAAATTAGTCTTCCGCAAAATAATTTTATTAACATATTTTGACTATATCTTACATTTATATGTAATAAAATCTAATAAATGAACTGAATAAAAAGAATAAAATCAGGGATGCGGGGAGTTCTAAGAAAATCTTACACGCCATGATTTTCCTTGTAGTAAAACATAACACACAGTGCTGTTCAGGTAAGACTTCAGTACACAGTATTTATAAGCGACGGTGTATTCCGACTAATACTTAAATATTTACTGGAAATAAAGAAAGTGCTGCAGTTCCGCACCTGTGAGAACCTGTGTCGGCGAAAATTCAGCACCGGTTGCAGATAAAATGTTTATCAGTAAGAGTATTTTTCAAACACGTACAAAAAACAGGAGTAAACGCAACGCGACCACGTGTAAGAACAGTAGATACGGTTGCGGTTCATTCGGATTCTGGCACTCCTCGTCGCAGTTCGGAAACCATTGAGTATACACTTCTGAGCACTAGATAGAAGTATGCTTCTATGCGCGCGAAACCCAACCTCACATATTACGTAAGTGCTTTGGTAAGCAAAGGAATATGTTTAGGCTTCGATTTTTTGGAAGATGATTTTCTCTGTAATAAAATGCAACACACAGCGCTGTTCAGGTAACGCTTCAGTACACAGTATTTATAAGCGACGGTGTGTTCTGACATATAATTAAATATTTAATCGATTAAGATGATTGGCACCTTTATTATTCTGGTGCCTGTGTGCACCGGATTCTGTCTTTTCCGTTGAATTGATCCGTGGTGCTTGCCGGTGGGCTCTCGCTAGTTCGACTCGCTTGTTTGTCCGTTAGAACGTTTTTTCAGTTTGAAAGAAAATAGTCGTCAGTAATAAATTATTGAAGAAAGATAAAAAGAAGCAATTTTACATAAAACATTTATAGATTGTTGAAGATTAACTGAAAATTGTTGTTTTGATCTGAAAATTTCACTTTTGTAAGTTTCAATATTGCGAGTTTTAAGTACAAATTTTTTCAGTCAGTAAATTTGAAAATATAAGACAACAGAAATGTTCAGAAAAATGTTTTGCTCCGTTTAAACTTTGTTTGAAGTAATTAATATGAGTACTTTTTGAATTGTGAATAAAAGTACATCTACAAGTGTAATCTATCTGTGAAAAGTGTAGCAAATTTTAAGTTAGAAAATTTGCTATTTGAAATAATTAAATTTTGCTCAACAGTTTTGTGTAGAAACCTGTTTCACATGGTTTAAATCTATTTTGAAGTAATTCGCACGAATAGAATTTGAGTTTTTGTATGACCACATGTGAAAAACGAAGTTCAATAAGTTTTGCGTATTTTAAGTGAAATCTTTTACTAATTGAAATAAGAAATTTCCCTCGACAGATCTTTGAAGATACATGTTCTGTGCGATTTAATACTCGTTTGAAATAATTCGTATCAGGAATTATTGAAATTTGAGTTTTTGAAAAGTGACATTCGTTATTCATAATTAAAAAGTTTTGAACGTTATAAGTCAAAAAATTTTCCAATTGATACAAAATAATTTCACTCGACCGATCTTTGAAGAATTATGTTCTGCAACATTTCGAACTGTTTTAAAGAATTTCGTATGTATACGTTTTGAAATTTTAGTGTTTGAATGGTGAAATTCATAAAACACAGTTTTAAAAGTTTTGCGCGTTTTAAGTTAAAAATTTCTCTAATTAAAATAAATTAATTTCACTTTTAATTTAATTTTTTTTTTAACATTGTAGCTCCAACCGGTGCTTAATTTTCGCCTAAGCTCCCAGGAGCGGCGTTGGAGCACTTCCATTATTTTTTGTGAATATGTAAATATGAGTCTGAACCCGCCGTCATTTATAAACATTGCGTACCGAAGCCTTTACCTGAACTACTGTGTGTTGTATTTAACTATAAAAAAAATCATGGCTTGTAACATTTTCTTAAAACTCCCCACTCTTGATTTCAATGTTGTTAGTCTGTTCACTTATTAGATTTTATTATATAAAAATGCATATAGACATTGTCAAAATATATTAATAAAATTATTTTGAGGTAAATGAAATTGCTTGAAAATTTGGAAATGTATGATATATAAATGTAAGGGGATGAGTGACATTACTGCAGAATATTACAGCTCCTCTACCTTTTTTAGAAACTAAGCCCTGGGTATGTATCTATGTTTATTTGCTTTTATGTTTATTATCAAATATGTTTATTTGAACAAATCTCCAGTTAAAAACTGGAGAATTGGCAAGTACGCTATTACTCGTGTAGCCAGGTGTCCCTATTTTCAAGGGCTGTGAGACCTGTCCCGCCTAACCTCTGCACGGGACAGCAAATGTATCAATTTTGCAGGATGTACAAATACTTTTAAATTTATTTTAGTACCCTGCTATACATGAGTATTCATGGAGTGGAATTTAATACAGTGAAGACCTAGAAGACGGAACCTGTCTATAGCGGAAGATGCCCATAGTTCCTTCGAAAGAAATACCTTAAAAATCCACCTCATTATAAGGGAGCCTGTCCAAAACGGATTTTTTTGCTGTTCATTCTGTTTCTACAGGTCTTACTGTTCGTTGTCTAGTAAATCCTGCGAAAAGGATCCTGTTTATAACGGAATTTTGTTCTAAAAAAGAAAATTCATTATATAAGCAATTCCGCTTTCAAACATTTTACCGTATAAGATTGTTGTCTTTATTTAGTACGGAAAAAAATATTCTTACTGATCAACATTTTAGCTCCAACCGGTGCTCAATTTTCGCCGAAGCTCACAGGAGTGGAGCTGCAGCAATTTCTCTACTTTTAGCAAATATTTAAGTATTTGTCGGAACCCACAGACACTTATAAATACTGTGTACTGAAGCGTTACCTGAACAGCGCTGTGTGTTACATTTTATGAGAAAGAAAATCATGTCGTGTAAGATTTTCTTAAAATTCCCCACCCCTGATTTGAAGCTTTTTGCTCAGTTCACTTATTAGATTTTATTTTATAAAAATGCATATGGATGTTAGTCAAAATATATTAATAAAATTATTTTGCTGAAGACTAAATTACTTGAAATTTTTGAAATGTATGTGTCCCTCCCCCCCTCTTATATAAATATAAGAGGGGGGGGGGGCATTACTGCAGAATATTAGAGCTCCGCAATTTTTTTTTCTTTTTTTTTTTTTTTTTCAGAAATTAAGTCCTGGGCTCATATGTTTATTTGAACAAATCTCTCGTTAAAAACTGGAGAATTGGCAAGTATGCTCTAGTTTTGCTAGGTGTCCCGATTTTCAAGTTCCACGAGACCTGTCCCGCGTAACCACTGCACGGGACATTAAATGTCCCGATTTTTCAGGTTGTACAAACATTTTTAAATTTATTTTCATATCCTGCTATACATGAGTCTTCATAGAGTGGAACTTAATACAGTGAAGCCCGAGAAGACGGGACCTGTCTATAGCGGAAAATGTTCATAGTTCCTTCGAAAGGAATATCTTACAAATACAATCTGAATAGACGGGAGCCTGTCAAAATCGGATTTTTTGCTGTTCATAGCTATTTTGTTTCTACAGATTTTAATGGACTTTGTCCAGTAAATCCTGTGAAAATGAGCCTGTTTATAACGGAATTCTGTTCTAAAAGAAACAATTCATTATAAACGCAATTCCGCTTTCACAGATATTATTTTATAAGATTTTTGTGTTTATTTAGTATAGAAAACTTGATAAAATGGGATCGCAAGAGACCGTAGAACATTTCCGATTTAAACAGATTTTCGTCTTAGCAGATATAATTGCAGTGTATGCTTTCCGTAGAAACAGCGAAATTTTTAAGTTTAAAACAGTAACCCTTTATAGACAGGTTCCATTTTAAAAGGATTTATTGTACTTTGATAACCCGATTACTAACGAAGTAAAAAAAAACCCAGAGTGTTTACGCTATAGGCAGCGGTTAATTTCTGATGGAGCTCCGCTCCGGTACTTTTGTTTGTAGAGGATATTTAATAGTTAGTCAGAATTCACCGGAGCTCATAAATAGTGTGCTCAGGAGCCGAGAGGAAAAGAGCTTTCGAAAATCCGAAGCCTAAACATCTTTCTTTGTTTACTAAAGCGCTTATATGGTATGTGACGTAGCGTGTCTCTCGCTTAGGAGTGTATTTCTATCTAGCGCTCAGAAATTTAGACTCAATAGTTTCCGAACGGCGATGAGGAGTGCCAGACACAGCATGAACCGCAACGGTATCTATAGTTTTTACTCGTGGTCGTGTTGAGTTTACTCTCTGCTTTTTGTGCGTGTTTAAAAAAATTTCTTACTGTTGAATTTCTGTAATTTGTTCTTACTGTAATTTTTGTTGTTATCGCTTCTCGGCTTTTTGTAAATATTCTGGTGTCAGTCAATTATTTCATCAGTTTACGAACAGAATTTTTTTGTCCCTGAAAGTGTTAAAGAAGATTACCGACTTTGCTTCATTATTTATGAATTTTTCGTCATCACCTATTATTACATTATTCAAAGGAAGCAGGATTCAGCTTTTTTCAAGTATTTTCAAGTATTTGATAAGAATGTTGATATCTACTAATCTCTTCAAGTTATTATTTCTAGCTGCAGAAATGTAATTACATTTGGAGTCCTGGCTGGTTGTAGCACCATTCGGTAAGTATCGCCCGTTAGGTCTTTGGGATTACCAGCGACCGTGGGGAACCTTTGTGTGTTTGTCATCTGAGCTTGCTTGGTATCGCAGGCATACACCGGCAAAAGTTCCCGTCAGTGTTGATTCCAAGGGGTGGCCCGGGGGGGACGTCCCCCCCCCGGAATTAGAGATTTTGTGTTATCAATGGTCAAAAATTGCAATTTCCCACACGGAACTCTATAATGTCCCCCCCCCCCCCCGGAGCTACAGAAATCCCTCCCGGAGAGAAGTGTTTGAATTCAACACTGAAACTACGTATTTAATTACGAACGCACCTAAAAGTCCATTATGTTAAAGTAAAATAAATGTTTCAAGTAACCTTAAAAATCAAAATTTGATTTAAATAATAAAGAGAAAAAACTTCTCTTTATACACTGTTATTCATGTGTATCATTACAAAATCATGCTCGTGTCTAAAAATAATGTGGTACCTAATGCTTGAAAATGTACAGTCGTGGAAAAAAAAATAAACACCCGACTAACTCTGCAACTAATTATAATAAATGAAAATTACTGGTATCAAACGATAAAAAATAAGGTCTACTTTTAAATGATGTATATAAAATTTAATTAGGGGGCCATACACAAATCAAAACCAGCCCGAACTTTTTTTTTCCAAAGGCAACACCCAATTTTGACAACATATTTTAAATCTTTGGTTCAAACTATGCCCAAAAATGAAATTGCAAGTCATTTGGATGATCGGTTTTTTAATTATAAAAATTCACAATTGAGATATTCTAACGTTAAATTACATTTTCATATTTTTATTAATATCTCCTGAAATTATAATCCTAATGTGATCATTTTTTTGTATGGTTATAATACTAAAAAACCCAAACATAAATACATTGAATTTGTAATATTAAAAAATTTATTATCTGAATTATGAAATTAATGCGCGAAAAAAAAATTGAATTGCAACCTACATTTTTTTTTTTTTTTTTTTTTTTTTGATAGATTTATATTATGTCCTGCTTTATGCGAATTCTCAATTTCAGCTTTTTCTTCCAAGTAGTTTTCGAACTATGAATAAAAAACGTCAAAATGATGGTTTATGATGTGCAGAAAAGCATAATTTGAAAAAATATATTTTACTCATTTTATGGAAACATTTGGGCTGGCGATAGTTGAAACATGGTCATATTGGCAGTTACATTACGGAAGTGACATAGCGACTCTGTAGTATTTCAGCAATCGAGTATCGAACTTCAATTTGGATACAGCCCCTAAAATAGGCTCATTTAAAAATAATTTCTCTGAAACTAATCGTATGAATTTTATGAAAATTTGGATTTAGGTTAATTGTGAAGGGTGTAGAAGTAATTTATGGTGTCAAACTTGGGTATTGCTATCTAAATAAAACAAAGTTTGGGTTCATTTTGATATGTAGATGACTCCCTAAGCAAGTTTTATATACATCATTTAAAAATAGGCTTTATTTCCAATCGTTTGGTACCAGAACTTTCTTCTACAGTAATTTGTTGCAGAGATAGCACGGGAGAATGGACGGGGAAATTTTTCTTTCCACGACTGCAAAATTCGCCTTAAATATGAGGTAATTTTTACCCATAAGTGCTTTCTGCTCTTTATTTATTTTAAAAGTTTCATTCATTTCCATTATGCACGTGTACATTCTGTATAATTGAAAATACACTGTTTGGAAATATCAGCTTTTTAAATTATGGCAATGACAAACAAAAAACGACTATTTGAAAAATCTGACAACAGATTTTTGTTTTAAAAATAAACTACCCATTCCCCTCCCAAACAAATAGCCAAATTAAAAAAAAAAAATGAATGTACACAGCATACTACAGCCTAGTCAATCATATGCCTGAAAAAGTTGGTTAAATTGATATGTATAGTTTTTTTATCCTATAAAACTTACGTAGGTGAACCGTCGTGGCCGATGTCAACATTGAACAGTTCTTGAAATAATTCTTCGATTTAAAAACAGTTTACTTTAGCATGTGTATCATGCACTTTTGTAAAAAAAAAAAATCTATCTTTTCATGTATGTTATATATATACATTAAATAAAACCTGTCTATAACGTAATCTTATCTTAAAAGGAAACTTTTCATTATCCGGAAGAAACACAACCCTACAATCAGTGGTGTAGTCGAGGGGGGACGCAGGGGGACGGCGTCCCCTCACTTTTTTATTTTATCTCGAGCGTCCCCTTACTTTATATTTTCAAGGGGGACGCTTGAGACGCGGGAGGACGCAGACTTTCCAAACTTATTATCTGTTTTAGAAAATGAGTACACCAATAAATTAACAATTTTATGAAATGAGGTATTGATCTTTAATACTTTTCAAAAGTAAAAAGCGGATTCTGACAGGAAATACCAGCATACGCAAATACATAGAGAATTGTTGTAAAAATGGGCAAAACGAATTCAGGGGACTTCAAAAGGTAAAACAGGCATGAAAGTGGGTAAAGAACAAAAAGTCTGAAAACACGCGTAAGCTAAAATTTGGTAAAAATCTAAAAGACCGCGCCCGAAATCCTATTTTGCACAAAACAGGCAAAAAATACAAATTTTGTCAAAGGGCTCGAAAAAAATGTGGATTTCGTCAATTGTTCGCTGGAAAAACGCGAATTCCGTCAAAAGATCGCGGAAAAAACGCGAATTTTAGCAAAAGATCGCGGAAAAAACGCGAATTCCGTCAAAAAATCGCGAGAAAAACGTGAATTTTGGCACAAGATCGCGGAAAAAAGTGAATTTCGTCAAAAAAGCTGGAAAAGCACGAATTTCATCAAAAGATCACGGAAAAACACGAATTTTGTCAAAAGATCGCGGAAAAACGCGAAATTCGCCAAAAGATCGTGAAGAAAAAAACGAAATTCGGCAAAGGATCGCGGAAAAACGCAAATTTCGTGAAAGGGCCGCTGAAAAAACACGAATTTAGTTTAAAAGATAGCGAAAAAAACGTGAATCGTCGAAAGGCTGCAAAAAAGCTAATTTCGTCAAAGGATCGCGGAAAAACGTGAATTTCGTCAAAGGAAAGCGGTAAAATTGCAATTTTCGTCAAAAAATCGAGGAAAAAATGCGAATTCCGTCAACAGATCGAGAAAAATACGTGGATTCTCTCAAAAGATCGCGAAAAAAACGCGAATTTCGTCAAAGAATCGCGGAGAAAATGCGATGCAATTCTGGCGCGATATGCCTCGTTTGGCGCATTTTTTCGCTGCCAAAAAGAAAAAAAACGGCAAAAGTCTTTTTTTTTTTTTTTTTTACAGATAAAAATCAAAATTTTTCTCAAAAATTTATGAAAAGTCGGAAATTCCGATAAAAGTTGGAAGAATCTCAGTCCTGGTAAAAAGATATATCAAAATTTTATAGTCTTATTTTTTCTTGCCTTGATCTTGCTTGCCTTGCTTTTCTTACTTTCCTTACACTATACGTGACCATGAAGTAAAAATGTAATAACTTTCAATGTTCTCAGAGGAAAACATTTATCCTATAACTATTTCCAAAATAAATAATGCAAAATATTCTAATAAAAATTTCATTGCTTGAATTAGTGTTATTGAATTACGAATTCTATTCCAAAAAAAATGAGACATGAAATAAGGTTTTGCATTTTTTGAAAATTCTACAGCAAGCCTTTTGTCGCCCAACACACAAACAAACTTTGATTAAATTAATTTCAATTAAATTTACATTTAAAATTTTTAAATTTAAATTTAATTTTTCAATTACTTTTCTCTGCAATTGAAAATTGAAACGCAAGATTTAAAAGCAAGTTTGCCTTATGTGTGATACAGACCCTAATATTCGAAATTATAAGCGTCTCCCCACTTTTTTTTCCAGGACTACACCACTGCCTACAATTAAATCTGATAAGACATAATCCTTTCTAAAAAATACTTTTTCCTGTCCCTTGCGATTTTATATGTATAGGGTAAGCCTGACACAGAACTAACAGAACTACTATAACGCATTCAGTCTCAAAGGGAAGAGTTTCTGGGTGACGACGAAATGAACACCATAAAATGATACCCGTTTAAACGGAAATTTATATAAAACAAAACTTTCTTCCGGTCTCTTCCACTTCCGTCTTGACGGGATTTTCTGTGAGTGTATATGTAATCGAAGTTTTTGAATTTTTTTTTTATTATTATTTAGGCAGTGCCTTATCAATTTCTTAATTTAAAAATAACTTTTATATAAATTAAGACCAATCTGTATGATGACATTACAAGTTAAATCTAATTAAATCAAGTTTCATACAACATAAGCATTACTTACGTAGGATTAAATGATTAAGTGTATAACAGCAATTTTCTTTTTTCACTTCTTATCATTGCAGCGATAACTTCTTCTGTAGTAATGGATACTAAGTCAAACACAGTATGAAGTTTGGTGAAATTCTGAAAAAAAAAAATTCCGTTATAGGCAGGATCCATATGCACGGGTTTTACTGTAATGTTATTTATTGTTTTTGACAAAAATGATTAATTGCTACAAATTCATAAATAGACAAGAATAATATCTCCTTTGAAAACGTTTATTCTAGAGCACATACAGGGTATCCCGTAAGTCCGTTCGCATTTCAAAAATTCAGAAAACGACCGAATTATCGTATTAGAACCAGAAAAAGAGTCGAAACGTCGGATGTTCTGTAGATAAGTGAAACACTCCAAATTTTCATAGCCACGAAATTTCCGATTATTTGACAAGTGTTGTGGTGCAACCGCATCCCGATACCACAATTTGTTCAAAAAGGCAAAGGGGAAACAGACAACAAAAGAAAAGAAAAGAAAAAGAATTAAATCACTCATTGTGACCAGATTCGTAGTTTATTTAATTGGCTCATGGGGGATAACTGTAGTTTGTTTTCATAAATAATAAATTAGTTCTTACCCAGGGAACCAAAGACCTCGCCGCACTTGAGCTGTAAAGACCCTAAACCATGCAGTTTACTTAATAACATATTAAAATTAATAGTTTAAAAGGAGAAAGACGTAGTTGAACTTGAAAATAGATTGGTGGGACTGCCTAGTGAACTGTAGACAATGCATTTAATATTTCTTCCTACACTCGCTAGCTCATTTTACAAACAAGTGGGTAAGTGTGATCACAGATCGCACATCAGAGGGTTTCGTTTAATATTCCTTTCAAAAAAATTTATCCTTTTGAAAAATCTGTTAGTTCTACATTTCCCAACCAAGGGCGCACTCTATTCTAAACAAACCTCTATCCGAACGAAACTCCGTTTTACATACTGTCCGTATATATATTAGTCGAAGGGATTAGACGCATAGCACTCGAGATAAGTAGCACCCCTGGCGGTAAAAAGTGGAACTAAAATATGTAAGGCTATGGTGCATAATATGAAAGAATGGTCAAAGGGGTGTCGGCAAAAGTTGGAAAAGTGCTCCCCGGGTGAAAAGGGCGGAAGTTAGAAAAATTGCTTAAAATATACAAGTTAGAGCCCGTGGAGTAAATAATATAAGACTTTTTGAAAATTTTATGATTTGTCGTGTGGTCTGCGGTATTCAGCTTGTTTATAATTAACAGTCATGACTGACTCAAGACGTGAGTGCAAATTATAAAAGAAGTAATGCTCACAGGATTAAACTTTGAAGATGCTTTTCACGCGCTCATTAAAAACTGTAAACTGCTCTGTCGAAAATGCCGAGGTATTCAGCTAATACGTAATGGCGCCAACTTATATGGGTCCATGGGGCGCGAGCCCACCCAATAATTTGATCTTTCTGCCCCACGCAATTTCAATTGATTTAATTCATAACTGATTTCTTTAATTATTTAATCACTGAAATGAAATTTGGTTTTATTAACGTTCTCAAAATAGTGTTGTTCAAAAAATAATAAGGACACCAATTAGACTTAGAGGAACACTGAAAACACCTTCAGCACCTCAGCGGATGTATAGTTAAATTCCTCACGAAAACAAGTTTCCTGCATTTTTGCCACATTTATCTTGAATTGATAAAGCACTTAGGTGGCTAAAATGTATGCTTTACTTGACATTTAGTTTTTTTGCACTTTCAATACTTAGGAATCCAATGTTATCTAAAATAAAGATCAATGTATTATAACGAAGGACTTATATAAATATAATTTAATCAAATTATTTATAAAATTATTATAAAATCATAATAATTTAAAAATTTGTTTAAAAAAACAATTTCGAATTATCGCCTGTAGTCATTCGCTCCTCCCTCTCTCTTTCCACATACATACACACTAAGGGGAAAAAATTATATGTGTTATTTTACTCAAAAATTTTGAGCCCACCCAATATTTTTGAAAAGTTGGCGCTACTGCTGTTTATAATTAACAGTCATGACTAACTCAAGACGTGAGTGTAAATTATAAAGGAAGTAACGCTCACAGGATTAAACTTTGAAGACGCTTTTCACGCGCTCATTAAAAACTGCCGACTGCTCAGTCGAAAATGCTGGTGAAACATCGGCTGGACCGAAACTATATGTATTAACAAAAATCTCTTTTCTTCCTTTGGAAATTTTCAACATGACGCATTGATTTGAGCTGTATCGACCCAAATGAGGCACTCTTTATGGATTGCCATGATTTTCGCTGTTTTATACGTATGCAAAAATTCATGTCTCCAACTTAATTAGGGGCTCTCTTAGAAAGAATTGCTTAAAATACATATGCGGTAGCTCAAAGGGTTAAACGTAAGACTTTTTCAAGATTATGATTTGTCGCCTGGCCTCAGGTGTTCTGCTGTAAGTATGCAAAATTTCAAATCTCCAATTTAATAAGGGGCTCAGTTAGAAAGAATCTTAAAATACGCATGTGGGAGCCCAAAGGGTTAAATGTACGACTTATTCAATTTTTTATGATTTGTCGCATAATGGTGTTCAGCTATAAGTATGCAAAATTTCACGCCTCCAACCTATATAGTGTGTCACTTAGAAAGAATTCTTTAAAATACACATGTAGGAGCGCAAAAGGTTAAATGTAAGACTTTTTGAAAATTTTTATGATTTGCCGTTTGATGCGAGGTGCTCAGCTATAAGTATGCAAAATTTCACGCCTCCAACCTAACCAGGGGCTCACTTAGAAAGAATTGTTTAAAATACACATGTGGGAGCCCAAAGGGTTAAATGTACGACTTTTAGAAAATTTTATGATTTGTCATTTCATGTGAGGTGTTCAGCTATAAATATGCACAATTTCACACCTCCAGCCTAAATAGGGGCTCACTTAGAAGGAATTGTTTAAAAAACACATGTGGGAGACCAAAGGGTTAAATGTACAAGTTTTTCAAAATTTTATGATTTGTCGTAAGATGTGTTGTGTTCATCTATAAGTATGCAAAATTTCAATTCTCCAACATGTATAGTTTCTGAGAACGGGCTCTGTGACGGACAGGCAGACAGACAGACAGAGGAGCGAGACGAATAGGGTTTCGTCAGATGAACGAAACCCTAAAAAGTTCAAATAGTTATAAGATGTTTAGAATTAAAGGTTATATGAGAATCTTGAGGTGGGAATATGTATGTCTTTGTCAAAGGCGAATAGAAGCTGTTTCATTAAAATATCTTTATTATTAAAGAAGTCCAAAAAGTTACAAGTGAAAGGAAGAGGAAGATAAAGAAAATCTAGAAAATTAGTTGGGACAAATTCAGCTTGTAATTACCTTTAAAATGATATATAACAACCTTCTGAAAGGTTAAAAATTTTAGAAGATGAAAAAGTTACAGATTATAAGAGAAATATAAGTAGGTAAAATTTTTGGGTGGGACAAGCCAATGAACTTATGAAATGGTAAATAGAAGTTGTTGCATTGTCATAGCTTGAATTGCAAAAAAGTTCGAAAATTTATAAATTGGGGGGGGGGGTGAAACCGGACGGCAGCTATTAAAAAAGGCCAAGATATATTTAAGTTATTAATTGTGAGACGTTCGGATGATAAACTGTCTCAAATACACGAAATTGTACAAAGCTGCCCCGTTCCGCCCCCCGTGCCGGGGCCAATATGAGAGATAAAATAAAACGGAGGGTGCCAAAATAAACGGAGGGTTTTCTTAGGCGCTGTAGAGCTGATTTTGGACAAATTTTTAGCCGCTACGGCCCATAGGAAGCGAGATATGAGGTTTTGTCTTAAAATTTCCCACAAAAAATTCTATGAGAATTGAAATAATTAAATTTAAAGGGTTAAGCCGGTGGCAAAGGATTAAATTATTACTCAAATTATTAATGGAGGACCCCTTAAGACCTATATTCGTTGAAAAAATTTTGGAATTTTATTTTTAAAATTATCTAGTGTATTTATTTTAGTATTAAATACAACTATGGTTTCCCCACTTGTGAAAACCAAGGGTTAAAACAGTTACTATTCTTACAAAAGGAATAAAAACGCTATTCGATTGCATTACGTATTCATAAAAATCCTTTTCTAAATTGAAAAAAAAAAAAAAAAATCATACTTTTTTTTTTTTTTTTTTTTTAAATGGACCGGACAAAAGGGGAATACCTCCTAAGACGGAAATAGGTTTAAACAGATTTTTTTCGGCCCCTAGTGATTCCGGTTTTACTGTATAAATGCCCAGCATTCTTATCGCTGGGACCATGAAAAATTTCTGTTTAAAGCAGGCTTCCGTTTGAGACATTTTTACTGTCTATGTTTATAGAGGAATGAGAAACGCTATTCGATTGCTTTAGGTATTAATAAAAATCCTTTTTAAACTTAAAAAATATTTTTTATTTATATCCTGCTTATGTATATATATATATATATATATTTTTTTTTTTTTTTTTTTAATTACAACTGACTACTTCTTCCCCCCTGCGTTAGCGAAAATTCCCAACTTATCTCAAATAATGCTCTAAAATTATGGTCATTTTTAAATAAATAACTTCCATTAAAAGAAAATGTTTGTCTAAATCCTATTACTTAACGCCGTTTAAATTCTCTTGTAGTGATTTACAATTCATTGGCCCTTGTAGAAAATTCTTTAAAAATATTTAAAGAATGAAGAACGTAAAAGGGTGAAAGGCGGGCGGGTTACAGATTCGAAACTATCTCTGAAGCCAACCCACCGGCCTTTCCTAAAATAAGATACCTCGTTTCCAGTATTTATATGTGTCGAAAATTTGTTCCATAATTTTAACGGTCACAAATGATTTTTTCAATTGCAATTTCTATGAATATTTCCTGTTTCGTCTTATTATTGAAAATTTTTATACTTAACATGCACCGATTGCTTTGTATGTAATATGTATGGATTCCTCGTAAAATAAGCTTTCCAATTATACTAATTTTATGCATTTAGGTTCATTATTAGCAGAGATATTACTAATTATTTATAATTATGACTTTTTTTTTTTCGCAGCTGCACTTTTTTGATGAAATATTTCAATGTAAGCTTTATCTGGATCATTAAGAGACAGAGTGGTGCAAGTCACAGATTAATTAATACAAATAATTATTCAGAACTTTGCTAATACTTAACCCAAACGCAAACAATTGGTGTCGTTTTAAAGCTCTTTTTATAAAGAATCGATACATGTTACATACAAAGCAATTAACACGCGTTAAGTATAACAATTTTAGTTCAGAATAGGAATAAAAAGATTTTCTGGGTGCGCGTATAATTTCCTATGGCGATTGATGAATGACTTCGCCTGCTTTTTAAAAGGCGTTTTCCTGGAATTGTCACTTTACATGGATATGTTTATGTATAGATTATGAAAGGACTTGTCTAGATAATCCATGCATTTAACCCATTTTTTTAGTGACTTCTAGCAGTCTCCTTTTAAGGCATTTCTCAAAACATCTGCTCAACAGCGGGAACTAGAGGTCTGCAAGGGCCGACATTTCCAGCCCCGGCCGCGGCCCGACTCAGAGAAAAAAAAATCGGCCCGGCCCGATACAAAAATTAAAAGTTCGGCCCGAGCCCGGCCCGGCCCGGAAAAAAGTAAAAATCTCGGCCCGTGCCCGGCCCGAGTGAACTTCTACGAAACATTGATTTTTACGTCGAATTGGTTTAAAATTTGTCTCGTATGAGGAGCTCTGACTAAAAATATTTATCTTAACTTTTTTTTCGTGTTTACAATCTTTATTTTTATAGAAGTGCAGCAGGCTGCGGTATTTATTTTTTTAATGAATCTCTATTTCTTGTATGTAAATGTTTCAGTTATCATTAATATTGTTAATCCATATTCCATGTATAGAAGTGTTAAAAATCGGAAAAGTGCTATACAGTAAAATCTTCTAAGATGAAATTGCATAGAAAAGAAAAAAAAATAGTCGTTATAGACAAGTTCCCTTCTTAGCAAGTGTAAATGTATTATATATTCTTTTCTTACTTATTAGTATATTAATTTTGCATGGATCAACACGTTTTTCAGTTTAAAACAGGGTTCCGTCATAGGCAGGTTCCTTTTCACACATTTTACTGCATTTTAATTTAGTTATATTTTAATATGCGTAGAAATCTACTATTCTTTAAAAATAATAAATTTTAATGTTTAAGTGTAGAATAATGGCGATTCAAAAATGTATGCATTTTTTGCAAAAACTTTTGGGCCAGGATTAATTTAACTGACCTTTAAATGGACCAGGCCACGCTGAGACAATGATTTTCATACGGGCTGGCTCAAAACTAGGACTGAAAATTTTGGGACGTGAAGACTAGGAATGAAACCAGGTCCGGCTCTGTACAGAAAAATGAAGTTAGTCCCGGCCCGGCCCGGTCCGGCCCGAGCCTTCAGAAGAAAGTATGGCCCGGACCCGGACCACGGGCCGGACCGTGCAGATCTCAAGCGGAACTTCCCGGCTCATTTTCAAACGTAATGGCACAAAAAGAACAGGCCTGACTATGGAAGCAATTTGCAATCGAATTATGTTTCTCATTTTTTGATTAAAAAATCACTTATCGGGTTTTAAGCGATTTTTGTCAAGTGACGACAGGTTTTTCTCCTTTCTCGCGCTGTCACCTCCGGAAATTAGGTTCAAAACGCTCACATTGACAGTATTTTCTGAAACACATGTCCCATTAAATTATTGGGCGGTCTATTTTTCAGAATACACAATCCCTTTAAAAATTTTCATATGTATCATGCTGTTCCTTAGTCTTTTAAGTTTTTAAAACATTGAAAATTTAAAGAAAAACAACCAAAACTTTCATCATTTTAAGACGATCTCTATAGCTACTGTTGACAGATCCAGCATCAGGTAGGGAGATCAGTAGGGAAGGGGGGGGGGGGGAAGGCGAAAATGGGGACAACGGCATCTAAATCGGGAACCAGACCGGGGATGTAGTGGAGAGTATATGCTGAATACCTTCTGGTATCATTAAGAGAGTACGTATACCCTCCATAGCTATAGCGTAATTTCTTTAGTGTATAACCTCTGTCAAGGGGTTAATTTCCAAGGGGAAAAAATACCGGAGCTCCAATACTCTGCAGTAATAATATCCGTAATGCCCGCCCCCCCATTCCCAGATACTTATATTTATATTAGATACATTATTTGCAAAATTATAATCAATTTCGTCTACAGCAAAATAAATTTATTAGTATACTTTGAATATATATTTACATGCATTTTTATATGATAATATCTAATAAATGAACTAGGTAAAAACATTAAAATCAGGAGCGGAGAATTTTGAGAAAATCCTACTCGGCATAATTTTTTTGTATCAACTATTAAAATACAACACACAGCACTGTTCAGGTAAGGCTTCGGTACGCAGTATTTATAAGCGATGATGGGTTCCTACTAATACTTAAATATTTACTAAAAATAAAAGTGCCGCAGCTCCGCTCCTGTGAGCTTCAGCAAAAATTAAGCACCGGCCGGAGCTAAAATGTTCACCAGTAAGAATATTTTTTTTAAAAAGAAAAAGAACAGGAGTAAATGCCACACGAGCACGAGTAAGAGCAGTAAGATACGGTTGCTGTTCATTCGGATTCTGGCACTCCTCGTCGCCGTTCGAAGACCATTGGGTCTACACTTCTGAGGGCTAGATTGAAGTATGCTCATATGCGCGCGACACCCTACGCCTCATAATATGCAAGTGCTTTCGTAAGCAAAGAAAGATGTTTAGGCTTCCGGTTTTTTTGGAAGCTCTTTTCCTCTGGGCTCCTGAGCGCAGTATTTATGAGCTCCGGTGAATTCTGAAATTTTAAATACGAACAAAGAAGTACCGGAGCTCAATTCCGGCGCAAATTAAGCACTGCCTCTGCCTATAACTTAAATATTCTGTTTTTTTTCTTCTTTTTTTTCCCCTACGACTACATTACTCATCATCAGGACATAAAAAAAAAAATCTTTTTAAACTAAAACCAATCTATACCGGAATACTGTTTAAAACTTTAAAATTTCGCTGTGCCTACGGTAAGCATACCCTGCACTTATACCTGCTAAGACGAAAATTAACGACGATAATTTTAAACGGAATATTTCTCCTGTCTCTTGCGATCCCATTTTACTAAGTTTTCTATACTAAATAAACACAAGAATCTTATACAATGATATCTATGAAAGCGGAATTACTTGTATAAGGATTTTTCTCCTTGAGAACAGAATTCTGTTATAAACAGGTTCATTTTCGGAGGATTTACTGGACAAAGTACAGTAAAACCTGTAGAAACAGAATAGCTATAAACAGCTAAAAAATTTGTTTTGGACAGGCTCCCGTCTTGTCAGGTGGAATTCTAAGGTATTCTTATCGAAGGAACTATATACATTCTCCGTTAAAGACAGGTTCTGTGTTCTAGGTCTTCACTGTATTAAGTTCCGCTCGATGACAGCAGACTCATGTATAGCAGGATACCAAAATAAATTTTAAAATGTTTGTACACCCTGAAAAATCGGGACATTTGCTGTCCCGTGCGGGACAGATCTCGGGAACCTGGCAACATGAGTCATAGTTTACTTGCCAATTCTTATGTTTTTAACGAGAGATTTGTTCAAATAAACATATGAGCCCAGGGCCTAATTTCTTGAAAAAAAAAAATGTGGTGCTGTAATATTCTGCAGTAATGTCTCCAACCCTCTTATATTTATATATCATACATTTCCAAAATATAAAGCAATTTAGTCTTCAGTAAAATAATTTTTTAAGATATTTTGACTATATCTATACGCATTTTTATAAAATAAAATCTAATAAGTGAACTGCACAAAAACAGAATCAGGTGGGGAGTTTTAAGAAAATCTTAAACGCCATGATTTTCTTTGTAGTAAAATACAACACACAGCGCTGTTCAGGAATCGCTTCAGTACGCAGTATTTATAAGCGACGGTGGGTTTTGACTCGTATTTAAATGGTCATTAAAAATGAAGAAAGTTCTTCAACTCTGCTGCATTGAGCTTAAGGCGAAAATTAAGCACCGGTTGGAACTACAATGTTCATCAGCCAGAATATTTTTTAAACACGAACAAAAACGATTAAACGCAACGCGACGCGACCACGAATAAGAGCAGTAGATACGGTGGCGGTTAATTCAGATTCTGGCACTCCTCGTCGCCGTTGGGAAAACATTGAGTCTACACTTCTGAGCTCTAAACTGAAGTATAGTCCATTGCACGCGCGACACACTATTCGTCTCATACTATGTAAGTGCTTTGGTAAGCAAAGTTAGGCTTCGGTTTTTTGGAAGCTCTGTTCCTTTGGGCTCCTGAGCGCAGTATTTATGAGCTCCGGTGAATTCTGACTAATTTTTAAATATTCACTACAAACGAAGGAGTTCCGGTGAGCTCCGGCGCAAATTAAGCACTGCCTCTGCCTATAGCGTAAACATTCTGGGGTTTTTTTTTAGACTACGTAACTAATCGGTACATAAAGGAACAATAAATCCTTTTAAAATGGAACTTGCCTATAACGGAATACTGTTTTAAACTTAAAAGTTTCGATGTGCGTACGGTAAGGACAGCCCGATCAAGTTTGAGTTCGGCCCAGGGCCTGTTAAAAAGTTGCCCCCCCCCCCTTACCTCCCCATTCTCGGCGACACTTTCAGAAAAAAAGTAGGTTTATTTGATGAGTTGACAAAGTTGTTTGGGTGAAAGTTTCAAGTTTACAAAAAAAATTTTAACTTACAAGAATAATCAAGAAAATGAATTACCGTCCACATTCTCAAATAAGCATTTGTATAATTCACAAACATCTATGATGCACCGTTTATGTTGCAGAATAAATGACGACATCTTTTTTCAAAACTCGTCTTATCCAAAACATAAAAAATTGTGATTTTCCTAACAGTCTAGTAATCATTTTAAACTATAATTCTTACATTGTAAAATCCTCGTTTATATTGAAACCAATAGACACAGTATGCAGTTTTTGGCATTTTCCCCAAATTTTCTGGATACGACAAGTTTTGAAAATTATAGGTACTCTCAGGGCCCAACTAAGGCTATGGGGGGCCCCGGGGCAAGCATCATTCTGGGGGGGGGCCCTTCTATATATCTATAGAATTCTTTTGGAATAATGTGGAAGTGGCTAGTAAAAAACATCATACATATTGTATGTATGCATAAATTCTGTACCCGGTACTGCTCACATCTGTAAACAGGGTATCACAAAATGATGGTCACAACTTTAAGAAAAAATACCAGTAGTATAATAGGTGAAAAAATGATAGACTGGTTGATACAAGTATTTTTTTGCAAACTTTTACTTCGCTTATTAACTTACGTCATAAGATGTCTAAAAGAAAATGCCCCAAATTGATCATAATGGTTTTAACTTACCATATTGCACGAAGAAAACGTTAATAAGAATTTCTTTTGAAAACAATAGCATACTAAGTTGTCATAATAAAATCTTAATCATTATTTTTCTAATCATATAGTTTGTTTTTGCATGGGTGCAGGGGTTACTGGAAGTAGAGAGGGGAAGGGGGACCATACTTCTTCCTAAATGTTTTAAATTATATGAATTTTGGTCACTTTTGGCTAATTTTAATAGTTTGACACCTTTTAATGAAAATCCTGATTACTCTCATGGGGGGCCCCCCCTAAGAAGGGGTGCCCGGGGCAGCTGCCCCGCATGCCCCTGCATAAGTCGGGCCCTGGGTACTCTCAAATTGAAAAGGACTTTTACATAAAAATTCAATATGGAGGTTTTTTATTACAGTAAAACTTTGTTTTTACGTCAGGGACCAAAATATAAAATGCAAACAGTAGAAAAACGTAAATTGTGAGAAAATTCACAAATCTGTGGACCCCTGAAACTGGTGAGCCCAGGGCCGAGGTCCCGGAGGCCCGTGCATAATTCAGGCCCTCATATCTTACAATTATACCTGCTAACACGAAAATCTGTTTAAAACGGTATTTTTGTCCGGTATCTTGCGTTCCCATTTTACAAAGATTTCTATATTGCACAAACACAACAACCTTATACAGTAAAAACTGTGAACGCAGAAATGCTCGTATAATGCAATTTTTTCTTTTATAATAGTATTCCGTTATAAACGGGTTTATTGGGCAAACTACAATAAAACTTGTGGAAAAAAGAATAGCTATGAACAGCAAAAAAATCCGTTTTGGACAGGCTACCGTCTAGTCAGGTGTATTTGTAAGGGATTATTTTCGAAGGAACTATGAACGATATCCGCTACAGACAGGTTCTGACTTCTCGGGCTTCACTGTATTAAGTTCCATTCAATGGAGACTCATGTATATTAGCAGGGTACTAAAATAAATTTTAAAGTATTTGTACATCCTGAAAAATCGGTACATTTGCTGCCCCGTGTAGAGGTTACGCGGGACAGATCTCGGAGCCTTTGAAAATCGGAACACCTGTCAACACGGGTCATATAGCATACTTGCCAATTCTCCAGTTTTTAACAAGAGATTTGTTCAAATAAACATATTTGAGCCCAGGGCTTAATTTCTAAAAAAGGATGGGGAGCTTTAATATACTGCAATAATGTCACTCATCCCCTTATATTTATATATCATACATTTCCAAAAATTTCAAGCAATTTCATACCGCAAAATAATTTTATTAATATATTTTGACTATGTCTATTTTTATATAATAAAATCTAATAAGTGAACTGAGTAAAAACATTAAAATAAGAGGTGGGGAGTTTTAAGAAAATGTTACACGCCATGATTTTCTTTATACTTTAATAGAACACACAGCGCTGTTCAGGTAACGGGTACGGAGTATTTATAAATGACGGCGGCTTCAGACTCATATTTACATATTCACTAAAAACAATGAAAGTGCTGCAACGTCGCTCCTGGGAGCTTCAGCAAAAATTAAGCACTGGTGGAAGCTACAATGCTAAAAAATGTAAATCAAAAGTGAAATTTATTTAATTTAGAGAAATTTTTAACTTATAAACGCGCAAAACTTTTTCAACTGCGTTTTATGAATTTCACCATTAAAAAACCCAAATTTCGAAACATACACATTCGAAATTCTACAAAACAGTTTCAAATCATGCAGAACATATTTCTTCAAAGATCAGTCGAGCAAAATTATTTTATATCAATTAGAAAATTTTTTGAGTTAAAACGCGTAAAACTTTTCAATAATGATTGACGAATGTCACTCTTCAAAAACTCAAATTTCAATAATTCCTCATACGAATTACTTCAAATTAGTATTAAATCACGCAGAACATGTATCTTCAAAGATCTGTCGAGGAAAATTTCTTTATTTCAATTAGTAAAAGATTTCACTTCAGGGATGTAGTGGAGGGTTATACAGAGGTATACGCCGTATACCTTCTGGATTTTTTTAACCGTATACCCTCTGTTTCTCAAGAAAGCTATAGTACATGCACTCTAGGGTATACGCTCTGCCTTGAGCTTATACCTTATGCTTAGAGCGTATACCCTCTGTTTTTTTTTTTACTACTACACCACTGTTTCACTTAAAATACGCAAAACTTATTGAACTTCGTTTTTCACATGTGGTCATACAAAAACTCAAATTTCAAATTCTATTCATACGAATTACTTCAAAATAGATTTAAACCATGTGGAGCAGGTTTCTACTCAAAACTGTCGAGCAAAATTTAATTATTTCAAATAGCAAATTTTCTAACTTAAAATTCGCAAAGCTTTTCACTGATAGATTATACTTGCAGATGTTCTTTTATTCACAATTCAAAAAGTACTCATACGAATTACTTCAAACAAAGTTTAAACGAAGCAGAACATTCTTCTGAACATTTCTGTTGTCTTACATTTTCAAATTTACCGACAGAAAAATTTTGTACTTAAATCTCGCAATACTTAATCTTGCAAAAGCGAAATTTTCAGATCAAAACAAAAATTTTCAGTTAATCTTCAACAATCTGAATGTTTTATGAAAAATTGCTTCTTTTATATCATACGTTTCCAAAATTTCATGGAATTTAGTCTTAAGAAAAATAATTTTATGAATATATTTTGACTATATCGATATGCATTTTTCTATAATAAAATCTAATAAATGAAGAGTAAAAACTTTAAAATCAGGGTTTGGATTTTTTGAAAAATCGTACACGCCATGATTTTCTTTGTCATAAAATGCAACACACAGCGAGCGACGGTGCGTTCCGACTAATATTAAATATTTACTGAAAATAAACATGACAGACTTACACAGTACAATCTGTGAAAGCGGAATTGGTGGTATAACGAAATGATTTCTTTTACAACAGAATTCCGCTATAAACAGGTTCATTATCGCAGGGTTTATTGGACAAAGTACGTTAAAACCTGCAGAAACAGAATAGCTATGAACAGCAATAATCCGTTTTAGACAGGCCTTTCGAATCAACTTTGACCATTTTCCACTATAGACAGGTTCTAACTTCTCGGGCTTTATTGTATGAAGTTCCACTCAATGGATACTCGGGTATAGCTTGAAAATAAATTTAAAAGTATTTGTGCATCCTGAAAAATCGGGACATTTGCCGTTCCGTGCATTGTCGGACATGGCTTGGAGTCCTTGAAAATCGAGGCACCCCGCAACACTACTCATAGCATACATGCCAATTCTCCTATTAAACTCGATAAGTAATTTATTTATTTAAAAAAAAAAAAAGAGAGAATGTGATTCGATTCCAAATTGCTTCAATATTCAGGTGTGCACATTTTATGACTTTACGATTAAAAAAAGAATGAGAACATGTGTTAAAAAGTTTTGCGTTGTTTTCAGCAAGGAATTTGAGAACCGCCTTAAAAAATATTTTCCTCTGATCCCTTGCGATTGCGTTTTACGAGTTTTACTGTATTCTTTCGTCAGCATATGAAATTATTCAGATAACTGCAGAATTCCGTTTTAAGCAACTTTTACTGTATATAATTCTCTGTAAATGGCCTCCCAAAATAAATCGAGAACAGGTTCTCCACGTGTTTTAAACAGCCCTGTTTATGTGCAGATTTAACTGCATGAAAATCTGCAAGGGGGAAGGGGAACAGGAGAAAACAATTGCTCCCCTTGAATCTTCTGATTTATGTAACTAAATTTTATTTTTCTCCAATGATTTTTTAAAAATTATTTTTAAATGGTTTAAAATAATCAGCAACAGAAAAAGAAACTGAGGATATGCTCCTCCCCCTCCCTTCGAAGATTAAATTTAGTTCTGATTTTTCTTCTTTTGTTCTTATGTTAAAAAATTACCTTAAATGGATGATTCAGAGGGAGAACACGCCCCCTTCCCATCCCGATAAAAGAAAAATAAATAAATAAACTCAATTCACTACTTTTGTGGGAGGGGGAGAGAGAGAGAGAAAAACAAACTTATTTTGGATTTTTTTATAAGTTTTATTTGTTACATTTCTGTAATTTTTTTTTATACTGATATGTTCACAGATTGTCTTGCACGCAGGATGATAAAATAGTCTTACTTTAGTTTATTTCATGTTTATGTATTCCATTAAAAAAGGGTGGGGGAGGGCAACTTTGGTAGCGGTCTACAGGCAGTGCTTAATTTGCGCCGGAGTTCAGCTCCGCTACTTCTTTGTTTTTAGTGACTATTTAAACATTGGTGGAAATTTACCGGAGCTCATAAATTCTAAATTATATTTTCCTCTCCCTCCCATTTCCAATCTTTTCCGTTCTTTCCTGCTTAATGGCTTACATGCGAGATGTAGCACATCGCACACGTAGGAGCCTACTTCGATCTAGCGCTCACAAGTGTAGACTCAATTGTTTCTGAACGGCGACGAGGAATGCCGAAATTAAACGCAACCCTATCTGCCTGTTTTACTCGGGTTGTGTTATGTTTACTTGCTGCTTTTTGTTTGTGCTTCTTAAATATACTTACTGATCAACTTTTTAGCTCCAGGCGGTGCTTAATTTGCGCCGAAGCTCACAGGAGCACAGCTTTATTTTTAGTTGATATTTAAATATTAGTTTGAACTCACCGGAACTGCAATGTGTGTTTTGTTTTGCTATTGATATAAAGAAATCGATGGCGAGTAGGATTTTCTGAAAATTCCCCACCTCTGATTTTAATGTCTTTGCTCTGTTCAATTATATTTTATTATACATAAATGTATATAGATATAGAGTTAAATAAAATTTTAATGTATTTTTACCCGACTGCCAAGAAGGGTTATGTGTTTCACGCGTATCTGGGTATGTGGATTTCTTTATACCCTCGAAACATCCCAACAGCTGAATGGATTTTAATGAATAAGGTCTCTATTGATTTGTCTTAACCGTCCAATGATTATAGGCTAGGTTTTGTTTTTATAAATTCAAAATGGCGGCCGTAAAATACAAAATGGCGGTAGAGGAGAAAAACAAATTTTACGCACCCTATTGAGTGGCATATCATTGCATAGGTCTTTCAAAATGAAGATGATGTTTCATTGACTATTTTACAGTCAGAAGCTCCGTTTAAATATTATACAATGGAAGTTGTGTAGATAGGATCTCTAGCTTTACTGCAACTCTAACCTTCATAAACATCTTAGGCCTCATAAGACAGTGTTTATGGATAGGAACTAACAATTAAACGCAACTTAAAAGTCATCAGTAGATGTAAAAATAAAATATATATATATATAGTAGTACGTGCAATATTGTGTACTCTATCTTGGCACTAATCAACAGATATTTGATACAACCCCTCATCTTTTTGCTTCTTTTTTGGAACAAAGGATTACTTATTCTATCGACGATGATTTTCAGAATTTTCAAGCTATGATTTTGAGACTTTCACAAAAGTTCCTCTATATGCTTAGCTAATACATTATGCATATTATGTTTTGATTGCATTCGCGCATGAGCAGTGAAACATTTTTTAGTAACTCTGCTCATTTTCCTCCAATTTTTATTATTTTTCAATTCTGATTGCAGAGTATTGTGTACAATGTTGTTTGTCCTATTTTCTGAAAAGAATGTTTTTTTATATTAAGAACTCTGCAAATCATAAGCAAAAAACTTGACGAAATTTGTGACTGTTTTTATGAAAACCTTAATTTTTCTATGAGAATACATGCTATCCTCATAAAAATGAACACATTATATTACAATAAGTCCCTTTTTAATCTTTAGTTTTTACAGGGTTATCCAAAAGCTATTCGTTCATTTTCAATTTGTTCACGTTCCCCTATGGGGTTTCGGGAAAAAATTCTTCGCGGAAATATATGACCGATACTATACTGTTTACACACCTGCGGTTTCAGGTTAATTCCTCGTGTATTTTTCTAGATTTTTAACATAACGTCTAAAATCGCAAGTGACCGGTCACCTTTGGCCATATAGTGCATTAACCTACAGATCAAATACATGGTTGTTCAAAAGAATTTAACTATTCGGCTATGGACGGTAACTGCTGAAATCAGTTTTTCAAATGTTTAATACGTTTTCTAAAATGTTTACTTAGTTATCTTATCTTCCTAAAGAACAAAGTTTTGTTAAGGGCGTTCTCAAATCCAAAAGGGCAACTTTCTGACATAAGTTTTCATTTATTTTTGTTCGAAAATGCATGAAACTAGCAGGTGTTCAGAAACTATGTAATAGAGCTATTTTTCCCGTTTTTTTTTTGCAAACGCAATAGATCTTTCAGAAAATAGTGTCAAAGATGACGTTTTGAACCGAAGTAACCGAAGAAGGAAGAAAAACCAGTCCGTGAAGGGCGAAAATCGTTTGGTCACGTGACCAAAATGGCTTATAACTCAATAGGTAATTTATTGATCCAAAAATGGAAAAAACTATTCGATTCCAAATCGTTTCCATGGCCAGGCTTTCAAATTTTATACGTTCCGCTAAAAAATGAATTTGTAAATGTTTCAAAACGTTTTGCGCTTGTTGAGCAGCGCAGTTAAGAACGGCCTTAAAGCATTCAGGAAGTGTTGGAAAGTGTTTCACAATTTATGCTTGACGCATGATTTTTCTTGTTTAAATATGCAGGATATTTAAAAACAGATTGGACAAACTTTAACAGGCGGACGTACAAAACAATAAGCAGGATCGTAACCCATTTTTTCCTCGAAAATACAAGGTGCCTCACTCCAACCCGTTCGTAACGTAACTAAAATAAAGATATTTGAAATATCTTCAATAAAATCTGATGAAAGGCGCCTACTTAGGCAATGGTGATTATAGATAGTCCGGACCCGGAATGAGGCGGAACTAACCTAAAACAATTTTTAACACTTTCCAACAAAGTTGAAAAGTGTTTATGATTTCGGTTTATCTGTCCGTGCTCTAACTCTCGTATAAATATACTCTGATTGCCGTGAAATTTTCGGATGTTATTAAGGGATAGGGATATCACCAAACTTGGGAAGCAGCTTTGTGGCATATGGTTAGGGCAAGCCCCCATGCCCAGGGCAGGAAAGTTTTCTACTACCTGCAAAACCCCCAACCCGAGAAAAAAACCCAGAACCCCCAGCTCTCGGGAAAGAAGACCCCCGACCGACCCGCCAGACTCCCCGAAGAGAGCATGAGAGGTAAGTGTCGTTCAGCTGGGTTAACCCCGATAGGTAGGGGCCTGGTCAGCGGTCTCCGAGAGGTAAGTGTCGGGTCCTCGGGCCGCCGGTGAAAGTTTATTACTATTTCCATATATGAAAGTACACTGCCAATCACAATAGGCTGCCCTATTGTTTCAGGGTGAGTCTAGAAATGTATTACAATATGATTTTTATATTATCAAGTCATGTACTTGTTAAAATATCACTGCTTTAACTCAATTATACTTTAGTTACTCTCAATAATCTATTTACATACTTACAATTATACTCCTGCTAATAATAAAAAAGGTTATATGTTCATGCTATAAAGTAATTCAATTTAAAGATTATAAATATTTACATAGTATTTTTGTGAATACCTTTTCTCACCAATACACTTGATACATTACAATAATTCTAAATAAAATATTTACACTGTGTTAGCACTACTGAATATATTGTTTACATTATCTACTCACTCTCTATACTTCTAACGATTTATACAATAAATTTTCACATTTCTATAACAATTATTATAACAATTTATGTACATTACAAATACAATTTTTGTTTAAGATATTAAAATCTGAAAAAAAGAGAACTTTTTCGATGGCACTTATCTATACACTACGTTGACCCATATAACATGCCCACCACAGGCAATCAGGAGAGGAATTTATATTGAATGAAGGAATCATAATTAGCATAGAGTTTTTTGAGTTTATTAAGGTTCACCATAGCACGATCACTATTTCAAATGAAGTTTGTATCATGTTTAGTTCATTTACAGGGATAGTCAAAAGTATTCCGTTACATTATGGCCAATGGGAAAAAATAGGTTCAAATCACTTTTAATGATGCTACACGCTTTCAAGCATAAAATAATTGATATGCATTTATGAAGTGCACTAAAATGAGCCTTCTGAAAAATATGCGGTGCAAAGAATACTTATTCATTTACAGGGCCACACAAAAGAATTCCGTTACATAATGATATTTGAGGGGGGAGGGAGGGGTTTGCGGCGTATTTTAATTATGTTAAACTGTTTCATATATGATGAAATTTATATACGCCACTGAGGTTTAGTATAAGTTATTTCATGCATAATAAGAAGTACATAGCATTTACAGGGACACACAAAATATTTCAGATGCTATATTGTGTCAGAAGTACTGTACATACGCGATGATTGCTGGAAATGCATTTTTAATTATGATATGCGCTTTTATGTTTCACAATATTTATACATACTATACGGTGTGTATAAATGCTATAGTTCCTATACAGGGCTATACAAAAGAATTCGTAAGAGTAGTAACCCTTACGAAGTATGACCGAAAGTATGGGTATTCGGTAGTAAGTATGAGCGAAAATTGTTTAAAGGTCATTTTTAAAGGAGTTATGCATTTCTACGCTGAACTGCATTTAGTTTACTAAGAAATGTTTGTAGAATATATATAAAATTATACATAGGGTCACGCAAAGAATTCGTTACATAACCTCTATGAATGATAATATCTGGAAACGTGATTTCACTAGTTTTTAGAGTGTTTTAGTTTAAATTAAATTTTAACTTAATACTGGCGTGTAATAAAGTCACTATTTGCTATGGGTGGGCAATTGCTGAAATCAATTTTTTAAATGTTTTATGCGTTTCCTAAAATGTTAACTTAGTTATCTTATTTACCTTTCGCTAAATAACGAAGTTTTGTTAAAGCATTCAGGAAGTTTTGGAAATGTTTGATAATCTATGCTTAACGCATGATTTGTCTTTCTTGTTATATCAGTCCTCGGGCTCAGAATGAAAATTTTATTTATTTACAAACTGAAAAAATGGAAAACAAAATTTGATATTTCAGAAACAAGAATGCAGTCTAAGTTTCCAAAAGTATTTTTCAATCCTTTAAACATCAGTCTGAAAAGGGATTGGATTATTATTGGCGAAATAGAAGGAGAAATATTCTCTTTTTTCTGAAGCTTTGGCACGGTCAATGTCAGTAACATTAAAAAAAAGCCGTGGGACAACCCTTGTATATCTTCGCTTTCTGCTTGAAGTCCTTTTCCAGAAAAACGGGAAAACTACGTCTTTCTGCCATAGTTTTACAATTATATTGTAAAAGGATAAGAATTGTGACTGTCAGATTTCTGCCAGTGGTTATGTATAAATAACAAATTTGCTATTTTAAACAGATTTTTAGGGACATGAAAATCAGTAAACGTTGTCATGATGTATTTAGGCTCGATACTTAATCCTAGTAGGAAACAGGTTTTCAAATGAGAAAATTTTGAAATAATTTTAAAATTTTATTTACATTTTTCTACTGCATATACTTTCAGTATCGGGATGGAACTCTGAAGTCACAAAGTAGAAGACTGAACAAAGAGCCCGAACTCATCTTTAACCCTTAAATGCATGATTTTTTATTTTGTTTCAAAAAACTATATAGAAATCTCTGAAATATATCTCTGAAAGGTTTCTAACACAGGAAAAATAATGAAAAAAATCAGATACAATTTTTCGTATAATACGTCAACCTTTTCTTACGTTGCACAACTGCTAATACAAGTAAAAACTAAAATATTGCAAATCAGTAAATATTTTAATAAGTATGAATCTAAATAATTTTTTATTTTGTAAAACTTAAGGGTGTTCTCAAATCAAAAAGGGCAACTTTCTGACATAAGTTTTCATTTATTTTTGTTCAGAAATGCATGAAACTAGCAGGTGTTGTTGTTCAGAAACTATGTAAATAGAGATATTTTTTCCGTTTTTTTGCAAACGCAATAGATCTTTCAGAAAATAGTGTCAAAGATGACGTTTTGAGCCGAAGTACCCGAAGAAAGTAGAAAAACCAGTCCGTGAAGGGCGAAAATCGTCTTTGTCACGTGACCAAAATTGCTTATAACTCAATAGGTAATTTACTTATCCAAAAATGGAAAAAACAGTTCGATTCCAAATCGCTTCCATGGCCAGGCTTTCCAATTTTATAACTTTCCGCTAAAAAATGAATTTGTAAATGTGTCAAAACGTTTTGCGCTTGTTGAGCAGCGCAGTTAAGAACAGCCTTAACCGCTAAATTTATAAATTATTTTTTTTAGAATTATTTTTTTTACTCTTTTATTAAAGATTAGACCGCCAGAAATTTTAAGATAGATTTTTAAATTTATATTTTTGTAATTTTTACAGGATTAATATTTTTATATAAATATACTGGTTGCTAAGAATTAAATAAAAAGTTATGTAGATATGCATCGCTATGCATTTAAGGGTTAATAATGATCGACATCGATAAATATACATTTTGCACTAGATTCCAAACAAATGTAGTGTGTTGCTGTGTTATAGAGTATCTTGGATGCCCGTAACCTATTTCACACATCAAGTTCAAAGTTTAAACACTTGTTTCAATTCATTGCCTTTTTAGGTGCGTTCGTAATTATATAAATACGTAGCACCTAAATTCTAGTCCGTCCGTCTGTCTGCCTATAACAGTGCAAAAACAACCAACCGAATGGTTTGAAATTTAATACAGTAGAACCTCGATTATCCGAAGTAATTGGGACCGACCACCTTTCGGAAAATCGAAATTTTCGGATAATCCAGAATGCTTCAATTTTAAGATTAAGGAGAAATATATGGGTTATTTCTATAATGATAACAAGTGCTTAATAAATATAAAGCAATATCAAAATAGAAACAAGAATAAATTACTTGAATTTTAATTTGAAAATTAAGTACCTTTTACATATTTCACAAGGATTTGAAACAATGTTTTTTTTGTCGCAGTTTAGATTGCCTTTGCTTTGAAACTCTATCCCGAAAGGGGAAAGAAAATATTTATATGTACTCGTAGTTTGGAATGGACCGCTTGCACACAAGGAATATGATAGTTAAAAAAAAAAGAAGAAAAAAAAAACTTTGAAAATGGATTTTGCAAACAAGGAATGTGTGCAAAAACAAGTGGGTAAGTGTGATCACAGATCGCACAGAGGGTTTCGTTTAATATTCCTTTCAAAACACTTTAAACTTTTGAAAAATCTGTTAGCTCCACATTTCGCAACCAGGGGCGCACTCTATTCTAAACAAACCTCTATCCGAACGAAACTCCGTTTTACATACTATCCGTATATATATTAGTCGAAGGGATTGGGCCCATAGCACCCGAGATAAGTAGGCGCCCCTGGCGTAAAAAGTGGAACTAAAATTTCTAAGGCTCTGGTGCATAATATGAAAGAATGATCAAAGGGGTGTCGGCAAAAGTTGGAAAAGTGCTCCCCGGGTGAAAAGGGCGGAGGTTAGAAAAATTGCTTAAAATAAACAAGTTAGACCCGGAGGAGTAAATATGTAAGACTTTTTGAAAATTTTATGATTTGTCGTGTGGTCTGAGGTATTCAGCTATACATATGCAAAAATTCATGTCCCCAACTTAATTAGGGGCTGTCTTAGAAAGAATTGCTTAAAATACATATGTGGTAGCTCAAAGGGTTAAACTTAAGACTTTTTCAAGATTTTATGATTTGTCGCCTGGCTTCAGGTGTTCTGCTATAAGTATGCAAAATTTCAAATCTCCAATTTAATAAGGTGCTCAGAAAGAATTGCTTAAAATACGCATGTGGGAGTCTAAAGGGTTAAATGTACGACTTTTTCAAATTTTTATGATTTCTCGCATGATGGTGTTCAACAATAAGTATGCAAAATTCCACGCCTCCAACCTAAATAGGGTGTCACTTAGAAAGAATTGTTTAAAATAGCCCCCCCCCCCCCCTACACACACACACAATTTTTTTTTTTTTTTGAAATATAAGTAAAGTGTAAAACTGAATTTTAGGAATATGTCAATGTAACCATGGTGCATGTTGAGCAGATGTTTTGAGAAACGCCTTAAAAGGAAGTGCTGGAAGTCACTAAAAAAGAGTTAAATGCATGGATTATCTAGACATGTTCAATCCTAATGTATACATGAACATATCCGTCTAAGTGACTATTGCAGGAAAATGTCTTTTAAAAAGCAGGCGAAGTCATTTATCAATCGCCATAGGAAATTATTATTACGCGCACCCAGAAAATCTTTTTGTTCATATTCTGAATTAAAATTATTATACTTAACGCTTGTTAACCGCTTTGTATGTAACATGTATCGATTCCTTGTAAAAAGAGCTTTAAAACGATATAAATTGTTTGTATTTTGGTTAAGTATTACGAAAGTTCTGAATAATTATTTGCATTAATTAACCTGTGACTTACACCATTGTGCCTATTAATGCTCTAGATAACAACTTTTAAAGTGCGACTGTGGAAAAAAAAAAGGTCATAATTATTATTAATAATTAGTAATATCTCTGCTAATAATTAACCTAAATGCATAAAATTAGTATCATTGGAAAGCTTTTTTTATGAGGAATCGATACATGTTACATAAAAAGCGATCTTTGCACGTTAAGGAGGAAAATTTTCAATAATTCCCCCACATGATATCGCAGGAACTACAATTGAAATAATCGATTGTAACCACAAAAATTATAGAGCAAATTTTCGATAACTATATATAGGCCGATCGAGGAGTATGCTTTTAGGTATGATCATTGGAACCTGGTAGACGTTGTTTGTGATCTACCGGGCCATGATCATATCATTTTACTTTCTTCACGCTTTAAATATTTAAAAATAATTTCCTACAAGGGCAATGAATTGTAAATTACTACAAGAGGATTTAAAAGGCCTTAAATAATAGGGTTTAGAGACAAACATTTTCTTTTAATGCAAGTTATTTATTTAAAAATGACCAGCACTTAAGAATAATTTGAGATAAGTTGGGAATTTTCGCTATCGCAGGGAGTAAGATGTACTGAGTTGTAATTTAAAAAAAATAATAATACATAAGCATTAAAAATATTTTTTAAAGTTTAAAAAGGATTTTTATTAATACGTAAGGCAATCGAATAGCGTTTCTCATTCCTCTATAAACATACAGTAAAACCTGAAAGTGTCTCTAACGGAAGCCTGCTTTAAACAGAAAATTTTCATAGTCCCGGCGATAAGAATGCCCGGGCAATTATACAGTAAAACCTGTAATAACGGAATCGCTAGGGGCCGAAAAAATCTGTTTAAACCTATTTCCGTCTTAGAAGGTATTCCCCTTTTGTCCGGCACATTTTCGCACACGTCAAGCAATTTTTTAGATATAATTAGCTTGACCCTGACCGCCTGACCCATAATGACCCACTAATCGAATTTTCTCGAGCACGTGACCCATCCCAATGTTCTTTTCGTTCCCGAAAACGATAGATTACAGAATTTCGTCGAAATCGTAGAGCCGTTATCTAGATAAACTTAGCTGGACCCACGGTGACCCAAAAATGACCCACTAATCGAATTTTCTTGAACACGTTACGCATCCCAAAAGTCTTTTCGTGCCCGTTAATGGTTAGATAGAAACTTTAGTGAAAATCGATTGAGCCTGTTCTCTAGGTATAATTAGCTTGACCCTGACCCATTATGACCCACTAATTGAATTTTCTCGAACACGAGACCCATCCCAAGTCTTTTCGTGCCCGAAAATGGTTAGATACAAAATTTAGTGAAAATCGATTGAGCCGTTCTTTAGATAGAAATAGCTTGACCCTGACCCATTATGACCCACTAATCTAATTTTCTCGAACACGAGACCCATTCCAATGGTCTTTTCGTGCCCGAAAATAGTTAGTTACAAAATTAAGTCAAAATCGATTGAGCCGTACTCTAGATATAATTAGCTTGACCCCGACCAATTATGACCCAAAATGACCCACTAATCGAATTTTCTTGAACACGAGAACCATCCCAATGGTCTTTTCGTGCCCGAAAACAGTAGGGTGCAAAATTTCATCAAAATCGTTGGAGCCGTTATCTAGATAAACTTAGCTTGATCCACGGTGACCCAAAAATGACCCACTAATGGAATTTTCTCGAACATGTGACTTAGCCCAATGGTCATCTCGTAATCCAAGACTGTAGAATATAGTTTAGCAGTGGTGTAGTCGAGGAGGAACGCGGGCGGACGGCGTCCCCTCACTTTTTTATTTTATCTCAAACGTCCCCTTACTTTTTACCTTCAAGGGGGACGCTAGGAACCTGGAGGACTCAGATTTCCCAAGCGTATTATATTTTTAAAAGGATAATCTATCTAATAAACTAACAATTTGAAGAATAAAAGCATTGAATTTTTATATCTTCCAACAAAATTGAAAACTTTAATAAATTATAACGTGTTAAATATATCGAAAATGATGTGTGATATGGAGATTCGTTATTTGCTAGAATAGTTCAACTAAAATCATGATGAAACTGTGATTTTAGAACGTTTCTTTTGTGTTTCACCTCTTTAAAATTCGAATCTTTAAAAAACATTCGCATATTGCACTTACATGCTAGACGTAATCTACTTACTGGGGTTTCTAGCCTAAATATTTCTAGAAAAAACCTGATAAAATGCAATTTTTGGAAGTTTAAATTTAATTTAAACTATGTTTAATTTTTTAATTACTTTTCTCGGCAATTAAAGATGGAAGACAAGATTTAAAAACAAGTTTGACCCATGTGATACGGACCTTATGTTCAGGACTATAAGCGTCCCCCCACTTTATTTTCTAGGACTACACCACTGCTTAAGATGTCTGAAGTTTTATTTAAAATATTTAAATCTGATTTTAAATGTTTTTATGAATTTTTAAATTAAGGAAACTCAGTTGGTATTTAAACAATATCGTAAACGCCGCACTTGGAAAAAAAATAACTTTTAAACTCGTAAACGCCGCGGCGTTTCTTCCGTAAAATATGGACTAATAAAATGTAGATTTGCAAATGCCTTGTTTTAAAAAACGAAAGATAATTTCTCTCATTTCGAAAGAAAGAAAAAAAAAAATAAGCTTTCACAGTTTCTTATTGTTTTATAATACATATTATTTGGCTGATAAAAAATAATAAATCCGTCTTTTTTAATAATATTTTAGCGACTTAAGCGTTCATATTTAAATTGCGTGTACATATAAATATCTGATGTTTTGAAAATAGTGTCTACTTAAAATAATTATATCCGCGATTCGCGATTTAGAATTACAGAATAAAAACGGACGCTAAACTGAAAGCAAAAGGACCGGGGGGAAAAGAAAAGTAAAAATCACGTGGTTGGTTTGCGCTGCTTCACTGTAATGTTGCCTATCCCGCATTACTTATTGAGGCACCAAGTTGATTCGACGCGATTACATTACGCCTACGGAAGCTGACTATCTTTACTCCCTCGTGTACCACAAAAATGTAAACAAAACATCCGAAGCAGCAATAATGCGCGAGAAAATGCGCAGATCTGTTTTGGGAGGATTTCGAATCTCTGAGGCGGAATGTGCTAGTTGCTGGCCGAAGCATATATGCTGGCCGAAGCATATTTATATGATTCGGACATGCGTACCAACTCCCGGCATATGCAAAACAGATGGCTTCCAGAATGATAGGAGACTTACGACGCACTCTACCAGACAACTAACGCCATCTTGTGACGACCAGGAGTACTGCTCAACTATCATACGTGGAAAATGATCTCCGAAAACCGCGATGTTTTGAAAGACAGGCGACTGGCATAAGAAGATACGATTAAGGGTAAACTGTAACTAAAGATGAAAGCAAATCAAATGAAGGAATTTAAGAAGATATAACTATGGAAAACAAGGATATGAGGTAAGTAGAATCTGTATTTATATTATAAATAAAGAAAGGCTGTTTCAGCTAAAATGTAAATAAGTTATAGAGCAAAAGTAGAGTACGGTGATAAGACATAGAGGGACATTATTCCTAACAAGTCTTATGACAGAAAAGCATGTTTGCTAGCTCATTAAACAAGGGTAACAAACTATCAAAAGAATTTGCCTTGGCAATTCTTGTACTAACTGGATGTCTTATTGATAAAGATTTGTTTCTATACATGAAGCCACAAAAATAATTATAACCAGCAATTTTTTTATTTTCCCGTCTTTGGATTTTTAAAATTTTCTATAGCAAATTCATCCGCAAGTATCAGACAGAGTTTTACTTAAACCATAAAGTTTTGATCATTTTTTTCTTCACTGAAAATGAAAATTTCAATAAACAGTAATATTCCTTAATATTAGCGAGGGTTAGGTTCGCGGATATCTTCGTGAATATTGAGACTATCTTCCCATACATAAAGGTGAAGTAGGTAATTTTTTTTTTTATTATGGAAAAGAGCAAATGAAATTCGAGAAGTATATTTATTAAGCACTATACATTAAAAGTACATGCTTTAAATAAATTTGAATAATTATAAACATATTGTACAAAATTTATTTGCTGGTTGATGGCGGAAAAACATTTAAGGCTGTTCTCAACTGCTCTGGTCAACAAGCGCAAAACGTTTTGACACATTTACAAATTCATTTTTTAACGGAAAGATATAAAATAGGAAAGCCTGACCATGGAAGCGATTTGGAATCGAACTGTTTTCCCATTTTTGGATCAATAAATTACCCATTGAGTTATAAGCGATTTTGATCAAGTGATAAAGACGTTTTTCTCCCCTTACAGACTGGATTTTCTTCTTTCGTTCGGAAGTTCAGTTCAAAATGCCAACTTTGACAGTATTTTCTGAAAGATCTATTGCGTTTACAAGAAAACTGAAAAAATAGTTTCATGACATAGTTTCTGAATAACACCTTCTAATTTCATGCGTTTTCGAACAAAAATGGATTAAAACTTATGTCAGAAAGTTGACCCTTTGCATTTGAGAACAGCCTTAATGATGTGTGATTGCTTGACAGAACAGATCTTTTGTTTATGAATTCCCACATAAGGAAAAATTGCAGCCTCGATTTCTATTTTGAATTTAAGACTCCTCAGCAGTGACGAATCACATTCTATTGCTTTTTCTACAAGTTGTTGTTGATGTTTTAAAATTTCCGTGACAATTTTTGCAGAAAATATTTCACTTGCTATAAAAATTTGGAATTTTAGAAAATTGAAAATAAGAAAATTACTGATCTATATTTTTCCTCGACACAAGAGCTGAAGTTCTTGAAACTTAGGCCATATAGAGTAGGCTATACAGTAGATAGGTGTGCAGTGTCACATAGTTCATAGAATTGGTAAAACAAAGCTATTTTACTTTGTAAAAAAATATTCTTTATAAGGCAAAATTCGGGAATAACCATATTAAGTATTCACGAATGTTGAAATGTTCTGCATTTTCTATTTTGCGAATGTTAAGGGATTACTGTATAACATCGTAAAGTGATTTTATGAATGCCTTATTTCTCTGCTATAGTGACCAAAGTGATATAAGTGAGCATACAAACTTAATACTGGAATCGGGCATAAATTAACACAGTTCCGACATCTTCTGGACGGGGTGATAATCCACATACGCAGGCTTTTAGTGTGATGTCATATATGACAGGATATCTACCATCTGCGTATATTTTCTAAATCTTTAGTCACTCATGGAACTGAACTTTGTTTACCACATTTATTGCAAAATAATGGCATAGCGAGAGATGCGTTCAGATGCACACAAAGTTTTCTTTGCCTTGTCAGATACATTATAGCTATTAATCAAGGTGAAAAAAACTTTACAATTTTAGTGGTGTGAAGTAAGAAAACAGTTAAGGTGCGTTTTCACTGGTCTACCCAAGGTCTAACTTTTTACCTAAGCACAAGATTTTAGGTTGTTAGAACGCGATTTTGTAGGTTTGATTCGTGATCAATCCTAAGCACGGCTTACCCAAGCGCAGCCAATTAAAAGAAAGATATTTGATAATAATGTTGTCAATGTATTAAGTGATATTTATATTTTATATCATTTTATTTATTTAAAATTATTCTGTTTTTATGTCAAAGAGGAATCTATTTTTTGTGATTGAAGCAAAATGGTAAGTTTTATTGACATGTTGGATAGATATCATCTTTTATTATTGTCTTTTAATTTTATAAATTGTGGGTAATCCATATGGATTCTTTAAATTGTTGTTACTTTTGATAGGATAAATATCGCTATTTTTGGTAATCAGATACATTTTATTAATATTAGAATACTAATTAAGGATTTTGTTGTGGATATAAGGATGAAGATATGTCCAGTTCTCAAAATTATTTTATTTTTATTGAACGTTAATAGTATACAAAGATTAAAAGTATTTTTTAAGAATGTTTGTTTCTTAAAATGAATTACTTGCTTCATTGATTATATTTGGTTACTTGATAGGGTATTTCTGATCAATTTAGATTTAAATTTCCCTTTACTCACTTAAAATAATTGTAATTGTTAAGAAGGATATTGTTTACGCCCATTGATATTTAAATGGAAAATTAGTTACAGGCAAACTTCAATCCAGTTTTGCTAATAGTAGGTATTTGATTATGCATGTTTAAGCGAGCATGTAAACAAAGTTTCTATAAAATAAACAAGCCATTGTATTTTGTATTTTCCTGTTCTCTTTTAAGCAAGAAACATCTGATTGCAAAACAGTTTGCTCTTTACTCCTTTTCAGATATTTAATTGTGAACTTTGTCATGTAAAGAAAACACTGCTAATCTATTTTCAATTTTAATGTTTTTCACCTGCAGATGTGCTATTTTTCTTTTTGTTGTTAAGATTAATGCTGAAACTTTAATGAAGATTTATAACTTTGTATGAAGTTTAAATCAATTGAGAGATATTCAGACCATGTGTCGCTTTTCTATGTGCCCATTTTGAAGAATTTGTGCACATTACCATTCCAATTCGATAAGCAGTTATAAATGCATATTCAATGTATTTTAAGTTAAATCTGCATGTGTTGTTAGCGATTATTTTCATTTATTAAAAAGGTATTGCTACCAAAATAATAGGAGATTCTCCATTTGAAATGCATATTTATAAAATTTTGTTTAAATTGTTATTTAGGTGCATTTCTTTTACCAGTATGGCTACAGATTTATCTTACAGCATAGGTCATCAGTTTAAATGTACCTATTTATCTATTAAAGAACTATTTATTCATTTTTTTTTTCAAAAATTATTACTTCTTACTATTTTTGAAAATGGAATTCATTATCAAAAAATAAAATGCTCTCTGTGGGAGATTCTTTGAGTCTATATGTTTGAGTGTATATTAAAGTTTCAGACGAGTCATGAATTCATGATACAGTAGACTCCCTCAAATCCGCACAGCTTGGGACCAGAGGTTGTGCAGATTTTAGAATTTTGCGGATTTCTGGTCAATGATTTGTTTACATTTTTGAAATATTAATTTCATTGGTAGTTAAGCAAGGGAAATTATAATGAATGCTTACAATAAAGTGAAACATTCAAATAAGTAAAATATTAAAATAATTTATTAGTTTAAAAGTAAGTAATTAATAAAAATTTAGAAAAATATTAAATTATTACGAATGAAATCGATTAAATTCGATTCCAAAATTCCTATGCTGCCATCTAGTGATAGCAAGGAGAACAGTGTTAATGCTATTATCAGTATATATAGCTTATTGCGCTCTCTGTAACTTTTTTCATTGTTATTTAGAATCTTGAATGCTTTTCTTATACTGCTTTGTATGTTTAGAAATCAATTTGTCTATAATTTAAAGTTCCAGCAACTTAACTGTAAATTTCATTGTTTACATCTGAAAAAATACGCGGATTTTAGGCGTTCGCGGATTTTAGGGTCGCGGATTTAAGGGAGTCTACTGTATTAGAAGTAATGAATCTATAGTAGGTCCTAG
This sequence comes from Maratus speciosus, assembly GCA_963932465.1. NCBI lineage: Eukaryota > Metazoa > Arthropoda > Arachnida > Araneae > Salticidae > Maratus > Maratus speciosus. The sequence goes on along the minus strand of OZ010787.1, from coordinate 652,125,404 downwards.
TTTTGTCATTGTTTGTTGTGTAATATGCTATTTTTTGGAAAATATAATTTTGCGAGTAATGTAATAAAAAGAAACTTGTTTGTAAGAAGCATCAATATTTTTGATGTTACATCCAGAAACTGTATATATCAATACAAAGTATACCAGTGGAGGTAAGCGTCTGGCAGATCAGCTGGTGCCGGGATGGATCTTCAAATTTGAATGCTTTCAGAAAATCACAGGTGTGTAGTTTTAATGTATAATAAGTGACTACCATTAGTGATCGTCTGCAAGCAACTGGACTTCAGAAAAGAAGATTGTAAAAAATCTGTGAGTACCACTTCTATGTCAAAAGAGGAGACAGTAAAGTAAGTTTAAAGTAACATCAAAAATAATATTTGTGCTCCCTACAAACTAGTCTGTTTTTAACGAGTGATTAAATTACATTTTCTAAAAATAGCTTGCTGCACTACAAACTATGAGAACACAATATATTACTCAATGAGTAAGTACAAAAATTACTTAGCTGAAAATATTTTTAAATGCCCATATTGCAAATATAATGTAAAATAAATATTTATATGTTTCAGTCTGGGGCATAAATAAAGTCTGCTGCTAAGTAAAAAAAAAAAAAAGTGTGGGTCAGCCTTACGTATATCTTCAGTTTGTTTGTAACCAGGGCAATTGCACTATTTGGTTTTATTTTAAAAGATGAAAAAAAAAAGGCGAGGGAAAGGGGAGATATGTTTTTAGGTAATAAAAGTTTATCTAGTTTTTTCTTTTTTAAAGTAAAAAAGTGTTCTTAAAAGATGCAAAAATGGTTTGTTGTTTATATTCAAATGAGACTAAATGTTTTTGAAAGTAAAATAATAATAATAAAAAAAAGCATTTTTAAAAGATAGAGAGTTTGTTGTTTTAAGACGACAAAGTGTCTTTGTGATTGCCACTTTAACGAGTTTTGTTTATTATTTGTACATTTTATTTTCGTTAAGCCTAACATGCGTATAAACCGACCGATGTTTGGCGACATTTACTACTCGGCGGAAAAGGGGTTTTCACTCCAAGAAAAATTCCAAGATGGCGGTCCCGGGAATTTATGACATCTGTTTCTATAGTTATGATGTCTTCATTATTGTTAAAGTAACAAACCAAAATTCAAGATTGACCTCGAGTGAGATTAGATATAATGTATTTATGATGACTCAATAAGTGGATTATGGTTTTCTGAACAAAAATTATCTGTCTTTGTACCTATCATCAACCGCAAAAGTTTTTCCATTTTGTTTTAGAAACTCTTTTTTGTGAAAAAGCAAGAAACATATTATTTACTAAACAAAATTTAGGAATATTAGATGTAAATTTCCAACTGGGCGAAAAATTTCCGGACCAGGATTCGAACCCGGGACCTCACCTGGCTGAATTCAGCCAGGTGATTAATATGATTTGTTTACCAATTAGAATAATTATGTTAAAATTAATCTAGTGTAATTTCATATCCAGCGATTTCTGGAGTTCCATTACCTGAGATTTATTCTGTTGAGCTGAACCTGGTTTCAGACCAGATGCTATAATCATCAAGGTTAGCTGGGTGAAAAAGTTCGACCAGAATCGTCCGGGATAGCTCAGATGGCAGAGCACTGGCGGCTTCAGCCAGGTGAGGTCCCGGGTTCGAATCCTGGTCCGGACATTTTTCGCCCAGTTGGAAATTTACATCTAATATGATATGTTTACCAATTAGAATAATTGTGTTAAAATTAATCTGGTAAAATTTAGGAACTTGTATTTGTACATCATTAATTCCTATGAAAATCCTAATTAATCATCATTTTAATCCTCATCATGGTTAATTATTTTAAGTTACAGCAAACAAATGATCTAAAAACATCCTATTTTATTTAAATATGAACTTGTTTCTAATTATTTTAAGTATATTTATAAGTTGACAGTTAAAAGTAGAAATTGTGAAAAGTTTTTGAAAATGTGTTTCAAAAAGTTTTTTTAAGTATTCGGTTCGGCCAAATACTTTGATATTCAGCTTAACCAGATTAGTTTGATATTCGGCCTAACTGAATATTCGGTGCATCCCTAACCAAGAGTAGACTCGTGTTACCTAATACTCCAGAACTGTAAAAATGGTGTGTGCCTGAGTGCTTCTTTTGGCAATAAATTTTAGTATTTTTAGGAACTTAATTATACAGTGATTAATGAATTTTAATGCATTTTTCTGTCACAGGGGATAAATCACCAAATATTCTTTATGGTTAAAATAACAGGGTTAATTATGCATAAAATCGTGTCATTAAAATGTGCCAACTGGCAGTGAAACTGTAGCAACGAAATATTAGGTAAGAAATGAAATATAAATAAAAAATAAAGAGAATTTTTAATTACAATAATAAAGAAATAATTTTTTTAATCTGCTTTTATCAAATGATAATTTAATATTAAGTAAATTATAATTAAACTTCAAAAAAATAATTTAAAAATTCCCAATACATAGTTTCAAAAATGTTTTTTTCGCCTTTTCTGTTGTCATACCTGAAAAAAAAGGGAGAAAAAATAATTATTTTAATAAATTCAGTAGTTCATGCTTTCTACCAAGTCAAAGTGGTGAATTTTCCATAATTAGAGTCATGCCAAATTAATGTATTCAGGGTTCGCACAGACTCCTTGGAAACTCCTTAGAAATGAAAACATTCCCAAGTAGTACTTAGAACTACGTATAAGCAAACCACTCCTTAGAAACATCTTAAATTGTATTGCGGCTTCGGACGCAAGCGATATTGCTGCCGAGGGGAAAAAAATCGTGATTGTAAAACGCACAGTAAATCCTCTATGCACATCCTTCATCTGAAGCATAGCATTGATTGAGTAGGATAATATTAATAGCAGCGCTCCCACTAGGTCCGTTTTTCAATTATTAGGTCCGTAAAGTCCGTTTTTCGACACTGTTAGCCGACCTTTATTTTAAATTTTATCGATCTTTGGCATTTAGCCAAGAATCTCGGAAAAATCGTGCTTAATGCAAATATGTTCCAAAAAATACCGTCAAATTTCGTCAATTGATCGCGGAACAAATTCGTAAATTTTGTCAAAGGATCGTGAAAAAACGCGAATTTCTCCAACAGATCGCGGAAAAAATCGAATTTCTTCAAAAAACGCGAATTTACTCAAAGGATCGCGAATTTCGTTAAAGATCGAGAGAAAAAAAGCAGATTTCCTCAAAAGATCGCATAAAACGCGAATTTCCTCAAAAAATCGCGAAAAACACGTGAATTTCCTCAAAGGACCGCGAAAAACACGCAAATTTCGTCAAAGGATCACGAAATACACGCAGTTTCCATCAAGAGATCGCGAAAAAAACGTCAGTTTCGTCAAATGATCGAAATAAAACGCGAATTCCTTTAGAAGATAGCGAAAAAACGCGAATTTTCCCAGAAGATCGAGAAATTCCTCAAAAGATCTCGAAAAACACGCGAATTTCGTCAAAGGATTGCGAAAAACACTCGAATTTCGTCAAAGGATCGCAAAAATCACGCGAATTTCGTCAAAGGATCGCGAAAAACACGCGGTTTCCATCAAAATATCGCGAAAAAAAGTCAGATTCGTTTAACAAGCGAAATAAAATGCGGATTCCATTAAACGATCACGAAAAATGCGAATTTTCCCAGAAGATCGCGAAAGAAAACGCGAATTCCTCCTAGAAGATCGCGAAAAAAACGCGAATTTCATCATAAGATCTCGAAAAAAAAGCGAATTTCATCATAAGATCGCGAAAAAAAATGTGAATTCGTCGAAATTTCACCTTCAAAGAAAGCGATTACCGCTGTTCTAAAAGAATAAATTCAAAACTTGTTATATTTTTTCTTGTATGTTGCGTTTAGCATTCTTTTTTTTTTTTTTTTTTGCCTTTTAAAATTTTCTTTAAGATGTATCATGTATATGATATACATAAGTGTTTCGGATTTGACTAATCTCTATCTATATGACCTAGGGATGATTCTAATCCGAATTTTCCGAAAATGTAAGGCATTCATTTCCGAAAATTTTAAAAAATCGGTCACCAATCCGAAAACTCGGACATATGGTCGCCGAAAAAAATTAATTTTGTCAATCGTTTGCAGAAAAAACGCAAATTTCGTCTAAAGATTGCGAAAAAACCCACAATTTTCGTCTAAAGGTCGCGAAAAAACGGCAAATTTCGTCAAAAGATCGCGAAAAAACCACAAATTTCGTCAAAAGATCGCGAAAAAACCACAAATTTCGTTAAAAGGTCGCGAAAAGGCAAATTACGTCAAAAGATCGCGAAAAAACTACAAATTTCGTCAAAAGATCGCGAAAAAACCCACAAATTTCGTCAAAAGATCGCGAAAAAACCACAAATTTCGTCGAAAGATCGCGAAAAACCAAAAATTTCGTTAAAAGGTCGCGAAAAAATGGCAAATTTCGTCAAAAGATCGCGAAAAAACACACAAATTTCGTTAAAAGATCGCGAAAAAACCACGAAGTTCTTCAAAAGATCGCGAAAAACCCCACAAATTTCGTCAAAAGATCGCGAAATAACGCGAATTTCGTCAAAGAGTCGCGGAAAAAACACATCTAGTGTCGGGAGTGGATTTCCCCCTCCTCCACCCCCCCCCCCCCTCTGGTGTAACTTTTCAGAAGATTTGCTGTGAATTTCAGATATTTTTTTTTTACTCAGAACCACCCCCGTGACATGACCATTGGTCACTGCTTAAAAAAATTGGTCGTCAATTTTGTATTTAAACTTACGAAATCAGTAAGCAATATATTGTGAATACTGTGCAATTTCAGCACTAACAATTAGATTCTAATAAGGTAAAATTTGTTTTTGAAATGTTTTTCTCTCCAAATTGGGCATTAAAAATTGGAGTGTGCATGCCACATAACGATGCAGCACATAAAAACATCGACAACAAAAAAAAAAAAAAAAAAAAATGGCAAATCCATAAAACTTTTTGGACTCCTTAGATTTTTTGAGTACTCCTTGGATTTTTTCTTCTCAACTCTGTATGAACCCTGGTATTGTAACAGAAGTTTTTTTAACCAACATGAATTACAGTCCTGAAATTAGGGATGATTTTTATAAACATTTAATGTTTATAAAAAAGTGGTTTAAAAAAAAAAAACTTTTATACTTATTTAGTAGTAACTTTAGTAGTAATCATTTTTATCATAATTTAACGTTTAAACTTACAGAGAGGCAACACAATGAGTTTCATTGGCATGTTATGGTTGGAGATATATTTATTAGTGAAATCATTGCTATGCCATTTGACCCAATTATCCATTATAGCCATTGACCCAGTGAAATTTATCAAATTCACAACATTTTTGGGTAGGTACTTCATGTCAGCCGGGCACATGAAATAAATCAGGGCTGAAACTAGCCTTTTTTCATCCCGGCGCAAACATAGATTTTGTCCCTTCCCTTCCCGGCTTCTGCAAAGTAAATTTAAGAAGAGAATTTTAATCGCTGACTTATTTCAAATTTAAAATATGTAATAGAAAATACATAATACTGAATTACGTAATCAACTTTGTCAAATATTGATTCATTAAAACTTTGAAAGCGAAATCCAAGGGAAGTCCCATGAAGAAACTCTCAAGCTAATGTTAAACTTATAGGAGCATTCTTTTCAAATTTCTCGCTTGCACTTTAATATTTTTAAATGATTTTTTTCTGTTTGGGACAGCTGAGGTTGTTTCTAACAGGATAAATGTTTACTTTTAAATTTTGGTTGCAGTTTTTTTTTAATATATATATAAAATTACTTTCACTTTTTGAAGCGGTTCTAAAAGTTTAAGTAGCCTCATAAAAAAAACTTGAACCAAAATGGAAAATGTACAACCTAACAATGTTAAAGATCAAACTCAGCTATCTTAAGGAAAAAAAAAAATATATTAAAATGCAAGAGAGAAATTTGAAAAGAATGCTCCCATATTTAACATTAGCTTGCGAGTTTCTTCGTGGTGACTAGTGTAGCTTCTTAAGAAATCAAAAACCAAAATTCATTTGGCACCCCCTTTGTTTTCCTTCCGGCGACCAGGGAACATGCTTCCTCTGCCCCCCTCTACTTTTGATCCTGAGATAAACCATTAAATAATGTTCCTATTGTCATCATTTGTATTCATTTTTTTTTAAATATAAACCTCTCATTCATTTTATTTGAAATACAAAATTTTCATTTAAAATAGATATATTACATACATTTAAAATAAGTGCCTTTCACTTATTTCATAAAAAAAGGAATAAAATAATAAGGAGAAATAATACGACGAACCAAAATTGTTATTTCAACCTCAGTACAATGTTTCTAATTTATACAAGTGAACACTAAAAGGTATTATTGCCGGAAGAAAAAAAAAATCCAACATAAAAGTGCCTTTTTGTGATCTATTGATAAAAACAGAGATCGCCCCGGCAAACATTTATACCCCTTTATTCTTCGTAATAAAAGAAGCCCCTTCACAAAATTATTTTCCATAAAAGCAACTTCACACAATAAGAAAAAATTGTTGGGGTTTAAAATGTGTAATTTCTAATTTGCAAACAAAATAAGCTCACAAGAAAAGTATAGCAGGAAGACATTTAAAAAAGGGATGATTAAATGTTTACTTTAAATTTAAACAACTGAATTTGATTTTTCTTTACAGAAATTTATTTTTCTCAAATCTGTAACAAAAACGCCCCCCCCCCCCCAAAAAAAAAAAAAAAACTTTCACCCCTGATGTGAAATCATAAGGTAAAACTTACAATTTTAAGTACATTTATTTTGCATTTTACTGTCTTTTTTTGTTTTTTTGGGGGGTGGGGGTGGGGGGAGAGGGGTGTCACAAAAAGTAGATTTAACTAAATTGGATAACTTTATACTGATTGTAGTGATGATATGTATAAGAGAATCTGCCAGTGTCATATAGCCGTACAGTTCAGGGATGTATGGAGGGTATATGCCGTATACCTTCTGGATTTTTTTAGGAAACACCGTATACCGTCTGTTTCTCAAAAAAGCTATAGTATATACACTGTAGGGTATACTCTCTGCCTTGAGCATATGCCTTCTGCTTCTTTTACGACTACACCACTGGTGCAGTTGTATGTGCTCATGGGTCCCAAGTTCCACCACTAATTTCTAAAATATTCTTTTTCACTCTACTATAAAAAAGGTTTTATTTTAGATTTTATTTAAGTTTTAAAGAATTTTTTCACACATATTTTTTTCCCTTAAATTTTGTTCTTTTTCTTTTGTTACAGAGATAAACATTATTAGGAATTTCTATTTCTCTGAATGTGCCATTTTTTAAAAAATATAATAAAATGTTAAACGTTTAAAGTTTTGCAAAAAAAAAACTAAAATAGAAAAAAAAATCCATATTTAAAAAAATAATAAAATAAAAATAAACATTCTTAAATGTTAACTTTTCTTGTGAAATATGAAAAACAATTCACAAAAAATTTCATTTCAAAATTCACAAATTCACTTCACAAGCGGGTCAGAACATTCAAATTTTTACATTGCCTTAATGTTTTATTTAATTTGCTGATTTATTTAACAAATATAATTCTACTCAATTTCTTTAAAAGGAAATGCAAAAAGCAACATTAAATTTATAGTCAATCTCTATTACACATGTGCCACTAACGTACGTAACGTTTTTCACACGTACTTGTGTGAAAAAGAATTTATTCAGTATGTTTTTAAAATCATGGTAATCTAGTGTTTTTATTTAATTTAGGAGTATAAATACATTGCCACCATTTAAAGTTTGAATAAACAATGATTTGTGGGGCATTTTTTAAGACCCTTTAGTGGGGAAAACAGTCAAAACTTTCGATTAATTTCTATACAAAATATTTGCTACTACTAATTAAACTGACAACGACAAACAACAATTATTTTTGACATCTGTTCAATCTGCAGACAGTAAAGCCGTAAAGTAGACGCTTGCGCAGTAAAAACTTGCCTTTGATTGGTTGCCGTAAGGATTTTATATGTAACCAGTGAAAACGCTCTTAGGTTAAGGTTTTAGGTCACTAGGATTTTTTAGGTCGTTAGAACGACCAGTGAAAACGCATCTTAAAACCTCATTGACTTAATTAAATTATGATAAAACAATGAGATTGTTATAATAAGCTGCTTAGAACTTTTTTTTTTTTTTTTCAGATGTTTGCAATCAGTATTCAAGTTCTGGCAGCTTAACTAAAAATAAGTAATTGAAGTTCCATCTAGATATATAAAAATATTTTTCTATGTCAGTTTAAAAAATATTATTATTGCATTTAGGTAGATATTTTATTTTAATTATATAACATTAGCTCCTAAGTGGTATTATGTAGTAAAATTTAATCACAATATTATATTTCGAATAAAAATTGTAAAGCTACTGATAATAAATTAATAAGTAAAGATAAAAACAAAAATCTCCATAATAATAATAATAATCGTTATTTTAAATATATATATTGCAACTAATAGCAAAATATTTTTCATTGTTCATGTTTGATGTATATTACATTTTTATTGCAACATATATATATATACGACATACATATATATATATAAATAAAACTTTTTGCGAATAATTATTAAATCACAGATATATACATATATATTTGTTTTTGTTGCATTTTTACGATGCATTCAATTATTTAAAGTATAGTAATTTACTGTCTTGAATGGTTAAATTATCATTAAAATATATATTATTAATGTAATTTATAGATAAAGGATAAATAATTCATTTTTAAAGATGAATAATTTAATTCTGTTAATTACTATTTATATGTTACTGGAGTTCTAGCATAAATGTACTTTTCATGAAAGTGTAGAAGATGTTAAAATTAAATTTTAATAAATATTCATTTTAAACATACAGTTTATATATGATAAGAATTTAGTAGTACAGTACAGGACCCATTATCCGGAATTCCAAAATCCGGAAGGACCCGAAATCCGGAAAAAAAATTGAAAATTTTCTAAATTTGTAAATTTTTACTAAAATTTTGCAATTTTTGAAATTTTTCGAAAATTTTACAGATTTCTAATTTTTTTTTTTTTTTTTGGTGTATTGTGTTGCAATGTGTAACTACTAAAATATGTTACATCAGTGATGGGGGAACACTGTTGCCCCCCCCCCCCCGAAATTAGAAAAAAATCATTTTGTCAAATTTTAGTTTAAAATTTATATTACGATTCGTTTTTTAAAAAAATCGTCAGATATTTCACATCACTTCGACAAAATATTATTTCTACACAATTGTGTTACTTGAATCAAGGGTGATTCTGAGTAAAAAAAAAAAAAATCTGAAATTCACAGCAAATTTTTTTTTAAGTTTACAGAGGGGGGGGGGGGGCTTCTTGGCACTAATTATGAGTTTTTTCCGCGATCTTTTAGCTAAATTCTCGTTTGTACACGATCTTTTGACGAAATTAGGGTTTTTTTGTGATCCTTTGAAGAAATTTTTTTCGCTATCTTTTGACGAAATTTGCGATTTTTTCACGTGATCCATTGACTAAATTTGCGTTCGTGTTTTTTGCGATTCTTTGACGAAAATTTTTTTTCGCTATCTTTTGACGAAATATGCATTTTTTTCCGCGAGATTTTGACGAAATTTCCGGTTTTATTCGCGATCTTTTGACAAATTTGTAGTTTTTTCGCGATCTTATGACGAAATTTGCGGATTTTTTGACGAAATTGCGGGGGCTTTTTCGATCCTTTGAAGAAATTTGTGTTTTTTCGTGATTCTTTGATGAAATTTGCGTTTTTCCCGCAATTTTTCTGACGGAATTCGGGAGGACCCGAAATCCAGAAAATTCCGAAATCCGGAGAGCTTTTGGTCCCGAGGATTCCGGATAATAGGTCCTGTACTGTATTGAATATACAATAAAAAAATTAGAAAGCAGCTGATAATTGATAAATATTTTTATATGTGAAAGATAATTCTTAATTTTGAGAAATGAACACTTTAATAAATTACTTCTGCTAATGATATATACAATAACTCACTAAAGTTCCAACAAAAAATATTTTTAATGTAAGGTAAGAATATATTATTATTACATTATTATTAAAAAATAGATTAAATGAATATTTTAATTATTTAAATTTATTTAAAACAAATCTAATTGACATTTTTTTTTCAAAGGAACTGGTTATAAAGATCAACTGATTTTAACTAACTAACTGACTTAATGGTGTTCTATGAAACTAGCTGGTGTTGTTGTTCAGAAACTATGTAATTGAGCTGTTTTTTTTTTTCATTTTTTTGCAAACGCAATAGATCTTTTAGAAAATAGTGTCAAAGTGGGCGTTTTGAACCGAATTTCCACGCGAAGGAAGAAAGAGCACTAAAGAGTGGGTGAAAAACGTGTTTGTTACGTGATCAAAATCGCTTATAACTCAATAGGTAATTGATTGATCAAAAAATGGAGAAAACAGTTCAATTCCAAATCGCTTCCATGGCCAGGCTTTCCAATTTTATACTTTTCCGTCAAAAAGGAATTTGTAAATGTGTCAAAACATTTTGCGCTTGTTGAGCAGAGGAGTTAAGAACAGCCTTAAGAAAATATTATTATTACTCTTTAATTATTAGAGAAATTTCTTTATTAGAAAAATACCCTATAAGTCATATGAATTTTAAAATTTAATTCAGTTATCTGTATAACATTTACAATAAAAAATAATAATAATCTAAATAACAGATAAATTTAAAATGATCAGAACTTTATAAAATTCTAACATGAAAACACTTTTAATGTAAACCTAGGAGATTTATTATCGCATTTTAATAAATGTTTACTTTAATTATTAAAAATAGATTAAAAGATTATTTTTTAATTTAATTATTTAAATTTATTTAAAAAAATCTAATTGACAAAAAAAAAAATTACAATGGAACTCGTAATAAAGATCAACTGATTTTAACAAACTGACTTAAGAAAATATTATTATTACACTTTAATTATTAAAGAATTTTTTTATTAGAAAAATACCGTATAAGTCTTATGAATTTTAAAATTTAATTTAAATATTTGTGTAATATTTAGAATAAAAAATTATAAAGTACCCTGTCATAAATCAATGAAGATTTTTATGTCTCGAGGATAATTTTAAAATAAAAAACCTTTAATATATTAATTCTGATAATTTTGCATTTATCTGTTACTATATTAACAGACAAATTTAAAATGATCAGAACTTTATAAAGCTCTAACATGAAAATACTTTTAATGTAAGCCTAGGAAATTTATTATTGCATTTTAATAAATGTTTACTTTAATTATTAAAAAATAGGTTGATTTTTTTTTCATTTAATTATTTATTTTAAAAAATCTAATTGATGAAAAAAATTATGAAAGAACTGGTAATAAAGATCGACTGATTTTAACTAACTGACTTAATAAAAATCAAAACAAAACTCTAAAAAAAGTGAAAATGCCAGCGAAAGGACAGAACATGCAACTTTAGGATTACAAAGGCAAAATCTTAACCAGCCCTAGTCTTGACCACTGGGCTAGATCATTCATACGCGTTTGATACCAAAATACCATGTGCCTGCTTTACACAATATTTTACTCTTGTCCTTTCAGGGAAAGAAGTTCCGTTCACTTTCATTGGCTATCGGTGAAGCGATAGCCAATGAAATTGCAGGATTTCGCACTAATGCTAAAAGTCTTATGGAAAGTCAAATTTCGCTTGGCAAAAAAGAAATGTAGCCAAATAATTTCCTGAGAAGAATGTAGTGCACGCATGTGTGTAGTATTTAACTCAGTGGTAGGCACTGAGAACTACATACAACATTAATCTACATACATTATATGTTGAGCTCAGTGGTGGTAGGTGTCCAAAGTTTCACTCCCACTGGCTGGCCAACTAATTCAATGAGTTTTGGAAGTGGCTATTCGTCCGTCCAATCGGACTTTTAGCTATTTAGGCAGAAAGTCCGACCATCGTTTGCGCATGTGTGCAGGTTTGTTTACAGCTTGTCCAGCTGAAATGTTTCAAGTTAGCGGAGCGCCGATATTAGTAGCGATTGCATGCTGAATTAACAATTGTATTTATGTATTAATAAAGCTCTTTTGGTTTTTTCTGAGTAAACATGAAAGAAACCTTTTTTATATTGAGTTTTTAAATAATTATTGTATTTTTATGAGGCAAATTTCATTGAATAGTTCAAGAAAAAATTCTCTTTATTTTTATGCGTATAGGTTATGCATTATTATTTATTTGACCTTCGTTTTTTCTATACATTTTTAAAATTTTCTTAATTTTTATTATTTTACTTAATATTTTAATAATTTACTTAACATTCATTATAATTTCGAGTGCAGTGTTACGCTCAAATTAGTGTTTAAAAGCGTAAACAAAACAGTGACCAGAAATTTTCAAAATTCTAAAATCTGCATAATTTCTGGCCCCCTGATATGCCAATTTAATGGAGTCTACTGTATTTTTAAAGTTTTCATTCCCAGTTGTCTTTTGTTACAACATTTAGCTTTTAGAATGTTTTGTTTATGAAAAAACTACTATTCATTTTCATATGAATAAATTATTGAATAATTTAATACAAAACAGTTATTTTAAATTTTAAACTAGTTTTTTCTTTTAAATAACTTTAATATAATAATAAATAAGTTTTGAACATGGAAAGAAAACTTATCACAGATTTATCTTACTGCATAGGTCATCAGTTTAAATGTATTTATCTATTAAATTAAAAATTTACTTTATTTTTTTTTTCAAAAAGCATTTACTTATTATTCTTACTATTTTTGAAAATGGAATTCATTATAAAAAAATAAAATGCTTTCTGTGGAAGACTCTTTGATTTGAGTCTATATGTTTGAGTGTATAATAAAGTTTTAGACGAATCATGAATTCAATAAATTCAGTGGTCAAAATAGTATGTTAGAAGTAATGAGAAACTATAGTAGGTCCTAGTTTTGTCATTGTTTGTTGTGTAATATGTTATTTTTTGGAACATATAATTGAAGTTTATTCCAACAGAGCGAAAAATGTCCAGACCAGGGATCGAACCTGGATACTTGGCGTGCCGTGCCAATGCCTTATCTGTTAGGCTATCCGGACCGATACCTGGTTGACATAATTCACTCTTATTATTTGGACTTGACTGCGAACTGCAGCGCTAGTTTCATTCATCCGAGCTATAACTATAGCATTTACATGATGAAACTACTTTAACACGGAAACTCCTGTATACCATGTAATTAGGTCATAATGAAGGGAACGAATATTTTTTTTTTTTTTTTTTTTTTTCCAACTGGATTAAATCATTTGGATGGAATCATTAAAAAATATTCGTTCCCTTCATTATGACCTAATTACATGGTATACAGGAGTTTCCGTGTTAAAGTAGTTTCATCATGTAAATGCTATAGTTATAGCTTGGATGAATGAAACTAGTGCTGCAGTTCGCAGCCAAGTCCAAATAATAAGAGTGAATTATGTCAACCAGGTATCTGTCCGGATAGCCTAACAGGTAAGGCATTGGCACGGCACGCCAAGTATCCAGGTTCGATCCCTGGTCTGGACATTTTTCGCTCTGTTGGAATAAACTTCAACTGTGCTACTCCATCCTTAAATATGTAATGATTGTTGACAAAATAAGTCTAAATACAGGATGATAATTTTGAATAGTAGAAAATAATTACATTAAATTGAAAAGAATTAGTAAATACATAAATGGATTTACATTACTAGAATTTCTTAAAGTCCAGTATCGTGGCCCGGCGTCTTCTCTTTTGATATTGTTCTTCAACCAATTTTTTCTGTTCGAAAAATAGCGGTAAAGCCATCGTTTTCCACGTTTTCCGAGCATTACATACAAAAATGCCGTCCATATGAAAAGGAAACACTTCTTTTACCCCTTTGTTTAGCATTCAAGTGACCAGATGGAAATATCGAAGTCCCTGACCCCTTCGAGAGATAATGAGGGGAGCGAGAGATTCTTGGAAACCCTCTATTTTTTTCTAAACAATTGGACAGCGATTTTCCCGGAAAGATTCATTTTTTACTTCGAAAAATATTCGACATAACAAGGTTTTGAGTGAAAACTCTTTGAGATAAGAATTAACATTAGATGAATATGTAACATCAAGGGAAAAAATAATTTTTCGACGTATCAAGGTTTTCGAGATATCGAGAGTACACTGTATATGTATGTATTTTAAATGTTTTGTTATGTTTTTGTACACTAAAACATAATTTTTATGTTGAAGTTTCTTTTTTTTTTTTTCGTGTTTGCACCCCATTTTCAGTCTTTTTCGTGTTATCTGTGGTGCCCTTGCCACCCAATTCTGCGGATAATCGGGGCTGTACTGGGTATATATATATAAAAGTCTAAGGATTAACTTTGTCAATTCAGTTGAATATAACAGAACCAGTTAATATAGTGGACTCCTACAAATCGTTTCAGATGGGGAACTTATTTTAGATGTTGGTGAAAATTTTTTAATTTATATCATTCTGTACACACTTTAATATGAAATTTGGTTTCTCATGAGGGAAGTATAAATTTATTTCTGAAAAAAATTAAAATAGAACTGATATCAGTGACATCCACAATCTTTTTACCATATACATTTATATATTACTCTTTTAACAGCTTTTTTTTAAATATTAAGTATGGCTAAATATGAAACAAAACTTTGTTATTTTAAAATTTTGATAGAAATAATTAGTGTTTCTTTATGAGACAAAAATTCATACACATGTTTAGTTATGCATTAATTTGTTACTTGAGCTTTGCATAATATTTAAAAATTGTTCTTAATGTTTATTTTTTTAATCTGCACAACCTCTGGTCCCAAGCTATGCAGACTTAAGAGAGTCTACTATTTAAATAAATGATACTAAATAACATACATGTTTAAAAGGATAAATTTAGACATGCTTAGGGATAGACATTTTAATTAAATTGAGCCTTGTAAATTAGTAATTTTTCCTAAATAGGAAAGATAAATATCAAACTTATTTTAAAACAATACATGGCACAGGACACTTAAATGACACACAAATTAAGTCAACATAAGTTTATTTGAGATAACAATATGAAGTTTACAACATTTGTTTTGTATTTTAGTGTATAGGTGATAAATCACCAAACATTCTTTCATCGGCATCTGTTCAGTGCTAAACTGATTAGAAATCAAATCTAAGGTTTAGTTATTCTGTTTGTTGACGGATGGCAGCACTATGCATTCTGTGCTGTTGTGAAATCTTAATTATGACATCATCAGTGTTTTGATGTTTGGTTTTACTGAGAGTGTGGCATGGAGAATGTTGCTCCTGCTGCATTATTGTCTTTCTTTATTCTATTTAATTATCTGCACCCAGTTAGGCAGGGGATATATTTTTATAATGTAATTTAAGGCTTTCATGTGAGGAAAGCATACTAATTAGAGTGTTAATTTTAACTAGAGAAATTTGATTCTGAAACCAGAACTGTATGTTTCATTGTGTGTTAAGTTTTCGTGAATGTCAAGATTTGTTTTTGTATTGTGAAATAAAAATAAGAAAATTTCAAGGATTTCTTTCTTCAAATTCTCTACATAAAGAAAATTGGAGGCACTTAGGCGAGATATGTGAGTACTTGCTTTGTTTTGAAATTGTTCTTTGATGCTAAAGCTTAATTTTTTCTACTGAAGTTGCATTTAGCAAGATATTATTTTAGAATATGAGAACAATTTAGTATCTTCTTTATTGAATTGATAAAATAAGAAAAAATAGTATTCTGCAATATTATGTTTTGATAGTTCTTGAAAAAGAAAATTGTTCTCAAGATTATTATGATTTATTTACTTATTGTTCTCAAGAACATTATGATTTATTTGCTTGAAATATTTGAATATTTAATTATGGTGAATTATTATTTTACATTGAAGAATTTTGAAGATTTTTAATTTTATGCACATTTGAGAACAGAAATTTCTATTGTTTGTATGAAAGAATAATTATGAACATTTTATAGTAGTTCTGTTTTTGACTTTGATTTGTTCTGTTTTTTGAATTTAATTCAGTTACTTCTGTTTTTGAACTTAATTTGATTAGTTTTGTTTTGAAGCAATTCTGATTACTTTTGATTTTGAAGTAATTTTGATTAGTTTTGTTTTCAAGTTATCTGATTAATTTTATTTTGGAAATTATTCTGCTTATAAGTTATTGTGTAAAATGGATGATTATGAAAAAAAATCTGCTCAAATTAAAATTGAGAGAGGTAGGGTGAAAGGCTCTGTAACTAGATTAGAGAATAGTTTTGATAATGTGAATACTAAGAATGAAATTTTGATTAGATTACAAAGATTAGATGATTTACTTAAAGAGTTCTTGAGATTAGATTCTTGTTTAAATGATGATGATTCTGAATTAGCAGAATTTGAAGACAGGTATTTTCAGTTAAAAACTAAATATCAAAACAAACTAGATTCTTTGAATCCTTCAGAAGTTGTTAATGTTGCAACACACAATTCTGTGCAAGGTTCTTCTGTTACTATTCCTAATCAATGTAATATTAGACTACCAAAATTGAATATTCCAGTATTTTCTGGAAAGTTTTCAGAATGGACAAATTTTAAGGATATGTTTGTTTCCACTGTCCATTCACAAGTAGGTTTAAGTAACATTCAGAAATTCCAATATCTTAAAGGGTTACTTTCTGAAGAACCAGCTACATTAATTAAGCATATTCCCCTTTCTAATGAATCTTATCAAGAAGCTTGGGAAAAGTTGTTAAATCGATATGATAAAAAGAAACAAATTGTTAATTCTTTGATTAAATTATTTTTAGAACAAAAATCAGTTCTGCATCCTAATAGCATAAATATAAGGAATTTGCTGAATACTAGTGATGAAGTTATTAGGGGTTTGAAAGCTGTTGGTGATGAAGCTACAAATAGAGACCCATGGTTAATATATTTGTTATTTCAAAAACTTGATCCGGAAAGTCGAAGACTTTGGTCCATTGAAAGTACAGAAAATGAATTTCCTACTTTGAAAGAATTTTTTGATTTCTTAAGTGTAAGATGTTCTTCTTTAGAGCTCATCTCTAACAATGAAAGTGATATGAAACATTCCAAAAGTTCAAATTTTGTTGGTTCCAAGTACAGTTCTAATGATAAGCAATCAAAGGTGTGCTTAAAGTGTCAAGGAATACATCCGCTCTATAAATGTGTTAAATTTAAATCCATGGATGTTGTTGCTCGAAAGAACTTTATTAAGCGTAATAACTGTTGTTTTTTATGTTTAAACTCTCATAAAGTTAAGGAATGTCCAAATTCTCATTTGAAATGCTTTAAATGTGAAAGTAAACATAATACACTCTTACATGAAGAGAATAAAAGTAATAATGCTTGCACTGCTAAGTTTGAAAATAAAGTTTTTCCAAATTCATCTGAGAATAAAAACCACCATTCAAATAAAGAATTTGTACAGGAGTCAACATCTCACGAATTACAAATTAATTCTAGTGCTTCTTTCAATAATTCAAAATGTGTTTCTTTCCTACCTACTGCTAAAATTCTCTTATATAATAATGAAAATAAACCTTACTCTTTTAGAGCTCTACTCGATTCTGGTTCGGAATGTTCTTTTGTTAGTGAAAATGTCATAAGAACTTTAGGGTTAAAAAGAAAGAATGACAGAATTCGATTAAATGGAATTGCTGGAGTATTGGCTGGACAAACTCGTGGTTCAGTAACTCTTACAGTAGGTTCAAAGCTTTCTACTGAGTCCTTAAAGGTTCAGGCATACATCCTGCCTAAAGTGACATCTCAATTACCTGCAGAATTACTTGATACGAAAAATATAGAGTATCTTAAAAATATTACGTTAGCAGATGAAGATTTCATGAAACCACAAGAATGTGATATTATTTTGGGGTCTGACTGTTTCTTTACTATTTTTAGATATGGTAGAATTGTTAGTACCGAGAATGAGCCAATTGCCCAAAACACTATGTTTGGTTGGGTGGTAGCCGGAAAATTGGAGCCTAAATGTAAATATTCTTCTAGTATTCAATCTCATTTTCTTAGTGTTGAAAACGAATCCAATGTTGATCTATTATTACAAAAATTTTGGCAAGCAGAAGAAATAGATGTTAATAAACCCCATTTGTCTGAGGAAGAAGAATTTTGTGAACAACATTTTTGTTCAACTTACAAGGTAACACCAGAAGGTAGATTTGAAGTTAAATTGCCAGTTTATAAAGATGTGATGTCATTAGGCGATTCTAAATCCATGGCAGTGTCACGTTTGTTTGCTATGGAGAGAAAATTTCAATTTGATAAAAATTTTGAAAATGAGTATAGAAATTTTATGAAGCAATATGAAGACCTTGGTCATATGACACTTATCGACAAAAACTCAAATCCTGCAAGCAACAAAGTATATTATCTTCCGCATCATTCTGTTATAAAAAGCGACTCTATTTCAACAAAGTTACGTGTGGTGTTTGATGGTTCATGCAAACCTCCTAATGCTAATTCGTTAAATTCTGTTTTAGCTGTTGGACAAATTCCACAACCAAATCTTTTTACCATTTTGATAAGATTTAGAGCAAATCCTATTGCTTTTACCGCTGATATTCAGCAGATGTATAGACAAGTTTTGATTGCTTCAGAAGATCAAGATTTACAGCGTATTGTTTGGCGTGACTCAGCATACTCAGCTATAAAGGAATACAGGCTACGAACTATTACATATGGTACATCATCAGCTCCATTTTTAGCTACTCGTTGCCTATTTCAAATTGGAAAGGATATTGAAAAGAATGATCCTGTAACAGCTTCAATAATTAAAGATAGTTTCTATGTTGATGATTGTATGTCCGGTGCAATCTCAAGCGAAGAAGCTATTAAAATGGTTGAGAAACTTTCACTGGCTTTAGAAAATAGAGGTTTTCATTTACGGAAGTGGAGATCTAATTCTTCTGATGTAGTGAATCATTTATCTTCAAATTCTCTTGAGTCAACAAACTTAGAAATTCATCCTAATGACTGTTCCAAAGCCTTAGGGCTTATCTGGGATTCTTCAAATGATGTTTTTGTCTTTAAAGTTAATTTACAATTTGATGATAACATAACTAAAAGAAAATTTCTTTCACAATCTGCCAAATTATTTGATCCATTAGGATTTTTGGCTCCATGTACTGTCTCTATAAAAATGTTTTACCAGCAATTGTGGTTGATGAAGTTAGACTGGGATACTGCTCTTCCTGAAAATTTCCAAGCAAATTGGAAGAAATTCCAAGAGGAATTTGAACAAGTTTGCTCTATTAGAATTCCCCGATGGATCCAAGTTTCCAGTAAAGAGCTCATTTTACATGGATTTAGCGATGCATCAGAATCAGCATATGCCGCCATCATATATGTGGTTCAACCTGGTGAAATGAAGTCAAAGGTGACCATTTTAGTTGCTAAAAGCAAGGTAGCACCCCTTAAATCAGTTTCCATTCCAAGGCTGGAGCTCAATGGTGCTTTACTACTTTCCAGATTATATTCTACATTAGTGACTATTTTGAATACCTTCGTTATTAAGTTTTTTGCATGGACTGACTCGCAAGTAGTTCTATCATGGCTGTCATCTCATCCTAGGTGTTGGAAACCTTATGTGGCCAATAGAACCTCAGAAATTCTAGACTCTGTTCCATCTGACTGTTGGAGGTATGTTCCAGGCAAGGAAAATCCAGCTGACATTGCTTCTAGAGGTTTATCTCCTAAGGATCTTCCCGATTGTTCCCTTTGGTGGGAGGGCCCAAAGTGGCTTTCTTTAAGTCAAGAACATTGGCCTGAACAACCTCAAATAAAAACTAATTTAGACACTGTAAATAAAGAGAAAAAGAACTCTAAATTTTGTTTTCCAGTAACTGTGAATAATTCTTTGATTGATTTACTTTTTGAAAAATATTCTTCTTTTACTAAAATTGTTGATGTTTTAGCTTTTTGTATTAGGTTTGTGAGAAATTGCAAACAGAAAGTTGGCAAAATGAACACCAGTCCTTTGAGTAAAGGTAAATTTCTTCCTTTATCGACAAACGAAAGAAGACATTCAGGTAATTTGATTATTTCTTATATTCAGCAGCTATATTTCGCAGATGAAATTAGTTGTATTAGATCAAACAGACCAGTTTCTAAAAAAAGTTCTCTTTTTTCACTTTGTCCTTTTATTGATAGTGATGGTTTACTTAGGGTGGGAGGTAGGCTGAGAAATTCACCCCTCCAGTACAATGCAAAACATCCTGTCATTTTGCCAACTCAACATAAATTAAGTGTGTTAATTGTTAAATATTTTCATGTTATGCATTTTCATGCTGGGTTAAATTTGTTAATGGGTATCATTAGACAGAGTTATTGGATTGTACGTGCCAAGAAGATAATTAAAAATTGTATTCATAAATGTGTTACCTGCTGTAGATATAGAGCAGCTTCTTCCAAACAGTTAATGGGAGATCTTCCTCTTAACAGAGTTACTCCTAACAGGCCATTTTCTGCATGTGGAATCGATTATGCAGGGCCTATTAATATTTTGAAATATCGAGGTAGAGGAGCGAAAACTACTAAATGCTATATTGTTCTATTTGTTTGTTTTGCAACTAAAGCTCTACATTTAGAGTTGGTGAGTGATTTAACCTCCGAGGCATTTATCGCTTCATTAAACAGATTTTGCTCTCGAAGAGGAGCTCCTCAACATGTGTATAGTGATAATGCCACAACATTTGTAGGTGCTAAAAGGCAACTCTCAGATTTATATAAATTTATTTGTTCAATTGAAAGAAATGAAAAAATTTGTTATTTTTTGTCTCAAAGAAACATTGAGTGGCATATGATTCCTCCAGTGAGTCCGCATTTTGGTGGACTGTGGGAAGCCGCTGTTCGTTCTGTAAAATTTCATATCAAACGTGTAATTGGAAATACTAATCTAACTTTTGAAGAACTTTATACATTTTTAACTCAAATTGAAGCTATTTTGAATTCTAGACCATTAGTGGCAATTGATAGTGATAACAATTCAGATGGTATAAATATATTGACTCCATCTCATTTTTTAACTGGTGATGTCATAACTTCCCCAGCTGAACCTTTAAATGAGGAAAATTTGTCTTTACGATCTCGTTGGGATATTGTACAAAAATTGAAATTATGTTTTTGGAAAAGGTGGAGTATTGATTATTTGAGTACTCTGCAAAATAGAAAAAAATGGAGAGTAAATACTGAAAATTTTAAAGTAAATGATGTAGCAATTTTGAAAGAGGATAATGTTCCTCCTTCTGTTTGGCCATTAGGCAAAATTATTGAAATTCATCCAGGTAAGGATGGTATAGTCCGTGTAGTAACTGTTAAAACCGCTAGGGGTATTTTTAAAAGACCTATTGTAAAACTTTGTTTACTTCCTTTGCATCAAGAATAGCTTCTTGATGGGTGGGAGTATGTTCAGTGCTAAACTGATTAGAAATCAAATCTAAGGTTTAGTTATTCTGTTTGTTGACGGATGGCAGCACTATGCATTCTGTGCTGTTGTGAAATCTTAATTATGACATCATCAGTGTTTTGATGTTTGGTTTTACTGAGAGTGTGGCATGGAGAATGTTGCTCCTGCTGCATTATTGTCTTTCTTTATTCTATTTAATTATCTGCACCCAGTTAGGCAGGGGATATATTTTTATAATGTAATTTAAGGCTTTCATGTGAGGAAAGCATACTAATTAGAGTGTTAATTTTAACTAGAGAAATTTGATTCTGAAACCAGAACTGTATGTTTCATTGTGTGTTAAGTTTTCGTGAATGTCAAGATTTGTTTTTGTATTGTGAAATAAAAATAAGAAAATTTCAAGGATTTCTTTCTTCAAATTCTCTACAGCATCCTTACATTTAAAATATAAAACTATCAACCATTTCATTTAAAATGCATAACTTTAATTTAAAACACATAAATTTAAATACATATATCAGATACATTTAAAATACACATCTTTCATTCACCTCATTTAAAATAAAATAAATAAATAAAGGTATTTTTCCAGTATAGGTCCCTATTTTTATATAGAAACAGAAGTAATTTGGGCACAGATGTCATATACGTCCCATATTGGCATGACTTTTTTCTAACACCAATGTCACATATGCACCGGGTACTTAACTGGCACCAAAGTGCCTTATTTTGCTTGATATGGTAACCCGGATATAGATGATATGGTAACGAGGTTTTCACCAAATTGGCGTTGGAAAAAAATCGTGCCAATATGGGACGTATATTTGGAAAAAAATCATGCCAATATGGGACGTATATGACATCTGTGCCATAATTTGTATATAAACAAATATTGCATATATATGTATAAAATGTTTATATGCAAATAAATACATATAAACAAAAAAAAAAGTTCACCAGGTTTGTTTTCATAACTATATATTTTGTCAACGTATTTCACTTTCTGAAGCCCTAATTGCGCCAAGCTTTAAAAAAAATGCCAAGGCCCCTGTAGTGGAAAAGTACCCAAATAATTAATCATAATAATAATAACATAAACTAAAATATTTCATTTCAACATCAAAGTATTGTTTCTAATTTACATTTAAACAAATAGATATTCTAAGATAACTTCAATTTAAATTGGGTTGACAGCTTACTGTCTCACTTTATAAAGTAAACAAACACAGGAGATTCATTCATCATGAACGGTAGAAAATATTAAACCATGAAGGTAATTATTTGCAAAGCAGGTTCTCCAACAATGAATGGACAACATTCTTATTACATCATAGTATGTAAATTGGCGACGCTAACATTTGTTTACGGTTCACATTCAAGAGTTTTATTTTGCTATTTCCCTTAGTTATGTTACTTTATTGTCATATTTATGAACTCAGAAATCAAATTTATAAAAACAAAAGTATATATATTCATTATTTAGTTATAAAGTAGGGAAAAAATTTTAAGAATGCATGATTTGCAAAATTTAAACACATTTATTACTAAAAAATAACAGCATGTTTAAGTAAAATAAGTTTAATTTAGATAATTAAAGAACAAATCTAAGTTTAAACACTTGAAATTTCACTCATTTTTATAGCTACGAAATTTAAGTGGTATCTGTCAAAAAGACTAAATACAGTAGAAGATCTTTATAATGCAAACCTAAAAACGCAAGGTTGCACGTTATATAGAATTTTGCGTTATATGGATCACATCATTAAATTCACCTTGTAAACATGGCCAAATATGTCTGAAACATATCAAAATACATTAGAATATCTTTATACTGCATTCCTTGTTACCAAGAGTTATGCAAATTATAATTTTTTGCATAATATAGGTCAGGCATTGTTAAATTTACTTTATAAACATGATCCAAATATAACTGACACAACCATCCCTTATATTAGACATTTTCAAAAATGTTTATTGTAATAATAGCATTTTATTCAGTAAAAAGGTCTTAAATTAGAAGATAAAGTTGAACTAATGTATCAAATTTAGTCCTCTAGAGAGTAGCAATATTTTACAATGTGAAAATGCAGGTGCTTTTTAACTGCAAAAATCATTGTTTACATCTGAGAAGTAGTGTGTTATATGGAGAATTGCGTTATATAGAATTGCGTTATAAAGATCTTCTACTGTATGCATTTAAAAAAAAAAATGTGAAATATTATCAACATCACAAAGAATTCTTGATTTCTCTATCAGAATCTTTGGATTTGGGAAGGATTGAGCAAGTAAATTAGTTTAAGAATGAAAGTAACATGATGCAATGCTTAGCATACATTTAAGGAAAGCCAAACTGGTTGCCAGAGGCGACTAGTCTTTAATAGTAATGCATTAACAGAACCAATATTTTAATATAACAGCATAAAAATAAGTTTGGAATGTTGGAGAGAGAAAATATTACGAATAGATATACAGATGCAAACATCTCACAGATGTACATTTCCAGTTAAGGGTTAACCCTTAACCGGACAAGATATTTACAAAAAAAAATATAATAGAAATGAATAAGTTGATTAAAATCAATGATAAAAAAAATAAAAGTTTAAGGTTATTCATTTTAATTATGATTTAAATAATCTTTTTAAGTGGACACAGGAGTTTGTAAACTCTCTTTTTCATTGAGCACAGGAGTTTGTAAATTAACAAGTAATACACAAACTTGAAAAACTTTTGTGAGGAACGGAAGAAAGTTATGAGAAACTTCATGTAAAATCTGAAACATTTTCACACACTGTATAGCCCTTTTGACATGAATTCGGGCACATGCAATTTCTGTGGTAAATTTTACCTCTTGCTCAGTGAATTAGGGATTCAGCAAAAAAGGTGGCATATTAAGCATAAATCCCTTTGGCAATATGTCTCTGATTAAAAAGCCTTTGTCTGCAATGATTAAATCTCCAGGCTCCAACAATTCACAAATACCTGATTTTTCAACAATCAGTTTGTCTGAATACGAACCTGGAAATAAATCACTGCAGAAGCAAATTCTTTCTTCAGGAGACACAGCTATTAATGCTTTAGCAGTTTGCCCCTTCTTATAGCTGCTATATGTTTCCTTTTGTGCCTCCATATCACTCCTTGGGGTTTCAATATTAACTTCTGTACAATCAAATAAAAATCTGCAGTTGGGACAGTCTGCAGAAATTGGTGATGTTTCTTTGATTTTGTGCATAGAGGGTATATTCTTACTCTCACCATACAAAAATTTATACATGGATTCATGTAGCACATGAATCAATGTATAAAATACATTGCAAATTATTGTAATGCAAACAGAATATTTAACTGCCAAATCTTGAAAATTATAATTTAAGTGCAGTTTTTGTAATGTTATGAAAAGTTGATCTTCGATGGGTAGATGAACAGTCGAGCCATAATAATAACACTGATAAACAAATTTTAACAAATTTTCTGTTTCTCTATATACAATGGGTGTTTCTTATAGATTTCAAGCTATTGAAAAAGAATATGTTAGTAAAAATTTTCTGTCACCCTCCAATTTTGAGAAATTTCATTTATACGTTTCGGAGTATGTAGGCATCGTATAGGCATTATATTACATTATTCTTTTACATGCGTTTGATTCACACAAACATTCTTTTTTCTTTTACAACAATAGAAGATACAGCAAGAGGGTAGAAACAGATGTCCTCCTAATAAATTATATGTTAGCGACCTTGAACAGACAGCGCTAGCCGCCCCCACATTGTTTGGCTTTAACGCAAATCCGTGACAGTTGAAACTTATCTTTTGGGGGCGAGTGTACTGCTATTTCTTTTTTCTGTAAGACTTTACTTAAATTTTGATTATAATTATCCTATTTTCTTCTAAAATATGTGAAAAATGTCTAGAGGATGCGTTAATGAACCCAATTCGTTTTGCTATGTGTGCAGGGAGCTAACTTTGAAAAAGCAATTGATGTGCTTTCACGCTGCTAATAAGACTGCCTATCACATGTACTTTGGATGTAAAGTAGATGAACAAGATAAGAAATGAACACCTCATTCTTGTTGTACACAATGTGTTACAAACCTCCGGGCATGGATGAAAGGCACAAGAAAGAGTATGCCCTTTGTTATACCCATGATATGGCACGAGCTGAAGGATCATATAACTGACTGTTACTTTTGTATTACAAAAATTAAAGGATTCTCTGCAAGAAATGAACATAAAATTAAGTACCCAAACTTAGATTCAGCAATGCGACCAGTATTACATAATGATGATTTACCAATACTGAAACCTCCAGAGAATTTTACATATGATGATGCAGCAGTAGAAATGGAAATTGATGAATCTGAAACTTCCTCTACATCTGATATAAACTATTCTCCTGTCATAAAGGAAGAACCACACCTAATTACTCAAGAAGAATTAAATGATCTTGTGAGAGACTTAAATTTATCAAAGAAAAACTCAGAATTACTTGGATCAGGATTCCAAGGTTGGAATCTCCTGAAAAACAATACAAAGATATCTATTTATCGAGATCGACATAAGAAATATTCGACATTTTTTTCAAGAAAAGGTGATTTATGCTATTGTAATGATATAAGTGGTTTAATGTCTGCTTTAAATTGTCAATATAACTTGAAACAATGCCGATTGTTCATCGATGGTTTGAAAACCAGCTTGAAGGCTGTGCTTCTTCATAATGGAAATGCCCTGCCATCTGTTCCAATAGCATATTCTTGCATAATGAAAGAGTCTTATGAAAATATGAAGATACTGCTTCGTGAAATTGATTACTCGCATCATGATTTGAAAATATGTGCAGATTTTAAAGTAATTGCCATTCTTATTGGTATGCAACAAGGTTACACAAAATATTGCTGTTTCCTATGCGAGTGGGATAGCAGAGCAAAGCATGAACATTATATCAAAAAGAAGTGGCCAGAGCGCAAACAATATATTGCAGGTGAAAAAAATATCCAAAATGTTCCTCTAATCGATAAAAAGAAAGTTATTCTTCTACCTTTACACATAAAGTTGGGATTGATGAAGAATTTCGTTAAAGCTATGAATAAAGAAGGTCGTGGATTTCAATATCTGCAAGAGCAATTTCCATCGCTAAGCTATTCAAAAATTAAGGAGGGTATTTTTGTTGGCCCACAAATTAGACACCTTATGAAGGACAAAAATTTTGATGATACATTAAGTGATTTAGAAAAAGCAGCATGGATCGATTTTAAAAATGTTGTGACACATTTCTTAGGAAATCATCGAAGTCCTAACTATGGAACATTAATTAAAGACATGTTAAAAAGTTACAAAAATTTAGGATGTTCAATGTCGTTGAAAATTCACTTTTTAGCATATCATCTAAAATTTCCCCCTGAAAATATGGGAGTTGTGAGCGACGAGCATGGAGAGCACTTCCACCAGGATATTTCTGCAATGGAAACCCGATATCAAGGCAGGTGGACCCCTAATATGCTCGGAGATTACTGTTGGAACCTTATTAGGGAAGCTAGTGATTGTGCCTATAAGAGAGCATCCACAGATAAGACATTTACTGCTACATAAAGTATGAAATTTCTTATTAACATCATTTCTTTTTACAAAGATTCTTCTACATTTTTCTGAAACTTTATAAACAATGCATATTTTCAGTGTTTCAAATATTAATTTTAAGCTTTATAAGTGTTTATCAGGGGTGATTTTCTTCCGAATTTTCCGAAAACTGAAGGCAGTCATTTCCGAAAATTAAAAAAAATCGGTAATAAATCCGAAAATTCGGACATAAACTATATCGCAAATTTCGACAAATGTTCGCCGAAAAAAAAACCAATTTCGTGAAAAGATCACGGGAAAAACGTGAATTTCATCGAAGAATTGCGAAAAAACGCCAATTCCGTCAAAGGATCGCAGAAAAACGGCAAATTTCCCCAAAAGATCGTGAAAAAACGGGCAAATTTTGTCAAAAGATCGTGAAAAAATGGGCAAATTTCATCAAAAGTTCATGAAAAATTGGACAAATTTTCCTAAAAGATAGCGAAAAAACAGCAAATTTTGTCAAAAGATCTCAAAAAACCAGCAAATTTTGCGCCCCCCCCCCCTCCGATGTATTTCCGAAAATGCGATGTGAATTTCCGAAATTTTTTTTCACTCAGAATCATCCCGGTGTTTATTTAAAAGTTTGTCATTACTAAAATACCAAATGATAAATTTCATAAGGTATATGTGTTGAATAAATACTACAAAATTCAGATTTTCAAGATTTTGAATTTTTTAAAAATCTGTGGGTGATGGAAACATTTAAGGCATATTCTTTCACAGCACCAACTAAAATATAAAAGTCACCACATACTAAGTTAGAAACAGAAACCTTTTTTATCAGTGTAATTAAATGGGAATCGCTTATATAATTAAGCACAGCAAAAAATTCTCTTATTTGGCAGTCCAGTGTACATTAGTACAAGATTTGGGTCTTCTTGAATGTGGCTAAAAGGAAAATACAAACAATTTTTTTCCAATTTTTTTTTAGCTCGGCATTCTCTCATCTAAGCATTTGAACCTCACACTCAAGGATCACAACATCTCCTGCTGTACTTTGTATCCCTAAAGGACCTGGATTACTTTCAGAAACAGTTTTCACTAAAAAAGAATAAAATAAATAACTGAGTTATAAATTCATTTCAATGAACTTTTCGCAACATAATATAGAAATATCAAACATTTTTACATGCAGATTTTTGGCTTGTAATAAACTAAAAACTCCTGAAAAGAGTAAATGTGGTTTTGTTTTTACATTTTTTAATAAAGTATAAAATGAAAGAGAAAAAATTGCACACATTTTTCTTTTACCGTATTTTTCGGCCTATAATCCGCGGATTATCTGTTAAAAAACCTCAAAAATTTTAAGTGCGGATTATCTACCGGTGCGGATTATCTGCTGACAATTTTTTAAGCAGAAGTTCATGCCAGATATCCTGTTTCTACCGGCAGTCAAAATAAAAATGTATACAGCTATCATGCGATTGTTTACTATCGACTGTTCGTGGAGTTGCTCGTGATTCGTTCACATATGACGTGTATGTGCTAGTGGGAGTGGCTTCCGATATTTATGTTATAATTTTTAGCTTTTTGGCAACATGTTTTTATGAAGAACAAAGCGTTTCTTAACTCATCTCTTTCAAAATTGCAATGAATACAATAAATAATGTCTAACAGAAAACGTGTTATTTAACACTACAGAATTTAAACTGAACATTATCATAAAAGCGGAAAATGATTTAAAAACAGCAATTATTATAGAATTGTCTGTATTCAGAAGACAGTCTACGTTTTAGATATAAGATTCAATGAAAAAAAAAGTATTTATATTTTTAACTTGTAATTATTTTATAATTATTTTTTTTCAATTATTTTATTACAATTATCATTTAAATAGAGCAACTAAATAAATAGGGAGGTGGTTTATTAGTAGTACTTTGAAATGTTGAAAACAATGAGTAATCCTCGTATAGTCCGGTGTATTATCCGCGGATTATCTGATGAAATTTTTTTATAAGCACTAAAAATTGCGGATGCGGATTATACGCCGCCGCGGATTATAGGCCGAAAAATACGGTACTTTAGATTAATGATTATTTAAATAAATTAACGATTTTCCGTAGTTTTGCATATCAAATAAATATACATATCTACCTTTAAAAGTAAGTATTTGATTTCTAAAAATATTAATAACAACCTTTTTATTTTTTTTCCAAAAATAAAATAATAATAATAATCTGAAACACTTCTCTCTCTTTGTCAGAAATTTTTCCATAACAATTCTTTGGAACATTTCTGGTTCTGCGAGAAAGAGATATCTATTTCTTTTTGAGTTGAGAGAAAAAACAAACACTTCTCTCTTTGTCAGAGCCTTTCTCACAACTATTCTTTGGAACATTTCCGGTTCTGCGATAAAGAGATATCTATTCCTGTCTGAGCTCTAAAGATGGAATGTGATTGTTATCACGAGCGTGGGCTACAGTGGTCTTTCATTTAAAAAAATTAAATTAAAATAGACAGAAGTATGCACAGCACATTCTAAGGTAATGGAGCTCCGAACTCCAAGTTTATTTGGATTCATTTTCATTTAAAAATTTATAATTATAGAAATTCAAGGGTGTACACCGCCAAAGGCAGTAGGATCCCCAACACTTCCTACATATACTGTAAGTTATAGAACCCACATACTGTTTAAATATTTAAGCCCGGGCTACACTGGTTTTTCATTTAAAAATATAAAATTTAAATAGCCAGGAGCATGCATAGCACATCTTGTGTATATTTCCAAAGACGGTGGGGGCCCCAACAGTAAGATCATTTGGAAGGATTTTTGTTACTATCATGGCCCCAGGGAAACATTGGGTAGTACATGAAATATAATTTTCAGTAACAAGGAAATGGGCCCCAAAGTTTCCAGTAGCTCCATGCCCCACAAATGCTTAAACCATTCGGAACTCAAATTATACGAATATTAATAGCAAAATGGTGAGGTTTTAATATGTATAAGAAATTAAAAATTCACACAAAATGAAACTGACACATTTTTATACATTAAACTTACTTTTCTTAACTCTTTTCTCAGGGCTTAGAAAATTAAATTCTTTGTCTTGTCGGTATGAAAAAATAGTTGGTTTATTATTTTTGTCACCATCTTTGAAATGACAGCTACACAATCTAGAATCATTAGTGGGCTCCTTATCTGCTCTCCAAAAAAAGTTGACACAAAATTGAATTATATATGCAATTCAATTCATAAATTATTAATAAAATATAATCAGAATGAGGTAATTGTGCAATGTTTATTTTGTTACATACACGATAAACCTTTTCTTATTTCCATATTTTAATGAAGCATTTAGATCAAAAAGCTTAGTTAAAAATTGCATCGTAACTTAACTTGGTTTGATTTTTCACGTAAAAGTTAATAGTGTGTGTACTCTGCAATCTTCTTACAGATTATCTTCTGGCCCAGCAGCAAAAAATTCTCCAAGTGTCTGCGACAGATACTTCAAGGGCAGAAAATAATCTGCAGGTAAAATATTTTACAACTGAAGCGTTAATTAATCAAACAATCAGTTACCTGTAACATTTCTTAACATAATGCAAATGGATCTTACAGCAGTAGGCCAAAGACACCTAAGATTCTGCAGTTATATGTATTAATTTCAAATTATACATTTTTCTGTGAGAGGTCTATCTCAACAACGTTTGTAGGTTAAGGTGCAGAAATGTTAATTGTGCCTATAACAACATTAACAAAAAATAAAATTAAATTAAATTAACATGGAAATCAGAGATATTGCTAGTTTTTTTAAGGATGCAAAATACGCTTCTTAACCAGAAAAAAATATTGAAAAACAACTTAAATGATGAATAAAAGTGTCTCGCATATGATAAGATACAGAAAAAGAGATAGAAGAGAATATTTATTAAATTAGTAAAATAGTGGGTTCAACTTGAATTCATTTTTTAATTAAAAATGTACATTTTAATATAGAATTTCTACAAATTAGAAAAACAAATTAACTTCTCAGAATTACGTTTATAAAAGCTAATAAGTTGTAATAATAAAAATATTTTGTATAACTTCTAGAAAACATTAAAAAATACTTACAACATATGCAACTATCATTCTTTTAAAGCATATTAGTAAAGTACAAAGTCAAAAATCCAGAATTTCCTGAAACTCGTCGATTGAACATTTCCGAATTTTGGCTCATTTGCATTATTTAAAAAGAAAGAAAATTTTATCCACAACAGAAAAGCGTTTTAATACTAAAAAGAAAAGATAATGCTAAAGCAGATATATTTTAATATGTTTTTAAAAAGGTAAGAAAAAGAAATAAAAACTTTATGACAATTACAACAATTTTTTTTTATTTAATTTTTTATGTGGTTTTTAACTTTTTATGATTTTTGTGGCGATTCTTCCACATTACTTACAGGAATATGATTCTGTAATAAGTGATTTTTTAGGGATTTTCAATGTGACATTTTGCACACTGACGGTTTAACTATAACTCAGACTTAAACAATATAGGAAATAAATTTTGTTTAACTTTCGCATCCTCAAATTTTAAATCCTTCTAACTCTATGAAGAAAAAGTGTATAAACTATATGCTTTACCCAATGAAGTAAAATAAAATGTCAAATGTGGATGTTAGCACCTGAAAAATGAAAATTTGTACAAGTTTTAATAAAACGATTACTCCTATTTTACTCTTACGGAAATAGGGATTCTTGAGATGTATGACCCCTCATAACAATGAGAGTGGGCTGGGCAGAATCCTTAGTAATGAGCCAATTTATATGTCTATTAACCTTGTGTATATCCCCCCCGGCCACACCCTGAATCCAGCACTGCATAGATGGAAATCATTCTGCACTGTTTTATTATTTTTTCTAAGCAAATTGAAAAAACAAAACAAAAAACCCCTAAAATTTCGAAAGTCAAGAAGGAAAAATTAAGCCCTTTAAACCTCATATAAAACCAACAGCCACCGCGACACTGTGCCAACATCAAAAAGAAAAAAGCTGAACTTTCATTCACATGTTTCTTCAAAGGGGCAAGGGAGGGTTAAAAATGTCTATTTTTCTGTTACTTCTTAAGTATTAAAAAGAGCTATTTCCTATTATTACCAAATTTAAGCATCATAATTACACTGTATAAACAATAACTACAAATCGAAAATATGAATGATTGAATTTTCAAATTATGTTTTTGGTTTTTAATGCATTTTCACAGGTTTTGAAAATATTAATGATTTTAAAGAAAGCATTCTTTTAAATGGAATTTTAGTTCTAAAATGTCTAATAGCAGGAAACATTGAAAATTATGCCAAGAAAATCTTCAAAGGGAGCCATGGTGCTTACACTCGGTTATAGAGATACTTTGCTCAACATATTCACAATCTTGTGTAAAAATGCTTTATACAGTAGACTCCCTCAAATCCGCACAGCTTGGGACCAGAGGTTGTGCGGATTTTAGAATTTTGTGGATTTCTGGTCATTGATTTGTTTACATTTTTCAAACATTAATTTGATTGGTAGTTAAGCAAGGGAAATTATAATGAATTCTTACAATAAAGTGAAACATTAAAATAAGTCAAATATTAAAATAATTTATTAGTTTAAACGTAAGTAATTATTAAAATAATTAGAAAAATATTAAATTACTACCGACGAAATCGACTCAATTCGATTTCGAAAGTCCTATGCTGCCATCTATCGGTAAAGCGATCGTAAGATCGATATGTCATCATATAGATATGCTAATTTATATCAAAATCAAAAGTAATTTAAATTTATTTAGTAATAAATCAACTGTAATAACCAAAAGAGAATGATTAACAAAAAATTTAGTAAAAAAAAAACACTGCTGTAGTCGCTGATTTCGACGCCATCTTGAATTTTGTTCCTGCAACTTAACTGTAAATTTCATTGTTTACATCTGAAAAAATACGCGGATTTTAGGCGTTCGCGGATTTTAGGGTCGCGGATTTAAGGGAGTCTACTGTATATATATTTTTTCCCTTTAGGATTAAAAAAAGAATTTTAAAAGACAAACTCGATGAAAAATAGAAAAGATAAATAAAGAAGAGGTTCTATTAATTTTAAATTTTTACTGTATGTTTTTTACACTTATGACATTATTATGCAACATTCAACAGACAACATACATTTTTATCAAATCAATCCTTTTAATGTAAACATCTATAACTAAATAACAATTAAACTATTTAAAAAACTGAAAATATAGCTAATTATGCAGAAAAAAAGTTTAATTATTAAAAAGGAGTAAACATTTTTATACATTAATTTTTTTACATAAATCGAAACATGTGGGCATATGGATACTGCAAATAAAAAGAAGAGGATTAGACAAAATGTAACATACAAATAAGCCTTTGCTTGTGAAAGTGGAATGTTAAAATGAAATATACATCAAACTAAGATAACAGTTAAAAAATAGAAAGAAAAGAAAAATTCAGTATTGTGATTACAGGAAATATGGGCAATTTAATTATATAATTACCCGGACATATCTGTCCACAATGCTCTTAGTTTTTTGTCCTGTGGAAATCTGTAAAAGGAACATTCATTCCTTACAGTTTGGTGGCTGCAAAACATATAACCATCTTTTTTGGAAAAACAACGGCAAAACTATTCTATAATCTGTTAAACAAATAAATGAAATATAATTAAAAACTTTATTTTCAGATTTATATGAAATACATATATTTATATGTACCAGAAATGAAAAACAACATTAAAATAACAGTTAATGCTCTTTGTTGGAAGAGAAATAATCGTTGTTAATTGATTCAGCCAATGTAAACTGTAAAGGAATTGAACTTCAATGTAGTGTTCCCATTTGATGGTTTTCAAAGGGCATTGCACCCTGCCCTTTTCATTTAAACTGTTGATGCTCCCTGCCGTGTTTCCAAGTAGCTACTTGGTGACCTCTTTTTTTTTCAAAATATTTAGCTTTTCCTCTCCTCTGCCCCCTCCCTTCCCAGACTTTTCAAAACAGAAGTACTGTTGTTCTGATAGATACAGGTGTTGTAAGTTCTAAATCAATGTAAAAAAACATGCAGCAGCTGCATATTGTATTGTGTTTTCAAATCATAATGCATTTCTCATTACAAAATCATCCCAGAACGGCACGTTACCATAAACAGAATATTCAAAGAATGAAGTTATTTTAATCAGATTATTTTATGATATTCTTAAAAAATACAGCACAATTTCAGTTTACCTTAATAATATATGCCAATGAATTGAGTGTGCTTCCTCCCCTCTTCAAAATACCTTCAAGAAATTTAGGACTTAATACTAAATAAAGGTTTAGAGTTGAAATTCTCACTCCTCAGAACTGGAAAATAATAATCCAATGATAGTGTCCTTTCATTCAACAAAATGTACCTTTACTCGATATAAGCACCTTTTAACAGACAAAAATGCCATTTTCAGCAAATCCACCCTGTCCTTTTTAAAAGAAATGTGAACACTACTTCAATGTGTAATAAAAGTACAGGATACCTGAACAGTAGCTATGGCAATTAAAAGACAATTCAATTCACAGAAAAGGGTTTATTTAGCAAAATCAGGTATATTTTTCTCAGACATTTGCTATTTCACAAGTGAGTTTTTGATAATCATGATTTAGATTAGGGATGCACCAAATATTTGGTATCTATTCGGTATTTGGCCATGTTACTGAATATCAAACTACAGGGCTCGCCGGAATAGACTTTGCTAAGGAGTATGCTAAAATAAAAGACAGTTCACCGGTCGCGATTATCTCTCTGTTTCTAACTGAGGACAAAATGAAGGCATATGAGGCACGCGTGTTGGGAGGCTGACGATCCCTTAAAGTGTAAACAGGAACTAGATGCTGAATATGTAAAAATTGTATAAGACCACAAAAATGAACACAAATTACATAACCTAACTCTCGAAGCCTTTAAAGCTGGCATATCTTCTTTAATATATTTTATACAACAGTTCTCTGTGCATGTAGGTTTAGAAGAAGTAACTTGTAAAGTTAACAATACTACAAACTCTATGTGGCTTAGGCTGCCTGTGAGGCTTTTATGCATTTCAGACACCAGAAACAGAATTTTCTGCATCAATCTGCAGCAAACTAAAATTTATCTGCGACCTGACAATGTTAGATTAAACTTGCTATCATAAGAAATAACAGAAACCCATAAAATAAGCAAAATTTGCATTTATAAAGAAAATAAAATGAAATGATACAACAAATATCATAAATCTAGAGACTTAAAATAAATTTCAGCTATTTTTTAAGCTCAGCATTTCTTTTTAAGCTGCTGGATTAATCTGTAAGATTTAAAATAATCTGCAGCACCCGCTGCCGTGCTGCACTGTTTCTGCTACTGGGTTTCAGACCTTGTTCCTCCTAGTACTTATGTTGAGCTAAAAACTGATGCTCGATCAAATTCCAGACGTAGAAACAGAAAACTTAAAAGCAGCGCTAACCGAGGCAGAGACACTATGCCATTTGAAATATTCGAAGATGATATTGATGAAGATGCTATGTAAATTTTAAATTTTATTTTTTTCTTTTTTTGCTTAAGTATTTAAATAAATATTTTTGGTGTGCTTAAACTTACATGTTTTCTATCTTATTATTGTGACTTACCGGATTGGTTTATTTTTTTCTATCATTGTAAATATAGCAAGACCAGGGGGAACTTCCCGAGTGAGTGACCGGACATGTTGTCAGGTGCTACCCGCTCTAGAAATTCTCCAGGCTTTTGCCTTTTATTTACAATTTTTACAATATTTACATGGGTACAACATCTTTGAATTTCCAGTTAGAAAAGTCTTCTATTGCACAATCCTGGCATTTAGTGCAAGCCCTGCGACTTCAGCCTGTTTCCTGAACTGGCACGTCGCTTGAAGGGTCGTCGATTTCAATCTTTAGATGAAGTTGAAAGTGCATCGCAGGCTGAATTAATGGACATGGCTAAAAATGGATTCCAAAAGTGCTTCGATGACCTTTACAGCTGATGGCTAAAGTGTGTTGTTGCACAAGGATCCTATTTTGAAGGCGGATGTTTTTCAGCAATGTAATTGGTAATATTTTTACAGTTATACAAGGTGTCCGGTCTCAACAGTGTCCAATGGCTAATTCCTAAACCGTTAGTCATAGACATATAGTTCCAATTACAAAAATGTTTAAAATCAGGTAAAGAAATATTTTAAAAGCGATTTGGGTCAATAAAAACATTTCTTAAAAAATTACAAAATTTAAATTTTCATACGGTCCCAGGGTCCTATAAGTTATATTTAGTGAAATTTTCCTTTTACACTGACAAGTAATACAAAAAGTCCCATTATTCTACGATTAAAATTGACTGAGTAATAGCTGTTTAAAGTTGGAGCATATTTTTTGCTGCAAATTGGGGGTCATTCACAAATTTAGTCGAAATATAATTTCGTCAGATATAATAAATGTTTGAGAGTAAAATGGACATTGCAATATAAATTTGAAATCTTTAATCATTCTGGCATATTAATGGAAAATATACAATTTGTAATAAACATTTAAGAAGAAAGAAAAAACAGAATTTTTGTTATATAAAATTATTCTAAATTAACAGCCTCAATTCTTTACAAAATGATACGTATTTTAAAATATTATTAGATTGCACAAGCCTACAATAGTTGGGTTATGTCATATTTTTTAGCTTTTGATAATTGATTCTTATATATTCTGTACCGCTGAATCCGAAATTGACCTTCATTTTTAACTATCATATCAGGATTTTTCGCAAATTGCAAATTTCAAAGTTAAGAAGTTCAATGTTAAAATTGAATTTCCTCCCCTATCTCACTGGACCACTCAGCTGTTTAGCTATAAGAATCCCAGGATAAGCAAAAATATCAAATAAATTTTTTAATAAAATAAAATAAAATAAAATAAAAAATGTTTTACGTATGTTTTATAATATGAGATTTTCGCTATGTTTTAACTTGCGATTTGCAAAAGAATTCTAATGTGATGGTTAAAAATGAAGGTCATTTTCAGATTCAGTGATAAAAAGTGCATAAAAATCAATTATCAAAAGTTAAAAAACACAACCATCTCCTCTACTTTATAGTATTCGATTTTTGTTATTCTTTAAATTTGAAAATTTATGATTTGCGTAATATCCTGACATGATGGTTAAAAATTAAGGTAATTTTCGGATTCAGTGCTAAAAAATACATAAAAGTTAAAAACCCAACAATCGCAGTCTTATATTATCTAATCTAAAACTTTTTCTTAAACCCCTTGGCAGAAATCTATCCGAAATTTTTTGTGTTATCCTGTGAAATAAGTATAAATGGTAACCACCGAAAATCTTAATAATATTAGATTTTTATCGGATTTGCACCAGTATGTAAAATGCAATCTCGATCGGATATTTAAAAGTGGGTTAAAGTTCGAGTACAAATTTTGAACTGGAAAAACATACATATGATTGTTGAAGTAACATAAAAACTTATAAAAAACATAATTTTTGTTAAAATAAATCATAAGAGAAAGTCTCAAATCCTGACAAAATAAAACATATGTTATTTTAGCCAATTTGAGACTTAATCATTATACTTGTAGGATTTTTTTTCAAGGCGCAGATACACATGAAGAAAGACCTTCGAATACTTTAAACACTTGGTATATGATCCCTCAATGCTAAGCCGAACTCATTTGTTTTCAGAGTTGAAAAGTGGCATAAGTCATGCATTTTTAAAGTTTCATAACTCGCTCAATTTTAGCATTATATGAATAGGACTTTTTTTGGTCTTACTTGTCAGTGTAATAGGAAAAAATTACTAAATATAACTTATAGAACCGGGGGACCGTATAAAAATTTAAATTTCGTAATTTTTTAAGAAATGTTTTTATTGACCCAAATCGCTCTTAAAATGTTTCTTTACCTGATTTAAAACAATTTTGTAATTGGAACTATATGTCTATGACTAACGATTTAGGAATTAGCCATTGGACACCGTTGAGACCGAAGACCCTGTAGAGTCAGTCCGGGAACTTTTGAATCCTACTACGTATGTGGCTATGACAGTGTTTTGATCTCAAATTTAATTATTAGACTACTCAGAAAGAATCAGGTCCAAAATAAAATCAGATATTAATCAAAGTTTAAAAGAAGGCAATTTATAGAAATACCTTGGAAACGAAAATTCTCTTTTTTCCTATACATAAAAATCAAAATGTCCAATATATAACTAAATAGGCTTCCATTTCAAATCTTAGTTGCTGGAATCAAGTTATATCATGCATGTTATAATGTTTAAAGCAGTATGCATATGAAACTGGCATTGTACGGCACATTTTTCTGAAATAAGTCAATTGGGAATATCATTCTGGATAACTGGTTTCCAGATAAATGGTTCTATACTGTACTTCAATAATAAGACATATATGCATTTAAATAACTCAGAGTTGCAATATTTAAATTTATTTTTCCAAGTTGTGTGTGTGTTTTTTTTTAAAGTCCATCAATGTAATTCAGAGCTAAAAAATACTCTCTTCCTTGAAACATTTCTGTGTCATGTGAAAAACCCATTTATTTTTTTCTTTTTATCAACTGTTTTCACTTTTTAAAACTTTGTTTCTTTCATATATGCTATAACAATAATTAAGAGATAAACAGTTCTTACCTTACTTATATACAGTAGAACCTCGATTAACCAAAGCCAGTTTCGTCTGCACTTTTTTTTTTCACTTTCTACTATCATCCAAAATTTTCTCTTAACAAACATGCATTTTTAAGGGGGGGGTTTCCCCCACATTCCTTTTGTATGCAAGCCGTTCTTTCCAAACTACGAGTGTAGATAAATATTTTGGAATTCTTTTTTTAGAATTCCATCTCACAAATTCTCGATATGAGTGTACTCTTCCCCACTTTCAAGCATCCCTGTTCTAAGCAAAAACACACCCCATTTCAAAATTTGGAAGGTCATACTGCCGAGTCCCAGAACAATCGAATGTTATTGCACCCTCTGATTGTAAGCAAGTGCAAAGAACCTAACCTCTTTTGTCATCTCAAGAACTGAGAAATTTTTATTGCAGCAGAATTGAAAAGGGGGAGGAGTCACTTTGTGTCACTTATCCTTTGTGGACAATTCCATTCCAGAAAAGGGAAAACCTGTTTGCTATTCTCTTTCTACCCCTACTAGGACGATCTTTTAGGTATGGTCACTTTTGGCAGCTGGCCAGAATCCGTTTGTTCTCTTTTTCTTCTTTCCGATCAGAATTTTCTTGAGTGCTATCATATAGAGCTTACGCATTGTCTTTCTTATTTTTTTATACTCAAGTTTTTCTTTTTTATCATGGCTTCCATTATAAGAAAATGAATCGTATTATCCATACAGGAAAAATATGATATTGTTGCGTGACTAGAATCGGGAGAAGCTGTGACAAAACTTGCAAAGGAGTTTCACGTTGGCGTGTCAACTGTCATTGAGATGAAAAGGAACTTGGAAAAAATTAAGAAATGTTTTGCTGAATTTGATGTCGGGAATGGAACCAAATTCTGAAAAACAATGAAATTATCAGATCATACAGATTTAGCTGTGGCTTTGTACAAATGGTTTGTACAGAAAAGGAAGGAATACCCCTATCTGGGCCAATGATTCAAGAAAAAGCTTTAATTCTCAACTCGAAGCCTGGTGGTTCTGATGACTTCAAAGCCAGTAGTGGCTGGCTAGAAAAATTCAAAATTCACCATGGTATAAGACAGCTCAAAATTGAGGGTGAAAGAATGTCTGGAAATGTTGCAGCAGTTGATTCATTTGTCTCAAAAATCGAAAAATTGATGAAAGATGAGAATTTAACCCCAGATCAAATTTACAACTGCGGCGAAACCAGACTATATAGAAGGCCCTACCTGAAAAAACTTTAGCTGCGGTAAATGAAACTTATGTTCCCGGAAGGAAAAGAATGAAAGATAGGGTCACTGTATTAGCCTGTTCCAATGCATCGGGTTCCCACAAGCTTGAACTAGTTGTTGTTGGGAAAAGTAAGAATCTGAGATGTCTTAAGAATGTAAACAAATCTGCTCTTCCTGTACGCTATTTAAATCAAAGAAATGCTTGGATGGATTCCAATTTGTTTTCAAAGTGTTTTTTTTTATATATATTTTTGTGTCTTCAGCAAAATTTTGGCAAGAAAAAAAACATTTGAATGGAGTGCTTTTGTTATTCGACAACTGTCCGGCTCATCCTGAAGACAACTGTCTAAAATCTGGAAACATACGGTGTTTACTTTTGCCCCCGAATACATCTCTGCTGCAACCTTTGGATCAGGGCATGGGCGTACCCAAGAGGGGGGGAGGCTGATGGGACTACAATACCCCCCCCCACACACACACACACACGAAATTTTTGAAAGTGATATGAAAAAAGTGCTGAATTTTTTCTTTCGTTTTTGGAAAAATTTTTTACTTTTTCTATCATAAAGCATACCAGCCATTCTAATTAATCCCATATTAGTCCACATTTACACCTAAGAAAAAGAGGGCTGATGGCGTTAGAGCCCCTTCCCTCTCTCCTCCTAAAATAGATGAAAATTAAATGAAAAAGGTGATTCTCCCTTACTTTTTTAGATAAATCTGCAATTTTTTCTTCTATCATACAGCAAAATATCCATTATTGTTAACCCCATAATAGTCCACATTGACATCGCAGCATATTCAAAGATTGGGGGGGGGGGGAATGGAATTACAGCCCCCTCTTCTCAAAATATTCGAAAATGAAAAATAGTGCTGATTTTTTTCTTTCTGTTTGAGATAAATGTGCAATTTCTCAACTATCATTCAACAGACTTGCCACTCCATTCACTTTAGTTCCATATCAGGGCACAGTGACATCACATTAAACCCAAAAGGTGGAAGAGGGCTAATGGGGTTACAGCCCTCTCCCAAAATAGTCGAAAATGAAATTAAAAGAATGCTGTTTTTTTTTTGTTTTGTTTTGTTTGAGATAAATTTGTATTTTTTACTCTATCATTCAACAGACTAACTGCTCTCTTCTCTTCAATTCTGCATTAGTGCACAGTGATAGTGATTAGTGCACCACATTATATTCAAAGACGTGAAAGGGGATAATAGGGTTACAGCCCCCTCCCAAATTTGTAAACTTGATAAATTTGTAACTTTCTTTTCTGTAATATAACGAACTAGCCTTTCTGATTAGACCCATATCAGCTCTCATTTACACCACTCTATATCCAATGAGGGGGAAGGGAGTTGTTGGGGTTACAGGACTCCTTTTGAAATAGTCAAAAATGAAAAAGATGATATTCTTTCTTTCTGTTTGAAATAAATTTGTAACTTAGTTTTCTGTTTTACCATGGATTAGCCATTCTCGTAAGTCCCATATTGGCCCACATAGACATCACAGCATACCCAAGGAAGGAGAAACAGACTGGTAGGGTTACAGCCCACCACTCTTTTCTTAAATAGTCGAAAATGACGGGCAAATAAACAATTAAATTTTAAAAATAAAAAAACCCGACTGCGTAAAAAGCGAACTAATTAATTATTTCTCATCAATGTGAAACTATTTTATTTTCAATTCCTACTATTAGCTCACACTCTCGCTATATATATCTTGTTCAAATTTTCAGTCACCAATAAAATACTTATTATTCATCCAATCAAGCTGAAATAAATTTTTCTAAACTTGTAGTGGATGACACTTGATGTTAATCCAGTTTTTTCAAATATTAATTCATTAATTAAATTAAATTAATTAATTTTCAATAATCGAGAGAGCCCTCTTCTTGATCAAGGTATTTTAAGACCGAGAGAGCCCTCTTCTTGATCATGGTATTTTAAGCACCACTCAGGAGGAAAGAAGAATGGGAGAAAAAAAATCTCTTATTGACCTAAGTAGGAATTGACTTAAAATATTTCTTTTTATATTACTTACCTATTTTTTTTTATTTACTAGTATTGATGACTTTTAAGTTGTGTTTAATTGTTAGTTCCTATCTATAAACACTGTTTTGATGAAGTCTATAGATGTCTATGCTGGTTACAGTTGCAGTAAAGCTAGAGATCCTACCTACACAACTTCCAGGTTGTATAATATTTTAACGAAACTTCTGACAGTAAAACAGTCAATGAAACATCGTATTCATTTTGAAAGACCTATCCAATGATATGCCCCTCAATTGGGTGCGTTAATTTTTTTTTATCTCTACCGCCATTTTGTATTTTACGGTCACCATTTTGAATTTATAAAAACAAAACCTAGCCTATAACCATCGGGCCGTTAAGACGAATCGATAGAGACCTCATTCATTAATAAAATACATCCAGCCGTTGGGATGTTTCGAGGATATAAAGAAATCCACATATACAGATATGCGTGAAACACATAACCCTTCTTTTCAGTCAGGTAAAAAAGAACTGATATATTTTTTTCCCTTTCTGTTTAAGAGAAATCCTTAATCTTTTCCCTCCTATCATTCAACTGACTAGCCACGCTCTTCTCTTTAGTCCTATATCAGTGCTCAGTTGCCCAAGGAGCTCAGAGGAGGATGACGGGGTTACAGCTCTCCTCTCGAAACAGTCAAAATTATTGAAAAAGTACCGATTTTTTTCTTATGTTTGAGATAAATTTGTAATTTAGTTTTCAGTTATACAGAGGATTAGCCATTCTCGTTGGTCCCATATTAGCTCACATTGACACTACAGCATACTCAAAGAAGGGGAAGGAAGCTGATGGGGTTACAGTCCCCTCCCTTCCAAAATTGTTGAAAATGACATGAAAAAAAGTGCTGATTTGTTAACCTTTCTTTTTGAGAGAAATTTGTCATTTTGACCGCTATCATTCACATTATTCTCTTTAGTCCCATATTAGTGCATGGTACCGCAGTATAACCAAACAGCTGGAATGGGGCTAATGGGGTTACAGACCCCTCCCAAAATAGTCGAAAATGAAATGGAAAAATGCTGTTTCTTTTGTTTTAGAAAAATTTGTAATTTAGTTTTCTGTCATACAGCAGATTAGCTATTGTCATTAGTCTCATATTAGTCCAAATTGATTCCAAAGAAAGGGAAGGGGCTGATTGGGTTACAGCTCCCCTTCCCGAAATAATCAAAATATGAAATGAAAAAAATTCCTGATTTTTTTTCTTTCTTTTGAGATAAATTTGTAATATATTTTTCAATCATACAGCCATTCTCCATATGGGACTAATGTTCCATATATAAGTGCACAGTGATGCCCAGCATACAATACCCATAGAAAGCGATGGGGACGGGGATTATGAGGTTACAGCTCCATTCTCCCTCCTCTAAACAAAAAAATCTAAAATTTACAGAAAATTTTCCGAAAGGTTACAGCAGAAGGGGGAAATCTCTTCCCAGCACTAATTATTTTTGTTGCAAGCTGGATTAACTCTGTATTCATTTTAGGTCGATTTTAGACAGACAGTACATTCCTACAAGTTGAGTTCGGGTTAATCAGATTTTTAAAAAGCTAATTCAGTACATTATTTCTGTTTAAAATGTATACCTATAATAATAAACATAGATGTTTGTATGTACGCTGTTTTTTCCACTACCCTTTGATGAAATTCAGGTTTTTATCACGACCCTTTGGCGAAATTCACTTTTTTCTGCAGTTCTTTGACGAAATACGTGTTTTACCCGCGATCCTTTGACGAAATTCACTGGTTCTTTTGTGATGCTTGTACGAGATTCGTGTTTCATTGCGATCTTTAGACGAAATTTGCATTTTTTTGCAACCTTTTGACGGAATGCGCATTTTGCTCGTGCAAGATTCTTTGTCGAAATTCACATTTTTTCCGCGGCTCTTTGACA
Organism: Maratus speciosus; assembly: GCA_963932465.1. Lineage (NCBI taxonomy): Eukaryota > Metazoa > Arthropoda > Arachnida > Araneae > Salticidae > Maratus > Maratus speciosus. Next base: position 652,081,538 of record OZ010787.1, on the reverse strand, counting down.
AAATTCGAAGTTTTTTTTGTCAAAATTTACACTTTTTTGGCGGCTTTTTTGAAAAAAATCACATTTTTTCAAGATCCTTTGTCGAATTTAGCATTCTTTCAGTGGCCCTTTGACAAAATCCACATTTTTCCAGGGCCCTTTGACGAAATTCACGGGTTTTTTTGCGGTGCTTTGACAAAATTTGCTTTCTTTTGTACCCTTTCACAGTTTATGAGTTTTTATCGTGACCCTTAGTCGAAATTTGCATTTTTTCGATCTTTTAATGAACTTCTTAGCCTTCTGACGCAATTGAATACGCATTTTTTCCACGCTCATTTGCGGGGAAATGGGCGTTTTTTCACGTTTTTTTTTATGAAATTCGTGTTTTTTCGTGATCCTTTGTCGAGATTTGCATTTTTCCCGTTGTCCTTAGATGATATTAGTGATTTTTCCGGGGCCCTTTGATGAAATTTGTAGTTTTTTTGCGATGCTTTGACGAAATTTGCTTTCTTTCTCAGCTCTTTCATGGTCTATGGGCTTTTATCGCGATCCTTCGCCAAAGTTCACGTTTTTTCCATGGCCCATTGATGAAATTCATGTTTTTTACGATCCTTTGATGAATTTTATGGTCTTTTGACGGAATACACATTTTCCCGCGATCTTTTGCTGAAATTTGATGTTTTTCTGTGGCTTTTTTGACGAAATTCTTGTTTTATCTGCAAACTTTTCACGAAATTTGCGTTTTGTTTTGTGATCCTCTGTCAAAATTTGCATTTTTCGGCGGCTTTTTTGGTGAAATTTGTATTTTTTCACAATCCTTTGTCGACATTTGTGTTTTTTCCATGGCCCTTAGATGAAATTCACATTTTTTCACGGTCCTTAGATGAAATTTGTGTTTTTTCCACGACCTTTTGACAGAATACGTGTTTTTTCGTGGCTCTTGGATGAAATCCGTGTATTTTTCTGCGGTCATTTAATGAAATTTGTGTTTCTTCCACAATCATTTAACGAAAATTTATGTTTTCTCCGTGATCGTTTCACGAAATTTGACTTTTTTTTCGCGATCCTTTGACAAAATTTGCATTTTTTTCTGTGATCTTTTGACGAAATTTGTGTTTTTCTGCAATCTTTTGACAAAATTCGCGTTTTTTCAGTGGTCATTAGATGGGCAAAATTCGCATTTTTTTCAGCAGTCATTAGATGGACGAAATTCGTGTTTTTTCAGCGTTTATTAGACGGACGAAATTCATGTTTCCTCCATGATCATTTGACGAATTTCACATTTTCTCTGCGATCATTTGACGAAATCTGTGTTTTCGCTGCGATCATTTGACGAAATTTGATTTTTTTTTGCAACCCGTTGCCAAAATTTGCGTTTTGTGCGGGCCTTTGAAAAAAATCGCATTTTCCATCGCCCTTTGACAAAATTCGGGGGTTTTCGCAATCCTTTAACGAAATTGGAGATTTTTTTCCATGAACGATTGACAAAATTGATTTTTTTTCAGCGACCATTTGTCAAAAATCGCGATATATTTTTTAGTCTATAAATTTTCGGAAAATTCAGAACAGAATCACCACTGCCCCCCCCCCCCCTTTCCCCCTCTGACTAAAGCCTTATTGTCAAAAATGATTTCTGTTTACAATACAATTCAACGTCTTTCGTAATATTCAAAACATCATGGAAATTTAAGTCAATCCTGGGTACGTCACTGGATCAGGGCATCTTGGAGTCTTTAAAATGGCGGTACTGAAAGAAATTAATCAGAAACTTACTTTTTGAAGGAGATTCTGAATCTGGTGCAGTTTCAATAATTGAGTTTTTGGAAAACTGTCAACATCAAAAACAGCATTTATATGATCAGTGATTCATGGGAATCTATGCTGCAATCGACACTAAGACGAAGTTGGCAAAAACTTTTGCTGAATTTTTCAACTGGCACAAATGAAAATGCTACAGACATTGTGAACGATAGTGCTACTGAGTTTTCAAGCCTTTTTAGCAGAACGAAAGGTTTTGAAAATTGTGGGGACAAAGAAATCACAGATTGCTTGAATTGTGACGTGGAAGATGCAGGCTTCCAGTTGCTCAATGATGAGGAATTAATAGCAGAAGTCTGAAATTCTCCAGAAGAAGATGATGATGATGATGAGAATGATTCCAGAATAAATAAGATCAGTAACAATGATGCTTTTGAGTGTTTCTCAAAAGGCCTTGTTTGGTTGGAGCAACAGGAACAGTGTGAATCCTCTGAATTCATGCTTTTAAGAAAACTTCGTGATAGAGCTGCACAGCAAAGGATGGCCAATTTACACCAGATGAAACTTGCATTTAAACCATTGTAAGTTTTTGTTTCAGAAATAAATTTATTTTCATTTATAATTTTAATTTATTTAACAGTTAAATTAAGTCATAATAACAGTTCAATGACGATACTACATATTAAACTAGATGATTATTGATGAATTCTCGATTATCCGAAAATTTTGATTATCCGAAGTAGGGTCGGTCCCAATTACTTCAGATAATCGAGGACAAAGTTTAGCTAGGTTTCAAAAGGGCCATTCATATGAGAAAAATCTGAAGTTTTGCCATTATTTAAACTACATTTAACATAAAAATTTTGCAAAATACTGAGCTTACCCCCAAAGAATCCTGATTAAGTCTAGTGGTCATTAGATATTTAAAGCCACAGACATAAAAAAATGTTATCATTTCAAGTGTGGCTTTCAATGTTACTTTCATACCATAGCAAGTTGAATCTGACAGAAAACTATAATTTCGAGATATAGCAAATTTCTCCCATTCTATTATAAATTCTAGGAGCACTCAAATTGCCTGTAAAGTTTAAAATAGAAAAATAAAACTTAGGATACAGTATTCACATAATTAACACACCGACGGACACTTGCGTCTAAATCCGTCAAAGCAAAGTGCACTATGTGGCACAATGATTGATTTGACACCAGGATTTACATGAAAAAATATATGAAAATAAGTAAAAGCTTAACTTCATGTACATTAAATAATGCAAAATTTAGTTTTAAAATACTGGTGCCAATTTAGGAATTCAAATTCAGTGAACTTTACTTTGATGGCTACAGATGCAAGTGTCCGTCAACGTGTTAACACAGATTCGAAATATCAATTCGTATAATTGCATTTTCTTCAGGAGAGTTAAACTTAAGTGCATCGGCAGGAAGCCTAGAATTCATTGCTCTAATAACAGAATCAAAATTTTGTATAATTTCTGTACAAGATTCACTGTTTTCTAACAGGCCATTATCTTCTTTATAGAGTATCATTGCAGATGCAACCTTTTTACTGAAAAACTGAAAAAAAGTTTAAAGCAAATTTTTAAACCTGTACTAATTTACATGTATACTAAAATAAAAAATAAATCACATCTGAAATGCCATTGGAACATTCATTTTCTGAAAGCTTTCAGGATATATTGTACCCCATGTCAGCTTATCACAAGCTTTCAGATTATATCCTCTAGGAATGTCCATGTCCAGCACAGCTTCCCAGAACTTTGTACTTAAAAGAAAATCTGCGACGCCCGTCTCAAACTTTCTGCTACCGGGCTTATAAGTCCAGTATGGGTCTAACGAAAAAAGATAAAAGTTGGAATCAAAATAATTAAGGCTGTTCATAAATCCAAAAGGTCTGAAAAAATCTGAAGTTTTGCCATTATTTAAACTACACTTAACATAAAAATTTTGCAAAATACTGAGCTTACCCGCAAAGAATCCTGATTAAGTCTAGTGGTCATTAGATATTTAGAGCCACAGACATAAAAAATGTTATAATTTCAAGTGTGGCTTTCAATGTTACTTTCAGACCATAGCAAGTTGAATCTGACAGAAAACTATAATTTCGAGATATAGCAAATTTCTCCCATTCTATTATAAATTCTAGGAGCACTCAAATTGCCTGTAAAGTTTAAAATAGTTTTAGTTAAAGTTTTTAATCATAAATCATATTTTGACATAATCACATTTCATCTTTCTGACATAAGTTTAAATTTATTTTTGGTCAAAAATGCATGAAACTAGACGGTGTTGTTGTTCAAAAACTATGTACCGTAATTTCCGGCCTATAATCCGCGGATTATCTGTGAAAAAACCTCAAAATTTTTAAGTGCGGATTATCTACCGGTGCGGACTATCTGCTGAAAACTTTTTTAAGCAGAAGCTCAGGGCAGACATCCAGTTTCTATCGGCAGTCATAAAATAAAAATGTAAACAGTTATCAAACGATTGTCTGCTATCGACCGTTCGTGGAGTTGCTTGTGATTGGTTCACTTCTGACGTGAACGTGCTAGTGGGAGTGGTTTCCGATTATGATTTTATTTTTTTTAGCCTTTTGGCAACATGTTTTTATGAAGATCAAAGCATTTGTCAACTCATCCCTTTCAAAAATTGCAACCTCAATCATTTATGAAATAGCTCTGCCCAAAATTACGGCAGTTTTACTAATTACAATGATTGATATTACACGAGTGGCTAAATCGCAACTGTCCGAAAGTCCAGAAGTTCACTTTTCTCATCGTCTCTTCGCTGATGGCGCCATCTTTTGAACATAGCACGAAATGAATGTAATGTGTTTAACCATAAACTCATTTAAAAGTAATCTATGGAAATGTTTAGTTATTTATTTTTCCCTTTAATTTTCAGAGGTCGTGACCACTTTTCTGATTATATGGTGATATATATAAATTAATTAAAAAATATATGCATAAAAATTTGTGATTACGAACTGAACTTGTGATATCAGATTATATTTTGTCTTATTATTAGTCTTACTCAAAAAGAAATATATAGTTTAACCAATCTGTTAGTCATTATGGGTTATTAAAATATATTTACCAACTTTTACTGATAAGAAAAATATTTTTAAATATTTAAAAAATAGTTATGATGCTATATATTTTTTAAATAATTATTTTATTTTTTATAAAATTTAATTAATTTATTATATTTCTTTTGTTGTTTTTCAATTTCATTTTATTTTAACTCACAATGTGTTTTTTTTTAATTATTATTAAGGTCTTAATAAACAGCCAAACTTTAGATATGAATAATTTATATTTAATCACTGCAAATCTGTTTGCCCATTGCTCACCCCCTTTTTTTTTCTTACAAAGTTGTAATGATATTGTAAAAATATTGCTATTGTTTCAAAATTAAAGTTAAACTTTTTTTTTTAGATAACTAGTGTTGTATCTCAAATATTAGTTAAAGATTTACCATTATTATAGTATTTTAGCTTATTTTTAAAATATTGATAAGATTTTCATATATGCTTATGAATTTCTTCCAATGAATGGTAGAGAAGCATGTTGTGGTTGTGTGTTGGTGGAAGGAATGGAGATGGAATTTCCATTCGCTATTCTTCTGAGAAAAGTAAGGTTGTTGAGTGAACTATGGATAGAATAGTTAAATAAATATTTTAAAATAAGTTTAAAAAGGAAATCGTTTTATATCTAGTTAAAGGCAAATATATCACATAAACAAGAAATAAATGAAAGGGTGAGTAATTCTGTAATTTAATTTATAAGCAATTGCAAAATGTCAGAAAATGCGTTTATGTAAATCTTGAATGCGATCATAGAAAGATGTTTTAATAAAAAATAACTTTCCACTACCTTTTAAATGGATTTTTTTTCCCCTGTTTTTCATTAGTGAGAAATATTAAGTATATAATATGTCGTTTTGCTTAAGATTTTTTTAGTGCAATCGCAAACTTGAAAGGCATTTTTGACACAGACATAATTTTTTGAATATGCTGTTCCGGTATTTGGTCAGGGACATAATCATTGAAGAAGCTTAAGAGGCTACTTCACTTACGCGAAAACGTCTGCTCGCTAATGTTAATCCAATGGAAGGAATTCTTAAAGATATCTCATTTGCATTTCAATATTTTTAAATATATATAAATATATATATTTGCATTGGATAACTAAGGTACCGCTTTTAATCATTTTCGATGTTGTTTACGTTTTTTTTTTTTTTTTTTTTTTTTTTTTTTTTTTTTTTTTAAGGATATTTTCACTTATGGTACCGGTTCCGAAAATATAAGTATCCTATCTCAGGGCTGCCATTGGCGACTGTTTTTCTATTCTATTCGCACCACTAATTTTAATAAATAAATTTTGTATTATATTTCTCATGCACATGTTGTCAAAGTCTATGAGAATGATTTTTGCTTCGAGAAAGTGGTGTGAGATAGAATTAAAAAATAGTCGCCAAAGGTAGCCCTGCTCTTTAAAAACCTTGCAAACAAAATCGAAAAAATAAAATAAAAAACGGTCTTTGTACAGATTAAATGGATATAAATCAGTTATCCAATGAAAAATAAATCATTTAAAAATATTGGAATGCAGACGAGATATCTTTAAAAAAAATTCCTACCGTAGGATTAACATTATCAAGTGAATGTTTTCTCTTGAGTGAAGTATCCTTCAGTCCTCCCCTTTCAAAATTAAGAGAATTTTTTAAATCTAGAATTCACTTTAAAAGACTCCTTAAAATAGATTATATATTATTATAATATTTATATTATAATGCATTTTATATATTGTTATAACGTAAATAAATTAATGTATCTTTAAAATACTTTTATCAACTGAATAATTTACTCAAGTCCACTCCATTCAAAATAAAGGCAATTTTTTTAAACCTAAACCTCAAATGAATTATTTTAAAAAACCGTCTCGTCTTTTTTTTTTTTTTTTTTTTTTTTTGTACTAAAATATTAATTTATAGTTTTGAAATTAATTTTAAAATTCATTTTATAGTACTATACTAATATTAATAATTAAAATAAGCCATTAATCATTCTCGTAAATATTTGATTTATTTTAATAATCACGATTGTTTGATTGTTTTTTTTTTTTTCTCTCAAAATAAGTATTTGTGCCCTTTCCCATGATTTTTTCCTCGCCGTGCGTGACGCTTATTTCACAATTTAATATACAATAATAATTGGTTTGTGAATTGAAATTTATATTACACTCCTTGCAGACTATGACAACAACATCCCATTGACATTCAGAAATCAAATCACACTCTAAAAACAAACAAGGAAATAAATCCTAAGTTCGTGCGCATGCGTGGAGGACATTTTGAGAAAAGTGAACTAATGGACTTTCGGAGGGCTGCGATTTAACGGCTCGTGATATTACGATGCAGCCAATGGGAATCCACCACACAATAATCGAATGAATCAATATCGTATCGTAATTTCGCGGTTTTACTGCTGCCCTCTACGGATAAAATAATAAAATACAATTATGTCCTTGTAATGTATATTAAAAACCAAAACGTATTTGATGGTATATCACGTTGAAAGTTATAATAATGTCTAAGAGAAAACCTGTTATTTAACACTGCACAATTTAAACAGGACGTTATTTAAAATGCGGAAGATGATTTAAAAACAGCAATTATAACAGAATTATCTGTATTCACAAGACATTCAACGTTTTAGATATAAGATTCAATGAAAAAAAATATTTGTATTTTATAACTTGTAATTATTTTATTATAATTATTTTCAATTATTTTATTACAATTATCATTTAAATAGAGCAACTAAATAAATAGGGAGGTGGTTTATTAATAGTACTTTGGAATGTTGAAAGCAATGAGTAATTGTCGTATAGTCCGGCGTATAATCCACGGATTATACGCCGATGCGAATTATCTGCTGAAATATTTTTATAAGGGCTAAAAATTCTGGCTGCGGATTATAGGCCGGAAATTACGGTAATTGAGCTGTTTTTTAAGTTTTTTTGCAAATGCAATAGATCTTTCAGAAAATAGTGTCAAAGTTGACATTTTGAATCGAAGTTCCCAAAGAAAGCAGAAAAACAGGTCAGCGAAAGCTGAAAACATCTTTGTCACGTGATCAAAATTGCTTATAACTCAATAGGTAATTGATTGATCAAAAAACGAAAAAAACAGTTCGATTAGAAATCGCTTCCCTAGTCAGGCCTTCCAATTTTATATCTTTGTGTTAAAAAAGGAATCCTTAAATGAGTCAAAACGTTTTGTGCTTATTAAGAACAGCCTTAATGCACAGTGAAATATAATGCATCATAAGTGAGAGCTACGTACCATCATTTATACATAATTCATATTATGTGACTTTAAATGCCTCAACTGTAATACAGCAGACCTTGGCAAATCAGCACAGCTTGGGACCAGAGGTTGTGTGGATTTTAGAATTATGCGAATTTCTGGTCATTTGCTTTGTTTACAATTTTTAAACAGTAATTTGAATGTAATAATGCAATGAAAATTAAAATGAATGTTTGCATTACAATAAAATATTAAAATAAATAAGTAAAGTTAAGAAACTAAAATGATAAATTAATAGCAAAATAATTTTAAAAACAAATTATTAAAAGTAAAGGTCAAGTAAATAATTAATAATGTATAATGAAATATGCATAATAAAGAAGAGATACATTTTCCTTGATTTATTCAATGAAACTTTCCTCATAAAGGTAACCTATTACAATTTCCATCAAAATCATAAAGGAAGAAATTTTTATTTCAGGTTTAGCTAGTCTTAATAACCAAAAAAGCTTGATTAATATAATGCATAAATATATTTGGTAAAAAGATTGTAATTACCAGCGATATCAGCAATATCGTGATTTTTTTCACAAATTTATACTTTCATCTTGAAAAACCACGAGTTCAGTCATATTTTCAAGAATTACATAAAACACATACGGAATGATACAAAACTAAAACATTCTGTAATTTTGCCCCTACATCTAAACTGAAAGTTTCATTGTTTACATCTGTGATGATGTGGAGATTTTAGGTTTGTGGATTTGAGGGAGTTTACTGTACTAGAACTGCCATTAAATCTATGAAAATGAAATCTGCCTCAAATGGAATCCGGTCTTAAATGAAAAAATTATCAGAAAGAATTTCAATAATTATATCTGCTAAGATGGAAATAAAGCAGAATATTTTTCGGTTTTGATGAATCAACATTTGACAAAGCTGATTAACATATATTACATATTTTAAATTTAAAAATAAGCCAGTTGTTAGAAAAATGCCATTTGTAAATTTTCTTTCTTTTTTTGGAGGGGGGGGGGGGATACCAAAATCCATGTTCAGCCTAGGCGCAAGAAAAACTACATTCAGGCCTGGTAATTGCAGAATGTTTACTCTTGATTATAGAATTCATTCTAGTTAGGATTTCTGGGGTCTCCCCATTTCATTAAAAAGCATCCTTCTTGCCCCTAAAACAAGAATTCCATTATTTCTGCTTTTTTATTAAAACATTTCCTGTAGGGTAAATGCTCAATTTATGACTTGAAATGAATATGGTGAAAATTAAAAGTGTCTTTAAAAAATAAACAAGTTGGAAATTGCATGTCAAACGTGGCAAATGAGGTTTGTTCGTACTATAACTAGTTTTATAAATATTTTTTGTACTGCAATTGTACTGAATGTATATTTTAGTGCACTTCATAACTGCATATCAATTTCATTTTTTTCAAAAGGCTGTAACATCATTAAAATGCACTTGAAATATTTTTTTCCCATGGGCCGTAATAACAGAAAACTTTTGACTGTCCCCGTAAACTATACACTTGATTTTCATAAAATTTGAAATGACGAGACAAAATTTTGCAACAATTATATACTTAAAATTTCAGACCAATCGGTTGGGTTGTTTTTGCTCTGTTATATGCAGACGGATGGACAAACAGACGGACTGAATGACCACTATAGGTGCTGCGTATTTATGAACGTACCTAAAAAGAACCCAAAAATTGAAAAAAGTATGTTTAAGAATCTAAAAAATTGTTTTAAGAATGCGAAAAGCACCCTTTTTTTTGAAAAGCACATATTGAAATTATGGCATTTAACATCTCAAGAAAAAACATCACTTGCAATCTCTCATGACTAATGCTTCTTAGAAATTAGGGGGATGTGGGATAATTATTGCACATAAATGTAAAGCCTAACTTTAACAGAGCATGTGTCTATAATAAAATAATATACTTCTTTTTTCCATTTTTCAAAACCATAGCAGTTCTATACATGACATCATTATTATTTACATGAATAAAAGTGAATAGTTAAAAACTTTCATAACAGAAGTTTAATTAAATTTTTTTATCACATAATCCCAACGAGCAGAACTGCCCTCTAGTTCCGAGTTAATTATTAGCAAAAGTTTTTAGCTTACATTCTATTTACTGATATGTTTTGTACAGTAACAAATTTAGTCGAATTATTAACATGTTTTAAATGTTTAAAACATGTACAAGAATTTGTCTAAATCAAAATCTTATTAACAAAGTTGCAATTTTTATGCTTAAATGGTATTTAAAATTGTTTGTTTAACAAATAATTGTACATCTTAAAAGATATTTACTTATGATATGGGATATATATATGGCTAATTCCATGGGTTTTTGCATTGTAAGTCACATAGCTGATTTAATTGCTATGCTTGATGGCCACCATTATTTTGGAAAAGTTTGCTTGGCCTTATTAAATTAATGACATATCTCCAGGGTTGCAAAAAAGCCGGCTAAAATTAAAAAAAGCCAGGCCAGCGGCTTTTATTGGTTTTAACCGGCTTTTTTTGGCCAAAATTGGCCTTTTTTGGCCATAATTGGCTTTTATACAATGAAGCATTGTAATTATAAACTACACATTTTAAAGTGTTTTTAATTAGTTTTAATGACATTTAATTGATTTAGAGTTTAATAAGTAGCCAAATTTCTCAATAATGAGGACATTAATACTGGAATAAAACTTAGATGGTTTTGCTGGTGATTTGTAGTCAGAATTGCAAATATGTCAGCTAAATTTTAAAAGGGCCATGCCAACTGCCAATTTTTTCATTTTTACTGCTTTATAAAATTAAAGAGGACAATGGTTACTTAGTTACATGTTTTATTTCTTAATTGATTTTAAGAGCTATTAATATACAAGTCTTATTTTATTTCTAGTAAGAGCTATTAATATACAAGTCTTATTTTATTTCTAGTAAACATTTAAAATTATACATAGTCATATTAATAAAACACCATTTCTCACTATTAAAAGCATTATGAATAGCATATGCATGAATATGCTTAGCAACAAGCTTTTCAAAATTTTATTTAGAGAATTGTTTTTTTTTTTTTTGTTTAAATGCTCTATTTTTTATACACTTATGTACCACTCTCCTCAAATATTATATCCTTTCTAATTTCTCTTTTAATATTTATAACTTAGTCTCTCGATATAGACACATGAGAATGTTTCCATTTTGATGTGCCATGTTTTGTCATTGTTTAATTAAATATAATCTTTAAAATGTGTAGTATATGTGGAGCTATGTAATATAGAATTTCAAAACACGAGTTTGGAACCTGATATTTTTTTCAATGTTTATGATTTTTTTTTTCAGACATAATGCCTTCACAGTTGCCTTCTAGAAGACTTATTTATTTATTTGACAAAATTTAATAGAAATCTATAATTTTTTTTAGAAAATATACCAAATTTAGAAAATAGAAGTACCGGAAATATTTATAAGTGTATTAAAAATTAATTGGTCCAAATTTAAAATGAATTAACTGTAAACCAACTTTTAAAAATAAAAGCCAGCTTTTTTTAAGTGGTTAAAACCAAAAAAAGCCAGCTAAAATCCGGCAACCCTGCATATCTCCCACAAAATAAGTCACATTTATTCTTTCTAAAGCACTGACTGGTAGCCAAAAATCTTAGCATGTGACTTACGCTACAAGTGCTCATGGAAATAGCCATATTGATTAATAACAAAGCATTTCAGAATTAAATTAACGAAAAAAAGAACAATGCAAATTGCCACACATGTAAAGGATACTTTAGTTTTAGAATAATACAATTATATTTATGAACTGAATTATTAATATAACAGTCTCAAAAATCTGCAATCTTCTGAAATCCACATGCATTTCAAAATTTAAACAATGAAATTTGCATTTAAGAAGTATTCTTTATAATCTTTATTCCAAATAACAGTGAAAAAAATAAAATAATTTTTAATGTAAATTTATGGAAAAATAGTAATGACACAAATAAAATGCTTTTATTTAACAGAAACTTACATACAAGAAAATGTAAAATTATAGAAATAGACGAGAGATATAAACAAGCACAGAGAAGTTTTAGTAGTGGCACCATCTATCGGCTGCTAAAGAAAATGGTGAATTAATTTATTTTATATTTCATGCAAGGCGTTAATTTTAATGCATGACATAAAATATTTCCTGGCTCTTCATTTATCCAAAATGAGGATTAAGATAAAGATTTTTCATTTAACCTTACCACAAACTAAAGCCATAAGAAAATACCAAAAGGATATGATCCATGTCAATTCAGGCAGCCAAAGAAAAAATCTTACCTTCATAGTCTCAGAAGTTTTTGAATTGAACATATGTTAAAATTCAATAAAAAATAAGATACTTGTATATTTTGGTTTTGCCCAAAAAAATTCCTGGCCCGAGATACAGGCCGCCAAAGATGGCATCCCGGGCACTATTTCCAATTCGCCATTTTCGATAAAAATTTTAAAGTGCTCTATCTCTAGAACGGTGCAAGATATTTTGTTGCATTTTTTTTTTTTTTTTTAAAGATAATATTCTTCTGTTTAAAATGATATACCCAATTTTGAAAAATGTATTCAACTTTTCTTGTGGCAACCTTTTGAAAAAAAAAATTTTTTTTCGAAAATGCCAATCCTAAAAATTTTGATTTTTTTGCTGTTCATCAATACCATTGGGAACTATCTTCACTGAAAAGGAGAACTTCCACTTTTGAGTTTAACAAATTTTAGAAACATTTAAAAAATTCAGAGTATTTTACAGGAACTGTATATATACAGTTCCAGTAAAAGTCACTGAATTTTTGCTTATTTGTATCATATTTGTAAGGATAAGCCTACTATATATACTAAACAAGTTAGAAATTGCAATATCAAATGTGGCTAATGAGGTGCATGCATAGTATTAACTAGTTTTATAAATATTCAGATCTTGGTGCAATAAGTGTTACACACTTGGGCAAAAAGGCATGAATACAAAATTTACTGTAATTCCATATACAGTAGAAGATCTTTATAACGCAATTCTCCATATAACGCACAACTTCTCAGATGTAAACAGTGGTTTTTGCAGTTAAAAAGCACCTTCATTTTCACATTGTAAAACATTGCAACTCTCTAGAGGACTAAATTTGATACATTAGTTCAACTTTATCTTCTAATTTAAAACCTTTTTACTGAAAAAATGCTATTATTATAATAAACATTTTTGAAAATATCTAATACAAGGGATGATTGTGTCAGTTATATTTGGATCATATTTATAAAGTTAATTTAACAATGTATTATGCAAAAATTTATAATTTGGATAACTCTTGGTAAAAAGGAATGCAGTATAAAGATGTTCTAATGCATTTTGATATGTTTCAGACATATTTAGCCATGTTTACTAGGTGAATTTAATGATGTGATCCATATAAGGCAAAATTCCATGTAACGCACAACTTTGCATTTTTAGGTTTGCATTATAAAGGTCTTCTACTGTATTAAATTCAGTAATACGGAAGTATTATGAATCCATTTTAAAAGGACTTAATCGCCATGGCAGCCTAGAATCATTGCCTATCATGGTACATCATTAAATCAATTATGTATTATAGGATTTTTAAATAGAATGAAGAAAACTTTAATTAATGTCTTCCCAGAGAGCAAAATATATCGAAATGAATTAGGCTGTTTATCCGAATTATCGGCGAAATACCGGTAATTGCCCACTGACATTATTATGATGTCAATAGATCATAGTCTGTTCCAGTAGTCCAACGCTGGTATCGGCACGAGATCGCACTAACTGATAGATTTGAAATGTTAATATTTACTCAGAAAATAACATCGGCCGGCATTCCTGGGGCGATTAATGCCGACAATGTGCGACCCCTCATCAATACCCCCTGCAGTTTCAGCGCGTATTTCCGAAACACGTGACTGCCCACTCCCTTTCAAGGTCTTTCTCACCCACCTTATCAAACCCCTCAAGATTTTGTTTCCCTTTTTATGTTGCAAGCAAGGTCATTTTTAACCAGACAGAGAAGGGATACGGGAATGTGAGGATACGTTATGTAAAGTGAGAGAGTGAGTATAATTTTCTAAGCTTTTTCTTCAGAAGTTAGCAATTTTCCACCTTTCAAAAATAAGCGATCGCTCGATATATACCGCAAATATTTCTAGAAATTAGAAGGAGTGTGCACCCTTTTTTTGAATTACGAATAGTTACTCATACTTAAAAATTTGCTTTAAAAACAGAAAAAAAGTGAATTATATACTTAATGCAAAGACTAGATTGTTTTTATGATTAATAGGAATAATAAAGAATATTTAATAATAAAGAATATTTAATAATAAAATTAAAACATTAAACAATTATTTGCGTTTTTTTCTTTTTTGTTTCTTTTTTTAAGTTAGGATTAGGGAAAGTATGGAAAACTGGAAATATTACCGTAAGGAATAGCCTACTTGAACGAGATGTTATAATATAAATCCTGAATACTTTTTACCTTGCAAATACTGTAATAAGGGGGGGGGGGGGTAAGAAAAACCTAGAATGTGAGAATTTATTTATTTATTTTTTTTTCAGGATTTATGAAAAATTATTATCAATAAATTTTTATGCATGGCAGGAAATAAAATAATGCTTTCTTTTATAAATTAAATGCATTTCAGAAAACGTGAAACATTTTAGTTTATTCATAGTGCATTATTAGTTTAGACCTGATTAAAGTTTTAATGTTCGAAATTATTCTGATAATATTAATAATAATAAAATATTTCAACATGTCTCTTAAAAATGCGATGCTAAATTTATTATTTCAACTCATCAATTATTTATCTTTCTTTAAAAACGCATTTACTGCAAATAATAGTTTTAATATTTAATATTCAAAATTTTAGCTATTATCTACATACTTTATTTGAATTTATTCATTTAAATCGCCCAAAATAACCTAGTTTTTATATCCTAGTATTTAAAGTGTACAACAGTGTATTTCATTACGTTTTACTTATCAAAATATTATTTAAGTATGACTGACCATTCATAATTCATAAAAAAAAACAGTAAAAAAAAATTTTCTAATAATAAGACTTATTTTGTAACATTTGTCAGGCGGTCATTTATTTTTTTTTAGATGAGAGTTTGCTAATTTGTGTAGAAAATTTGCTAAGCAATTTATATTCATCAAAAATAACTTTTACGTGTATTACTTAAAAATAATTTCAAAATCTTAGATTATAATTCACATGAAAATAAATGTTATATTTCTTTATAAATTACTTTTAATACAAAGTGCACTTTTAAAAGGTATGGTTTTCACAGCTAGCATACCACGAAAACAAGAGGGCAAAAAACTTGGGGTGGGGGGGGTGGGGGTAGGGGTAGAAAATAACAAGAAAACAGCCTGAACTCAGAAGTCAAAAAGACGTCGGCAATCTGTCAAAAATCTGTGCACAACCGCCGCGGCGAGCGGCCCATCTTCGTCCGCAGCCTTTTATTCTTCCACTTATTCCGACTCTTTTGCGGAAGCCAGAATGAAAAAAAAAAAAAATTCAAAAACTGAAACCGGACAAATTTAAAAGGGAAATTACACAAATTAAAGACACCGAAAAGCGGGAAGGGAGGGCTCGGGGCGATGAAGCTACCGAAAGACTCCTGCTGCTTCTAGCTTATTATTAGTCTCGGTGGCGGTTGGGGGCGGGTGGGTGGGGTCAACCACCGCGGCGAGCGGCCCATCTTCGTCCGCAGCCTTTTATTCTTCCACTTATTCTGACTCTTTTGCGGAAGCCAGAATGAAAAAAAAAAATTCAAAAACTGAAACCGGACAAATTTAAAAGGGAAATTACACAACCTTACATTACATTACCTTAGCTATTTAGTTATTTTATTTGAAAAAAAAAAGCAATATTTTGACAAGTTGAAGGAAATTATTGACCATTTTACAAACGAAAAACCAAGAAAACAAAAATTTTGAAGTTTGTTTTTTGTTTTGTGGAAATTAAACTTGCATCAATACAGATTACAAAACAATAACAAGAGCCGAATGTAGGCATATTCCACATCAGTCTACGGTGACAAAATTTAGAGAGAGGGGTAAGAGGAAAGCGGCAAATTAAAATTTGTTCATATTGTTTTTGAGATTATGAAAATATGGCAAATATCAAATGCAGAATTGATAACCATTTATCAAATGCACAATTGATAACCATTTTCCCCCAAAAGAGAGAAAAAGCTAAGTATCAAATCCAGTGTTCCTTAGGACCTGATTATCGCCTATGCAAATTTACACTACTTTTTTCAAAAAGTATTTTTCTGCATTAAACCTTATTTAATCGCAGAATTTTAGGATTAAATAAATGAAAACATATTTTTCAAAAATAGTAATGCTAGTTTCCTTAGGCCATAATTAGGCTCTGCCCCCTCCCCCCCTCACACTACCACCGACAGATATCACATATTAGTAGTCAATAAGTTTTGGAATTATAAAATAAAAAAAAATTCTGGAGTTTTCCCACTCAACTTTCTGAACAGATTACAGATATACTGTGTGTTCAAAACAGCATAACAATGAATAAAAACTTAGGTCCTAATTTTCTACAAAGGTGAAATATGTTCACTGATAAAGACCTCGTATTTTAAAGAAAGCGGGCACTTTCATTTCATGAAGCTTAATCATTTTTAAAATTTTCATTCTGCTCATGCTGAAGCGAGTACTAAAAATTAAGAAAAAATAGGAAGGCTCAGACTGGCCCCCTGGGCAACCAATCTACGGGTCAGTGCCTCCTAAACCAGGTGAAGCTAATAGTTACAAAATTTACTACAAGCATTATTCTTGAACAGTCTTAAATTATTTAATAACTTAAAAAGATTAAGTTTTTTGAAGCATTTTTTTTCTCTTTGGAAAGCAGAAGAATTGAATTTTTTTCTTGAAAAATTCATTGTTTCAAAGGACAATTTAAATATTTTAAAACATGTTTATTCTGTAATTTTGTCTGTTTCTAATGGTGACATGATCTGCCCCGAGAATTGTCTGCCTCCTGTCACAAAGAACGTCGCCTCTATTTCAAAAATATATACTACATATTTTTTCCGATTTAGTTTTTTTTTTGTAAAATCATGTATTTGTTTGAAATGTGTAGGCTTCGTGTATTTGTACAATGCTGTCATTGTAATTTTCTCTATATAAATGTTTGTTATATTGATTTTTTCAACTGATGCTCAAAAATATTTATGAAGACGTTTTGTGGGAAAGAAAAGATAAGTCAAACATTATTTTTTGTTAAAAATTACATTTAAATATGAAAACAGGGCTGTTTAAATATTGTCTATAAATGTGACGATCAAAATGGGGAGTTACTATTTTGTATATACCTTAGAACAGGACTGTTCAACGCAGTTATTTTTGAGCCCCTTCGATTATACCCTTTTGCAAGGGTTTTTTAAATACTGCGTGAGATGGAAATCTGTCTTACACAGAGCTTTAGACAGAGTTTCATATATAACAATCTATTTTAAAGATACTTTGCTTTAAAAATATTTGAACGTTTCTTAATTTTATTAGCAGTGTTAAGATTTTTATCCTCCCGCTGCAAAAAGGGTTTAAAATAGGTTTACATAATCATAACATTTTTATTTAGTATTAAAATTCTTGTATACTTAGAATCCTACACTAGTCACTCGCAAGCTAATGTTAAACCAATGGCATCGTTCTTTACAAATTTCTCATTTACATTTCAATATTTTTAAATGATGCTTTGTTTCCCCAGGAATATATGAGGTCGATATCTAAATGTTTATTAACCATTTGGAAAAATGGTTATTGTCCTCTGTCAGGGTAGGAAATCAAAAACATATCTCAAGTGTATTATTGGTTGAATCTGCATTTTATTCATTTTCTGATTGGTCTATACAGTAATCTATATTGTCCCTTTACTTTCAACAGAGATGGATACTTCTGTTGCCACTATGATAAAAAAGTAATAAAAACTACAAAAAAAATTAATAACTCAGAAACAAATTGAGATACAGCTTTCAAACAAATTGCATTTAAAAGTACATTTCTTTCTCTGTACGACAGTGTAAAAAGCAATATTGTGGGATGTTTAGAAGTTTAAGAATGATATTTCATTTAAAATTGTTTGTCAGATTTCCAAGAAATCTGATGATGGAGAAGCCTTTTCCCAAACAGCCAATGAAATGCTTGGATAATACGTAAGTTTCAGGAAATCTGACGAGTCGCAGGTGATTTTTGTCGCTTACAATTTTTACGTGTAATAACACTATTAATGTTTAATTCATGGCGTACGTAATGTATGATCAACTATGTACGATTTTTTATGTCTTAAATTTTAGTCTTTGAAAAAATAATTTTTCAAATTATCATTGTAATTTGTTAAATTGCTTTTTTCTATAACTGCGCTTTGTTTTTGTTTTTTTTCTTTATATTGTTTCGATTTATTTTTTTCTTACAGAAAAACAGGAATGATAATGAATATTATTGGTTTCTACTAGTAAGGCGATAAAATAATGAGTTTCTAAAATATTGTGCCCTCCAATAATCCAATGAGTGTGTATTTGACAGTGAACCAGTCCGACCCTGCGTGCAGTAGCGGTTCTTCAGGGATTCACAACCACTTTTCTACAAAATTATTCGTATATAAAATTTTATTTGTTTTAATCGTAGGATTTTCTACAATTAAACAAGGAGAAATTTTTTTTATGAAGCTACTGGTAGTAAAAGGATTGTGAACCCCTTGTCAAGCCACCACTGTCTGCATGGTGAAGCGTTGTTGTATAGATATCAGATGGACATGAGTAATAAAAATAATTTAATTGAGATATAAGGAGAATGTCCATCAGTTACCATCACAGAATGGTTGGAAGTAGTTTAGATGCCAAACCTGTCGGCTGATTTTTTCGAAAATTAATACAATTCTCTCGACAGATTTACAACATACCTCCTGACAGCATCAAAAACACACCAAATCGGCTCTGCGAATCTGAAAATGTGAGGAAATTCTAACATACACATCTACATATAAGCAGTGTTGAATTCAGACACTTTCCTCCAGGAGGGATTTCTGTGGCTCCGAGGAGGGGGGGGGGGGTGAATTGCACTTTTTGACCATTGAAAATACAAAATCTCAAATCTTCCGGGGGACATCTCATTGCTCTGGGGGGGATGTCCCCCCCTCAGGCCACCCCCTGAAATAAACACTGCATATAAGAAAAAGGCAGCTGATGTCCCTGTTGGTCAAATTACTGTGGATCAGCAAGAAAAACCTGTCCGTTGTATGTAATTGATAAATGTAAACTGTCCTGTGGATTCTATAACTACATTCTTTTTACACCCCTGACTTTTAAAAAAATGTATACAAGTTATGAAATTGAAATTTTTTATATTTCTATAATTTCAATCTTGCAAAATTAGTCACAGCAGTATTGACATTATTAAAAATATTGCTATAAGTATTGTTTTTTTCTTTTTCTCGAAGTCCAACATATTTCTCATTTTTCTTTCATAAATAAATAAATAAAAATGCTTCTTATAATTCTGTTTTATTGTCCCTTTAAAAAAATATAAAAAGTACCTTCAGTACTTACCATTAAAAGTACATGACCTGATGAAGGGAAAAATTAAATTTAATTTTTATATCAAAAATATTTTCCTCTAATGTATATCACTTGGGTAACATACATACAACAATATGTGCTATGGGAGATTAAAATTCCTGATAAGTAAGTTGAAGGTAAAAGATCTTTAGGGGAAACTTGGGATAAAGAGAAAAAGAAAAAAACAATACTTATAGCAATATTTTTAATAATGTCAATACTGCTGTGACTAATTTTGCAAGATTGAAATTATAGAAATACAGTAGAAGATCTTTATAACGCAATTCTATATAACGCAATTCTCCATATAACGCACAACTTCTCAGATGTAAACAATGATTTTTTGCAGTTAAAAAGCACCTGCATTTTCACATTGTAAAATACTGTTACTCTCTAGAGGACTAAATTTGACACATTAGTTCAACTTTATCTTCTAATTTAAGACCTTTTTACTGAAAAAAATGCTATTATTACTATAAACATTTTTGAAAACGTTTAATATACGGGATGGTTGTGTCAGTTATATTTGGATCATGTTTATAAAGTAAATTTAACAATGTCAGATCTATATTATTCAAACAATTATAATTTGGATAACTCTTGGTAACAAGGAATGCAGTATAAAGACATTCTAATGTATTTTGATATGTTTCAGACATATTTGGCCATGTTTACAAGGTGAATTTAATGATGTGATCCATATAACGCAAAATTCTATATAACACACAACCTTGCGTTTTTAGGTTTGCGTTATAAAGATCTTCTACTGTATAAAAAATTTCAATTTCATAACTTGCATACATTTTTTAAAAAGTCAGGGGTGTAAAAAGAATGTAGTTATAGAATCCACAGGAAAGTCTGTTTGTTTTCGGTTTTTGACGAATACTGACGGTGTTTTTTGTGAATAAAACGATATACTTTTAGACAGTTACAATCAATTAAAGCTCTATTTAAAAAATAAAATAAACATTGTTCTTTTATACACTCATAAAATTAAAATAGTGATCAATATTCATACATATATGTAAACATTAGCAATAGGCCTAATTTTTAATCGTGCTATAATAAGTAAATAACATATTTGACAATAGAGACGGATGGATGTTAATTAACACATATGTATTATAGAACATATATAGAACTTAAAACAGTTAATTATTTTGTTAGATAACATATATTTAAGATCAAAATAATATAGTCATAACTTACCTTAGGTGCAGAAAATAAAATCGGATTGTTCTTTCCCCAAGGCTTTATTTCTCTTTAACGAGCTAGGATATCCAGTATCGCTACCAGGAGCGAAGCAATTTTGTGCTATACTGCTTTGGAAGACATTTTAAATTAATTTAAATTAGTAACCTTTCCTAAGCTTTCACTGCAAATCTACTATATATGGCACAATGTAGATAATTATCACGCTTAAACACTTCTTATCATCACAAATTAATGTGGTTTTTGCGATGTTTCATTAGTTTTGAATGTTACGGTAAATAAAAATTTTATTTATTTATTATAAAATCCATAACGGTGAGCAGGGATTGTATATAACGCAATGGCGGATAAGTTAGGTGCTTGTACATAGAGAAGAAAACTTCGTCTGTATCAGTATCACCATAAAAATTAATAATAAAGGCGATAAGTATGTAATAAATAAATAGTAATAGTGCTAAGAGTAAAGTTTTCTACTCTATTTATATATGTATTAGTGGTTTCTGTTTATTTTTTATCCACCACTCACCTCCCGACACAGATAAATAAATTATAATACACAGAGTACTAAATTAAATGTCTATATTACTAAGTAAATAAATGTAAGACTGAACAGCGACTGAACAAATGCTCAATATTGAATCAATCATAATTTTATAAAAATCGGGCGTGACCCCTAGGCGAAAGTGATGTCTGGACTAGTGTTAGTGCATAGATATCTTTGTTGATCTAATCTAATAATTTAATAATTAACATAATGGTTTAATCAACAAAAATATCTGTATGTGTGTGTGTGTATGGTGTTATCTACTTTTATTTTTAATTGGCCGCTACTATGCTATTCCGTAGAATAGGTAGCGACATGACTAGATCAAAATGTATAAGCATATAAAAGTGCGAAAAACTACGCGCGTACGTCTTTTTATACTATTTTTTGGTCGGGACTAGCGCCCCCTATCTGATTTACCCTTGCCTCCTGTGTCAATGAGCGTGTTCAGAAGTGCACTTCGCGCTGCGGGCGCGCTCAGAAGTTTATGCCATGGAGTAGGTCTTATCGAAGAAAGGAATTTTAACATAATTCAATTATTTCATTATTTTTATGGTTCAAAAAAGGTAAAACCAACGACTATATTTCTTCATCCTTCCAAAACATGGTTTTCGTAACAGGAATACATGCCTATGTTCACTCAGATAAAATCTAAAATAGTCGGGAAAAACATCAAGTGACCTTCTTTATCTACTTTAGCCCATTTAGCATTTAAAATTAGTTAATTAACCGCACGCAAACTCCGCGCGAGCTGCTCAAAAAAATTATGTGGGCGATTTGATCACGTGATTGTGCGTTTTCTGCTTATGTGTTATTGGTTGTGGTTTGTTTGGTAGGTTGATTGATACAATTTAAGAATTCAACTGGTGATCTAAAAATTTTAACTTTTTAACAATTTTCTTTTTATTTATTTAAAAATGATTTATTAGTTGATTTATATCTTCTGTGATAAATAGAATGCTGTTAGTAAACCAAGATTGTGATATCAACATATGAGATTTGTTTGTAATCTACTATACTAGATGGATTTCAATGGAATTTGCACTGTTAGTTAGACAGGTTTTCAGAGTAGGTTTTAATATATATATTTCTTATTTTATGATTGCATATTTTAATACCGTGTGGATAACAGACCAAAATACATCATAAAACATGAGAAATAAATGGCATTCAAAATTCTGTTAGTATAAACAAAATACTTATACTTTCAGTAAAAAATTTATAAACATTCTAATCATACTTTATTCATTGCAAACTAGACAGCAGACCTATATATTTTTACTCTTTAAAAAATATATGTACAGATAATTTTAGTTAAAATAATTTACAACTATTACATTTTATTTTTATAATCTTCAAAGTAAAATATGATTTCTAGCCTAGTCTCGATAAAAATTCACTCGTACAGTACTCAAAAAAAAAAAAAAAAAAAAAAAAAAAAAAAACAAGGAATTATTCTACGTGCAAAAGGATATTTTCGCACAATATATATTATTTTTTCATTTGGATTTGCTTAATGTTTATATCATTATACATATACATACTACATATATAATCACTTAGAAACAAAACTTTGAATATTTAAAAGGCGTTCAGATCTAAAACTTTCATCTTGAAATACCTCATTTTCTCACATTTAAATGAGTATTTTATTATTATAATAAAAATACACGTGCCTCTGTATAACAAAAATAAAAAATATATCTTCATCAAAAATATCTTATTCATTATGAAAAATATAAAACAACCAATAAACAAAACAAAAAAAAATTGTGACACAATGTGGGACTGGGAGAATTCGAACCCACAATCCCTGGTCTCGAGTTCACTGCCTTATCCATTCGGCCATCCAGCACACGTTCCTTTTGCAACAAAATATCTTTATAATTAGCACCTTAATTAATCAAATCCATGATCTGTTCCTGAACAAACTACGTGTTATTCCATACATGATATGGACCCACTCCATGTTCCTGTCTCCTGAGCTCGCGCGCGTAGCGCGCGTGCTTCTTGAACACACTCATTGGAGGATATTCCAAATATGGGTTCGAGGCTGTGAAAAGTCACGTGATACCGGTAATTTACCCAAGGAACTTCTAAATGATAAGAAGGGAAGATGCTACTGTTTTGCCTGATGAACTGTTTCATTGGCTAGCGGGGATTTACATTACACGTCTACGGAGCCTTCCCTTCTTTACGCTAGAAGTTTTTACCCTGACCACGTGATCAAAACGGATATGGAATATCCTCCATTGAAAACGTAAACATGCAACATTAAAAAAAGAAATATCATAAAAAGATAGATAATAATGAAAACATTACAAGGATGAAGAGTTTCTTCCCCATTGTCACTGAAGGCGCTACGATCGCAATCGCATTACCATTACGCTCTGCGAGGGGTCTCTCAGTGGGGTGTAATCTCGTACAACCGACCCTGTAATCAGTGAAATCATACTGTAATCAAGTCTTAATCATGCGTAATCATGTCATCACATGTAATCAGTGGTAATCAAAGAAATCTTGGTGTAATCACATGTAATCAACTGTAATCGATATAATCATAGTATAATCAAGTATAATCTCAAATTAAAATTCTCGAGAAAAATCTATTTTTTCAACATTCTGTCTTATGTCTAGGCTCTAGACAGAAGTTGGGGAAGGCAGAAGCAGAAATGCCAGAAAGGTAAGCTCGCTGATGAAGAACGAGATCGGGAAAGAGAGATAAGTCAGATAAGAAAGCAGTCTGAGGGGGGGGGGGGGGATTAAGAGTTTGTGTTTGCTTTTATTCAAAGAGCGTTTAGCGGGCGGCATGGGACCGGATCTGGCCCGTACCCTGCCCAGCGTACAGGGCCTGATTACCGCACAGGCCAACTAGGCCGTGGGCTTGGGCCCGCTGCTGTTGAGGGCCCCAAATTGAATAAAATGATTTAAAAAAATAATTCTTAAAAATGAAGTTTCCGCAATTATTTTCTCGAAAACCAAAATATATTTTGGTTAACTTTGCAACCGTATCGTACTATCTAATAACCCCCCCCCCCCCCAAAAAAAAGAAAAATATAGCAACTATTTTGGTGCGACGGGGCCCCGAAAAGGTGCTGGGCCTTGGACCCCAAACAATCTTAATTCTTAGGGCCGAAACTAAGGGGAAGGGGCAGAGGGGGCGTGTGCCCCGGGCGCCAGAACGAAGGGGCGCCAAATGAAGGATTATACCTTTGGAATAAATCATTTTCTTCTGATGGACTGATGTCTTCTATTATTATGAAACCGCCATTATAAATGAAGTGTTAGGTGTATATGAAAGAGCAATCGTAAAAAGTTAGAACTCTGATTTTCTGGTCAAAATGGGAAGAAAAAAAAATGGCCATAATTTATAAAAAAAAAAAGAAAAATTATGGCCTTTTTTTTCTTCCCATTCTGACCAGAAAATCAGAGTTCTAACTTTTTACGACTGTTCTTTCATCTTCACCTAACACTTCATTTGTAATGGCGGCTTCATAATAATAGAAGACATCAGTCCATCAGAAGAAAATAACTCGGTGAAAGAGGAAACTCGGTTAAGCGGGACTCGGATAATCGGAACGCTACTGTATAAGCAAACACTGTAAATAGCCGGTAATACATGCGAATTATTTTATGTGAACGAACTATAATTGCAACAAACGTCAGACTCAATTTACGTAGTTCAGTATTACATATTTTATGATTGCATATTTTAAATTTTAAAATAAGTCGGCCATTAGAAAATTAGTAAAATTCTCTTTGTAAATATACTTTGAGGAAGAAAGGGGGGGGGGGGGGCGCCAAAATTCATTTTTGCCCCGGGCGCAAAAAAGGCTAGTTTCGGCCCTGTTAATCGGGCTCTGCCAGCGTAATAAAGGGAAACTTTCAAACGGGCCGACCCGGCAGAATTAGGACATATTTTTAACGGGCAGGCTGGGCTAAAAAAAAAAAAAAAAGAAAGAAAGAAAATCAGCGGGCTGTCCAACCCGATTTAAAAATTTAAACGAAACCGATAAAATATGAACAATTTTTAATGGATATGACCAGTGTTGGGCAGAATCTGATGGAAAAGTAATGAAATTATAGATTAAAATACATTATAATCACCTCACAATGCAATTGATAAACATGCAGCGCACTGAAAAGTAATTTCAATTAAGCTTTTGAATTGTATAATTCGATAATCGTGTAATGGATTACAAATCAATTCTTATTTAACGTTTTAAATTTTAATTAGATTAATTTGTAATCGATTACGCGATGATTTCGATTACGTTTTTAATTGAATAATCCAATTAACCCGTAATGGATTGTAGGTCAATTCTAATTATATATTTCTTAAATATAACTTAGATTACATTCTAATATATTACAAGTTAATATCGACTGAGTGTGTTTAAAATATGAGGGAGGTGAGGGTGAACGCAAGCAAATTTTTAAATCTGATATATATTATTTAAAACGTATAAAAAAAATTAAAGAAGTGAGGGAGGGATTTCCGAGGGAGTTTTAATTGTCACCCGGGGAGGGGGGGGGCAATTTTTTAACTTTTTAAGGTAGATGTTCCGGGATAGTAGTTTTCTGGGGTAGGGCAGAGGGGCCATTTGCCCCAGGCCCCAGAACGAAAGGCGAAGAGGGCGTCAAATGGAAATTTTGTTTGTCGTTTGATACAAAAATGTATATATATATATATATATGGAATTTAGATAACATTGTTTTGCAGCAATTCTTTAATATCTAAATACAGTAAAACCTCCGAATAACGAACAACTCGGGATCATTGAATAAAGCAAGGAATTAAGTAGAGGAGAAAAATCGAAAATACGTAAGCAAATTATCTTCAGGGTAATAGTATACATAAGCCCCAAAATGCAA
Source organism: Maratus speciosus (assembly GCA_963932465.1). Lineage (NCBI taxonomy): Eukaryota > Metazoa > Arthropoda > Arachnida > Araneae > Salticidae > Maratus > Maratus speciosus. The sequence continues at coordinate 652,055,210 of OZ010787.1, read as the reverse complement.
ACTAAATTACGAGCATGCACGTAGCCGAGGGGGGGGGGGGTGTCCTGGGTGCCGGGTCATCCCCCCGTTCGCACATACACATAAGCAGAATTGTATTTTAAAAACGAAATCTGAAAAAAAGGAACAAGAATAAAGAAAAAATTAGGAGAAAACAAATAAAAGCAGAATCAGTTTAATTAGTTCATCAAGTTAGTTAAATTCATAAAACTAAAAACATCAGTTGAAAAAATATTATGGCAAAATAAAACCTTTTGAGAATTACAATATTTACTGCAATTTGTTTTTGTAACGGTAGGTCAAAAAGTTGCATTTAAAATACCACTATAACCTCTTCGGTCTGAGTCCCCATACGGGGACCTCTGTTCTTTTCCTTATAAAAACTAAAATGTCCGATTTTTTTACATTTTCACATCACTTCTTAATAGCTGAATGTTTTTTGCGTTCAAAGCAAACGAATAACTGGCAACTTCTAAGCTGATTCTCACATGCAAGAAATAGAGATTCATTAAAAAAATAAATATCGCAGCCTGCGGCACTTCTATAAAAATGAAGATTATATGAAAAAATGATGAATGAAGATGACATGAAAAAAAGATAAATATTTTTGGTCAGAAATCCTCGTACGAGACAAATTTTTAACCAATTCGGCGTAAAAATCAATGTTTTGTAGAAATTCACTCGGGCCGGGCCGGGCTCGTGCCGAACTTTTAATTTTTTTTTTTATGTGGGCCCGTGCAGACCTCTAGTTAAAATGCTACCTTATTTCTCGGAGTTTCTTTCTCTCTCTCTCTCTCTCTCTCTTTTTTTTTTTTTTTTTTTTACAGCGTAGTTTCTATTTGCTTGTTTCTGCAATCCGAGGAGAAAGAATTATAAATTCTCGATGCGGGTGAAAACTTTTTTCTCTGCGCTTTTGCCTCGGTTTTCGTGGTCTAAAGCTTAGAAAGAATCAGAAAAATATGTCGCAAAAGAGAATGAAGATGGAAACATATAGTGCCTCAGCCTAGAGGTCTGCACGGGCCCAGGCTTGGGACCGGAACGGCGAAATGTGGGTGCACTTTCAAAAGGGCCGGGACGGCAGAATTAGGACAGTTTTTTCAACGGGCAGGCAAAAAAAATCCTTGGTCCTGCCGGGCCGGGCCGATAAAAAAAATTTAGCGGGCCTACCTGCCCGATATAAAAATTTAAACGAAGTCGATAAAATATGAGCCATTGTCAATGAATGTGACTTTTGCGAGAATAAGTATAAATGTGCGTCAAGAGCCGATGCTAATTTGACAACATCAATAAAGAAATGTAACATGTTTGGATTTATTATTAGTTTTGGTGGATCATTCGAGAACACAGCCATGCCGCTATAGGTCTCAAAGCCCCCCCCTCCCCTTATAACTTCAAACATGTCAAGCATAGAGATTGGCATCGTACAGCTTCACGGTATCTGAGTCAGGGCTTAATTTTTTCAGCAGACACGTGCCGGACCGAGGTCAGGCTTGCATTTTTTTGTATACAGCCGAGCCGTGCCGAACTGGACCTGATTGTTCTCATGATGTGTAGGAAGGGCTGAAACTAGCCTTTTTTGTACCCAGGGCAAACATGGATTTTGGCAACCCCCCCCCTCTTCCGTAAAGTATATTTATAAAGAGAATTTTTTCTAATAGCCTACTTATTTTAAAATTTAAAATATATAAATCATAAAATATGTAATACTGAACTACGTAATCTACAATGACGGATCCATGGGGGAGGTCACGGGGGTCATGACCCCTCTGAACACCAACAAAAATATTCTAAAGATAATTTTTAAAATGAAATATACAGTAGAGTTCCGATTATCCGAGTCCCGCTTAACCGAGTTATTTTCTTCTGATGGGCTGATAGCTTTCATTATTATGAAAACAGCCATTATAAATGAAGTGTTACGTGAGATGAAAGAGCAGTCATAAAAAAATGGCCATTTTTCCCCCATTCTGACCAGAAAATCCGAGTTCTAACTTTTTACGACTGCTCTTTCATCTTCACCTAACACTTCATTTATAATGGCTGTTTCATAATAATAGAAGCCATCAGTCCATCAGAAGAAAATGATCCATACCAAAGGTATAATCCTTCATTTGGCGTCCCTTCGTTTTGGCGCCCGGGCGCATACCCCTCTGCCCCCCCCCCCCCCCTAGTTTCGGCCCTATGTGTAGGACAGGCAATATGTTTTGCAAAAATATTAATAGCGATAATAAACTCATATTAACGGAATCTTTGGAAATATACCTTAAGGTTGTTCTCAAATTCACTGCTCAATAATGCGAAACTTTCTGACTATTTTTTAAGAATCGTGTCAGAACTGGACCGGATTGTTCTCAGGATGTGTAGGACAGGTAATATGTTTTGTAAAAATATTAATAGCGATAATAAACTTCTGTTAACGGAATCTTTGGAAATATACTTTAAGGTGGTTCTCAAATTCACTGCTCAACAATGCGAAACTTTCTGACCCATTTCCTGACTATTTTTCAAGAATCGCGCCGGAACTGGACCTGGATGTTCTCAGGATGTGTAGGGAAGGCAATATGTTTTGTAAAAATACTAATAGCGATAACAAACTTATGTTAGCGTAATCTTTTGAAATCAGGGTCGAAACTAGGGGGTAGGGGAGGGGTGCAGAGAGGACATGTGCCCTGGGCGCCAGGACGAAAGGCGAAGGGGGGCGCCAAGTGAAAATTTTGTTTGTCATTTCATACAAATATATATATATGAAATACAAAGAAACTCGCAAGCTAATGTTAAACCTATGGGAGTGTTCTTTTCAAATTTGTGAAAGTGAAAGCATTTTTCTTTAAATATTTTGGGCGAATCTTGTAATAAATTGTGAGCAATATTTTAAACATGCTATTGACAATATTCATAATTCTAAAAAGTGTTTACTTGAAAATGAATTTTGCTAAGTAATTTTCTTTTGCATTTTCATATAGTTATTGATATCATTTTTCTTACCCTAACACTTTTCATGAAAAAGAATATCACTAATAATTTTCAATTCATTTTCTTCCTCTTTCTATGCGCCCCCCCCCCCTCCACACACACACACACACGCTAAAACAGGACCGAAACTAGTGCCAGAATGAAAGGCGAAGGGGGGTGGCGCAAAATGAAAATTCTGTATGTTGTTTCATACAAAAATGTATATATATACATGAAATACAAAGAAACTTGCAAGCTGAAGTAAAACCTATGGGAGCATTCTTTTCAAATTTGTAAAAGTAACTTTATAAAAAAAAACTGCACCCAAAATCGAAAAAGTAAACACTAACTCGGTTAGAATTCAATCTCAGCTATTCTAAGCAAGAAAAAAAAAACAATTGAAACTATTAATATGAAAGTTAGAAATTTTAAAAAGAACGCTCCCATAGGTTTAACATTACCGTCCGAGTTTCTCTGTGTGGTTAGTGTAGGCTCTACACCAGTCACATGAAGAATCTGGTAATATGTAAACAACGCTCCCATAGGATTAACATTAGCTTGAGTGTTAAGAGTCACGCGAAAAAACTGGATCGCTAATGTTAAGTGTTCTTTTCAAATTTGTGAAAGTGAAAGCATTTTTCTTTAAATATTTTGGGCGAATCTTGTAATAAATTGTGAGCAATATTTTAAACATGCTATTGACAATATTCATAATTCTAAAAAGTTTTTAAAGTTCTTTTTAAAGTTTCTCACTCGCATATTAATAGTTTCAAATGATTTTTTTCTTCTATGAATAGATGAGATTGAATTCTAATCGGATTAGTGTTTAATTTTTCGATTTTGGTTGCAGATTTTTCGTTACCTTTACTTTCACAAATTTAAAAAGAACGCTTCCATAGGTTTAACATTAGCTTGTGAGTTTTTTTGTTTTTCATATATATATATATACATTTTTGTATGAAACGACAAACAAAATCTTCATTTGGTTCCTCCCCCCCCCCCCCTTAGTTTCGGCTCTGTTTTTAACTGTACGTTTTAGCAAAATTGGTCCCATCCCAGATAGCAATTTTAGTTTGCAGAAAATTTTCAGCAATCTTACTTTGCAGATTTGCAATGTTGCAGCAAGCTCAGCATGACAAGTCTGAAAGTTCATAACAAGACTGCAACAAGATTATGCAAACTCCGAAGTCACCATACTTTGAACTTGCAGCTAAGTTGTCGTGTAAGTTGCAATCTTGTTGCATCAATCTTACTGCAAACTCATAGCAAACTAGTAATATTGCGATGTCAGACTATTTGCAAACGCATTGTAAATTTGCAATATTGTCATGTCAGAACATATGCAAATGAATTGCAAACTCGGAATCTTGCAATGACAAGTATAGCTGCAAATATGTAGTAATTTCATTGAAATGTTATCAATTCTCTGAATTTTGCGTGTAGTACACAGGTAAAATAGGATTTTTTGAGACAACAGATGCCCATTCACCCAAATTTAGGAAGAACTTCGTTTTGATACTAAAAATGAAGATCCAATGAGTACTAGAAAAATAAAGTTGTTTTATCATGTTTTTTGCGCAAAAGGGGGCATTGTTAGCTCAGGGAGGGGGGTAACTAAAAATAAATAAATAAGTAGGTGAAATGGGATATTGTTTATTATGTTTTTTATAATTCCGAATCAGGTGAAATCATCAGCAAGTCAATACGATCATTTCTTACAAAGTTACGGCAGGTTTTATTAATACAAAGTCTTTTGCAGGTAAAATAGGTTTTTACAGTAACAAGTGATTGCTATTCACGAAAGCTTGAGACAAACCTCGTTTTGGCACTACAAATTAAGATCCGATGAGTCTCCAAAATGTAAAGTTGTTTTACTGTGTTTTTTTTTGGGGGGGGGGGCATTTTTTGATGGGCATTTTAGCTCGAGGGGGGGGAAATTCAACTTTTTTTAAATAGGTCAAGTGGGATATCGTTTCGTATGTATTTGAATTACATTATCGGCAAGTCGATACGAACATCTATAAGAAAGTTACAGAAAAGATTTTATCAATGCAAAGTGGAAAATTATATTTTATTTTTTACATAGTTTTGTCACATTTATTTTACGTTTAAAAAGAGTTTTTTATATCATATTAAGCAGGGCTCCCAAATGGTCCGCCAACTGAATACCAATAAATTTTAACAGAAAAATTTATGGTAGGTTTGCGCTAGAATTAACTTTCAAATGTGTTTCCGGGGCGGTTTGTAAGAAAAATCTAAAAAGAAATTTTTTCTAAAATAATATTGGTATTCAGTTGGCGGACCATTTGGGAGCCCTGTATTAAGTCATCTCAAAACTATTAAATGTCTTCAAAATAGCAATAGTCAAAATCAGGATAATTTTGAGTTTATTTCAAAGTCATTAATTTACTAAAATCCACTACTTATAATCTGGCCTAACTTTGTAAACAATGATCGTATCGGCTTGCTTGCGATATCATTTGATTCAGAATAAAAAAATTCACAACAAACGATACCCCATTTGACATTTAAAAAATAATATATGTTCGCTCATGCGTGTTAAAGTCCCCCCCCCTCTCCTCAAAAAGAACCCCACGATGATTCAACTTTATTTTGGGGGAACAAATCGCATCTACATTTCTAGTGCCAAAATGAACTTCTTACCAGATAAATTTTCTTGAATGGCTATCAGTTGCTGCTGTAAAAACCTACGGTACCTGCACCAAATTATAGTTTTCGACTTCGTATTCATAAAACTTGTCGTAACTATGTAACAAATGATCGTATCAATTTGCAAATGGTAATCATTCCATTAAATAATAATAATAATAATAATAAACGATACCTATCTCTTAACATACCTAAAAAAATTTTAGTTTGCCCCTCCCCCCCCGCTCCCTGAGTTAAAAATGCCCCCAAAACATGATAAAAGAACTTTATTTTTTAAGGACTCATCGAATATTCATTTTTAGAATCAAAATGAAATTCTTCCCAAACTTTGGTGAATGGTCACTAGTTGCCGCATTTCTACTCAAGTTTTGATTGTATATTTTTTATCTGTACGCTAATAGTCGTACTTTTGAAGGTTGTACGAGTTTTGTGCAGGATTCCATATAATCGGAGGTTTGTCAAATGCTTGACATTTTTATGCTACATAGACCGAGTAAACAAGGACTTATAGTTTAAAGTAGATTCCAAATCACCACAAATATACTACCACAACCGCAGGAATTAAACCCGACATAGTTGAATCGGAGGCCACGGGGCTAACCATTCAACTACCTGGTAAGCCCCAATAACTTCCAATAATATACCTTAATTTGTTTAGAAGTTTTATTAGACTCGCCAATTCTCAATTAGTTGCTTATTCCCTTCTAATTCTTAGAAGATAATTAAAAACTATCTAAAAATAAGTGGTTACATAACCAATGCAAAGCAAACCTAGATGAGTATAAACACACACCCTCAATTTTAATTTCATATATAATTTTATTAAAGAAAATATAATTTATTTTCATATCTTTTTGGCCAGAGTGGAATATATTGCTAAAACTTATTAACTTCCAGAAGGAAAAAAAAAACTCATTTTAAAATTAAAATTTCCCTATGGGGCGATCCATAAATGATGTCACACTTTTTTTTCAACATTTTTAACCCCCCTCCTCCCCTTTGTCACAAAATGTCACTCTTCACCATACCCCCTCCCCTCCCCTTGTCACATGTCACGCTATATTACGTAAATATATACTTGCAGCTCAGAAACAAAGCACTATGTTATAGGTCATATTTCAAATTTTATTTTTGAACTTTAACTATGTGTTTTAATGACATTTGTGAGCATAACAATAAAACTGATTCGTGTATTTATTTTGTATGAAATAAGATTACGGTTTACAACAAAAAACATAGTATACAATAATAATAAAATATTAATATGAAAGAGCAATTGAAAACAGTAGTATTTTAGAATTTGAAATGGAATTTAATATATTTGGTTTTTAAATCCTATATTTACTTTATGAACACAAAATACTTTAAAACAGATTGATTTTGAAGAAGAAGCCTCAATATTAGTTTTACTTAAATGGAATTGCCGTAACATTTCATTTGTCACATTAATATGAACATTTATAAAATTATATATTAAATCATAAAAGAAATTACTCCGAATCATTTACTATAACGACTCTTCCTCCCTTGGAGAAAATATATCCTCGTCCATAGAGTACACAGGCATTTTGGCATCGCACTCTAATACCTATGCACCAAGTCGTGTAATAATGGTGTTATTACACGAGGGGTCAAAGACGCTTCAGATTCCGGGCGTCTCCATGTTATTCCTATGGCTGCAGGGGAGTCGCTTGGAGAGCGAGCGTCTTTTTTCTGTCGGACCATCTTTGACGCCCGAAACGAGGCGAGTCGCCAGTAACAGCCAATCAAATGCTTGGAAATCTGATAATAGAAAAGCCTTTTCCGGAACAGCCAATGAAATACTTGGAAAAGACGGACCGTGAGGCGGCTGTTGTCGCTAGACGCCTGAGATTCCAAGCGTCTTTGAGTCCTCGTGTAATAACACCATAACACCATAAAGGTGCGTTTTCACTGGTCTACCCAAGGTCTAACTTACCTAACTTTTTACCTAAGCACAAGATTTTAGGTCGTTAGAACGCGATTTTGTAGGTAGGATTCGTGATCAATCCTAAGAACGGCTTACCCAAGCGCAGCCAATTAAAATAGAGTATTTTGTGATAATAATGGCGGTGTTGTCAATGGGTGTGTTCAAGAAGCACGCGCGCTCAGGAGACAGGAACATGGAGTGGGTCCATATCATGTATGGAATAACACGTAGTTTGTTCAGGAACAGATCATGGATTTGATTAATTAAGGTGCTAATTATAAAGATATTTTGTTGCAAAAGGAACGTGTGCTGGATGGCCGAATGGATAAGGCAGTGAACTCGAGACCAGGGATTGTGGGTTCGAATCCTTCCAGTCCCACATTGTGTCACAATTTTTTTTTGTTTTGTTTATTGGTTGTTTTATATTTTTCATAATGAATAAGATATTTTTGATGAAGATATATTTTTTATTTTTGTTATACAGAGGCACGTGTATTTTTATTATAATAATAAAATACTCATTTAAATGTGAGAAAATGAGGTATTTCAAGATGAAAGTTTTAGATCTGAACGCCTTTTAAATATTCAAAGTTTTGTTTCTAAGTGATTATATATGTAGTATGTATATGTATAATGATATAAACATTAAGCAAATCCAAATGAAAAAATAATATATATTGTGCGAAAATATCCTTTTGCACGTAGAATAATTCCTTGGTTTTTTTTTTTTTTTTTTTGAGTACTGTACGAGTGAATTTTTATCGAGACTAGGCTAGAAATCATATTTTACTTTGAAGATTATAAAAATAAAATGTAATAGTTGTAAATTATTTTAACTAAAAATATCTGTACATATATTTTTTAAAGAGTAAAAATATATAGGTCTGCTGTCTAGTTTGTAATGAATAAAGTATGATTAGAATGTTTATAAATTTTTTACTGAAAGTATAAGTATTTTGTTTATACTAACAGAATTTTGAATGCCATTTATTTCTCATGTTTTATGATGTATTTTGGTCTGTTATCCACACGGTATTAAAATATGCAATCATAAAATAAGAAATATATATATTAAAACCTACTCTGAAAAACTGTCTAACTAACAGTGCAAATTCCATTGAAATCCATCTAGTATAGTAGATTACAAACAAATCTCATATGTTGATATCACAATCTTGGTTTACTAACAGCATTCTATTTATCACAGAAGATATAAATCAACTAATAAATCATTTTTAAATAAATAAAAAGAAAATTGTTAAAAAGTTAAAATTTTTAGATCACCAGTTGAATTCTTAAATTGTATCAATCAACGTACCAAACAAAGCACAACCAATAACACATAAGCAGAAAACGCACAATCACGTGATCAAATCGCCCACATAATTTTTTTGAGCAGCTCGCGCGGAGTTTGCGTGCGGTTGGTTAACTAATTTTAAATGCTAAATGGGCTAAAGTAGATAAAGAAGGTCACGTGATGTTTTTCCCGACTATAGACGGGTTGCACATGACGTCACACGCCTGAAATAATTACTCAGCAAAAAATAATTACTCATTGAGTGAAATTAATTTGTACAAAAAAAAAAAAAAAAAAAAAAAACGACTACGTAAATTAAGTACTGCTTATTTTCATGGAATATGAAATGAAGCCACCTCCCCCCCCCCCCTCCACGATTTTCTAAATCTTCGAAAATAATAAGATATAAATTGAAATATTAAGAGATATAGACGCCGACATAAAGAAATCCAAGGAGGGGCACGATTTTGGAACATGTTTGCCTTTGACCCAACCTAGCTTGCTATTTATTAAAGATGGAAAATACCAACATGAAATAATCTAAACTGCCATTTGTGTTGTCAGAATTCCTAGATATTTTTTAAACATATTATATATATAGCCATAATATAATTAAAAATAATCATCTATTTCCAATTAAAATAATTAATTTAATAAATTTAGCAGCAAATTATAACTGTAACATTATACAAAATACAAACGGAAACCTATACAATAAGTTTAACAATTAAGAAATATCAAATATTCAAACATTTATTATTGTTTATATAAAATAAACTAATTGTGTAATATAAAAAATTGCAAACTGTTTATAATTGTTAATATTTTAATATTAGTTTATAAATAATAATTATTAAATTAACAATAATAAATTAATAATAATAAAGTAATTATAATATAATAAATTATTAAATTGATAGTAATAAATTAATTATTAAATTAATTGTAATATAATAAATTATTAAATTAATAATAATATATTAAATAATTAATAATATAAATGTAGAAACAAATATTTAGTACACTTAATTGCATAACGAAATATAACGTTTAAAAAATAAATAATTGACGACAAATATTACTAAATTAATATTTATAAATCTAAATAACTTTCTTCTAAAAAGAAAATAACCTAATTTGCATAAATGCACTTAATGTGTATTGAAAAAAAATAAACAATTATATTTTAAAAGGCGGAGTTATGGAAAAGCGATTTCGCCCGACCATTTGCTGGCGCGCATGCGTATATGATGGTCGGACGTTCTGCCTAAATAGCTAAAAGTCCGATTGGTCGGACGAATAGTCACTTCCTTTTTTTGAGCAGCTCGCGCGGAGTTTGCGTGCGGTTGGTTAACTAATTTTAAATGCTAAATGGGCTAAAGTAGATAAAGAAGGTCACGTGATGTTTTTCCCGACTATTTTAGATTTTATCTGAGTGAACATAGGCATGTATTCCTGTTACGAAAACCATGTTTTGGAAGGATGAAGAAATATAGTCGTTGGTTTTACCTTTTTTGAAACATAAAAATAATGAAATAATTGAATTATGTTAAAATTCCTTTCTTCGATAAGACCTACTCCATGGCATAAACTTCTGAGCGCGCGCGCAGCGCGAAGTGCACTTCTGAACACGCTCAATGTATTAGGTGATATTTATATTTTATATCGTTTTATTTATTTAAAATTATTCTGTTTTTACGTCAAAGAGGAATCTATTTTTTCTGATTGAAGCAAAATGGTAAGTTTTATTGACATGTTGGATAGATATCATCTTTTATTATTGTCTTTTAATTTAATAAATTGTGGGTAATCCATATGGATTCTTTAAATTGTTGTTACTTTTGATAGGATAAATATCGCTATTTTTGGTAATCATTCAGTTACATTTTATTAATATTAGAATACTAATTAAGGATTTTGTTGCGGATATAAGGATGAAGATATGTCCAGTTCTCAAAATTATTTTATTTTTATTGAACGTTAATAGTATACAAAGATTAAAAGTGTTTTTTAAGAATGTTTGTTTCTTAAAATGAATTACTTGCTTCATTGATTATATTCGGTTACTTGATAGGGTATTTCTGATCAATTTAGATTTCCCTTTACTCACTTAAAATAATTGTAATTGTTAAGAAGGATATACGTCCATTGATATTTAAATGGAAAATTAGTTACAGGCAAACTTCAATTCAGTTTTGCTAATAGTAGGTATTTGATTATGCATGTTTAAGCGAGCATGTAAACAAAGTTTCTATAAAAATAAACAAGCCATTGTATTTTGTATTTTCCTGTTCTCTTTTAAGCAAGAAACATCTGATTGCAAAACAGTTTGCTCTTTACTCCTTTTCAGATATTTACTTGTGAACTTTGTCGTGTAAAGAAAACACTGCTAATCTATTTTCAATTTTAATGTTTTTCACCTGCAGATGTGCTATTTTTCTTTTTGTTGTTAAGATTAATGCTGAAACTTTAATGAAGATTTATAACTTTGTATGGAGTTTAAATCAATTGAGAGATATTCAGACCATGTGTAGCTTTTCTATGTGCCCATTTTGAAGAATTTGTACACATTACCATTCCAATTCGATAAGCAGTGTTATAAATGCATATTCAATGTATTTTAAGTTAAATCTGCATGTGTTGTTGGCGATTATTTTCATTTATTAAAAAAGTATTGCTACCAAAATAATAGGAGATTCTCCATTTGAAATGCATATTTATAAAATTTTGTTTAAATTGTTATTTAGGTGCATTTCTTTTACCAGTATGGCTACAGATTTATCTTACAGCATAGGTCATCAGTTTAAATGTACCTATTTATCTATTAAAGTAAAGAACTATTTATTCATTTATTTATTTTTTCAAAAATCATTACTTATTCTTACTATTTTTGAAAATGGAATTCATTATCAAAAAATAAAATGCTCTTTGTGGGAGATTCTTTGAGTCTATATGTTTGAGTGTATATTAGAGTTTTAGACGAATCATGATATAGGGTAGATGCACCAGTTTTGGCCACTTTTAGAGAAAATTCAAAATAGAAATTTTACAGTTCTTGACCAATTTAAGCATATTAAATCATAATAACATCATTCTTTAGTAAATTTAATTGTCTTTCTGTTAGCTATAATGATTTTCTACAGAATACTTTAGATTGTGAGTAATAACTCATCAAGTAATTTATTCCAATTTGTACCAGTTTTGGCCACCCCTACACCAGTTTTGGCCATCTCTATGCACCAGTTTTGGCCACTCCAATATCATGTAGTTTAACAAACGTTTTAATTGATAATAAGTAAAAATAAAGCATTTTTATGCAACATCTATTTTACCACACATATATTTGTTTGCTGTATTAAGAGAATTTTGCAAATTTCTTTATGAATTGATAAAAACATCAAGTAAAATATACTTATTTTGATTTTAACTGAAAGTTTCAATTAAAAAACAAAAAAAAAATATTTAAATTTGATTAATAAACGGGACAACAGTGCCTATAGGACATAAAGATTAACTATTTAATCAGTTTTATAATTATTCATGGATTGTGGCTTGTTTAGAACACTTGAATCTTCATCAAAGTGTTATATTTCTTGAAAGCATTTTCTGATTTTGGTTTGATTTTCATCAAAAAGTTATACTTCTTGAAATTATCTTTTGATTTATATTAGCTTATGCCTTATTTATGTACCCTGTTTCTTTGCAAGTTATTTTAGGGTGTGATTTCAGAAGCGAATCATACCATTTCATGCCTGGTCTTCCATCTTGAAATGGAGTTTCTATCTTACCGGCTAAAATTTTCTGGACAGAATCTTAAAAGTTGTTCCATTTTTATAGGAAATAGTATTCTGACAATATCTAAGATCCACTTTCTAATTGATTTTTAACTTCCAATTCCTAGTACCTAGATCTACTACTTGAGATTCAACATTATTAGAGGAAAGTGGTGTCCGTCCTACAAACATCTGATGTAAGGCAAGAACGGGTTACTCCAAAACTTTGCTAGCTTGTAGTGCTGGCATTACATTTTGAATGGCTTTAATTTTACTTCTTATCTTAGAGCAGTGTTCCTCTCTAGGCCATTTTTTAAGAGCACAGAATCTCTTTTAAACTTGTTAAAATGAATCCTCTTCTTTTTAAATAATGTGAAATACATTCTTAGTTGTATTTAGATTCTCTAGTAAAGATTTTCACAATATTTAGTATTTCTAAATCCGTGTGCCTGAAATATTGCAAAAATTATGGAACGTCTTCATTTCTTTAGGAAAAATACAAGCAATTAAATCATGCTATAATTTTATTGAACGTTTTAATTTATAAGTTGTAAAATCTTTCAAAATTTATGTTTTAGTTTATTTATCATACATAAAAATTACATATCACCTCCCCTTTTGCTTTATCAAAAATAAACACAATACTATATTTTCTTTAGTGACTAGCACAATGTCCTTTCTAAAGTGAATTATCTATTGGACAGAGAATAACAAATCTCTTTTATAGAACTGCCATTAGCCTTGCTTTTATTATTATTATTATTATTGAAGACATTACTATATAAAACAAAACTAAATTGATTTTGATTTATCCAGATGTTCTTAAATTTATTAAATGGCTAAAATTCCCTCTATAATGATAATGAATCATGTGGCCAAAAGTGGAACATATGTTGTACCATTTTTGGCCACCCCCATGGCCATAACTGGTACATATAGCAAATTTAATGCACCAGTTTTGGCCACCCCCCATTAAACTGTTAAAATAAGTAATTTAAATGTAAAATTGCAGTAGAGAGAAAGCTTACCTCATAAAACCTAATAGAAATTTGTTTCAGAACAAATAGAACTCTATAAGTGCCTAATGTTGAAAGATTCTGAAAACTTGTCAGGTAAGCAAAAATCTTAATACATGTAAGCACACACTGCAGTTTCACACATTTATTTTTTTTTGCAAGTCACATTTTAGCAAAAAAAAAACAAATGATATTGTAAATGATAAAAGAGAGTTTGCTTAAAGTGTAAGAATGCATATTATTTGTTAGCATGAATTCACAGGCTAAATATTGGACAAATTGATCCAATGTGGCCAAAACTGGTGCATCTACCCTATATAAATTCAGTGGTCAAAATAGTATATTAGAAGTAATGAAACTATAGTAGGTCCTAGTTTTGTCATTGTTTGTTGTGTAATATGCTATTTTTTGGAAAATATAATTTTGCGAGTAATGTAATAAAAAGAAACTTGTTTGTAAGAAGCATCCATATTTTTGACGTTACATCCAGAAACTGTATATATCAATCAATACAAAGTATACCAGTGGAGGTAAGCGTCTGGCAGATCAGCTGGTGCGTGGATGGATCTTCAAATTTGAATGCTTTCAGAAAATCACAGGTGTGTAGTTTTATTGTATAATAAGTAACTACCATTAGTGATCGTCTGCAAGCAACTGGACTCCAGCCCTTGGACTTATGACCAAGCCCTTGGACTTCAGAAAAGAAGATTGTAAAAAATCTGTGAGTACCACTTCTATGTCAAAAGAGGAGACAGTAAAGTAAGTTTAAGTAACATCAGAAATAATATTCGTGCTCCCTACAAACTAGTCTGTTTTTAACGAGTAATTAAATTACATTTTCCAAAAATAGCATGCTGCACTACAAACTATGAGAACACAATATATTACTCAATGAGTAAGTACAAAAATTACTTAGCTGAAAATATTTTTAAATGTCCATATTGCAAATATAATGTAAAATAAATATTTATGTTTCAGTCTGGGGCATAAATAAAGTCTGCTGCTAAGTAAAAAAAAAAGTGTGGGCCAGCCTTACGTATATCTTCATTTTGTTTATTACCAGGGCAATTGCACTATTTGGTTTTATTTTAAAAGATGAAAAAAAAAGGCAAGGGAAAGGGGAGATATGTTTTTAGATAATAACAGTTTATAGTATTGCTGGGCAACATATAACAATAATATGTTCCCGCACCAATGTTGGTTAAGTCAAAATACAGTTGCGTAATTTGTTATATCTGTTTGTACAAATTCTTTTTTTATAAAACATAATTATGAGTGTAAAATTATAATAATTATATTTTTGAGTAAAATAGGAGTGTAAGTTCATACAAAAATTAAGTTGATTTTAAATATTAAATATATATTTTTTTAAAAATGTTTCATTGTAAAATGAATGTATAATGTTGAATATAGTTCGGATCTCAGATAACAACAATAGCCAGACGCCATGGTGTCGTTTTATGACAAGCCAGTGGAAAGTGGTGTATAATTAGAAATCGTAAAATAATAAAAATGTTGGAATAAATTTATGGCCTTAATAAAAGTGTTGGAATAAATTTATGGCTTTTCAGACCACCCAAACTTTAAGGCATATAATAATATTAAAGTATATGTAAGGGGCCATTTGCAGACTGTTAGCTAATAGGTCTATCGAAGGATAATGCAAAATCTTCTCACATCCAATAAGGGAGGACTAGACAAATAGTTCCTCCCACAGCCAAGAGTTGGTGTGCCAGAAGAAAAAGGTTTGAAAGAGAGAGTCTGAAAAAAGATGTCGAAGACGCAGGAGCTATCCTGAAAGCCCATGCAATGAATTCGGAGAGCCTTAGTAATGCCCAGGCGAGATGGACATATCGGAGTGAGCCTAAGCAAACCTAATTGATGATGTCTTCCTGGTGTTGAAATAAAATGGATTGTTCTACTGCGGCCCGTAGCTATGCATCCTGTCATCCTGATTTCGCCGCTCTGATAAGAAGATGAATCCGGATGACATTTGGATATGATCCTTAGCAACGCGACAGCTCTGAATTTGATGAATAAAGGCCACCATCCTGTATATGATTCAAGGTATTACCTTAATCTTTTTCACTTTAAATTATATGAGAAATTATAAATATCCTTTTATGATATTTTATGGTAGAGAGCAATCTGAGATCCAACAAAACCATTAGTTAAATATAATTAAGGTATTTTAAAAATGAAAGAGAATTTTTTTTTTTTGCAAAAAGAAAAATATATAATAATAAGAGGAAATGAAAACATTTTCTTTTTTTTAAAAAAGATTAAATATACATGTAATAATGAGCAGCGAACAAAAGTGTTGCTTTCTTTTTTTTGAATTAATATAATGTGTATATGTATATAGTTGTGTTCAATGTAAATAAAATATTTAATCAAGCGTTTAAAAGTTTCTGTAATTATTTAATTGATAAATGTTTAAGGTGTGTCAACTTATTTTTACAGCTAAATTTAGTTCATAAGTGGAAGAGTTCGTCTAAATAAATCACAACGCAAATTCTTAATTTTATTCGTAATTAATTAAATTTAATAATTACAGTTTAACGCAGATTATAATTTAATTTTATTAATTATTCGCGTTGCTCTTCTACTAGAATTACGTAATTACGATCACTTATGTTATTTGAATGTATCTAAGGTATATAAAATTATATACCGATTTACTATGAGGTTGCTAGGATGATTTGGACAAATTAACAATTTTGGGTGTAAATTAAATAGGAAATAAACAAGTGTAATTATCTGTCCAGCAAGTGTTTTCTTTTTTAAAGTATAAAAGTGTTCTTAAAAGATGCAAAAATGGTTTGTTGTTTATATTCAAATGAGACTAAATGTTTTTGAAAGTAAAATAATAATAATAAAAAAAAGCATTTTTAAAAGATAGAGAGTTTGTTGTTTTAAGACGACAAAGTGTCTTTGTGATTGCCACTTTAACGAGTTTTATTTATTATTTACATTTTATTTTCGTTAAGCCTAACATGCATATAAACCGGTGTTTGGTGACATTTACTACTTGGCGGAAAAGGGGTTTTCACTCCAAGAAAAATTCCAAGATGGCGGCCCCGGGAATTTATGATATCTGTTTCTATAGTTATGATGTCTTCATTATTGTTAAAGTAACAAATGAAAATTCAAGTTTGACCTTGAGTTAGATGAGATATAATGTATTTATGATGACTCTATAAGTGGATTATGGTTTTCTGAACAAAAATTATCTGTCTTTGTACCTATCATGAACCACAAAAGTTTTTCCATTTTGTTTTAGAAACTCTTTTTTGTGAAAAAGCAAGAAACATATTATTTACTAAACAAAATTTAGGAACTTGTATTTGTACATCATTAATTCCTATGAAAATCCTAATTAATCATCATTTTAATCCTCATCTGGTTAATTTTTTTAAGTTACAGCAAACAAATGATCTAAAAACATCCTATTTTATTTAAATATGAACTTGTTTCTAATTATTTTAAATATATTTATAAGTTGACAGTTAAAAGTAGAAATTGTGAAAAGTTTTTGAAAATGTGTTTCAAAAGGTTTTTTTAAGTATTCGGTTCAGCCGAATACTTTGATATTCAGCTTAACCAGATAGTTTGATATTCGGCCTAACTGAATATTCGGTGCATCCCTAACCAAGAGTAGATTCGTGTTACCTAATACTCCAGAACTGTAAAAATTGTGTGTGCCTGAGTGCTTCTTTTGGCAATAAATTTTAGTATTTTTAGGAACTTAATTATAAAGTGATTAATGAATTTTAATGCATTTTTCTGTCACATGTAATAAATCACCAAATATTCTTTATGGTTAAAATAACAGGGTTAATTATGCATAAAATCGTGTCATTAAAATGTGCCAACTGGCAGTGAAACTGTAGCAACGAAATATTAGGTAAGAAATGAAATATAAATAAAAAAATAAAGAGAATTTTTAATTACAATAATAAAGAAATAATTTTTTTTAATCTGCTTTTATCAAATGATAATTTAATATTAGGTAAATTATAATTAAACTTCGAAAAAATAATTTAAAAATTCTCAATACATAGTTTCAAAAATGTTTTTTTCGCCTTTTCTGTTGTCATGCCTGAAAAAAAAGGGAGAAAAAATAATTATTTTAATAAATTCAGTAGTTCATGCTTTCTACCAAGTCAAAGTGGTGAATTTTCCATAATTAGTCATGCCAAATTAATGTATTGTAACACAAGTTTTTTTAACCAACATGAATTACAGTCCTGAAATTAGGGATGATTTTTATAAACATTTAATGTTTATAAAAAAGTGGTTTAAAAAAACTATTTGTACTTTTATACTTATTTAGTAGTAACTCTATCATTTTTATCATAATTTAACGTTTAAACTTACAGAGAGGCAACACAAGGTGTTTCATTGGCATGTTATGGTTGGAGATATACTTATTAGTGAAATCATTGCTATGCCATTTGACCCAATTATCCATTATAGCCATTGGCCCAGTGAAATTTATCAAATTCACAACATTTTTGGGTAGGTACTTTGTCAGCCGGGCACATGAAATAAACCAGGGCTGAAACCAAGGGCGTAGGAACTGGGGGAGCTGTGGCTCCCCCTGGAATATTTCAGACGGGCTCAGCTCCCCCGGTAGAAATTCTTGCACCACATCTGTTTACGATACATTGCTGAATTAAAAAATAAAGTATGCTTTTTCTAGGAAATTCACGCAATAAACAACAAACAGAAGAGAGATAGGGAGTGGTGAGCACACTTGTTTGTGCCTTCACCCTTTTTCTCAATGTTTACAAGCCTCCCGATTTCCAGAAAAAAGGGGGTCTTAAATAGGTCTGCTACAAATTACCTGCACCGATAACATATTTATAAAGAGGAGGCCTTTAAAATTGATTTGGAAAAGAAATTTAATTTAAAGATAAATTTTTGGTAAATGGAAGTGGGAGTATTTTAAATTTAATTTAAATAAAATTTGTAAAGAAATTTTAAGCAAAACAACAGAAAGTACATTAATTTTTGGTAAATGGAAGTGGGAGAAGCCATTTGAATATTGTATTCGGGATTGCACATAAATTAAGTTTATATGAATCACGTATATCTATTAAAAATTATTTTAACTGGATTAAAGCATTGGTGATCTTTTGATATGCTTCTATTTTATACTTCTGTTTGTGAAACATGCAACACTATGTAGGAACCCTCCAAAATGAACGAAATGATCCACAATATGTCCCGGCTCCCCCTGTTTGTACAAAGTTCCTACGCCACTGGCTGAAACTAGCCTTTTTTCATCCCGGCGCAAACATAGATTTTGCACCACCCCCTTCCCAGCCTCCGCAAAGTAAATTTACGAAGAGAATTTTAATTCTAATCGCTGACTTATTTCAAATTTAAAATATGTAATAAAAAAATACATAATACTGAATTACGTAATCAACTTTGTCAAATATTGATTCATTAAAACTTTGAAAACGAAATCCAAGGGAAGTCGCATGAAGAAACTCTCAAGCTAATGTTAAACTTATAGGAGCATTCTTTTCAAATTTCTCGCTTGCACTTTAATATTTTTAAATGATTTTTTTCCGTTTGGGACAGCTGAGATTGTTTCTAACAGGATAAATGTTTACTTTTTAAATTTTGGTTGCATTTTTTTTAATATATATATAAAATTACTTTCACTTTTTGAACCGGTTCTAAAAGTTTAAGTAGCCTCATAAAAAAACTTGAACCAAAATCGAAAATGTACAACCTAACAATGTTAAAAATCAAACTCAGCTATCTTAAGAAAAAAAAAAAAATATTTAAAAATATTAAAATGCAAGAGAGAAATTTGAAAAGAATGCTCCCATATTTAACATTAGCTTGCGAGTTTCTTTGTGTGACTAGTGTAGCTTCTTAAGAAATCAAAAACCAAAATTCATTTGGCACCCCCTTCGTTTTCCTTCCAGCGACCAGGGAACATGCCTCCTCTGCACCCCCCCCCCTCTAGTTTCGATCCTGGGATAAACCATTAAATAATGTTCCTATTGTCATCATTTGTATTCATTTTTTTTTTAAATATAAACCTCTCATTCATTTTATTTGAAATACAAAATTTTCATTTAAAATGCATATATTACATACATTTAAAATAAGTGCCTTTCACTTATTTCATTAAAAAAGAAGAATAAAATAATAAGGAGAAATAATACGACGAACCAAAATTGTTATTTCAACCTCTGTACAATGTTTCTAAGTTATACAAGTGAACACTAAAAGGTATTACTGCCGGAAGAAAAAAAAAAAAATCCAACATAAAAGTGCCTTTTTGTGATCTATTGATAAAAACAGAGATCGCCCCGGCAAACATTTATACCCCTTTATTCTTCTTAATAAAAGAAGCCCCTTCACAAAATTATTTTCCATAAAAGCAACTTCACACAATAAGAAAAAAATTGTTGGGATTTAAAATGTGTAATTTCTAATTTGCAAACAAAATAAGCTCACAAGAAAAGTATAGCAGGAAGACATTTAAAAAAAGGGATGATTAAATGTTTACTTTGAATTTAAACAACTGAATTTGATTTTTCTTTTACAGAAATTTATTTTTCTCAAATCTGTAACAAAAACGCCCCCTCCCCCCCAAAAAAAGAACTTTCACCCCTGATGTGAAATCATAAGATAAAACTTACAATTTTAAGTACATTTATTTTGCATTTTACTGTTTTTTTGTGGGGAGGGGAGAGGGGTGTCACAAAAAGTAGATTTAACTAAATTGGATAATTTTATACTGATTGTAGTGATGATATGTATAAGAGAATCTGCCAGTGTTACATAGGCGTACGGTTCAGGGATGTATGGAGGGTATATGGTGGTATATGCCGTATACCTTCTGGATTTTTTTTACGAAACACCATATACCATCTGTTTCTCAAAAAAGCCATAGTATATACACTGTAGGGTATACTCTCTGCCTTGAGCATATGCCTTCTGCTTCTTTTACGACTACACCACTGGTGCAGTTGTATGTGCTCATGAGTCCCAAGTTCCA
Organism: Maratus speciosus; assembly: GCA_963932465.1. Lineage (NCBI taxonomy): Eukaryota > Metazoa > Arthropoda > Arachnida > Araneae > Salticidae > Maratus > Maratus speciosus. The sequence continues at coordinate 652,034,527 of OZ010787.1, read as the reverse complement.
CCACTAATTTCTAAAATATTCTTTTTCACTCTACCATAAAAAAGGTTTTATTTTAGATTTTATTTAACTTTTAAAGAATTTTTTCACACATATTTTTTCCCTTAAATTTTGTTCTTTTTCTTTTGTTACAGAGATAAACATTATTAGGAATTTCTATTTCTCTAAATGTGCCATTTTTTAAAAAATATAATAAAATGTTAAACGTTTAAAGTTTTGCAAAAAAAAACTAAAATAGAAAAATAAATCCATATATAAAAAAATAATAAAATAAAAATAAACATTCTTAAATGTTAACTTTTCTTGTGAAATATGAAAATTCACAAAAAACAATGAGCATATCACTTCACAAGTGGGTCGGAACATTCAAATTTTGACATTACCTTAATGTTTTATTTAATTTGTTGATTTATTTAACAATAATTCTACTCAATTTCTTTAAAAGGAAATGCAAAAAGCAACATTAAATTTATAGTCGATCTCTATTACACATGTGCCACTAACGTACGTAACGTTTTTCACACGTACTTGTGTGAAAAAGAATTTATTCAGTATGTTTTTAAAATCATGGTGACCTAGTGTTTTTATTTAATTTAGGAGTATAAATCCATTGCCACAATTTAAAGTTTGAATAAACAATGATTTGTGGGACATTTTTTAAGACCCTTTAGTGGGGAAAACAGTCAAAACTTTCGATTAGTTTCTATACAAAATATTTGCTATTACTAATTAAACTGACAACAACAAACAACAATTATTTTTGACATCTGTTTGATCTGCAGACAGTAAAGCCATAAAGTAGATGCTTGAGCAGTAAAAACTTGCCTTTGATTGGTTGGTGTAAGGATTTTATATGTAACCAGTGAAAACGCTCTTAGGTTAAGGTTTTGGGTCACTAGGATTTTTTAGGTCATTAGAACGACCAGTGAAAATGTACCTTTAGGCATCTTCCTGTAGTTTAACCCCGTCTGCTATGTGGCATGCGACCTTGCCTTTAATCTTGTGGTTACCTCTGCCATTTAAGATAGGATGCTTACTTTATTGCTTTGGTAGTCACCCAACAATGGCTCTGCTCTCAAAGCTGTTAGGTGGGAGATGTTGGGTTCAAATCTAATTGTGCCTGTGACCCTAATCATTCAGAGTTTTCTTCAAATCTTTGATTGTTATCCTTGCGTACATGTGAGTTGGGTTCCCTTTGAAGGATACCCCATAGACCTGAATTTTTCGTGCATATAATTAGCCATCATTATTGCACCATCTCTGCTGTAATTCTTGGAGAAACTCCATTAATGACCTTTAACACTTTGAAGTGCAGTACATTAAAAAGACATAAATTCAGTTTAATTGATGCAGTAAGGGAGATCGCAATGACTCATTTTTAACTGGTAAAAAGAAAAAATAATTTTTCCTGATTTTTGGTAGCCTGTATGTTATATATATATATACCCATCTACATTTACAGGCCATTACATTTACAGGCTCCATTATTTGCAATAATTAAAATTTTACACAATAGCAATTTGAAGATAAATTAATTGTTACTTATATATGTATATATATGCGACATATTACTGTCGACTTCTGTGACATTCTTGCAACACTCTTATATATTGACGAAAATGTAGTATAGTAATCAATGCCAAAGCTTTGCCAACCTCCGTTATCATGAGACAACTGGACGCAGCCATGGTGACGAATAGAAGGCAGACTCAAGAAACATTGGGAGAAATTCCCTTTCAATAAATAATAGAGGTAGTATAAACTTAACTAGTTTATTTGTAATGTAGCTCAAAATATAGCTGGATCACTTCATAATAACTATATGATGATACATGGTATTAGAATCCACACATTAAAAACCGAACCACCAAGTGACAGAGTTTTATTAAACAAATGAAAAGCGTAAAAATTCTGGGCCCCTACCCGATGCAACACTATAGAAACAGAGCGAGAACGGATACATTACAAGTGGAAAAACCAAACCCGTTAAAATAGCCAGAAGGACAGGATGGGAGGCAGGCTATGATTCGATTTAGCTCCAGGGGGAGGGGGAAGTACATGTGACGTCGATGATGAACTATTTATTCTCGGCATTAGATTTATAGCGTAAACAAAATGTTGGCGGGAGCTGGCAAGGAATTATGGGATATATAACCATAGAACAAAAATTTTAAAACATTGAAAGAAAAAATTGTCTCGGAATAAAATGAAAAAAAAAAGTAATTTAGTGGTTTTATAAGAAGTAAGTTACGAACGGATTAAGGTTTTTAGAATAATAAAGAATACGCTGGTTAAAGGAATGAAATAAAAGACAAAAATATTTAAGATGTTATTAAAGATAGGTAAACAAGGGGCTGCTATTAAGAATTTTGAATAGTTTTACTAAGATAAAAGGGCGAAAATTTTTATTATTACATATATATACAGTAAAGCCCCGATTATACATCTTTCATGGGACCGTTCTAAAACAACATATAACTGAGAAAGACATACATCAAAATTGCAGTCGCCTAATGTGTAACATCTTTGACTGTAAAATTATAATGTTGCAATCATACAAACTTAATTTGCTACCAGTTTTGGTTGTTTAAAATGCACTATTCTACATTAACCCCTTGAAGCGCAAGTGATTGTGTTCCTGTAATGTTGAACTCACACCGGAATCTTTGAAAAATTCTATTTCAAAATAAGTAAAAGCAATTTTACAGCTTTTTTCCACCAAAGTTAGAAAAGCAAAATTTAATAAAAATTTTCTGGTGTAAAACTTCATTAATCATAGGTGGTGTATAATATATACCAGTGCCCCTCAAGGGGTTAAAAAGGTAAAAAAGTAAAAGCAAAAATGAATAGTTATTTCTAAAATTGAAAAATAAAAGTGAGAATGATGAAACATTATATCAGTTGCACACTTTGAATTACACTTTTTAAAAGTTATTATCCAAACGTACAAACATATTTTAATTAATTAAAATAATCTTTAATAGTCATCTCATGTGCCGATTTACTTTGAGACTTAAGCAGAGCTTTTTGTATTAAGTTCCTGGAAATTTTTCTCACCAATATTGTCAGACACCAAACAGTTTTGTGTCAATGCAGTCCAACCATCCAGTGTCCATTCTATTGATCTCAATCCTCCACAGGTTCCACTAACTTAAAATAACCCCTGTAGCCCCCCTTTCACATATATTGCTAGCGGAAAATAAAAAGAATGACGCTAAGTGAAAAATTCTGAGCAAATTGATGCATAACTAAAGTTATGTGTCATATAAGCGAAATATTACATTAAAATAAATATGGATGAATCTGGACCACACTGAAACTATGTATAAATGACATATAACCCCTCTTGCTCAATCTAAAAAAGATTCTGTTATTGCACAGAATTTGTTATTAAAATTTTTACTTTTAATGAATTGTTAAATACAGTCAAACCTCGATATCTCGAAACCCTCGATATCTCGAAAAAAGAAATTTTCCCTGCATTTCCATCAAAATTCTTATGTATTTTCCATAGTTATCTCGAAATATATTTTCTAAAACCCTTGATATGTTGAAATTGTTTCCACAGAAATTAGTTTGACTTTTTACTTTTGGCTATTGTCAGCTGTAGAACCAGTTTGATCATGATGCTGGTTTCACATTCTGTTATCCCTTTGTTGATATAAAGAACTTAAAGGGTAAGAATAGGAGGCTTTTTAAACCGAAAAAAGGGACAACATCGTTTTATGGAAACTTTGCGGTGAAAGTGCATCGGGTGATTCAGTTATCTGTGAAGAGTGGCTTTCAGAACTCCCTTCTTTTTTAAAAAGACTATAAAGCAGATGATGTGTTTAACACAGATGAAACTGTATTATTGTACTAGTGTTTTTCCAACAAAACGGCTGCATTTAAAGGTGAAGAAATCCGACGTTGCAAACAGAGTAAACTTCTTGTAACTGTGCTTTTGGCAGCAAATCAAAGTGGTAAAGAAAAGCTTCCTCCTGTTATGATAGGACTAGCTAAAAAGCCGAGGTGCTTTACTAAAATTAAGTCATTTCTAATGCTATACAGGTCAAATATAAAGGCTTGGATGGCAAACGCAATTTTTGCTGGTTGGCTCATAGGAATCGGTAAAAGAATGGCTAAAAGTAAAACACACATTCTCTTCTTCATAGACAATTGTATAGCCCACTCTAATCTTCCAACGCTAAAAAATATCACTATTAAATTTTTACCGCCAAACACGACTTCGAAGTTTCGACCAGATCAGGACAACCATACAACCAGGAGGTAATCCGTAGCTTCAAAGTTAATTATCAAGTCCAAATTGTGAGAAACTTCTGAATAATATTGGTGAAGGTAAACCTTCTAGCACACCTATCATCATCTTACAGTCAATGCGAATGGCTGACTATGCATGGAGGAATGTTACAGAAACAACAATAAGAACTTGTTTCATAAAAGCAGGATATTTAGAATATGTAACTTCCAGCGAAACAGAGGAAGTTGATTCCATTAATCAAGCAACTGAAGAAGAAATGAATCCAAAACAGTAGGAATCGGTACAAAAATCGTGCCACACCGAGATTTCATTCGAAGAATACTTGAATGTAGACAATGAGCTTGAAACGTGCGGCACTATGACGGATGAGGAGATTGTTTCGAGCATTAATGCAGAAATTTCTGATGAAGAAATTAAAGACTTACAAGATCATCAAGAACATGAAAAAATTACAGTGAAAGAAGGTGAGAAGGCATTTGACCTGCTGCGGAGATTTCTTGAATCAAATGAAAATATTAGAACTGAAGCATTTGGTACATTGCTGTGTGAGAGAAAACTATGCAATTGCAAAAAGATTCTGCGAGACGGGAGACTTCAATTAAAAACTTTTTCTTCCGAAACAACTGAATGCATTTCTTAATGAGGAATTGTATATTATTTAATTAAAACAGGTTTGTGTGTAACACAATTCTGAAATTATTAAAACTTTGAGAAGTGTAATTTGTTAATTATTAGTACATTAAGTGTAGTTTTTGATGAATCTTAGCAAAAAGTGATTTGTGGGGTTAGATTTTTAAATTTTGTCAAAACCTTGGTAACTCGAAACCTCTATATCTCGAATTTTTTTCTCTTCCCCACAGATTCGAGATATCGAGGTTGTACTGTATATGCTTTGACATATATCCTTTTAAAACCTGAAGAGTTTTGGTAGAAATTAAAAGACTGTGTTTAACCTTAAATAGTAGGATCCTATTTGACTGAAAGAAAGAAAAAAAAAATCATTTGAGTCACACAATTGTGTGGTGCATGGGCGCACCTTCAGTCTCAGGACTGATTTGAAGATATTTTTGGCTGATAGTAAATTCTACTTTATATACTTAAATAATAGCAATTTTAATATAAAGAACTGTTAATCACTTTCTTTTATTGTAAGATATCATTTTTTCTTGCCATAAAACAAGGCATATAAATCTTCTAGCCCATTTTCATTTGATTATTTCCAATACTGAGAAAAGTTTCCAGTCTTCACTTGGATATACTTCTTGCACACATGGTGTGGTGCAGGCTTGGGTTTAAATCGCAGAAAAAGAGGAAAATGTATTTTCTTTTTCCTTATTATCACCTACACAATTGTGTAGGTACTATAAAGGTAATTTATATACATATAAATATCGTGAAAAGATAGTAAAATGTCATGTTCATACACAACAATGAATATTGAACATGTTAATAATTACAAAATTAATATTAGAAGGGCTTCAAAAGGTATTCATTCTTACTGCACAATAAAAAGAAATGTGCCCAATTAAACTGATGGCATTGAGCTCACAGGCTGTTCACACTAATTGTATATTATATTCTTATTTCAAAGAATAATGCTTCACAAAAAATAAATGAAAGGATTGGCCCTCGTTTCCCCACCTTTATACTTAACCAATGAACCTCCAAATCTAATCAGGGAAGCTCCTTAACATAATAAACTGGTATACCAAAACTGAAGCAAATCAGATAATTCTGCATGAAAAAACCATTTTGCTGAATTAAGGGGGGTATTAGCTCCCCCATTTCTCCCTTTATGCTGAACCAATGAACCTTCAAATCTAATCAGAAAAGCTCCTTATCAGAATGAAACTAGAAAAAAAAAATGAATTTGGATAATTCTGCATGAAAACACATTTATTTAAATTAAGAAGAGGGGATTTGCCCCCCTTTTATACTTAACCAATGAACCTCCAAATCAAATGAAGGAAGCACCATATCAGAATAAACTGGTATATCAATTTTGAAGCAAATCGAATAATTCTGAATGAAAAACCTATTTATCTAAATTAAGGGGAGCGGGACTAGTCCCCATCCCTCCTTTATACATAACGAATAAATCTCCAAATCTAATCAAGGCAGCTCCTTAACATAATAAACTAGTATTACCAAATTTGGAGCAAATCGAATAACTCTGCATGAAAAACCCATTTATCTAAATTCAGGGATGGGTCTGGCCCCTTCTTTCCTCCCGTTATACTTAACTAATGAATCTCCAAATCAAATCCGGGAAGCTCCTTAACATAATAAACCGGTATACGAAATTTGGAGCAAATAGAATATTTCTGAATGAAAGACTCATTTATCTAAATTAAGGGAGGGGGGACTAGCCCCCCTTTATCCTTAAACAATGAACCCCCAAAACTAATCAGGGAAGTGCCTTATCAGAATGAACCTAGAAAAAAAAATTGAAGCAAATCGGATATTTCTAACAAGAGTTATTGCGTTACGTACGTACATACAGAACCGGTGGGCACATAAGCTCTCAGGCTTTGATAGCCTGAGAGCTAATAAAAACTGTAAAATTAAAATAAATATTTCCAAAAGATTTTTTTATGCTTGTATATCATGCAGCTACAAAGCTTAATTTGATTGATTCTTATAAAGATGTAAACGAAAATACACAATACAGAAAAAATAAGGAAAAAATTGTTTATTAATATAAGATTTAAAAAATAATATATATATATATACTGGGAGATTGAAATATCTGGTGTGAAAGTAAAATGCGATAAAAAAAGATCTACGGGTCGAAGAGACAAGCAGTTTGGAGATAGATTCAGTTTAGTACGGGATTTTGTATGGCACCAAAAAAAATTAGTTCAAAATCTCGATAATAAAGGGCGTTATTATAGATAATTCCATATTGCTCACAGAATGCAAGATTTGGATAGAAAAAGGTGTACATGCAGTATTCCCTATTGTTTTTGTAGGCAAATCTTGCATTGTGTAAGCAATATGGAATTATTCCATGCAAATATCTGTAATAGTGCCCTCTATTATCGAGATTGAACTAATTTTTTTGTTGGTGCCATACAAAATCCCGTACCACACTGAATCTTTATCTGCAAAACGCGTGTCTCTCCAACACAGTTCGTTTTTTATCGTATTTTACTTTCGCACCAAATTTTTGAATCACCCAATATATTAACACAAAATACAAAAATATATAGAAAAGAAAAATATATATACGGTATAAAAAATAGGTACTTTTCGGTTAGCCGGGCGCCAGTGTTATATATACAATGCAGAACCATTTATCTAGAATGCTTGGGGTCAGATGTATTCCGGATAACTGGTTTTTCTGGTTAATTGATTGTGCATTAAATTAAAGCAGCACCCATTTGATAAGTTTTGTGGAATATGTGTGGTTGTGGCATTATTTCTGATTTTAAATTATTAGATTACTTGGATTAAAAATCAATGCAAGAAAGATCAAAAGTTAACCAGAGTTTAAAAGAAGGTAATTTATGGGAATCCCTTAGGAACAAAAATTCTTCTGTTTCCTCTGCATAAAAAATAAAACATTTAAAATACAACTAAATGTTTTCTTTTCAAATACTAGATGTTGTCATCAAATTATACAATTGTTTCAAGCAAAGCCTATGTCAAACTGGCAGTGTATGACACTTTTTTCTGCAAAGATTCTGAAATCAGCCTATCAGAAATATCATTCCGGATAACTGGCTTTCCGGTTAACTGATTTCTGGATAAATGGTTCCATACTGTACATATATATGAATACATACATGTATGTACGAGGGGGAGTCGGAAAATTAGTTTCCCCTAGCGATTGTGGATTCGATGGATGGATTGTGTGTAGCGATTCGAAAGACGTTGAACGCGAACATGCAAGACACCAATACACCATTGGGTACACCATCTGCTTGATCGCAGTAAATCTCTACTCAATGGTGTAACGGTGTTTTGCACATTCGCGGTCACCTGCTGTGTCGTCTTTCGGCCATAGCCGTTCAACTCTTCGTCCGTATGCAAAGCCCTGATTTTTTCATGGAGGGATTTTTGAAGCTTTTAAAGCGGCATGACAAATGTCTCAATGTACTTGGTACTTATGTGGAAAAATAAAGTTATGTTTTATCTTAAATGTCTCATTACATTTTTTTGTCTTTCATACACACCTCTGTCCACAGTCGCTAGGGGAAACTTATTTTCAGACTCCCCCTCGTACATATACATTTAAATATGCATATATATATATATATATGTGTGTATATATATATGTATGTATATATAACACTGGTGCCCGGCTATTCGAAAAGTACCAAAAAATTAATATATACAAATACATACATACACAATATATACAAATTAAAAAAAATTTTTTTAGTGGCCTGCTCCATGCGATTTCGCATTTGGTCGATTGTGGGCAATGTTTTTTGAGAGATTTCTTTCCCTCTTTGAATGAACTGGACGACCTGCAGGTAAGCGGGATCAACATCTCGACATGCCGCCTGTTTATCGTGGTTGGCTGCACGTGAATTTTTTAAAATTTTCTCTTTCTGGCTGTCATTATATGCGAAAATGTCAGTAAAATTTGTTTTTCTTGTTTGTTTAAATTGGCACTTTCTAATGAATGTGTTAATTTGCATACTAATGCTTTTGATAACTTAAGAGGTATTAGTTTCGAAAAAGTTTCAATTTCTCAATTTCTGTGGCTGAGGCATAGTCATCAAAAACAGTGTTTGGTTCTGTTTGACTGTTGCTAGCCTCAACTATAACAGAATCTGTATTATTATCCTCTGTGGTACAGAATATAAATGAGGGCCAATATTTTGAATGTCGTCTTTTGTAAATTTCGACATTGCCTTCATCAATGTATAAAAAATGTTTTGTGCAGACTTTCTATGCCCATATGCATAGTCCAATCACTTGGTGATCAGGATTTCCTCCCAAGTTGAAATGCAATATTCCGTGAGAGCAGTGATGTTATAGGCTTTTGCTCTCTGCAGCACTTCATCTTTCAGGATGCGCATCATTGCCTCACAGAAATTGTTTGTGTTGTTGTTGCGTAATATCAATTGCGGTCTATCGAACAGAGTCCATTCTTTTCTTCTTTTAAAAAATTTGTTGAATCGCTCAACAAACGTAGGGTATGCTGATGATACCTGTAAAGTAGAAAATAAACATTTAGTATCTCAGCATAATTTTTGGTATGGTTACAAAAATATTCCTTATGCAACTTTATTTTGAATAACACTACAAAATTTAAAACCAATGAATAACCATGTAGGTCATGTAAAGAGATTACTATTATCTGTCAATTATATGACAGTAATCTACGAAACTTGATGGTTTATTTAAAATTAATTATGGCTAAAGTTTTGTTTGGATAAAGTTAAAATTGCAAGTATTACAAATACATCAAAATAGAACAATCTATACTACTAATAAAAGAACAAATCGCTCTGTGTGTGTCTGGCTAGCAAAAACTACTGCACATAGAAGTCTGAAAATTTAGGCCTTTATTGCAGCTTCTTTAAAAACTATCCGATTCTATTACAATTTTCGTTAACATAGCTTCAGCGTCCTCCGGCTACTTTAAAACTACTAAAAAATTTTCTTAAACCCAAGTACATTCCAGTTAAGACCCTGGCTCCCAGTTCCCGGTCTTTCTTTATACCTCAGCTACCTCTTTTTTCGAACATTAATCTCCTTTTTTGGCATCAACTTACATTTACTCACTACAGCCGTAAATTAAAAATCACGGTACTTTAAAGGTAACTTTAGATAAGGGATTTCATCCATCCATTTATTTAATATCATGTTAATGTTAAAAGTAATTCATGAAATTTACTAGGGGAGGGGGCATCTTCCATGGCTTGGGGGTGCATTTTTTCCTTAGATTTTAAGGACTCAATTTCAATGGGATTTGGTTCATTCAACTTAGATTACAATTCAGAGATTTTCTGTATTATGAAACATTAACTTAGATTTCAGTTACCAACATTTTCTAATATTAATGATGCATTCTTTTTTTCTTGGTTCTATGGACTTGATTACTGACTCACTCAACTTGAGTTTTTGATTGTCTCTGGCACGTGCAGAGCACTTCCGGTACATGCTGCCTTAGGCCTGGATACATCTGAAACGCTTCCCATCATAACTTGGGTTGTTGTCACAAATCTTGCCGAACGCGATACAAATGAAACGGAGCCGTCACAAAGTTACGACTGTTGTCATAAAAATCTGCGACCGCCTTGGAACTCGTCGTGAGGTGTTATAACCCGGCCACAAGTCAAAAACCGTTATTCAAGATGGCAGAGCTTTTGGTTATTAGACGTAACAGAATTTCGCAACGATTAATAAAGGATCGTGAAGATCCCTTCTCATTGAAAGAAAGTGACTTTATTACAACATATAAACTTTCTAAAATTGCTGCCAGAGATCTCATTGATGAAATTAGGCCATTTGTTTCACTAGAGGAAAACAAAAGCTATCCCTTGGAAATATATGTAAGATCAAGAAAATAAATATGAATTTTATACTTAATTTTTTAATTTAATCAGTGTAGATTAAACAGATTAATATTAAATCCGTGGCATTTATTTATATGTATACATTGAGCACATTGCCTTTTCTATGTACTACAATGAACTTTATCTGTATCATGTGTCTTGGAACATTGCTTATAAACTCTTTAATATATATTAAAGAGCATTATATAATGCATAGCAATAGAATGAATAACATATGTTGCTCTTTGGCTGGTAAACATCTGATAATTATTAAATTTTTTGTCGTCAATTTATATTTTATGTTTAAAAAATAAATAACTACAAATAAGTAACTTTGAATTACAAAAAAATCTAATTAAAATGCTAAAAATTACATTCTAATTGTGAAATTTTATTTATTATTTTTTTTTTACATTTTTTCTTCCACTATAACTTAATAACAAGTGAAAATATGATCCTCCTAGATTATATAATGTCGAAAAAGACTTTTTTTTCATTACTTAAATAATAGTACATATTACTCATGATTTATTGTAAATATTTTATTAAGTACAACTTTAAACTTGTATTTATTAAAATAGGCCAGATATTCAAGGGGCAATGAGATGCCATCTACTGTGTGTGTATTTAAAATTAAGAAATGGCACATTCTTGGAAGTTATTCCAATAATAACAAAGGACAAATGTCTTTCTGCATTAATTTTTGTAAAGTTTTAAAATGGTTAAAAAATAGAATTTATTTTTTAAAATTTTTTAGAGCACACAAATTTCTTATTGAATAACCCTTAGTTCAATGTCATGATAGTGAGGGAAAAAAAACAAAAACACTAAGACAACATTTTTTTCTTTCTTTATTTTTAAATGTACATTTACATTTGCAAGCAGTTTGCATAGAAATTAGACAGAGTCTAGCAATAATTTATTCCGAATATTTTTTTTTTTTTTTTTTATATGTTGAATGAATTTCAACAGATGACACACATTGTTGAATTATAATACATAATCATTTTCAATTGAAAAAGAACATTTAGCAAAAAGATTTTCACTATATGTAGTAACTTAAAATGCTTTTCATTACTCTTTATTTGCTGACATTTTCTTGTCTTAGAAATAATGCTGCAGAATAAAGTTTTCATTTCATTGTTCTCAAAAGAGTGCTAAAGTAAGTTAGAATTTTGTTTTTATGCAAGGCAATGATTTATTTATAATGCATATTAAGAGTTCCCTTAATTTTTAGCTCACAGGCTATCAAAGCCTGAGAGCTAATGTGCCCGTAGGTTCTATATGTACGTATGTAACCTGATAATTCTTGTTAGCAATATCGGATTTGCTTGAATTTTTTTTCTAGGTTCATTCTGATAATGCACTTCCCTGATTAGTTTGGGGGGTTCATTGGTTAAGTATAAAGGGGGGTACGGGGGCTAATCCCCCCTTAACTTTGATAAATGGGTTTTCCATGCAGAATTATCAGATTTGCTTCAAATTTAGTATACCGATTAATTCTGATAAGGCGCTTCCCTGATTACATTTGGAGGTTCATTGTTTAAATATAAAGGGGGGCTAATACCCACCCTTAATTTAGATCAATATCAGATTTGCTTCAAATTTAGTATACCGGTTTATTCTGATAAGGCGTTTCCCTGATTAGATTTGGAGGTTCATTGGTTAAGTATAAAGGGGGAAACAGAGAGCTACTACCCCCTTAATTTAGATAAATGAATATTTCTATCCGATTTGCTTTAAATTTGGTATACCGGTTTATTCTGATAAGGCACTTCCATGATTAGATTTGGAGGTTCATTGGTTAAGTATAAAGGAGAGGAACGGGTTAGTTAATACCCTCTTAATTTAGATAAATGGGTGTTTCTGTCCGATTTGCTTTAAATTTGGTATACAGGTTTATTATGATAAGGTGCTTCCCTGATGAGATTTAGAATGTCATTGGTTAAGTATAAAGCTGTAAAATGGGGGGGGGGGGCTTGGCCCCCATCATTCAATTTTCGAGGGCATTATTCCTTGAAATAAAGAGTATAATATACAGTTAGTATGAATAGCCTGTGAGCTCAATGCCATCAATTTAACTGGACACTTTTCTTTTTATTTTAGTTTTTGAGCACTCTTGCTACTCTTGGAAGTGGCAGCTTTCAACGGATGGTTGCGAAGGATAGCTGCAGCAAAATGTCCCAGCCATCTTTATCAAGGGGCATGGACCTAATCTTGGGTGGATTTCACAAGTTATTTCCGAGATATGTCCAATTCCCAATTACCACCGGCGATTTAAGGCACACAAAATACAATTTTTTCACAGATTTAGGTTTTCCTAATGTAGTGGGTGCAATAGATTGCACCCACATTCGGATAAAGAGGCCTGTTTGCCGAGATTGGGTGATTTATGTTGACAGAATGTCACATTTCTCGGTGAATATTCAAATGGTATGTATGATTATTTATTTAACTTCTAGTTAATAGTACTAAACTGAATAAGTCCAATGTGTGCATAAATTTTGGAATTCGATTTTCAATCATATTTATGTTGAGAATTACATTTATTTGATTTATTTTTCTTAGTATTTTAGTACTTTTCTTCGGCTACTTATTTTTTCCCAGATATCCACAGTGTCATTAGCATCTTTATGCACTAACTTAAGATTTTTTAAAAGTGGATATTGAATAGCTTGAAGATTTGTAATTCATAGCATTAATAACACTTGATAAGAACATAAAGATTAAATAATGCAACTGTCAAAAAAGATGAATTTATAATTCTGTTAAAAAATTTTTGTTTATTCAAATAGCATCTCAATATAAAAATCAGCTAGTGTAGATGTGCCAGTAATGGACACCCTTAAGGAATTTCTTTAAAAATTATTTTTTTTTATTAATAGTTATAATTATTTTATTCTAGTTTTTTCAATATTATTATTGTTTGCATCAATTATTGTAATTATCAGATTTATGAACCAAAAACATCAAGGGGTGTCTATTACTGGCACATCTACCCTATCACAAAAACAATTCATCTGCCTTACTAATCTTTACATGTACAGTAAACTCTCTGTAAGACGGAAATCTGTCTAACTCGGAAAGATTTTCAAGTCCCTGCGAATCCATAGACATAGAGTAAAATTTGTCTAAGGCGGAATATTGTCTACTGCGGAAAATTTTCTTGGTCCCGATCGATTCCGCCTTAGACAGAGTTTACTGTATTTCTTTTTAAAAAGCCAGAAGACCACGTAAATGTTCTAAATGAAACATTTATCATGTTTTTAAAGTGCATATAAACCAAAGTTAATTTAAAAATTGACACTAAGACTATTTCTCTTCCACAGGGATCAATCTTATTTGAAAAGTGTAAGATTTCTTTCTATATGTATATCTATTACATTAAAGTCTGATTGTCTGTTTGCATTTCACAATTACTGGAAAATTTGATCAGACATTTTGTCTTATAACAACCAATACAGTAGACTCCCTCAAATCCGCACAGCTTGGGACCAGAGGTTGTGTGGTTTTTAGAATTTTGCAGATTTCTGGTCATTGATTTGTTTACATTTTTGAAACATTAATTTGATTGGTAGTTAAGGAAGGGAAATTATAATGAATGCTTACAATAAAGTATCAAAATAATTTATTAGTTTAAAAGTAATTATTAAAATAATTATGTAAAATAAAAATTTAGAAAAATATTAAATTATTACTGATGAAATCGATTCCAAAAGTCCTATGCTGCCATCTAGTGGTGAAGCGATCGTAAGATTGATACGTCATTATTCGTTCTTAGCACTTTTAACTTTAGTAACCTTTTTCTTTGTTATTTAGAAGTAAATTTGTCTATAATTTAAAAAAAAAAAATCTGCCAACAATAATTTCAAAATAGCGTTCCGGTTCGTGGATTTTTCCATTTCGAACCCTGAAATTTTTGATATAGATATGCTAATTTATATCAAAATCAAAAGTAATGTAAATTTATTTAGTAATAAATCAGCTGTAATAGCCAAGAGAATGATTAACAAAAAAATTAGTAAAAAAAAACATTGCGTTAGTTGCTGATTTCGGCGCCATCTTAAATTTTGTTCCTGCAAATTAACTGTAGATTTCATTGTTTACATCTGAAAAAATACGCGGATTTAAGGGAGTCTACTGTACTACAGAAAAAAAAAGTTTTGGTATGTTTGGTAAGATTTTGATAAGAAATTTTTTACCTAGTCCAAGATAAAAGATTGGACCATGTCATTTTGGCAAGTTAAACAATTGAACAAATATAGCTTGGCAATAACATCAACAACAGGCAGTGTTGCCAATGTTCTTGCACAATAAACTTTTACTGTCTGTAGAGTAAAGGTTTGCTACCCGGCTTATAGGCATTTTCAAAAATGTAGTTTTTATTATACAGCTTCAAAAGTTCTGATATTTTAACAGTCATTTATTTTATTCTAAACTACATTATTATTATTTTTTTTATTGTAATAGTCTAAGATATCATTAATGTTGTTATTCTGTATTCTGTGGTGTTTGAACATATAGTACAGTACAAAGTCTAAAGTCCGGAATCTTTGGGACTTTACCAAGTCCGAACTTTGGATCATCAAAAATATTGTTTTCCAATAAAAAGAAAATTCTCTAATTTAAAAGGCAAAATAAGACGTTCATATATTAAAAATTGCATAGAACAACTATTAATACTAAATTAAACAATCATTTTCATTAAATATATCATAAAAAAAAAGTAAAACAAAAACCTTTATTTAAAGCTGTTCTCAAATCCAAACAAGCTACTTGATGACATAAGCTTTTATTTATTTTTGTTTGGAGATGCATGAAAGTAGCAGGTGTTGTTCAGAAACTATGTAATCGAACTGCATTTTCCTTTTTTTTTCAAACGCAATAGATCTTTCAGAAAATAGTGTCAAAGTGATCGTTTTGAACCTAATTCCCGTGCGAAAGAAGAATAACCACTCAAGAAGAGGTGAAAAATGTCTTTGCCACGTGATCAAAATCGCTTGTAACTCAATAGTAATTTATCAAAAATTGGAAAACACAGTTCATTTCCAAATCACTTCCGTAGTCAGGCCTTCCAATTTTATATCTTTCCATTAAAAATGAACTTGTAAATGTGGCAAAATGTTTTGCGCTTGTTGAGCAGAGCAGTTGAGAAACAGCCTTAAGGGAACATACAACTTATGATGAAATTGTAACTTTCTTAACTGTTGAACATTCAAGTTAATGTGGACTGCTTTATTAACCCTTTCCAGCGCAGAGTAATTCTGTTTATAAACTCATGAAATAATGGACTGACACCAGAATTTGTAAACAAATTTATTAGAAAATACGAACTTGCTTATTTTCACGTACATTATAAAAGGAAAATTTTAATTAAATATTCTTGGTGTCGTTTCTCAGGTATAGAATTAAATTAGGTGTCCCTTTTTAAGGATGCTGCCCTCAAAAGGGTTAACTTAGGTATATCATAAAGACATTTTTATTTTATTCTGTACATAGGCATGAGTTAAGATTAAGTAATAAAGCTTCTTTGCTCTAGACCTTTTTTTTGCTTCAACAATTTTGCTTTTTCACTTTTTTCTTGAATTCTACCACTGGAAAGTCCGAACTTTAGATTTTGTGCTGTAATCTAAAATATAATATGAAAAATTCTCATATATGCATTATTCTTTAAAAGAATTTTAATTGTATGCTAAGAAAAATCTGAACTTTTGTAGAAATTGAGTTGGGTTGTGCCGATCCTGGTTTCACTGATTTTTTAAGGGACTGTGTCATGAACTGCAAATTTATAAATTGGCCAGATGGGGCCCGAACCTAGAAATTTTGGCCCATACAGACCTCTATTGTGGGATCATTTTCTATAGAGGCATTTGACTATAATTGTTTCAAAATCATGAAATTGTGAAAAATTTTATTTGTTGTAATTTTTAGTTTATTTACATGGCAAATATGATTTCTATGTATATAAGAAAATTAATACTACTGATTATTTTCAAAATGTATATGCTTTTGAACTTTTCGAAGAATTAAAAAATCTCGCATCAGGCAAATTATGTATTTTAATTGACAATTGTATATATTTTTTTCAGGTTTGCAATTCAAAAATGCAGATCATTGATATCGTGCCAAGATGGTCAGGAAACAGCCATGATTCATTCATATGGAAGAATAGCTCTCTGAGACAATTAATGAGAACAAGGATCCCAGAAAATAATTTTCTGTTGGGGTATCCTTTGGAACCTTGGTTACTGACACCATATCTCAACCCATCTTCTCCAGCAGATAACATTTTCAATCAAAAACACATTAAGTGTTGCAATGTGATAGAAAGATGTTTTGGCCTCCTCAAATCAAAATTTAGGATTATTGACCAGTCAGGTGGTATACTATGCTATGCCCCTGACAAAGTCTGTAAAATCGTTATTGCCTGTGCAATTTTGCATAACATTTGTATTAAGTATAGGTTAGAAGAACCTACAAATGTTCAATCAAATGATTCTGAATCTGATGATAATTCTGATTCTGATGATTTTCAAGTTAATTCTCGAACTGCTCGAGCGATAAGAGATAGAATTGCACACCAGTTTCAGCAACAGAGATGAAAAAAATTATTTTTGTATTTTTTGTTTAATTAAATATATTTATGTTTAATGTAGACTTCTCTTCCTTTTTGTCTCCTCAAGTCTCAAGATTACAAGAAAGAAAAAAAAAAAAGGTACTTGTTAGTTATCCCGTAAACCAATTTCATCAAATTATACAAATTGACATAATTTTTATTTTAAATAACGAAAGAACAAGTAAATTTGTATAACATTAATAAAACTACAAATAAAATGTTGAAATAAAAATCACTTGATGCCGAAGGCACGTATAACCTCCTTAAAGTCAACATTTACGATCAATTACTATTGGCATATAATCTTACGATTTGGCGTCAGTAATTTGGTCGTCTGGATGACTAACACGTACTAAAAAAAAAAAAAGAGTAAGCTGTACAATATGTTAAAAAATTTTCCTATCTGCATAATTTCTTGCCCAGTTTTCATTTTAGAATTAAAAAATAAAGTCAAATTATGGTTTAAAAAACTTAAATTATCTGAGAGCACAGCATTTTAATCAGTATAGGTTATGATCTATACACAATATTAAAACAATAAAATATTTAAAAATATATAATTGCAATTCCGTACTTTTCTGATATAATGGCCTTGGCAAAATAGAGAAAAATACCTTGATAAAAGAAATTTGGTAATGTATTTTCTTGTATCCTATTTACTGTTTTATATACACTAGCAATTTTTTTAATGTAAGGAACCTGTTTATTTATTTTTATACACAAACAGAAATAATTTGTATATAAAATACAATATTTTACACATGTATAAATAAAATGTTTATATACTTATAAATACATAAATAAACAACATAAAAGTTAATCTGTTTTGTTTTCATAGTTGTTTATGTCATTTGGCAACATATCTTCTCACTTTCTGAAGTGTGAATTGCGCCAAGCTTTTTAAAAAATGCCAAGGTCCCTATAGTGGAAAAGTATCCTAATTCTCATATGAAAATTTAAAAATCTTTTAATCGTGTGTAAATGAAATATGTAAGTAATAAAGCTGTCTTTAATGATGTGCGACAGATGCGGCCTCCGAAGACCACTGCTATTATTATATTGTATTATTAGCGTACTTACTGTTAATTTTAAATTTGTAAAAGAAAAATTATAGATAAGATAAAGATATGCTGGTCGCCAAAACCAGATTACAGAAAATTAGCATGACTTATAAAGGTGTTACATGATTTCAAGCTCAATGAATTTTCATATTCTTTTACAAAAATCTTGTAAAGGCAAATCTTTCAATTTTTCTGTCTTATCTTTTACTTCCTTAAAACAAATCTTATTAAAGACTGGAACGCGTCTTTACAGGCCATCACATTATCTAGTTGGCAGCTGAAATTTTAGGATTAGTTAAAACTTGATTAGCATATTAAAATGTTACGGGTCTGCCAAGTCATATCTTTGTAGAAACCACATACAGACTCAATGTTAGTGGTTGATTGTTGAATTTCTATTGTGGTTTCCTGCACCCATTCCTCCATGTTTCCATACTTTTGGATGCAGGAAACCACAATAGTTAACCTATCAGTCAACCACTAAAATTAGGTCTTCAGGTGGTTTCCACCAAGATAAGACTTGGCAGACCAGTTGCATTTTAATGTGCTAATTTACTTTTGACTAATCCTAAAATTTCAGCTGTAAACTCGATGAGGGGATGGTGTGTGCAGACGCCTTCTGATCTATTATAAATGTTGGAATTCTAATCTCAATAGCACCCTAGTCAGTCTGGCAAATATTCGCTACTATTTATGGAGCACTATTCCTTTAAGTGCATTTTAGTGTTAATGAACTTTAGGCATATGCATCATACATATTATAGATATGTATAATATAGGGTGGTCCATCTGTTGAACTATGAATATTTCACAGGTTATTTGTGTCGGCTGTCATACAAAAACTTGCATTTTGATAAACAAGAGCTTTTTACATATAAACTTTATACTGAAAAAATTCTGCTTTGAGTTATTTAAGAAGTGGATGTTATAAAAAAATTTTAATAAATAAAATTTTTAATTTCATGGCTTCTGTGAATTGAAACAAATCAATAAAATTCTTAAATTCTGAAACAAACTTGTGAAAATCAAGGAGAAATTGTGTAAAAATTGGAAGAAAAACATTACAGGGTCATATACTATTTAATTGTCCGGAAGAGTAAAAATAAATAAATTATACAAATTATTCGAATTGCTAATGGTAGCAACTCAGAAAGAATAACTTTTCTACTTGCTTTGATTTAACGAGGGAGATTTTAAATGCACCCCTGATCAGTGCAACAATCTTTCAGTAGAGATATGGTCAAGAAAAAAAAATTTTTTTGAACAAGAAACATCTCAATTTATTTATTCTATCAAAATTACAATACATTGAATCAGTGGTTTTTTTCAACTGCTATGTATTTTTAATCTGTTTTTGCTGTAAGAATTGGTCCTATCAAAAACTTGTCAATATAAAAGTTTTAGATAATATTAAGAAGATATATAATAAAATCCTGCAGATTTTATTTCTTGTGAATTGACGAAATTATGGATTCTTTTCTTCTTCACCCCCCCCCCCCCTTTTTTTAATTTTTTTTTTTGGTAGCTTAACAATGAATTTTACTAGAATAAATGTCACTGTTCTCAAATCCAAAGAAGCTACTTTCTGACTCTTACCAAATTAATTTTTATTCTGAAACACAGGTATGTTCTTATTCAGAAACTGTGATCGAATGGCATTTTCATTTTTCGATAAAGGCAGAAGATATTTCAGAAAATACTGTCAAAGTTGATGTTTTAAAACCGAATTAGAAGATGTGAGAAAGGAGAAAAACCGGCTATAGCTAGATAAGTAATTATTTATTTATAAATAGTTGGAAAACGACATTCGATCTCAAATTACCCCAATACTCAGGCTTGCCAATTTTATAGTTTACATTTGAAAATAAATAAGAAAATGTGTCAAAAAGTTTTGGTTGTTGAGCAGGACATTTAAGAACTGCCTTAACTGCAACTGTGCTTTATTGCAGATTATTTCTGGAAATTTTAGTTTTCTCTCCCTTACCTTTGAGTGGAACATTCTACAGGGGTGATTGCGAGTTCATGAAAAAATACCTGAAATTTTACCAAGAAAAAGATTTTACATGGAGAGAGAACATGTAATTTATTGCCAAGAGGTCAAAATCATTTCATTATGAAAAATATTACCTTTAATTATGGTTAGAAATCATAAAATTGATATCTTAGTCTCCTTAACTATCAGAAAAACTGGAATTCCGGTATGGAAAATAAAAAAAATACCTGAATTCAGGTATATTACCTGAACACAATCACTCCTGATTTTAGGTATTAAAAAAAAAGTTTGCTTTGCACTAAAACACAAAATATTTCCTTCTTGGGTATATTTCCAGGGGTCAAAGCAGGTTTTTATTCTTGGGGCCCATTTTGTGAAAAGTAAAAGTTATTTTTGTGAAAAATAACATTTTGTAATGAAAGTTGAAATCCAGTTACTCAAATTCGAACCACGAATTTATTAACAAAAACTTCTTTAAATCCCTTTGCTAAAGTTTTTTTTCGCGACCTGGTTTTATTTACAAAAATTACACATTTTAAAACAGTTTTTATGAAAAAGAATGTTATGTAGAGAACCTATTTTATTAAAAGGAATTTTGTGAAGGGGCCCATTTTATTAAATTTATTTTTGTGAAAGGGCCCTAAATAGGCCCTATTTTTTGCCTGCATCAACCCCTGATTTCAGAAAGTAAATCATCAAAATAACTCTCTGTACATTCATATAAAAAAGATGGGATAGAAAGGTAAAGAAACTGCATGCAGATTCGCATTCTATCAGGCTATTGTTTATTTGTATCAAGAAATTATCTAAAATCCACATATAACAATTTATTTAGAAATTATTAAAATGTGTGAATTTGATTTTAATATTTCATTATAGCATATTATTTTACGTTTTCTTTGTTTTTTATATGATGGAGTGCCAGATTGAAATTTCTTATACTCCAAAATCCTGAAAAGAAACACTAAATCAAAGCTCTGATGAGTATTGATATAAAGGTCTATGAGTTTTGTCCTTACATTTAAATCGCTTCAATATTGAATTACAAATGACACAAAATATCACGCACCTCAAGAATTCCATTTTACTTCGAAAACTTCTTCATGACAAGAATTACCTTTTTATCTGGATTACCAGCAAAATGTAATAAGTATCAGTGTCTAATTACTAATCATTTGACTGGGTCTAACAAAATATAAAGTTGCTTTGAATTTTGGGGAATAGTTCTTGCGTTATAGAAGCACTCAAACTTTTAACACAGAGACAGAAATCATTCTTAAAAGCAGTCAAAATCATATTTAGGATATCCCGAACCATATAAGCCCAAGACTGGCTTTAAAGGGGGGGGGGGGTCGTGTTAAAGTGACAGACCAGGGTGTTAAAAACTTAGGGGCGGAAATATACAAAATGCTTGATTAAAACATAGCAGCTTTTTTAAAAGATATTACTTGTAGAGTTGCTTACAAAATCTTGCCTTGGCTGCCGCTGCTCTCTGGAAATCTATCCGTAATTGGAAGCCAAAACAGTTCATGTCTTTTTGTGGAAATAGAAAAAATTAAAAATTGACTCTAGTGTTAGGAATACAATTTGCGTGTTAATAACTTGCAAAATTCTATAAATGAGTGTAATAAAGAATATTGCACATTATATCTCTTTTTCATTAAATTTTAGCCCAATAGAAAGATAAAACATGAAAGAAACTCTTAATTCCGGGCCCTTTTTTTCTCTGGGGCCCTAGGCTGAAGCCTACTCGGCCTAATGGGTAATCTGCCTCTGCATGTGAATCTTTATAAAAATATTGGAAAAGACTAATCAGCATGGGAAAAATTATGGTATATAAAATAGACAAATCAGACTCATTGGAATATTTCATAAATTATGTTCATTCATTTTGTACAATTGTATCCATGTTAAGAAACTGGGCTCCTATTTGAATCAATGTAGCTACATTTCGTGATAAAACATCTAAATGAGCATTAGCAATTCTCGATTCATTTAGAAGTTCGTCCTGGTTTTTTATAATACTTTCTAATTTTTCATTCATGTTTTCGATACCTTCAACTATCTTTTTCTGGTTAGACATTATTGTATTTTTTGCTTGTGTGTCACGTTCTTCTTCTTTTTTCTTTTTCTCTCTCATATTTCTGACTCGTGGTGTAGAAAAATCCATTTCTACAAAATTACAAAAATATATTTATGTAATGCCAAATGATTAATTTGAATAATAACATTCTGAAACACAGGAAAAATATTCAATAAGATAATATTTCACTTACTTCTCTTTCTTTGTTGAGGAGTGTCTCTCTCTGGCAAGCTTTGTCTGTGAATTTCTTCTATATTTGGAAAAAAGAAAATAAAGTTCAACATTTATTTAGAAATGGAGTATAAAGAGCAGTTGCATAACCAAAAAAAAAAAAAAAAGATATATATATGTATGGGGTTGAAGTCATCTATATTATTAAAAGAAATATATTTGTCCTATTCTTCTGCCATGTGCACATATAATCTATAATCTGCTGTTGAAGAAACAAGGTATGAAATAAGTTTTAAATTATGCTTGTGTTTACTAATTAAAAAAAAAAAAAAATGTGCACCTGCTTGGTTGATAAGAAGTTTTGCTTGCCTCTTCTACATGCAAGACGACATTATTACTGTTGAATGCATTATGTACACAAAAGCTATTAATTAATAAATACTTTTAAATAGTAACTATCTCCTTTAAGTGTTACTTTATACAAACTTATCTCTCTATTCTAGAAAAAAGTAACTTACGCTGCCACCACTGCTGCCGGTTTTGAATTTTTTGTGAACAGAGGTCTTTCTCAGTTAATATTAAGAAAAATATTGCATACAAAAATATGAAAATCAGCAGTATTAAGAGAAACACTTGATAAACACACTGATGCAGACATTTTTCAAATCGAAGAATTATTTTAAGAGATATTTAATGCTAAAGTTGGACAAAATCGTTCCATTAAAAAGTTTTATATGAACAAAAACTATACATGGGAATTAATTCATTTTTAGATCATTTTATATGTTAGACTTTCCCGATGTGCAGACTGCATTTTTTCAATTTGACTCATTTTTTGAGGTTTTATTTCTAATTTAAATTCAAATTTTCAGCATTTCGAGAGGTATTTTTTACTTATTTTAGAAAATGGTATTAATTTAAACTGTTGCCAACTGTATAAACAGTGCAAACAATAATGTTTGCTTAAAGTTAAACAGAAAAAAACTTTCAAATTAGAATTAAATAATTACGTATAAAAAGCAGGAACTTATTATAAATTACTTCATAAAAACTATATTTACTCGTGAATTTTAAAAGAGAAAGGATATTGTAAGCTAAAATAATAAATTCATTAACATGCGTTATAAGTCTTAAATAGGAGAAATTACGTCACATTACACTTATTACGTAAAATAAACAAAAAATAATATTGCGTAACAGTTTAAATTTAAAAATTGTGCAGACATAGACTCTGTTTACTTAAACATTTCAAAATAAGCTAATATAAATGAATTAACTGATTTTATATCATAATATTAAAATATTTATTTGCTTAAAAGACTTTATAAAAACACATTAAAAGTAAATTAAAAATAGGGCTCTTTTAATGGGTTTTTATAATGTCTTTTAAGCAAATAAATGTTTTAATATTATGATATGATTAGTAGGGGACGCAATTTTGACTTACAAATATAAATAAGTGCGAGTAGTAACTGATTTTATTTAATCAAAGATGAAAACAGCCATTGTATCTTTTAACAGCAGCTGATTTTTCCTTAAAATCCCCCAATCAAAGAGAAATGAATAGAAACTCGTTTATAAGGAGATCGCCTCTATTTTTTTAAAGTATAATTCAATCGTCTAAAATATTTTTAAAGCCGATCAAATTAGCATGCTTTTAGAGACTGCGGTGTCTGAACGGGGGTTGGTGAGCGTAGCTCGTAGGGGGCTGAGCCCCCTAGTTCCATATATAATAGAGATTGATTTCATTTGAATCCGCAAACTCTGTGAATAATAAATAACTACATCCAATTGTAAGAAAAATGTAAAAATAAAGGTAATTTTTAGACATTGATAATAATATTAGTAGAGGAGGGGGGGAGCAGAATTACCAAAACATAACGTTATATATGTACATACTGCCTCTTTGGACGATAGTGAGTTGTTACATCAATAAACTTTACTCACCAGTTGTATCCAATAGCTGATTTTCAGAATCTTCTTCTCTATATTGGAAATCATGTACCACCTATGGGAAAAAAAAAAAAAAAGAAACTAGCTTTTGAAAAAGTTTTAATATACAAAAGTATAAACAGAATAAATAAATTATGATAGTTCAAACAAGATACTAGGCACGTTTAAAACATATGTATATTTAGGATAATGTATTAGAAAAATCTCTTGTAATAATCAATCTTTGTATCTGGTTTAGCTCAAAATCAATCTCCTGATGTGCCTTCTTTTTCCTTTTTTTTTTTTTTTTAATTAATATCAGAATTAATATGTATGCATATGAAATGAAAAAAAAAATTAAATATACATTAACATATATATTAAATGTACATTAAAATAAAAGTTTTCTATGATTTACAGTTATGTGAAAATTCAACCACATACTAAAATGTAGATTTGGTTAAAAAAATTATTTTGTAAACATTTACACTATTGCCTGCATCATTATGACATCAATGTTAGTGACACACACGTTTATGATATAGACTGATCTTTTAGGAATTTTGACTTTTCTTTTTGAAAGTGTGAACTGATAGACAAATCAGATCTTACATATTTTTGTAACTTGCAAATCGATGCAATTAAGTTTTTATAAGAGCAATTTATTTAATAAACACTAAGAAGAGCGATATATTAGAATTTTAAATATACAATATAACAAAGAACTCTCATAAACTTTGTTAAATCCAAGCTGGAAGGATATAAAATCAGCTGCACATGAAAGACTATGCTGAAAATTGTCATTTTTATATATCGTTCTTCGTTTGAAAGAAAACAAAGATTCACTTTATTTGAAACTGGAACAGGTGTAGTTTGCATAGGCTTTACACTACTGAAAGCAGTGTTGTTTGATCCCAGGTTTGTTTAGAAACTGACCAGTGAAGATGATGACGATCCACCAGTAATATAATATACACAATAATTTATAAAAACTATTATTAAATACATCATAATGTGTATAAAGTAAATTTTTTTTTTTTTTTTTAAAGTAGATTTAACATTTATAAATAAGTTATTACTTCTGAAACAGTACAAAAAATATACACAACTATTGACAGAAATATCTATAAGATCTATTATTAGTTCTATGCATCAAAACTGTATATTTTCAAGATAATCTTAGGCAAAAACACATTTTCTATTAATTTAGAAATTTATTTTTAAATTAAGAAATAAATACAAACTTGTGTAGAAGAACTTGCAGCTGGATTTTCTTGTGAATTGTACAGAACTGGAGATCTAATACCTGGAATTGTAACAGAACAGAGGCGTAAGCTTATATAAGTCATTAAAAAAAGGCTGAAATTTTAGAATCACACACTGGTTGATATGCTTTTCAAATATCACTAAATGGCCCATTTTTGTATGCTGCAGCATGCAATCACCCATGACACTATGCAAAACTCATTCTGAATCAAGTTGGCTATCATGAAATAAAGTCTGAATCAAGCCCTCCCCCCCCCCCGAGTCACACTGACACACAAATTAAGTAATTCTCACTCTCCTGTTTATAAATTATTTCTTTTACATTTTTATTGGATTCCATTTACTAAAAAAAAATGCTTTGATTTAAACAGTTACTAATCTGTTCCCATAAATGTTAACCTAAGTGGGGGAAGATAGGGATACTTGAGCCACTTTTTAAATTTCAATTTTTTTAAATTTCTTATACTTTCTTAGAACAAAATAAATATTGTAGTTGAAAATTTGATTTTTTTTCTTCAATTGAAAACCATTTTCAATTAATTTTGAACTATTTTTCTTTGTTTAATAAATTTTTACTTTTTCTTTTACATTGTGGCTCAAGTATCCCCATGAGGGGGATACTTGAGCCATGGTGAAGGGATACTTGAGCCAATACTAAAAAATACCTACAAAAATAATATTTTTCTTTTTTTTATTTTATGAATGTTTTACATAGTGATAAATTAAGATACGCTAAGTCCTTCAAAACCAGTTGTGAAAATAAAACTCGTAACACGATCATTTTTTGTAGTGATAATTGGTGGTCGAAGGATCATTTCAACTTTGGTTTCATCGATGATAGCAACATCCTCAGTTGGTGGTTAAGTTTTAAAAAAAGTTACCATAACAGAGGTTACAATTTCAGTATATACAATATTTAATCTTAAAATATTACATTAACAAAATAAATATTTTAATATTTTGGGCCTAACTAGTTAAAATATTAGAGATTATGACCAGTAAAATCAGTTTAATAAAGTGATTTTAATACTAGTCAAAAAGTTAAATTGAAAACTATGCCTACATTTATCTAGACAGACTATTTTGTTAGTCAAAATGAAAACAAAAGGATATTTTCATTAACAAAAGATACATTTTTAAACATATGTTTTCAAATTAAGTCCTTATTGATTATTTTTTAATGAAAAAATAAATAAAAAAAAGTTCTTCCTCATTTTACCCAGAAAAAAAATTCCCCCATTTTACCTAGAAAAAATCAATCTGTTAACATGAAAAAGACTTATTTTTTTGTTTCACCCATATGTCTAATTTCCTAGTAGGGATGGTTGAGCATGGCTCATGTATCCCCACTACTACCATTTTCGTTTATCAGACTTTTACTAAGTAATGCATGCAGCTATTTGAATTATTTTAGATTCAAAATACAACTGAAATTATACTTATTAAAGATACCTATATTGTTGCAGTTTAAAACAAAACTTTGATTACAAAAAAATATAAAAAACACTCGCCTAAATATTTACTTCAGATAGGGGAAAAAGCAACTATTAATTACTATACTTTCAAAATGGTTCCAAGATATGTGATTTTTATTTTACATGTGCAGAACTATAAATATATTATCATGTTGCTAATTTTAGAAAGAAAAATTAACCTACTGTAGAGAAAATAGGGGTGGCTCAAACATCCCCACTCTCCCCTACATCATTTCAAATATCTTAATTTGCTAGTGAGGTATTTAAAAACTTTATGGTAGTAGATTGAAAGTGTTAGAAATTTATTTCAATTAAAAGTCAATACCTATAACTAGAATTAGTAATTCTACAGTTATCAGATGTTGTTTAGTTCATTTACAGCAGTGGTTCCCAACGTGAGGAGTACACCCCACAGGGGGACAATTTGATCTTCTAGGGGGGCAATTCCAAATCTCTTACTTACTCATTCGCTATCAATTTCTTTTGTCCTTTTGAGGGGAAAGTAATATTGTAGACTAAAAATAAATGGAATACAAGCAAAATTTAAGAAAGCAGTTTTTTTTATTGAATTTTTAAAATATTCTCCATTGAAATTTAAAAATAGATTAGACACCAGAATAAATATTCGAATAATCTTTGAAAATATTTTGATATCTATAAAAATATTAAAACTAACTATAATTTTTCTGGTGGTGATTTTTTAAATTTTTCGTAACATTTTCCATTATTTATTGATTGAGTTTTCTACTTCTATTCGCGAAGACAATTAATGATATTGGGAAAGGGAAAATAAAGAGAATGTGTTATGTGGAATAATGGCTTCTTAAATTTGATAAAGATGATAATCTCAGACCTGCCAACTGCTATGAAAAAATCGTAGTTGCTATGATTTGGACCTATAAACTACGATGCTACGAAAATCGGTCTTAAACTACGATTTTTTGCAAAAAACACAAAAGCATTTTTTGTTTCTAGTTGCGATTTTTATCCTGCGCAGCATATTTCTCAGGAGTGATTCTGTTATGAAATTTCCAAAATTTCAACGTGTTCATTTCCGAAAGTTTAAAAAAATCCGTTTAAAAAAATGGCCATTAGTCTGAAAAAAATCTGGGCTGCAAAACAAACTTCTTAACATAAAACACTCTTTATGTATATTAACCAGGAGTGAATCGTGTTTCTGTAAATATTTATACAGGAATTCTCTTCCTTAGAAACAAGGGTGCCATTTTAAGAATTTCTGAAAGGGGGAGGGGTGGTTCTTTGAGGGGTAAGATCGCACGATTTGTGAATTTCGTCAAAAGTTCATGGTAAAAAAAGCAGATTTCAACAAAGAATCGTGATAGAAAAATATAAATTATGATTGTGGGAACAAAAATGTGAATATTTTGAAATGATCGCGGGAAAAAAATCGTGAATTTCATCAAAATTTACTGCACTGGGCTAAAAGATTGGAACCAGACTCCTTTTTACTATATTGAGTTGAAAGACTGAAACCTTATTCCTTTTACGAATGTCAAAAGATGGCTGCGTAACACGAAAAATCAACCAACCAACCTCCAGATTAATTTAAATTTTGTGTGCTACGATTTGTCATTTTCAAAGGTTGGCAAGGTCTGTACTCTTGAAATACTTCTTGCGTATTGTGTTATCCAGAGAAAGAAAAGTCAGTGTCCAAAGATTTTACACCAACTTTTAATAAGTCACAAGAATGCATTATAAAATGTATGAATTTACCAGTTTTAAATATAATGTAAGTGTATTTTAAGATATTTTTTGAGGATAAAAATGCAGACCGTATAACACTTTTCTTTAACATTGAGTTAAGTTGAAAAAGCACAACAAATCTCGTTTTGGCATATGAAGAAAGATGTCTAATCTCTTTGCATTTTTAAAATTATGTAAAAACACATCTGTGGTAAAAGATTCACCTCTTTGACAAGTTAAAAAATGTGAAATGAATAGCTATTGTTAAGCCACTATTTCACTTCCACCATGTGAATAGAGTTCAATTTTCAAATAATAAGAGATGTAATTTACAGATTATGGGAGAGGGTGGACATAGTGACTTTACAGAGGCTTTGGTGGGGCGTGGCCGAAAAATGGTTGGGAACCACTGATCTACAGTCTTCAATTAAAAATATTAAAGTATTAAAAAAAGAGCATTACCTTTCTCTTCATACAATGGAATTTTCTCTCTAATTTTAGAAAGTGGATTATGGCTTCCTAAATTTTCTTTTCGCCAGCAGTCATATAAATAAATAATTTGCCTCTGAGTAGGAGTTCTAGATGCACTGGCAAGAATATAAAGCAGCATTCCCAATGGCAGTCTCCTGAAGAATCAGTTGCCGATGATAATGTTTAGCTTCTGAAGGTCTCATATCAAGAGCAAAATATTAAAAGAATCTATTTTGAACCTAGTAAAAGAAAAAAGCAAACGTGAAAAAATAAATAACCAATAAAAATAGATATTTTACTTCATACAAAAAATACTATAGCATTCCTTTCAAACTTCTTTAAAAAACATTTCATAAAATAACCAGATTTGAATTAATGAAATTAACCCTCTAAGCGGTTTGCCCATATTTTTCCATTTCCCTGAAACAACTTAAATTGGTTGTAGACAAAATTAATTTTAACATAATTGTATTCTAAGATGAACGCCAAATAAAGGGGCATAAAGTGTATATTAGAAACAAACAGGAAAAGAAAATTTTAATTAACATTAGTTTTATAAGAAATTTTATGAAAATGCGAAAAAGCCCTCAAAACGCTCAGAAAGTTAAGATTTATGATTTAAAATGTAACTGAATAAAAATTCTGTCTAGTTTTAACCAACCTACCCTTCCCTAATATTCAACTACACTGCTCAAAAATATTAGGGGAGCAAGCAAAAAAGTGAAGAGAACAGTGCAAGACAGCAATGTATGGGCATAAAATGGATAGTACACGTGTAGCAATGTGCAATACATAAAAAAAAATGCAAAAAAATAGTAAAGGAGCTTTTATTTTTTGAAAAGGTGAAAAGAACATGACAAGATGGTTTAGGACAATAATTTGGTTTTATGTAAATCATAAAAAAAAGTATTGTGTAGAAATGATGCAAGATTTTTAATATGACATGTGGTCTCCTCGAGCAGCTAAGACTGCTGCACATTTTGGATGTGTGAAAGTCAAGGGACTGTTGTTGTTACTGTTACAATAATAAAAAATAGAGGAAAGAACATTTAAAAAAAATTAGAGGTATCAAGAGTTTTAACTTTTTGAGCTGGGGTGCGAATTAGGGAAGCTGAAATTTTATAGGTGCGGAGGGATAGGAAGTTTATTAGATAATTAATTATCATTACTAAAGATTTATAATTAAATTTTTAAAAAAATTAAGCAGTTTTAAAGACTAAATTTTGTGTGCAAGGAAAATGGAAATGTGGGGTGGCAATTTCAGATTGAGGGAAGACCTCAGATGGTTAACTATTGTTACAATAAAATAGAGAGAGGAAAAAAAAAAAAAAAGACTAAGGATTTTAAATTTTGTAAGTTGGTAGGGGGGGGGGGGGAGGAGAGTAAGGGAGAAGCGCAAGTTTTTTCATTATTGGGGTGTGGGCGGGAAAGTTTAACAGATGACTGATAATTTACCTTACTAAAGATTTACAAATAGTACAAAAAATGAAAATTAAACTGTTTAAAAGACTTTGTATGCTTGGTAAGGGAAGGGGGGTGAAACGTAAATTTTGGTGGAGAGGCAGGAGCAAAGCTTGTGTCACATACGAGCAGACAGACATTTTGTAAAAAAATGTTTTACGGGATAATCTGATCAATTGCTGTTATTTATTGTTACAATAAAATAACAAATAGAGCAGAAAAAGTTTAAAGAAAAAATGCAATGATTTTTAAGGTTTTAAACTTTATGAGCTGAGGGGGCAAAGAGAGAAGCAGATTAAAAAAAAAAATTAAGTGGATAATAGTTTATTAGATGACTTATTATTTATTTAACCTTACTAAAATTTACGAATAAATTAAAAAAAACTAGAGAACAGGAATTCTGCTTTTTCAGAATTTAGTGTCGCCCCCGGCATTTCCATTACTTTATTTTCCTCTGATGACTGATGGCTTCTATTATTATGAAACAGCCATTATAAATGAAGCGTTAAGTGAAGATGAAAGAGCAGCCGTAAAAAGTTAGAAATCTGATTTTTGGTCAGAATGAGGGAAAAAATGGCCATTTTATTTTCCCCATTCTGACCAGAAAATCAGTGTTCTAACTTTTTACGGCTGCTCTTTCATCTTCACCTAACACTTCATTTATAATGGCTGTTTCATAATAATAGAAGCCACCAGTCCATCAGAAGAAAATAACTCTAAGTGGGACTCTATTGCAGTACAAAACATATTTCAATTTTAAGACTTAAAGCACACGTTTTATTTTATGTAAAATGACGTCATTTACATCCGCTTAAGAATTCCACATTTACGATCTACTCTTAAACATCTACAATAAAGCATGCACATTACATCACTATCACTAAATAATGCACAAATACAGCAAAAAGATGCTGTCATTCAAGAAAATCTGGGGAGGGGAAAAAAAGGGCTATCTAATGATTCATAGATACTTACAATTAAATATAGTTTATAATAGCTCCATTGTTTTAACAGAAATCATTCGTTTATATTTTTTTCAAAATAGCACGTATTTTAATTACATTTTCTTTCAGTTGTTATGAGAAAACAGCAACAAAAATATATAAATACTATTTTAGAACTATTTTTCCTTTACTTTCTACAGAAATGAGTACTTCCATTGCCAATATTAAGCAAATGGCTCCAAAAACTACAAAAAAAATTAATATTTCAAAAATAAATGGAGATACAGTTTTCAAACAAAATGCATTTAAAAGAACTTTTTTTTCCCCAATATGAGGGTATAAAAATCAAGAATGTGCGACACTTAGAAGTTTAAAAAATTGCTATACAGTATTTAATCATACTGTGTTTTACGGCTGGCTTCTGTAAGGTAACTTTTTTTTTTGAATACACAAAATAAGCTGGGTGAAAGAAATAGCATACCGTACCGGGGGCTAAAAAAAAAATACAGAGTTTTAGACTTTAAATTCTATATTTTCTTTAAGTGTGTGTGTGGAGGAGCAAAAAGAAAATGCCAATTTCGGATGGGAAGAGAAATCTTCATGATCGATTATTTATTGTGACAATAAAATGGTAAATAGAGCAGAATTTACTGATGGGGGAAAAATTGCAGCCAAACATGAAAATATGCTAAAAAATAAAAAGCCAATCAAATATTCTCAAATCTGGCTTAGACTTGCAGAACCGATAGAGGTACCTTCCTGTCAAATTTTGTAGCTCTTTGTGCAGTCTTTTTTGGAACACGGTCAACAGACACACAAATCTATCTTTATCATCTATATTTATTTTTAATGTACAGTATAGGACTCCAAATCCGGAATGCTCAGGACCACTGCTTTTCCGAATTTTAGGTCTTCACTCAAAAAATGGATGTACAAACGGTATTAATGTGATGAATTTCGGTATTCATTCTGTTTAGAATAAGATTTATAATTTGCGATTTTAAAAGTATGTAAGTTAAAGTAAAAAATATTTTAGAAACAAACAATTATTAATTTTAAAAAACATAGTTAAAACTGTCTTTAGAAAAAAGAAAATAATGATAATAAAAAATACTTGAATTCAAAAATTGACAAAGAAAAATGAAATATCGAAAGTGTGCTTACCTAACCTTAGAAAATTTTTAAATATAACAGAGCATAAAATTATAGCTAATGTTTAAAAAAAAAAAAAGAATGAAAGAGGAGACGTCAGTTTGTGCTCTGCAACTATCCAGAGCGAGAACATAGACCCCTCTCCTCGTGTCGCTCCGCATTTTTTTTTCTTTTTTTTTGGCTGGTTTCCACTTTGCACACTTTTCAAAGTGGGTTGCATCTACTGTAAAATAATAATAAACTGCCAATTTTTATTTGTCAGACACTTTAAACATGTCTGATAATTTCAATTGTTTCATCTGCTTTGGTTTTTCTTTTTGCAACACATCTTTTATCTTATAGAGTTGCATGATTTGTTCTTGGGTTATAAAACCTTTTTTGTTCTAATCCCATAATCAATTCATCTGTCAGATTAATGCACTTATCTATAGAGATGTTTGTAGCATTTGGTTGATCAACGTCGTCATTGCTGGTATCATCATCATCACCATTATTTTCTGGATTTAAAACCATGTCGCAAATATCTTGGTCTGTTAGTGAATATGTTATAGGTACATCGTTATCTACATTGAAACAATCTTCAATTGCTTCCTCATCCAAACTTTCTTTGCCTGTCATGGATTTTGCATAATTCAGCAGGTCTTGAATAAGGGCCTTTTCTGCGGACACTGAAAACCCACGAAATTCACCATTGCCTGTCATCTAAATTGGTTAATGATGGCCATAATTTATACCATCTGTTTGTAAGAGTTTCCTGAGGAATGCTTTGCCAAGCACTAGCTGCCCGCCATAATGCATCTTTTACACTGAATTGCTTTTGGAACTGCAATACACTAGTACCGCTGTTGCATGCAATTAGCATAGCTTTTATAAACTCTTTCTTGTAGAAACATTTCAAGCTTCTTAGAATTCCTTGATCCATTGGCTGGATAAGTGATGTACAATTGGGTGGTAAACAACACACAACAACATTGTTCTTTTCTAGAACTCCTGAATCAGTGTGAGCTGCGCAATTATCAAGCAAAAGGAGGATTTTGCAGTTTTCTGGAAGACCTTGTTTCTGGCAATGGTCACGAGCTTCCTGAACAAATGACTTTCAAACCATTCTTTGAATATTTCCGCGGTCATCCATGCTCGTTTACTCGCTCTGTAAAGAACTGGCAAAATCTTTACCCTCTTTAAAGCTCTTGGATTTTTACTTTTGCTGATTATTAATAATTTACATTTATGGGTTCCGGCAGCATTTGTGCAGGCCATAAGTCAATCTTTCCTTGGAGTCTTTAAATCCAGAAGCTGAAGTTTCCTTGGGTGTCACATAGGTTTTCCTGGGCATGTAATGCCAAAACAACGCAGTCTCATCTGCATTATAAACCTGTTCTGGCAAAAGTTTTAGCTGGGTAATGATGTCTTCCAATTCTTTGATGAAGGAATCAGCAGCTTCAAAATCCGCTGATGCCTTCTCACCAGAAATCTGAACTAAACGTAATCCATGACTGATCTTAAATTTGTTGTACCATCCTGTTGGATAATCACAGGGCGTAGAAATGTTTAACTCGGCATGAAATTTTTTTGCCTGTGCCATAATAACCACACAATCTAATGGAAAGTCCTCCAATCGTCGTTGCCGAATACATTCCATTAGAACTCTATTAATATCAATACTTTTCGAAAAGTGCAAAGTTTTTCGATGCGCCATCAGTTCTGGAACATCACTTTCTGAAAAAGCTTTAAAAATCTTCTCTCGTTGTTCCTTTAAATCATAAACGGTCGACGTTCTGATGCCTTACTCTTTACACACATTTTTTACCAAAGTGCCGCTATCTAATTTCTTTTAATAACTCCACTTTATCAGCAATGGTCAGCGAGGAATGCGTTCTTTTAAGCTAAGTTGTATTCGACATTGCTAAAAAAACCAAATTTATGAATGAAACCAAATAAAATTGCAAACAATAAGAAAAATGACAAGAACATCAGCACAAGTGAAGAACGAACCAGCAAGTGAGCGATAGAAAAAATGGCCTACACATTCCGAAGTTCTCAAGGTTAAAGGATGCTTGTGCAGAGGTCAGGTGCACGTGCCTCATTCTTTTTTAACTTCAGAAGTTAAAGAAACAAGTACGTAGCTCTACCTTTTGCCACAGGCATGAAATATTTGTTAGGAATAACAAGCCCTCTATGTCTTATCACCGTACTACTTTAGCTCTACAACTTATTTACATTTTTAGCTGAAAACAGCCATTCTTTATTTACAATGTAAATACAGATACTTCTTACCTCATATCCTTGTTTTTCATAGTTATATATCCTTAGAGTCCTTTATATGATTTGCCTTCATCTTTAGTTGCAGTTTGCCTTTAATCATATCTTCTATTGCCGGTCACCTGTCTTTCAAAACATCGCGGTTTTCGGAAATCATTTTTCCACGTATGATAGTCGAGCAGTACTCCTGATCGCCACGAGATGGCGTTAGTTGTCTGGTAGAGTGCGTCGTAAGTCTCCGATCATTCTGGAAGCCGTCTGTTTTGCATATACCAGTATCTGATACGCATGTCCGGATCATATAAATATGTTTCGACCAATGTGTGTCTTCGCCAGTTGGGAGTTACCTTTTCAACATGTGAGCAGGTGGTTTTAAGTATGGTAAAGTTGTTATCGGCATGGAGGGTTGTTTTAAATTGGAGAGCACACAGTGAATGATGGTTTTTCTCTTCCTGGATTTTTCCGTATGGATATCAGCTGATCTTTGTCTCGTTTAAAGTCGTCTGATGGAATAATGAAGGCTGGATTACGTGACCTCTATCTTCGAGAACCCTTTTTGTTGTTAATTCGAAAGGAGACGTTTCGGTATTGAAATGTAAGCTAAGCTGTTTCCGAATTCCTCGACTTTTCTATCGGTTTCCTGGTGGGAATGACTTTTGTTTTTGTGCTACAGTGTGATATCCCCGGAGGTACTGGAATTGGTTTAAGATGAAGTATGGCTTTTTAATAAATTATTTTTCGAGCTCTGGAGCATTGAAGTGAAAGATGTTTTACCGTTTCATATTTTTCTGAAATAAAGTGTCGTGGAGTGTTAATCTCAGTACAACTTGTTTTATAAGTAAATGCATAACTAATGTTATCTAGAGTTAAAACTGATTGAGGTATGTTTTATGTATTTTATTCTTTTAGTTAATTTATTTGTTTCTCTGTGACTAAATTTAAATAAATGTTTGTTTCTTTTAAATTTGTCTTTCGTTATTTAGATCACATAATAGTTTGACTTCTTATTTTATATTTTAGCAAGCTAATTCCATTAAACTGTTTAGACATTTTAATTCCATTTAAAGTAGATTTAATAGTTTAACGTATTTTTCATCCGAGGTTGGGACATAAAGCAATTATGTTTCCATTTGCTTAATTCACTCTGCTAACTTAATTTACTGAGATATTACTTATTGGTAATTATCTCAACATGTGGGTTATGGGCCCGTCCCTGCCCCGTTTAAACTTATTTACAATAGCTAAAAGTTAAAAATTTATTCTGTTTATTAAAGTTTTGATACTTAGATTATATGTAGTAAATTTTAAAAAGATAAGTCTATAAATTGTAAGTTTAATAGAGTTTTAAAATGTTCTAGTTTAAATAGTTATATTTTCAAGTCTTCAACCTCAATTTTTTTTTTGCCAGTTTGACCGTAGTTGGTCTGGCGTTTAATTTTAAATATCGGCCGACCCTCACGGATGTTATTTGATATTTTTGAGGGGGGGGGGGGGGCGACGATAAAATTTTTTTTTGAATATTATACGTTTTTTTTTGTAAATTTTTTTTAGTTTAATAATTAAAGAATGTTTAAATTTATTAGTAAAGTTTAAGTAATATTTAAATTTGATTTGGTATATTAAAATTAAAGGTTTATACATGCATAAATTTAAGACTTGAAGTAATAGATTTTCCAGTATAGTTAAAATTTTTTTTATTGAAAGTAATGTACTGAGTGCTCCATGACAAGGATTACTTTAATTAAATATGCTGGGAAACTCCATGGCACAATGTGAAAGTGTTTGTCAGAAGAAATATATAAAGGAAAATTTTCTAGTAAGGAAGTGAATTAAAAAGCCTAAGAAGATAAAGTTTCAGTACTTTAAGGTGTGTTTTTATGGTGTCAACGAGATAGTGTCACCATTAAAGCTGGTGTTTTCTCAGTGAATTAGTGCCGATGATGCTTTCTAGTATAGATTGTGCAACTTCAAAAGTTTTTTTGATAGATGAGCGCAGTGGTCGCCATGCTGGTGCCCGTTGCATAAGTTTTTCTGTAAAGAGACATTGGCTGTTTTATTGACTGATCACTGTATGGTTTTTCAAGTTTCTTTTTGAACTGATCCAGTGTTGACTGGAACAGTAAACTAAATTTAAATGAACTGTGTTTAACTCCTGGACATGCGATAACGACGATGCTCACATGAGTTCTCCTGGCTGAAGTGTGAAATGCAAATTTTATTATGCTACAAAGTGGAAGTAGATGATGTAAAAATGTGATTCTCGGAGTTTTTTTTTTTTTTGACATTTTTTGGAGATCTGCTAAATCTGTCTATCTTGTCTGTACTTTTAAAGAAATTATAGTTGTGCTATATTAAAATGTTTGTTTTATTAATGTTTTTAGAATTTTTATGAATTTTTAGATTATGGGGCTTTCATCTGAGATCTTTCTGTTAAAATTTAAGATAAATCAGTTGAAAATGTTTAAGTTATCGAATTTTTAATGTTTTAAGATCAACTGTTTTTAGATAATCTATTTAAATTTTTAGAAGTAAAGCTTTTTAAGAAGTAGTTAAGGTTTTAGACAGCCTGTTTCCTTTCCAATAAGTTAAATAAGAACTGGATATCGGGACTTGGGCAAGTACGATATTGTTTTTATACAGTATTGAAGTTTGATGTTAAGAGATGAGAATACTTGGGGTTAAAAGGCTAAATACTTTTCCCTTGAAAAATGGTTGAATATGAATGTTAATTAACTGAACAGTTTAGAAATATAATATATTGAGTGACAGTTTCAAAGCTTTTAGTGAACCTCGCGTTCTTCTATTAAAGATTGTATTGTATATTAAAGAAAAATAAGTTACTTTTATTAGTTAAAGCATATTAAAAGATTAATTATTAAAAATGTTATTTTTTTATATAATAGAATTTTCTTATTGGTTATAAGTTATAAAGTTAAAGGCTTTATTTACAGGCTAATGAGCGACTTGTACTTTGCATTGGGGGTTTTCTTTTTACATTTAAGTTTAAGAGTTAAGAAACCTGCCTGGAGTGCTGTGGTGCAAGCTTGCTTTTATAAAGTTAAATTATAGGGTCCATATTTCTTGGGGTTTTTTATATATATATATATTTTTAATTTGGATAAAATGATTAATTGAATGTAAAGATTGTTTAAAGTTATACTAAATTATAGTTTAAAAGTGTATTTTTACTAAATTTTTGAGTTGTTTAAAGTAAAAAGATAATTATAGAGTTTAAAGATTTTTGGGAATGTGAGGGCCACTGAGCGTCGTTAATATTAGTGATTCTGCATTAAAAGATTACAGTATTTGAATTATGTTGAGAAAATTGAGCATGATTTTACAAGAGATTATTGCTTAATGGATTGGTGGTGTTGATAGACTTTTAAAGCAGTATTTGCTGGTTTTTAATAGGCCTTGGTTAAACCAAGCTTTAAAACGTGAGTTAATTGATAATTCATTTTTGTTGAATGCTGTATGTGGTTTAAATGCCGCCTGTTCATTGATGCTTTAATCAATCTTTAATGTATTTTTGTTTAAATTTCATATGTTTGAAATATGCTATGTAAATGTTCTTTTCAGACTTGTTCATGTCTCTGATCATCCCAGTTTGTTTGTAATTTAATAAAAGATTCTTGTATTTAAATTTGATGTTTAAGAAGATTGAGGGATCTTATGAAGAGGTTTTTAGACCATTTCTGGTGGATGGACTGTAGCCATTAAGATATGATTTTATTTATGAAATACAATTTTAAGTTTATATTAGATTAATTTACAATTTTTTTTTATTTATTTTTTTAGATATCTTTAAAGTTTCATAATAAATATAATTTATAAATTTTTAACTTTTATGGATTGCCTGTGTTTAAGATGGTCTGGATAGGGGTTTCCATTGAGTATGACAGCATCTTTTTGGCAAATTCTCGGTGTTAAGACTCAATGAGGAGGATCTTCAATATAAGACATCATTTGGGCAATTCAGTGAAGTTGTTTTTCTATTTATGATTTTATTTTTAAAATTGGTATTTTGCCTACTCTTCAGTATAGCCAGGAATAGGGACAATGATCTTGTAAATGTCCTGTTGTTACTATTGCTTTAGTTTGATTTTTCTCTGATCACGAGTAAGATAGTGTTTGAATTCTGCTAGTACTCAATGGGGAGTTGGATCGAACGAGGCACGCTGGATATTGTTGAGTGGGTTTATAGGTTGGTTTTGCTTCAGTTATTTATATTTTTGAATTAAAAATATTTTTCCTTTGAATACTGATTTTCTTTGCAGTTGGCTTAATGGTGCAGTTTGTCTAAATGTGATGTTTGGAATTTGAAATCTTGAGGTTTTGAGTAAGGTATGGTTAATCATAAGGAAAGGAGGCTGATTTTTGAGAAAGGGGGTTTCTGGATGTGGCTCCGTATCTATACCAATTTGAGATTTACAATGGTTTAATTTATAATGGCTGAAGGTTGGTTGGAGGTTTTTTTTTTAGAGATATTTTAGAATAATTAAGCTTTGAGATTGATTAAATTTTTAGAGTAATTAAATTTTTAGAAAAGTTAGATTTTTAGTGTCCGGGTAAAGTTGTGCAGAATTGGTTGTCTTGATGGTTTTGCCATGTTTTTGAGATTTGTTATTGATTTGTAAAGTTCAATATATTTGAAAAGTTGTTGGATATAAAGTTTTAAAAGTAGATTGGCAAAAATTAGGACTGAAAATTGACTGTGAAGATGTAATTTTTGTTGAAACTGTGGGTTTTGCTTAATCTGGAAAGATTTTCGTATTGGTTGGTCAATTTGTAAGACTGATTTTTCTTAGGACACTGTTTGTCAGAAGGGGTGTAAAAAGTATTTCCTAGGTTACCCATTCTGATAATGGATGTGTCAAGTTTTGTGGAGATGGTTTGCTATGTAACTGAAATGGACATTCTGCCAACGTGTAAGATATATATATTTTTTAATTTCCCGGATATATTAGAATTAAATTATAATTCTGTTTTTGGTAATCCTGGGGTGGAAATTTTTGGGTGATATTCAATTTCTGGAGTGGAGAAGAGATGGATTGGTTATGACTGGAGCTGGTCTTTAGTTATAAATTTTTTTAGATGTTAATGGCTTCTCGACATAAGATACTACCTTCTTTGCAACAATGCGATTTTCCTCTGAATGGTCACGTGATGTCGATATGCAATCTCGATTTCCTTGTGGCATTTTTGATGTCGAACCTCCTCGGCCGGAAATGATACTTAGATTTTTATGGAATTAATTTTTTTTTTTGAGGTTTTTACAGGTTAAATTTTTTCAGCATCTCTTCTTCGGGCTTTACATATCTATGTATTTATGTTGTATAAGTGGTATGGAGTCTTTTGGCCAAAAGCAATAGATTTATTATTTTGGATTTTTGGTATACGTGCATGCTTAGGCATCAGTGCTGATATGATATGCTGGTATCCCCGGGTTGACAATAGCCACTTGACCTTCGGATCTCAGCATGTTGAAAGGTTTGTATGTTTGGGTGTACCATTTCAATATATGTCCATTTTTCGTTGTCCTAATTTGTTGGGACAATATAATTAGTTTTGTGTCGTCCCGATTGTCAGGGCTCTTGGATATGTTGTATATGGCCAGACGGAGAGTTCTTTGCTGACGATTAATGATTACATATTTTTAGTTTGCCGTGAAATTTTTGGAGAGGAGGATATTTGATGTTAACAGATGGTATAGCTTTAAGTGAAGTTGTACAAAGTTGGACATGGTAATATAAGTTGTGTTGCAGAGGATATCTTGTGAATGACCTTGAGGGAGTATTAATTGTTGGAAATCAAGAAGGGCTGAAGGA
This sequence comes from Maratus speciosus, assembly GCA_963932465.1. NCBI lineage: Eukaryota > Metazoa > Arthropoda > Arachnida > Araneae > Salticidae > Maratus > Maratus speciosus. The sequence continues at coordinate 651,993,338 of OZ010787.1, read as the reverse complement.
ATAGATAATCTAATGAAATAAAGGATTTTTAGAATTATCACCAAATGTTTTATCCCGGGATTGCTGATCTATAGATATAAAGTGGTTGTGATCTTGAATTTTTAAAGTTAAGAATATTTAAGAGTTAAATTAAGATTTTTAAATTAAAAGTATTTTTTTTTTGGAAAAATTGATGTTTTTCATTAAGGATTTAAAGTGGAAACAAAATATTTTTACTTAAATAGTTTAAAAGTTAAACAATGTATACTTTTGATTGAGAGGTCCAGAATTCGAATGAATTTTTCATAATACTAATTGAATAAGTGATTTACATAAGTGGTTTTTTTTGAGGCATCGCCTTGATAGTGAGGCATGGTAATGATCATGAATTGTGATGAAAGTTTAAAGTGAAGAATGGACTTTCCAATAAAGTTTTTTTTTATTGTTATATAAGTGCAGACAGATGGCAGAAAGTTTTTAAGATGTAAAAACTGAAAGTGTAAGATTTTTGATTACATCATAAAGTTTTGGGGCCTGGGATGATCATATTAAGTTGATGATTGTTTTGCATAATATTGAATCATATGCTGTAGACAGCAATTTTTAGCTGAAAAAGTATTATGTGTATTAATATTTTTATGTGTAATATAATTTCTATTTTGTATAAGATATTTTTAATGTTCCGGAGCTTGATTTTAAATGAGTTTTCCTTGGCTTGCTGTTTGTCTTATCTGGGCGATTTAAATTGGAGTTGAGGTTTGTATCCAAGTTTTTGCTGTTTTAAAGTTTTGTTTAAGATAGAGCTGTTGGGTAGTTAAAGTTTTTAAGCCTGGAAGTTTACCTGTGTAACGTGGTCTGTGGGATCGTGTTTGGTGCTTCTTTAGGCATTTGCCCTTGGTGTGGTACGTGTGATAAGAGGGGGGGCACTTGTTAGGAATAACAAGCCCTCTATGTCTTATCACCGTACTACTTTAGCTCTACAACTTATTTACATTTTTAGCTGAAAACAGCCATTCTTTATTTACAATGTAAATACAGATACTTCTTACCTCATATCCTTGTTTTTCATAGTTATATATCCTTAGAGTCCTTTATATGATTTGCCTTCATCTTTAGTTGCAGTTTGCCTTTAATCATATCTTCTATTGCCGGTCACCTGTCTTTCAAAACATCGCGGTTTTCGGAAATCATTTTTCCACGTATGATAGTTGAGCAGTACTCCCGATCGCCACGAGATGGCGTTAGTTGTCTGGTAGAGTGCGTCGTAAGTCTCCGATCATTCTGGAAGCTGTCTGTTTTGCATATACCAGTATCTGATACGCATGTCCGGATCATATAAATATGTTTCGACCAATGTGTGTCTTCGCCAGTTGGGAGTTAACTTTTCAACATGTGAGCAGGTGGTTTTAAGTATGGTAAAGTTGTTATCGGCATGGAGGGTTGTTTTAAATTGGAGAGCACACAGTGAATGATGGTTTTTCTCTTCCTGGATTTTTCCGTATGGATATCAGCTGATCTTTGTCTCGTTTAAAGTTGTCTGATGGAATAATGAAGGCTGGATTACGTGACCTCTATCTTCGAGAACCCTTTTTGGTGTTAATTCGAAAGGAGATGTTTCGGTATTGAAATGTAAGCTAAGCTGTTTCCGAATTCCTCGACTTTTCTATCGGTTTCCTGGTGGGAATGACTTTTGTTTTTGTGCTACAGTGTGATATCCCCGGAGGTACTGGAATTGGTTTAAGATGAAGTATGGCTTTTTAATAAATTATTTTTTGAGCTCTGGAGCATTGAAGTGAAAGATGTTTTACCGTTTCATATTTTTCTGAAATAAAGTGTCGTGGAGTGTTAATCTCAGTACAACTTGTTTTATAAGTAAATGCATAACTAATGTTATCTAGAGTTAAAACTGATTGAGGTATGTTTTATGTATTTTATTCTTTTAGTTAATTTATTTGTTTCTCTGTGACTAAATTTAAATAAATGTTTGTTTCTTTTAAATTTGTCTTTCGTTATTTAGATCACATAATAGTTTGACTTCTTATTTTATATTTTAGCAAGCTAATTCCATTAAACTGTTTAGACATTTTAATTCCATTTAAAGTAGATTTAATAGTTTAACGTATTTTTCATCCGAGGTTGGGATATAAAGCAATTACGTTTCCATTTGCTTAATTCACTCTGCTAACTTAATTTACTGAGGTATTACTTATTGGTAATTATCTCAACAATATTTTCATCTAAAGTACTTTTTTCTTTCCCTTTTTGAGAAAAATTCAGCTTTTTTTTAAGGAAAAAGTTCCGGATTTCAGGTCTTCTGGATTCGACGTCCCATACTGTACACACTAATGTGATATCTACCCATAAAAACAATTCTAAAACTTACATTTTTTGGCCACAGAGCTCCACTTGGCCTGCGAAACTTGGAAATGGCATAGAAGCTGCTGTGCAGAAGGCCACAATGTTTTCAATGCAGATTTTTCTGCAGCTGAGTCATCAGTGAGGAAGACTTGGGGGAAACTAAAAAAAATAAAATCAAGAATTATATATATAATGTGTCTGTTGTCATAGAACAATAATAATCAGTCATACATCATTTAAATTTATAAAAAGGAAAGAAATAATTACCTTTTTTTCCACCAAAACATCTTTCAAATTATCTTTTAGAAGTTTCATGGCACATACATAATCATTTGCTGTCTGGTTTTCATGAATGAGTGCTGCAATAGGAAGTGCTCCAATTTTTGACGCAGTCAGCATGACAGTCATTGATGATTGATTCTTTTCAATGCTTGAGGTAGAGTCCACAAAAATTACTTCCTGAGCACGATCTAATCTTTGCACCCTCTTCATAACAGGTGTCACAATAAGCACAGCCCAAGGTGATTCCTCACTAACTTTTATGGTGACACCTAAAACAAAAAATATTTTACTCAATACTCAAATTATGTTACATCTAAATTTTTATTTAAATAACATAACATTTTTTCCAACCAGTTTCTAAAACTTACAAAGCACTTTAAAAATAGAAAATGGGATACTTTTCTGCTAGATGGGCAGCAGTCATAATTTTGCACCATAGCATCCAAATGTGGTGGAAAAACAAAAAATATATTCAAAATTTGTACATTGGACATCAAAGGAGAAGGCAAGACAGGGCAGAAACTAACTTTATTTCTCACAGGGCAAACGGTGATTTTGACCTCCACCCTTCCTCTTCAAAGTAAACTTTGAAAGAGAATTTTACTCAGTTTTAAATAACCGACTTATTTTAAAATTAAAAATATGCAATTATAAAATATGTAATAACAAACTACATTACCGGCTTTGTCAAATATTTAATTATTAAAATTAAAACAAGAAAACAAAATTGAAAGAACCGGGAAAAAATTATGCTGCTAAACACATGTTTTTATCTTAGCTGGTACCTGATATAATCGTTGACAGATTTCACTTTCACAAATTTTACTGTAACTGTAGTATTACAAATTATACCAAAAAGGTGACAAAATACCTAGAAATGACAGAAAGATGAGAAAAAATAATTTGGAAAGATAAAGGCTTTTAAACATCTTCATTAAGCATGGTGTACAGGGTGATTTTTTTTTTCTCAACCCATACGAGAGGTATAGTCTTAAAATTAAAAAAGGCTTACATATTTAGTAATTTTTTTATTTACATATTTTCTATCTCTTAGTTGGACAGTGGTTCAATACTGCTCCCTCTAAAGTACTGATTATTCTATAGAAAAAATGCAACATGGCAGGGGAAGCAAAAGAGCATCAGGCTACATGAAAAAGGGTATTGAATAAAAAACAGCTTAAATACTAAAAAATAAGTTTTATAAGAAAAATTTATCTGCACAACATTGCAAACACCCCCAAAGCAGAATAAGCTTGAAAGTGTGATGTATGTTGCAGGACATTTCAAACTCTCATTTTCAACAAAACTTGCCATTCAAATGACGGAAAATTCACCGGTCAATCATCGAAAAAAACTTCAAACTTCTTCAGTCATTTATTTAAATAGATTGTGAAATTCATCAATTGGTCACGGGAAGAACTCGCTTAATTTGTCAGTCTATGCTGAGGAAAAATACATAAAATTCTTCAACTGATTGTGGAAAAAAAATATGAAATTCATGAAATAGTTGCAGAAAAAAATCCGAAATTCTTGCCAATCGATCGCAAAGAAAAAATTGCAAATTGGTAGGAAGAAAATATCACGAAATTCACCAAAAAGTAACAGGTAAAAAAAAAAAAAAAATGCAAATTTCGTCGGTAAATTGTTGAAAAATATCTTGAAATTCTTCAATCAGTTGTAAGACAAAAAATTTTGAAATTCGACAACAAGGCACAAGAAAAAAGTTGCTACATTCGCCAGCTGACTGAGGAAAAAATTTCACAAAAATTGCGAAAATCATCAATCAACTGTTAGAAAAAAACCCTGCAAAATTCGTCACTCTATCAGGGTAAAATCGCAAAATTCATGAATCGTTTCTTTTGTGCATCTGTCAGCATTTTAGTTTTTCGTATTTCTATAAAACATGAAACTGTACTCCTCCTACTAGAGGCGTTGCTATGGAAGGAAGCCTCCCCCCACCCCCCGAATATACGTGAACTTGGGGAAATTTGAGCTTAGAGTTGCAAAATTGTGGATTTTTGCAGTGGCGTAGGAACTTTGTACAAACAGGGGGAGCCGGGGCATATTGCGGAAAGCTAGTAGCGCGGATCATTTCGTTCATTTTGGAGGGTTACTTCATAGTGTTACACGTTTCACAAACAGAAGTATAAAATAGAAGCATATCAAAAGATCACCAACTCTTTAATCCAGTTAAAATAATTTTTAATCAATATACTTGATACATAGAAACTTAATTTATGTGCAATATCGAATACAATATTCAAATTTAAGGCTCCTCCCACTTCCATTTACCAAAAATTAAAATGCTTTCTGTTGTTTCTTACAAATCTCTTCCAAATCAATTTTAAAGGCATCCTCTTTATAAATACATTATCGGTGCAGGTAATTTGTAGTAGACCTATATGAGACCCCCTTTTTTCTGGAAATGGGGAGGGTTGTAAACAATGAGAGAAAGGGTGAAGGCACAAACAAATGTGCTCATCACCCCCTCTCTCTCTTCAGTTTGTTGTTTATTGTGTGAATTTTCTAGGAAAAGTACACTTTATTTTTTAATTCAGCTATGTATATCATAAACAGATGTGGTGCGAGAATTTCTCCTGCGGGAGCTAAGGCCGTCTGAAATATTCCAGGGGGAGCCACGGCTCCCCTGGTTCCTACGCCCTTGGATTTTTGAAACACTTCTGTGCTATGAAACTACACTTCTGTATAGCACAGTGTTCTATACACTTCTGTGCTAGAGCAACTTGGTTCACATTCGGAAATTTTTGAATTATAATTTGGGAAAATTTTTAACTTTTCTATTTACCCCCCCCCCTCCTCGAAAACAATTTTGTAGCTATGCCCCTGATTCCTACACTTACAACAAAAATATTTATGTGTCTTTCTTGTTTATTCCCGCAGAACATTTTTGATCAGCTGAAGGTTTGTTGCATAACATTACAAAATATTCTGCTTTGGGCCAAACACTATTATAATATTGCAAAAACGTACTTAACCCCACCCATTCTTAAGAAAGGACCCTCAGTTAAATCTAGTTATTCGACCCATTGCAGGAATTCACTATTAAAGTATTCTTATTCAATTCAAAGATAATTACATATTAAAACTAAGATGATCTTTAACACACTTATGGGGGAAAAAAAGAAGCCCGACCCATGAAAAAAATCGGCTTATTTGATCCAATGCGATTCTTTGAAGAAATTTACGCTTTTTTCCCCCCATGATTATTTGATGAAATTTGCATTTTTTCCCCCGTGCTTCTTTGAAAAATGTACATTTAAAAAAAAAAAAATTAACAAAATTCGCAATATTTTTTCGTTACAAACTTATAAAATTTGCTATTTGTTTCTATGATTTTATGATATTTACCCTTTTTAGTTTAAAAAATTTGTGACAGAAACAGATTGAAAAAAATTGGGATTTTTGCAGTGATCATTTGATGAACTTTACGCAAAGGGTTAATAAAATTTTTACCAACCAATTGTATAAAATCTGTTTGTTTCTGAGAACGTAACGAAATTCACGATATTTCCCCCCATCATTTGAAGATATTCCCAAACTGATTTTGGGATATTACGCAGAGAAAAAAATCAAAGCTTTCCTCAAAAATTTTTAAAAATTGCATGTCTATGAAAGAATTAAAAGGGGAAAATGCAAACATTTTTTATTATGCAGGATTTTCCTGTTTTGGGCAAAATTAACAGAATCCTCACGCTATTGCAAACCATATCCCGCAATGAAATTCCTCTACCCCCCCCCCCCCCCCCATCAGAAAAAAAGCCCCTACTGAAATGGTGACCATGCATCCAAGGATGGGAATTCCTGAAGTAAATATTTACAAAAATATGATTGCCTCGTGGTTAATATCCATTATGAGGGTTTTAAGTTTAATAAAAACTCAGGACTGTTTTTAATGAGATAAATTTTCAGACTAATGATCGATTTTTAAAATTTTTGGAACAGAATCGCCATTGCTCTCAGAAAATCGTCAATGAATTAAAAAAACTAGCACGATGCACCTACAAAATGGAACAACACACTTTTAAAAAAAAATCACACAGCACCACTTTGAGCTAAATATGCTGGTTAAATTTCTACTCTAAAGCCAAACATGGATGCAAAAAAGTAATTGTAATAAAATGAATAGAACAGCATTTTTCAGCTTTCACCGATGATGGCAAATTACCAAAGAAATGTTAAAAAGAAAGTACTGTCTTCTGCCCCTGTTGGAAATTTAACCCTCTCATTACTCTGATCCTCATATGAGGTTCCTATCGTAAATGATAAAATGCAGTTTCAGAAAAGGCTTTTGGCTAAATTTTATTTTGAACTAGCTGAGGCACCCAACATTCATTGAGGCCCTTAATGAAACTGAAATTTGTACTGCAAAATGTCACAAAAAGATCCAATATCAAACCGAACGAACCTTGGTCCTCCTGCCTACAGGAATGTTTAGCAAGCATGCCGTGCATGCGCTGCAAAATATTGCAAAAAAAAAAATATCTTGAATCTTTTAGTTCCACATTCCACCACCAGGGGTGGAACTCTATTCTTAACAAAACTGTTTCTGAATGAAACTCCGTTAAACAACCTTCCGTAGAGATATTAGTCAAAGGGGTGGCAGACTTATGCAAAAATATAGGAGATTTTCTGAAATTACTATTCGAAAATAGAAGTAAGTGCACTTTTGAAATTTTTATATTAAAGAAGTATTATTTATCCCAGGGATCCATGAAAAAACCACATTTAAAACAATAGAAAACTGTACAGTTTTAAATATTTGACCCCCCCCCCCCACCCTAAAAAAAAAAAAAAAAATAAGGAGGTAAATTTAAAGCAAAGGAGGCAAATTTAATTAATTTTTGTTACTTTTAGAAAATAGAAATTTGGTAAAATTAAAAGGTCTAACTTCTGTATGTCTTAAAATAACATCCTTAGAATCAATAACTTAAAGGCAAATTTATGGAATATAGATTGAAAGTGTTAGAAATTTATTTCAATTAAAAGTCAATACCTATAACTAGAATTAGTAATTCTACAGTTATCAGATGTTGTTTAGTTCATCTACAGCAGTGGTTCCCAACGTGGGGCGTACGCCCCACCGGGGGGCAATTCCAAATCTCTTACTTACTCATTCGCTATCAATTTCTTTTGTCCTTTTGAGGGGAAAGTAATACTGTAGACTAAAAATAAATGGAATACAAGCAAAATTTAAGAAAGCAGTTTTTTTATTGAATTTTTAAAATATTCTCCATCGAAATTTTAAAATAGATTAGACACCAGAATAAATATTCGAATAATCTTTGAAAATATTTTGATATCTATAAAAATATTAAAACTAACTATAATTTTTCTGGTGGTGATTTTTTAAATTTTTCATAACGTTTTCCATTATTTATTGAGTTTTCCACTTCTATTCGCGAAGACAATTAACGATATTGGGAAAGGGAAAATAAAGAGAATGTGTTATGCGGAATAATGGCTTCTCAAATTTGATATCTATAAAAATATTAAAACTAACTATAATTTTTCTGGTGGTGATTTTTTTTAATTTTTCGTAACTTTTCCATTATTTATTGATTGAGTTTTCTACTTCAATTCACGAAGACAATTAACGATATTGGGAAAAGGAAAATAAAGAGAATGTGTTGTGCGAATTAATGGCTTCTTAAATTTGATAAAGATGATAATCTCAGACCTGCCAACTGCTACGAAAAAATCTGAGTCGCTACGATTTGGACCTATAAACTACGATGCTACGAAAATCGGTCTTAAACTACGATTTTTTGCAAAAAACACAAACGCATTTTTTGTTTCTAGTTGCGATTTTTATCCCCCGCAGCATATTTTTCAGGAGTGATTCTGTTGCGAAATTTCCAAAATTTCAAAGTATTCATTTCCGAAAGTTTAAAAAAATCCGTTTAAAAATATGGCCATTAGTCTGAAAAAAATCTGGGCAGCAAAACAAACTTCTTAACATAAAACACTCTTTATACAGGAATTCTCTTCCTTAGAAAGAAGGGTGCCATTTTAAGAATTTCTGAAAGGGGGACGGTTGGTTCTTAGAGGGGTAAGGTGGCACGATTTGCAAATTTTGTCAAAAGTTCATGGTAAAAAATGCAGATTTCAACAAAGAATCGTGATAGAAAAATATAAATTACGATTGTGGGGAAAAAAATGTGAATATTTTGAAATGATCGCGGGAAGAAAATCGCGAATTTCATAAAAATTTACTGCACTAGGCTAAAAGATTGGAACCTTTTACGAATGTCAAAAGATGGCTGCGTAACATGAAAAACCAACCAACCAACCTCCAGATTAATTTAAATTTTGTGTGCTACGATTTCTCATTTTCAAAGGTTGGCAGGTCTGTAATCTTGAAATACTTCTTGTGTATTGTGTTATCCAGAGAAAGAAAAGTCAGTGTCCGAAGATTTTATGCCAACTCTTAATAAGTCACAAGAATGCATTATAAAATGTATGAATTTACCAGTTTTAAATATAATGCAATTGTATTTTAAGATATTTTTTGAAGATAAAAATGCAGACCGTATAACACTTTTCTTTAACATTGAGTTAAGTTGAAAAAGCACAACAAATCTCGTTTTGGCATATGAAGAAAGATGTCTAATCTCTTTGCCTTTTTAAAATTATGTAAAAACACATCTGTGTTAAAAGATTCACCTCTTTGACAAGTTAAAAAATGTGAAATGAATAGCTATTGTTAAGCCACTATTTCACTTCCACCATGTGAATAGAGTTCAATTTTCAAATAATAAGAGACGTAATTTACAGATTACGGGAGAGGGTGGACATAGTGACTTTACAGACTCTTTGGTGGGGCGTGGCCGAAAAAAGGTTGGGAACCACTGATCTACAGTCTTCAATTAAAAATATTAAAGTATTAAAAAAAGAGCATTACCTTTCTCTTCAGACAATGGAATTTTCTCTCTAATTTTAGAAAGTGGATTATGGCTTCCTAAATTTTCTTTTCGCCAGCAGTCATATAAATAAATAATTTGCCTCTGGGTAGGAGTTCTAGATGCACTGGCAAGAATATAAAGCAGCATTCCCAATGGCAGTCTCCTGAAGAATCAGTTGCCGATGATAATGTTAAGCTTCTTAAGGTCTCATATCAAGAGCAAAATATTAAAAGAATCTATTTTGAACCTAGTAAAAGAAAAAAGCAAACATGTGAAAAAATAAATAACCAATAAAAATAGATATTTTACTTCATACAAAAAATACTATAGCATTCCTTTCAAACTTCTCTAAAAAACATTTCATAAAATAACCAGATTTGAATTAATGAAATTAACCCTCTAAACGGTTTGCCCGTATTTTTCCATTTCCCTGAAACAACTTAAATTGGTTGTAAACAAAATTAATTTTAACATAATTGTATTCTAAGATGAACGCCAAATAAAGGGGCATAAAGTGTATACATAATAGGATCCGTTATCCAGAAAGCTTGGGACCTGAGACATTCTGGATAAGGGGGTTTTCCGTAATTTGGAACACTTTACTATAAATGTAAGGAATAGTATAAAATAATGGTATGAAATGTATAAAATATGAATAATATATGAAAATGCATAGTTATAAATTAGTTAATTTAATAACTTATTTACACACACAAAAAAACCTAAATTACAATTCAAATTAGCATATAAGAAGAGAGCAGAATCCTTTTTATTAAGATTGGTTGCTTATAGTGTGTCTTTTGCACTAACCGCTTCTGTATACTGCCATGATTTGCTGTTTTATGAAAGTAGCTTGTTTGTTGCATTCCACAAATCAGTTGTTCAATTGAAAAACATTAATAGCTCATTTGAAATCTTTTTACCACCTCATTCTGCTTCCCATCATCTTCACTTCCATTAGAAATATTCCATGGCATTATGTCACAAATCTCACTGCTAGTCATCTGATCCCTTACAGGAGTATCATCATCAGCAATTAGACAATCTTCTACTGGTTTTGATCCAACAATTGAGCTTCTGAACATGAAAGTTCTTTAGCTTAGTCCCAGCAGATCTGTAATAACTTCTTACTCTTTTTAAATTTTAAAGTCTTCAACTTCATGACATTCAAACCATTAAAAAATATTGCAGGTTTTTACATTTTTGAAAGGAAAAATTATTTTTCAGTTATCATTTTGCATTCCGGATTTCAGAGCATTCTGGATACGGGGTTTCCGGATAACGGGTCCCATACTTATTAGAAACAAACAGGGAAAGAAAATTTTAATTAACATTAGTTTTATAAGCAATTTTATGAAAATGGGAGAAAGCCCTCAAAACGCTCAGAAAGTTAAGATTTATGATTTAAAATGTAACTGAATAAAAATTCTGTCTAGTTTTAACCAACCTACCCTTGCCTAATATTCAACTACACTGCTCAAAAATATTAGGGGAGCAAGCAAAAAAATGAAGAGAACAGTGCAAGACAGCAATGTATGGGCATAAAATGGACAGTACATGTGTAGCAATGTGCAATACATAAAAAAAGATGCAAAATATAGTAAAGGAGCTTTTATTTTTTGAAAAGATGAAAAGAACATGACAAGATGGTTTAGGGCAATAATTTGGTTTTATGTAAATCATAAAAAAAAGTATTGTGTAGAAATTATGCAAGATTTTTAATATGGCATGTGGTCTCCTCGAGCAGCTAAGACTGCTGCACACCGGTTTTCCATGGATGCGATGAGGTTATTGATAAGACTTGGGGAATACTATTCCAATGCTCAAGAATTGCAATCTCCATGTCCCAGACAGTAAAAGGAGGCCTCGGTCTCACAGCAATGTTTCGTCTGAGTATGTCCCAAACATGCTTGATTGGATTTAGGTCAGGAGAGCATGCTGGTCATTCCATACGCTGTATTGTTTTAGCTTCAATCAGGGGCGGAATGGCCCACCCCGCTACCCCGCAATCGCGGGGTGGGCCAAAATAATAATAATAATAATTTTTTTAATAAAACTGAAAAAAAAATATGAAACTAAATTTTACTTTTCCTTTTTATTTCATAAAGTGTTTTTATTTATTTTTCTTTTTTTTTTTTTGATCGGGTAAGTCCGAATTTTTCCTTTCCCTCTCCCATCAGCAATCTTTGGTAGATCTGTGCAAATTACTCATTTTGTATAGAAGCCGAGAGATTGGTTATAAAGTAAAAAGCACATATGGTCAGTGAAGGGTGGGAAGTTATTCGGTGGGATGGGTCTGCCTGCGGACATTTACCTAGTAACAAAAGATAGGCAAGTATACTGGCTGTTAAAATCTAATTTCCACCCAACCAATCAGGGATCTCTTTGCCTGCTGTGAACCCCACCAGAGTAAGATCGGCAAGCTCAGAGGTCAGAATAAGATGGCCAAACTACGCAGGAACTCCAAATGCTTGTTTGACTCGTTTTCCAATGTTTTGTAATCAACTCATAAAACTGCTACAGAAAGCAATGGAGAAAACAGTAATCTAGGCTTATCAGTTCAATGAAGGGGGGGAGGGGGGTGTGATATAAAGAAAAACTTACTAAGACAAAATTGAAAAAGACAGGGGAATTTTTCGTTTTAAGCAGGTTTTTGTCATAACAGGTAGCGCAATTCTAATACAATGAAATCTGCTTAGACGGAATCACATGAGACCAAACGAATTCTGTTTTAGACAGATTCTGGTCTTACAATAAAGGTGCAGATTCCCAAAATCTCGAAGGGCCCAGTGGCTTCTAAACCCAAAAAATCCAGTGACCACATTGTGAAACAAATGAATTAAAAAAAAAAATAGTGTTTATAAGGGGGGGGGGGGGGTGAAACTAAAAAAAAAAAACCCTCAGGAGCTCAAAGTGAAAAATTTGAAATTGGATGTATGACATGTATGTACATGGGTAATGATATTAAATGAGACGAAGGATTACTAGTTTTTGAATATTTAGCAACATGTAATGAGCTGACCGCCTATGAAAAAAAACATGTAATTTTTTTCTTTTTGATCTTAGTTCAGTTTATATATGTTTTTGCACTAAATATGTAACAATTTGTTCGCATGACCTTAATTGATTTATGTACTTGAAACTATAGTACAGTATAGGATCTTATTATCTGGTGTCCCGATATCCGGAACGCTCTAAAAACCGGAACGGTAAACGATCCAAAACCGAAACTTAGTGAAAACTTTCATTTCATAAAAAATTGCAGTTTTTTTTTTTCCATATTTTATTGAAGAGTTAACATGCTTTATAAATCGATATTTTAAATATTTTAAACTTTTTCTCATACACCTCAGGTACCGTAATATCCCCTTAATTTCCCCCCCCCCCCTCCAAATGCGGCAAAAAATCGTAAAGTAATCGGAGAGGCCGCTTACACGGATTAAAAGTGGCTATCAAAATCTACCGCCTGTTGAAATCCGAAAATGTTTATAAGAAGAGTCCAAAGCCTGCCCTGATATTCAGATTTTTCTTTTTTTGTTAACAGAGATAATTAAAAAACAGAACTTAAAAAGCGCGAACTTAAAAGCGTACTCTCTCCCTACGATCCCACTATGACGCTCCCGTGAAAGATAAGAATTGAATGTACGCAATCATCGGACATAAGTTCTCTTTTTGATCATTTTTATGACTTCGTATCGGCGTAACCTTTAGAAATATGGGAGAACTAACTACATATTCTTAAATTTTGTATATTCTGCTTCAAACGCTAAAATTCATTATAAAAAAATTTAATTTTAACCTTTTGAAAAAAAATATTTTCGAAACATCACTTAGAATTTGAATGCGTTTTCCGCGGTCAAAAACTGTTAGCAAGCTCCGACCTTTGACGTCATCTAAAGGCGCGCCTACAATTCGGCCAATTAGGAGAATGAGAGAAACGTTCGTTTTACCGTTTTCAGCTGCGTCCATCGAACAGTAGAAAAGCAGAGATTCGGAATCGGATAAGACAGAAAGGTGGTACGGCGCTTTGCGCGATATATATATATTTTTTTTTTTTGGAAAGGGAGGGGGGGACTTTCGTGGGATTTTTTTAAAATATCAAATTTGTTTACAAAATAGGGGAGGGTGGGTTAATGGAATATTACAGTAATTATGCATTTCTTTATCTCCGCGAATTTGCGGAAATCTGCATTTAAAGTGTTGATAATTTTGCCTCTTATATTTTTCTGTCCGCTTTCCATGCGATAAATTCATAAACAAAACAAAAATAAATAAAAAGTCAACTTTCAATATATTCCCCTCCCTCCCTCCCCAATTATTGGATGAAGATGCAGTTCAAGTTTGTTTCAATATAGATAATAATGCTCCACTTAGTCATCAGATGACATACAGTGAAATTTGTGAAATGATGACTAAAGATGCATCTGATGATCGTAGTGATGATGATGACAAGAATGAGGAGGTAGAAAAAATATCTAATGAACAAATGATATTTTACACTCAACAATAAATTCAAGGCATGGAACAATATAAGTAATTTCCATGAACAACAAATAATGTCCTTATATAAAATTCAAGACCAGCTTGTAAAAGAGAAATGTTACAAGCAGCCAACTTTAAAAGGATTTTTCCAAAAAACTAATTCCCAAGCATCTGCATCTGAACCCCAAAACTAAATTTTATTTTTGATCTTGTTCATTTGTAAGTTTTATTATAATTTAAAATTATTACTTAACTTTTTTTTTTTTTTGTAAATAAAAATTAAACTTTTCCTTAATTGTGTTTTATTGAATTAATTCAACAAATGTGTAATACAGTATTTTTAATATTATTTATGCTAACCAGTATTTCATATTTATGTACATTAGAAAATATTTGTGGTAGTGTTCCGAATTACGGAAAAACCCCTTATCCGGAATTCCTCAGGTCCCAAGGATTCCGGATAACGGATCCTATACTGTATATAATTTATTTAATAAATATTTCAACATTAAAACAAAAATTCAATATTTTAATTTTTAATATTTGATATAAAAAGGTTAATTCTAAATTACAATCTAAAGTGTGTAATATGACTGAATGAATTTATTATTGCTGTTGCGATTCATTACTATGAATTTTCAAATTAATAAACAATAGTGCTAATTTTGTGTAATATTTCAAATGAAAATATGACTATTTCGATAAGTGCAAAAGCTATTTTTAAAAAAAATATATCAAAATTGGTGTTTTGAAGCAATTTTTCAGCACAGACAATGCGAAAATAAGGTCCCCATGAGACATTAATCACACATGACATAAACCAAAATGAAATTGCAATGAATTTATCGAATAATAAAAAACGACATTCCATTCCAAAGTACAATCTGCTAATTTCATGCTTTATGTTTAAGAATGAGTTTGCAAATGTCAGAAAATTTGTCACTGTTAAACGAATTTTTTTAGGAAAGGGGGAGGGTATGTTTGGTTGGGTTGATTTTTGACGGCCGATTTATCTACCAGTAGTAGGAAAAGGGGGCTCCGGGCTCAGCAGGGTGCAAGGGTGCACCGTGCACCCTCTCGCAGTACGCAGGTCCCTCATCACGTGCACCCTCCCATCCCTCTTCAACTACCCGTGCCGTCTCTGAAACCAATTTAGACGCCCCCTAGCGGAAAAAATGGCATTTTTACAGTATTTTTCTGCAATAACATGAGAGTTGAATGTTAGATCGACTAGATTATCATACTATAAGATGAAGATTAAATTTATATTTGAATTTTGAACAATCTTTACCTTAATGAGTATTATTAATTAAGCAAAACAGTGGAAAATAATCAATTTCTTAAGAAAAAAGCTGATTTCTGTAGATTTTATTCAACTACAAGATCAGAATATCAACTTAAATGGAGAAAGTTAAACATATACAGTATGGAACCATTTATCCGGAAACCAGTTAACCGGAAAACCAGTTATCCGGAATGATATTTCTGATAGACTGATTTCAGAATCTTTGCAGAAGAAGGTGTCATACATTGCCAGTTTGACATAGGCTTTGTTTGAAACAATTGTACAATTTGATGACAACATCTAGTATTTTTCATCATCACATTTAGTTGTATTTTAGATGTTTTAATTTTTATGAGAGGAAACAGAAGAATTTTTGTTCCTAAGGGATTCCCATAAATTGCCTTCTTTTAAACTCTGGCTAATTTTTTATCTTTCTTGCATTGATTTTTAATCCAACTAATCTAATAATTTAAAATGAGAAATAATGCCACAACCACGCATATTCCATAAAATTTAT
This sequence comes from Maratus speciosus, assembly GCA_963932465.1. NCBI lineage: Eukaryota > Metazoa > Arthropoda > Arachnida > Araneae > Salticidae > Maratus > Maratus speciosus. Next base: position 651,977,512 of record OZ010787.1, on the reverse strand, counting down.
CAAATGGATGCTGCTTTAATGCACAACCAGTTAACCGGAAAAACCAGTTATCCGGAATACATCTGACCCCAAGCATTCCAGATAAATGGTTCTGTACTGTATTTGCTTTTTGGGCGATTAACACCTTAATGAGCATGATTAATTAAGCAAAATATCAATTTTTAATGAAAAAAGCTGAATTTTTTCAAGTACAAGATCAGAATATACTCTTAAATGGGAAAAGTTAAACATATATTTGAATTTTGAATTATCAATACCTTAATGAGTATTATTAATTAAGCAAAACAGTGGAAAATATAAATTTCTTAGGAAAAAAGCTGATTTCTGTAGATTTTATTCAACTACAAGATCGGAATATGAACTTAAATGGGGAAAGTGAAACATAAATTTGAATTTTGAATGAACACCTTAATAAGTATAATTAATTAACCAAAACAATGAAAATATCAATTTTTAAAGAAAAAGCAGATTCTTTAGATCCTTTAGAATTTTTTTTCAACTATAAGATAGGGATATCATCTTAAAAGGAAAATTTAAACATATAATTTAATTTTTGATCCACCATTACCTTAATAAATTTTGATAATTAAACAAATAACAAAGAATAATATCGAATTTTTAAAGAAAAAGATTAATTTTATTAATCCAATAATGATTTTTAGATCTTTATATAATACTTTGAACCTATCCAACGTTTTTATTCATTATTGGCTTTAAATTTTATCATTTTCATATAACATTTCGAGTTTTCAAACCAATTAACTTAATTTTACTACATTTTAAATGTGGATATTTCTAGGTAAATAACCAATTTTATCTTACACTTAGTAATTTTACACCAACCTAATTGATTTTACAGTGTTTAGACCACTGTAGGATTATGTTTCATCATCACACTTCTTCTAAAAGTAAAAATAACCAGATTTCCCCCCCCCCTTTCATGAATTACATCTACGCTCTCTTCAAACTCATAAGAAAATCCTGTGTTTCTCTCCCCCCCCCCCTTGAAGGGAGGAGGATACAATAGCGTTACGTCACTTGTTTACAAAATATCGATATGTTGACGATTTGATCATTTTTCAAGATGTATAAAAGAAAGTATCAATATTTTTACATTATTACAAGTATAATTTTACAGTTTAATGAATAATTATTTATTTATTATTGCATACCCAATTTTATCAACAGATGAATTAACTATACCTGTGCTGAAACTACATTTCACATACTTAGCCACACTTTAAAAAATTTCACTTCAATATGTAAATATTAAGTGCATTTTTAACATAACACATGTTTTTCAACACTAGTTCCTATACGAGAATTTTGTTTATTAAATAGTATGTATTCACTTTCAAATTGCTTGTACTTGAAATTATATAAACCCTTTTAACAGAAAATTTGTTTAATCACAGAACGAACTGTATTTAACACGTTCAACCTCAATATCAATAATTAAACAAAACAATGGAAAATATCAGTTTTTAAGAAGAAAAATAAAAACAGATTTCTTTAGATTTTCTTTTTCAGCTACAAGATAAGAATAATAACTTAAATGAGGAACGTTAAACATATATTTTAGTTTTTGAACAACCATTACCTTAATGAATTTTAATAATTGAACAAATAACAAAAGGAAAATATGATTTTTAGTGAAAAATACGAATTTAAACGAATTTGATTAACTTTTACACTAGTTTGAGATTTTATCATCCTTTTAGATGCTAGCTATGTAGAATTTTAAACTTTCAATAAGACACACTTCAAGAAATACTCATTACTAAACAAAAATAAATTAATTTTAATCTAATCAATGACTGAAAATTTCACATTTAAAAAATATTTTCATGAATGTGCATAAAAAATGAGAGTTTACAAATTAATATCCTTATTTCTATTACATTTAACTGGATTTTTCTACATTCGAGCTTAATTTTTATACACAAAGCATTATTTAATCAAATCCAGTACTTTCAGATTTAACGAAATTCAGCCTTTTTCACTTTTCAAACCAATCCTATGAGCTAAAAAACAACAGCGCCTCCTATAATTTTATAGCGTTGAGTGAAACGAGTGGAATTTTTCATACTGTTTGCTTTTTTCGTTATATGAAGACGTCAGCTTATATTCTCTAGTTTAACTAAAATGAGTAATATGCAAGAAATGTCTTTAACAGAGGAAGATTAAAGTCAATCTTACTTAAAGGATATGAAATCAGCTATACCCAGCCAAAAAGTACATGCTTCGAACATTGAAATAATACCCTCTTCACCAGAACAACTAAAACCACCTTTTATGTGCAATCAATGCGAGAAATCCTATTCCAAAAAGAATACATTAAACAGACATCAAATATCCCATTTGGAGAAAAAGCCCTTTGAATGTGAAATATGCTCAAAGACATTCATTCAAAGTAGTGATTTAAAACGACATAGTGTAACTCATTCCAGGACATCTACTACATATAAATGCGATCAATGCGGGAAAGATTATTTACAAAAGTTTCTGTTAACAATTCACAAGAGATCTCATAAGAAGTTTTATGATTGTGATAAATGTTCCAACTCTTTTTTAACAAAGTCTGCTTTAACTAAACATAAAAAATTTCATCCCAAGGAATATGAATGTAAATACTGCAACATTAAATTGTACGATGAAGTTGAATTTTTACATCATAAAAAAGTTCACCCTAAGAAGTATAGTTGTAAACACTGTAAAATTATCTTTTATCTCCAGAGGGAGTTTTTATTCATCATCTGATCAACATGCATAAATGAAAAATGCAAACTTTGTTAAGTCATAAACTTGATTTGAATATCTGTATATTTTAAAAATGTATATGTCTCCTATAACTGTTGAAAATGATGAATAAATATTGTTTAACTGAAAAAGCTTTTGTCGTTTATTTTTGCCATATCAACTTGTGATTTTTCTTGACTATCTCATCAAGTCAAAACGATTTTACTAAAATTTTAAAATACATATTGTATATTTTTTTAAGTTTATATATTTTTTAATTTCTTATCGAATGAAACATGAGTTAACTATATTTTATTAATTTCATATTAAAAACCTAACGTTTACCATATAATTTTATTATGTTCCGTCTAAATTTTATCTACCCAATTAAATTCTATAATCCCTTCTTATTAGCAAACATTACTATTTAACTGGAAATTTCACATTAATGTTTTTCTTTTTTCTTGATTGTACATATAAAAATAAGAGTTTACAAACTAATTTCCATAATTTATCACATTTGAACTTAATTTTTATACTCAAAACATTATTTAATCAAATTTTTATACTTTCTGATTCAGTGAAATTCGATGATTTTTCATTTTTTAAACCAATACCACAATATTTATCGACATTGGACTTGATTCTTCCCTTGTATATTTTTACATTACACAATTAAGATAGATATAGACTTAGGACAGCAATAGAGTTAAAAATTGATTATACTCAATTTTCACCTTATATGAATTGGTCCTACATGACATTTCTTATTGCTATAATCACTTGATACAGTATAGGATCCGTTATCCGGAATCCTTGGGACCTGGGGCATTCCGGATAAGGGGTTTTTCCGTAATTCGGAACACTACCACAAATATTTTCTAATGTACATAAATATGAAATAAGGTAAGCATAAATAATATTAAAAATACTGTATTACACATTTGTTGAATTAATTCAATAAAACACAATTAAGGAAAAGTTTTTTTTTTTTTTTTTTTTTTTTGTAAATAAAAATTAATGAAAGTTAAGTAATAATTTTAAATTATAATAAAACTTACATACAAACAAGATCAAAAATAAAATTTAGTTTTGGGATGCAGATGCTTGGGAATTAGTTTTTTGGAAAAATCCTTTTAAAGTTGGCTGCTTGTAACGTTTCTCTTTTACAAACTGGTCTTGAATTTTATATAAGGACGTTATTTGTTGTTCATGGAAATAACTTCTTTGTACCATGCCTTGAATTAATTGTTGAGTGTAAAATATCATTTGTTCATTAGATATTTTTTCTACCTCCTCATTCTTGTCGTCATCATCATCCCTACTATCATCAGATGCATCTTAGTCATCATTTTACAAATTTTACTGATTCGCATGGAAAGCGGACAGAAAAATACAAGAGGCAAAATTACCAACACTTAAAATGCAGATTTCCGCAAATTCGCGGAGATAAAGAAATGCGTAATTACTGTAATATTCCATTAACCCACCCTCCCCTATTTTGTAAACAAATTTGATATTTTTAAAAAAAAAATCCCACGAAAGCATCCCCCCCTTTAAAAAAAAATCGTGCGAAGTGCCGTATCAATTTTCTGTCTTATCCGATTCTGAATCTCTGCTTTTCTTCTGTTCGATGGACACAGCTGATCACGGTAAAATGAACGCTTCTCTCATTCTCCTAATTGGCCGAATTGTGGGTGTGCCTTTAGATGACGTCAAAGGTCGGAGCTTGCCAACACATTTTCGATCCTGGTAAACGCGTTCAAATTCTAAGTGATGTTTCGAAAATATTTTATTTCAAAAGGTTAAAATTAAAATTTTTTATAATGGATTTTAGCGTTTGAAACAGAAAAATATGAAATTTAAGAATATGTAGTTAGTTTTCCCATATTTCTAAATGTTACGCCGATGCGAAGTCATAAAAATGATCTAAAAGAGAACTTATGTCCGATGATTGCGTGCATTCAATTCTTATCTTTCACGGGAGCGTCATAAGTGGGATCGCAGGGAGAGCGCACTTTTAAGTTTGTGCTTTTTAAGTTCAGTTTTTTAATTATCTCGGTTAACAAAAAAAGAAAAATCTGAATATCAGGGCAGGTTTTGGACTATTCTTATAAACATCTTCGGATTTCAACAGGCGGTAGATTTCAATAGCCACTTTTAATCCCTGTAAGCGGCCTCTCCGATTACTTTATGATTTTTTGCCGTGTTTGGGAAGGGGGGGGGGGGAGAAAAAGAGATTAATGGGATATTACGGTACCGTGAGAAAAAATTTAAAATATTCAAAATATCGATTTATAAAGCATGTTAACTCTTCAATAAAATATGAAAAAAAAAACTGCAAATTTTTATGAAATGAAAGTTTTCACTAAGTTTCAGTTCCGGATCGTTTAGCGTTCTGGTTTTTAGAGCGTTCCGGATATCGGGACGCCAGATAATAGATCCTATACTGTATATTAAAATTAGTCCGAGTTATTCAGTCTATATTATTAATCAAATTATCATATGTTTCATCTTACACTTCTAAGATTTCTGAATTATCGTCCATCAAGTTGCTTAAAATATTAATACTGTGTTTATAGTTAGTTCTGTTGATACATAGCCTACATGAATATAATCTTTAATTTTAACATTTCATATTTTAAATGACCTATTTTCAAAACTAAACTATATGAATTTTTACTACATCACTTATCAATATCACAGAATGATTTATGCTTTACACTTTTCTAATAATTATCAGATTCTTATAACATAATTTCTTGATAACATATATTATACTACTGATTTGTACGAATCCGTGAGTTTTCACGTGATCAAAACGATTGAGAAGAATATAAATTTTCGAAAAGCAGCGCAGTATTTCTCATTTCAACTGTTAAACTTGGGAGAGAAGGTGACTCTAAGTGCGCAACTCTGATAAATTTCCAGATTTTAATTCAAGTGAGGAATCTATTTCTTTGTTAGTGAATAAAGTAAGTTTTAGTATATCATTACAACATATATGTATTAATAAAAATAAATAAATAAATGATTACTTATATATTAAACCTTTCCTAAGTATATAAATATATTTCTTTTATTGTACAGATGTTGCAGCAAGATGAATCAAAACAGCAGCAATCCTCTTTATCAGAAATGGATGATCTGAATGATTCGCTCTTAGCACATGTAGAGTTAAAGAATAATAAATATGTAAGTACTTAGATATGAAATACTATAATTCATATATGAAACGTAATTAGAGTAAATTTAAAATCAAATATTTTATTGTTTGTAATTTAACAAATGTCTTTCATCCATATCATTGAAGAGAATTCTAATTGTTTACATTTATTTCTCTCACAGATGTGTTCTATTTGCTACAAACAATTTTTAAGTAAATGTAATTTAAAAGAACATACACAAATCCATACAGATGAAAAACCCTATACTTGTGAAGATTGCCAAAAGCCGTTTTCAAGAAAATATGAATCAAAAATGCATACTACATCATATAGTCTATCACCAGCTGTATGTAAACTTTGTGAAGATATTCAAGAAATAACCAGACGTTTGAAGAATTTAACAATCAAGGAAGAGATTTAGACTATGTACTCAACCTATTTGCATAAGAGTTACCACAATATCCTAAAATTGAAATTTCGAAGGCACACAGTGGATGTAAAGAAATTTTTGTTACCCATGATTCTTGTAACCACAATGAATTTGGATATTATTCATAATGTATTCCTTAAATTGTTATAATAAATATTCTTTTATCTGCAATTATCGACGTGTTTATTTATATCTCCTAACATTTTAAATGAAAAACGCTTTCCCATCTTAAAAAATTTCATAAGAACAGATAAAAATTAACAGATGAATGAAAAAATACGCATGTTCACAAAGTTTTCTAAATATATTTACAAACATGTTTACAAAATAAAAAATTTGCAAGAGTAAAAGACAAAATTTCACAAAATTAAAAAAAAAATACAACATAACATTTTTTCTTCTTACAAATGCGAGTTTTTAGAAAAGTAGGAAAAAAAATTACACTTAGATTTTTTTTTTTTTCAAAAGTGAAAAAAAAAATATTTTTACAAAAAAATATTTTTACAAATTTTTTTTTTTTACAAAAAAAAAAAAAAAAAAAAAAAAAAAAAAAAAATACAAAAGTAAAAAATATATATATATATATAACATAAAAATTACAAAATTTGTGAAAAAAAATTGCGAAAAAGTTTGAAAAAAATTTACAAAAAAGTTATGAAAAAGTTTCAAAAAATGATATTTTAAATATAGTGTATAATGGTTGGCCAACCATTATAATACTATTTAAAATATCATTTTTTGAAACTTTTTCATAACTTTTTCGCAATTTTTTTTCACAAATTTTGTAATTTTTTTTTATTTTTTTTATGTTATATATATATATATATATATTTTTTTTTTTTTTACTTTTGCAATTTTTTTTTTTGTAAAAATATTTTTTGTAAAAAAAATTTTTGTAAGAAAATTTTTTGTAAAAAATTTTTTGTAAAAAAAAAAAAAAATTTGTAAAAATATTTTTTTGTAAAAATATTTTTTGTAAAAATATTTTTTTCACTTTTGAAAAAAAAAAAAAAATCTAAGTGTAATTTTTTTTCCTACTTTTCTAAAAACTCACATTTGTAAGAAGAAAAAAATGTTATGTTGTATTTTTTTTTTTTTAATTTTGTGAAATTTTGTCTTTTACTCTTGCAAATTTTTTATTTTGTAAACATTTTTGTAAATATATCTAGAAGACTTTGTGAACATGCATATTTTTTCATTCATCTGTTAATTTTTATCTGTTCTTATGAAATTTTTTAAGATGGGAAAGCGTTTTTCGTTTAAAATGTTAGGAGATATAAATAAACACGTCGATAAGTGCAGATAAAAGAATATTTATTATAACAATTTAAGGAATACATTATGAATAATATCCAAATTCATTGTGGTTACGAGAATCATGGGTAACAAAAATTTCTTTACATCCACTGTGTGCCTTCGAAATTTCAATTTTGGGATATTGTGGTAACTCTTATGCAAATAGGTTGAGTACATAGTCTAAATCTCTTCCTTGATTGTAAAATTCTTCAAACGTCTGGTTATTTCTTGAATATCTTCACAAAGTTTACATACAGCTGGTTATAGACTATATGATGTAGTATGCATTTTTTATTCATATTTTCTTGAAAACGGCTTTTGGCAATCTTCACAAGTATAGGGTTTTTCATCTGTATGGATCTGTGTATGTTCTTTTAAATTACATTTACTTAAAAATTGTTTGTAGCAAATAGAACACATCTGTGAGAGAAATAAATGTAAACAATTAGAATTCTCTTCAATGATATAGATAAAAAACATTTGTTAAATTACAAACAATAAAATATTTGATTTTAAATTTACTCTAATTACGTTTCATATATGAATTATAGTATTTCATATCTAAGTACTTACATATTTATTATTCTTTAACTCTACATGTGCTAAGAGCGAATCATTCAGATCATCCATTTCTGATAAAGAGGATTGCTGCTGTTTTGATTCATCTTGCTGCAACATCTGTACAATAAAAGAAATATATTTATATACTTAGGAAAGGTTTAATATATAAGTAATCATTTATTTATTTATTTTTATTAATACATATACTGCTGAGCCAAGCATTAAAGACCGGTCACGTGAGTAACAGGTCTAAGACGGACGATTCTATTCTTCAAAATAGGACTGAGAGCAATGAAAAAGGAGTTTCCCCTAGTATTGCTTTTGTGGGGAATGGGGAGAATAAATACTACTAATACTAGTTTCGTATTCACTTGTCTCCAAGATTATAAAAAGGATTTTTCTTCTTATTTTCTTTTCGATGAAGACGATATCTTCAATCTAAAGAAACATGTTACGATAATTTAGATATATAAACATTATTATTTTTATTTATAAAATATGAAACATTTTTAAATGGTATAAACACCGCCATGAAAGAAATGTTTCAATTATTCTTTAAGGTGCATTAAAAAAAAAAAAAATAACGATGGAGTTTTCAGTTATATAAATAACTTATTTTAAAAAATAACGTTAAGTAAATAAACTGTCATATTTACTGTATTTTTACGTATGTCATTGTAACTTATTTTTTTCTTAAATTAATATTTTAAATATCTATTCCTTAAAGTTAAAGGATACACTTATAAGTATAAATTTCTTATTAAATATGTATACACTGAAATATTTTTTTTAATCTGTTTTCAAATTCAATTTCCTTATACCTATACGGAGACATTTTTGTCCATGAATAAGGAGAAATTGCAGTCTTTCTTATTTGCAGGGCCGAAACTAGTCATTTTTGCTCCCGGGGCAAACATGGATTTTGCCCCCCCCCCCCCCCATTCTCACACATAATAAAAGCTATCGACAGCAGGTACAGCATGCAAAAAAAGAAAGAAAAATCATTAAAAGATAAAAATCGTTTAATAATAATTAAAATGCTAACAAGAAATACGTAAACAATGCTCCCATAGGATTAACATTAGCTTGAGCGTTAAGAGCCTACACTAGTCTCGATAAGAAACTGGATTGCTAATGTTAAACCTATGGGAGCAAATACAAAATCAAAAGGAAAAAGATTCTTTTCTGAAAATAGAAAACAGAATAAGGCGAGTAAGAAATAACGTTAATAGTACAACAGCCAGTGTGGGAATGACATGCGGTCAGCTGTCCGGTCAGACGGGTTAAGAAAGAGAAACCTGAATTTCGTCTCCTCCTAATGCTTCCCTACCTTCGGAAAGGTCCATTATTTTGGCAATATGCCAAGGCCGGTCTTTAAAAGCTGGTCAAGCAGTATGTTGTAATGATATACTAAAACTTACTTTATTCACTAACAAAGAAATAGATTCCTCACTTGAATTAAAATCTGGAAATTTATCAGAGTTGCGCACTTAGAGTCACCTTCTCTCCCAAGTTTAACAGTTGAAAAGAGAAATACAGCGCTGCTTTTCGAAAATTTATATTATTCTCAATTGTTTTGATCACGTGACAACTCACGCATGCGTACAAATCAGTAGTATAATATATGTTATCAAGAAATTAAGTTATAAGAATCAGATAATTATTAGAAAAGCGTAAAGCATAAATCATTCTGTGATATTGATAAGTGATGTAGTAAAAATTCATACAGTTTAGTTTTGAAAATAGGTCATTTAAAATATGAAATGTTAAAATTAAAGATTATATTCATGTAGGCTATGTATCAATAGACCTATAAACACAGTATTAATATTTTAAGCAACTTGATGGACGATAATTCAGAAATCTTAGAAGTGTAAGATGAAACATATGATAATTTGATTAATAATATAGACTGAATAACTCGGACTAATTTTAATATATCAAGTGATTGTAGCAATAAGAAATGTCATGTAGGACCAATTCATATAAGGTGAAAATTGAGTATAATCAATTTTTAACTCTATTGCTGTCCTAAGTCTATATCTATCTTAATTGTGTAATGTAAAAATATACAAGGGAAGAATCAAGTCCAATGTCGATAAATATTGTGGTATTGGTTTAAAAAATGAAAAATCATCGAATTTAACTGAATCAGAAAGTATAAAAATTTGATTAAAAAATGTTTTGAGTATAAAAATTAAGTTCAAATGTGATAAATTATGGAAATTAGTTTGTAAACTCTTATTTTTATATGTACAATCATGAAAAAAGAAAAACATTAATGTGAAATTTCCAGTTAAATAGTAATGTTTGCTAATAAGAAGGGATTATAGAATTTAATTGGGTAGATAAAATTTAGACGGAACATAATAAAATTATATGGTAAACGTTAGGTTTTTAATATGAAATTAATAAAATATAGTTAACTCATGTTTCATTCGATAAGAAATTAAAAAAATTATAAACTTTAAAAAATATACAATAGGTATTTTAAAATTTTAGTAAAATCGTTTTGACTTGATGAGATAGAGTCAAGAAAAATCACAAGTTGATATGGTAAAAATAAACAACAAAAGCTTTTTCAGTTAAACAATATTTATTCATCATTTTCAACAGTTATAGGAGGACATATACATTTTTAAAATATACAGATATTCAAATCAAGTTTATGACTTAAAGTTTGCATTTTTCATTTATGCATGTTGATCAGATGATGAATAAACTCCCTCTGGAGATAAAAGATAATTTTACAGTGTTTACAACTATATTTCTTAGGGTGAACTTTTTTATGATGTAAAAATTCAACTTCATCGTACAATTTACTGTTGCAGTATTTACATTCATATTCCTTGGGATGAACTTTTTTATGTTTAGTTAAAGCAGACTTTGTTAAAAAAGAGTTGGAACATTTATCACAATCATAAAACTTCTTATGAGATCTCTCGTGAATTGTTAACAGAAACTTTTGTAAATAATCTTTCCCGCATTGATCGCATTTATATGTAGTAGATGTCCTGGAATGAGTTACACTATGTCGTTTTAAATCACTGCTTTGAATGAATGTCTTTGAGTATATTTCACATTCAAAGGGCTTTTTCTCCAAATGGGATATTTGATGTCTGTTTAATGTATTCTTTTTGGAATAGGATTTCTTGCATTGATTGCAAGTAAAAGGTGATTTTAGTTGTTCTGGTGAAGAGGGTATTATTTCAATGTTCGAAGCATGTACTTCTTGGCTAGGTATAGCTGATTTCATATCCTTTAAGTAAGATTGACTTGAATCTTCCTCTGTTAAAGACATTTCTTGCATATTACTCATTTTAGTTAAACTAGAGAATATAAGCTGACGTCTTCATATAACGAAAACAGCAAACAGTATGAAAAATTCCACTCGTTTCACTCAACGCTATAAAATTATAGGAAGCGCTGTTGTCTTTTAGCTCATAGGATTGGTTTGAAAAGCGAAAAACGCTGAATTTCGTTAAATCTGAAAGTACTGGATTTGATTAAATAATGCTTTGTGTATAAAAATTAAGCTCGAATGTAGAAAAATCCAGTTAAATGTAATAGAAATAAGGATATTAATTTGTAAACTCTCATTTTTTATGCACATTCATGAAAATATTTTTTAAATGTGAAATTTTCAGTCATTGATTAGATTAAAATTAATTTATTTTTGTTTAGTAATGAGTATTTCTTGAAGTGTGTCTTATTGAAAGTTTAAAATTCTACATAGCTAGCATCTAAAAGGATGATAAAATCTCAAACTAGTGTAAAAGTTAATCAAATTCGTTTAAATTCGTCTTTTTCTCTAAAAATCATATTTTCCTTTTGTTATTTGTTCAATTATTAAAATTCATTAAGGTAATGGTTGTTCAAAAACTAAAATATATGTTTAACGTTCCTCATTTAAGTTATTATTCTTATCTTATAGCTGAAAAAAGAAAATCTAAAGAAATCTGTTTTTATTTTTCTTCTTAAAAATTGATATTTTCCATTGTTTTGTTTAATTATTGATATTGAGGTTGAACGTGTTAAATACAGTTCGTTCTGTGATTAAACAAATTTTCTGTTAAAAGGATTTATATAATTTCAAGTAAAAGCAATTTGAAAGTGAATACATACTATTTAATAAACAAAATTCTCATATAGGAACTAGTGTTGAAAAACATGTGTTATGTTAAAAATGTACTTAATATTTACATATTGAAGTGAAATTTTTTAAAGTGTGGCTAAGTATGTGAAATGTAGTTTCAGCACTGGTATAGTTAATTCATCTGTTGATAAAATTGGGTATCCAATAATAAATAAATAATTATTCATTAAACTGTAAAATTATACTTGTAATATTGTAAAAATATTGATACTTTCTTTTATACATCTTGAAAAATGATCAAATCGTCAACATATCGATATTTTGTAAACAAGTGACGTAACGCTATTGTATCCTCCTCCCTTCAAGGGGGGGGGGGGGAGAGAAACACAGGATTTTCTTATGAGTTTGAAGAGAGCATAGATGTAATTCATGAAAGGGGGGGGGGGGAAATCTGGTTATTTTTACTTTTAGAAGAAGTGTGATGATGAAACATAATCCTACAGTGGTCTAAACACTGTAAAATCAATTAGGTTGGTGTAAAATTACTAAGTGTAAGATAAAATTGGTTATTTACCTAGAAATATCCACATTTAAAATGTAGTAAAATTAAGTTAATTGATTTGAAAACTCGAAATTTTATATGAAAATGATAAAATTTAAAGGCAATAATGAATAAAAATGTTGGATAGGTTCGAAGTATTATATAAAGATCTAAAAATCATTATTGGATTAATAAAATTAATCTTTTTCTTTAAAAATTCGATATTATTCTTTGTTATTTGTTTAATTATCAAAATTTATTAAGGTAATGGTGGATCAAAAATTAAATTATATGTTTAAATTTTCCTTTTAAGATGATATCCCTATCTTATAGTTGAAAAACAATTCTAAAAGATCTAAAGAATCTGTTTTTTCTTTAAAAATTGATATTTTCATTGTTTTGGTTAATTAATAATACTTATTAAGGTGTTGTTCATTCAAAATTCAAATTTATGTTTCACTTTCCCCATTTAAGTTCATATTCCGATCTTGTAGTTGAATAAAATCTACAGAAATCAGCTTTTTTCCTAAGAAATTTATATTTTCCACTGTTTTGCTTAATTAATAATACTCATTAAGGTATTGATAATTCAAAATTCAAATATATGTTTAACTTTTCCCATTTAAGAGTATATTCTGATCTTGTACTTGAAAAAATCCAGCTTTTTTCATTAAAAATTGATATTTTGCTTAATTATGCTCATTAAGGTGTTAATCGCCCAAAAAGCAAATATATGTTTAACTTTCTCCATTTCAGTTGATATTCTGATCTTGTAGTTGAAAATAATCTACAGAAATCGGCTCTTTTTTTTTTAGTCATTTGTTTCACAATGTGGTCACTGGATTTTTTAAGTTTAGAAGCCACTGGGCCCTTTGAGATTTTGGGAATCTGCACCTTTACTGTAAGACTGGAATCAGTCTAAAACGGAATTTGTTTGGTCCCATGTGATTCCGTCTAAGCAGATTTCATTGTATTAGAATTGCGCTACCTGTTATGACAAAAACCTGCTTAAAACAAAAAATTTCCCTGTCTTTTTCAATTTTGTCTTAGTAAGTTTTTCTTTATATCACCCCCCCCCCTTTCATTGAACTGATAAGCCTAGATTACTGCTTTCTCCATTGCTTTCTGTAGCAGTTTTATGAGTTGATCACAAAACATTGGAAAACGAGTCAAACAAGCATTTGGAGTTCCCGCGTAGATTCGCCATCTTATTCTGACCTCAGAGCTTGCCGATCTTACTCTGGTGGGGTTCACAGCAGGCAAAGAGATCGCTGATTGGTTGGGTGGACGTTAGATTTTAACAGACAGTGGCAAGTATTAGCTTATTAGGGATGATCTACAGATCTAGGGTCTTGGGAGGCAAAGATTAGCTTGCTTATAGAGAAAGAAGAGAGGAAGCAGCGGCAGACTTGAATATTAGAGACATTAAACATGGCAATTTTTTACAATTGGTAATGCTGCTATGTAAATAAGATCAAAGTTTGCACGGTTATTTAGTACAGGCTTTCAAGAGAAGCCAAGAAAGTAGATCTTCAGAAAGTATGAAAAAGGCTAAAATAGAGCAGAAAGAATAAAAAAATGAAAATTCTAAATGGCATGGCAGAGGTTCGTAGGTTACATTCCTGTCCAAGTCATTTATAAATCAATTAATTGCTCATCTCGCCATTTAGATCCAAATAAACATTGCCGAGGAAGAAAAACAATCAGGTTCATTCAATTTTTAAATAGATTTCACACAAGATATATCGGCAATGTAGCAAATGGCACTTTGTGTTCGCTATGTGTAGCAGCACAGTAAAGTGAAGGTAAGTTTTTAATATTGGTTGATGCCCCCAAAACAACAGGGGAAGCTCACTATCTCCAAGTTAAAGAAGAACTTAAAAAGCTTAAACTCACTTCTTCAGAAATAGTTGGCACTTTTTTTTATAGTGCAGCAAATATGAGTGATGGATATAAAAGGTCTGCTGAAAAAGGTCCATCCAAATATACAGCATGCGCATTGACATGCACATGTGGTAAATTTGGTCCTGAGAGATGCAACAGGCTTCTGAAAAATGACAACTTACTTTTTGGATTTAATGCAAGCTACAACCTTGTTTAGCTCAGAGCCACATAAGCGAATGAAAGTATGAACTTCAGTGAATAAGGAGTTTGTAGGTGGAAATATAGTTTTTCGCCGAGTACAATAGTGATCTCTACTAGGTGGTGGAGTAAAGATCGAGAACTTAATAGCATGTTTTACAAGTCTTCTAAACCTTTTAAAGATCGACATAATTTTTTAACATTGCTTAAGTGCTTACAAGGTATCACTTAAATGGACGATTTCCCGTCACATGCATCTTTTTCGGCAAAATCACTGATTGATAACTGGTGCAAATTTCAGTATATATTAATAGAAACCATTTTCAGTGACCTATTCAATATATCTACGACCACATCGAAGTATCTTCAGATAAGCGGCCTGGACTACTTAAGTGCTGCTAACAAAATCCAAACCCTGAAATCTAATCGGCTACACAAAATAAACAATTTTGATATGGTTTTGAAAAATGCTTCTGAATTTGCGGAACATCTTCAGAAGCAACTAATAGAAAAGGAGTACACCATTGAAATTGAGAGTTTCCTACTGGAAAAGAGAATATAGCGAAATGTAAATGTGGTGAATATTATCATGATGAGACAAGAAGTATTATCGGATCACCACCAGAAGTATTTAAGGTAAACGTTTATAATGACATCTTAGATACAGCTATTCAGCAGTTGAATGCACGATTTATTGGAATTGACTTGTTCATGAATGATATTGCCTGTTTCGATTTTCGCCGCTTCACATTCCTCACATTGTTAAATGAACTTGCTGAAGAAGCTCTTAGTCTGGCTTGACCGCTGCAGAATTCGCTGAAAGCGGCGTTTCCGAGTGTCCGTCTTACGTCCATTATGCTGAGACACTAGTGGAAGCCACAAAGGAGAGAAAAAAGATCAAATATATGTCATGAAGCTATCGGACGACCGTTGCGGCTTCGAGCTTAATGTTTGTCTGGCTTGGCAAAACTTAAGAAAGACTATGTCAAAAAAGAGTTTTTGCAATTCTCCTGGCAGTATGCTGCTTACAATTAGTCGCTATTGCAGCAACAATCTCGACGTAGTGAGCTCTCAGCCTCTTATATCAAATAAACGAGCAATAAAGAAGAACTCAAAAAAGGTGATGAGAATCGCTGTAAAATTAATAAGAAACGTAAAAAATTTCTTAGATTGTGCATTAGAATTATTGTGCAAGTTTAATGCCTATGGTTGTATTTATCCGACCTTGTACACAGCTTATAAGTACATATTGCACTCAAGTGTCTTGTGAACAAGTGTTCTCAACACAAAATTATAAAGAATTGCTTGTGTACATCTCTAGGGCAAGAACTGTTAGGTGATTTTATCCTATTCAACGTTGAATGATCTCTTGATTACGATTACGATAAGATAATAGATGGAGTTGCCTCAATTTCAAAAGAATTGTCCAGATATCTGACATTCTAATTAGTTAGTAGTGAGTGTATGACACAAACTATTCAATTTTTGGGTACTATGATATAGACAAAAGGACTACGTCTGAATTCATTCATATTTATAAAAACTTTTCAAAATAACAGACATTACATTACATTACAAGATAAAACACTAAAAACAATATAAAAGGATGTTTCGGATTCATTCTGAATTCCTCATCAGCTAATTCCTAACATAACTCCTAACGTAGATTTTAAAATTCAACAAGTAGAAAAATATTACATCAAGTTGCCAAAAAATTATAGCTAAAACAAAACTGAATATTCTATTGGTAGAGATGCAGCCTCGTTAATTGCTAAATCAGCAGTTCTCGTGTACCAAGCTTCCAAACTTGAAACACTCCAAACACTTGAAACACGACTTCATTTATGCAAGTCGTATGTTTTTGGAAGCTTGGTACACGAGAACCGCTGATTTAGCAATTAACGAGGCTGCATCTCTACCAGTAGAATATTCAGTTTTGTTTAAGCTATAATTTTTTGGAAACTTGATGTAATGTTTTTCTACTTGTTGAATTTTAAAATCTAGTATGACTTTTACGTTAGGAATTAGCTGATGAGGGATTCAGAATGAATCCGAAACGTCCTTTTGTATTGTTTTTAATGTTTTATCTTGCAATGTAATGTAATGTCTGTTTTTTGAAAAGTTTTTATAAATTTCGGGTTACATCAAAAAACATTAATCAATGCACAAAGTATACGTATGTTGATAATTTCAAATAACAAAATAAAATGTACAAATGTATATAATGATATTTCAAATAACAAATTCATCAATTTGTGTGTGTCAATTGCAATAATACTAACACTTTCCAGTCAATACTAACGATTTCCAGAATAAAATTTACAGTGTAGTGTAACGTGTGGTGTAGTGTAAGGTTTTATTGACGGCATAGAGATTAGTATGTTAGCCTTCCACGCAAAGGGACCTGGATCCAAATTCCGCCTGAGGGATGGATGTTCCTAGGTGTTGTCAATGTGCATAGGTTAGGCTCAGCGATGTCCAATCCGAAATGGGAGCCCCTTCACAAGTAGCCGTCATCTATTCTAACTATATCGTAAGCCGATGCTGACTGTGCAATTGGCCCACCATTGGACCAAACATTTTTTTCTTTTTTTAATACAAATAAAAATATTTGAACAGAATTCCCATAAGATATTTAAAACTTTTTTGTTTATTACGTGTATATCTTTTAATTGTTTAAAGTTTACTTATTCGAAAAATAAATAAAAATTAAGCAACACCCCCCCCCCCCCCCCCCCACCACCACCACACAAGATTTTTTTTTCACGGTGAAATTACTATCAATTCAAAATAAACAATTACAAAGATGCTAATGTGTCTTGAATTGGAGAAAGTCATTTTCATAGAGTTAGATAAAAACGTGCTGATAGTCAGTGTTCAAACATTTTAACAATGAGGTTGTCAATTGGTGGGCCAATGCATGAGTATAGCGGGGTGGGCCAAATTATGCCAGTCCGCCCCTGGCTTCAAGCATGTTTTCCACAAGAAGAACTTTATAAAGTCTGGCATTATCATGCATGGAAAAAAAGAAATCACTAATTACTGCAACATAAAATATGACGTGAGGTCTCGGTATCTCGTCTCTATTACTCCGGACCATGAAAGTGCCATTCCGAATGATATGCAGGCCCGTACGTCCACCTATGCTGATTCCAGCAAGAGCATCAACCCACCACGTCTGTAATGTGATCTTTCACGAACGAATGTGGGATTATTTTGAGTGCCTCTTTCTCTCCATGCCAAAACACATCAGATGTCACATCCGGACTGAATCGGGACTCGTCTGTAAACAGAATTTCACTCCAATAACGTAGCCTCCAAACTCGATGTTCAGTTCCCTACCTTATTTGGGCCACATAGTGGCTTGAGGTCAACGGAATACAGTCCATTGGCTTACATGCTTAGAGACCACCCTGATTAAGCCTGTTTTGGACTGTTTGGCTGGACATCCTTCATCCTTTGGCCAAGAACAACTGTGTTTGCAGCTGAGTAGCATTGCCCGTTCCGTCTCGACGGGCTGTGAACAGGATATATCGGTCATCAGTTTCTGTGGTAGCACATTTTCGACCTTGCACTTGTTGATGACTACCATTCCATGTGTCTTGGAATCGATTCCACATCCTTTCATGGACACTTCTTGCGACTCCAACAGCGTCCACTACACTTCGTTATGTTTCCCTAAATTCAACTGTCCTGATAACACGCCAAGCCATGGATTATGGTAAATCATGTTGTTGTGACATTTTCAAGCCACATTTTCTCAAAACACAAGCTGAGCAATTGAATTTTACAACTGAGGCAGTGAAACAGACGTTTCTGCACAATTCCGATTTCCCTTTTTCCAGTTTTTGACGTCATAAACTTTAATTTACGTGTGAAGTTTTCTTTATCTGTTTTCTACAGCTCTTTAAATAATTTATGGATGTTTTATTTTACGTTACTTATCGATGTAAATATTTGCGTAATTTCGTTAAAACCATGTGCTCCCCTAATTGTTTTGAGCAGTGTATATTCACATAAAGCAGTTACATAATTTTATTTATGTAATTTAAATAAGAATTTTAATACATTTTCTAAATGTATGAATTGTTAAATCTAAAATTTCTGTTAAAGTCCTCAACTATACGGAACGAGTATCATTTAGTTAATCTCAACATGTCATAATAAATAAGTAAAAATTTTAACTTGAAATATAGTATACTTATATTTATATGTATATATATAAATTAAAACAAAAAAATTACCTCTTCATCAACTCGTAAGAAATTTGTTCTTCCTGCAGTGTCTGTATCATGAGTTGAAAAAGGCTTAGTTTTATGACACAAGCTAGCAGTGGGTCTTCCAATAAAAATTTTTCTTTTTACAACTTTCAGTTACATTTTTTTTAATTTTTACATCAAGCTTTGTTTTACAGTCTTTATTTTTTATAGTACCAGATGCCTTATTCCGTGCTGAATGATGGCATATCATCACTGTGTGATAAGCAAATCTAAAATAAAAAATATAACTAATAGAAAAAGTTCATAAAGTCACTACTTCAAAAGCAAATGTTTAAAGCTGCTGTTGTATGCATTTTTATAAGAATTAAAACACATGTTATTAATAATTGGTTTTCATCAACACAGTTAAAAATAGGTTTCATGAAATATTGAACATTAACACAGGGTTGCTACTCATGTAGGAGAATGAAATTCCCTGACTTTTCCAGGTGCATTTCATAAAAATTTCAGTCTAGCGGTGTAATGTGAACTGGACAAGACGACAGAAAAATAAATATTATACCCCGTGAAAATATATAAATTTTCAACTATATATCACAATTAAACTTTTTTTTTTTTAATTAATTTTTCAACTACTTTTCAGCAGTGAAATTACGCTTGAAATTATTGAATTTTAAAGGCATGAATATTCAATAATTTCAAGTGTAATTTCACTGCTGAAAAGTAGTTGAAAAATTAATTTAAAAAAAAGTTGTATATTCACCGATGCTGGGTTCATTTGCGTCTCATGTTACGCCGCTAGATTGTGTGCTCATGAAGACTTTTCCATCTAGTGCTGCGGTAAGAGCCTTACCGACTTATATAAGTGAGAGATGCCAAGCTGGTCATTGTCCTTGTGGCTTAGTGGTAGAGCACTGGAGATCTATTCCAGGGGCCCGGGTTCGATTCCCGGCTTGGACATTTTTCACTAAGTTGGTTTACACTTTGTTCACGCCTTTAATATCACAATTAAAGTTTTCACATATGCACTTTCCCCCTCCCCCTCTCTCACACACACACAAAAATGCTCTTAAGACTACAATTGAAATTGCTTTCCTTAATAATTTCGGAGTATTTCAAAGTAAGTGTCCTGTAAAATGGAAATATAATATATATCATCATCATCATCATCAACCGTTTTCAATCCACTGCTGGATGTAGGTCTCCCCCAGATTTTTCCAATGTTTCCTGTCTAGTGCTTTAGTCATCCAATTTACACTGGCTACTTTTCTGATTTCATCACTCCATCTTACTTGAGGTCGTCTTCTTGGCCGTTTTACATCTCTGGGATACCACTGTAGGGTGTTTGTGCTCCATCTATTGCCTTGTCTTCTTGCGATGCGCCCAGCCCATTTCCATTTTAGCCGTTTAATTCTTTCAATGATGTCAAAAACTTTCGTCTGACTTCTTATCCAGGTTATTCTTTTTCTGTCTCTTCTAGTTATACCTAGCATACATCTTTCCATACTTCTCTGTGTTGTTTGTAATCTTTGTACCATCCATTTTGTTAGCGTCCATGTTTCTGCTCCATAAGTTAGGACAGGCAAAACACATTGGTTAAATACCTTTCTTTTCAAACACAGGGGCATGCTACTCTTCAGAATAATATTGTTCTTCCCAAAAGCACTCCATCCATTTCTTATTCTTCTATTGATTTCATTCATGATACTATTATCAGATGATATTTCTTGCCCAAGGTACACATAACTTTGCACTTCTTTAATTTCAGTGTTGTTGTAGACGATTTTCTTTTCTGATGCAAATGAATTGAACATCACCTTAGTCTTTTCCAAGTTTATTTTTAATCCCACATTAATGCTAGCTTCTGCCAAATCTTTTAGCATACTTTCCAATTCTTCAGGACTGTTACTGAAAATTAAAATGTCGTCAGCGAATTGGAGATGACTTAAATATTCCCCATTTATTCTAATCCCTTTGTTTTCCCAATCCCGCTTCTTGAAAATATTTTCTAAGACAGCAGTAAAAAGCTTAGGCGAAATGGTGTCTCCTTGTCTTACCCCTCTTCCAAGCTTGATCTTTGCTTTTCCTTTGTCCAAGCGGATGGTTGCTGTTGCTTTCTTGTAAATCTTCTTTATAATATTGATGTAAGGTTTGTTTATGCCAATGTCCTCCAGAGATTCTACTACTGCTGATGTGTAGACCGAATCAAATGCTTTTTCATAATCAATAAAGGCAAGGCAAAGAGGTAAATTATTTTCCTTATGTTTTTCTATGAGTTTTCTTACCGTTTGGATATGATCCATTGTGCTGAATCCACTTCGGAATCCTGCTTGTTCTCTAGGTTGAGCTGAGTCCAGAGCTGATTCAAGTCTTGTCGTTAAAACTTTGGTGAAAATTTTATAAATCCCTGACAGTAAGCTGATTGCACGGTAGTTTTTAATGTTTTCCTTCTCTCCTTTCTTGTAAAGTAGCACCATCACAGCATTATTCCAATCTTCTGGTACATCTGACTTCTGGAGACATTTGGAAAACAGTAAGGATAGCATTTTTGCAAATTCTTCTCCTGCTTCTTTGATAAGGTCGATTGTAATTCCATCTTCTCCGGGGCATTTACCTTTTTTCATAAATTTAATGGCTTGTAAAACTTCATCTGTCATCACTGGGATTATGGCATCGGTTTCTGTTAAGTTTTCTCGTGGATCACAAAAGTTGATTTCCCTCTGATCTTCACATTTATATAAATCGTTATAGAATTTTTCGACAATGTGTACTATTTCTTTATTGATTTTGGTGATTGTTCCATCTGCCCTCTTTAGTGCAAAAATACCTTTTCTTCCAACACAAAGTTTTCGCCTAGCTGATTTTAAACTTTTGTTATCTTCTAGAATTTTCTTGACAAGATCAGAGTTAAATTTTCTGATATCTTCTGTAACACATTTTCTTACCGTTTTACATAATTCAGCATATTCAACTCTTGATTTAGGATCGTTTTTCTTTATTTTAAATTCTCTGCGTTTCTTCATCAATCTTCTTGTTTCTTCTGTTATTTTCTTTGTCTGCTTTACTTGTGCATCGCCGGCTATCTTCTTTGCAATATCTTGTAGAGTACTGGTTAGTTTCTTGTTTACTACTGTAACATCTTGCTCTTCTTCTAAAGTTGATTGAAGTACTTGGAAACGGTTTTTAAGTTCCAAATGGAATTCTTCTGTATGTTTCTGGAGATTTATTATATCGATTGATTTCTTTGAGTGTTGCAAAAGCTTCATTCTTTCCACTTTAGTATTTAACAGCAGTTTGCATCTAACCAACCTGTGATCACTTCCTGTATTGAAGTTATTGAGAACGCTGCAATCCTGAATAAGATGCTTTTTGTTTGTTAAGATGTAGTCGATTTCACTTGCTGAGCCATTTGCACAATGCCATGTCCACTTTCTTTGTGGCTTTTTCTTGAAAAATGAATTCATGATATACAACTGTTCACATTCTGCAAACTCAATCAATCTGTTTCCACTTTCATTTCGCACCCCATATCCATGATTTCCTACTGATAACTCACCTTTCTCTTTTTCCCCAATTCTAGCATTTCAGTCTCCCATTATTAATTTTATGTAGCATTTTCCCTTTTGATGCATTGAAGCTACTTCTTCATAGAAATCCTCAACTTCTTCATCAGTATAGCTTACTGTTGGTGCATAAACTTGGGTAATTTGCAGCTTGTATCTTCTGGACATCTGTATTACTAACCTTGCAACTCTATCTGATGCACTATCATATTCTACGATGTAATTCTTCCACCTTTTATGAATCAGAAATCCTACACCACTTGTTCTTCCATCTTCTGTGCCTCTGTAGTATAATACATGTCCGCTGGCAAGATCTATCTTCTCTTCTCCTTTTCTTCTTACTTCACATAATCCTAGGATGTCCCAGTTGATTCTTTCTAATTCTTCTTCAAGTTCC
Source organism: Maratus speciosus (assembly GCA_963932465.1). Taxonomy (NCBI): domain Eukaryota; kingdom Metazoa; phylum Arthropoda; class Arachnida; order Araneae; family Salticidae; genus Maratus; species Maratus speciosus. The sequence goes on along the minus strand of OZ010787.1, from coordinate 651,954,420 downwards.
TGTAAACGATTTTCTGAAGATAGGGATCGTCCATTATACATAGCCAAGGTCATCAACTTATGGCAGCCTAGCCGAGCCCGGTTATTCTTAGCACCCTCTGTCTTCATGTCTTTCTGATCGCTGCTGTAACCAGGAACATTCAGACCGCCGGGAATTAAGGGCCGTGATTTATTTTGTGAATTCATGGTAAAATAAGGGGGGTAGGTGGCCAAATTCCTCCACGCTGGACAAGCGGGTTGGAGGAAGCCCATCCGCGTTCGTTCCCCATGCACTAGGCAAGGTTACTAACAGGCTGTACCGGTGGAAGGTGCGGATTGGACATTAAGTCTCCGCACCCAGTCGATTCCTTTAACCCTCTAAGTGTTTGGGGCGTAATATTCCGTTCACTAAGCTCCAGGTTTCCCAGCAATACAAGCAATATTTAAGATAATAAAATTCTATAGATTTAATGTATTTTAAATACATTGAAGAATGATTAATACTCTCAAGGATTACATTCATATTTGTAATTGAGTTTTTTTTATAATGTTGAAAGGATCATATTTTCTTAGCATTTAAAACAAAATGCAAAGAAAACAACATTACAATTTTACCCTTTTACAAGACGCTCGGAGGGTTAAGTCCTCCTCGAAGGCAATTAAAGGGACTTCATAATAAGCAGAGGCTATTAAACAACCCATATAATATATATATATATATATACATATATAATATTTTTGCATTGAATGATAATTTACTCAACATCTATCACAATCTCACTTAAATTCAACTTTTAGGCAAAGGGTGTTGAGAAGCAAACATTTCAGGGTGGAGGTAAAGCAGATTTGAAATTATTTATTAGTTGCATTAAATGTCAATAAAAAATATTGCAGAAAAATTTCAAAAAATTATATTAAACAATTAAAAATTTTAAAGTATGTGTGGAGATGACAGTTGGAAAAAAGAAAAGAGGAAGAAAAAGGGAAGAGGAAATTTTAAAAGATGATTAAATAAAAACTTCTAAAAATTGGAATCTGCAAAAACGTGAAAGATTTTTCTCATTTGCCATGGGACAAAGGTTGTACTTATCTGGTGACCTCCATAAAATGTTTATTAAATTCCCTGGCTTTTCCAGGATTTTGGATAAAATATAAAAATTCCCTGACCCTTCCCTGACTTATTAGACAAATTTCTGAATTCCCTGACTTTTCCAGGTTTTCCAGGTAGCGTAGCAACCCTGATTAACTGATTATAAAATAAATTTAGAAACTGATTCACACATTATTTGATAAAATATTTTAAAAAATGAGTTTCCTTAAAACAAAACAAATAAAAAATAGCTTGTAAGATCTTAAATTTTGTGTGATGAGAAGGAGAAAAGGAAATCTGTATCAGTCAACAAATTTAAAGGGTTCAGTGCTGGTTAGGTTTTTCCCTGAATTCCCATTTTCTGGGAAAAAAGTTGCTTTTCTAAAAAGTAAAAGGCTAAAGAAAAATAAAATCCAAACCACACCAAGCATTTTTAGATACTAACCAGGGTTGGAAAAAAAACGGGGTTTTTTTAAACATAATTTCCTATTACATACAGATGCATATCTGTTGATAAAATAAACATTTTTGGATATTATATAAGTAATATAACTTTTGAAAATATTTAAATTAATTAATTACAGTCAATTATATAGAAAATTGATATCATTTCTTAAACATTATTAGTAACATCTATGTCTTATGTTCAAAGCAGGGTTGGTAAAAAACCCGGTTTTTTTCAAAAAAACCAAAAAACCTGGTTTTTTTTGTTTAAACCGGGTTTTGTTAAATATATTTTCTTATTACATATACATGCATATTTAATGATAAAAATAAACATTGTAGGATATATAAGTAATATAACTTCATTTAAAAGTAATTTAAATTAAATAATTACAGTAATTATGTAGAAAATTGAAATAATTTAAACATTTTTAGTAAAAGCTATCTCTTATGTTCCATGAATAAAATGCTCTACATAGTGAAAAATTGATACCTTGAATATCTTAATAAACAATCTTTTGATTACTATAGTACTATAAATAAATATATGGTGTAGTTTCATAAATACAATATACTTTTCCATGGCTATTCAAAATAATTTCTTTGAAGTATTTGCAATCTGAGATGTCTGATTTTTTTGCTAGAACACTACATGAACAATTATCTTTTATTGAAAGAAAAGCTTTTTATAAAGAATTCCTGGAATGATTTTAATTTAGCAGTAGAGTCTTTACAGTAAAATAAACAGAAATATCTACCGTATTTTCCGAGAATAACGCCGCACTGAGTATAACGCTGCAGTTACTTAAAAAACAAACAAAAAAAAAAACCTAGTTTAACGCCGCATCGGGTATATCACCGCGCTGTGCATAACGTCACATACATTATAAAAATATACCAAATGCAATTAATTAAAATTATTAATTGGCAGACATAAAATTAAACATTTTGAACTTAAATAATTTATCTTTTAATTAATTGAACAATTAATTCCATTACCAACGTTATTTATTTTAACAAACTTATGTTTATATTAACAAAAAAATAATAATACAGTAGCAACGAATAATTAATGTTATACATTTGAAAACCCATCAAAATCTTTGTCCTCAGTATCACTGTGGAATAATTTTTAAATTTCAAGTGAGAGACTGTGATTGGTGTATATGAAAACATATGCATCATTCGTGCCATTATAAAAAAAAAAAAAAAAACGAGCCGGCAGATCGCATCTCGTTTGTTTTGGATCGGGCTTGCATGCTAATCAAGCTGTTGCCAAACGTAATGCTGAAAATAATTATGAACATAGAGTAAAATAGTTTTCCTGTAGTTTTAGAGTTTTATCGGCTCTGGCGAAGAATGAACAAGGAGACGAGGGAGAAAGTGGGAGGAGTCATTCCTTATATGGCATGCAAGATGCCAGGCGAACTTGAGGAGAATCATTGTGATTGTATGCTATAACCAGACAAAGTGCAAATTTTTGCTCATGAAAATTGCATTGTTTGTAAACACGTTGATACTTTTCTGCCATGCGAGACATTTTTTTTCTTTTCAGAAGTACGACATAAGATCATGTTTTTTTTTGTTTTTTTTTTCTAACCAGATTTCCAAATTTTTAAATAAAGATTGGCAGTAAATTTGGTACTATTTACAAGCTGCACCTAGTTATTGGCCGCATTTTTGTTTTCAAACCAGATAAATCTAGTTTAACGCTGCGGCGTTATTTCCAGAAAATACGGTATTTACCAGCTTTTTAGACTACTAAAAACATTGATCTTAAAATGGAAAGTAGATTTATAAAAGTTGTCATCCGCTAAAACATTTAAATAGCCCTCAGACTTAATACACAGGCTTTTTTACTAAGCTATATCATAATACATATTACTTTTAAATGTCTAAGCTAAAAAAAAATTAATAATATACCCTTTTAAGCATTTTTATGAGACTTTTTTCTATTATATCTCAAATGAACCTTATCTCGATTTTCTCGCTTTTTTTATCAGATGTAAATAGTGGATTCGATTATGCAATAGACAATTTAAATATATCTTATTGCATATTTTAGTTAAAAGTAAATATGTGCTTCGCTAACACACAATTTTTCATTGTCCTCTTATTCGACTTCATATTTTGAATTTCTTTTTTATTCTTAAGGCTGTTCTCAAATGCAAAAGGGCAACTTTATGACATAAGTTTTAATTTATTTTTGTTTGGAAATGCATGAAATTAGCAGATGCTGTTGTTCAGATACTATGTAATGGAACTATGTTTTCCGTATTTTTGCAAACGCAATAGATCTTTCAGAAAATATTGTCAAAGTGGGTATTTTGAACCGAATTACTGCATGAAAGAAGAATAACCACTCAAGGAAGGTTAAAAACATGTTTGGCACGTGATCAAAATTGCCTATAACTCAATAGGTAATTTACTTATCAAAAATGGAAAACACAGTTCGATTCCAAATTGCTTCCATAGTCAGGCCTTCCAATTTTATATCTTTCCGTTAAAAAATTAATTTGTAAATGTGTCAAAGCGTTTTGCACTTGTTGAGTAGAGCAGTTGAGAACAGTCTTAAAACATAATCTCTCATGGTTAGGGTATACGCTATAGCTTTATTTGAGAAACAGAGGGTATACAGAGCTTCTTAAAAAAATTCAGAAGGTATATGTCATATACCTGCGTATACCCTCCACTACGTCCCTGGTTAAAAATATAAATTATTTATATCCAATAATTTGAAATACTTAAATTACAAAAATCAGAAAATATTGTATTAGATCTTTTCTAAAAAACCAGTTGGTTAACCAATTGATTTAAGCCATGCCAACCCTGCTGGTAACAAAATAAAATCATAATGCAAAACCCCAATCCCAATGTAGGAATGCAAGAAAAACAAAGGATTACTAAACCCAATAGCCATGATACAACAAAGAAAACTTACAGCCAATCATTCATTAGCATACAGAACAAAGAGTAACTAATAGAGAGAATTACTTATGATTATGTCATCATTGAGGCATAATGTAATCCTTAGTAAATCTTAACTAATCAAGCAATCTAAGTAGTAAAAGTGTATTTTTAGCTCAACTGCCATTTTGACTATTTTTAAAATTAAAAGGCTTGAAAAAGAAGAAGAAAGAAAACTAACTACATTTTTTTCCCCAGCTAATTTTAGAAAAATTAGTTAGTCTGCCATGTACATTTAAAGCTTATAAGAAAAGTTTGATTGACTAAAAATGTTTGTCACTTTACAAGTTTATTAATTCATCATTTTTCTAAAGTTTTGCTTGTAGCTTCTGCATAACTTGGATTTTGCATTTTTCAATAATGTGTAAAATAAATGAAAACATTAGGGAAAAAGGGAAAAAAACCACTTGGTTTAACCCATGGTTTAAACCAGTGTGGTTTAAACCAAACAACCCTGGTTCAAAGTAAACTGCTCTACACAGTGAAACATTGATAGCTTGAAAATTGTATGAAGAATCCTTTGATTAATAATATAATAATCAATAAACATTTGATGCAGTATCATAAATATAATATATTATTCTGTGGTTATTATTTTAATATCCAAATACTTCTGGTTATTTTGTTTTCCGAGTGATAACTCCAGGTGCCCAAATCAACATTTTAGGCCATTAGATTCAGCAACTAACAGAAGATTGATTGATTGGTATTATTGAAATGCTATAACTAGCACTCAGTTTTTGCACGCTGCATTATTCAATTTGATATCTTCAGTTACTCTTTAAATTCTTTAAGGATAATCTTTCCCAATCCAGAAAATTTTCTTTTACAACTTAACCAAAATCTTAAAGATCATTGTATTTTGTTATTAACTGCCGTAAATAATCTGCATTTTTTAAATGAAAATATTTTATGCTAAATATTGAATATTATTTATCTATTATATCTTTTCTAATTTCACATGTTTTAAGAAAAATCTTTCTGGTACCAGATATGTTCATCAGCACATGCTAATTTTCATTGTACATGCATAGAAACATGAACTAGGCTCATTATGTCTCATGTTGACTGCTAAGATGAAGTGTTTAAAGTAGAAATTACTTCCATCAATAATTTAAAACAATTAAATTACAAAAAAGAGAAAACATTATATTTTTTCTAAAAAAAAAAAAAATTGGTTTAAACCATGGTTAAAACCATTTGGTTTAAACCGTGCCAACCCTGATACTAACTGCTTTTTAAAAGTCCTCACCTGTTAAAGTTTTTGTTTTACAAATTACATTTTTCAAATACTAACCAAAAATAAATTAACATAATAATAAATAAATAAAATATAATTTTTGCTTTTATGGAATGCATCTTCTGAAAGGCTACTTTTGTTTAAAGGAAATTTGTGAAAGAAAACCAAAAGTATGAATTTTTGCCTGGTTTGACACTATTTAGATGACTGATTATGTAGTTTATTTATTGTTACGATGGCATTTTTCTTGTAGAAAGAAGAGTGAACAAACTGGAATGATGCTAATTGAATTTGAGTGGTTATAGACTTAAAACTTTCATTTACTTAATTTTTTAATTAATATTAAAAATATACATAATTAATAAAATACATGAAAATATTTATAAAAATTCATAACAAAATAATAAAATTTAATATTAAACAATAATTAAAGAAATTAATAATATTAACAGTACTAATTTTTTATAAAAAATAATTATGCATAAAAATAAATGTTATTTTTATTAAGCAACAGCAATCATTAACAGAGCCCGATCAAGCTGAAGTTGGGCACAGGGCCTGTTAAAAAGTTGCCCCCTCCCCTACCTCCCCATTCTTGACGACACTTTCAGAAAAAAAGTAGGTTTATTTAATGAGTTGACAAAGTTGTTTGGATGAAAGTTGCAAGTTTACAAAAAAAAAAAATTAACTTACAAGAATAATCAAGAAAATGAATTACCATCCACTTTCTCAAATAAGCATTTGTATAATTCACAAACATCTATGATCCACAGTTTATGTTGCAGAATAAATGAGGACGTCTTTTTCAAAACTTGCCTTATCCAAAATCATAAAAATTGTGTTTTCCATAACAGTCTAGTAATCATTTTAAACTATAATTCTGATATTGTAAAATCCTCGTTTATATTGAAACCAATAGACACAGTATGCAGTTTTTGGCATTTTCCCCAAATCTGATATTCTGGATACGGCAAGTTTTGAAAATTATAGATACCCTCAAATTGAAAAGGACTTTTACAGAAAAAATAAACATGTTGTTTTTTTAATCACAGTAAAACTTTATTTTTACGTCAGGGACCAAAATATAAAATGCAAACAGTGGAAAAACATAAATTGTGAGAAAATTTACATGCAAGAAAACACAAATTCCAAGAACATATAATCGAGGTTTCACAGTATTTATCAATTTTTCAAAATACTAAATTGCAATTATCAGAAAGGAAAAAAAAAATTGTGCACATATACTAATAATTTTACATTTCATATTTTATAAAACAATATTATTTGAAAAGTATTTGATTAAGGAAAAAAAAATCAGCCACATAATTTGTGGGCTGCTGAAATTGGTGGGCCCAGGGCCGAGCCCTCTGCATTAAACAATATATGATTATTATAATTATTACATTTAGTGATTTTGTAAATATATTAGTAGTAATAAATTATTACAGTTAATAAATTACTACAGTTGTTATAGTTAAATAATTATTAATAACGTAATTATTAAAAATATAACTATAATAACTATAACTTTAGGGGAGTGCAGTATAAACAGGAAGCAGATTGGACAAAAAATTAAACTGTGGATTTAATTTCTTCTAATCATGTGATGTGACACACATGGAGGAGAGGATTCGATGATTGTTATTCATCAAGCAACAAATACAGCACAAAAACTTTAAATATTTGCATAAAAGAGTTCTTACAGATTATATAGGGTAGATGTGCCAGTAATGGACACACCTTGATGTTTTTGGTTCATGAAAAAATAACTAATAAATAGGTAGCTTTAATTATTTTTTTATATATAAATTACCCCTTTCATGTTTTATAAAACTGGGTTATTCAGGATTCATACTCATCAGGGGAATATGGGATTCATGGGAAAATCAGGGGATAAATTTTGGGTTGTAAAAATCAGGGGAATCTCAGGGTATAAATGCAAAAAATTCGCCAAACCTGGCAAAATAACTGGTTACTCTGGGAAATTAAGGGCAATTGCTGCTGTTGGCGTGCTTTATGATATCGCATCTGTTTTGTCGACATCCATTCATTCGCTAGATACACCTTCTAACATCGTGAGGTTTAATAACAATTCAAGAGGAACTTAAAAAAAACTAAAGAATGTTTTAAAATTGATATTGACACTTGCAGCCTTCATATTATTCATTCATAATGCTTCTGAAGAAGTAATGAAATTGTGAAGTGGAAATTAAATGCTTGCAGCCAAGCTACCAAGTTTTTAAGGACAAAAAAGGACACAAGGCATACAGACTTCATCTGTTTTACACAAATTAATGTTTTTCCTTTAAAGTTCTTTTCACATTGTTTATATAGGTGATATATAAACTTTATTTTTGAGATTATCTTGTTTTTGTTTTATTTCTAAAAAGGTGAGTGTCATGATACTGGTTTAAAAAATGTCATTAATTGTTGACATGGAGAAATTGTACCTCCCGAAAAATACATGAGGGGATTCTCAGGGGATTTTTTCTTGGAAAATGAGTATGAACCTTGTTATTGTTGCCACTTTTAATCAAACCAATCAGGAAGCAGAACATAATGTTTCAAAGTTTCGCTGCTTTTCTGTGAAAATCTTAATGAAGAAGCTAAGGGCTTTGTTTAATTTATATATTATTTATTTTCTTGCAAAATTTGAATGCTTTTGTATGAGTAGCAAAAGAAAACTTAGAATTTTATATACTAACGGCCATTTACAAAATTTCATTTATTTTTAAGGTTTTAAGAGGGAGTGTCCATTAATGGGATATGGTTAGTCATTTTCCAGTAATGGACACCCCATGTAGACATTGCTAAAAATGCAATTTCAGTAATGTTTATAACGCATAAAATATTTTGACTTAACTACAAATCTAAATAATCAAATTTAATTTTTAAATTATAGGATCAAAATGTTATAACACCAAAACTTTTATAAATAGCTCCTTTTAAGTTATTTTATGCGATTAATAAAATTTCGATATTTTCTTTTTTTTTATGTATATGTACCTTGCATATTTTATAATCTGGCAAGCAAACCAGCCAGAAAGCAGAAAATATTGTTTAAAAGCACAGTCAGAGAAGGGCTAATAGGGCTTAATCCCTCTCCGTTCAAATAAACACAATTTAAATTACAGAAGCTATTAAAAATCTATTTTCTGTCTTAAATGTTTCCTTATTCACCTCTAACAAGGAAAAAAAAAGTAATATTAATGAAATTTATAGGGAATATTCATGAAACTAGTAAATCTACAAATCAGTGGCCTCAAACATCAGTTCTGCAGTTTTATTTTGAAATTATTTAGTATTTAAAATATTCAACTCACAATATCTTTCATAATTGTAATATTAATTATTATAAATGATATATTAAGTAGGCTCTGAAAGATTAATTGTTAAAAATAGTGAGACAAAACAAAATACAAATATCCCAAAACTTTTTTTTAATTACCTTTTAAATCCCCCACTGTTTCAATAATTTGATAGCTGTAATTGCCTGATAGTTGGTATTTTAAACTATCCATCTAAAATAACTAAAACATTGATCTTCTGATAATTACAATAATTTATGCAAACAGTAAATGATTATCACTAATATTTTATTAATAATTGGTATCCTAATTGTTAAATTTATTCAAAAATAACTATTTTGTTTCATTAGTATGTATTCATTAAATTCTTGTTCTAACTACAATTATAAAAACAATTATATTTATTTCTTTTTATGGGGTGTCCATTACTGGGCTTTTGATATATTTGTGTTATTTAAAATTAAATTTCGATTCATATTTGGAAATGAGACTATAAGAATGGTTAAATATTGTTGATAGGTTAATATAATAATGAAAAAACTGGAATAATTATTACTATTAGTTAAAAAAAATAATTTTTAAAGAAATTCCTTAAGGGGTGTCCATTACTGATATATCTACCCTATATATATATATATATATATTTATCTGCTATGAGCGGAGGTGTGCTTGTGTGTAGGGGAGGGGGATGTTATAAATCTGCTAAAACGCAGAAGATTAACAAAGCTTGATTATATATTGTACACCGTCGACCTATTGCAGGAATTCACTATTAAAGTATTCTTATTCAATTCAAAGATAATTACAAATTAAAACTAAGATGATCTTTAACACACTTATGGGGGAAAAAAAGAAACCCGACCCATGAAAAAATCGGCTTATTTGATCCTATGCGATTCTTTCAAGAAATTTACGCTTTTTTCCCCCATGATTATTTGATGAAATTTGCATTTCCCCCCCCGTGCTTCTTTGAAAAATGTACATTTAAAAAAAAAAAAAAATTAACAAAATTCGCAATATTTTTTCATTACCAACTAATAAAATTTGCTATTTGTTTCTATGATTTTATGATATTTACCCTTTTTAGTTTAAAAAATTTGTGACAGAAAGAGATTGAAAAAATTTGGGATTTTTGCAGTGATCATTTGATGAACTTTACGCAAAGGATTAATGAAATTTTTACCAACCAATTGAATAAAATCTATTTGTTTCTGAGAACTTTAACGAAATTCACAATATTTCCCTCAATCATTTGAAGATATTCCCAAACTGATTTTGGGATATTCCGCAGAGTAAAAAAATCACAGCTTTCCTCAAAAATGTTTAAAAATTGCATGTCTCTGAAAGAATTAAAAGGGGAAAATGCAAACATTTTTTATTATGCAGGATTTTCCTGTTTTGGGCAAAATTAACAGAATCCTCACGCTATTGCAAACCATATCCCGCAATGAAATTTCTCTCCCCCCCCCCCCCCCCCCACCCATCAGAAAAAAAGCCCCTTCTGAAATGGTGACCATGCATCCAAGGATGGGAATTCCTGAAGTAAATATTTACAGAAATATGATTGCCTCGTGGTTAATATCCATTATGAGGGTTTTAAGTTTAATAAAAACTCAGGATTGTTTTTAATGAGATAAATTTTCAGACTAATGATCGATTTTTAAAATTTTTGGAACAGAATACCCATTGCTCTCAGAAAATCGTCAATGAATTAAAAAAACTAGCACGATGCACCTACAAAATGGAACAACACACTTTAAAAAAAAAAATCACACAGCACCACATTGCGCTAAATATGCTGGTTAAATTTCTACTCTAAAGTCAAACATGGATGCAAAAAAGTAATTGTAATAAAATGAATAGGACAGCATTTTTCAGCTTTCACCGATGATGGCAAATTACCAAAGGAATGTTAAAAAGAAAGTACTGTCTTCTGCCGCTGTTGGAAATTTAACCCTCTCATTACTCTGATCCTCATATGAGGTTCCTATCATAAATGATAAAATGCAGTTTCAGAAAAGGCTTTTGGCTAAATTTTATTTTGAACTAGCTGAGGCACCCAACATTCATTGGGGCCCTTAATGAAACTGAAATTTGTACTGCAAAATGTCATAAAAAGATCCAATATCAAACCGAACGAACCTTGGTCCTCCTGCCTACAGGAATGTTTAGCAAGCATGCCGTGCATGCACTGCAAAATATTGCAAAAAAAGAAAAAAAAAATCTTGAATCTTTTAGTTCCACATTCCACCACCAGGGGTGGAACTCTATTCTTAACAAAACTGTTTCTGAACGATACTCCGTTAAGCAACCTTCCGTAGATATATTAGTCAAAGGGGTGGCAGACTTATGCAAAAATATAGGAGATTTGCTGAAATTACTATTCGAAAATAGAAGTAAGTGCACTTTTGAAATTTTTATATTAAAGAAGTATTATTTATCCCATGGATCCATCAAAAAACCACATCTAAAACAATAGAAAACTGTACTGTTTTAAATATTTGATCCCCCACACCTCAAAAAAAAAAAAAAAAAAAAAAAAAAAAGGAGGTAAATTTAAAGCAAAGGAGGTAAATTTAATTAATATTTGTTACTTTTAGAAAATAGAAATTTGGTAAAATTAAAAGGTCTAACTTCTGTATGTCTTAAAATAACATCCTTAGAATCAATAACTTAAAGGCAAATTTATGGAACATAGATTGAAAGTGTTAGAAATTTATTTCAATTAAAAGCCAATACCTATAACTAGAATTAGTAATTCTACAATTATCAGATGTTGTTTAGTTCATCTACAGCAGTGGTTCCCAACGTGGGGCGTACGCCCCACCGGGGGGCAATTTGATATTCTAGGGGGGGCCATTCCAAATCTCTTACTTACTCATTCGCTATCAATTTCTTTTGTTCTTTTGAGGGGAAAGTAATACTGTAGACTAAAAATAAATGGAATACAAGCAAAATTTAAGAAAGCAGTTTTTTTATTGAATTTTTAAAATATTCTCCATTGAAATTTTAAAATAGATTAGACACCAGAATAAATATTCGAATAATCTTTGAAAATATTTTGATATATATAAAAATATTAAAACTAACTATAATTTTTCTGGTGCTGATTTTTTTAATTTTTCGTAACGTTTTCCATTATTTATTGATTGAGTTTTCTACTTCTATTCACGAAGACAATTAACGATATTGGGAAAAGGAAAATAAAGAGAATGTGTTATGCGAATTAATGGCTTCTTAAATTTGATAAAGATGATAATCTCAGACCTGCCAACTGCTACAAAAAAATCGTAGTTGCTACGATTTGGACCTATAAACTACGATGCTACGAAAATCGGTCTTAAACTACGATTTTTTGCAAAAAACACAAACGCATTTTTTGTTTCTAGTTGCGATTTTTATCCCACGCAGCATATTTCTCAGGAGTGATTCTGTTATGAAATTTCCAAAATTTCAACATATTCATTTCCGAAAGTTTAAAAAAATCCGTTTAAAAAAATGGCCATTAGTCTGAAAAAAATCTGGGCTGCAAAACAAACTTCTTAACATAAAACACTCTTTATGTATATTAACCAGGAGTGAATCGTGTTTCTGTAAATATTTATACAGGAATTCTCTTCCTTAGAAACAAGGGTCCCATTTTAAGAATTTCTGAAAGGGGGACGGGTGGTTCTTTGAGGGGTAAGGTCGCATGATTTGCGAATTTCGTCAAAAGTTCATGGTAAAAAATGCAGATTTCAACAAAGAATCGTGATAGAAAAATATAAATTACGATTGTGGGGAAAAAAATGTGAATATTTTGAAATGATCGCGGGAAAAAAATCGCGAATTTCATCAAAATTTACTGCACTGGGCTAAAAGATTGGAACCAGACTCCTTTTCACTATATTGAGTTGAAAGTCTGAAACCTTATTCCTTTTACGAATGTCAAAAGATGGCTGCGTAACACGAAAAACCAACCAACCAACCTCCAGATTAATTTAAATTTTGTGTGCTACAATTTCTCATTTTCAAAGGTTGGCAGGTCTGTAATCTAGAAATACTTATTGTGTATTGTGTTATCCAGAGAAAGAAAAGTCAGTGTCCAAAGATTTTATGCCAACTCTTAATAAGTCACAAGAATGCATTATAAAATGTATGAGTTTACCAGTTTTAAATATAATGTAAGTGTATTTTAAGATATTTTTTGAAGATAAAAATGCAGACCGTATAACACTTTTCTTTAGCATTGAGTTAAGTTGAAAAAGCACAACAAATCTCGTTTTGGCATATGAAGAAAGATGTCTAATCTCTTTGCATTTTTAAAATTATGTAAAAACAGATCTGCGGTAAAAGATTCTCCTCTTTGACAAGGTAAAAAATGTGAAATGAATAGCTATTGTTAAGCCACTATTTCACTTCCACCATGTGAATAGAGTTCAATTTTCAAATAATAAGAGACGTAATTTACAGATTACGGGAGAGGGTGGACATAGTGACTTTACAGAGGCTTTGGTGGGGTGTGGCCGAAAAAAGGTTGGGAACCACTGATCTACAGTCTTCAATTACAAATATTAAAGTATTAAAAAAAGAGCATCACCTTTCTCTTCATACAATGGAATTTTCTCTGTAATTTTAGAAAGTGGATTATGGCTTCCTAAATTTTCTTTTCGCCAGCAGTCATATAAATAAATAATTTGCCTCTGAGTAGGAGTTCTAGATGCATTGGCAAGAATATAAAGCAGCATTCCCAACGGCAGTCTCCTGAAGAATCAGTTGCCGATGATAATGTTTAGCTTCAGAAGGTCTCATATCAAGAGCAAAATATTAAAAGAATCTATTTTGAACCTAGTAAAAGAAAAAAGCAAACATGTGAAAAAATAAATAACCAATAAAAATAGATATTTTACTGCATACAAAAAATACTATAGCATTCCTTTCAAACTTCTCTAAAAAACATTTCATAAAATAACCAGATTTGAATTAATGAAATTAACCCTCTAAGCGGTTTGCCCGTATTTTTCTATTTCCCTGAAACAACTTAAATTGGTGTAGACAAAATTAATTTTAACATAATTGTATTCTAAGATGAACGCCAAATAAAGGGGCATAAAGTGTATACATAATAGGATCCGTTATCCAGAAAGCTTGGGACCTGAGACATTCTGGATAAGGGGTTTTTTCGTAATTTGGAACACTTTACTATAAATGTTAGGAATAGTATAAAATAACGGTATGAAATGTATAAAATATGAATAATATATGAAAATGCATAGTTATAAATTAGTTAATTTAATAACTTATTTACACACACAAAAAAACCTAAATTACAATTCAAATTAGCATATAAGAAGAGAGCAGAATCCTTTTTATTAAGATTGGTTTCTTATAGTGTGTCTTTTGCACTAACCGCTTCTGTATACTGCCATGATTTGCTGTTTATGAAAGTAGCTTGTTTGTTGCATTCCACAAATCAGTTGTTCAATTGAAAAACATTAATAGCTCATTTGAAATCTTTTTACCACCTCATTCTGCTTGCCATCATCTTCACTTCCATTAGAAATATTCCATAGCATTATGTCACAAATCTCACTGCCAGTCATCTGATCACTTACAGGAGTATCATCATCAGCAATTAGACAATCTTCTACTGGTTTTGATCCAACAATTAAGCTTCTGAACATGAAAGTTCTTTAGCTTAGTCCCAGCAGATCTGTAATAACTTTTTACTCTTTTTAAATTTTAAAGTCTTCAACTTCATGACGTTCACACCATTAAAAAATATTGCAGGTTTTTACATTTTTGAAATGAAAAATTATTTTTCAGTTATCATTCCGGATTTCAGAGCATTCTGGATACGGGGTTTCCGGATAACGGGTCCCATACTTATTAGAAACAAACAGGGAAAGAAAATTTTAATTAACATTAGTTTTATAAGCAATTTTATGAAAATGGGAGAAAGCCCTCAAAACGCTCAGAAAGTTAAGATTTATGATTTAAAATGTAACTGAATAAAAATTCTGTCTAGTTTTAACCAACCTACCCTTGCCTAATATTCAACTACACTGCTCAAAATATTAGGGGAGCAAGCAAAAAAGTGAAGAGAACAGTGCAAGACAGCAATGTATGGGCATAAAATGGATAGTACATGTGTAGCAATGTGCAATACATAAAAAAAGATGCAAAAAAATAGTAAAGGAGCTTTTATTTTTGAAAAGATGAAAAGAACATGACAAGATGGTTTAGGGCAATAATTTGGTTTTATGTAAATCATAAAAAAAAGTATTGTGTAGAAATGATGCAAGATTTTTAATATGGCATGTGGTCTCCTCAAGCAGCTAAGACTGCTGCACACCGGTTTTCCATGGATGGGATAGGCTATTGATAAGACTTGGGGAATACTATTCCAATGCTCAAGAATTGCAATCTCCTTGTCCCGGACAATAAAAGGAGGCCTCGGTCTCACAGCAATGTGTCGTCTGAGTATGTCCCAAACATGCTTGATCAGATTTAGGTCAGGAGAGCATGCTGGTCATTCCATACGCTCTATTGTTTTAGCTTCAAGCAGGGGCGGACTGGCCCACCCCGCTACCCCGCAATCACGGGGTGGGCCAAAATAATAATAATTTTTTTAATAAAACTGAAAAAAAAAAAATATGAAACTAAATTTTACTTTTCCTTTTTATTTCATAAAGTGTTTTTATTTATTTTATTCTTTCTTTTTTTGATCTGGTAAGTCCGAATTTTTCATTTCCCTCTCCCATCAGCAATCTTTGGTAGATCTGTGCAAATTACTCATTTTGTATAGAAGCTGAGAGATTGGTTATAAAGTAAAAAGCACATATGGTCAGTGAAGGGTGGGAAGTTATTCGGTGGGATGGGTCTGCCTGCGGACATTTACCTAGTAACAAAAGATAGGCAAGTATTAGCTTATTAGGGATGATCTACAGATCTACAGATCAAGGGTCTTGGGAGGCAAAGATTAGCTTGCTTATAGAGAAAGAAGAGAGGAAGCAGTGGCAGACTTGAATATTAGAGACATTAAACACAGCAATTTTTTACAATTGGTAATGCTGCTATGTAAATAAGATCAAAGTTTGCACGGTTATTTAGTACCGGCTTTCAAGAGAAGCCAAGAAAGTAGATCTTCAGAAAGTATGATAAAGGCTAAAATAGAGCAGAAAGAATAACAAAATGAAAATTCTAAACGGCATGGCAGAGGTTCGTTGGTTACATTCCTGTCCAAGTCATTTATAAATCAATTAATTGCTCATCTCGCCATTCAGATCCAAATAAACATTGCCGAGGAAGAAAAACAATCAGGTTCATTCAATTTTTAAATAGATTTCACACAAGATATATCGGCAATGTAGCAATTGGCACTTTGTGTTCGCTATGTGTAGCAGCACAGTAAAGTGAAGGTAAGTTTTTAATATTGGTTGATGCCCCCAAAACAACAGGGGAAGCTCACTATCTCCAAGTTAAAGAAGAACTTAAAAAGCTTAAACTCACTTCTTCAGAAATAGTTGGCACTTTTTTTTATAGTGCAGCAAATATGAGTGATGGATATAAAAGGTCTGCTGAAAAAGGTCCATCCAAATATACAGCATGCGCATTGACATGCACATGTGGCAAATTTGGTCCTGAGAGATGCAACAGGCTTCTGAAAATTGACAACGGACTTTTTGGATTTAATGCAAGCTACAACCTTGTTTAGCTCAGAGTCACATAAGCGAATGAAAGTATGAACTTCAGTGAATAAGGAGTTTGTAGGTGGAAATATAGTTTTTCGCCGAGTACAATAGTGATCTCTACTAGGTGGTGGAGTAAAGATCGAGAACTTAATGGCATGTTTTACGAGTCTTCTAAACCTTTTAAAGATCGACATAATTTTTTAACATTGCTTAAGTGCTTACAAGGTATCACTTAAATGGACGATTTCCCGTCACATGTATCTTTTTCGGCAAAATCACTGATTGATAACTGGTGCAAGTTTCAGTATATATTAATAGAAACCATTTTCAGCGACCTATTCAATATATCTACGACCACATCGAAGTATCTTCAGATAAGTGGCCTGGACTACTTAAGTGCTGCTAACAAAATCCAAACCCTGAAATCTAATCGGCTACACAAAATAAACAATTTTGATATGGTTTTGAAAAATGCTTCTGAATTTGCGGAACATCTTCAGAAGCAACTAATAGAAAAGGAGTACACCATTGAAATTGAGAGTTTCCTACCGGAAAAGAGAATATAGCGAAATG
The DNA here is from genome assembly GCA_963932465.1 of Maratus speciosus. Classification (NCBI taxonomy): domain Eukaryota; kingdom Metazoa; phylum Arthropoda; class Arachnida; order Araneae; family Salticidae; genus Maratus; species Maratus speciosus. The sequence continues at coordinate 651,937,147 of OZ010787.1, read as the reverse complement.
TAAATGTGGTGAATATTATCATGATGAGACAAGAAGTATTATCGGATCACCACCAGAAGTATTTAAGTTAAACGTTTATAATGACATCTTAGATACAGCTATTCAGCAGTTGAATGCATGATTTATTGGAAATGACTTGTTCATGAATGATATCGCCTGTTTTGATTTTCGCCGCTTCACATTCGTTGCATTGTTAAATGAACTTGCTGAAAAAGCTCTTAGTCTGGCTTGACCGCTGCAGAATTCGCTGAAAGCGGCGTTTCCGAGTGTCCGTCTTACGTCCATTATGCTGAGACACTAGTGGAAGCCACAAAGGAAAGAAAAAAGATCAAATATATGTCATGAAGCTATTGGACGACAGTTGCGGCTTCGAGCTTAATGTTTGTCTGGCTCTTAGTCTGTCTGGCTTGGCAAAACTTAAGAAAGACTATGTCAAAAAAGAGTTTTTGCAATTCTCCTGGCACTATGCTGCTTACAATTAGTCGCTATTGCAGCAACAATCTCGACGTAGTGAGCTCTCAGCCTCTTATATCAAATAAACGAGCGATTCAGAAGAACTCAAAAAAGGTGATGAGAATCGCTGTAAAATTAATAATTAATGTAAAAAATTTCTTAGATTGTGCATTAGAATTATTGTGCAAGTTTAATGCCTATGGTCGTATTTATCTGACCTTGTACACAGCTTATAAGTACATATTGCACTCAAGTGTCTTGTGAACAGGTGTTCTCAACACAAAATTATAAAGAATTGCTTGTGTACATCTCTAGATCAAGAACTGTTAGGTGATTTTATCCTATTCAACGTTGAATGATCTTTTGATTACGATTACGATAAGATAATAGATGAAGTTGCCTCAATTTCAAAAGAATTGTCCAGATATCTGACATTCTAATTAGTTAGTAGTAGGCCTGGGCCTTAAATCGATTTAACTCTTAAATCGATTTAAAGCTTACATCGAAAATCCGATTTAACCATTGGTCTTAAATCGATTTAAGCTAAAATCGGAAATCGCGATTTAGCTAATGTCTTAAATCGCGATTTAGCCATTATCTTAAATCGCGATTTAGCCATTGTCTTAAATCGCGATTTAGCCATTGGCTTTAAATCGATTTAAAACAAAATACTGATTCAGAGCTAATATCGGAAAACCGATTTATCTACTTTGATGTATCTACCACTTACATGCCAAGCTGGTGTTAAATCGATTTAGGAGGATCCGATTTAAGCAAACATCGCAAGCCTCATTGCTTTCTGATTTAAGACAAACAAGGCAAGCTGGTGTTAAATCGATTTAGAACGATCCGATTTAAGCAAACATCGCAAGCCTCCATGCTTTCCGATTTAAGAAAAAGACGATTTAATGAAAACAAGGCAAGCTGGTGTTAAATCGGTTTAGCAGGATCCAATTTAAGAAAAAGGCGATTTAAGAAAACGATGATTTAAGTAAGAATTGATATTTATTTTGTAAACAAGATTCAGAGTTTACGAGATTGGAATGTGTATTTTGCAGAAATTAAGAACTTATATAGTGGAAAGTTGAAAGGAAAAAGTAATGTTTAAATCTTAAAATCCAAATTCATCGAATTTCAATTTATATGCTAATGCAATCTTTTGATGATAAATTAAGTTTTCACATATTTGAGTAATATTGCAATATGTATTTTTTATTTTCCAATATTCTGTAATTAATTAAAATGTTTTAAAGTAGAATCCTGCATTGTTTCAAAAGATTGTTTTCCTGAAATTCATTCAGCATTTATATGATTAAAAATAATAATAAAGTTTTATATTTAAAATCCAAACTCATCGACTTGCAGTTTATACTTTTATGCATTTTTATGATGAAAAATTCATTTTTTTCATGTTTTAGTAATATTTTAACATTTATTTTTTATTTTCTATTATTTTGTAATTAATGAAATTATTTTAAAGGTATAGTCATGCATTGTTTTGTGTATCACTATTTGGCCGTGATCCAGATGAAATATTTTTCTTTTACTACTAATATTTTTTTCCTGAAATTGATTGAGCATTTATGGTTGGAAAAAAAAAGAATAAAGTTTCATATTTAAAATCCAAATTCATCGAATTTCAGTTTTTATTTTTATACATTCTTTTAATGAAACATTCATTTTTCACATGTTTGGGCAATATTTTAATACATATTCTTTATTTTTTATTATTCTGTAATTAATTAAAATATTTTAAAATAGTCATGCATCAGATTTGACATCCGATTTCAATGCCAGTCACATGGATTGAGTATCTTGCTGAAATTGATTCACTATTTATATCCAAATTCATCCATTTTTAGTTTATATTTTTATGCATTATTTTCATGAAAAATTAATTTTCATATGTTTAGGTATTATGGGAATATTTTAGTTTTAATTTATTATTATTTTGTAATTAATTAAAAATATTTTAATAAAGTTCTGTAATGAGTCAAGTAACTTTATTTTTACAGCAGAATGAGGGAGGGCTGGAGGAGGCATTCATTAGATTTTTCTGCAGATCTGCGATTTTTTGCTTTTTTGACATTTTGTTATCATTAAAAAGAGATATATTTTAAGATTATATTTTATTACTAATCTTAAAGGATGGCAACAACCACGAAAAAAATCAGCAATGTGATGTGCTCCAAGGGTCACACTTTCAATCCTTCTCCATCCGCTATATAAATGTCAGCATTTATGTTAAACAAATCTTATTTTAATCCAAAAGTTAAAAAGATATAAAATTGCACCTTATTTCTCATATCTCCCCCCCCCCCCCAGCCTTTTTTTTTTTTTTTACTACTTTTCTCATCATGGTAAATGAATAGTTAAATTCATCATTGAAGTCTTTTAATATGCTTCTGTTTTACCTCAGTAACTTTTTAAATCTGTGTCTGTAAAAAAAAAAAAAAAAAGTGTATGTGGGCTGTTAGCAATGAAGTTGTATTTGAGTGGGCTATGGGACCCCCCCCCCCCCTAAAGGAATTTAGATTGTAGCATGCATAACAAGTCAGTCAAAAAAAAAATCATTTTCTTTTATATTACTTCTTATAGAATGAGTTTATAAAATGTATTACAATAGGTCACTAATTTTTAAAATGGAAAAAAAAAAAAAAAATCTAGTGTTTTGGGACATTCAAAGCTTTTTTATGTGTAAAATATACCTCTTTTCAAAATTATTTGACAAATTAAAAGCTAAGTATACTAAATAATACAGGAGGAGGGGGGGAGGCACATAAAGATCATATTTTGTTACTAAAAATTAAAAAATAGGCTTCCATATTCTAAAATGTAAAATCGGTGTTAAATCGCGATTTAGCACTAAATCGCGATGTTGGATGGATGATAAATCGATTTAAGAAATTTCTACATCGCCCAGTCCTAGTTAGTAGTGAGTGTATAACACAAACTATTCAATTTTCGGGTACTATGATATAAACAAAAGGACTACATCTGAATTCATTCATATTTATAAAATCTTTTCAAAATAACAGACATTACATTACATTACAAGATAAAACACTAAAAACAATATAAAAGGATGTTTCGGATTCATTCTGAATTCCTCATCAGCTAATTCCTAACGTAATTCCTCATGTAGATTTTAAAATTCAACAAGTAGAAAAACATTACATCAAGTTGCCAAAAAATTATAGCTAAAACAAAACTGAATATTCTATTGGTAGAGATGCAGCCTCGTTAATTGCTAAATCAGCGGTTCTCGTGTACCAAGCTTCCAAACTTGAAACACTCCAAACACGACTTCATTTATGCAAGTCGTATGTTTTTGGAAGCTTGATACACGAGAACCGCTGATTTAGCAATTAACGAGGCTGCATCTCTACCAGTAGAATATTCAGTTTTGTTTTAGCTATAATTTTTTGGAAACTTGATGTAATGTTTTTCTACTTGTTGAATTTTAAAATCTAGTATGACTTTTACGTTAGGAATTAGCTGATGAGGGATTCAGAATGAATCCGAAACGTCCTTTTGTATTGTTTTTAGTGTTTTATCTTGTAATGTAATGTAATGTCTGTTATTTTGAAAAGTTCTTATAAATTTCGTTTACTATATTGATATTTTAAACAAACATTAATCAATGTACAAAGTATACGTATGTTGATAATTTCAAATAACAAAATAAAATGTACAAATGTATATAATGATACTTCAAATAACAAATTCATCAATTTGTGTGTGTCAATTGCAATAATACTAACATTTTCCAGTCAATACTAACGATTTCCAGTATAAAATTTACAGTGTAGTGTAACGTGTGGTGTAGTGTAAGGTTTTACTGACGGCATAGAGATTAGTATGTTAGCCTTCCATGCAAACGGACCTGGATCCAAATTCCGCCTGAGGGATGGATGTTCCTAGGTGTTGTCAATGTGCATAGGTTAGGCTCAGCGATGTCCAACCCAAAATGGGAGCCCCTTCACAAGTAGCCGTCATCTATTCTAACTATATCGTAAGCCGATGCTGACTGCACAATTGGCCCGCCATTGGACCAAACATTTTTTTCTTTTTTTAATACAAATAAAAATATTTGAACAGAATTCCCATAAGATATTTAAAACTTTTTTTGTTTATTACGTGTATATCTTTTAATTGTTTAAAGTTTACTTATTCAATAAATAAATAAAAATTAAGCAACCCCCCCCCCCCCCCACACACACACACACCACACAAGATGTCTTGAATTGGAGAAGGTCATTTTCATAGAGTTAGATAAAAACGTCGTGCTGATAGTCAGTGTTCAAACATTTTAACAATGAGGTTGTCGATTGGTGGGCCAGCATGAGTATAGCAGGGTGGGCCAAATTATGCCAGTCTGCCCCTGGCTTCAAGCATGTTTTCCACAAGAAGAACTTTATAAAGTCTGGCATTATCATGCATGGAAAAAAAGAAATCACTAATTACTGCAACATAAAATATGACATGAGGTCTCGGTATCTCGTCTCTATTACTCCAGACCGTGAAAGTGAAATTCTGAATGATATGCAGGACCGTACGTCCACCTATGCTGATTCCAGCAAGAGCATCAACCCACCGCATCTGTAATGTGATCTTTCACGAACGAATGTGGGATTATTTTGAGTGCCTCTTTCTCTCCATGCCAAAACACATAAGATGTCACATCCGCACTGAATCGGGACTCGTCTGTAAACAGAATTTCACTCCAACAACGTTGCCTCCAAATGTTCAGTTCCCAAATGTTCGATGTTCAGTTCCCCACCTTATTTGGGCCACATAGTGGGTTGAGGTCAACGGAATACAGTCCATTGGCTTACATGCTTAGAGACCACCCTGATTAAGCCTGTTTTGGACTGTTTGGCTGGACATCCTTCATCCTTTGGCCAAGAACAACTGTGTTTGCAGCTTAGTAGCATTGCCCGTTCCATCTTGACGGGCTGTGAACAGGATATATCGGTCATCAGTTTCTGTGGTAGCACATTTTCGAACTTGCACATGTTGATGACTACCATTCCATGTGTCTTGGAATCGATTCCACATCCTTTCATGGACACTTCTTGCGACTCCAACAGCGTCCACTACACTTCGTTATGTTTCCCGAAATTCAACTGTCCCGATAACACGCCAAGCCATGGATTACGGTAAATCATGTTGTTGTGACATTTTCAAGCCACCTTTTCTCAAAACACAAGCTGAGCAATTGAATTTTACAACTGAGGCAGTGAAACAGACGTTTCTGCAAAATTCTGATTTCCCTTTTTCCAGTTTTTGACGTCATAAACTTTAATTTATGTGTGAAATTTTCTTTATCTGTTTTCTACAGCTCGTTAAATAAATTATGGATGTTTTATTTTACGTTACTTATCGATGTAAATATTTGCGTAATTTCGTTAAAACCATGTGCTCCCCTAATTGTTTTGAGCAGTGTATATTCACATAAAGCAGTTACATAATTTTATTTATGTAATTTAAATAAGAATTTTAATACATTTTCTAAATGTATGAATTGTTAAATCTAAAATTTCTGTTAAAGTCCTCAACTATACGGAACCAGTATCATTTAGTTAATCTCAACATGTCATAATAAATAAATAAAAATTTTAACTTGAAATATAGTATACTTATATTTATATGTATATATATAAATTAAAACAAAAAAATTACCTCTTCATCAACTCGTAAGAAATTTGTTCTTCCTGCAGTGTCTGTATCATGAGTTGAAAAAGGCTTAGTTTTATGACATAAGCTAGCAGTGGGTCTTCCAAAAAAAATTTTTCTTTTTACAACTTTCAGTTACGTTTTTTTTAATTTTTACGTCAAGCTTTGTTTTGCAGTCTTTATTTCTTATAGTACCAGATGGCTTATTCCGTGCTGAATGATGGTATATCATCACTTTGTGATAAGCAAATCTAAAATAAAAAATATAACTAATAGAAAAAGTTCATAAAGTCACTACTGCAAAAGCAAATGTTTAAAGCTGCTGTTGCATGCATTTTTATAAGAATTAAAACACATGTTATTAATAATTGGTTTTCATCAACACAGTTAAAAATAGGTTTCATGAAATATTGAACATTAACACAGGGTTGCTACTCATGTAGGAGAATGAAATTCCCTGACTTTTCCAGGTGCGTTTTATAAAAATTTCAGTCTAGCGGTGTAATGTGAACTGGACAAGACAGTAAAATAAATATTATACCCCGTGAAAATATATAAATTTTCAACTATATATCACAATTACTTTTTTTTTTAAATTAATTTTTCAACTACTTTTCAGCAGTGAAATTACGCTTGAAATTATTGAATATTAAAGGCGTGAATATTCAATAATTTCAAGCATAATTTCACTGCTGAAAAGTAGTTGAAAAATTAATTTAAAAAAAAGTTGTATATTCACCAATGCTGGGTTCATTTGTGTCTCATGCTACGCCGCTAGATTGTGTGCTCATGAAGACTTTTCCATCTAGTGCTGCGGCAGTAGCCTTACCGACTTATATAAGTGAGAGATGCCAAGCTGGTCATCGTCCTTGTGGCTTAGTGGTAGAGCACTGGAGATCTATTCCAGGGGCCCGGGTTCGATTCCCGGCTTGGACATTTTTCACTAAGTTGGTTTACGCTTTGTTCCTGCCTTTAATATCACAATTAAAGTTTTCACATATGCACTTCCCCCCCCCCCCTCTCACACACACACAAAAATGCTCTTAGGACTACAATTGAAATTGCTTTCCTTAATAATTTCTGAGTATTTCAAAGTAAGTGTCCTGTAAAATGGAAATATAATATATATATATATATATATATATATACACATATAATATTTTTGCATTGAATGATAATTTACTCAACATCTATCACAATCTCACTTAAGTTCAACTTTTAGGCAAAGGGTGTTGAGAAGCAAACATTTCAGGGTGGAGGTAAAGCAGATTTGAAATGATTTATTAGTTGCATTAAATGTCAATAAAAAATATTGCAGAAAAATTTCAAAAAATTATATTAAACAATTAAAAATTTTAAAGTATGTGTGGAGATGACAGTTGGAAAAAAGAAAAGAGGAAGAAAAAGGGAAGAGGAAATTTTAAAAGATGACTAAGTAAAAACTTCTAAAAATTGGAATCTGCAAAAACGTGGAAGATTTTTCTCATTTGCCATGGGACAAAGGTTGTACTTATCTGGTGACCTCCATAAAATGTTTATTAAACTCCCTGGCTTTTCCAGGATTTTGGATAAAATATAAAAATTCCCTGACACTTCCCTGACTTATTAGACAAATTTCTGAATTCCCTGACTTTTCCAAGTTTTCCAGGTAGCGTAGCAACCCTGATTAACTGATTATAAAATAAATTTAGAAACTGATTCACACATTATTTGATAAAATATTTTAAAAAATGAGTTTCCTTAAAACAAAACAAATAAAAAATAGCTTCTAAGATCTTAAATTTTGTGTGATGAGAAGGAGAAAAGGAAATCTGTATCAGTCAACAAATTTAAAGGGTTCAGTGCTGGTTAGGTTTTTCCCTGAATTCCCATTTTCTGGGAAAAAAGTTGCTTTTCTAAAAAGTAAAAGGCTAAAGAAAAATAAAATCCAAACCACACCAAGCATTTTTAGATACTAACCAGGGTTGGAAAAAAAACGGGGTTTTTTGTAAATATAATTTCCTATTACATACAGATGCATATCTGTTGATAAAATAAACATTTTTGGATATTATATAAGTAATATAAATTTTGAAAATATTTAAATTAATTAATTACAGTCAATTATATAGAAAATTGATATCATTTCTTAAACATTATTAGTAACATCTATGTCTTATGTTCAAATAACTACTTTTTAAAAGTCCTCACCTGTTAAAGTTTGTTTTACAAATTACATTTTTCAAATACTAACCAAAAATAAATTAAAATAATAATAAATAAATAAAATATAATTTTTGCTTTTATGAAATGCATCTTCTGAAAGGCTACTTTTGTTTAAAGGAAATTTGTGAAAGAAAACCAAAAGTATGAATTTTGCCTGGTTTGACACTATTTAGATGACTGATTATGTAGTTTATTTATTGTTACGATGGCATTTTTCTTGTAGAAAGAAGGGTGAACAAACTGGAATGATGCTAATTGAATTTGAGTGGTTATAGACTTAAAACTTTCATTTACTTAATTTCATAATTAATATTAAAAATATACATAATTAATAAAATACATGAAAATATTTATAAAAATTCATAACAAAATAATAAAATTTAATATTAAACAATAATTAAAGAAATTGATAATATTAACAGTACTAATTTTTTATAAAAAATAATTATGCATAAAAATAAATGTTATTTTTATTAAGCAACAGCAATCATTAACAGAGCCCGATCAAGCTGAAGTTGGGCCCAGGGCCTGTTAAAAAGTTGCCCCCTCCCCTACCTACCCATTCTTGACGACACTTTCAGAAAAAAAGTAGGTTTATTTAAGGAGTTGACAAAGTTGTTTGGGTGAAAGTTTCAAGTCTACAAAAAAAAAAATTAACTTACAAGAATAATCAAGAAAATGAATTACCATCCACTTTCTCAAATAAGCATTTATATAATTCACAAACATCTATGATCCACAGTTTATGTTGCAGAATAAATGAGGACGTCTTTTTCAAAACTTGCCTTATCCAAAATCATAAAAATTGTGTTTTCCCTAACAGTCTAGTAATCATTTTAAACTATAATTCTGATATTGTAAAATCCTCGTTTATATTGAAACCAATAGACACAGTATGCAGTTTTTGGCATTTTCCCCAAATCTGATATTCTGGATACAGCAAGTTTTGAAAATTATAGGTACCCTCAAATTGAAAAGGACTTTTACAGAAAAAATAAATATGTTGTTTTTTTATTACAGTAAAACTTTGTTTTTACGTCAGGGACCAAAATATAAAATGCAAACAGTGGAAAAACTTAAATTGTGAGAAAATTTACATGCAAGAAAACGCAAATTCCAAGAACATATAATAGAGGTTTCACAGTATTTATCAATTTTTCAAAATACTAAATTGCAATTATCAGAAAGGAAAAAAAAAAATGTGCATATATACTAATCATTTTACGTTTCATATTTTATAAAACAATATTATTTGAAAAGTATTTGATTAAGGAAAAATAAATCAGCCACATAATTTGTGGGCTGCTGAAATTGGTGGGCCCAGGGCCGAGCCCCTTGCATTAATCAGGCCCTGATCATTAAACAATATATGAGTATTACAATTATTACATTTAGTGATTTTGTAAATACATTAGTAGTAATAAATTATTACAGTTAATAAATTACTACAGTTGTTATAGTTAAATAATTATTAATAACGTAATTATTAAAAATATAACTATAATAACTATAACTTTAGGGGAGTGCAGTATAAACAGGAAGCAGATTGGACAAAAAATTAAACTGTGGATTTAATTTCTTCTAATCGTGTGATGTGACACACATGGAGGAGAGGATTCGATGATTGTTATTCATCAAGCAACAAATACAGCACAAAAACTTTAAATATTTGCATAAAAGAGTTCTTACAGATTATATAGGGTAGATGTGCCAGTAATGGACACACCTTGATGTTTTTGGTTCATGAAAAAATAACTAATAAATATGTAGCTTTAATTATTTTTTTTATATATAAATTACCCCTTTCATGTTTTATAAAACTGGGTTATTCAGGATTCATACTCATCAGGGGAATATGGGATTCATGGGAAAATCAGGGGATAAATTTTGTGTTGTAAAAATCAGGGGAATCTCAGGGGATAAATGCAAAAAATTCGCCAAACCTGGCAAAATAACTGGTTACTCTGGGAAATTAAGGGCAATTGCTGCTGTTCGCGTGCTTTATGATATCACATCTGTTTTGTCGACATCCATTCATTTGCTAGATTCACCTTCTAACATCATGAGGTTTAATAACAATTCAAGAGGAACTTAAAAAAAACTAAAGGATGTTTTAAAATTGATATTGACACTTGCAGCCTTCATATTATTCATTCATAATGCTTCTGAAGAAGTAATGAAATTGTGAAGTGGAAATTAAATTCTTGCAGCCAAGCTACCAAGTTTTTAAGGACAAAAAAGGACACAAGGCATACAGACTTCATCTGTTTTACACAAATTAATGTTTTTCCTTTAAAGTTCTTTTCATATTGTTTATATAGGTGATATATAAACTTTATTTTTGAGATTATCTTGTTTTTGTTTTATTTCTAAAAGGTGAGTGTCATGATACTGGTTTAAAAAATGTCATTAATAGTTGACATGGAGAAATTGTACCTCCCGAAAAATACATGAGGGGATTCTCAGGGGATTTTTTCTTGGAAAATGAGTATGAACCTTGCTATTGTTGCCACTTTTAATCAAACCAATCAGGAAGCAGAAAATAATGTTTCAAAGTTTCGCTGCTTTTCTGTGAAAATCTTAATGAAGAAGCTAAGAGCTGGCTTTGTTTAATTTATATATTATTTATTTTCTTGCAAAATTTGAATGCTTTTGTATGAGTAGCAAAAGAAAACTTAGAATTTTATATACTAATGGCCATTTACAAAATTTCATTTATTTTTAAGGTTTTAAGAGGGAGTGTCCATTAATGGGATATGGTTAGTCATTTTCCAGTAATGGACACCCCATGTAGACATTGCTAAAAATGCAATTTCAGTAATGTTTATAACGCATAAAATATTTTGACTTAAATACAAATCTAAATAATCAAATTTAATTTTTAAATTATAGGATCAAAATGTTATAACACCAAAACTTTTATAAATAGCTCCTTTTAAGTTATTTTATGTGATTAATAAAATTTCAATATTTTCTTATTTTTCTTTTTTTTTTTATGTATATGTACCTTGCATATTTTATAATCTGGCAAGCAAACCAGCCAGAAATCTGAAAATATTGTTTAAAAGTACAGTCAGAGAAGGGCTAATAGGGCTTAATCCCTCCCCGTTCAAATAAACACAATTTAAATTACAGAAGCTATTAAAAATCTATTTTCTGTCTTAAATGTTTCCTTATTCACCTCTAACAAGGAAAAAAAAAGTAATATTAATGAAATTTATAGGGAACATTCATGAAACTAGTAAATCTGCATATCAGTGGCCTCAAACATCAGTTCTGCAGTTTTATTTTGAAATTATTTAGTATTTAAAATATTCAACTCACAATATCTTTCATAATTGTAATCTTAATTATTATAAATGATATATTAAGTAGGCTCTGAAAGATTAATTGTTAAAAACAGTGAGACAAAACAAAATACATATATCCCAAAACTTTTTTTTAATTACCTTTTAAATCCCCCACTGTTTCAATAATTTGATAGCTGTAATTGCCTGATATTTGGTATTTTAAACTATCCATCTAAAATAACTAAAACATTGATCTTCTGATAATTACAATAATTTATGCAAACAGTAAATGATTATCACTAATATTTTATTAATAATTGGTATCCTAATTGTTAAATTTATTCAAAAATAACTATTTTGTTTCATTAGTATGTATTCATTAAATTCTTGTTCTAACTACAATTATAAAAACAATTATATTTATTTCTTTTTATGGGTTGTCCATTACTGGGCTTTTGATATATTTGTGTTATTTAAAATTAAATTTCGATTCATATTTGGAAATGAGACTATAAATATGGTTAGATATTGTTGATAGGTTAATATAATAATGAAAAAACTGGAATAATTATTACTATTAGTAAAAAAAAATAATTTTTAAAGAAATTCCTTAAGGGGTGTCCATTACTGATATATCTACCCTATATATATATATATATATATATATCTGCTATGAGCGGAGGTGTGCTTGTGTGTAGGGGAGGGGGATGTTATAAATAAATCTGCTGAAACACAGAAGATTAACAAAGCTTGATTATATACTGTACACTGTCGACCCATTGCAGGAATTTACTATTAAAGTATTCTTATTCAATTCAGAGATAATTACAAATTAAAACTAAGATGATCTTTAACACACTTATGGGGGAAAAAAAGAAACCCGACCCATGAAAAAAATCAGCTTATTTGATCCAATGCGATTCTTTCAAGAAATTTACGCTTTTTTCCTCCATGATTATTTGACGAAATTTGCATTTTTCCCCCCGTGCTTCTTTGAAAAATGTACATTTAAAAAAAAAAAAAAAAATTAACAAAATTCGCAATATTTTTTCGTTACCAACTTATAAAATTTGCTATTTGTTTCTATGATTTTATGATATTTACCCTTTTTAGTTTAAAAAATTTGTGACAGAAAGAGATTGAAAAAATTTGGGATTTTTGCAGTGATCATTTGATGAACTTTACGCAAAGGATTAATGAAATTTTTACCAACCAATTGAATAAAATCTATTTGTTTCTGAGAACTTTAACGAAATTCACAATATTTCCCCCAATCATTTGAAGATATTCCCAAACTGATTTTGGGATATTCCACAGAGTAAAAAAATCACAGCTTTCCTCAAAAATTTTTAAAAATTGCATGTCTCTGAAAGAATTAAAAGGGGAAAATGCAAACATTTTTTATTATGCAGGATTTTCCTGTTTTGGGCAAAATTAACGGAATCCTCACGCTATTGCAAACCATATCCCGCAATGAAATTCCTCTCCCCCCCCTCCATCAGAAAAAAAGCCCCTACTGAAATGGTGATCATGCATCCAAAGATGGGAATTCCTGAAGTAAATATTTACAGAAATATGATTGCCTCGTGGTTAATATCCATTATGAGGGTTTTAAGTTTAATAAAAACTCAGGACTGTTTTTAATGAGATAAATTTTCAGACTAATGATCGATTTTTAAAATTTTTGGAACAGAATCGCCATTGCTCTCAGAAAATCGTCAATGAATTAAAAAAACTAGCACGATGCACCTACAAAATGGAACAACACACTTTAAAAAAAAAAAAATCACACAGCACCACATTGCGCTAAATATGCTGGTTAAATTTCTACTCTAAAGTCAAACATGGATGCAAAAAAGTAATTGTAATAAAATGAATAGGACAGCATTTTTCAGCTTTCACCGATGATGGCAAATTACCAAAGGAATGTTAAAAAGAAAGTACTGTCTTCTGCCGCTGCTGGAAATTTAACCCTCTCATTACTCTGATCCTCATATGACGTTCCTATCATAAATGATAAAATGCAGTTTCAGAAAAGGCTTTTGGCTAAATTTTATTTTGAACTAGCTGAGGCACCCAACATTCATTGGGGCCCTTAATGAAACTGAAATTTGTACTGCAAAATGTCATAAAAAGATTCAATATCAAACCGAATGAACCTTGGTCCTCGTGCCTACAGGAATGTTTAGCAAGCATGCCGTGCATGCACTGCAAAATATTTCCCAAAAAAATCTTGAATCTTTTAGTTCCACATTCCACCACCAGGGGTGGAACTCTATTCTTAACAAAACTGTTTCTGAACGATACTCCGTTAAACAACCTTCCGTAGATATATTAGTCAAAGGGGTGGCAGACTTATGCAAAAATATAGGAGATTTGCTGAAATTACTATTCGAAAATAGAAGTAAGTGCACTTTTGAAATTTTTATATTAAAGAAGTATTATTTATCCCATGGATCCATCAAAAAACCACATCTAAAACAATAGAAAACTGTACTGTTTAAAATATTTGATCCCCTCAAAAAAAAAAAAAAAAGGAGGTAAATTTAAAGCAAAGGAGGTAAATTTAATTAATATTTGATACTTTTAGAAAACAGAAATTTGGTAAAATTAAAAGGTCTAACTTCTGTATGTCTTAAAATAACATCCTTAGAATCAATAACTTAAAGGCAAATTTATGGAACATAGATTGAAAGTGTTAGAAATTTATTTCAATTAAAAGTCAATACCTATAACTAGAATTAGTAATTCTACAATTATCAGATGTTGTTTAGTTCATCTACAGCAGTGGTTCCCAACGTGGGACGTACCCCCCACCGGGGGGTGGGGGGGGGCAATTTGATCTTCTAGGGGGGCAATTCCAAATCTCTTACTTACTCATTCGCTATCAATTTCTTTTGTCCTTTTGAGGGGAAAGTAATATATTGTAGACTAAAAATAAATGGAATACAAGCAAAATTTAAGAAAGCAGTTTTTTTATTGAATTTTTAAAATATTCTCCATCGAAATTTTAAAATAGATTAGACACCAGAATAAATATTCGAATAATCTTTGAAAATATTTTGATATATATAAAAATATTAAAACTAACTATAATTTTTCTGGTGGTGATTTTTTTAATTTTTCGTAACGTTTTCAATTATTTATTGATTGAGTTTTCTACTTCTATTCACGAAGACAATTAACGATATTGGGAAAAGGAAAATAAAGAGAATGTGTTATGCAAATTAATGGCTTCTTAAATTTGATAAAGATGATAATCTCAGACCTGCCAACTGCTACAAAAAAATCGTAGTTGCTACCATTTGGACCTATAAAATACGATGCTACGAAAATCGGTCTTAAACTAAGATTTTTTGCAAAAAACACAAACGCATTTTTTGTTTCTAGTTGCGATTTTTATCCCGCGCAGCATATTTCTCAGGAGTGATTCTGTTATGAAATTTCCAAAATTTCAACATATTCATTTCCGAAAGTTTAAAAAAATGGCCATTAGCCTGAAAAAAATCTGGGCTGCAAAACAAACTTCTTAACATAAAACACTCTTTATGTATATTAACCAGAAGTGAATCATGTTTCTGTAAATATTTATACAGGAATTCTCTTCCTTAGAAACAAGGGTCCCATTTTAAGAATTTCTGAAAGGGGGACGGGTGGTTCTTTGAGGGGTAAGGTCGCATGATTTGCGAATTTCGTCAAAAGTTCATGGTAAAAAATGCATATTTCAACAAAGAATCGTGATAGAAAAATATAAATTACGATTGTGGGGGAAAAAAATGTGAATATTTTGAAATGATAGCGGGAAAAAAATCACGAATTTCATCAAAATTTACTGCACTGGGCTAAAAGATTGGAACCAGACTCCTTTTTACTATATTGAGTTGAAAGTCTGAAACCTTATTCCTTTTACGAATGTCAAAAGATGGCTGCGTAACACGAAAAACCAACCAACCAACCAACCTCCAGATTAATTTAAATTTTGTGTGCTACAATTTCTCATTTTCAAAGGTTGGCAGGTCTGTAATCTAGAAATATTTCTTGTGTATTGTGTTATCCAGAGAAAGTAAAGTCAGTGTCCAAAGATTTTACGCCAACTCTTAATAAGTCACAAGAATGCATTATAAAATGTATGAATTTACCAGTTTTAAATATAATGTAAGTGTATTTTAAGATATTTTTTGAAGATAAAAATGCAGACCGTATAACACTTTTCTTTAGCATTGAGTTAAGTTGAAAAAGCACAACAAATCTCGTTTTGGCATATGAAGAAAGATGTCTAATCTCTTTGCATTTTTAAAATTATGTAAAAACACATCTGCGGTAAAAGATTCACCTCTTTGACAAGGTAAAAAATGTGAAATGAATAGCTATTGTTAAGCCACTATTTCACTTCCACCATGTGAATAGAGTTCAATTTTCAAATAATAAGAGACGTAATTTACAGATTACGGGAGAGGGTGGACATAGTGACTTTACAGAGGCTTTGGTGGGGCGTGGCCGAAAAAAGGTTGGGAACCACTGATCTACAGTCTTCAATTACAAATATTAAAGTATTAAAAAAAGAGCATTACCTTTCTCTTCATACAATGGAATTTTCTCTCTAATTTTAGAAAGTGGATTATGGCTTCCTAAATTTTCTTTTCGCCAGCAGTCATATAAATAAATAATTTGCCTCTGAGTAGGAGTTCTAGATGCACTGGCAAGAATATAAAGCAGCATTCCCAACGGCAGTCTCCTGAAGAATCAGTTGCCTATGATAATGTTTAGCTTCAGAAGGTCTCATATCAAGAGCAAAATATTAAAAGAATCTATTTTGAACCTAGTAAAACAAAAAAGCAAACATGTGAAAAAATAAATAACCAATAAAAATAGATATTTTACTTCATACAAAAAATACTATAGCATTCCTTTCAAACTTCTCTAAAAAACATTTCATAAAATAACCAGATTTGAATTAATGAAATTAACCCTCTAAGCGGTTTGCCTGTATTTTTCCATTTCCCTGAAACAACTTAAATTGGTTGTAGACAAAATTAATTTTAACATAATTGTATTCTAAGATGAACGCCAAATAAAGGGGCATAAAGTGTATACATAATAGGATCCGTTATCCAGAAAGCTTGGAACCTGAGACATTCTGGATAAGGGGTTTTTCCGTAATTTAGAACACTTTACTATAAATGTTAGGAATAGTATAAAATAACGGTATGAAATGTATAAAATATAAATAATATATGAAAATGCATAGTTATAAATTAGTTAATTTAATAACTTATTTACACACACAAAAAAACCTAAATTACATTTCAAATTAGCATATAAGAAGAGAGCAGAATCCTTTTTATTAAGATTGGTTGCTTATAGTGTGTCTTTTGCACTAACCGCTTCTGTATACTGCCATGATTTGCTGTTTATGAAAGTAGCTTGTTTGTTGCATTCCACAAATCAGTTGTCCAATTGAAAAACATTAATAGCTCATTTGAAATCTTTTAACCACCTCATTCTACTTGCCATCATCTTCACTTCCATTAGAAATATTCCATAGCATTATGTCACAAATCTCACTGCCAGTCATCTGATCACTTACAGGAGTATCATCAGCAGCAATTAGACAATCTTCTACTGGTTTTGATCCAACAATTGAGCTTCTGATCATGAAAGTTCTTTAGCTTAGTCCCAGCAGATCTGTAATAACTTCTTACTCTTTTTAAATTTTAAAGTCTTCAACTTCATGACATTCACACCATTAAAAAATATTGCAGGTTTTTACATTTTTGAAAGGAAAAATTATTTTTCAGTTATCATTCCGGATTTCGGAGCATTCTGGATACGGGGTTTTCGGATAACGGGTCCCATACTTATTAGAAACAAACAGGGAAAGAAAATTTTAATTAACATTAGTTTTATAAGCAATTTTATGAAAATGGGAGAAAGCCCTCAAAACGCTCAGAAAGTTAAGATTTATGATTTAAAATGTAACTGAATAAAAATTCTGTCTAGTTTTAACCAACCTACCCTTGCCTAATATTCAACTACACTGCTCAAAAATATTAGGGGAACAAGCAAAAAAGTGAAGAGAACAGTGCAAGACAGCAATGTATGGGCATAAAATGGATAGTACATGTGTAGCAATGTGCAATACATAAAAAAAGATGCAAAAAAATAGTAAAGGAGCTTTTATTTTTTGAAAAGATGAAAAGAACATGACAAGATGGTTTAGGGCAATAATTTGGTTTTATGTAAATCATAAAAAAAAGTATTGTGTAGAAATGATGCAAGATTTTTAATATGGCATGTGGTCTCCTCGAGCAGCTAAGACTGCTGCACACCGGTTTTCCATGGATGCGATGAGGTTATTGATAAGACTTGGGGAATACTATTCCAATGCTCAAGAATTGCAATCTCCATGTCCCGGACAGTAAAAGGAGGCCTCGGTCTCACAGCAATGTGTCGTCTGAGTATGTCCCAAACATGCTTGATCGGATTTAGGTCAGGAGAGCATGCTGGTCATTCCATATGCTGTATTGTTTTAGCTTCAAGCAGGGGCGGACTGGCCCACCCCGCTACCCCGCAATCGCGGGGTAGGCCAAAATAATAATAATAATAATTTTTTTAATAAAACTGAAAAAAAAATATGAAACTAAATTTTACTTTTCCTTTTTATTTCATAAAGTGTTTTTATTTATTTTATTCTTTCTTTTTTTGATCTGGTAAGTCCGAATTTTTCCTTTGCCTCTCCCATCAGCAATCTTTGGTAGATCTGTGCAAATTACTCATTTTGTATAGAAGCTGAGAGATTGGTTATAAAGTAAAAAAGCACATATGGTCAGTGAAGGGTGGGAAGTTATTCGGTGGGATGGGTCTGCCTGCGGACATTTACCTAGTAACAAAAGATAGGCAAGTATTAGCTTATTAGGGATGATCTACAGATCTACAGATCAAGGGTCTCGGGAGGCAAAGATTAGCTTGCTTACAGAGAAAGAAGAGAGGAAGCAGTGGCAGACTTGAATATTAGAGACATTAGACACGGCAATTTTTTACAATTGGTAATGCTGCTATGTAAATAAGATCAAAGTTTGCACGGTTATTTAGTACCAGCTTTCAAGAGAAGCCAAGAAAGTAGATCTTCAGAAAGTATGAAAAAGGCTAAAATAGAGCAGAAAGAATAACAAAATGAAAATTCTAAACGGCATGGCAGAGGTTCGTTGGTTACATTCCTGTCCAAGTCATTTATAAATCAATTAATTGCTCATCTCGCCATTCAGATCCATTGCCAAGGAAGAAAAACAATCAGGTTCATTCAATTTTTAAATAGATTTCACACAAGATATATCAGCAATGTAGCAATTGGCACTTTGTGTTCGCTATGTGTAGCAGCACAGTAAAGTGAAGGTAAGTTTTTAATATTGGTTGATGCCCCAAAAACAACAGGGGAAGCTCACTATCTCCAAGTTAAAGAAGAACTTAAAAAGCTTAAACTCACTTCTTCAGAAATAGTTGGCACTTTTTTTTATAGTGCAGCAAATATGACTGATGGATATAAAAGTTCTGCTGAAAAAGGTCCATCCAAATATACAGCATGCGCATTGACATGCACATGTGGTAAATTTGGTCCTGAGAGATGCAACAGGCTTCTGAAAATTGAAAACTGACTTTTTGGATTTAATGCAAGCTACAACCTTGTTTAGCTCAGAGTCACATAAGCGAATGAAAGTATGAACTTCAGTGAATAAGGAGTTTGTAGGTGGAAATATAGTTTTTTGCCGAGTACAATAGTGATCTCTACTAGGTGGTGGAGTAAAGATCGAGAACTTAATAGCATGTTTTACGAGTCTTCTAAACCTTTTAAAGATGGACATAATTTTTTAACATTGCTTAAGTGCTTACAAGGTATCACTTAAATGGACGATTTCCCGTCACATGTATCTTTTTCAGCAAAATCACTGATTGATAACTGGTGCAAGTTTCAGTATATATTAATAGAAACCATTTTCAGTGACCTATTCAATATATCTACGACCACATCGAAGTATGTTCAGATAAGCGGCCTGGACTACTTAAGTGCTGCTAACAAAATCCAAACCCTGAAATCTAATCGGCTACACAAAATAAACAATTTTGATATGGTTTTGAAAAATGCTTCTGAATTTGCGGAACATCTTCAGAAGCAACTAATAGAAAAGGAGTACACCATTGAAATTGAGAGTATCCTAGCGGAAAAGAGAATATAGCGAAATGTAAATGTGGTGAATATTATCATGATGAGACAAGAAGTATTATCGGATCACCACCAGAAGTATTTAAGGTAAACGTTTATAATGACATCTTAGATACAGCTATTCAGCAGTTGAATGCACGATTTATTGGAAATGACTTGTTCATGAATGATATCGCCTGTTTCAATTTTCGCTGCTTCACATTCGTCGCATTGTTAAATGAACTTGCTGAAGAAGCTCTTAGTCTGGCTTGACCGCTGTGGAATTCGCTGAAAGCGGCGTTTCCGAGTGTCCGTCTTACGTGCATTATGCTGAGACACTAGTGGAAGCCACAAAGGAAAGAAAAAATATCAAATATATGTCATGAAGCTATCGGACGACCGTTGCGGCTTTGAGCTTAATGTTTGTCTGGCTCTTAGTCTGTCTGGTTTGGCAAAACTTAAGAAAGACTATGTGAAAAAAGAGTTTTTGCAATTCTCCTGGCACTATGCTGCTTACAATTAGTCGCTATTGCAGCAACAATCTCGACGTAGTGAGCTCTCAGCCTCTTATATCAAATAAACGAGCGATTCAGAAGAACTCAAAAAAGGTGATGAGAATCGCTGTAAAATTAAGAACATACTGCACTCAAGTGTCTTGTGAACAAGTGTTCTCAACACAAAATTATAAAGAATTGCTTGTGTACATCTCTAGGGCAAGAACTGTTAGGTGATTTTATCCTATTCAACGTTGAATGATCTTTTGATTACGATTACGATAAGATAATAGATGGAGTTGCCTCAATTTCAAAAGAATTGTCCAGATATCTGACATTCTAATTAGTTAGTAGTGAGTGTATAACACAAACTATTCAATTTTTGGGTACTATGATATAAACAAAAGGACTACGTCTGAATTCATTCATATTTATAAAAACTTTTCAAAATAACAGACATTACATTACATTACAAGATAAAACACTAAAAACAATATAAAAGGATGTTTCGGATTCATTCTGAATTCCTCATCAGCTAATTCCTAACGTAATTCCTAATGTAGATTTTAAAATTCAACAAGTAGAAAAACATTACATCAAGTTTCCAAAATATTATAGCTAAAACAAAACTGAATATTCTATTGGTAGAGATGCAGCCTCGTTAATTGCTAAATCAGCGGTTCTCGTGTACCAAGCTTCCAAAAACATACGACTTGCATAAATGAAGTCGTGTTTCAAGTGTTTGGAGTGTTTCAAGTTTGGAAGCTTGGTACACGAGAACCGCTGATTTAGCAATTAACGAGGCTGCATCTCTTCCAATAGAATATTCAGTTTTGTTTTAGCTATAATTTTTTGAAAACTTGATGTAATGTTTTTCTACTTGTTGAATTTTAAAATCTAGTATGACTTTTACGTTAGGAATTAGCTGATGAGGGATTCAGAATGAATCCGAAACGTCCTTTTGTATTGTTTTTAGTGTTTTATCTTGTAATGTAATGTAATGTCTGTTCTTTTGAAAAGTTTTTATAAATTTCGGGTACTATATTGATATTTTAGACAAACATTAATCAATGTACAAAGTATACGTATGTTGATAATTTCAAGTAACAAAATAAAATGTACAAATGTATATAATGATATATCAAATAACAAATTCATCAATTTGTGTGTGTCAATTGCAATAATACTAACACTTTCCAGTCAATACTAACGATTTCCAGTATAAAATTTACAGTGTAGTGTAACGTGTGGTGTAGTGTAAGGTTTTATTGCCGGCATAGAGATTAGTATGTTAGCCTTCCACGCAAAGGGACCTGGATCCAAATTCCGCCTGATGGATGGATGTTCCTAGGTGTTGTCAATGTGCATAGGTTAAGTTCAGCGATGTCCAATCCGAAATGGGAGCCCCTTCACAAGTAGCCGTCATCTATTTTAACTATATCGTAAGCCGATGCTGACTGTGCAATTGGCCC
The DNA here is from genome assembly GCA_963932465.1 of Maratus speciosus. Classification (NCBI taxonomy): domain Eukaryota; kingdom Metazoa; phylum Arthropoda; class Arachnida; order Araneae; family Salticidae; genus Maratus; species Maratus speciosus. The sequence goes on along the minus strand of OZ010787.1, from coordinate 651,915,357 downwards.
ACCATTGGACCAAACATTTTTTTCTTTTTTTAATACAAATAAAAATATTTGAACAGAATTCCCATAAGATATTTAAAACTTTTTTTGTTTATTACGTGTATATCTTTTAATTGTTTAAAGTTTACTTATTCAAAAAATAAATAAAAATTAAGCAATCCCCTCCCCCCCCCCCCCCCCCCCCACACACACACCACACAAGATTTTTTTTCACGGTGAAATTACTATCAATTCAAAATAAACGATTACAAAGATGCTAATATGTCTTGAATTGGAGAAAGTCATTTTCATAGAGTTAGATAAAAACGTCGTGCTGATAGTCAGTGTTCAAACATTATAACAAAGAGGTTGTGCATGAGTATAGCGTAGTGATGGACGATTTCAATTTTTTTAATCGATTTAATCGATACTATGGCCAACTCGATTTAATCGATACTATGAATTTTTTAATCGATGTCTCTAAGACAAAATAAGGTAATATAATTTTCATTTTCCTTCAAAAATTGAAGATAAAGTAGTTGGATGTGCCAATCCCAAAACTTTCATCTGCCTCCTAAATGTTAAAACTTCAAAATTCGCTATCACAGTGTCAAATTTAAATGATAACCTATGCGCATCATGAGGATTCAAAAAGGATAGGTTCGTTGAAGTATGTGCATTTAAAAAGAAAATATAAGCATTGCATTTTCCTAACAAATCATTGAATTTCGGCCCACACCCTCTTAGGCTAATGTCAGACGAACGTCTTTTTGCACGCTTTTTTCGCTCTTACGCCATCCCTACACCTTCGCTATCATGTGTAGGGACGGTGTTAGAGCGAAAAAAAAAAGCGTGCAAAAAGACGTTCGTCTGATATTAGCTTAGATGTCCGCAACGGAAAATCCCAATTCAAAGAGCATAAAAGCGGCAGCTGTTGGGCGGTATACACCCAAGCCTAATAAGGATCTATTTATCTGAAAGTGTAACAGAATATGAAGTTTGATTAAATTCCGTGCTTTAGTTTTGAGATATGGCTATCACGAATATCATGCCAAAAAAAAAACAGTATAGCCTGTTACATGATTAACATGAAAAACTCAGGAACAACTTATGTCAGTGACACATAATATTAAGTTTGATGAAATTCCGGTCATTACTTCTTGAGATATTATCGCTAATATCGTGTAAATTCTGAAAAACAGTGTTAAATTCAGGGGCTGGTACGGGTGGACAACGCTCCCGGAACATTGAAATGTCCCTCATGAAGATTTGAGATTTTATGCTTAATGAACAAAAGTCCAATGCTCTCTCCCCCCCCCCCCCCCCCCGAAACTCTAGAATGTCCCTCTCCAGAACCATAGAAATCCCTCCCGGAGAAAAATGTCTGAATTCAATACTGCTAAAAAAAAGCAGCATGGCAGCACAACCTGTTATATCATTTACACGAAAACCTAATCATAAACAACTTATGTCAGAATATTAAGTTTGATGAAATTCAGTTCATTAGTTCTTGAGATATGATCCCTAAAATCGTTTAAATTCAGAAAAACGTTTTGAATTCGGGGGTAGACCTGAGGGACATGCCCCCCCCCCCCCCCCCCCCGGTGCAACATTCAAATATTCCCCCAGAAGGTTTGAGATTTTATGCTTAATGTACAAAAGTCCAATCCCCTTCCCCTCTGAACTGTCCCTCTCTGGATCCGCAGAAATCCCTCCCGGAGAAAATTGTCTGAATTCAACACTGCTGATAAAATCTGCATAACAACGCCCCTCCCACCGTTTGAGACTTACCTGTCCCCCGGCGGCATATTTATTGTTTATTCCAAACCATCTCGTGTAATATATTGTTGGAAATCTTTTAATGTCCTCTTTTATTTTCTGCCCCCCCCCCCCCACACACACACACTAGTTACTCCTCCCCAGTACGGCTTGGTGTCTATCTCACGGGAGGGGATGCAGGAAAAGGGAAAAAGTAACAGATAAAAGCCTATTGGCTTGTAATTAAGAAAGGTAGCCACACTGAAGCCTTATTCGCTTCTTTGGCTAAAAAATAATGGCTACCATTTATTTTTCATTAGACATTTTGTTGGGTTCGGGTCGGGTTGCGGGTTGACTTAAAATGGAGTTTGCGAGTTTGGGTCGGGTACAAACCGACAGGTGCAGGACTCTAGTTCATTTGCTAAAATTCCGTAAAACATTGAATATGGTTAAATAAAATAAGTGATTGATTTTTGTATTTTATTATTGCTTTTATTTAAGTCAATTATTATCGTTGTCAAAATACCTTTGAGCGCTACTGTATGTATATATATATAACGCAGTATAAGATTATATTTAGCCTGAACCAGCGCACCCCCCCCCCCCTCACAGAACAAGAAGAACAAGAAAAATATCTATGTAAACATTAAAACTTTAACAAAAACTAGGAAAAAGATAGGCTGCGGCCTCATCGGCAGTGGGTTATGTTTCAAAAGCAGCCGAGCATTCGTTAAAATATACATTAGTGGCAGTGGGTTTCGGCAGGAACAGTGATAGCAAAATCAAATGTTAAAACATTCGATGGCTATTATCACATGCTCCCCCACCGGACCATCTGATAATAGCCATCGAATGTTTTAACATTTGATTTTGCTATCACTATTCTGGCCGAAACCCACTGCCACTAATGTATATTTTATCGAATGCTCGGCTGCTTTTGAAACATAACCCACTGCCGATGAGGCCGCAGCCTATCTTTTTTCTAGTTTTTGTTAAAGTTTTAATGTTTACATAGATATTTTTCTTGTTCTTCTTGTTCTGTGAAGGGGGGGGGGGGGGGTGTGCTGGTTCAGGCTAAATATAATCTTATACTGCATTATATTTAATTTATGTGTTTTACTGCAGCTGTTTGGCGCATTTCACATGAATTTATCTCATTTTTTGTTGGTGATTACTGTGCTTTACGTTTATATATATATATATCTGTGCGTGTGTTAAAAGACTGAAAACCTGGAGAAATAAAACATGTGAAAGGAAAAGTTTGGCTGAAAGTGTCAAACATTTTTTAAAAATGGTAAATTTTGGCACACATATAATAAAACAAAATATGAAATTTCGGTGTTCGGACTTCTTGCGTGTAACATTCAGTTATCAGTTCATTTTGTTATTGGCTGAAAGCATTATTTTAGTTTATGTATTACGATTGTATAACGTATATTTTATTATGAAATTGTATTACGAAAATAGGGAAATTTAAAACTTATTATTATAGCATAGAAATGTTAACAAACATATACAAATGTAAATAATAATAATAATTCGCCTAATAATAATAATTAAATAATACGAACATGCTGTAATATTGGAAACTTCTTACCTTTCTTTAACTTAGAGAGATATTCGTACAGTCGTGGGAAAAAAAAGTAAATTCCCCTACTAACTCTGCAAATAATTATAATAAAAAAATGTACAGGTACCAAACGATTGAAAATAATGTGTACTTTTAAATGATGCATATAAAGTTTGCTCAGGGAGCCATCTGTAAATCAAAACTAGACCAAACTTTGCTTTTCTCAATGGCAACACCCAATTTTGACAATATATTTTAAATATTCGGTCCAAACTATGCCTAGAAATGAAATTTCAAGTAATTTGGATAATAAGTTTTTGAATTATAAATATTCAAAATTTGGAGCTTCTAACGTTAAATTACGTTTTCATATTTTTATTAATATCTCCTGAAATTGAAATCCTAATGTGATGACTTTTTTGTTTGATTATAATACTAAAAAATCCAAGCATAAACACATTGAATTTGTAATTTAAAAAAAATTATAATATGAATTATTAAATATGAAATTAATATTCGAAAAAAATATTAATTGCATATAATTTTTTGATAGATTTATATTTTTTATGCCCTGCTTTAAGCAAATTCTCAATTTCAAATTTTTCTTCCAAGTAGTTTTTGAATTATGAGTAAAAAAAATCAAAATAACGGTTTAAGGGGACTTCTATAATGTCCACAAAATCATAATTTGAAATAAATATATATTTTACTCATTTTAATGAGACGTTTGGCAAAATATTAAGTGAGTGAGATATTCATATTGGTTAAAATTAATACAGTAATAGAAGTGACATAGTCATTCTGCAGCATTTAACAATTGAGTACCGAATTTCAATTTAGATATAATTCCCCTAAAATATGCTTATTTTTAAATAACAAATTTCTCGGAAACTAATCGTACGAATTTCATGAAAATTTGGATTTAGGCTAATTGAAGAAAGTAGAATCTATTTATGGCGTCAAATTTGGGTATTGCTATTGAAGAAAAAACGAAGTTCGGGTTCGATGAATACACTGTAAAAAAAATACTGCCACTTTTCCGGTAGGAATCGGAAAAATAGTTGCCCTTATCGTACCGGAATAATTTCCGACCCAGCTTGGAATAAAATCCGTAAAAATAAGGAAATAGTCAGTAAAACGGTATTTTTCGGATTTTATTCCGATTTTACGGATTTTATTCCGAGCTGGGTTGGAAATTATTCAGGTACGATAAGGACAACTATTTTTCCGAATCCTACTGGAAAACTGGCATTATTTTTTTTTACAGTGTATGACCCCCTAAGGAAATTTTATATACATCATTTAAAAGTAGACTTTTTTTTCCAACTGTTTGGTACCAATAACTTTCTTCTACAATAAGTTGTTGCGAAGTTAGTAGGGGGTATTTACTTTTTTTTTCCATGACTGTTTATTACTATTATAATACATAAGACATCCCAATTTTTCGGCAGTATATGTTTTAGAAAATATTAGGAGTTTTTTTTTTTTTTTTCTGAATAAAAACAAACACAGAATACACGCTTGGAATAGTATTATGATAATAGTATCAAGTCAAATGAGAAAAAAAAACGAATTTATATATTATACATTATCACACACTTTCCAACATTTTATTCGATACATGTAAATTTCAGCACCTCTTGGGTCTTTCTATTACAAAATTTGATAAAAATAATTAACATGTTCAACCTAAGTCAAGATCCAATAATTCTTCTCAATATATATATATATATATATATATATATATATATATATATATATATATATATATATACATATACAGTAGAAGGTCGATTATCCGAAGAAATTGGGACCGACCCTCTTTCGGAAAATCGCAATTTTCGGATAATCGAGAATGCCTCAATTTTATGATTAAGGAGTAATATATGCAATATTTCGTATTATGGAAACAAGTGCTTAATAAAAATAAAGTAATAGCAAAATATAAACAAGAATAAACCTGAATTTTAATTTTGAAATTTAGTACCTTTTACATAATCACAAGGGTTTAAAAAATGTTTTGTTTATCGCAGTTTCGATTGTCTTTGCTTTAAAGCTCTATCTCGGAATTTTTAATTATTATTAGTTTACCAGTGTCACAGTCTTTCTGTTGCTCTAGCCATGCCAAACCTTTTGCAAAACATTCAAAAGCTTCAGAATTGCTAATTTGTTCATTTTCTTCACTCCACTCCACAGCTTACGGGAGATCAAGTTAAATTCAAAGGAACTCTAAGAAAGGGGATCGAAAATATTTATATGTACTCATGGTTCGGAAAGGACCGCTTGCACACAAGGAATATGGAAGTTAAAAAAAAAGCTTCCAAAATGGATTTTGCATACAAGGAATATGGTAGTTAAAAAAAAAAGCTTCCAAAATGGATTTTGCACACAAGGAATGTAAAAAAAATGCTTTAAAAATGGAATTAGGTTAATCGAGAGTTTCGGATAAAAGAAGTTCTATTGTATATATATATATTAAGTTTTTGAATGACTCGAAATGACAAATTAAATTCTACAGATGTATTTTCACGCATAACCATATGCAATTATGTGAACTCGTTTTTGTGATTTTATTTAGTTAAAAAAATCTGTTTGGTAGGTGCTTTCTGGACGACAAATTTTAAAGATATCTTATTTATAATATTACACATACACACAAGAATAAAACGTTATATTCAAACATATACAAGGGGAAAAAAAAAAGAAATAAACTTTTAACTGTTTTTAGCAAATGTGGTCCGGAAATAATCTACAAGCCAAGAAAAAAACAGCAACAACAACAACAAAAAAAAAACTGTGTAACGTATCTTGCATTTTCCAACACTTTACATTATTAAAAAAATATATGATGTATTTTTTAGATATAAAAATATTGCACACATACCACATTGCATATTTGTTTTCTGTTTTTGTTCTGGTTTTCATTCTTTTTCTCTAAAAAATAGCAAAAGCATCTGCAAACGATAATGTATTGATATTCTTTAGTATCCTGTTTAAATAATAATGATTTAAACTGCTTATCATTTCAAAAGAAAAGCATGCTGTAATGAAATCCATTATCATAGTATGCATTTTCTATATATCGAATCATATTTACAAACTGGAGCGCAGACAGACTGACAAACTGAAGTAAAAAGTTTTGCCTATGTCAAAATGTGTTTTTTCCCTTTTTTCAGGCATATTTTTAATTTTAAAAGTTTTAACCAGTAAAATATTTTAAGGCGAACTCGCAAAACGATCGCTTTAAAAAGATTTTCATCTTAATAGGTACATTATTCTTTATAGTCATATTCTTTCACCCAGACCATGAAATTTTCCGTTTAAAAAAAAAAAAAAAATCCGCTATGCATACGTCCTGCTTTCACTTGTTTTAGTAATTAATTTGCCTTAATTATTTTAATTGTAAAATACAGTAAAATCTGTCTAAGGCGGAATCGATTGGGACCGAGAAAATTTTCCGTCGTAGACAATATTCCGTCTTATACAGAGTCCGCCTCAGACAAATTTTACTGTATATAACTTCTTCACGTAAAATATAACAGTTCACAAAAAATAATGAGCGCTTTTTATTGAGCCTGTAAATCAAATCATACCACTTTTTTGGACGGTTCTGGGGGAAAAAAATACCCAACTCAGTTTCGATTTGAGAACAGCCATAATACAGAATAGTTGCAGCTTACCTGGCCAAATTCCGTTATTACACAAGTATTTTTATTGAGATCCAGACATTCAGAATGCAAAAGAACATGCAATCTGACAAATAAAAGTCAAACAACTTTCCATTACAACTCAATGTGTAAACTTTTTTTCTTTTTTGGTACTTCGAAGCGGTATTGCTCATCACAAAGACATTGCTATGATTTACAATAGTTATTATTAATCAATTTTCATAATATAACAAATTATGTTATCTTTTTGTTATTGTTGTTGTTATTGTTGGTTGTTTTTTTTCTTTTCAACTTACAATTTTCACAACATGGTAAAGTAACAGCACATGGTTAAACAGTTTAACGCCTTCTAAGTTTTAATTTTTAATTATTATTAAATTTTTATTTTTTACTAAATATCTTGTAGGTCTCAAATATACATAATTCCTTAATCTAAGATCATCTAAAATGTGTATTTGTCTTTTTCGCTGATCATTAAAGTATGTGTTTAAAATATTTAATGAAATCATACGAGTATATTGAAATTGATTTCGCGCAATGTTAATACGTCAATGTTCCATTTATTAGCACAATAGTTGTAAATCGAAATCACAACTTTTCAGATTCATGTCCTGTCCATTCTTTGACTCCTCTCTCTCAAAGAAATGTTTTGGGACAAAATCGTCTGTTTATAAAATGTTTAACATATTTGGAACGTCTGATATGTTTAAATGTCTGTTTATAACATATTAGAAAAAAATTCTAAGTAATTTAACTCAACCCCTTAAGTATATTTTTCTTACTTTCTTGATAAATTCTCTGAGTATTAAGACATTTGAAATTACTTGGACAACAGGCTTTAAAAAAAATTTTAACATTTTTACAAAAAAACCTTTGCTTCAATGCATAAGGATTCATGGGTGCAATGATATTCAGCCTTCACAAATCCATTCTAGGTTGGCATAAAAGATTTTCTTTAATCAAATAAAAAAGGAAAGTGTTTTTATTATTGTCCTAATAAATCGTAAATATGGTGTGAGAAACACATTTCACATTATAAACACAAGATAGAGCAAGTAAAATGAAAAAAAAAACAATATTTATAAAACTAGGCATAAATTATGTAACAATTTTTAAATTGGTGTATTCGTGCTCTTCGTTTTTCGTTGAATTATCAGTACAAAATATACTATTTCAAAATTAAGTATTTTACTTAACACGTTAAAAGTTGTCAAGTTATAGGTACAATAACTGAAGTAAAAAATAAAGACGAGATAAATAATTAGATGTATGTAAATGGTATAAAATCTTAAAGGCATTTATACTTTAGTTGAAGTCATAGCAGCTATTTGCGGGTGTAGTTATTTTCAAGAAGCAAGATACAATATTCAAGCTTAATAATAAATCCCAATTTCATTGATATTTAAAAGAGAACATTTTAGAAGCAGAGTTCTTGATCTGTTTATTATTTCTGGCAACCATGTCATTAATGAGCCACTTGATGCACCCTTTCCCCTTCTTGATTATCCCATGAAATGGACACATTCCCACTAGTTACACGCTCTTGGCAATTTTTAGCTCACAGGCTATCAAAGCCTGAGATTTAATGTGCCCGTCGGTTTTGTATGTATGTATGTATGTACGTACGTACGTACGTACGTAACGCGATAACTCTTGATAGAAATATCCGATTTGATTCAATTTTTTTTCTATGTTCATTCTGCTAAGGCGCTTCGCTGATTAGTTTTGGGGGCTCATTGGTTAAGTATAAAGGAGAAACGGGGGCTAATCCCCCCCCCCCGCCCTTAGCTTAGATAAATGGGTTTTACATGCAGAATTATCAGATTTTCTTCAAATTTTGGTATACCGGTTAATTTTGATAACGAGTTTCTCTGATTATATTTGAAGGTTCATTCTTATAGTCAAAAAGGGGGGGAGGGGGGACGAGGGGATAATACCCTCTTTAATTTAGATAAATGGGTTTTGCTATCCGATCTGCTTCAAATTTGGTATACCGATTTATTTCAATAAGGTGCTTCCCTGATGATATTTGGAGGGTCATTGGTTAAGTATAAAGAGGGGAAACAGGGAGGAGCAATCCCCCCCCCTTAGTTTATTTTTCGAGGGGCATTATTCTTTGAAATAAAAGCATAATATACAATTAGTGTGAATAGCCTGTGAGCTCAATGCCATCAGTTTAACTGGGCACTTTTCTTTTCAGCTCACAGGCTATCAAAGCCTGAGAGCTAATGTGCCCGCAGTTTCTGTATGTATGTACATACGTAACGTGATAACTCTCGATAGAAATATCCGATTTGCTTCAAATTTTTTTTCTAGGTTCATTCTCATAAGGCACTTCCCTGATTAGTTTTCGGGGTTCATTGGTTAAGCATAAAGGACGGGGGTACGGAGGTTATCCCCCCCCACTTAGATAAATGGGTTTTTCATGCAGAATTATCAGATTTGCTTCAATTTTTGTATACCGGTTAATTCTGATAAGACGCTTCCCTGATTAAATTTGGAGGTTCATTGTTTAAGTATAAAGGGAGCAACAGGGGCTAACCTCCCTTAATTTAGATAGATGGGTTTTTCTACCTGATTTGCTTCAAATTTGGTAGCCACTTTATTCTGATAAAGCGCTTCCATGATGAGATTTGGAGGCTTGTTGTTTAAGTATAGAGATGTGACGGGGGGGGGGGGGGGGTGATTCTCCCTTAATTTATTTTTCGAAAGGCATTCTTTGAAGTAAGAGTATAAAATACACTTAGTATGAATAGACTGTGAGCTCAATGCCATCAGTTTAACTCGATACTTTTCTTTTTTTATTTATTATTGTTTCAGTGAGTGCACTCTGCATGTCAGTGAATGAGTCAATAACTGTTTATAGTTTTTAGATTACTGCTGAAAAAAAAACATATAATCAAGGAATATACTTTTATTTATTTGTTAACCAGAGAAAAGTATGTTATTTCATTGTTAATGGCTCTAGGATGAGAACATTTTTTTTTCTTAACAGCTGAAAATTTGGTAAACATTAAAAAGAAAGATATTTATAAACTGTAAATGAGATAAGGAGATATATATTTTAAAAAGGGAAAGAAATTTTAGTTAAATATATTATTAAAAGGAGAATTTTGATTATTAATTGGGGGATAATTAGTATGTGATGATTGGTTAATTACATTCATCACAGCTATTTTAAATTTGCAATATTTGCATTTCCCCCACGCTTATAGGAGACCCTGAAAAGACTGAAAAACCATTTAACTTTTTAAATAAATTTAGAGCCAGAGCCTTCAAAATTTCGCTCATCTGCGCATTTTTAAGAAGTTTATACACGTTTTAGGGAGTTTATAGGAAGTAAGTCCCCATCTGTTAAGAAGAAATAAGAGCAGAAAGTACATCTTTTCCGGATGGAAAAAAAAATCATTTCTTTCTTTTTTTTATATGACCGAGATCTTTTTTAAAGGTAAATTTAAATATAATATAAATTATTATCAAAATTACATCTTAAAAATAATAATTTTAAAAGTTCAAAAACCTTATTATTTTACTCAAAGGTCTGTAGTAGCTTACTTCTGGGCCGCTAACATTGTTTATGGCCCACATAAATGGAGGTGAGGAGTGAGAGATAGTCGTTACGGCCCTGTTGATTCCCTACGTTTTGGAATTACTATTTTTCAGCTTATCTGTGTGAATCAGTGAACATCGAAATATCGATTCTAGAATATGGGAATCGATTCTTATTGTGATCGATTCTGTTTTATACGATGTCGATTTTAATCGATTCTCAAATTTTCCAGAATTGCCCATAATTGTATAGCGGGGTGGGCCAAATTATGCCAGTCCGCCCTTGGCTTCAAGCATGTTTTCCACAAGAAGAACTTTATAAAGTCTGGCATTATCATGCATAGAAAAAAAGAAATCACTAATTACTGCAACATAAAATATGACATGAGGTCTCGGTATCTCGTCTCTATTACTCCGGACCGTCAAAGTGCCATTCCGAATGATATGCAGGCCCGTACGTCCACCTATGCTGATTCCAGCAAGAGCATCAACCCACCGCGTCTGTAATGTGATCTTTCATGAACGAATGTGGGATTATTTTGAGCGCCTCTTTCTCTCCATGCCAAAACACATCAGATGTCACATCCGGACTGAATCGGGCCTCGTCTGTAAACAGAATTTCACTCCAACAACGTTGCCTCCAAACTCGATGTTCAGTTCCCCACCTTATTTGGGCCACATAGTGGCTTGAGGTCAATGGAATACAGTCCATTGGCTTACTTGCTTAGAGACCACCCTGATTAAGCCTGTTTTGGACTGTTTGGCTGGACACCCTTCATCCTTTGGCCAAGAACAACTGTGTTTGCAGCTGAGTAGCATTGCCCGTTCCGTCTCGACGGGCTGTGAACTGGATATATCGGTCATCAGTTTCTGTGGTAGCACATTTTCGACCTTGCACTTGTTGATGACTACCATTCCATGTGTCTTGGAATCGATTCCACATCCTTTCATGGACACTTCTTGCGACTCCACCAGCGTCCACTACACTTCGTTATGTTTCCCCAAATTCAACTGTCCCGATAACACACCAAGCCATGGATTACAGTAAATCATGTTGTTGTGACATTTTCAAGCCACCTTTTCTCAAAACACAAGCTGAGCAATTGAATTTTACAACTGAGGCAGTGAAACAGACGTTTCTGCAAAATTCCGATTTCCCTTTTTCCAGTTTTTGACGTCAAACTTTAATTTACGTGTAAAGTTTTCTTTATCTGTTTTCTACAGCTCTTTAAATAAATTATGGATGTTTTATTTTACGTTACTTATCGATGTAAATATTTGCATAATTTCGTTAAAACCATGTGCTCCCCTAATTGTTTTGAGCAGTGTATATTCACATAAAGCAGTTACATAATTTTATTTATGTAACTTAAATAAGAATTTTAATACATTTTCTAAATGTATGAATTGTTAAATCTAAAATTTCTGTTAAAGTCCTCAACTATACGGAACCAGTATCATTTAGTTAATCTCAACATGTCATAATAAATAAATAAAAATTTTAACTTGAAATATAGTATACTTATATTTATATGTATATATACAAATTAAAACAAAAAAATTACCTCTTCATCAACTCGTAAGAAATTTGTTCTTCCTGCAGTGTCTGTATCATGAGTTGAAAAAGGCTTAGTTTTATGACACAAGCTAGCAGTGGGTCTTCGAATAAAAATTTTTCTTTTTACAACTTTCAGTTACGTTTCTTTTTATTTTTACATCAAGCTTTGTTTTGCAGTCTTTATTTCTTATAGTACCAGATGCCTTATTCCGTGCTGAATGATGGCATATTATCACTGTGTGATAAGCAAATCTAAAATAAAAAATATAACTAATAGAAAAAGTTCATAAAGTCACTACTTCAAAAGCAAATGTTTAAAGCTGCTGTTGCATGCATTTTTATAAGAATTAAAACACATGTTATTAATAATTGGTTTTCATCAACACAGTTAAAAATAGGTTTCATGAAATATTGAACATTAACACAGGGTTGCTACTCATGTAGGAGAATGAAATTCCCTGACTTTTCCAGGTGCATTTTATAAAAATTTCAGTCTAGTGGTGTAATGTGAACTGGACAAGACGACAGTAAAATAAATATTATACCCCATGAAAATATATAAATTTTCAACTATATATCACAATTAAACTTTTTTTTTTTAATTAATTTTTCAACTACTTTTCAGCAGTGAAATTACGCTTGAAATTATTGAATATTAAAGGCGTGAATATTCAATAATTTCAAGCATAATTTCACTGCTGAAAAGTAGTTGAAAAATTAATTTTAAAAAAAGTTGTATATTCACCAATGCTGGGTTCATTTGCGTCTCATGCTACGCCGCTAGATTGTGTGCTCATGAAGACTTTTCCATCTAGTGCTGCGGTAGTAGCCTTACCGACTTATATAAGTGAGAGATGCCAAGCTGGTCATCGTCCTTGTGGCTTAGTGGTAGAGCACTGGAGATCTATTCCAGGGGCTCGGGTTCGATTCCCGGCTTGGACATTTTTCACTAAGTTGGTTTACGCTTTGTTCCCGCCTTTAATATCACAATTAAAGTTTTCACATATGCACTTCCCCCCCCCCCTTTCACACACACACAAAAATGCTCTTAGGACTACAATTGAAATTGCTTTCCTTAATAATTTCTGAGTATTTCAAAGTAAGTGTCCTGTAAAATGGAAATATAATATATATATATATACACATATAATATTTTTGCATTGAATGATAATTTACTCAACATCTATCACAATCTCACTTAAGTTCAACTTTTAGGCAAAGGGTGTTGAGAAGCAAACATTTCAGGGTGGAGGTAAAGCAGATTTGAAATGATTTATTAGTTGCATTAAATGTCAATAAAAAATATTGCAGAAAAATTTCAAAAAATTATATTAAACAATTAAAAATTTTAAAGTATGTGTGGAGATGACAGTTGGAAAAAAGAAAAGAGGAAGAAAAAGGGAAGAGGAAATTTTAAAAGATGATTAAGTAAAAACTTCTAAAAATTGGAATCTGCAAAAACGTGGAAGATTTTTCTCATTTGCCATGGGACAAAGGTTGTACTTATCTGGTGACCTCCATAAAATGTTTATTAAACTCCCTGGCTTTTCCAGGATTTTGGATAAAATATAAAAATTCCCTGACACTTCCCTGACTTATTAGACAAATTTCTGAATTCCCTGACTTTTCCAAGTTTTCCAGGTAGCGTAGCAACCCTGATTAACTGATTATAAAATAAATTTAGAAACTGATTCACACATTATTTGATAAAATATTTTAAAAAATGAGTTTCCTTAAAACAAAACAAATAAAAAATAGCTTCTAAGATCTTAAATTTTGTGTGATGAGAAGGAGAAAAGGAAATCTGTATCAGTCAACAAATTTAAAGGGTTCAGTGCTGGTTAGGTTTTTCCCTGAATTCCCATTTTTTGGGAAAAAAGTTGCTTTTCTAAAAAGTAAAAGGCTAAAGAAAAATAAAATCCAAACCACACCAAGCATTTTTAGATACTAACCAGGGTTGGAAAAAAAAAAAACGGGGTTTTTTGTAAAAAACCAAAAAACTGGTTTTTTTTGTTTAAACTGGGTTTTTTTTAAATATAATTTCCTATTACATACAGATGCATATCTGTTGATAAAATAAACATTTTTGGATATTATATAAGTAATATAAATTTTGAAAATATTTAAATTAATTAATTACAGTCAATTATATAGAAAATTGATATCATTTCTTAAACATTATTAGTAACATCTATGTCTTATGTTCAAATAACTACTTTTTAAAAGTCCTCACCTGTTAAAGTTTGTTTTACAAATTACATTTTTCAAATACTAACCAAAAATAAATTAAAATAATAATAAATAAATAAAATATAATTTTTGCTTTTATGAAATGCATCTTCTGAAAGGCTACTTTTGTTTAAAGGAAATTTGTGAAAGAAAACCAAAAGTATGAATTTTGCCTGGTTTGACACTATTTAGATGACTGATTATGTAGTTTATTTATTGTTACGATGGCATTTTTCTTGTAGAAAGAAGGGTGAACAAACTGGAATGATGCTAATTGAATTTGAGTGGTTATAGACTTAAAACTTTCATTTACTTAATTTCATAATTAATATTAAAAATATACATAATTAATAAAATACATGAAAATATTTATAAAAATTCATAACAAAATAATAAAATTTAATATTAAACAATAATTAAAGAAATTGATAATATTAACAGTACTAATTTTTTATAAAAAATAATTATGCATAAAAATAAATGTTATTTTTATTAAGCAACAGCAATCATTAACAGAGCCCGATCAAGCTGAAGTTGGGCCCAGGGCCTGTTAAAAAGTTGCCCCCTCCCCTACCTACCCATTCTTGACGACACTTTCAGAAAAAAAGTAGGTTTATTTAAGGAGTTGACAAAGTTGTTTGGGTGAAAGTTTCAAGTCTACAAAAAAAAAAATTAACTTACAAGAATAATCAAGAAAATGAATTACCATCCACTTTCTCAAATAAGCATTTATATAATTCACAAACATCTATGATCCACAGTTTATGTTGCAGAATAAATGAGGACGTCTTTTTCAAAACTTGCCTTATCCAAAATCATAAAAATTGTGTTTTCCCTAACAGTCTAGTAATCATTTTAAACTATAATTCTGATATTGTAAAATCCTCGTTTATATTGAAACCAATAGACACAGTATGCAGTTTTTGGCATTTTCCCCAAATCTGATATTCTGGATACAGCAAGTTTTGAAAATTATAGGTACCCTCAAATTGAAAAGGACTTTTACAGAAAAAATAAATATGTTGTTTTTTTATTACAGTAAAACTTTGTTTTTACGTCAGGGACCAAAATATAAAATGCAAACAGTGGAAAAACTTAAATTGTGAGAAAATTTACATGCAAGAAAACGCAAATTCCAAGAACATATAGAGGTTTCACAGTATTTATCAATTTTTCAAAATACTAAATTGCAATTATCAGAAAGGAAAAAAAAAATGTGCATATATACTAATCATTTTACGTTTCATATTTTATAAAACAATATTATTTGAAAAGTATTTGATTAAGGAAAAAAAAAAATCAGCCACATAATTTGTGGGCTGCTGAAATTGGTGGGCACAGGGCCGAGCCCCGTGCATTAATCAGGCCCTGATCATTAAACAATATATGAGTATTACAATTATTACATTTAGTGATTTTGTAAATACATTAGTAGTAATAAATTATTACAGTTAATAAATTACTACAGTTGTTATAGTTAAATAATTATTAAAAATATAACTATAACTTTAGGGGAGTGCAGTATAAACAGGAAGCAGATTGGACAAAAAATTAAACTGTGGATTTAATTTCTTCTAATCGTGTGATGTGACACACATGGAGGAGAGGATTCGATGATTGTTATTCATCAAGCAACAAATACAGCACAAAAACTTTAAATATTTGCATAAAAGAGTTCTTACAGATTATATAGGGTAGATGTGCCAGTAATGGACACACCTTGATGTTTTTGGTTCATGAAAAAATAACTAATAAATATGTAGCTTTAATTATTTTTTTTATATATAAATTACCCCTTTCATGTTTTATAAAACTGGGTTATTCAGGATTCATACTCATCAGGGGAATATGGGATTCATGGGAAAATCAGGGGATAAATTTTGGGTTGTGAAAATCAGGGGAATCTCAGGGTATAAATGCAAAAAATTCGCCAAACCTGGCAAAATAACTGGTTACTCTGGGAAATTAAGGGCAATTGCTGCTGTTCGCGTGCTTTATGATATCGCATCTGTTTTGTCGACATCCATTCATTCGCTAGATTCACCTTCTAACATCGTGAGGTTTAATAACAATTCAAGAGGAACTTAAAAAAAACTAAAGGATGTTTTAAAATTGATATTGACACTTGCAGCCTTCATATTATTCATTCATAATGCTTCTGAAGAAGTAATGAAATTGTGAAGTGGAAATTAAATTCTTGCAGCCAAGCTACCAAGTTTTTAAGGACAAAAAAGGACACAAGGCATACAGACTTCATCTGTTTTACACAAATTAATGTTTTTCCTTTAAAGTTCTTTTCATATTGTTTATATAGGTGATATATAAACTTTATTTTTGAGATTATCTTGTTTTTGTTTTATTTCTAAAAGGTGAGTGTCATGATACTGGTTTAAAAAATGTCATTAATTGTTGACATGGAGAAATTGTACCTCCCGAAAAATACATGAGGGGATTCTCAGGGGATTTTTTCTTGGAAAATGAGTATGAACCTTGTTATTGTTGCCACTTTTAATCAAACCAATCAGGAAGCAGAAAATAATGTTTCAAAGTTTCACTGCTTTTCTGTGAAAATCTTAATGAAGAAGCTAAGAGCTGGCTTCGTTTAATTTATATATTATTTATTTTCTTGCAAAATTTGAATGCTTTTGTATGAGTAGCAAAATAAAACTTAGAATTTTATATACTAACGGCCATTTACAAAATTTCATTTATTTTTAAGGTTTTAAGAGGGAGTGTCCATTAATGGGATATGGTTAGTCATTTTCCAGTAATGGACACCCCATGTAGACATTGCTAAAAATGCAATTTCAGTAATGTTTATAGTGCATAAAATATTTTGACTTAACTACAAATCTAAATAAACAAATTTAATTTTTAAATTATAGGATCAAAATGTTATAACACCAAAACTTTTATAAATAGCTCCTTTTAAGTTATTTTATCCGATTAATAAAATTTCAATATTTTCTTTTTTTTTTTTTATGTATATGTACCTTGCATATTTTATAATCTGGCAAGCAAACCAGCCAGAAAGCAGAAAATATTGTTTAAAAGCACAGTCAGAGAAGGGCTAATAGGGCTTAATCCCTCTCCGTTCAAATAAAAACAATTTAAATTACAGAAGCTATTAAAAATCTATTTTCTGTCTTAAATGTTTCCTTATTCACCTCTAACAAGGAAAAAAAAAAGTAATGTTAATGAAATTTATAGGTAATATTCATGAAACTAGTAAATCTGCATATCAGTGGCCTCAAACATCAGTTCTACAGTTTTATTTTGAAATTATTTAGTATTTAAAATATTCAACTCACAATATCTTTCATAATTGTAATATTAATTATTATAAATGATATATTAAGTAGGCTCTGAAAGATTAATTGTTAAAAATAGTGAGACAAAACAAAACACAAATATCCCAAAACTTTTTTTAATTACCTTTTAAATCCCCCACTGTTTCAATAATTTGATAGCTGTAATTGCCTGATATTTGGTATTTTAAACTATCTATCTAAAATAACTAAAACATTGATCTTCTGATAATTACAATAATTTATGCAAACAGTAAATGATTATCACTAATATTTTATTAATAATTGGTATCCTAATTGTTAAATTTATTCAAAAATAACTATTTTGTTTCATTAGTATGTATTCATTAAATTCTTGTTCTAACTACAATTATAAAAACAATTATATTTATTTCTTTTTATGGGGTGTCCATTACTGGGCTTTTGATATATTTGTGTTATTTAAAATTAAATTTCGATTCATATTGGGAAATGAGACTATAAGAATGGTTAAATATTGTTTATAGGTTAATATAATAATGAAAAAACTGGAATAATTATTACTATTAGTAAAAAAAAAATAATTTTTAAAGAAATTCCTTAAGGGGTGTCCATTACTGATATATCTACCCTATATATATATATATATATATTTATCTGGTATGAGCGGAGGTGTGCTTGTGTGTAGGGGAGGGGGATGTTATAAATCTGCTGAAACGCAGAAGATTAACAAAGCTTGATTATATACTGTACACTAGAAAATATTTAAAGAGAAAAGTTACAACAAATGCAGATAAGGTGAACTGGATAAATTTAAAACCACCATTTGGGATATTTCTGTACTGGAATAACACAAAAAGGTGCCTACACCAGGTTTGGCATGGTTTTGGACACAACAGTAAAAATCATGGTAAAATCCATGGTTTAAACCGTACTGTCCAAAACCCTTCTGTCTAAAACTGTCCAAAACTCTATTTTGTAGTAAAATTGTATTTATCAGAACAATGCTAAAAGTTTAAAAAATTGGCTAAAAGATTACAATACAAAAATACCAATTTAGTATTAACAACTTAATTACCCTACGTTATACTACCTAACAATTTAGTAGTAACAACCTAATTGCCCTACGTAACAAAGTAATTACATTAAAAAAATATTAAAATTAATTATGTATCATAATTTTAATGTCATTCATTTAAATAATAGTAGTTAATAGAAGTACTAATGATTTTTACGAAGAATACATTCTGATTCTGTTACTGAAAGTCCCGAGAGTTGTTACTGGAAATAATTGATAAATGGAGTTCAGGTTCAGCATACTGATTAAACCAGCTTACTGCTGGCAACTATGTATACAGTATTCCACAAAAGTGATGGTACAGGAAGTAGTTTTCGGAAAATATTCAAAATTAACCATGATGAGTGCAAATAAAATTGAATTAACAATTCAGAATTATTTAATAACAGTTTTTGCTATATTATACAAGAAAAAATTAATAATAATTTATTTTGGAAACGTCAAAAAATACATAAAATATAAGTTCAAAAATGCTTCCACAAAAGTCATGGTACATGTGGAAATTTTTAAAAATTAGTAATGAAAAACGTGTTCTAATATTTAGTTAGCATATCTTTTCATTCTCAGGATTGCTTTAAGTCTGTTTACCATTGATTTTACCAGATTTTCTGTAATATATTTTTTAATTTTATTCCATTCTGCAAGTAAAACACATTTCAACTATTTTTTATTTCTGTTATCATAACCTCATGATAACATTGATACATATCTATTCACTTGCTGCTGTAAGATACTCTATAAATGTTTAATGGGATTTATGTCTGGAATTTGTGAACAGGTGGCAAGTGTGTGGGGAGCATTGTAAACTAGCCATAATCATACTATATGAGCAGTGTATGTGGGATCATTCTCTTATTGGAAGTAACAGTCCTGCGAGACACCTAACTTTAATGCACTGTCTTCCAAATTTTATTCAAACCTGTCCATAATAGTTTCAGTGAAATCAAAATTTTATACTCCTGAAACTGACATACAGT
This sequence comes from Maratus speciosus, assembly GCA_963932465.1. Classification (NCBI taxonomy): domain Eukaryota; kingdom Metazoa; phylum Arthropoda; class Arachnida; order Araneae; family Salticidae; genus Maratus; species Maratus speciosus. The sequence continues at coordinate 651,895,707 of OZ010787.1, read as the reverse complement.
CCCAAATCATTACAACTCTTCCAACATGCTTTGCAGTTTTTGTTGTGTATCTGGGGTTCAGTGCATCATACTTTCTCCTCCGAAGTCCAATTCATCCATTTATGCTGAAAATATTAAACTTAGACTCATGTGAAATAATTGAATGTTTCAGAAATGCATATGAAGATTTTCTGGTAAATTCTACCTATTCTTTTCTTTCTGTTGATCGGAGAGATGTACCGTTTGCTCCTTGCAGATCTCAATCTAAACTCAGGATCATTAATGACACTGTTGATAGTTTCTGTATATATTATTTAATTACCATACATTTCCAATTCTTCTGTTATTTTTCTCGCACTAATTGAGAGATTTTCAGATATGCAGAGTACTATTATTCTAACATGTCTCACTGTTAATTTTTTAGGAAAGGTCGTTTCAAGCTTTATTTGTAATCCTTTTTTTTGGTGTATGTACCTATTAACTTTTTTATGATGGAATGGCTTCGAGACATTATTTCATCTGTTTTTTAAGATTTATCCTTTTTTTTCATGAAAATTAACAATTTATTTTGGTTCCTTTACTGTAAGTTCTTTTTCCGTTATTTTTAAAATTCATATGAGATTCCATCTGCTGAGATAAAAACAAAGACATTTATATGTGCTGTGGATTCTGTGGGAGTGTGTGTACGACTGTGTTCAGTAAAATATGCAAATGTAAAAATTTTTACGAATGTACCATGACTTTTCTGGAAGTATATTTGAACTATAATAAGTTTATAATATTTTTTCAGTATGTTCAAAGGAAATTTCCATTAACATTTTATTGTATAATGTAACAAAGGCTGCTAATTAATTATTCCAATTTATTAACAAATGTTAGTATTTCTATTCAACACGGTGAAATTTGCATATTTTTTGAGAACTACTCTCTGTACCATCACTTTTGTGGAACACTGTATGTGTATATTAAGAAATAGTATAAATAAAAATAATTTTGTTTTATAAGATATTTAGATATTGACTATTATTATAACACTATATTATGACTATTATTATAACACTATATTATGACTATTATTATAACACTATATTATGACTATTATTATAACACTATATTATGACTATTATTATAACACTATATTATGACTATTATTATAACAACACTATTTAACTCTTAAGAAATAGAATGTTCACTACAATTAGATTAAATTCATAATAAAAATACATATTTTAAAAAGTAACTTCTAGACTTTAAATTAAATATTTGTGTTTTCTTTCATTATCCTATAATCTAGAAAAGATAATTTACAATGAAACATTATTTAAAAGAAATTTCTGTGTAACATTTCCTTGCACAAATATTGAAACAAAAGCACTAGTGTTAAGCAAATCTCCCCTCAATACTACATGTGTGGTATTATGAAGAATTTCTTATTATTATAACTCAATTTTAACAGAAACAGAATATTACATTAAATGGAATGTTAGTAAAATATATTGTGATATATTTTTATTTATTCATATGTTTATTAAGTATGCAGTGGTTACATGTGGAATGTTGCTTTTAAGGTAAAACCCACATGTCCTGTCCAAAAACCCCAACCCTGGCTTACACATCTTAAACTTTTAAATACAGTAAAGATGATAATAACAAAACATAAAGCTTACTTTGTTGGATACTTCATTTCGGAAAAATACATTAACATTCGCTACTTTTACTTTTTAAAAAGTACGCCATTCGCATCAATTCCTGACTACGTCACAGCACGTTTTTCTCCACCGCCAAAAAAAACTCCAAGAGCGCTCGCGCAAAACTCGCCAATTGCTTCCTAGTTTTGTTGGATTGTAATGTTGCCTCACGGAGTAAAAGCTCATTTACGGAGTTAAAGCTCTTTTACTCCGTGTGTTGCGTAACGGAAAGCGGTTGCACCGCAACACTTGTCAAATAGTCGGAGATTTCGTGCGTGGCTATGAAAATTTGAAGGGTTTTTTTTTCTTTTCACTTTTATACAAAACTTCCGACATTTTGATTCTTTTTCTAGTTGTAATACGATAATTGGGTCGTATTTTCAGTTTTTGAAATGTGAACGGACTTACGGGACAGCCAGTATGTGCTCTAGGATAAACGCTTTCAAAGGAGATATGATTCTTGTCTATTTATGAATTTGTAGCAATTAAACATTTTTGTCTAAAGCAATAAGTAACATTACAGTAAAACCCGCGCATATGGAACCTGTCTATAACGGAATTCTTTTTTAAATGGGTAATTTTCTTGATTCCTGCGAAAACAGTAGCGTAAAATTGGATCAAGTAAGACGAAAAACTGTTTAATTTTTTTTTTTTTTTTTTTCTTTGGTGTTGCATGTCCGACTTAGTAGGTTTTATTGTATATTTTATTTTTACACGGGTTTTGTAGAAAAAGAAAGTGCAATACTATATTTATTTTTAAATGAAAATGTAATGTGTACCTTAACAGCATAGCAATATATCATTTTTTAAAAAGAAAGTTAGACCTCCAGACAGATATACATGCCACTTATGTCTTCTAATAAAACTGATATGGGATCGAAAAAAGGGGGGGAGGGAATGCTGCAAAATATACTAAAATAGAAACGCAAAAGAGCTTAGAAAAATTTCGTTTTAGGCAGTTTTTTGTCTTAGCAGGGATAAATGTTTTATACTCCTTCAGCATAAATGTATTGTACTCTTTCAGCCGGTACCTCAAAGTTACTCCGTATAAGGAAGAATTTCTGTTTGGACAAGGTTTTGCTGTAGAAGAAAAGGAGTATGCATAAAAGTACAGTAAAACTTGTCTAGCAGAAACCTGTCTTAAATTGAAAAATGTTTGTGAACCCAGCAAAATATACAATGCAATTGTAATACACGGTGTACCTTCTAAGGTCTAAAAATGCATTATTTTAGGGTTCCGTGAACTTCCTCTCAAATTATTTTGATTTACCCTACTTACCATATCTGTAATAAAGAAAGGAAAAGGAAAAAATGTCAGATTGGCAAATTTTTCCCTTTGAAATCAACTAACAAATGGTGCCATTTGAATGTGGGATACGTGCTCTTTCTTGCCTTACCCCCGTTAAACTATCCATAAAATGGATCAAAATAAGAGAAAGTTTTAGGGATCATTTGCAATTTTTTGCAATTTCAAGGGATATTTTTTTTTTTCAACCTCCGAAGGGCCGTAAAATAAAGACAATGTGAATAAAAATATGGTTTTATAACCAGGAGTGAAATATACCGCATATACTTGTGTATAAGTCGACCCCCCCCCCCCCCTCCAATTCTTTAGCAAAATTTTGAAAAAAATTGAATTTTTGTGTATAAGTCGAACCACATTTCTGGTATGTTGAAAAATGACTAGTAATCGGGAATACAGAAAAAATTATAAATTTTCATTAAATTAGTAAACTTTTTAGCTCACAGGCTATCAAAGCCTGAGAGCTTATGTGCCCGCCGGTTCTGTATGTACATACGTACTCTTAATAGAAATAAGATAACTCTTGATAGAAATATCCGATTTGCTTCAAATTTTTTTTCCATGTTCATTCTGATAAGGCGCTTCCCTGATTAGTTTTTGGGGTTCATTGGTTAAGGTTAAAGAGGGGCTACCCCCCTTAATTTAGATAAATGGGTTTTTCATGCAGAATTATTCGATTTGTCCAAATTTGGTATAGCAGTTTATTATGTTAAGGAGCTTACCTGATTAGATTTGGAGGTTCATTAGTTAAGTATAAAGGGAGGAAAGGGGGGCTAGATCCCCCCTTAATTTAGATTAATAGGGTTTTCATATATTCGATTTGCTCCAAATTTGGTATACCGGTTTATTATGTTAAGGAGCTTCCATGATTATATTTGGAGGTTCATTAGTTAAGTATAAAGGGAGGAAAGGGGGGCTAGACCCCCCTTAATTTAGAAAATGGGTTTTTCATGCAGAGTTATTTGATTTGCTCCAAATTTTGTGTACCGGTTTATTATGTTAAGGAGCTCTCTTGATTAGATTCAGAGGTTACTTCATTAAGTATAAAGGGGGGGAATGGGAGCTAGTCCACCCTCTAATTTAGATAAATGGGTTTTTCATACAGAATTATTCGATTTGCTTCAAATTTGATATACCAGTTTATTCCGATATGGTTTTCTTCATTTGATTTGAAGGTTCATTGGTTAAGTATAAAAAAGGGAAAGGGGGGCAAGTGTCCCCTCCCCTTTATTGAGATGTAAATGGGTTTTCATGCAGAATTATCTTAGTTTTTTTTTTCTAGGTTCATTTTGATAAGGAACTTTTCTGATTAGATTTGAAGGTTCATGGGTTCAGCATAAAGGGAGAAATGGGGGAGCTAATACCACCTTAATTTAGCGAAATGGTTTTCATGCAGAATTATTTGATTTGCTTCAAATTTGGTATGCCAGTTTTTATGTTAAAGAGTTTCCTGATTTAGATTTGGAGGTTCTTTGGTTAAGTATAAAGGGGGGAAACAGGTCTAATCCCTTCATTTATTTTTTGAGGGACAATATTCTTTGAAATAAGAGTATAATACAGAATTAGTGTGGATAGCCTGTGAGCTCAATGTCATCAGTTTAACTGGGCAATTTTCTTTTTTATTTACGTTTCTAATCAGATGCTTTTTTTTTTTTTTTTTTTTTTTTTTAATTCAACGTTTTAAAATTGTATAATTATGTAAAACCGAAGAAGCTTAAACTATTTTGAAACCTATTCACATCCATTCAATGATACTTAAAAAGAAAAAATTCTTTCAAAAATCTATTCAAGCCTTATTTACAAGAGTAAACAACTTCTTAGACTGCTAAAATATGGTACTTCTTTGCATTGTAGGACTTCTAGGAGAGATATCTAGAAGCACTCTCAATTTGAACTCTTTTTAAAAAGGAAATAAAATGTTGAAAGGAATGCTCCTGTATTAAAGGGAATTCTGTCACAAGAGTAAATGGGTGCAGAACATATTACAGGGTCGTTATTGTTGTTGTTTTTTTGTCGCTCACAGGGATATGATCACTGTCCGCTTTTATCTCTCATGTGATTACTTAAGACTTGCCCATTCGCCGGTTATCTGCGTTTTTTTTTTTTTTTTTACTTTCTCGTGTATAAGTCGACCCCTCATTTTCAACTCCCAAATTTTATCTAAAATTCTTCGACTTATACACGAATATATACGGTAATCAAAGTTACTTTTAGACATATAGTCACAGTGAATATCGAGACATTTGTCCTGCCGGTGAGCGAGTTTTCCAATACCCTCTTCATAGAATGTTGCTGCCAACGTGTTGAGATAGGTCCCCAAGGCGTTTTGAAGATTTTTGTGGGATAGAAGCGCTGCTCCCCCCCCCCCTCCCACAAACACACAAGACCTGTCTTCAGCTCTCGTACACAGTCACTCTGTGCAGGCGGAACGGATGGCCCAACAGCTTGTTTCGGAATTTCTATGGGAAGTGTTCGATCACCCAGCGTAGAGCCCACATCTGGCACCGATTGGCTTTCGTCTTCTCCGAGAACTGAAGACAGGTCTTGGAGGAAAGCTCTTCCATAGCAACAAAAATCTTGAAGACCTATCTCAACTTTCTATGAAGAGGGTTTTGGAAAACACGTCCACGGGTATGACAAATTCCTTAATCTTCACTGAAAAGTAACTTTGATTGTACTTGTGTACTGGTTATAAAACCAATTTGTTATTCACACTTATCAGCTCACAGGCTGTCAAAGCCTGAGAGCTAATGTACCCTCAGTACGTACGTACGTAACGCGATAACTCTTGATAGAAATATCCGATTTGCTTCACATTTTTTTCCTAGGTTCATTCTGATAAGGTGCTTCCCTGATTAGTTTTGGGAGTTCATTGGTTAAGTATAAAGGGGGGGGGGGGAGGTATGGGAGGTTAATCCCAACTTAACTTAGATAAATGGGTTTTTCATGCAGAATTATATGGTTTGCTTGAAATATGGTATACTGGTTCATTCTGATAAAGCGCTTCCCTGATTAGTTTTGGGGGTTCATGGGTTACGTATAAAGAGGGGAACGGGGGCTAATATACCCTTAATTTAGATAAATGTGTTTTTCTATCCGATTTGCTTCAAATTTGGTATACCAGCTTATTTTGATAAGGCGCTTCCCTGATGAGATTTGGAGGTTCATTGTTTAAGTATAAAGGGGGAACGGGGACTATTAGCCCCCTTAATTTAGATAAATGGTTTTTCCCTACCCAATTTGCTTCAAATTTGGTATACTGGTTTATTCTGATAAGGCGCTTCCCTGATGAGATTTGGAGGCTCATTCGTTAAGTATAAAGATGTGAAACAGGGGAGGGGGCTATTCCCCCCTTTAATTTATTTTTTGAGGGGAATTTTTTTCGAAATAAGATTAATATACAATTTGTGTAAATAGTCTGTGAGCTCAATGCTATCAGTTTAACTGGGCACTTTTCTTTTTATTTTTTTTATTTTACGGCCCATCGGAGGTTGAAAAAAAATAGCCCTCTTACATATAATTTTTAATTATTACTTTAATGTCAATTATTGAAATAAAACAGTGTGTATTCCTTAATTTGTTAAATAATCCGTGAGTTTTAATGCATTTTTTTACGTTCAATATACAAGAAGAAAGTACAATAGACTCTCTTAAATCCGCGACCCTAAAATCCGCGAACGCCTAAAATCCGTGTATTTTTTTCAGATGTAAACAATGAAATTTACAGTTAAGTTGCAGGAACAAAATTCAAGATAGCGTAGAAATCAGCGGCTACCGCAATGTTTTTTTTACTAAATTTTTTGTTAATCATTCTCTTTTGGTTATTACAGTTGATTTATTACTAAATAAATTTACATTACTTTCGATTTTGATATAAATTAGCATATATATATATGATGACATATCGATCTTACGATCGCTTTACCGATAGATGGCAGCATAGGACTTTTGAAATCGAATTGAATCGATTTCGTCAGTAGTAATTTAATATTTTTCTAATTATTTTAATAATTACTTACGTTTAAACTAATAAATTATTTTAATATTTTACTTATTTTAATGTTTCACTTTATTGTAAGCATTCATTATAATTTCCCTTGCTTAACTACCAATCAAATTAATGTTTCAAAAATGTAAACAAATCAATGACCAGAAATCCGCAAAATTCTAAAATCCGCACAACCTCTGGTCCCAAGCTGTGCGGATTTGAGGGAGTCTACTGTATTGGATTCTTGAAAATCTTCAACTTAAAACTTTAACAACCGGTTTTCGACATTTTAGATGACCCTGTATATAATTTTACTTTTTTTTAGGAAAAGTCTGTTTTTACATATGTGACAGAAATTTTGTGGATGCTCTAACTCATGAATAACGGCACGGGATTTAATAAAACTTGAGATTCATTTAGACCGCGACATAAATAGATGATGATAAAATTTTGGTGTATATCGCCCAACAGTTGGCGCTGCTATGTTACATTTTTCACAATTTGCAAATAGCTATATCTGAAGAACTTTGGATGGACTTTCACCAACCTTCATTTTAAGTTAGACTTAGTATCTATTACTACAGAAGAAGTTCTCGCTGCAATGATAAGAAGTGAAAAAAGAAAATTGCTTTTGTACACTTAATCATTTAATCCTACGTAAGTAATACTACGTCTTAAAAGAGGAGTCCAGAAAGTAAATTTTCTTTGTTTTTTGACGTTTTTGAAACGAAAGCATTTTTTTTGCTGAAGAGGTAATTGTGTCAATTATGAGATCAGTAAAGCTGTTTAAATCGTCTGTGTTATTAGTTGTATTTAATTTATTAAGTAGAAGATTTTTTGATTGTTTAATAAGCTTATCAAATTTGCTGAAGGAACCCTTCTTTGTATTGAACCTTTTTTGCGACATTATAAGAGGGGTTGAAATTATTTCAAATGTTATGTAGCAATGGTCAGAGTGGTTGACCAATTTGTGAACTTTCCAATCCTTTATGCTAGGCTCTGCTAGTGTATTAGTCAAAGTATGGTCTGGAAAGCCACTGGCCTACACCCTGCCATCTCTCGCCCTCTTGACAAATGATTGTGTTTTGTTTTCTATATTATGAATTTGTAGATTATTAGAGATAAGGAATTTTATTAGTGAGTCTTCTCTGGCATTGTCTTGGGCACTGCCCCAAAGGGTAGAGCAGGCATTAAAATCGCCACAACAAATAAATGGTTTTCTATGGGTAGTCATGTGCCGCCAGCTCTCAATCTCCTTGTCAAAGTCCTCAATTGAAGGTCTAATATTAGGTATTACCTAAGATATACCCCCCCCCCCTCCGCTGTAGAAATAGTTATGAAAATAAAGTTTCCCCCCCCCCCCCCCCGTGAACAAATGTCCAGTAACAAGTTTAGGGTTTAGAATGATGATATGTGCTGTATTATTCTTTGACTTAAAGTACTTACAATCTTGAAAATCTGGAAGTAAAGTATCAGAGGAATCCGAATCCACTCGAGTGTAAGCATCTTGTAATAATGCAATATCAATAGACTCTGACCCCATAAACCTTCGGGCTTCCGTATTTTCTAATCTACAGTGATTTAGATTACACTGAAGGACTTTCAAAGCATTCAAAGGGCAAAACTGTCTCTCTTTATGAAACTGACTCCGCAGCTGAAGACATAATTTATACAAAATATAATGCACAATAAAACAAAATAAATGAATGAAAAAGTACAAGTTCACAATTCAGAAATAAAGTTAATCCAATTTAAACAAGTGTATAAGTAGAAATTTAAATATTAGAAAAAGAGAGAGTTCTTTGTAAATAAAGGCAATTAGCAGAAATAAACTATCTTAACCAAAATTAATTAAAAGCTGTCAAGAACTTTTAACAGTTACACTCCGAATAATCGGAGCTAATGACAATCTTGTGCTTTTCCAATATAGAATAATACAAAACAAGTAAATGAAAAGGCACAAGTTGAAAAAACAAAATTAAGACTTAACGAAAATTTTAATTACAAGATATTAATTGTGATAAATAAATATTTTAGTAATTGGATATGAGTGAAAAAAATTTGTTACTAATTTAACTATTTAATGAAGTTAATGCTAATTTATCCGAGGATAATAATTCTTTCAAAAACTCTAGAAGCTCCAAGCAAGATGCTCAAAGTTACTGGACCAAGAATAAACCTGTGCTTTTCCAATAGATAACAATTAACTATTAAAAATCTTAAGATAAATTAAAAGGTTCAATATTTACAAAGTTCTGCCTGCAGGAAACCTCTTTCTCCCTATCGGAAGCAGTCGATGTTGTTGTAAAAATAAGAATTTGATAAGGAGGGATATCTTCTTGATATGGAGCGCTTTGTGGATTATGAAAAAATTTAGGATTATTCGATGACCATTCTTCCCTCTGTCTGATGTCCGAAACAGTTTCTCCATGTGGTGAAAAATTTAGATACTGTTCATTTAGTTTGTTTCTTTCAAAAGAATATATTTGTTGGTATGTTGGACAGTTAATCCTTGAAGCCTTGTGATTAACTTTGAAATTAGTGTTATATTTTTGGTTATGTTCTTTACAGTTAATACATGCGGGAGAGTTCTTACAGATCTTTTCTTTATGATTTTGTCTGCAGTTATCACATAGATGATCATTTCTACAGAATCTATCACTATGGCCGATTGTGAGGCAGTTTTGACACCTCAAAACCGTGGTCAGGGGACGTGTTAAATATTTGGATGGTCCTAAAAGCAAACAACGATCCTTTATCATTGCCCTTAAAAGCGAAGGCACAAACAAGACAATCCAATTATTTTCCCCAATGGATCTTGAAGGTTGATTTCTGAGGATCTTGAAGTCTTATTTTTTTTTTTTTTGTAATATATTCATTCTCAACGGCTTCTCTTATGTAATTCTCATCAATGACTTCAGGAACATTGAGGATGATTGATTTTTGGTATAAAGGTTTGTATAGAGAAATAGTATGAAATTTTGAGAGGTTATCTATTGACCTCAAATCTTTTAGAAGGATTTCTGCATCCTTGTTGGTTTTGCAAATAAATCTTACTTCATATGTTCTATGTATTCGTTCTACTACTTTTGCCTGTGTGACGTTGTGTTCTCTGTCAATTGAATTAGTTATATCATTTGTGGTTTTCTGTCTGCTCTTAGCTCTAATTACTACTATATTCTTGAGTTCATTTGTTGTACTTATTTATTGTTGGTTTTTGAGAAGTCCGAGAAAGATTTTCAATCTTACTAGGTGACACTAATTCAACCTCAGAATCAACTGTCTCGTCAGTTTTCTGGCTGTAGATGCTCTCATCTATGCTTGCTTCTGGGCGAACATGGATGATTGTCGAATTGTCACCACAGTTCACTGAATCAAAATTGAGGCGCTGTTCTATGAGCTGGTATTGCTGACCGAGGTGTTGAAGATAACCCATCTGTTGATTTAAGATCGTATAAATATCTGTATGTGTCTCATTTATTTTTGTTATGTTTTCAGAAAAATGTTGTATAAGCTCTTTGTCGGTTAAATGTTGTAGTTTTAATACATCAAGTAATTGTTCAGCATTATTTAACTTTGAGTCATTCTTGCAAGGTAAATTTTGTATTTGTGTTAGGCATTGACGAGTTTTTTTTATTTCTCTTTTCAAATTTGAATTTTTTACCACAGCTTTTTTGCTTATGGCGTTGATGTAACCTCTAGCCTCAATCACTAGTTCCGTGACACTCTGATTGGCAAAAGTTGGAATTTTGCGTTTTTTGTTCTTTGATTTTTTCTTTCCTTTTTCAAGGTTGAGCATTGATTAGGCTGTAGTATTTGTACCATGTCACTAACATCAAGATCAGAAACTGTGGAGCCATTTCCCTTACCATCCCGAAGACCTGTATCGTCACCAAAGAGAGAAGAAGCATCCGAAGTGCTTCCCTTTCGAAGAGATAACTCTTTTTTCATACTTTCTGACATTCTGGGAATACTCTTATTAATTGAGTTAGAAATTCTTTATTTAAATTCAATATTAGAACATCGACAGTTTTCTAGGGGAGTCCCCCAGAACCATACCATTGAAGGAAAGGGCGTTAGGAGAAACATAGAAAAGAAATAGCAAAAATCAGTGGACTAGTCCACCGAAAGTAGCCAAGATAAAAATAAATTAAAATATTGTGGAATAATATTAAGTATAAAATAAAAATAGAGAGAGAAAATTTTAAGGGGAGGGTGCAATATGATGGTGTACATCAGTTAAGCCTAGGTCGTTGATGCCAATGCTTTAAAGATTTCAATGTTCAGACTTATTATCATAAATCCGAAGAAGTATTAGACTGAAATGAATACAAGATACCTTTGTCGATATTAAGCAAAAAGTTCTAAAATTTAATATTAAGATTAGAAGATCAATAGTTAACCATAAATGATCCCACGCAGTTATAAACTGCGCAAACTCAAGGAGAAATATCGAATAAATCCCTAAAGACAGGTATTGGAGGACCAATGTGCATCACAAAAGGCATTGCTTTCAAAAACGAAAAGTCGATCTATAACTAACTATATTAGTCATATCAATTACAAACGTAGGAAAACTCAAAAAAGTGTAGTAATGATAATCAACCAAAATAATGTTTCCACCGGGAGTTAAGTAAAAAATGGTGAAATGTCTTTAGTGAAGAGTAAAATAGTTCGCTTGGATGCAAGAAATCAGTGGAGGGACTGCCCGCGAACTAAAACGGCTCAATAATTAAAATTTAAATTGGGATCAATTTTGTAACATATTCCAAGTAGCCACAAGAAAAGATCATTGAATTATCTTGATAAATAAAAAAGTTGCTATTGTTAAGCACGTTTAGTTGTTCAATGTTAAAATTTAAATTGGGATCAATTTTGTAACATATTCCAAGTAGCCACAAGAAAGGATCGTTGAATTATCTTGATAAGTAAAAAAGTTGCTATTGTTAAGCACGTTTAGTTGTTCAATGTTAAAAATTTAAATTGGGATCAATTTTGTAACATATACCAAGTAGCCACAAGAAAAGATCGTAGAATTATCTTGTTAAATAAAAAAGTTGCTATTGTTAAGCTCGTTTAGTTGTTCAATGTTAAAAATTTAAATTCGGATCAATTTTGTAACATATAACAAGTAGCCACAAGAAAAGATCGTTGAATTATCTTGATAAGTAAAAAAGTTGCTATTGTTAAGCATGTTTAGTTGTTCAATGTTAAAAATTTAAATTGGGATCAATTTTGTAACATATACCAAGTAGCCACAAGAAAAGATCGTAGAATTATCTTGTTAAATAAAAAAGTTGCTATTGTTAAGCTCGTTTAGTTGTTCAATGTTAAAAATTTAAATTCGGATCAATTTTGTAACATATAACAAGTAGCCACAAGAAAAGATCGTTGAATTATCTTGATAAGTAAAAAAGTTGCTATTGTTAAGCATGTTTAGTTGTTCAATGTTAAAAATTTAAATTGGGATCAATTTTGTAACATAAACCAACTAGCCACGAGAAAAGAACGGAGAAATAACTTGATAAATAAAAAAGTTGCTATTGTTAAGGAAAACCTTAACAATTATGAAAAATGAAAGTTTATGGCGTGGGACAAGATAAGCATCCTAAATTAACTATATGTAAGGAAAAACCAGGTCTCCAGCTCAATTAGGAAAAAAGTAGCCAAAGTTAGGGATAAAGGAGGGGGAAAAAAGTGGTGGTAAAAATGAAGAAAAATTATTTAAGTAAAAAGAGGTATGAAAAAGGTCTTAAAGTATATTAGGTACGATTAGAAGCGTTAATAATTGAAATTGCCCCATTCTGCCCCCTCTGACGAGGCACCCAATTGAGCTAGAGAAAAATGGAATACTGGAAAAGTTCATATGGGCGGTTTACAGCTGATTTCGGCGCAGCAGAAAATCTCTACAACCAATAATTTCTGAGATAATTGGCAATTTCTCCAGAAATCTCACAGAAAACAACACCCGAGGGAAACAAAATGGCGAAATTATGTGTCACGAAGGTAACCCTAGTGTATTATATGTGTTTTGAAGGAAGAAGAAAACCCCCCAAGTCATTTTTACTTCGAAAGAATTTCTAAATTATAACAATTAGAATTTATTAAGCGTTAAATAATGTGGTATAAAACTCACTTTTTATAAGTTTTCTATTAAATAATTCCCTAAAGACCCCAGAAACTTTAATTGATATTTAATAATTAATTTTAAAAAGATCTGGTAGTTATTTCATTAGTTTAACACATTACTATTACATTTCCCATAGAGAAAAAGCCGTGGTCAGAAATGGCGTTGATGGTTCTTAAAGGGCCAAGTCTATATTTAACACGATACATGAATTTGCACATCACAAAGCTCATCTTTTCCTTCAGCCAATAAATTTTAATTTATTAATATTAGAGAAAGCTGGTGTTGGCTGAAAGCAAACAAAATGAATTGCGCAATCCATGAAAACAACTCTGAGAACAAGAAATGAAAATTATATATTAGAAAAGTCTGGTAGTGGTAAAAAGCAAACAATTATTGCACAATCAGACCATCCAACGGTTTTTTAGAAAACCGAAGTTAAAGTTGGCAAAGTGCCAAGATTTAAAATGAATTTAAGAAAGTGGGTAGTCTAGAATGTTTCTAAGCCACAAAATAACAGTTTAAAACCAGTAATTAACTACTAACAAAAAAGAAATTTTTTTAAAAACTAGTTATAATGATGAGGTAGAACCCATGTACACTACCATCAAAGAAAAAATTTAAGTTTAGTAATAATTAGCAGAGTTACAGCCCAATTAATGACATTAAACATCCTAAAGTACATCTTTTCCTTCACTCGATTACATTTAATTTTTAACTTTAGAAAATTCTGGTAGTGGCTGAAAGCAAACTAAATGAATTGCGTAATCCATAAATGAAAACAAAATGATTAGGTAACAGTCTGGAATTAGAGTTGGCTATCAGCCAGGTAAATAAATTAAGAAAAGCATTTTATAATAATTAGCAATATTAAGCGTTCTAATTAACCTAGAGATTCAAAATTTCAGATATATGATAAGAAAAATATTTATGACTATGAGCCAAAATTTTATAACAATTGGATAATTAGCTAAAGAGTTATTAAGAAAAAATAGTGTGGCGCCAGAGCGGCTGCAGTACATTTTGAAATCACAATAAAACATTTTATTCTTTCAATATTAAATTAGACACAGGAAAATCATAATAAACATGAATTTGCACATCACAAAGCCCATCTTTTCCTTCAGCCAATAAAAATTTAATTATTAATATTAGAGAGAGTTGGTAGTGGCTGAGAGCAAACAACGATTGGGCAAAACATAACATTTATCAAGACTCCTAAATTAAAGAATTTTAGATATTTGAAAAAACTGCTTACGCAAAACAGCAAATAATGACTGCACAAAGGTCCTCCAGTGACACTATCAATTAAAAATTTCTCATTACTTAATTGCCAGGTATTAAATGAAGTAGTGGATATATAGCAATTAGTACACATAATTATATCAATACTGATGTTAGCGAGATGACAGGGTCTCAACCAGTCAATAGCGACAATTATAAGAACAACATTACAATACATTTTTAACTACATGGACTGTGCAATTCCGAACATATCAATAAAATCCGCGAAAACCTAGTAATTTTAACTTTAACAAATTAATTACTACTGACCAATTAGCGATATTAAATGAAAACAAGTTTAAACAAGTGGGAAAGTGTGATCACAGGTCGCACAGAGGGTTTCATTTAATATTCCTTTCAAAACACTTTATCCTTTTGAAAAATCTGTTAGTTCCACATTTCGCAACCAGGGCCGCACTCAATTCTAAACAAACCTCTATCCGAACGAAACTCCGTTTTACATACTATCCGCAGATATATTAGTCGAAGGGATTGGGCCCATAGCAGCCGAGATAAGTAGGCGCCCCTGGCGGTAAAAAGTGGAACTAAAATATGTAAGGCTATGGTGCATAATATGAAAAAATGGTCAAAGGGGTGTCGGCAAAAGTTGGAAAAGTGCTCCCGGGGTGAAAAGGGCGGAGGTTAGAAAAATTGCTTAAAATATACAAGTTAGAGCCCGGAGTTGTAAATAATATAAGACTTTTTGAAAATTTTATGATTTGTCGTGTGGTCTGAGGTATTCAGCTATACGTATACAAAAATACATCTCTCCAACTTAATTAGGGGCTCTCTTAGAAAGAATTGCTTAAAATACATATGTGGTAGCTCAAAGGGTTAAATGTAAGACTTTTTCAAGATATTATGATTTGTCGCCTGACTTCAGGTGTTCTGGTATAAGTATGCAAAATTTCAAATCTCCAATTTAATAAGGGGCTCAGTTAGAAAGAATTGCTTAAAATACGCATGTGGGAGCCCAAAGGGTTAAATGTACGACTTTTTCAAATTTTCATGATTTGTCGCATGATGGTGTTCAGCTATAAGTATGCAAAATTTCATGCCTCCAACCTAAATAGGGTGTCAATTAGAAAGAATTGTTTAAAATACACATGTAGGAGCCCAAAAGGTTTTAAATGTACGACTTTTTCAAAATTTTATGGTTTGTCATTTGATGAGAGGTGTTCAGCTATATGTATGCGAAATTTCACGCCTCCAATCTAATTAGGGGCTCACTTCGAAAGAATTGTTTAAAATACACGTGTGGGAACCCAAAGGGTTAAATGTGCGACTTTTTCAAAATTTTATGGTTTGTCATTTGATGTGAGGTGTTCAGCTATATGTATGCGAAATTTCACGCCTCCAATCTAATTAGGGGCTGACTTAGAAAGAATTGTTTAAAATACACATGTGGGAGCCCAAAGGGTTAAATGTACGACTTTTTCAAAATTTTATAGTTTGTCGTTTGATGTGAGGTGTTCAACTATAAGTATGTAAAATTTCACTCTTCCAACCTAATTAGAGGCTCACATAGAATGAATTGTTTAAAATACACATGTGGGAGCCCAAAGGGTTAAATGTACGACTTTTTCAAAATTTTATGATTTGTCGTTTGATCTGAGGTGTCCATCTATAAGTACGTAAAATTTCACGCCTGCAACCTAATTAGGGACTCACTTAAGAAAGAATTGTTTAAAATACACATGTGGGAGCCCAAAGGGTTAAATATACGACTTTTTCAAAATTTTATGGTTTGTCATTTGATGTGAGGGGTTCAGCTATAAGTATGCGAAATTTCACGCCTCCAATCTAATTAGGGGCTGACTTAGGAAGAATTGTTTAAAATACACATGTGGAAGCCCAAAGAGTTAAATTTACGGCTTGTTGAAAATTTTATGATTTGTCGTTTGATGCGAGGTGCTCAGCTATAAGTGTGTAAAATTTCACGCATCCAACCTAAATAGGGGCTGACTTAGAAAGAATTGTTTAAAATACACATGTGGGAGCCCAAAGGGTTAAATATATGACTTTTTCTAAATTTTATGATTTGTCGTTTGATGTGAGGTATTTAGCTATAAGTATGCAAAATTTCACTCCTCCAACCTAATTAGGGGCTCACTTAGAAAGAATTGTTTAAAATACACATGTGGGAGCCCAAAGGGTTAAATGTACGACTTTTTCAAAATTTTATAGTTTGTTGTGAGGTGTTCAGCTATAAGTATGTAAAATTTCACTCTTCCAACCTAATTAGAGGCTCACATAGAATGAGTTGTTTAAAATACACATGTGGGAGCCCAAAGGGTTAAATGTACGACTTTTTCAAAATTTTATGATTTGTCGTTTGATGTGAGGTATTCAGCTATAAGTATGCAAAATTTCACGCCTCCAACCTAATTAGGGGTTCAGATAGAAATAATTGTTTAAAATACACATGTGGGAGCTCAAAGGGTTAAATGTGCGACTTTTTCAAAATTTTATGATTTGTTGTTTGATCTGAGGTGTCCATCTATAAGTACGCAAAATTTAACGCCTGCAACCTAATTAGGGACTCACTTAGAAAGAATTGTTTAAAATACACATGTGGGAGCCCAAAGGGTTAAATGTACGACTTTTTCAAAATTTTATGATTTGTCGTATGATGTGTGGTGTTCATCTATAAATATGCAAAATTTCAAATCTCCAACATGTATAGTTTCTGAGAACGGGCTCTGTGGCAGACAGACAGACAGACAGACAGAGGAGCGAGACGAATAGGGTTTCGTCAGATGAACGAAACCCTAAAAATGAAAAGCAGGTCTAGTGCTTGCTACCATCAAAGAAAAAAATTTAAATCAGAGTTAATTAGCTTGATTACAGCAATAATATCAAAGTACATCACAAAGCTCATCTGTTTCTTCACTCAGAAAGAATTTTTATGTTTTAATTTTAGAAAATTCCGGTAGTGGCTGAAAGCAAACTAAAGGAATTGCACAATCCGAAAATGAAAACAAAATGGCTGAAAGCAAACTAAAGGAATTGCACAATCGGAAAATGAAAACAAAATGATTAGGTAACAGTCTAGAATTGGAGTTGGCTATCTGCCAGGAAAATAATTGAGAAAAGCATTTTATAATAATTAGCAATATTTAGCCTTCTAATTAACTTAGAGACTTAAAATTTCAGATATAGGTTAAGAAAAATATTTAAAACTATGAGCCAAAATTTTATAACAATTGGATAATTAGCTAATGAGTTATTAAGAAAATTAGAGTGGCGCCGGAGCGACTGCAGTAAAATTTGAAATCGCAATGATAAAACATTTTATACTGTCAATAATATGACAGAAGAAAATCATTAGAATTAAAATTTTAAATTGTTCATAACTTTTGAACTAATCAACCAATTAACACCATACCGGCACCAAAATAAAGATAATTAAGAGAGGAAAAGAATGGTATAAGTCCGGAGAAGCTCACCCATCGGCAACCGGTGTCTTTAGCCTGCAGGGTCGTAACCAGCTAGAAATGTGAGGGGAGGGGGGGGGGGGGGGCTCTGAAATATTTTTGTGGGGCTAACATATTTTATCAATCCATATCTCTTGAGCAAAGAAAATACAGTAAATCCTGCGAAAATAGAACTGTTTACGAAGGAATCGTTTTCAACGTAACCTGTCTATAACGGAATACTTTGCAGCAAAACTCTTAAACGGAAAAAAAAAATTGTGATCCGGGGAAAAGAATACAAAACAAATTAAGAGACGAAAACCTATCTAAAATATTTTTTTTTTCCATGTCCCATCCAGTGAGCGGTTTTTACTGTATGTAATGCAAAACATAGATTGGCACCAAATAGAAAAAAAATATTTCATTAAAATTTTAATACAGAAAAAATCAAGCATTTCACCCTGGTTACATGAATTTCTGAATTCTCAAAGCCTATTACATTTTTTTACTTTATTGAGCATGTTTTGCAAAATATAGTATGCAAAAATATTTCCGATTACTTTCACAATTGATATAATAAGTAGAAATTATTAACTGGTGTTAAAATAAGATATAAGCAATTGATAACTTAACAAAAATAAGTTTAAGAAAAATAAAGTATAGAGCAATGATATGGGTTGTACTTTATAGACGTCACTTAGTTTAATCCTTTCAGAAGTAATCTATATTAATAAAATAAAACTGTTTGTGTGCTCGGGATGGCTAGTAATATCTACTACACGTAGAGGTCTGTAAAAGTACGTGAGAATAGTCCAAAATAGTCCTGATGCACCTGAGACTAAGATTTTTCATTTTGTGTTGATTAACCGATATATTATTTAAAAACGATAATAAACATCACAAAATGACGCGAAAAGTGACAGCGCGGTATCGAAAATCCCGTTCCGCAGTATTAAAAGCTGAAAAGAACGGATTAATCATACTTTTTCCGTATCTCGGCCACTCTCGGCGTATCTCGACGTAAAAGAAAAAAACATATATGCGGTATTATCACACTCATCATTCTAATAGTTCAATTCATTTAAAAAATATTAATATTACTCGTAACCCTTTAAAAAATTCTTTAGACACGTCGTCTTTTGTGCCACTCTCCCCCCCCCCCCCCCCCTCTTGCATAAATTTAACCGTTCGAAATACCAGAAAATAAAAAATACTCGTTTAAAGCTCGCGCTTTCTTCACTTTGACAGTGCAATCTGTTTTTAAAAATATGAATATAAACCCTTTCAACAAATTCATTTTAGGACGACGTTTCGGTATTTACTTTTATTATTATTATTATTATTATTATTATTATTATTATTATTTATGTTTTTGCAATGTTTTTAAAAATCTGCATCCACGTTTTGGATCAAAATATGAAAAAGAAAAAAACGATTATTTAGCGGTCATTTTTTTTTTACGAACGGTTCAATCCGTTTGAAAAAATAAAATTAACCTTTCCAAAAAACTTCTTTTCTGAAAGTTACTTCGGTGATTTTGGTTTTTTATGCATACTTTAAAACTCTGCATCAGCTTCGAAAAACAAAAACAAAAAAAAACATACCCCCTTTTTGGGCATATATTCAGTTTTAAAACGACTTTTCCGGTAATTGCTCTGAAATTTTAATACAATATCCACCAGCCTTTTTGCTAATGATCGAGTACAAATCTGGATCAGAGAAATTATGAGATTTAGAATGGGGGGGAGGGGATCAGCTTGAAAATAAAATAATTCCTATAGGTTTAACATTGCACACTCTTATTAGGTAAACTTATTTATGCGTTAACCTTTAAACTTTTAATTCCGTAAACCAACTTTTTAATTGCTGTTCTAGTAAAATTTTGATTTTGAAATATTGAGATTTAAGGGCAAAATAATTAGCTTGAAAATAAAAAGTTCAGTTTCAAATTTTTAGGCCTAATATAGTAAAATTTCTGCTCTACGATTTTTGAAGATTTTGCAATTTTTACTAATTCTTTTGCCTTCTAAGGAGATTTTTTGACATTCCTAAAAGGAATTCGGTTTCAATTTCAAACATTTAGCCTAATACAGTACATTTTGTCTTACGTGATTTTTAATTAGATTTTTAGAATTTTTTTCGCGTTTCGTGCCAATTTTTTGACATTCGGAAAATATTTCTGGTAGCTCATTGGACTAAATAGTGTCGTCCTGCTATTTTTGGCGATTTTTTGTGCAATTTTAGTGTTCTTTTTTTTTTCTTTCTTTCTTTTTTTTTTTTTTTTTTCAATTTGTGGTGACTGTTCTATATTAGTAAAAAGAATCCGATTTTTAATCTTTTAGCCCAATATAGTAAATTATGTTCTCTTCTCAATAAAGTTTATTCGGAATCCGTGCAGCAATTTTAGAATTTTTCGTGAATTTTGGAAATTTTCATGTTTTGCGGCGATTTTTTGACATTCGTAAAAGAAAAACTGTTTTCAACTTTAGCCCAATAAAGTAAATGTTGTCCTCTGTGATTATTGAAATTTTAGCGATTTCTTATGCGACTTTTACAGTTTTTTCGTTGTTTGCTGCGATTTTTCAACATTAATGAAAATAATCCGGTTTCAATCTTCTAACCCAATATTTCAAATTCTGCTTTCTTTCCAATGAAGTTTATTGGGAATACGTGCAGCGATTTTTAAAACTTTCGCGTTTTGTGCTATTTTTTGACGGGCACAGGCAGAGCCGGATGGATCAGCTAATTATAAAAAATATATTAATTACTTATTTTCAAAACATACATAAACAAACATTTAATAATAGTTTAAAAAAAAAAAATTATAAATGTAATCTTCATATTCTTAAATACTACTTTTATCAGAGAAAACGACTTAAATTTTTAGCTAGAGGATAACAAATACAAAAAAATAAAATAAAGTAAAATAAAAAGAGAGAGAGGGAGAATGAAAGAAAAGAAAAAAATATTTGAGAATGCTCTACATGTATTTCCTACAATTCGATGGTCCAACATCATTTCGAAAAAGCAGCTCCTATCATAATTTTCGGTGAACGTCGTCCTTTTTCGAAAGTAGTGAACAGTTTTCTTTAAATGTACGCGAATATCATATGCGCTTCCTCCAGTTGTAATGGTCTCAAAAAAATACTTCTTTTTCAATCGACAACGCGTGGTTAACACATTCAAAAACAACTTTCTTTCCTATTTGTCTAAAAATTTCTAAGTTCTCACATTAATGAGCCAAAGAATCGAATAGCGTTCTCCATTTTCGTACACATTTCGTACATCTTGAGTTACAGCCAATTGCTACCGGATGACAACTACCATTATGTCGTTGTCATGTCAGGAAAACCAGCCTAAAACATCCTGATAGATTGTTTACTGTTATAGGTAAGCAGCAATAAATATTTTTCGCAAATATGTCAGAAAGTAGCTGGTTTAGATTTGGAAACAGCTTTCTAAAAACACAGTTGAATTCTTTGAGCGTAAATAACCAGATCTGTAAATTTTATACCTCAATCAATATAGCAAATGCGTTAGAAATTAGCGGATTTAAGCTTCAAAACAGATTTAAATACATTATTCACTGCTTAAATGAAGAGATTTTTCGTCAAAAGCCTTATAATAAATTTTATCTTATTCATACTGTTTCGCTTAATGTTTAATTTTCATCAGACAAATTGGGGGGAAAAAAAAATTTCAAAATCATGAAAAAAGAAAAAAAATAATAAACTAGAAAAAATGCAATTTAACAAATTACAGCGACCATTTGGAAAATGATTTTTTCAAAGACTAAAATTTAAGACATAAAAAATCGCACGGAGTTGATCATACATTACGTACGCCATGGATTACATTTTTCGGTACTGTCAATTTTTAAACTTCTACGGAGCTGGTCATACATTACGTACGCCATGGATTAAACATTAATATTCCTGGACCCATTTTAAATGAAATTTCATTCTTAAACTTCTAAACATCCCACAATATTACTTTTTACACAGTCTTATAGAGAAAAAGATGTACTTTTAAATGCAATTTGTTTGAAAGCTGTATCTCAATTTGTTTCTGAGTTATTAATTTTTTTTGTAGTTTTTATTATTATTTTATTTTTTTTTTTTGCCATAGTGGCAGCAGAAGTATCCATCTCTGTTGAAAGTGAAGGCAAAATACAGATTATTGTATAGATCAATCAGAAAATGTATAAAATGCACGATTCAACTAATAAAACGCTTCAGATATGTTTTTGATTTCCTACCCTGACCGAGGATAATAACTATTTTTACAAATGGTTAATAAGTTCAAAAAACAAATAGGAATAAGACTCCACCGGTTTCCTAGTATACCCCTAGCCACAAATGCTCTACCGACATCTATGGCATGAAATCATTAATGGCGTCTATTCAATGTTTTTTCTTATTCCATTTGTACAAATTGACAGTCTTATATCTTCGTAATTTCTTTCTACAAGTGTACTCGTTTATAAGCAATAATTCACAGTTAAGTAAATCTACTGTCAACTAAACACATATGGTCAAGATGCAAACGATTTCGTAATTTTTTAAGAAATGTTTTTATTGACCCAAATCGCTTTTAAAATATTTCTTTATCTTATTTAAAACATTTTTGTAATTGGAACTATATGTCTATGACTAACGGTTTAGGAATTAGCCATTGGACACCGTTGAGACCGGACACCCTGTATAACAAAACATGTGGTGGTTTAATTGGTAATGGCCCGGAGTCGATTTTTCCAGGCGAAGGAAATGTTACTGGTACCGAACGATTGGAAATAAAGTCTACTTTTAAATGATGTATATAAAATTTGCTTAGGGGGAACTCTCTTAGTTGAACTCTACACCCTTCAATTAGTCTAAAAACAAATTTTTATGCAATTCGGGCCATAAATTTCCGAGAAATTATTTTAAAACGAGCGTATTTTAAGGGCTGTATCCAAATTGAAGTTCGGTACTCGATTGCTAACCGAGAGAGCTCCCTTCTTGATCAAGGTCCATTAAGCCTGTTAGATTACAGGATAGTATAAGAAATTTCAAAATATTTAGTCACTTCTATCATAGACGGCCCCTTAAACCATCATTTTGCCGTTTTTTAAGCATAATTTGAAAACTACTTGGAAGAAAAATGCGAAATTTTGGATTTCGATAAAGCAGGACTTAATAAATCTGAATCCAAAAAACAACTGTAGGATTGCCATTCATAATTTTTTTTATATTAATTT
Organism: Maratus speciosus; assembly: GCA_963932465.1. Taxonomy (NCBI): domain Eukaryota; kingdom Metazoa; phylum Arthropoda; class Arachnida; order Araneae; family Salticidae; genus Maratus; species Maratus speciosus. The sequence goes on along the minus strand of OZ010787.1, from coordinate 651,872,683 downwards.
CGTAATTCATATCAGAAAATTATAAAAATTGCAAAATCAACGTATTTATGTTTGGGTATATTAGTATTATTGCTACACAAAAATTTAGAACATTAGGATCATAATTTCAGAAGTTATAAATAAAAATATGAAAATGTAATTTAACATTAGAAGCACTAATTTTTGAATGCTTATAATTCAAAAGACTTGAAATTCGGTGTCTAGGCATAGTTTGAACCAAAAATTTGAAATATCTCGTTAAAAATAGGTATTGCCATTGAAAAAAATGAAGTTTGGATTCGTTTTAATATGTAGATGGCCTCCTAAGCAAATTTTATATACGTCATTTAAAAGTAGACTTTATTTCCAATCGTTCGGTACCAGTCACTTTCGTCTGCGATAATTTGTTGAGGAGTTAGTAGGGGGTGTTTACTTTTTTTTTTTTTTACACGACTGTACGTTCTATAAGTAAGAAAATAGAAATAAAGTAGTAAATAGTTTTTAAAAAATAGATATCACTTTTCAAACAATTTTTAAATATGCAATTTTTTTTTTTTTTTTTTTTTGCATTGATATCGGGCGGGAGCTCTGATGACGACAAAAAAAAAAAAAAAAAAAAAAAAAAAAAAATCTTTCGAGCTCGGGCGGGCTAAGGATTTAAAATCGTCGGGCTCGGTTGGGCCCGGGCTCCGAAAAATGGGCCTGAGCTCATCTCTACTATACTGACACAGGAGCGACATTATAACGGTTCCGTTTTCGTTTTTTAAGTACGGAACACTAAAAAGGTAGAAATTAGTCTTGTATGTATCTAGTCTTATTATTTTAGCCTTACGGTATTATTAGAAAGCATGTTTTTGAGTCCAAATATTATCTGGGATGTGTTTAAATGCATTTTTTAGATATTAAACTTTACTGACTAGATCGATATAATCGATAATGAATATATTTGTTTTAAGTTGGTATTATCTGGCACCATTTATCGATTAAGTAATCTACGATTAATATGAATGAAAATGAAAGATACCTTTAATGACGTGAATCATTTCAGACGCGCGAAGAGGAATCAGCTGGAAAGTTAGGTAAAGTAAAATGTTTAGCTTTCGTATTTTACTTCTTTCATACTTTTAATCCAAAATGAATTGATGAAACCAATTAAAATGTAGTTATATTTTTAATTTCTATTTAAAATGTTTAAGTGTTACAAATGCATCATAAACTGTAAAAAAAAAATAAATAAATAAAATAAATAAATAAATAAATAAAATTATAAGCAACTGCGTAGTGCTATCCAGCAATTTTTTTTTCTAATACAATAAAACCTGTCTATAACGGAAAGATTTCATGATCACGCCAAAAAGAACACGATACAGTTATGCCTCCTATAACGGAAAAAAATGTGTGATACGGTATTTTCATTTATCGTTTGCGTCTTAGCAGATTTTATTATATCATGCTGATGATAGGAGGGGGAGGGGGTGATCTCCCTCTGCGGCGCTGGGTTTTATTTGAATACAATGAAACAAAAAGCATATACAGCTTTATTGCATATTGCAATAATATGCATATCATAGCTTTATTGCATATTTTATACAGCCCCGCTTAATTGCATACTGTTGGTTCCACTGAATTGCATGCATTTAAGCGGGGTATGCATTTAAGCGAGGACAGCAGTTAAAGTTATGAGTATACGTTCATTTGATTATACACCACAGATAGGATGAGTAATAATGGAGAATAATTATTTACATAATTTAAAAATATTTTATTAATAATTATAATAAATAATTTATTACTCTGTATGTAATAACACATGTAAAAGTGTAATGTATTATAACACTATTTACAGTAATTACATGGTTTAATTTTTCATTATAGTTTATGTGAAAATTAAAATGAAAGTTAAATAACATATTTTCGTTTTGAATCATACTCTCGAAAATAAAAAATTCTGCATAAATTTATTTTATTTTTCATTATTTGCCAAATTATCCTTCATTTGTTGCTTAAAAAAAAGAATCCTTTAAGGAAACTTGTTTTTTCATACTTCGGACACTGCATTTATCCACTACCGGCGCAAGTATTGTTCTTTTATTCTCTTGACTGTTCCGATTTTATCCTTTCCTCCCCCCCCCCCCCCCCAATTCCAGGATTTTTCAAAAAGTGCCCCCAGCATCTTGAGTCACTGTATGTACGGCAAGCTTCAAACGAAAAACACAACTGTCCAAATTCAACACTCCCATGCGTTTCATAGAATTAAGATAATAAAATAATCTTTCACGACGATTTCTGCTCTTCGATTGTAAATTATGACAAAACATTGTTACAAAAGAAAATATTTATGTTCTTCCTTTCTTCCCATTCATCACTATCACATGAATTAAAAATCCCTGCCGGCCCGGCCTACAGGCAGAGGTAAATTTCGAAGTCAAATATACTAATTTCACAAACAAAAACTAAATCATGATTAGAGATAAATCCACTTTAACAATTTTATCTGGCCGCTTTTGACGAGTTTTTATTTCATTTTTATATAATAGCTGGTTTTATCAGAATCATGTTAGGGCGGTATTAAAAAAAGAATATTTTTCCATGCTCAACAAATCGAAATTTTCTGGCATAATTCCAGATTCATTTTTAATTTAAAAAAAAATATAAAACTTGCTGACGTGATTTTTGAAGAGATTTATAAGCGACCTTTGTTTTTATTTTTTGTTCAATTAATTAAAACTTGATATATAAACAATTATTTTCTCAGAAGGACAATATTTTTTCGTTTCTAACACAATCGCTTCAGGAAATTCCGTTCAAAATGCCCACTTTGACATCATTTTTTGAAATATATTCTGCCTCTATCAAAAAATCGATCATTACGGTACATTATATCGTTTCTGAATAAGCGAATCTACCAATTAAATGCGTTTGAAAGCAAAAATGAATTTAAAAATGAGTCAGAAAATAAGCAGTTTGGATTTGAGTGCATCCTTAATACAATGTTTTTTCCAACACAATCCGCTTCGGTAAATTCGGTTCAAAATGCCCTTTTTAACAGCATTTTTAAAAATATATTCTGCCTCTATCAAAAAATCGACCATTACGGTACATTATATAGTTTCTGAGTAAGAAAACGTACCAATTGGAAGCGTTTGAGAGCAAAAATGAATTGTAAAATGAGTCAGAAAAAAAGCAGTTTGGATTTGAATGCACCCTTACTAAGACGATATTTTTCTTCAACCGCTATGTATTTTTAATTTGTTTTTGCTGTAAGAATTGGTCCTATCCAAAACTTGTCTATATAGATATTGTAGACAATATTAAGAAGATATATGATAAATTCATGGGGATTTTATATCTTTTGAATTGACGGAGTTATGGATTTTTTTTCTTCTTCAAACCCCCTTTTTGTTTTCGTTTTTAATTTTTTTTTTTTTTTGCGGTACGAATTGGTCCCTATAAAAATCCTTGAATATAAAAGTTGTAGATAATGTTAAGGAGATTTATAATAAAATTAATTGGATTTGATATCTTGAGAATTGACGAAGTTATGAATTTTTTTCTCCCCAAAACCCTATTTCTTGCGTCCCTTGAGCCCATTTTTAACTTTATCAAAAATCTGTGCTATATAAATTTTTGGCACTATTTTTAGAAGTAATAAAAACTTTAAACTGATTTGATATGTATAAAAATCAAGAAGTTATGGGGGGGGGGGGGGTTGCTGTTTTCACAAAACCCCTCCCTATTTCCATCCCCTTGATCCGATTTTGCCCATTAACGAACTTGACCGAGATTTTATGCCCATTGATTTTATGTATCAGTTTGGAAGAGATTGGTGCAGAATTACGAAAGTTATCGTGTCCAGAAGAAAGTGATATATATATATATATATATATATAAAGTTTTTTACTGAGGGTGGTTTTGGGATCTAGGGGTCATGATCGGTGTAGATCTGCAAAATTTTTTCAGAAATTCCAACATATTAACGATCCCAATAGGTAGTATTTCATACAAAATCTACCTAACAAACTTCGGATTACTATAAAATTACTATAGATACCGGATTACTATAGATTGGAGATATTTTATGCAATTAACCGGGGATTGTTATGAAATAAAACGGGTGTATATTTCACATTAAACTTATGGGGAGAGTTTCTGTTCCACGGCATTCCATACATATAAGCGGGGTATGCAATTATCTGTTACCCGATTAAGTGGGGCCGACTGTATATATATACAGTAGAACTTCTTTTATACGAAACTCTCGGTTAACCAAAATACATTTTTAAATCTTTTTTTTTTTTTTTTTTAATGCCATTTCTTGTGTGCAAAATCCATTTTGAAAGTTTTTTTACTATCACATTCCTTCTGTGCAAAATCCATTTTTAAAGCTTTTTTTTTTTTTAACTATCATATTTCTTCTCTGCAAGCGCTCCTTTCCGAACTACGAGTACATATAAATATTTTCGATCCCCTTTCTTAGAGTTCCTTTGGATTTAACTTGAGTTCCCGTAAGCTGCGGAGTGGAACGAAGAAAACGAACAAATTAGTATGTTTTGCAAAAGGTTTGTCATAGCTGGAGCAGCAGAAAGACCGTGATACTGGTGAACTAATATTATTAAACTCCATGATAGAGCTTCAAAGCAAAAGCAATCGAAACTGCGACAAACAAAACATCTTTTCAAACCCTTGTGATATACGTAAAAGGTACTTAATTTCAAAATTAAAATTCAGGTAATTTATTCTTGTTTCTATTTTGCTGTTGCTTTATTTTTATTAAGCACTTGTTACCATAATAAGAAATATTGCATATATTTTTCTTAATCTTAAAATTGAAGCATTCTCGATTATCCGAAAATTTCGATTTTCCGAAAGAGGGTCGGTCCCAATTATTTCGGATAATCGAGGTTCTACTGTATGTATATAACACGTGCAAATAATCTTATCCATGTTTTTTTTTCTTGCTGCATCATTGCTGGTAAGAAAGGCTCTCAAAGTGGTAATATGTTATTTTTCTTTTTCAATCCATTTTCATCAAAATTTATTTTTAACTTAATTGTTTTCCAATATTTTATTTCTGGATTTATTGTGTGTGTTAGCCCTAAATTTGTATTATTTAGCTTTTTTATGGCTAATACGAAGATGAAACCACACTTATGTTCCTTTTATCCTATTTTTATAAAGTTTTTATAATCCATATTGAAATTGTTAAGGAGATCAGTTTTTATTATTTATACTTTCACAATCTTTGTTGGTAATTTGTAATTGTTATTAATGGATTTATATATATATATATATATATATAAATCTATATATATATATACACACACAGGGAGAGAGAGGGAGGAAGGAAGTTCGGGTGCTATGGAATACAATTTACATTTGTATATACAAGTCAACAGAAAAAAAAAAATTGATATACATTAAAAGTTGGTAAAGAACCAAACTTTGACTATTTCTTTTCTCAAATCCAAAAGGGCAACTTTCTGACATAAGTTTTAATTTATTTTTGTTCAAAAATGCATGAAACTAGCTGGTGTTGTTGTTCAGAAATTATGTCATGGGGCTGTTTTTTCCCTTTTTTTTTTTTTTACAAACGCAATAAATCTTTCAGAAAATAGTGTCAAAGTGGAGGTTTTGAGCCGAGTTTCCGCGCGAACGGAGATTAATCACTCGAGAGCAGGCGAAAAACGTGTTTGTCACGTGATCAAAAATGCTTATAACTCAATATATAATTGATTGATCCAAAAAATGGAAAACACCGTTCAATTCCAAATCGCTTCCATGACCAGGCTTTCCAATTTTATATCATTCCGTTAAAAAATGAATTTGTAAATGTGTCAAAACGTTTTGCGATTGTTGAGCAGAGCAGTTAAGAACAGCCATGACGCATTTTTTATGCGTTTAACCCTTTATGTACTGAATTATGAATTCATCAAAATTTTATCTTCTAAAGCATTTTTCGTAAATTTTTAAAACTACATTAGAAGATTTACATTAATCATTTAATAAATTTTAGGATTTTAGAAAGATTGAAGGATTTAGAAGGATTCATTAAATTTTGAATTGTTAGGGATTTTGTGCAATCATTATAAACACACTCAAATCTTTTATTTTAAATATTTTTCTTAGTATTTTGTAGAATTAGGAAATGTACAAATATAATGTTCTTACTATAGAAATATAGAAATATTTCCGAATTAAAAAATCCCCCCTCCCCCCTCCCATCTTCCAACGCCAAGAAAGCTGAAAAGGTGCAGGGGTAAAAGAAATCATCCTTTTAGAAATATTTTTGTTTTGTGTAACCCATGATGCTTTTGGAACAAGATAAAGTAATGCATCTATAACTCATTCTAAACTGTATTACTACCAATCGATGTATTAAATGAATTTTATAACAAGTTATTTTAATGGTACTTATAAGTACCGTCAGTAGTTAAAGGGTTAAAGTGGAAGAAAAAAAATGTAAATATTAAGCTTTTAAAAGAAGTTACACTTTTCGGGTAATGGCAACCAGTCGGGTAATAAGGAATAGGATTATAAGGAACATTTAAAATTGCAAGAAAAACCACGATTTAAAAGAATTATCAAAATTAATTAGTGAGTAAATAATACTAATTTGTACATCTATAAATCATCCGATTCTCTGAAAAATTGTTTTAATTTTTAGGCTTATCTTGAAACAGTTGTTTAGCTGATATCCCATATTACACGCGAAAAACACCATCTTGAAAAACATAATCTCTTCACTCGTCAACCAGTTAGTGTAGAGGAAAACTGACTCACACAGCAGTAAATATAACTGTTCAACTTTATACTGAACTTGGTTAACATCACTGACAATGAGATTTTATAATTAATACGAATTTTATAAAATTTCCTGCAAAAATTGAGAATAAGATTTTATATCATCGCGTCGCTCCAACAACAGGTATCCAAACAGAACTGAGCACAGTGCCTCATGGGAGAACAAAGAACTCGTATGGTAAATTTACGCTGGGCTGCAACACTGTATACGCTAGATATTGAAGTATTCTGTCTTGTCCGACCATTCCATAATACCCGAACTTCTTCTATATCCTCCTGAGACCCAAGCAAAATATAATGCATATATATTTTTTAATATGAGTTTTTTTCAACAAGTAGGCATCAAAATTGATGTTTTTTAAAGAAATTAATAAATTTCGATTTTTTAATTTCATTTTACAACACATCCATCTAAATGGATGTTCAGGCCATAACTCGCTTTAAAATAATTTTAAAAATGCTAAAAGTATGGGAAAGAATAGAATTTATTATAAAGAACATAAAGCAAGTATTAACATCTGCTATCAAAATTAAAAAAAAAAAATAGTTTAAACAAATTAAAATAACATAAAAACGAAACTTACCAGCAGAACGTAGAATTCCAACTTGACTCATTTATTACGCCATTTTGTAAACAAAGTAGTTACCGTTGCCAAAATACAAAAGCTGAATGTTGATTTTTGATTCATACAGTACCATGCCAAACTGGTTTTAGATTGCTACAATGAAATTTAACGCAATAGAAGGCGAAAGCAAAACATCCATTTAAATGGATGCCAGGTCTCAGGAGGATAAATTGCGGACAGTTAAATTTAATGTATCAATTTTAAACAAAATATCCGATTTCATTTTGTTTTAAAAACCACGAAGTAAATTTAAACACAAATTTCAAAAGAGCATTAGCCAAGGAGTTGGAAAATGTCTAAGCTTTCCTCTGAGGGGGAAAAAACAGAAAATCGGATATTTGTTGCTGAGGTCTTTCTTGAAAAGCATTGTTTTTGAGAAAATCACGCTTAAAGTTTTACAACAAGCACCACTCGCTAATACCCCGTTTGACAAGAATTGCTATATCTGTTTAAATTTCAAAAAGCGGCTTCGAGAGAACATTTATAAAATGACAAATATTCAGAAAATTCAAGAAAAACAAAACTAATATTTATAACCGAAAACCCCCCGTCAAGTTTGGGCCCCACCAGTGGCCGAGAGGTTCTGCTCTCGAAGCTGGTAGACGGGAGGAGCTGCGTTCGAACCCAATCGCGCATGTCGGCCTAATCTTTCGGAGTTTTCGTGGTTTTCCTCGAACCGTGGATTTCCATGCTTAAATACGGGTTAGGTTCATTTAGAAAGACCCCCACTCAGGGCACTCCCCCTATATCCCTAGTGCAGATAACCGGGTGTTATTTATGACGGCCGAATATATGCACTAGGGATATAGACCCGAGGGGGATGCCCTCCGTCGGGGTCTTTCTAAGGGAACCTAACACGTATTTACACATGGAAATTCAAGGTTCGAAAAAAACACGGAATACTTCAAACGATTAGTCCGACGGGCGCGATTGGGTTCGAACGCAGCTCCTCCCGTCTACCAGCTTCGAGAGCAGAACCTCTCGGCCACTGGTGGGGCCGCAAATGTAAGGTATTGCTATTAGCAGGGTTCGTAAATATCATGATATTTTCGAAAATATCAAAAATATCCGATATTTTGATATATATCGGATATTTTCGATATATATCCGATATTTTCAAAATAGTCAACTTTGCTGATAATAAATATTTTCAAGCATAATATACATTAGAAACTAAAACATATTCCACTTAACATGAAACTTAAACAATGTACTAAAAGAACATTTTTTTTTTTTTTCTTAACAAAATTGAAGATCAACTAATTGAAAACCGAAAGAATTTACTTTATGCACTTACATTAAAAGAAAGAAAGAAAAAAAACGCTATAGGATTTAGTATCAAGAAATCAGAAATTTAGAACAAAATTGAAGATCAACTAATTGAAAACCAAAACAATTTGCTTTATGCACTTGCATTACAAAAAAAAAAAAAAAAAAAAAAAAAATGTGATTTAGTATCAACTATCAAGAAATCAGAAATTTATAAAACAAAATTTTAAATACATAATATTGTTTTAACTGAAAATTAAAAAAAACAATTTATTCCCTAACATGCTATACAATTTAAACTGAACTAAATCAATACTAGAACATATTATTTTCTAATGAAGCTGTATATATATATAAGAGTATTTAAATTAGACAGTTTATTATTCAGTGTCTGTTCTGAATTAATAATGTCTCTCATAATCTACAGTTAAAAGTAAAAAATTCAAACATAAAGCTTGGAAAAAATTCAGCTAAAAAAGTCACTATCAGAGGCAAAAATTCTTTATTTAAAGAACAACACAGTCAACAACAGTTAGAAATTTCATTTGCACTTGTTTTGTCTGAAAATATCAAAAATATCTTGCACAGTGAAGTGATATTTGAAAATAAATATCAAATATAGAAAAATATTGAAAATAGCACACATCTTGATATTCTGAAAATAAATATCAAAATAATATGAAAATATCGAAAATATCAAAAATCTTGATATACTCAAAATAAATATCGGATATATATCATGATATATATCAAGATATATATCAATTGATGTATATCAACGAACCCTGGCTATTAGGAAACTATATAATCTAACTTTTTTTTCTGTTTTTCGGTACAGGTAGAAGATTTTTCAGAAAATACTGACAAAGTTAGCGAAGTTGAACCAAATTTCCGGTCGCGACAGAGCAGGATGTCAAGTTGCACCCATGTAAAGTTGACTGACAAACTATTCGCTAATACTATTCTAGACTAGGGATTGACCGAAGCAGCAATTTTGCCGAATACCGAATACCGAAGCTTCGGTCGAAGTGTATACCGAATATTCGGTATTCGGCAACCGAATACTTGAAATTTTTTAATACTTATTTTTCTATATGCTTAAACATTTTTGCCTATATTAGCTTTTTTAATAAACTTTAATTGAAATTAAATTCTCAATAATTTAATTCAGATACATTTTTATTCTTAAATCTAATTAACAAAAAAATTTAATGACTTCTTTCCACTCACAAATTCATTAACCCATCTCTTATTTTTTATTATTTTATCACTAGTCAATACCCAAAAATACCATATGACAATATTAAATTATGCAGGCTATTATTAAGGGTAAGGATTGTCAGAAAAACAAAAGTTCATTAAAATAAAAAGAAACAATGTTGTCATTAAGCTGATTTGCTGATTGTCTAAGTCTAATTATAAACATATTGAATAGGAATGTTCTCAAAATACAAAAGGTATCATATCAATTTGTACATTTAACTATTTTCTGTCAAATTATTGATAGATATTTATATTTTGATTAATATTTTAACACAGTGGTGATGAAGATAACAAATTTGAGCGATTTTGATATAGTAGCGGTTATAAAAGCTATAGGATATGCATAGGGGTATACTTATTTGATGTGTGTATTTTCTTTAATAACCTTAGATATACAGATATGAACTCTGATATGCTTATTTGATGTGTATATTAAAGAAAATATACATTAAATTAATTTAAATTAAAAAAAACTAATGTAGAAGTAATTAAAATTAAATGATAAGGGAAAGATGTGCATATTCCTTACTTTATTTTTCTCTATTGTAGACAGTTGTTTTGATTTCACCCCAATGTAAACTATTTTAGGAAGGAAAAAGTTTTTTTTTTTTTTTTTTAATTAAAAATGTCCTTTGACTTGCTTTTTGTAGTGCAGCTGAACTCTGAACTCATGCACATAATATTGAAACCAGGGATCTGTTTAGAAAAAAATTGAGTTCTTTAAAGGATCCTTCACAAAATTTTTACTTTCAAAACAGGACCCTTCACAAAATATTTTATCTCAAAACAGGACCCTTCACAAAATTCTTTGTCTCAAAAATAGGTCTTTCACAAAACTTTTTTTCATCTTTAAACTGGGCCTTTTATAAATTTAATTATTTAAAAGTAAAATCTGCCTTGTCATTTTTACATATATAAAATATATATATATGTATTTTACATACATATATCTTCTTAAAAATGTATAAACAAGGATCTGAATATAACGATCATTTCAAACTCACAAAATTATGACTAGATCTTTACTAAATGTAAAAAGTCTGGGCAGACCCCTGGAAACTCATTGTTTAGCCTATTCTACGGCTAAGTAAAAGAGAATTCTTCTAAATCTGAAAAAAATACTTATCTGCAATTATTCGGCCGAATACTTAAAAGTATTCGGCCGAAGCCGAATATTCGGTTTACATGCCGAACCACCGAATACCGAATCAACTATTCGGTATTCGGTCAATCCCTATTCTAGACCACTTTTTTTTTTAGGTAGCTTTCATTACAAAAAGTACTTCCGGCCAGTGCCGGGAGGAAGAGGTAGCTTTCATATTCCTTATTTTAAAAAAGCCAACTTATATTACTGAAACACACGAAGCTCAATTTAGTGGAAACCGAATATAGGAGATTCAATACTATTTTTTATCAATACTAAATCATTATGAATGAGAATTTCGAGAAATTAGTCAGCTTTATCCAAGCTGCTTTTATTTAAAGTAACTTATATTTGGCTGCCAAATTCGGCGATTTCAAAGTGCATGCCATTTTAAGACAACATGGTGGATGAGGCTAACCAGTGAACTTGGTCGAGACCTTAGTAATTGCTGTGCACATGCTCACTCACATCGGAATCGGTTGATATATACGAGTGCTGTCGCAGGCAAAAAATCAGATTTTTCAAAATGTCACCCACATTAGAAATTGAAACTGCTATATCTGAGCCATTTTTTAAGATAAAGTCAAACAAAAAATGCTCCTGAATCCTTATATCAAGGTCAAATACTTAAGAAAGAAACCTTTTTCAATTTCTAATTTTTTTGCACCTCACTTTAAATATATTTTTTTTTAATTTAATGGCCGCCATTTTGAAACAAGATGGCTGATGAAGCTGGCCAGTGAACTTCGTCGAGATATTGATGTATACTATCCACATGCCTGCTTCCATCGAAATAGGCGAATACGTGTGTTATCGCGTGACAAATACAAGATCGTTTCAAAGTGTTAGCCATGCTAGAAATTCAAAGTGCTATAATTCAACCATTTTTTAAGATATAAACAAAAGAACAAATTTTCACAAACAAAAACTGCTCCAGAATCTTTGTCTCAAGGCCAAACACATAAAAAAAAATCTTTTTCATTTTCCAATTTTTTAATACACACATTATAAATTTTAAATTACATTTTTTTTAAATGGCAACCCTGTTGAAACAAGAGGGCGAATGAAGCTGGCCAACGAACTCGGTCGAGACATTGGTATGTACTATGTACACACCAAGGTACATCCAAATCGGTTCATAAATATGTCTGTTATCAGGTGACAAAAATCAGGTCGTTTTAAAATGTCAGCCACAATAGAAATTCAAAATGCTATAACTCAGCCATTTTTTTAGATATAGACGAAACAAAACATGTTCCGGAATCTTTGTATTAAGGTCAAACATATAGAAAAAAAATCTTTTTCATTTTCCAATTTTTTGGTATCTCATTTTAAATTTTAAATTTAATATTTTTTTAAATGGCCGCCATTTTGAAACAAGATGGCGGATGAAGCTGGCCAACGAACTCGGTCGAGATATTTGTATGTACTATGTACACACCAAAGTACATCCAAATCGGTTCATAAATATGTCTGTTATCACGTGACAAAAATCAGGACGTTTCAAAATGTCAGCCATGCTAGAAATTAAAAATGCTATAACTCAGCCATTTTTTAAGATATAGACGAAACAAAAACTGCTCCCGAATCTTTTTATCAAGGTTAAACACATAAGAAAAAAATATTTTTTCAATTTTCAATTTTTTGGTACCACATTTCAAATTAAAATTTTTCTTAAAAATTTAAATGGCCGCCATTTTTAAACAAGATATCGGATGAAGCTGGCCAACGAACTCGGTCGAGACATTGGTATGTACTATGTATAAACGAAGTTACATCCAAATCGGTTCATAAATACGCCTTTTATCGCGTGACAAAATTCAGGACGTTTCAAAATGTCAGCCATGCTAGAAATTCAAAATGCTATAACTCAGCCATTTTTTACGATATAGACGAAACAAAAACTGCTCCGGAGTCTTTGTATAAAGGTCAAATACATAAGAAAAAAATATTTTCCATTTTTAATTTTTTGGTACCACATTTCAAATTTAAAATTTTTTTAAACATTTTAAATGGCCGCCATTTTGAAACAAAATGGCGGATGAAGCTGGCCAACGAACTCGGTCGAGACATTGGTATGTACTATGTACACACCGAATTACATCCAAATCCGTTCATAAATACGAGAGTTACAGTGTGACAAATGTCAGATATATATATATATATATATATATATATATATATATATATATATATATGGATATATATATATATATATATATGGATATATATATATATATATATATATATATATATATATATGGATATATATATATATATATATATATATATATATCAATTTTGAACGGAGGGTGGTTTCGTGGTCTGGGGGTCATGATCGATGAAAATATACCAAAATTTTTTGAATTCGCTTTCCTCCGAACGGCTGCAATAGGTAGCTTTTTGTAATGGAAGCTACCTAAAAGCTACCTATTGCAGCCGTTCGGAGGAAAGCGATTTCAAAAAATTTTGGTATATTTTCATCGATCATGACCCCCAGACCCCGAAACCACCCTCCGTTCAAAAGTTGACATATATATATATATATATATATGTATACACCGAATTACATCCAAATCGGTTCATAAATATCCATATATATATGGATATATATATATATATATATATCTGACATTTGTCACACTGTAACTCTCGTATTTATGAACGGATTTGGATGTAATTCGGTGTATACATAGTACATACCAATGTCTCGACCGAGTTCGTTGGCCAGCTTCATCCGCCATTTTGTTTCAAAATGGCGGCCATTTAAAATTTTTAAAAAAATTTGAAATTTCAAATGTGGTACCAAAAAATTGAAAATGGAAAAATATTTTTTTCTTATGTATTTGACCTTTATACAAAGATTCCGGAGCAGTTTTTGTTTCGTCTATATCTTAAAAAATGCCTGAGTTATAGCATTTTGAATTTCTAGCGTGGCTGACATTTTGAAACGTCCTCAAATTTGTCATGCGATAAAAGGCGTATTTATGAACCGATTTGAATGTAACTTCGTTTATACATAGTACATACCAATGTCTAGACTGAGTTCGTTGGCCAGCTTCATCCGTCATCTTGTTTAAAAATGGCGGACATTTAAATTTTTAAGAAAAATTTAAATTTGAAATGTGGTACCAAAAAATTGAAAATTGAAAAAACATTTTTTTCTTATGTGTTTGACCTTGATAAAATGATTCGGGAGCAGTTTTTGTTTCGTCTATATCTTAAAAAATGGCTGAGTTATAGCATTTTGAATTTCTAGCGTGGCTGACTTTTTGAAACGTCCTGATTTTTGCCACGTGATATCAGGCGTATTTATGAACCGATTTGGATGTAATTTGGTCTGTACATAGTACATACCAATGTCTCGACTGAGTTCGTTGGCGAACTTCATTCGCCATTTTGTTTCAAAAGGGTTGCCATTAAAAAAATTAAATTTAAAATTTAAAATGAGGTATTAAAAAATTGGAAAATGAAAAAGATTTTTTTTTCATGTGTTTGGCCTTGATACAAAGATTCCGGAGCAGTTTTTGTTTCTGAAAATTTGTTCTTTTGTTTATATCTTAAAAAATGGTTGAATTATAGCACTTTGAATTTCTAGCATGGCTAACATTTTGAAACGATCTTATATTTGTCACACGATAACACACGTATTCGCCTATTTCGATGTAAGAAGGCATCTGGATAGTATACATCAATATCTCGACCAAGTTCGCTGGCCAGCTTCATCAGCCATCTTGCTTAAAAATGGCGGCCATTAAATTCAAAAAAATTATATTTAAAGTGAGGTGCAAAAAAATTAGAAATTGAAAGAGGTTTCTTTCTTAAGTGTTTGACCTTGATATAAGGATTCAGGAGCATTTTTTGTTTGTCTTTATCTTAAAAAATGGCTCAGATATAGCAGTTTCAATTTGTAATGTGGGTGACATTTTGAAAAATCTGATTTTTTGCCTCGACAACACTTGTATATATCAACCGATTCCGATGTGAGTGAGCATGTGCGCAGGTATTACTAAGGTCTCGACCAAGTTCACTGGTTAGCCTCATCCACAATGTTGTCTTAAAGTGGCAGGCACTTTAAGAAATCGCCGAATTTGGCAGTCAAATATAAGTTACTTTAAATAAAAGCAGCTTGGATATAGCTGACAAATTTCGCGAAATTCTCATTCATAATGATTTAGTATTGATAAAAATTAGTATTGAATCTCCTATATTCGGTTTCCACTAAATTGAGCTTCTTGTGTTTGAATAATATAAGTTGGCTTTTTTAAAATAAGGAATATGAAAGCTACCTCCTCCTCCCGGCACTGGCCGGAAGGACTTTTTACGATTATAGTCGTTTTATTTAAGAACAAGTCGGAAATTGTACGTCAAACATGGCCAATGAGGTGCGCTCTTACTATAACTAGTTTTATAAATATTTAGATCTTGGTGCAATAGCTGTTGCACAGTCATGCAAAAATGCATGAATACAAAATGTATTACGGTTATATACTTTAAATTCAGTCATACGGAAATAAAAAGGCTCCATCTTAAATAGGACGTGATCATCATAGCAATCTAGAATCATGACCTATCATGAGATATCATTGAATTAATCAAAAACGAAAATATACTTTAGATGTTTTGTCCTGCCCTGTATAGGATCATTATACACACTAATTAATATCCAAAGGAAAAAAAAAAGTTAAATTATTAAACACATAGCACAACAGAAAAGGCACTTCCAGCAATTATTGTTCATGGATAGTAATTATAACCGACTTATTTTGTGTGTCTCTGTATAGGAACGATGAATGCTATGCATACCATGTATTAAAGTAAGCACCTGACCATACACTTCAGAAATATATATCAATTTCAATATGTTTGAAACAGTGCAACGTGAATAAAATACAAAGCAAACGAGTTCTCCCCCAGAGACGTAATGGAACGGAATTGAGTGTCCGTGTAAATCAGGCATGTCAAACTCATTTACCGCCGCGGGCCAAATTAAGCATTATATACTAAGCCGCGGGCCATAAAGAAAAAGTAATAATATTACCATTGCACAGAATAAAATTTATCTGTACAAGACACAGCCATATTATAGAAATTTTAACGAAAAGTTCCAACATTAAGTACATAGTAAGTTTATATTATTTTTTCGAAAAAGCACTCACGTTTACTTTTATCAACTAAAAAAAAAAAAAAAAAAATCAACATTATAAATTGCGTTTATTTTAAAAATTGCTTGTACACGCTAATCTAGGTTTAGCATAGGCATAGCTGTCATTCTTCCCTGTTTTCTCAAAGAAAAAAAAATAAAAGAAAATATATTTTAAATCAGAAAAACTATTTAATAAAACATGTCATATAAAAGGTTACTTTTTTTTAATTTCATTTATTAAATACATTTCCTGGTTAAAATTATTTTATTTGACTTGAAAAATAACAAAAGGTTGCATATTGTATTTCAAAAAATTAATCGATTGATGAATAATTACAGAAATTTGGAAACTCCGTAACCATGGCGCTAATATGGAATCGTGCTGGATTTTTATTAGCTGCAGTAATAAATTCTGAACAATAATTTGAACATAAATTATTAGAGTTGAGGTAAACAGATTAAACTGATTTTTATGATTCAAAACTCTTCTTTTGAAATAATTCTTTTAATACATTTTTTTAAAATTTTCTACTCTGATAATTTTTGTAATAATGTAATCCGATACGTCCCTGGGAAAACTCGACTGATGGCAGGCACTAGGCAAAGGATAATTAAATAAACGTAAAATGGCAAAGGCTTCGCCGGCGGGCCAGTTGTGGCCCACGGGCCGCGTGTTTGACATGCCTGGTGTAAATAAACGACGAAGGATAGGCACACCCTATTCTATAGTAAGCATTTTGTAGTGCACTTCAGAGATTTATAAAAATTTCAATATGTTTGAAAGTGTGAAACATTATCAAAAACCACCGCAAATGATCCCCCCCCCCCCTTCCATAGGCTGTAATATAACGAAAGTCCTTTGAATGTCCCTGTAAAAGAACTATTAATTTTATTTTCATAAAATTTGAAATAACTCGACAAAATTCTGCAACGATTCTATATATATTAAATTTCAAGCCATTCGGTTGGGTAGCTTTTGCGCTGTTATAGGTGGACAGACAGACGGACGGACCAGACGACGACTATAGGTGCTGGGTCATTCCATGGTAACATTTAGAACAATTTACTTCAGTAATTTGGGTAAAATAACACATAAAAAATTTATTCAAAATGTAAAGATGTCAGGATTTGTTAATTAAACGTATTCAAAGTTCAATTTAGATGAAAATTACATAATGTTAGTTTTATTTTTTGAACTTGTGCTGTTATATTTATTATGGTAACTGACATTACTGAAAAATAAACGTAATTTATCCTAAAAAGTATAATTTTCATTCTTACTATTTGGGTAATTTTCAACCAAATTGGGCTTTGGATAGATATAATTAACAAATCGTGTCAACTTTACATTTGAATATTTTTTAAACGGCTGCCAAAAAGGGTTATGTGTTTCACGCGTATCTGGTATGTGGATTTCTTTATACCCTCGAAACATCCCAACGGCTGGATGGATTTTAATGAATGAGTTCTCTATCAATTCGTCTTAACCGTCCGATGGTTATAGGCTAGGTTTGTTTTTATAAATTCAAATTGGCGGCCGTAAAATACAAAAAGGGGGTAGAGACGAAAAAAAAAATTACGCACCCTATTGAGTGGCCTATCATTGGATAGGTCTTTCAAAATGAAAACGATGTTTCATTGACTATTTTAGTCAGAAGATCCGTTTAAATATTATACAAGCTGGAAGCTGTGTAGACAGGATCTCTAGCTTGACTGCAACTCTAACCGTCATAGATATCTATAGACTTCATCAAAACAGTGTTTATAGATAGGAACTAACCATTAAACACATTTTAAAAGTCATCAATATAAGTAAATAAAAAAAAGGTATAAGTAATATAAAAAATAGTTTCACATTGATGGGAAATAATTAATTATTTCGATTTTTACGCAGTCGGGTTTTTTGATTTTTTAAATTTAATTCTTATTTTGTGTTATCGATGTTATGAAATTATTGCAGTAAATTGTTCTAAATGTAACGTAAGTTACCATGGAATGACCCTGCTACGTATTTATTTATATAATTACGAAAGCACCAGAAAAGGCAATGCATTGAAAGAAAACATGGGATAAGCCCATGTCTGTGTTTAAACCTGAGGAACTTAATGTATGGAATAGGTTACGGGGATCAAAGATACTCTGTTAACGCGGAAACACTATCATTGGCGCACCCACGAGGGGAGGTAAGGGGGTGAAGCCCCTCCCAGAATACACTGGGTATTTACATTTTTTTTTTTTTAAATTATGAAAGAAGATTATTTTTTTTTAAATAGGCCCTTAAAAAATCGGAATTTTTGAAAATACATTAATTTTGTCACACATTTTTTTCTCTTTTATAAATTTTATTATGAAATTCGAAATATTAGCATGCTTAAAATTTACTTAATTAAAAATTTAAGACCCCGTGTAACGCCTTACTCTCTTTAACCTTCATAATATTTTGATAATTTAATAATAAAACTTTAAATCGCTTGATTGCAAACTCACTTTAAAATTATCCAAATACAGAAACACACCAAAAAATCGCAAAATCCAAGATATAGTACAGTATTTAATTATTTAACATGTTAAAAGCATTCAGAATTAGCCCCACCAAAACTTTCTAGAGCTTCCTCTGACTGGTTACGACTCTGCTCAAGTTAGCAGAAAAAATGTAAGTCAGGACCTGATCCGGCACGTTCCATCAAATCAAATGAAAAAAAGACAGAGCTCGGCAACGGGCCGGGCCAGATCTGGGCACATAAAGGCCTCTAAAATATGCTAGCCCCCTCAAAAGCATAATCCTGAATGCGCACCTGAACACAGTAGATTTCTTTGGCATCTAGTGCAAAATGTAAATTTTTCTACCAATCATTATTAAAGATCAGTTCGGGCTCTTTGTTCCGTCTTCTATTTTGTGTCTTCAGAGTTCGAGCCCGATGCTGAAAGTAGAGTAGGTGGGGATACGCACGGGACAAAGATACGCACTGGCTGATTTAATATGAAGAAACATTTCTACAATCATGACCGCTAGGTGGTAGTTTGGTCTCAAGTATAGTAGTAGTTTGTTCAAACCTTGTGAAAAAGTAGCACTCCGTGTCAAGAAAATGAGGTAAGTTTAAATTTTCGAATTTTGATCTAATATTTTTAAAATTTCACTTTATTGTGTAGCTGTACTGAAAAAAATAAATGTGTAAATTTACACATAAAAACAGGTATATCGATGATACAAAAACGATTTGTCTACATGTGTAAAGTAGTGTGTAAATTGGCAAAATACACGCCTAATGTGTAAATTTCAAATTACATATTTTAATGTGTAAATTTTAAATTACACATTTCAATGTGTAATCTGCTGATAACACTAAATGTGTAAAAGTTATCTGATAACAATTGAAAGACATTTTAATGTGTAAAATGCACAATAATACACATATGTCTGAGTAATATTCTTACACATATATAGTGTAGGCTTTTAAGCCCTCAAAATAGTGTACCTACAATGTAATTTGTCAATTTACACACTACTTTACATATGTAGGCAAATTAATTTTGCACCATCGATATACCTGGCAAAATCAATAGAGGTCTGCACGGGCCTGAATTTCGAGACTCGAGCCCGGTTCGAACGAAAGCTATCCTGGTCCGTTGCAATTTCAGCATGAGCCCGGCCGGCTCGGTCCGTTTGTACTTTCATGGTTCACCGCCCGGCCTGTTCTAAAATCAGTGAAAATAGGGCCGTCCCAGCCAGTGCGAAAAACAATGAAATTACACCTGACAAAATGAATTTCGACAGAAAATAACGATTTTTCTTAACATACAACTGAGGTTTTCTAAAATACTGCATACATATTTATGGGAAAATATAACATTATAGATTACCATATGTTCGTAAGCCACAGAATGAAGAATAGCATCAGTACCGGGTCGCCATGTTGGCCCAATATATAGAAAGAAAATGTAAGCCTGATCATGGCCCGTCCGGAGTCTGCTGAAATAATTAAGCCCTGATTCAGACATGATGCATCTGCCAATGCCAATCTCTGCGCTGGACATGTTAGATTTCTGTACTGATATTGTCAATGAAGCATCGGCTCGTGCAGCTTATTTATATACTTACTTTCGTCTCCATTAAAATTCATCACTTCAATTAAAAATTGTTCATATTTTACTGGCTTAATTTTTCCTTTTAAATTTTTATATCAGGCCGACTTTTTTTATCGACTCGGCTTGGCCCGTTCCAATTTTTTTTTGCCTGCCTGACCCGTTAAAAAATTGTCTTTAATCCACCGGTCCAGACCAGACCGTTGGAAATCTTCCCATCATTTTGACGGGTCGGGCCAAGCCTGGACAAGTGCAGACTTCTAATACATCAGTATGACGTCACATTGTGATGGCCGATTTGCGTAAATAGGAAGTTACAGTGACGTGGTTGTGAGACCGTAATGTCCGGTTTTAAAACTTTCTGTGACATCACATTGTGACTAATTGTGAAATCACAGTCTGGCCAATTTGTGAAAAATGTGATGATTCAGCATTGGGTCCAAACACATGATTTTAACCGAATCCAAACCATCCTTACTGGGTCTATTGCTGTTTTCTGTAGGAAGGAATTGGATCATGCATTGGGTCAGGTGAACAGATTTTATATGAACCCGACACAACCTTATTCGTTTGGTTTCTTTTGGGTTTTAGGTAGGATATGAAGGAGAATTTTGCAACTAATTGTGTATCCAAGTTGTACACGAACCGTACGCATGTCCGGCTTTATAATCTGCTGCAAAGAAAAAAAAACCGTGACGGCCCAGCCTACAGGCGGAGGTAGATTTCTAAGTTAAGTATATTAATTGCACCAACAAAAACTAAATCATGAGTAGATAAAAATCCACTTTAACAGTTTTATCTGACCGCTCTTGACGAGTTTTTATTTCATTTTTATATAGTAGCTGGTTTTATCAGAATCATGTTAAGACGGTATTAAAAAAAATACTTTTCCATGCTCAACAACTCGAAATTTTCTGGCACATTTTCAGATTCATTTTTAATAAAAAAAATACGAAACTTACTGACGTGATTTTTGAAAAGATTTATAAGCGATATGTGTTTTTAATTTTCCTTCAATTAATTGAAACTTGATTAATAAAAAATTATTTTCTCAGTAGGGCAATATTTTTCGTTTCTAACACAATCGCTTCGGGAAATTCTGTTCAAAATGCCCAATTTGACATCATTTTTTGAAATATAATCTGCCTTTATCAAAAAATCGATCATTACGGTTCATTATATAGTTTCTGAAGAAGAGAATCTATCAATTGGACGCGTTTGAGAGCAAAAATTAATTTAAAAATGAGCAAGAAAATAAGCAGTTTGGATTTGAATACATTCTTAATAAGATGATTTTTTTCTTCAACCGCTATGTATCTTTAATTTGTTTTTGCTGTAAGAATGGGTCTTATCAAAAACTTGTCTACCTAAATGTTGAAGACAATATTAAGAAGATGTATGATAAATTCATGGGGATTTTATATCTTGTGAATTGACGGAGTTATGGAAATTTTTCTTCTTCACCCCTCTTTTTTTGTTTTCGTTTTAAATTTTTTTTGCGGTACGAATTGGTCCTATCAAAAACTTGTGAATATAAAAGTTGTAGATAATATTAAGGAGATGTATAATAAAATTAACTGGATTTGATATCTAGAGAATTAATGAAGTTATGAATTTTTTTCTCCCAAAAAACCTATTTTTTGCGCCCCTTGAGCCCATTTTTAATTTTATCAAAAATTTGTGATACATAAATTTTTGGCCCTATTTTTAGAAGTAATAAAAACTTTAAACTGATTTTATATGTACAAAATTTTAGAAGTTATGGGGGTTTTTCGTTTTTCACAAAACCCCTCCCTATTTCCATCCCCTTGGTCCGATTTTGCCCATTAACGAACTTGACCCAGATTTTATGCCCCTTGATTTTATATATCGGTTTGGAAGAGATTTGTGCAGAATTGTGGAAGTTATCATGTCCAGAAGAAAGTGATTATATATATATATATATATATATATAGATAGATAGATAGATAAAGTTTTTTACTGAGGGTGGTTTGGGGTTCTAGGGGTCATGATCAGTGTAGATCTGCAAAAACTTTTCAGAAAATCCAACATAGGAACGACGCCAATAGGTAGTATTTCATACGAAATCTACCTAAAAAAAGAAATGACAAACAGCCGATTCAATAAGTTACAGACGGATTCGGATAAAATGTAATCACTTGACCCGACGCAAAAGTGTCACAAATGTCCCGTTTTTAAGTTTTCGTTCATCTGGCAAAACCTTATTCGTCTCACTGTGCTGCCTGTCCGCCACAGAGTTCGTTCTCCGAAACGCTATCAGTTAGAAACTTGAAATTTTGCATAGTTTAGCTGAATGCCTCCGATCACACAACAAATCATAACATTTTGAAAAATTCTATATTATAAAAAATTAAATGAAATAATTTAACAACATCCGATCATTTAAGCGATTTACATTTTAAAACAGAACATTAAATTCAGTCTCTTTCGCGCAGACTCGATAACTCAGCGGTAACATATCTGCCTAATAATCAAAATGTTCCCGGCTTGATACTCGGAGTCAGAGTTTGAAATTTTTTCATTATCTAATAGATTCAATTTTACATAAATTTTGTAATTTCTTTTTTGCCATTTTAATGCCAAAAGTTGTAAAATATTTTATCAATTATTTTTTTAGTTCAAAAATTGCTTTATTAGAAATTTTAAATTAGTTACATTCATTGTACGATTTCATATATTTTTTTGTCGATTTAAGGGGTTTTTTTTAAGTTAAAGTTAAATCATGTAATTAAATATGCTTTTCAGACGTACAAACGCATGCTGTTACAATTGTTTGAAAAGCAATTCTTGAAATTTTTTAATTTAATTGAAGAAAATCTTGTAATTGTAAAAAAAAAAAAAAAAAAAAAAAAAAAAAAAAAAAAAAAAAAAAAAATTATTAAATTTATAGGGCTTCTGTCTATGTTCTTAAAGTTACGTTAAAAATGTTTAGGATTTAATAATTAAAAATTTGGGTTCATTAATTAAAAGATAAAGTGTTTTGCCAGGAATAGTAAGTAAAACTCTCTGTGCGATCTTCGATTATTCTTAGTTCTTACCCACTTATTTTTTAAGAGTCTACTTCACTCACGCGAAAACAACCGCTCGCTGATGTTAATCCTATGGAACATTTTTTTTCAAATATCTGGTTTGCATTTCAGTATTTTTAAATGATTTTTACTTTGGATAGCTGAGGTCGATCTCTACAGCTACTGCATTTTACTTTTTTCATTGCAAATTTTCTTTCATGAGGCCACTTTCACTTTCAAAACCGGTTCAGAAAGTGAAAGTATCCTCATTAAAAAAAATCTCCAACCAAAATCGATAAAGTATAATGGTCTTTATAAAGATCGACCTAAAGATTATGCAATGCCAAAAAAAAAAAAAAAAAAAAAAACATTTTAAAACATTGAAATGCAAACGAGATAATTTTCAAAATGTCTCATAGGATTATCATAAGCGAGCGAGTGTTTTCACTTGAGTGAAGTAGCTTAAGTGTTTAAAATAACATTTTTAATGCATTTTCTAAAACATGTCCTGCAGCAAAGATTTCTCTATGTAACTTTGCATTAAAACATAACTGAATGTTTTTTTAAATATTAGGTCTACCGGAAAGTTCTGTCCGATAATGTTATTTCACGACTACTTTTTCTAAAATTCGGATTTCTTCATTGGCACCCCTTTTTTGAAATGGTAAAATTCCCATTGTTTGCACCTTAATATGAAATGTAAAAACAATGGGAATTTTACCATTTCAAAAAAGGGGTGCCAATGAAGAAATCTGATCTTTTTAAAAAGTAAGCGTAAAATAACATTATCGGACAGAACTTTTCGGTAGACCTAATATATCTAATAACATAAAACAACTATTGTGAGTAACTCATTTTCAAACATGGGAAGTTTTTTTATACTTGATACTAAATTAAGGTATAGTAAGTAGTAATTTATGAGGACGTGAGTTTCAAAACTCGCCTTATCCAAAAAATGAAATTTTGGGAAATCGCGAAAAACCTGTAACTGCGACCCCGTGCATCGAATACCTCCAATTTTTTGTATACTTATAGCTAGTTGCTCTGTGATATCATCGTATTAATTTGGAAAATCTACTTTAATTCATTTAATTAATTAATTGGAAAAAGTTTCGGATAAGAAGAGTTTTGTTGCCAACTTATGGATAAGAAGAGTTTTGTTGCCAATCGTCTATCATACTTGCTGAAAGAAATTAATAGTTTCTATTTTTGGTCATCGGATGATAATATTTTGGATTAAAAAATAAACCTTACGAGAGCAATAAGTATGACTAAAATTTAGTATTACGTTTTGTTATATAAAAGCAAACTTAACAATAATCAAATAAAACTTATCAAAAATAGCTTTTAATTAAAATAACTTTTTTTTTAAGAATGTAATATAATATAATCTATATAGCATATAATATTATTTACATACACCATCTCCTTCTGTTCTGGTTCCTTAGAAATAATATTTTTATAGTAAGTAAGCACCTCCATTTCTGACCAGTTTTCATCAAAATGTTTTTTTAACAATGCGTGGACATATTTATGTTTCTCTTGCTTCACGGGAACTCCCTCCCCCTTCTTTTTAAGAGGAAGTTTTTAGATGTCTGTAGCACAACTTTTACACTCTGGTTCTGATATTCCAAGAATCTTCCGAAATACACCTCCACAAATTTGAAGATGGCCATGGTTCTTAGTCTTTATAGTATCTTATCGTAATGCCTTTGAAAGCGCACTGAGATGCGCTTATAAAAAAACTTTCAAGGTGAAAATTTTACTTTTCTGGATGTTTCATGAAAGGAAAGAAACCTGCACGGTTTCTTGAAGGAGGTGTTTGAGATGTGAATTTCAAAATAAAATTATCTTATGCAATTTTGTTTTTGCTTGAAAAAAAAAGCTTTGTGGAAGCGTTATACATCTTGCATTGAGACAGTTGAATACATGAGGCTCGCTTTCTGGTGAGTGCACTTTCAGAGGACCGGGAATGCCTAAGTTTATGCCTGAGAATAAAAATTAAATCTTTTAACATCTTCTGACAGTAAGAAATATAGAGAACGATTCCCCATTTTGAACTTACATTTTAATCTTCATTTGCGTGTATTTTTTACTAGCCCATGTGTTCGTATTTCTTTTTCTATTCTTCACCCATCCGCTACAAAATGCAAGAGTTTATTCACTGTCCATTATACATAAGACATGCTGTAAAACTTACTTAATTAGTTTGTATGAATAGAACTGGTAAAATCTTTAAACGAAAATAGCAACAAGTCGCAGAGAAATGAAGGAAAATTACTGTAATAATAGCTGATAAGCTAGCCGTCCGTTGGTCTTACGCATGCGCAGGGATAAAGCTAGTTTTGTTGCGAACTCCCTAGTGGATAAGGCGAGTTTTGAAACCAAACCAATATTTTAAGAACCCAAAAATAAAGGATAAAAATATTTTTTTTACAGATTATAGTGTTTTTTCTGTGCAGGTTTACCAATAGAATAGATTGGTAGAGAAAACTCGATTTTTTAAATTTTGGATAAGGCGAGTTTTGAAATTCACGTCCTCATATATAAATTAGGAATGAGTTACTATTTAACGCATACGTTTTTCGACAATTCGTATTTTTGAAGATTTAATAGCCATTTATTCTCTTGAGAGCCTACGTTAATACAGCAAAGCACTCGCCATCTGAAGTTAAAGCAGTGGCAGCGTTCATTTCAGATTTCTCGTTTGCATTTGAATATTTTTATTTATTTTTTCCTTTTCATAGGATATCGGAGTTCGAAATCTAACAGGGTATATTTTTACTTTTTGATTTATATATATATACATATATATATATTTATATATATATAAATCAAATATTAATATTATATATTAATATGTATATATATATATATTTTTTTTTTTTTTGTTGGGGGGGGGGGGGGTTAAAGATACAGTTTCAATTACGAAAATACTTCTTAAACTGCGCCCTCAGAAAAAAAACTGCATTCAAAATTGAAAATATACGAAGATACTCGGTTAGACCACAGAGTAGAGCTTATGCAAGAGAATAAAAGGGCGGGGTGGGGGCAGTCGGACATTTAAGAACATTGAAATACAAATGAGAAATCTGAAAAGAACGCTGCCATTGGTTTAACATTATCCTGCGAGTACATTTGTGTTACTCTTAAGGGGGCATATAATTGTTAAATCTTCAAAAAATTCTAATTTTTGAAAACCTATGCATGAAATTGCAACATATTCTGAACATTTTAAAACAAATCGCATAAACAATGCCCATAATTTTAATGATTATACTTAAAATGTGATATTTCTTACTGTAAAAATGATTAAAAGGATACTTTAATGTAGTTTATTTCATAAACGTCCATTTTTTTTTCTTGTGCGACTGATTTCTATTAAACTGAATAATATTTTCACATATAAATTTTACGGACTTACAGATTATATCTGTATCATAAGAATAAACTATTTTTTAAAAAATATAACTTCAGTGAGAGAAAAGATCATAAATAATTTTTTAAAAAAATACAATTTTTTGCTAAAATATACACAAATTAAGTTTGTTTTAAGATTACAGATATAATCTGTGCATTTGTAAAGATTGCATGTAAAAATATTAGCTAATTTAATGCCAATCTTGTGCGCAATAATAATAATGAAACACGTTTTTAGGGTTTGAGATAAACCTTTTATCTGCTAGTTGCTAATTACTCGCTAGATCTTTTTTATCATTACTTATAGCGGGAACGACACATTTTTTACTTATAACTCGCGTAAATAAAGAACTTTATTAATGCAGGTTGTCTTATAATGCTCAAACGCTGTTTTTCTTTCAAGTCTTTCAAAAAATCTGAAAATTTAAAAGGGGTAATTTAAGATATTAAGATTTCAATTAATTTCTCACTAACAATTTAATTCCTTTTAAAATCATGCATAAGTGAAATAAATATACATGTATATAATTATATTGAATTTTTTGTAACATGAATAAATACACATTTTAAAGGGTCATAATGCTCTGAAACTCTTTTCTCGGGTTGTTGAATGCATTTTAATAGCAGATGAAAATATTTTATACTAGAATTCTGTTCATTTGAATCCATATACACACTATTATTATTTACATTTTTTACTGTCTGATTTATGATTTTTTTTTTTTTTTTTTTTTTTTTTTGTTCCAAAATTAACATGCACAACCTTGAAAGCCAAAACAATTAAAATAATAATAAAAACTGCTAATTACATTTTCCAATTAAAAAAAATATATATTCAATGTTTCTCTATAAAAATTTAACTTTAAAAAATTTTCAGTCAGAAGGTTTAACAACTAAAAAGTTTTTAGTCACTACAAATTTCTCTTTATAGATTTTATCCAAATTGTTTCAGAACATACTTAAAACAAAATAATAAAAAATAAATTTGTAAACAATTTTATTCTATAAAAAGGTTTTTTCCTTCAGTAATTTATGTCTTTAAATATTTACAAATTATGTTAGCCTTTAATTTTAATACTTTTTCACACCAATCTAAAATTCAAGGAAATGTGTGATTTTAACAAATGATACTTTTAAACAAGGAAACAAATCTTATTAAAATGCAGTTTAAATGACTGTTTTTAATCACTTTAAAATCATCGTCAACCCGTTCTTTATTTCCAATAAAATAAATATTATATATATATATATATATATATTAAATTTTATTTAATTAATGAAATACTTGTTTTTTGCATCATGTTTAGATGAAACTGACTGAAATCGTTACAGTTCAATAAAAAGAAATGAGATAAATAAGTTTTTCATACCTGTTTTTTACTGAAATCATTCCCTGTTCTATTTTCCAAGTCAATATATTCTTAAATCTTTTTTCGGAAGAAAAAATATCCAATATAAGTGCAAGAACATTCCGAAACTCACATTAACAACGTTGAATACACTGTAATTTTGTAGGACTAATATGTTGTCTTAAATATGTCTTCGACGAACTTCTGTACAGTTTTTCGTTAAAATTCAAACTAACTATATGTTAACACGTCTATTGTTCTCCAGTAAACTTTACCCATTTCTGTTCAAGAGGTAAATACACTGTGTTGTCTTTTATCCGATAATTGTCTGCGGTTTCCGCGCGTTTTACATGACAGCTGGTTTTCTTTTTATGTTCTTAGGTGCTATACTTATATAACATTATCAACATTTTGCTAATTTCGGATCCCTCCCTCCCTTACGATATCATACGTCAACCCCCCCCCTCCCCCGTCGCTGATATTGTTATCCATGTCAAAATTCTTTGATTTTTAGATCCATTTTCTTTCTTTTTATATACTTGCAGTGATATATACATATGATTATACATTTATTAGTTGCATACTTTACGGATGATTCAAAAAGTCATAAAAATATCAATACAGTAAAGCCTCGATTATTCGCGGAGCGATTTTTTTTTTTTTTTTTAATTCAAGCCAACAGCAAGGAAAATACTATAAACCCTACTAATAAATATAAACAGAAAAAGTCATGTATTCGAAAATAATAGAAGAATATTTCTAGATTCGGTTGCCATGTTTGAAAATATTAGATATAAAGTCTTGACGTCTTTTCTTGATTTTATTAACCAAGCGTAAACACAGCAGTTAAAATATTTAACAATTAAATCGGACTATTATGATAAATTCCAGGAGAGCATATTTAGAATGACTTCATTTTCGAGATAAAAATTATTCCATCCTAAAAGAAAAACAACAGTTTACAATTTAGAATAAAGAAAATGTGATTCCAAAGTAAGAAGCAAAAACAAGTTACTGATTTTTTTTTTAAAGGTGTAACTCAGTTCTTTTTTGTACAGTATGTATGGCATTGTTTCTTGTTTACTCTTCTTTATTTTAGTGATTTAGATGTAAAGCAAAGGTTTCTGATGTACTGTGCATATGTATGTATTTTAAACGTTTTATTATGTTTTTTGTACACTAAAACGTAGTTTTTATGTTGAATTTTTTTTTTTCATGTCTGCACCCCATTTTCAGTCTTTTTCGGGTTACCCGTGGTGCCCTTGCCACCCAATTCCGCGGATAATCGGGGCTGTACTGTACATGAAATAAATTTATAACAAAGTTACTATTTAAAAGTATTTAATAATAGCTTATTGTTACATAATGCATTCAATAGTAATATTGTGTTCTTGCACTCAGCCCCTTCTCGGAGAGGTCAAATGCAAAACTTATCAACAAAACATTGGACAACGTTCTTTGTCTTCCTTTACTGGTAAACTCAAGTATTATTTTCTACATATTATGCTCCTGATTTCTCTAATAGCGAATTATATGCGCATATGGCAGAAGAACAGGAATGCCAAACGTTGAGGTATACCAAATTTTGGAAAGAAATGATTTTATAAACATTTAATTGTTTTAATAACTTTATATTTTCATAAAAACGTATAAAAATAATAATAATAATAAAGGTAACAGACTATTTGGATGTAAAGAAAAAGTTACTGAAAAAAAAAAGAAAAGTTTGGTTACATCAAAAATGATAACGATATCAAAAAGTAAACTCCCCCTCACCCCAGAGATATCTTACGATATCATGTGCTAGACCACCCCTCCCCCCTAAAATGATAACGTTATATATGCATAGCCCCTTATATATGTATATGATTAGGAAGTTAATTGCGTATTATTTTTATGCGAACATCTGGAATTAGAATTTCTTATTTGGTTTTTTTACATATTCAGATAATATTAAATTTATTTAAATACTCTGATACAATCACGGCCCCGATTAGAGGGGAGGACATACCACCTTCCTAAATTAACTATAAACATTTGATCTCTTGTAGTTAAAAAAATAATAAAATTTCGCTTTAAACAGTTATTTAATCTAGTTAATTGCTAACAGTAAAAGTTACTATTGTTAAAAGAAATATTGTTATTTATTATAAACATCTGTTTATAATTAAACTTCAACCCCCTCCCCCCCCCCCCACACACACACACACACAGACAATCTCTACTTCTCCCACTTGAATATTATTTTCTGCTGTTTCCATTGTCAGTAGTAATTTATAATTATTAAAAGTATGGAAGCCCTTGTTGCCGAACACAGGTTAACAACTATTTTTTATTATTGTTGAAAACTAATAGACTTTTTAATATTTATTATATTATTTTAGATTACCAACTAACAACGCCAATAGAATTTTCATATCAAAAATATCACTTATCTATTCAAATAATGTTTTGAAATCAACTAGCGATACTTTCGTTGTAGCCGCATGCTAGTAGTTATTAGCCGAAGAAATCGCCAAAGATTTCGCTACTTACCGTAGTTTTTTTTTTATATATATTTTTATAGTTCGATTACACGCGTAAACAACTTAAATTTGTGTTTTATTTATATTATTGTTCTTTGTTGGGGAAGTATTTAATTCAATTACAGAATGTTAGTCGGATACAAATACTGAAAAATTTATGCTGTTTGAGGTAGAAACGTTTTAATCTTGTATTTGAGCTGAACGCGATATATATTTTTTTAAATCATGGTTGAAAAGTATTTTAAAACAATAAATGTAAATTGAAGTGCAGTTTTAAAACAAATTGCATTAGGAAAGACATTTTCCCCCTATCCGTCGGTGTAAAAATTGAAATTGTGAAATGTTTAGAAATTAAAAAAATTGCAGTGAAAACGTAATTTATTGGTCAGGTTAAGATACCGTCAATATAACGTCAGCATTACTCGAGAGTAGTAGGAAAAGGGGGCTCCGGGGACAGGAGGATGCGGGACCGCGGGACCGTCCCGCATCCTCATCCCATCCCGAATCCGGCACCGCATCCTCATCCCGTCCCCCCTCCGACACCACCTTCCGCCCCCCTGCGACACCGCCCCCTAGCGGGAAAAATGGCGTTTTTACAGTATTTTCATGCTATAACATGAGAGTTGAACGTTAGATCGACTAGATTATCATACTATAAGATGAAGATTAAATTTACATTTGAATTTTGAACAACCTTTACCTTAATGAGTATTATTAATTAAGCAAAATAATGGAAAATAACAATTTTAAAGGAAAAAAGCTGATTTCTGTAGATTTTCTTTCAACTGCAAGATTAGAATATCAACTTAAATGGAGAAAGTTAAACATATATTTGAATTTTGGATGATTAACATCTTAATGAGCATTATTAATTAAGCAAAGCAATGAAAAATATCAATTTTTAATGAAAAAAGCTGAATATTTTCAAGTACAAGATCAGAATATACTCTTAAATGGGGAAAGTTAAACGCGTACATTTGAATTTTGAAGAATCTTTACCTTAATGAGCATTATTAATTAAGCAAAACAATGAAAAATATCAATTTTTAATGAAAAAAGCTGAATTTTTTCAAATACAAAATCAGAATATCAACTTAAATTGAGAAAGTTAAACGCGTACATTTGAATTTTGAAGAATCTTTACCTTAATGAGTATTATTAATTAAGCAAAACAGTGGAAAATATAAATTTCTTAGGAAAAAAGCTGATTTCTGTAGATTTTATTCAACTACAAGACCAGAATATCAACTTAAATGGAAAAAGTTAACCATATATTTGAATTTTAACAATCTTTACCTTAATGAGTATTATTAATTAAGCAAAACAGTGGAAAATATCAATTTCTTAGGAAAAAAAGCTGATTTCTGTAGATTTTATTCAACTACACAAGATCAGAATATCAACTTAAATGGAAAAGGTTAACCATATATTTGAATTTTTAACAATCTTCACCTTAATGAGTATTATTAATTAAGCAAAACAGTGGAAAATATCAATTTCTTAGGAAAAAAGCTGATTTCTGTAGATTTTATTCAACTACAAGATCAGAATATCAACTTAAATGGAAAAGGTTAACCATATATTTGAATTTTGAACAATCTTTACCTTAATGAGTATTATTAATTAAGCAAAACAGTGGAAAATATCAATTTCTTAGGAAAACGTTGATTTCTGTAGATTTTATTCAACTACAAGATCAGAATATCAACTTAAATGGAAAAGGTTAATCATATATTTGAATTTTTAACAATCTTTACCTTAATGAGTATTATTAATTAAGCAAAACAGTGGAAAATATAAATTTCTTAGGAAAAAAGCTGATTTCTGTAGAATTTATTCAACTACAAGATCGGAATATCAATTTAAATGAGGAAAGTGAAACATACATTTGAATGAACAACACCTTAATAAGTATTACTAATTAACCAAAACAATGAAAATATCAATTTTTAATGAAAAAGCAGATTCTTTAGATCCTTTAGAATTTTTTTTCAACTATAAGATAGGGATATCATCTTAAAAGGAAAATTTAAACATATAATTTAGTTTTTGATCCACCATTACCTTAATAAATTTTGATAATTAAACAAATAACAAAGAATATTATCGAATTTTTAAAGAAAAAGATTAATTTTATTAATCCAATAATGATTTTTACATCTTTATATAATACTTTGAACCTATCCAACGTTTTTATTCGTTATTGGCTTTAAATTTTATCATTTTCATATAAAATTTCGAGTTTTCAAACCAATTAACTTAATTTTACTACATTTTAAATGTGGATATTTCTAGATAAATAGCCAACTTAGTAATTTTTGCACAACTTGCACTTAGTAATTTTTACACCAACCTAATTCATTTTACTATTTTTAGACCACTGTAAGATTATAATTCAACGTATCAGTTCTTCTAAAAGTAAAAATAACCAGATTTTCCGCCCCCCTTTCATGAATTACATATACGCTCTCTTCAAACTCATAAGAAAATCCTGCGTTTCTCCTCCTTGAAGGGAGGAGGATACAATAGCGTTACGTCACTTGTTTACAAAATATCGATATGTTGACGATTTGACCATTTTTCAAGATGTATAAAAGAAAGTATCAATATTTTTACATTATTACAAGTATAATTTTACAGTTTAATGAATAATTATTTATTATTGGATACCCAATTTTATCAACAGATGAATTAACTATACCTGTGCTGAAACTACATTTCACGTACTTAGTCACACTTTAAAAAATTTCACTTCAATATGTAAATATTAAGTGCATTTTTAACATAACACATGTTTTTCAACACTAGTTCCTATGCGAGAATTTTGTTTATTAAATAGTATGTATTCACTTTCAAATTGCTTTTACTTGAAATTATATGAATCTTTTAACAGAAAATTTGTTTAATCACAGAACGAACTGTAGTTAACATTTTAAACACCAATATTAATAATTAAGCAAAACAATAGAAAATATCGATTTTTAAGGAAAAAGATCAGAATATCAATTTAAAGAGGAAAGATACGAGGATTTCAACTTAAATGAGGAACGTTAAACATATATTTTAGTTTTTGAACAACCATTACCTTAATGAATTTTAATAATTGAACAAATAACAAAAGGAAAATATGATTTTTAATGAAAAAGACGAATTTGATTAACTTTTACACTAGTTTGAGATTTTATCATCCTTTTAGATGCTAGCTATGTAGAATTTTAAACTTTCAATAAGACACACTTCAAGAAATACTCATTACTAAACAAAAATAAATTAATTTTAATCTAATCAATGACTGAAAATTTCACATTTAAGAAATATTTTCATGAATGTGCATAAAAAATGAGAGTTTACAAATTAATATCCTTATTTTTATTACATTTAACTGGATTTTTCTATATTCGAGCTTAATTTTTATATACAAAGCATTATTTAATCAAATCCAGTACTTTCAGATTTAACGAAATTCAGCGTTTTTCGCTTTTCAAACTAATCCTATGAGCTAAAAAACAACAGCGCCTCCTATAATTTTATAGCGTTGAGTGAAGCGAGTGGAATTTTTCATACTGTTTGCTGTTTTCGTTATATGAAGACGTCAGCTTATATTCTTTTGTTTAACTAAAATGATTAATATGCAAGAAATGTCTTTAGCAGAGGAAGATTCAAGTCAATCTTACTTAAAGGATATGAAATCAGCTATACCCAGTCAAGAAGCACATGCTTCGAACATTGAAATATTACCCTCTTCACCAGAACAACTAAAACCACCTTTTACTTGCAATCAATGCGAGAAATCCTATTCCAAAAAGAATACATTAAACAGACATCAAATATCCCATTTGGAGAAAAAGACCTTTGAATGTGAAATATGCTCAAAGACATTCATTCAAAACAGTGATTTAAAACGACATAGTGTAACTCATTCCAGGACATCTACTACATATAAATGCGATCAATGCGGGAAAGATTATTTACAAAAGTGTCTGTTAACAATTCACAAGAGATCTCATAAGAAGTTTTATGATTGTGATAAATGTTCCAACTCTTTTTTAACAAAGTCTGCTTTAACTAAACATAAAAAAGTTCATCCCAAGGAATATGAATGTAAATACTGCAACATTAAATTGCACGATGAAGTTGAATTTTTACATCATAAAAAAGTTCACCCTAAGAAATATAGTTGTAAACACTGTAAAATTATCTTTTATCTCCAGAGGGAGTTTATTCATCATCTGATCAACATGCATAAATGAAAAATGCAAACTTTGTTAAGTCATAAACTTGATTTGAATATCTGTATATTTTAAAAATGTATATGTCCTCCTATAACTGTTGAAAATGATGAATAAATATTGTTTAACTGAAAAAGCTTTTGTCGTTTATTTTTGCCATATCAACTTGTGATTTTTCTTGACTCTATCTCATTAAGTCAAAACGATTTTACTAAAATTTTAAAATACATATTGTATATTTTTTAAGTTTATAATTTTTTTAATTTCTTATCGAATGAAACATGAGTTAACTATATTTTATTAATTTCATATTAAAAACCTAACGTTTACCATATAATTTTATTATGTTCCGTCTAAATTTTATCTACCTAATTAAATTCTATAATCCCTTCTTATTAGCAAACATTACTATTTAACTGGAAATTTCACATTAATGTTTTTCTTTTTCATGATTGTACATATAAAAATAAGAGTTTACAAACTAATTTCCATAATTTATCACATTTGAACTTAATTTTTATACTCAAAACATTATTTAATCAAATTTTTATACTTTCTGATTCAGTGAAATTCGATGATTTTTCATTTTTTAAACCAATACCACAATATTTATCGACATTGGACTTGATTATTCCCTTGTATATTTTTACATTACACAATTAAGATAGATATAGACTTAGGACAGCAATAGAGTTAAAAATTGATTATACTCAATTTTCACCTTATATGAATTGGTCCTACATGACATTCCTTATTGCTACAATCACTTGATATATTAAAATTAGTCCGAGTTATTCAGTCTATATTATTAATCAAATTATCATATGTTTCCTCTTACACTTCTAAGATTTCTGAATTATCATCCATCAAGTTGCTTAAAATATTAATACTGTGTTTATAGTTCTATTGATACATAGCCTACATGAATATAATCTTTAATTTTAACATTTCATATTTTAAATGACCTATTTTCAAAACTAAACTATATGAATTTTTACTGCATTACTTTTATCAATATCACAGAATGATTTATGCTTCACACTTTTCTAATAATTATCAGATTCTTATAACATAATTTCTTGATAACATATATTATACTACTGATTTGTACGCATGAGTGAGTTGTCACGGGATCAAAACGATTGAGAATAATATAAATTTTCGAGAAGCAGCGCAGTATTTCTCATTTCAACTGTTAAACTTGGAAGAGAAGGTGACTTTAAGTGCGCAACTCTGATAAATTTCCAGATTTTAATTCAAGTGAGGAATCGATTTCTTTGTTAGTGAATAAAGTAAGTTTTAGTATATCATTACAACATATATGTATTAATAAAAATAAATAAATAAATGATTACTTATATATTAAACCTTTCCTAAGTATATAAATATATTTCTTTTATTGTACAGATGTTGCAGCAAGATGAATCAAAACAGCAGCAATCCTCTTTATCAGAAATGGATGATCTGAATGATTCGCTCTTAGCACATGTAGAGTTAAAGAATAATAAATATGTAAGTACTTAGATATGAAATACTATAATTCATATATGAAACGTAATTAGAGTAAATTTAAAATCAAATATTTTATTGTTTGTACTTTAACAAATGTTTTTTATCCATATCATTGAAGAGAATTCTAATTGTTTACATTTATTTCTCTCACAGATGTGTTCTATTTGCTACAAACAATTTTTAAGTAAATGGAATTTAAAAGAACATACACAGATCCATACAGATGAAAAACCCTATACTTGTGAAGATTGCCAAAAGCCGTTTTCAAGAAAATATGAATCAAAAATGCATACCGCATCATATAGTCTATCACCAGCTGTATGTAAACTTTGTGAAGATATTCAAGAAATAACCAGACGTTTGAAGAATTTAACAATCAAGGAAGAGATTTAGATTATGTACTCAACCTATTTGCACAAGAGTTACCACATTATCCCAAAATTGAAATTTCGAAGGCACACAGTGGATGTAAAGAAATTTTTGTTACCCATGATTCTCGTAAGCTCAATGAATTTGGATATTATTCATAATGTATTCCTTAAATTGTTATAATAAATATTCTTTTATCTGCACTTATCGACGTGTTTATTTATATCTCCTAACATTTTAAACGAAAAACGCTTTCCCATCTTAAAAAATTTCATAAGAACAGATAAAAATTAACAGATGAATGAAAAAATATGCATGTTCACAAAGTTTTCTAGATATATTTACTAAAATGTTTACAAAATAAAAAATTTGCAAGAGTAAAAGACAAAATTTCACAAAATTAAAAAAAAAATACAACATAACATTTTTTCTTCTTACAAATGTGAGTTTTTAGAAAAGTAGGAAAAAAAATTACACTTAAATTTTTTTTTTTTCAAAAGTGAAAAAAAATATTTTTACAAAAAATATTTTTACAAAAAAAATTTTTTTACAAAAAAATTTTTTTACAAAAAATTTTTTTTACAAAAATTTAAAAAAAAAAATACTTTTACAAAAAAAAAATTACAAATTAAAAAAAAAAATATAACATAAAAATAATAAAAAAAATTACAAAATTTGTGAAAAAAAAATTGAAAAAAGTTTGAAAAAAAATTTACAAAAAAGTTATGAAAAAGTTTCAAAAAATGATATTTTAAATATAGTGTATAATGGTTGGCAACCATTATAATACTATTTAAAATATCATTTTTTGAAACTTTTTCATAACTTTTTTGTAAATTTTTTTTCAAACTTTTTTGCAATTTTTTTTCACAAATTTTGTATTTTTTTTTATTATTTTTATGTTATATAATTTTTTTTTACTTTTGTAATTTTTTTTGTAAAAATATTTTTTTTTTAATTTTTTGTAAAAAAAATTTTTGTAAAAAAAAATTTTTTGTAAAAATATTTTTTGTAAAAATATTTTTTGTAAAAATATTTTTTTTCACTTTTGAAAAAAAAATCTAAGTGTAATTTTTTTTTCCTACTTTT
This sequence comes from Maratus speciosus, assembly GCA_963932465.1. Classification (NCBI taxonomy): domain Eukaryota; kingdom Metazoa; phylum Arthropoda; class Arachnida; order Araneae; family Salticidae; genus Maratus; species Maratus speciosus. The sequence goes on along the minus strand of OZ010787.1, from coordinate 651,834,850 downwards.
CTAAAAACTCACATTTGTAAGAAGAAAAAATGTTATGTTGTATTTTTTTTTTAATTTTGTGAAATTTTGTCTTTTACTCTTGCAAATTTTTTATTTTATAAACATTTTTGTAAATATATCTCGAAAACTTTGTGAACATGCATATTTTTTCATTCATCTGTTAATTTTTATCTGTTCTTATGAAATTTTTTAAGATGGGAAAGCGTTTTTCGTTTAAAATGTTAGGAGATATAAATAAACACGTCGATAAGTGCAGATAAAAGAATATTTATTATAACAATTTAAGGAATACATTATGAATAATATCCAAATTCATTGTGGTTACGAGAATCATGGGTAACAAAAATTTCTTTACATCCACTATGTGCCTTCGAAATTTCAATTTTGGGATAATGTGGTAACTCTTGTGCAAATAGGTTGAGTACATAATCTAAATCTCTTCCTTGATTGTTAAATTCTTCAAACGTCTGGTTATTTCTTGAATATCTTCACAAAGTTTACATACAGCTGGTGATAGACTATATGATGCGGTATGCATTTTTGATTCATATTTTCTTGAAAACGGCTTTTGGCAATCTTCACAAGTATAGGGTTTTTCATCTGTATGGATCTGTGTATGTTCTTTTAAATTCCATTTACTTAAAAATTGTTTGTAGCAAATAGAACACATCTGTGAGAGAAATAAATGTAAACAATTAGAATTCTCTTCAATGATATGGATAAAAAACATTTGTTAAAGTACAAACAATAAAATATTTGATTTTAAATTTACTCTAATTACGTTTCATATATGAATTATAGTATTTCATATCTAAGTACTTACATATTTATTATTCTTTAACTCTACATGTGCTAAAAGCGAATCATTCAGATCATCCATTTCTGATAAAGAGGATTGCTGCTGTTTTGATTCATCTTGCTGCAACATCTGTACAATAAAAGAAATATATTTATATACTTAGGAAAGGTTTAATATATAAGTAATCATTTATTTATTTATTTTTATTAATACATACCGGGTGTCCCAAAAATGACTGATGGATTTTAAAATTCAATAACTTGCAAACGATAACAGATATTAAAAAAATTCTTGCAGGAGGGTTATGTAAGATGTCAGGAGTTTTTTTACTGTGATTCTTGATTTTAGTTCGAATTTCAAACAATAGATGGCGCAGACAACAATTGACGCTCAGTCGAGGTCGAAACTGACGTCAGTCAACAGTGATACGAAGGAAGGAGATTAAGGCTATGGAGTGGGTCTCATTCGCCAGTACAATCTTGAGCTTAGGGCCCGATTCTGAACTCATTCGATATGATTTCAATGGAGTGCGTTGTTGCCATGTAACAACACATAAACAACAAATTCTTCGATAGTGGAAATACAGCATTAAGAACTGGGCATGGATTTAAGAAGTAGTATTCGAGTTTGCAGGCGATTTTACATTGATGAAGTTTTATTTTTCCGGATTAAATTACATTTTATGGTCCGATTTAAAGAATATTTTATGCATCGTATTTTAAAACTAGGTGAAGAGATTTAGTATTTTTTGTTGTTGTTAAAAATTTCATAACTTTTGTTACATTCTAATAAATTTTAGATCTTTTAAGGGGTCTCAGGACAGGACTCTTAAAATTGGAAAAAAAAATGGAAAAAAAAAGATCATTTTCAACATTTAATATTTTAAAATGCATATGATTTAAAAACACAAATTTAATTGGAATGAAAGATATAAGTATGTTCTTTCCTTTCATGTATTTAAAAAAAAAATCAAGTTACAGAATTTGTATTTATAGGGTGCTCCAAACTGTCAGATATTTGCCGAGCAGAAAATTGGTATAACAGCTTACGCGCAGGATTACAAAATAAATTTCGTCACTAAAATTACTTTTTTTTGTGCCTAATTCTACTTTAGATTACAATAATTACACTGGAACCGAAATAAATTCGTATTTAAAGTATTTTTATATTTTTAATACAAAGTTGTATTTAGCTAAAACCAAATTTTTAAAATTTCAACAGTATAATCACCTAAAAAAATATTTATTTGAACAATAAATAGAAATTTTAGGTTCAGATTATAAAGAGAGAAACATATTTTTTTTTAATTTCATGAAAAAATATTCATAAGTTTTTGAGATATCCTGCGCGTTATGCCCAAAAACGTCATTTAGAGAAAAATGAGTTAAAATCTTCGGAAATGCCGCTTCAGCTATTGTGCGGGTATAATTCTAAAAATCCACGCCGGCTCGGCCTACAGGCGGAGGTAGATTTCGAAGTTAAGTATACCAATTTCACCAAAAAAAAACTAAATCATGATTAGAGATAAACCCACTTTAGCAATTTTATATGGTCGCTTTTGACAATTTTTTATTACATTTTTATATAATAGCTGGTTTTATCAGAATCATGTTAAGGCGGTATTAAAAAAAAAATACTTTTCCATGCTGAACAACTCGAAATTTTCTGGCACATTTTCAGTTTCATTTTTAATATAAAAAATATTAAACTTGCTGACGTGATTTTTGAAGAGATTTATAGGCGACCTGTGTTTGTTTTTTTTCGTTCAATTAATTAAAACTTGATTTATAAACAATTATTTTCTCAGTAGGACAATATTTTTCGTTTCTAACACAATCGCTTCGGGAAATTCTGTTCAAAATGACTACTTTGGCATCATTTTTTGAAATATATTCTGCCTCTATCAAAAACTCGATCATTACAGTACATTATATAGTTTCTGAATAACAGAATCTACCAATTGGATGCGTCTGAGAGAAAAAATGAATTTAAAAATGAGTAAGAAAATAAGCAGTTTGGATTTGAATACACCCTTAATAAGATGATTTTTTTCTTCAACAGCTATGTATTTTAAATTTGTTTTTGCTGTAAGAATTGGTCCTATCAAATCTGGTCTGTATAAATGTTGCAGACAATATTAAAAAGATATATGATAAAATCATGGGGATTTTATATCTTGTCAATTGACGGATTTATGATTTTTTTTCTTCAACCCCCCTTTTTGTTTTCGTTTTTTAATTTTTATTTTGCGGTACGAATTAGTCCTATCAAAAACTTGTGAATATAAAAGTTGTAGATAATATAAAGTAAATTTATAATAAAATTAGTTGGATTTGACATCTGGAGAATTGACGAAGTTATGAATTTTTTTCTCCCAAAAACTCTATTTTTTGCGCCCCTTGAGCCCATTTTTAATTTGATCAAAAATCTATGATATATAAATTTTTTGCCGTACTTTTAGAAGTAATAAAAATTTTAAACTGATTTGATCTGTACAAAAATTAAGACGTTATGGGTTTTTTTTTCGGCTTTCACAAAACCCCTTCCTATTTCCATCCCCTTGGTCCTATAGCTAGATAGATAAAGTTTTTTACTAGGGTGGTTTTGGGTTCTAGGGGTCATGATCTGTGTAGATCTGCAAAAATGTTTCAGAAATTCCAACATAGGGAGAATTTAATAGGTAGTATTTCATACGAAATCTACCTAAAAACCATAACTTCCGTTCTAATCAGAATTTCAAGGACATAATTATATCAAAATGTTCAGAAAAGATAGTAGTTTAACATCTAAAAAACTAAAATTTCGGAAATTTGAAGCGTTAAGAGTCCTGAGACCCCTTAAGGAAGTTCGGCAGTAGGTTTTTATGAATGTTGAATAATAATCGAGAAAATGGTTAATAGTATATTGTTGTTCAAATTAACTATTTAAAAACAAATATTAGAAGTTACCTTGTTTAAACGTTTTGAATAGGGTATTATAATACTGATACAACTATCAAAGTATTGATTTAATACAACAATCTAATGATTGATTTAATACAACAATCTAAGGATTGATTTAATACAACAATCTAAGGATTGATTTAATACAACAATCTAAGGATTGATTTAATACAACAATCTAAGGATTGGTTTAATCCAACAATGAAATCGCTAAGGATAAGTACCCCCCCCCCCCTCCAAAAAAATGTCCTTCTGATTTTCAGTGGAATTTTTTTCCGTTTACTATGAATGATAATTCAAACACTAAATACGTATAATTATAGAATATTTTGCATTAAATAAAGTTATTATTCTAATATTTAAAATTCTCTCTCAATCCCCCCCCCCCCCCCCTCGGCCACTACTACCACGTTTCCCTGAAAAACTGTAAACAGAACCCTCTTACAAAAAACATTGTTCAACAACCCGTAAGAACGACCCACCCTCTCCCCACATTCTAATCGCATGGCATGACATGCTAGCTGGTTAGAGCAGCAAAGAATGTCGTTTTCTGTGCATGATATCGAAAATGGTGTTTACACTTTGTTTTTTCGTTAACACTACAAAAACCGCCAGATTAAAAATCTTGGTCGTCGAGTAAAAAATATGGGTTGCAAGTGGCGACGCATTTGCCAAGCACTGATTATTACGATTCATGAACTTTTAAAAAATACATATAAACTAAAAAGTTTTAAAATTACAATTGCATTCCAAAAAAAGTGCTTTTAGAAATACGGTCTTAATTTATATAAAGATAAAAATTTCAATAAAAATTTGTTTGTGGCCTTCAATAATTTAAGTACTACTAAGTTTTAGACTCTTGTCAAGTTTAATTTGAACATAGTTTATCACATTAGATATCATTGATATCTTTATTATTAAAAAATATATGCATATTAGCATTTGTGTGTAGAAAAAGTTGCCAAACCGTAAAAATTCTAACTCCAAGAATTATTTTAACACATTTTTACAATTTAAATAGTAGATGTAGATAAAAAATATTTACTAGTTTTATTTTATCAAACATCAAGATGAAGCTGCGTGTAATACAATATTTTAATATCAAACTGTCAAACAAAATTTTAATTAACAAGCATTCATTTTATTTTTTTAATTTTAATGCAACGATATAATACCCCTATTCAAAAGGGTTAAACAAGATAAATTTTAATATTTTTTTAAAGCAGTTATTTTGAACAACCATTTGCACGATTATTATCCAACATTAAAAACCGATTATTAAAAACCTATTGATGAACTTCCTTAAAAGATCTAAAATTTGTTAGAATGTAATAAATGTTATGAAATTTTTAACAACATCAAAAAATTCTAAATCTCTTCACCTAGTTTTAAAATACGATGCATAAAATATTCTTTTAATCAGACCATAAAAAGTAATTTAATCCGGGAAAATAAAACATCATCAATGCAAAATCGCCTGCAAACTCGAATACTACTTCTTAAATTCATGCCCAGTTCTTAACGCCGTATTCCACTATCGAAGAATTTGTTGTTTCCATGGCAACAACGCACTCCATTGAAATCATATCGAATGAGTTCAGAATCGGGCCCTAAGAGCAAGATTGTGCTGGCAAATGAGAACCACTCCATAGCCTTAATCTCCTTCCTTCGCATCAATACGGAGTGACGTCAGTTTAGGCCTCGACTGAGCGTCAATCGCTGTCAGCGCCATCTATTGTTTGAAATTCGAACTAAAATTAAGAATCACAGTAAAAAAACTCCTGACATCATACATAACCCTCCTGCAAGAATTTTTAAAATATCTATCACCGTTTGCAAGTTATTGAATTTTAAAATCCATCAGTCATTTTTGGGACACCCGGTATATGCTGTAATGATATACTAAAACTTACTTTATTCACTAACAAAGAAATCGATTCCTCACTTGAATTAAAATCTGGAAATTTATCAGAGTTGTGCACTTAAAGTCACCTTCTCTTCCAAGTTTAACAGTTGAAATGAGAAATACTGCGCTGCTTCTCGAAAATTTATATTATTCTCAATCGTTTTGATCCCGTGACAACTCACTCATGCGTACAAATCAGTAGTATAATATATGTTATCAAGAAATTATGTTATAAGAATCTGATAATTATTAGAAAAGTGTGAAGCATAAATCATTCTGTGATATTGATAAAAGTAATGCAGTAAAAATTCATATAGTTTAGTTTTGAAAATAGGTCATTTAAAATATGAAATGTTAAAATTAAAGATTATATTCATGTAGACTATGTATCAATAGAACTATAAACACAGTATTAATATTTTAAGCAACTTGATGGATGATAATTCAGAAATCTTAGAAGTGTAAGAGGAAACATATGATAATTTGATTAATAATATAGACTGAATAACTCGGACTAATTTTAATATATCAAGTGATTGTAGCAATAAGGAATGTCATGTAGGACCAATTCATATAAGGTGAAAATTGAGTATAATCAATTTTTAACTCTATTGCTGTCCTAAGTCTATATCTATCTTAATTGTGTAATGTAAAAATATACAAGGGAAGAATCAAGTCCAATGTCGATAAATATTGTTGTATTGGTTTAAAAAATGAAAAATCATCGAATTTCACTGAATCAGAAAGTATAAAAATTTGATTAAATAATGTTTTGAGTATAAAAATTAAGTTCAAATGTGATAAATTATGGAAATTAGTTTGTAAACTCTTATTTTTATATGTACAATCATGAAAAAGAAAAACATTAATGTGAAATTTCCAGTTAAATAGTAAAATTTGTTTGCTAATAAGAAGGGATTATAGAATTTAATTGGGTAGATAAAATTTAGACGGAACATAATAAAATTATATGGTAAACGTTAGGTTTTTAATATGAAATTAATAAAATATAGTTAACTCATGTTTCATTCGATAAGAAATTAAAAAAATTATAAACTTAAAAAAATATACAATATGTATTTTAAAATTTTAGTAAAATCGTTTTGACTTAATGAGATAGAGTCAAGAAAAATCACAAGTTGATATGGCAAAAATAAACGACAAAAGCTTTTTCAGTTAAACAATATTTATTCATCATTTTCAACAGTTATAGGAGGACATATACATTTTTAAAATATACAGATATTCAAATCAAGTTTATGACATAACAAAGTTTGCAATTTTCATTTATGCATGTTGATCAGATGATGAATAAACTCCCTCTGGAGATAAAAGATAATTTTACAGTGTTTACAACTATATTTCTTAGGGTGAACTTTTTTATGATGTAAAAATTCAACTTCATCGTACAATTTAATGTTGCAGTATTTACATTCATATTCCTTGGGATGAACTTTTTTATGTTTAGTTAAAGCAGACTTTGTTAAAAAAGAGTTGGAACATTTATCACAATCATAAAACTTCTTATGAGATCTCTTGTGAATTGTTAACAGACACTTTTGTAAATAATCTTTCCCGCATTGATCGCATTTATATGTAGTAGATGTCCTGGAATGAGTTACACTATGTCGTTTTAAATCACTGTTTTGAATGAATGTCTTTGAGCATATTTCACATTCAAAGGTCTTTTCTCCAAATGGGATATTTGATGTCTGTTTAATGTATTCTTTTTGGAATAGGATTTCTCGCATTGATTGCAAGTAAAAGGTGGTTTTAGTTGTTCTGGTGAAGAGGGTAATATTTCAATGTTCGAAGCATGTGCTTCTTGACTGGGTATAGCTGATTTCATATCCTTTAAGTAAGATTGACTTGAATCTTCCTCTGCTAAAGACATTTCTTGCATATTAATCATTTTAGTTAAACTAAAGAATATAAGCTGACGTCTTCATATAACGAAAACAGCAAACAGTATGAAAAATTCCACTCGTTTCACTCAACGCTATAAAATTATAGGAGGCGCTGTTGTTTTTTAGCTCATAGGATTAGTTTGAAAAGCGAAAAACGCTGAATTTCGTTAAATCTGAAAGTACTGGATTTGATTAAATAATGCTTTGTGTATAAAAATTAAGCTCGAATATAGAAAAATCCAGTTAAATGTAATAAAAATAAGGATATTAATTTGTAAACTCTCATTTTTTATGCACATTCATGAAAATATTTTTTAAATGTGATATTTTCAGTCATTGATTAGATTAAAATTAATTTATTTTTGTTTAGTAATGAGTATTTCTTGAAGTGTGTCTTATTGAAAGTTTAAAATTCTACATAGCTAGCATCTAAAAGGATGATAAAATCTCAAACTAGTGTAAAAGTTAATCAAATTCGTCTTTTTCATTAAAAATCATATTTTCCTTTTGGTATTTGTTCAATTATTAAAATTCATTAAGGTAATGGTTGTTCAAAAACTAAAATATATGTTTAATGTTCCTCATTTAAGTTGAAATCCTCGTATCTTTCCTCTTTAAATTGATATTCTGATCTTTTTCCTTAAAAATCGATATTTTCTATTGTTTTGCTTAATTATTAATATTGGTGTTTAAAATGTTAACTACAGTTCGTTCTGTGATTAAACAAATTTTCTGTTAAAAGATTCATATAATTTCAAGTAAAAGCAATTTGAAAGTGAATACATACTATTTAATAAACAAAATTCTCGTATAGGAACTAGTGTTGAAAAACATGGGTTATGTTAAAAATGCACTTAATATTTACATATTGAAGTGAAATTTTTTAAAGTGTGGCTAAGTATGTGAAATGTAGTTTCAGCACAGGTATAGTTAATTCATCTGTTGATAAAATTGGGTATCCAATAATAAATAATTATTCATTAAACTGTAAAATTATACTTGTAATAATGTAAAAATATTGATACTTTCTTTTATACATCTTGAAAAATGGTCAAATCGTCAACATATCGATATTTTGTAAACAAGTGACGTAACGCTATTGTATCCTCCTCCCTTCAAGGGGGAGAAACGCAGGATTTTCTTATGAGTTTGAAGAGAGCGTATATGTAATTCATGAAAGGGGGGCGGGAAATCTGGTTATTTTTACTTTTAGAAGAACTGATACGTTGAAATATAATCTTACAGTGGTCTAAAAATAGTAAAATTAATTAGGTTGGTGTAAAAATTACTAAGTGCAAGTTGTGCAAAAATTACTAAGTTGGCTATTTATCTAGAAATATCCAAATTTAAAATGTAGTAAAATTAAGTTAATTGGTTTGAAAACTCGAAATTTTATATGAAAATGATAAAATTTAAAGCCAATAACGAATAAAAACGTTGGATAGGTTCAAAGTATTATATAAAGATGTAAAAATCATTATTGGATTAATAAAATTAATCTTTTTCTTTAAAAATTCGATAATATTCTTTGTTATTTGTTTAATTATCAAAATTTATTAAGGTAATGGTGGATCAAAAACTAAATTATATGTTTAAATTTTCCTTTTAAGATGATATCCCTATCTTACAGTTGAAAAAAAATTCTAAAGGATCTAAAGAATCTGCTTTTTCATTAAAAATTGATATTTTCATTGTTTTGGTTAATTAATAATACTTATTAAGGTGTTGTTCATTCAAATGTATGTTTCACTTTCCTAATTTAAATTTATATTCCGATCTTGTAGTTGAATAAATTCTACAGAAATCAGCTTTTTTCCTAAGAAATTTATATTTTCCACTGTTTTGCTTAATTAATAATACTCATTAAGGTAAAGATTGTTAAAAATTCAAATATATGGTTAACCTTTTCCATTTAAGTTTATATTCTGGTCTTGTAGTTGAATAAAATCTACAGAAATCAGCTTTTTCCTAAGAAATTTATATTTTCCACTGTTTTGCTTAATTAATAATACTCATTAAGGTAAAGATTCTTCAAAATTCAAATGTACGCGTTTAACTTTCTCAATTTAAGTTGATATTCTGATTTTGTATTTGAAAAAATTTAGCTTTTTTCATTAAAAATTGATATTTTTCATTGTTTTGCTTAATTAATAATGCTCATTAAGGTAAAGATTCTTCAAAATTCAAATGTACGCGTTTAACTTTCCCCATTTAAGAGTATATTCTGATCTTGTACTTGAAAATATTCAGCTTTTTTCATTAAAAATTGATATTTTTCATTGCTTTGCTTAATTAATAATGCTCATTAAGATGTTAATCATCCAAAATTCAAATATATGTTTAACTTTCTCCATTTAAGTTGATATTCTAATCTTGCAGTTGAAAGAAAATCTACAGAAATCAGCTTTTTTCCTTTAAAATTGTTATTTTCCATTATTTTGCTTAATTAATAATACTCATTAAGGTAAAGGTTGTTCAAAATTCAAATGTAAATTTAATCTTCATCTTATATTATGATAATCTAGTCGATCTAACGTTCAACTCTCATGTTATAGCATGAAAATACTGTAAAAACGCCATTTTTCCCGCTAGGGGGCGGTGTCGCAGGGGGGGCGGAAGCTGGTGTCGGAGGGGGGACGGGATGAAGATGCGGTGTCGGATGCGGGATGGGATGAGGATGCGGGACGGTCCCGCATCCTCCTGTCCCCGGAGTCCACTTTTCCTACTACTCTCGAGGATATGTTTCCGCTTTATAATGCATATTTTTATTATTTGTTTAACAAAAGCTATAAATATTTCATATAATATAAAAAAGCAAATGAAAATCTCCCTATTTTTTTCTTGGAGTTCATGCAGAATATATACTTGCATCATATATTTTATAAATGCGTATTTATAAAGCAGTTTCCTGCAGGTAGTATATAAATTGTTCAATATAGGTTAATTTGAAAGCGACCTAAACAATCAGTCACATCGAGACTCTCAAATGCCCTTAAATGCCTGATTTTTCAAAAATCATTGTAATAATGTTTTTCGGCTGTCATTTATTAAATAAATCATGGGAAAAATACTTAAAAAAATCATATTTTGTTTTAAGTATGGTTTACCGCTAAAAAACAGTTTGTTACTAATCGGCAATACTGGTCTTTAACTGAAAAAATAATTTACCTTGATAAAATTCTATAATATTAAACACACAAGAATTTTAGAAACTGTAATAAGAAATAAATTTTACTTGCTCACTGCAGAACAAAATAGGTTATTTCTCAAGCTTCCAAACAAAACAAAAAGAACAAGTAGCAAGAATGTGGAATTTGCACACATGGGGAAATCAATCAATTACATGTTTTTCTGATAATTACAGATTCATACATTTCAAAAATTTCCTCAAAAATGCAAAAAAACGGGCCAATAGTTTTTAAATTAAGCTTAAAGTTAAGGGGTAAACAGGCCACTAGAAAACGCTGTGTGATTGGCTGTGACGTCACTGTTCACGATATGCCAATGTTTACATTTTGCTTGCAGGCGCACGGAGCAAGCAGGCTGCGTTTTCTTTCTATAAGCTTGTGTTTTGAAAGCATTTTGAAAAAAAAATTTCATCCAAATTTATTTCTTCTTTCATCTTTATTACATTTCATCAATCTCGCTGTATTAATGGAAATAAAATGGCATTATTTCCAGTATTAAAGAAAAGTTTCGATTTAAAAGAAAAAAACAGTTACATTAGTTTCTTTCTTTTCAACAAATTAAAAACATAAATTCTCCTAGTAAAATATTAGTTAAAGCTTTTTTAATGTTACAGTTAAGAAAAATTATATATATATAGTACATATATACAGAGTTGGGCAAAATACGTCGAAAAGTCATTTTCGATACAAAATACAAAATACATTAGTTTAAGAACCTAAAATACAAAATACAAAATACTTTTCGAATTTTTAAAAATCGAAATACAAAATACATGTATTTTCAAAATACATTTAAAATACAAAATACATTTAAAATTTAAAAAGTTTGTGCATAAGGTTAGAGATCTGCGCCAGCCGTGCCTGGCGGGCCAGTTTTCATTCACGACACTCTGACCGGGCCGGGGCTGGACTTCACTCTTTAGGGGTCAGGCACGGGTTTTTTATCTGACGGCTCAGGCCAGGCAGGACCTCGACATCACTCTTTCCGGTCCGGGCCTGACTTCTTTTTTCCGGCCCGAATCAGGGCTTAACTTCATTCTTCATAGAGGTCTGCACTGTTCAAAATTTTCAAGCTCGGTCCCGACCCAGCCCGTATGAAAATGTTTGTCCCGCACCGGCCCGACAATTTCATATCGGCTGGGTCGGGACCGAGCTTGAAAATTTTGAACAGTACAGACCTCTCTGAGGAATGAAGTTAAGCTCCGATTCGACCCGATTTGGCCTATACAAAAATCAGTAAAATCTGCCACGGCCCAGCAACGATGTTTGTGCATAAGTTTAGAGGACTGCACGGGCCGTGCCTGACGGGCCAATTTTTATTCACGACACTCTGAAGGGGCCGAACCTGAACTTCTCTTTCCGGGTCAGGCACGGGTTTTTTCTGAAGGCTGTGGCCGGGCAAGATCTCGACATCACTCTTTCCGGTCCGGGCCTGACTACTTTTTACTGGCCCGAATCGGGGCTTAACTTCATTCTTCATAGAGGTGTGCACTGTCCATAATTTTCAAGCTTGGTCCCAACCCAGCCCATATGAAGATGTTTGGTCCGTCCCGTCCCGGTCTGGCCTATGCAAAAATCGTAAAATCTGGCACGGCCCAACATTTTTTGCGCAAAATGTATATTTTTAAAAATCGCTATTATTCTAGAATTAAAATGTTAAATTTAAGCTGCAACTGAATCCGCGACTTTTCTTACGATTTCAGTACTGTATCAAATCCGTCCAGCAAGAATCAACCAGAACAGACCTGAATACGAATTAGGGCCAAGCCAACTCGAACCCGGCCCACACCGAAAAATTAACTTCCACCCGACCAAAACGGCACCGCGGGTTGATTTGCGTTCGGGTAAAATCTGGTTAATTACCTGGTTCGGAACTATAATCCACGTTCATTTTTCTTAATTCCCTTAGTTGTTTAATATCGCTCATTTTGATGGGCAGTACATGATGATATATTAAAATTTCGTAATGATAGCTTAATTTTTAAGAAAGTTAACGCTTATAAAACCAAAAAAAGGTTTATATTATTGTCCTGGTGAAATCGAAACGTTGTCACCTGCAAACTGAAACCTTTCTAGAAAAAAAAAAAAAAAAGAAGAGTGAGAGCGAGATTGAAAATCTAAGCATCAGTTCAAGAGTTATGCATAGATATAAACGAATTGCATCACCCCCCCCCCCCTTTCTTGGAAGTTGGTTAAGAAATGTACATAATTCATTATCTACTGACGGTACTTATAAGTGCCATTAAAATAACTTGTTATAAAATTCATTTAATACATTGATTAGTAGTAATACAGTTAAGAATGAGTTATAGATGCAATACTTTTATCTTGTTCCAAAAGCATTTTAGGTTACACAAAACAAAAATATTTTTAAAAGGATGATTTCTTTGTCTTTGCATCTTTTCAGCTTTCTCGACGTTGAGAGGAGGGAGGGGATTTTTCAATTAGGAAATATTTCTATATTTCTATTGCAAGAACATTATATTTGTACATTTCCTAATCCTACAAAATACTAAGAAAAATATTTAAAATAAAAGATTTGAGTGGGGTTATAAATATTGCGCAAAATCCCTATAAATTCAAATTTAATTAATCCTTCTAAATCCTTCTGAAATCCTTCTAAAATTTATTAAATGAATATGTAAATCTTCTAATGTAGTTTAAAAAATTCACGAAAAATGCTTTAGAAGATAAAATTTTCATCATAGTTCAGTACATAAAGGGTTAATGCCTCTATTACTGCAACGCAAATATGAGTGCTTCCCATGAATAAAAAATAAGAAATAATTTAAAGAGAAATATAAAATAAACAACATCCTAATTTTTTTCGTTTAAATCCCAGGAATATCATAATATGCTGAAATAACACCAAATAATGTTTTTTTTTCTTTTTTTTTTCTTTTAGTACTGCGCTTTAGTAATATTATTTTAGTGTTTAATCAATTAAAACTGGCTGTCATCAATGCGCCACTCTTCGTCGTGGTCTGTCTTAAAGTTCCTCCAATCTTAAATACGTGATTTTATAAAAATGACTTTAAATTTTCATAACATATTGAATATCCCCATCATTTATATTGTAAAACTCTATTTAAACATACACATATATATATATATTTGTAATAATAAATATATCAATAAATATAACTATATTTATATAATAAAATTCACTCACAATTAAATAAATATTCCGAGTGGGGTAAATTACACCCGAACGTTAATACAATGAATACGAAGGGGCTATAAAAATAATGTTTCAATCAATGTATATCGGTAGAAAACCAAAAATATTACCTTCAAATGAATTTAAAAGTTAGTTGTGACTTTAAAAGTTCAATTATAACGGCAGAACTTGTTTCACACATTTGGCATTTTGCCTTAACATTTTAACACCATTATCAACAGAAATTATTTAAAAAAAAATTTCCAGTCTAATAGAGCGCAACTGTACTATCGCAATTAATTAATTCACTGGATAACATTATACATTGCGAGATGAGCCATTCTTTCCCCAGTTTTCTAAATAACTAACACTGCAATATATTTCTATCGTATTAAAAAAAAAAAAAAAAAAAAAAAAAGAATACACAACAAAACTCTAAATGATATTTCCTGTTTATCACACAGTAGTTTTTGTCATTCTCATAGCAACGTTAGAACTATAAAAACTAGAACGTTAGAATTGTAACCATTCAGCAAAAATGCTTCAGCAGAGCAGATGCATTCATTATAATTCTAAGACTAAACAAAACAGTCAGGCGCGTATTTTGCTTTTGTGAATCTCAGATTTGCGGTTTAAAAGAAGTATCTTGAAATCGGCAGAAGTGTATTTTGAGTATTTTCAAAATACAAAATACTTGGAAAAATCATTTCAAAATACATTACCAAAATACTTCCCTTTAGACAGTTTAAAATACAAAATACAAATGTATTTTGAAAATGTATTTCAAATACATGTATTTTCGATACTGCCCAACTCTGCATATATATATATATATATATATATATGTATAAAATAAGAAAAATAGTTGTCTAAAATCTGTACCAACGTGCAGATTTGAGAGGGCCTATCATATTTTAAAAGATATATAAAATGTTGTTACTTTGCATAAATTGCTTTAAGACATTCCATTCTCAGGATTGCCACAAACGACATTTTTTTTTTCTTTTGGTTACATTTCCCACCACTGTTTCAAAACAACCTACGTGGTAAATTTTTACTAGAAAGGTTATTGTCTAGAAATAATAGTTGTCAATAAAGAAACGCCTGTGACAACCCTTATTCTTAGGTATGGGTTTGTATTTATTTATTTATTTTATTTTATTTATTTTTTTTTTTTTTTTACTGTATATTAGAACTTAAGAATATATATTAAGTTTTCGTTCCAGATCTAGTTTTTATATTTCCTAGAGAGTGAAATTTTAAAACATACTCAAATTTAAAAGTAAGCTTTTATTCAAAATAACCTGGCTTCAGGCCCGATAAGTTCGAACACAAAATCAAAGAATGTTTTAAAAGAAGTCAGAAGTGAACCATATCAGGGGACAAACACTGGGACAATGACTTTTAAAATCCATTGTGCACAGACCACAGACTTCGCAAGAAATTCCAAAAATCAAGTCTGTGCTGTTTTCTCCTTCAGCAACCCACCCCCTCCCCATCCCTTACCTGCATGCTTGTACATTATAGCATGATGAAATAATTTTATGTACGCCTCCATGGAACCAGAGAACAAATTCTAGGGAGGTGCAAGATTTCGGATCAAATGCGTCAGTAGCCTGCTGAAAGCTACCCCCCCCCCCCCCTTCTTTTTGTAAGGACAATCTAGAAAAAATATTTTTTCCTATTCAATAACATAAAATTTTGTGACTCATTTTTCAATATAAAAGTATAACTATTTCAGGTATGATTATCGAAGTGATTTGTAACTGAACAATTTTTCATTTTTCTTCAAATTATTTAAATCTTGAGATATAAGTGATTGCTGTCTCATTACAGCAGTTTTTTCTTCTCCTGCGTTGTAACGTCTGGAAATTCGTTTCAAAACACCAACATTTCAAAACACAAGCATTTTCTGCCTTTACCGAGGAAAAAAAAAAAAAAAAAACACTATTCGGTTATATCGTTTCTGAATAAGAACACCGGCCAATTTTGTGCATTTGCGAATAAAAGTGAAATAAAAAATGTGTCAGAAAGAAACCAGTTTGAGTGTGAAAATTGTCCTAATGGAGACTATAAGCATGAAATATACTAAATTAAGAAAAACTAAGAATATTTTCCCAGAATCGTTCGTGTGAGACACGTTTTAACATATCACCATAAATAAATGACGTATTAAAAATTCAAAAATAAGCTTCTACCACCTTTTTACTCCCCACAAAATGAAGGATTTAATTTCATTAAAAATGCTCCACCTCTATTTATTCATTTTTTTTTTTTTTTTTTTTTTTTTTTTTTTTTTTTTTACCACATGAATATAAAAAGAAAAGTTAAAAATTACCTTCTACGGGACGTTCAGAAGCCCCCATGACGAAAAATTTTAGTTCCTCTTCCTTTAACGTTTAATTGTTTTAAATCATTTTATAAGAATAAATGTTATCAATTTGTCATTAAATGTGAAAACTGCCCTAGAGTTAGATTCGGCAATTATTATTATTATTATTCCATCGATGTAAATTCATCTTTTCGGTTTTAACAGCCCAGGTTATTTGTTCCTTTATAACTCAAACAATACATTAATGTTAACTAAAAGATTTTTTTCTTATATCTACTAAATATGCATATAAAATTGCTTTATGTCATTCTGATAACTGATAAAGGAATTACTCACAATTTAGAATAATTAAATGTGACGTTCTGAAAATTAAATTACAGCATCTGTTTCAAATAAGAAATTTAGACAATACTCCGTAATTTGCATACCTGTATTAATAATTAGGCAGAATATAAAAACTACTAATATAATGCACATAGTTATAATGAATGTGCAATGTCAGTCAAAATAAATAATGTAATGCACATGAATTTTATAATGAGAAAAAAAGAAAGTCGATAGATCAAGCGCAGAATCCAACACATCGCTCCGTGTTGTGTGTTTGTTATCATGAACTATGACGTCACAAGACCGGCGTAGGAAAAGTATCGTTTTCGCCAGACGGTAAATAGTGCGATATAAAAACCCTTATAAGTCAGTAATTATAGCTCAAAATGAAAAAATATAGACACTGTCCTTCATATTTTTTCGTTTTCCATTGTGTAAAGATAAAATTAGAAAACGTGAAAATTTCTCATTGAAAAAATAAATCTATCTTTATTCTTAAACAGCACAAGTGTTGCCATCTACATGTTGAAAATCGATTTAATACTATTTTCAGAATGTATTTTATTGGCAGCATTAGGTATTATAGGTTCAATGTTATTGTAATAGCATTTTAGAGCCTAAACTGGGTATGTTGCCGAAAAGCAACACCTGGCATTATCTGTTATGTGCGATCTCACAGACCGCTGTTTTTTTCTTTTTTTTTCATGGTTTAACTTGCAGTTTTCAAGTTTAACTATAAATACTAGTGAAATTTACTAATTCTTTTGCGTAACTCATTCGTTTTATTGGAAATGGGGCAAAAATACGCACTGCGTATCTTTGCCCCACCACTGCGTACTTTTACCCCAACCGATGGGGCAAAGATACGCAGAGCAATGTTTTAAAAAAATTGCAATTTCTCACAGAATTATAATTTGACAGAATGTCGGTTGATGGTGGCACTTGCCTAAGGTTCTAATCTAACATTTTAATCACTCATTACATAAGTTTAGACCAATATGTGCGTTAAAAATCAAAATGTATGGAAAGTGCGTATCTTTACCCCCACCTACTCTATACGCGGTAGAAAATTGTAAATGACATTTTAAAATTATTTCAAAATTGATTTTCTCATTTAAAAACCTTTTCTCACCTAGGATTAAGTATCAATCCCAAATACATCATGACAAGGTTTCCTGATTTTTCATACCTGTAAGAATCTGTTTTAAAATAGAAAATTTTTCATTTATACATAACCACTGGCAGAAATCTGACAGTCACAATTCTTATTATTTTACAATATAATATCACAACTGCGGCAGAAAGACATAATTTCTGTTTTCCCGGAAAAGGACTTCAAACAGAAAGCGAGGATAGACAAGGGTTATCCCACGGCTTTTTTTGTTATGTTACTAACATTGACCGTGCCAAAGCTTCAGAATCAGATAGAATATTTCTCCTTCTATTTCGTCAATAACAATTCAATTCCCTTTCAAACTGATTTTTAAAGGATTGAAAAATATAGTATTATTTTTAACACAATCATACTGATTGGTAAAGTTATCATACGAAGTGAATATTTCCAAGTGAGCGAAAAAATGCCCAACCCGGGAATCGAACCCAGATCCTTGGCTTATATGGCCACTGCTCTACCGTTTAAGCTACCTGAGCTGACAGTAGATGGAACGCTGTACAATGCTATTAAAAATATATTCTATTAAAAATATGAAAATTTCATTTTATATGCCTTCAAAGAGTCTTTCAGAACATAAATATGAGCACATTTCCATTTTAATAAGTAAGAATTCTCAGAAAATGCATTTTTTACTAATTAAAATAGTGGGCAGAGGAAGATTGGGATGTAAGAACTTTATTTTAATTTCGCAATATTTGAGAAAATATTTTTTAACGTTTATCAGATAGAAAAGGAACTATAGAATTCAATTTTTTTAAGCTATCTATAATTTATTACGCATTTTAAAACAACAGTAATTATTATATTTTTCACCATCTTCGCATTTATAATTTCAGAAACAATAAAATTCGAACATATCATATACCAATCCTAATGTATGTAATTCAAAGTTAATTTAAAATGTGCGCTGAAAATGTTTTATGATAAGATTCTACGTACTGCTACTTCTCTTTGATATTCTTTTTAAATACAGAAGTCTGGTAAATATATAGTATTAAAATGAGTATTGTTATCAAAACATTAAATGAAAGTTTAGAAAAAAAATAAATTGCTGTTAAAAGAAACAAATAAAAAATATGAAAAACAAATTCTATAAATAAATCAAAATCCGATAACTAAGTAAAATCGCACTGCTGCGTAGCGTGAAACAGGTGAGTAAAATGTATTTTCTGAGAATTTTTACTCATTAAAATGGAAATTTGGTTATATTTATGTATCGAAAGACTCTCTGAAGGCATATAAAATGAAATTTTCATAATTTTAATAGAATAAAAAGTGTTAGACGCTGATAAAAATGCATTGCGTTGTACAGCGTTCCATCCACTTTGTAACGGAAATGGCGGACATTTTTCCAATGTCCAATCTCTCTCTAATGTAGGATCTCTACGCTGGACTTGTCCTGGCGAACTATCTACACTCAGACCTTCAAATTCCCTGCTGAGCAACGTGAAACTTTGACACATTTTCCGATTCATTTTTAACTGTAAAGGCATAAAATTGACAGATTTGACTACTGCAGCGATTTAGAATCGAATAGAGTTTTTCATTTTTTGAAAAATAAATTACGTATCAAGTAATAATTTTTGTTATGTAACGACATGTTTTTCTCCTTTCCCAAGGGATCACGTCCGGAAATTCTTTTCAAAACGCGAATTTTGACAATATTTTCTGAAAGATCTTTTGCTTTTATCAAAAAAATAGTAAACGCTATTTGATTACATAGTTTCTAAATAAGAGCATCTGTCAATTTTATGCATTTCCGAACGAAAGTGAATTTAGAAATGTCAATGTATCAGAAACTAGCTCTTTTGGATTTGATTAGTCTTAATAAATTAGAGAAACATTTTCAAAAATCTACTTTTTATTATGCAGCTTCAAAAGTTATGAGTTTTTTTATCCCTCTTTTTTTCTTTTATTCTAAACTACATTAACTTTTTTTTAATGAATCTTTATTTGTGTGAATGTTGAAAAGTCTAAGAGTCTAAGTAATTATTAATAATGCTATATTTTATGTCTTGGGAACATATAGGGATGTAAAATATACTGTAAAAATTACCTGTTCTCAAATCCATATATATTGTTACATTGTTATATACTGTTCTCAAACAGGGGCGGCGCCAGAACTTGCCCGACCGGGGGGGGCACAGTATCCCCGACAGGGGGGCCGAATTCAAAATATATATTAGAGGTTTCCACGAGCCCTGGCCTGTTCCGAAGCCCGAACTCGGTAAAAGTTTCTTTCATTAAACTCGGGCTTGGCTTAATTTTATCTGAAAACTCGGTACGGGCTCGGGTTAAACTTTAGCTTTTGAAAAGTTGGTCCAGGCCTGAACTTCATTATCCCCGAGACACGTCCGGGTCTTGCATTTTTTTCTGTAGATTCCGGCCGGACCGGGACTGTATTTATACTTCAGAATTTTTTTGGAGCAAATGAACAATAAAACATTTCTTTGTTTCTTTTTACCCCTTTTTGAAATAACTGGTGGAATATGTTGATCAATCACGTGAAAAACATAAAATTTTCGAGTCCGGATTTGGCATATTCCCGAAACGCGCAGGTCTCTAACACTCATACTTCTATTTAAATTAGAGATAAATTGCAGAGGGCCAAGCGATTTTTACTCGAAACATAAATTTTGAAGCTTGTCAAAGAATATTGTAGATAAATAAAGTGAAAAAAAGCTCTTAATGTTATTTTTGAAACACCTCACTAATCACCTAATCTTTATAGGCGGACGAATCCACGACAGAAAGAGTTTCCACACTTTTGAGCATTACCCGAAAGGAAAAACTCTGCTTCGTACTCTTCTTCCACACAGCAACCTCCCAATAAGCGGTCATTCAATATTACAGATTTTACGTGCACATATATGGCATATACACAGCAGTGCGTGAAACACAAAGTATGGAGCATTTCTCCGGTTATGAGTCGAACCAAAGAGTCGCGCATCAGGTAAGGTGGATAACCAATTTTTTTCGAAACGCGGTTCGTGTTCCGGCCGGGTAGAGCTGACCATATATTTTAATGTCGGAGGTAACTGAAAAAAAAAAAGAGTCGACAAATCCCTCTCAAAAATGCATAAAGTGACCAAAAATTATTTTGAAATAAAATTATTTAAATTTGTTAGTGAAAGTGTCATTGCGAAAACTAGCAGTTAAACGTTACACCTAACTACGGTCCTTCTCGGGTAATAAATAAAATTTGAAGCCCTGCAAATTTTATTTAAAACAAAGCTGTAACCCGAACCGAACCCAACCAAAATTATTCTGTCTACCCGCAACTTGAAATACTTAATTCCAATCCCAACCTGAAACCCGGAATCAGAGAAAATTGATCCACAATATAATGTAATTATTTAAAAAATATATATATTGTCTGTAATCATATCTCCAATATTAATGTTATCTTTTATGTGGAAAAATAAACATGCATAGAGTCATTCATATTCAAAGACGTAGTTTTTCATCTGAAATAGATTCCTGCGCGGATTGGGTTATACCCGACACAAACATTCAACTTAAAGCTCCTGTCCCTGCCGGTGAAGACACTCACAAGCTAATGCTAATCCTATGGGGAGGGATTTATCTAATAACTTGTTTGCATTTCGACATTTTTAAATATTTTTTTTTTAATTGGATAGCCGAGGTCCGTCTCTACATCGCACCTCTTTTACTTTTTCGATTTTGGTCACAGATACTTTTTACAAAGTTACTTTCACTTTCAAATCCGGTTCTGAAAATGAAACTGTCTTTCTAAAAAATATCTGCAACCAAAAGTGAAAAAGTAAAAAAGGCGCGATGTAGAGACGGACCTCGGCTATGCAAGCAAAAAAAAAAAAAATATTTAAAAATGCGAAATGCAAACGAGATATTAGAAAAATATCTCCCTATAGGATTAGCATTAGCTCGTGAGTGCCTTCGCCGGCAGGGACAGGAGCCTTAAAGTCAGTCCGAAACCTAACGAAAATTTTCCGTTGACTCAAAACCTGACCTGAACCCGACAGCAATTTTCTATTGACCCTAAACCGAAACACTTCAACTTGAACACGACTAGACAAAAAATGATCTATAATTTAATACAGTTATCAAAAAATAGTCTGCAATATTAATAGTATCTGTAATATTAATTCTATCTTATGTAGAAAATAAACACGTAAAACGACTCATCCAAATTTAAAGATATAATTTTTCATGTCAAACAATAACTTAGACATTCTTTTCGTAAAATTGAGCTAATTCCAGCTTGACTCGTAAGTAGTGTTGTCAGGTCAAAAAGCGGGACAGAGAGAGAAAAAAAGCCGGACAGACGCTTCAAAATCGGGACATTTTAAGCACTACAATAAAACTTGTTAAAACGGAACCAGTGTAATGGAATAATGCTTTAAACTGAAAATTTTCGTAATATTGGCTAAAACAGGCTAAGATTGTCTAAATTGGAAAGTTCTTCCAGTTCTTATAAATTATAAAAATTGTTCTAGGTTAGTTCCTTCCGGGTTCGGACTCAGGCTGAGCCCGTCTCATCTTTAATCACCATTGCATAGGTAGTCGGCTTTCAAGATATTTCAAATATCTTTATTCTAGTTACGTTACGAACGGATTGGAGTGAGGCACCCTCTATTTTCGAGGGAAAAAATGGATTACGATCCTGCTTATTCTTTTGTACGACCGCCTCTTAACCCTTTCAGGGGCAAGGCAATTCCATTGCAAAAGTGTTGAAATTAATGAATGACACCGGAATTTGAAAACAAATTTATTTGTAAATAAGAAAAAGCTATATTTCACACACATAATAAACCGATTTTTTTTTTTTTTTTTTGCCAAAATTCTGGTGCCGATGTGGCATTTAGGAATTAAAATTAAGTGGTTTTATAAACATACCACTGCCCCTCAAGGGGTTAAAGTTTGTCCAATCTTTTAAGTAGATTTCGTAAGAAATACTGCCTATTTACATTCTCCCCTGATGTGTTGGAATTTTGAAATTTTTTTGCGGATCTACGCCGATCATGACACCTAGAACCCAAAGCCACCCCCAATTCAAAACTTCTTTATCTATCTATCTCTCTGTCTCTGTATATATCACTTTTTTATGGACACGATAGCTTCCATAATTCTGCACAAATCTCTTCCAAACTGGCACATAAAATTAAGGGGCAGAAAATCTCGGTCAGGTTCGTTAATGGGCAAAATCGGACCAAGGGGGTGGAAATAGGGAGGAGTTTTGTGAAAATTGAAAAACCCCTATAACTTCTTAATTATAATACATATCAAATCAGTTTAAAGTTATCAGTGCTTCTAGGGAAAAGGCCAAAAATTTATGTATCGCAGATTTTTGATAAAATTTAAAATAGGCTCAGGGGGCTAAAAAGGTAAGGTTTTAGGGAGAAAAAAAATTCATAACTTAGTCAATTCTCGAGTCAACTTCAATTAAACTTATTACAAATCTTCTTAATACTATCTACAACTTTTATATTGACAAGTTTTTTGTCGGACCATCAACTCTTGCCACAAAAATGAAAAAAAAGGAGGGGGGCGAAATTCAAAACTTTTTCAATTCACAAGATATCCAATCCGCTTAAATTTATTATACATCTTCTTAATATTACCTACAACTTTTATATTGACAAGTTCTTGATAGGAGCAATTCTTACAGCAAAAACAAAATAAACAAAAATATGAGTTGATGAAAAAAATTATCGTATTAAGGGTGTACTAAAATTCAAATTGCTTATTTTCTAACTCATTTTTAAATTCATTTTTCCTTTCAAACGCATCCAATTGGCAGGTTCTCTTATTCAGAAACTATATAATGTGCCGTATGGGTCGATTATCTGATAGAAGCAGAATATATTTTGAAAAATGCCGTCAAAGTGGGCATTTTGAACAGTATTTCCTTAAGCGATATTGCTGGAAATGAAAAAAAAAATGGTCGTACTGAAAAAACAATTGTTTGTAAATCAAGTTTTAATCATTTGAACAAAAAATAAAAACACAGGTCGCCTATAAATCTCTTCAAAAAATCACGTCAGCAAGTTTCATGTTTTTACTTTCAAAAATGTGTCAGAAAATTTCGAGTTGTTGAGCGTAAAAAAATATTTTTTTGAATGCTGCCTAACATGATTCTAATAAAACCAACTCTTCTAAAAAATATTTTTTGAATATCGCCTTAACATGATTCTAATAAAACCAGCTCTTCTGAAAAATGAAATTAAAAACTCGTCAAAAGCGGCCAGATAAAATTGATAAACTGAGTTTATCTCTAATCTTGATTTAGTTTTTGTTTTGTTGGTGAAATTATTACTTAATTTCGAAATCTACCTCCGCCTGTAGGCCGAGCCGGTAGGGATTTTTTTTTTTTTAAACACCTTGTATATTTCCTAGAAAAATATTTAAAAAACCGAAAATTAAATTTGAACGTTTCGTAACGTGTGACTCGTTCAAAAAATTTTGCTTCCATGAGGGGAAAG
This sequence comes from Maratus speciosus, assembly GCA_963932465.1. NCBI lineage: Eukaryota > Metazoa > Arthropoda > Arachnida > Araneae > Salticidae > Maratus > Maratus speciosus. Next base: position 651,810,651 of record OZ010787.1, on the reverse strand, counting down.
TAGGGTAATGACGTTCAGAAGGGTAATCCCGCTCAACCAATATCTCTAAACAGAATAGAATTGAAAACGCGTGATCGGTACGGGCACCTAGCGAACTTCATCGTAAGTTCCCAGTAAGGATATAATGACCATCGGGAGGAAAGTATTTTTGTGTCTTCACGTTATTAGTTTGCAGTTGTTTTATTATAAAATCCTACAACATCTAACTTGAAGGTAAGTGTACACTCTTATTTTCAAATATTAATTTACTCATTATGTCTACAAAATATATACATTTAGCTGTACTTTCATGCTTTTATTTATTTTTGTAGTGCGTTGTTACGCCAATTATAATGCATTAAAACCCAACATGGTGGTAACGGGTAATGGCGCTCGCGTGGAATTCCAGAAGAAGTGTTGCCAGTGGGCAACTTTTTTTAAATTCAAATTTATTGATTGACACCCCTTTTTTGAAATGGTAAAATTCCCCTGTTTTCGCCTTAATTAACATGTCATTAAACAAGGAAAATTTTACGATTTCAAAAAAGTGGTGAAAATCAAAAAACCTAAATTTTAAAAAAGTAGCCCACTATATGTGTAACAGAATATGTGTAAAGTGGTCGCAAAAAGTCTGCAATGGTGTGAACAGCCCACATAACATAGAGTAGGTGGGGGCAAAGATACGCACGAGGCAAAGATACGCACTGCCTGATTTAATATGAAGAAACATTTCTACAATCATGACCGCTAGGTAGTAGTTTGGTCTCATGTGTAGTAGTTGTGTGTTCAAACCTTATGAAAAAAGTAGCACTCCGTGCCAAGAAAATGAGGTAAGTTTAAATTTCCGAATTTTGATCTAATATTTTTAATTTTCACTTTATTGTTTAGCTAACAATATTTCGAATTTTTACAAATTCAAAAATTCCGTGGAGAACGGAAGCTCTATAGCTTCTAAATGCCGTATAGTTTATCTCGATCGCATTTGTTTAAACTTGTAGGTAGCCGGTTAAGTAAAATACTGCAGAATGGGGTAAAAGTACGCATCCGTCTTGGGGCAAAGATACGCACAAGTTTAAGATTCGAGGTTTGCCTTATCGATTTTGCTAGATGCAAAGCTTTCCACAATTACGTTGTGGTAAGTTTTATTTTTTATATTGTATAAAATATAATAGCTACTTAACTAATATAAACTAGTTAACTACTTTTTTCCTTTTTCTAGTTAAGTATTTTTAAAATATAGAACGTAGGTATCTACCTACCTACTTTTAAAAATCAATATTCTTGTTTCATAAAACGATTTTGTTTTAAAGTCTTAACCCTTAACTCCTGTTAACGGCCTCACAGACTGCTGCTATATTCCTTTTTCATAGCTTAACTTCTAATTTTCAATTTAACTATTGATGTTAGTTTAATTTTGATTCGTTTGGAAACTTAATAGTATCGCTAAAGACTTCTAAATGAGGAGAACTTTTATTATAATAGGCCTTTACATAAAGTTTAGCGCAAAAACAGTATCTTATGAGTCAGTCAAACCTTTTATTCATTCTACGATCAAGGGGTCTTTAAGACCGCTCACAGTATTTATGCAACAATTTTTGTCACAGTAGTTTGAGGTTAACTGCTATTTGCGATCTCACAAACCCCCTGTTTTTTTTGGTTTTTTTCCGTGGTTTAACTTACAATTTTCAGTTTAACTATAAATACTAGTGAAATTTACTAATGCTTTTGCATAACTCATTCGTTTTATTGGAAATGGGCAAAACCCCACAGCAAGTGGGCAAAAATAGGCACTGCGTATGTTTGCCCCACGACTGCGTACTTTTGCCCCAACCGATGGGGCAAAGATACGCAGAGCAATGTTTTTTAAAAATTGCAATTTCTCTCAGATTTATAATTTGACAGAATGTCGGTAGATGTTAGCACCTGCCTAAGGTTCTAATCTAACACTTTAATCACTCATTACATAAGTTTAGACCAATGTGTGTGTTAAAAATGAAAATGTATGGAAAGTGCGTATCTTTGCCCCCCACCTACTCTACATATGTGACTTTTGTCTTACAAAAATGTTGTATTCAAACTCTGAGCGCAATTAGGGGAGACCGGGGGAATGCCCCCAACCCGGGTTATGCCGCCACCCCACCTAGTTTAAAAACTAACGGCAGTTTGAGATAGTGAATGTGCCTGCACTATAGCGGCCAACAATATAAACAGTGCCTAAAGTGAGAGTGACTTTGCTGTACGTCGTTCGTTTTTTCTAGTAAGAAATGTAGTTTTCATCTAGTTGCTTATTATTTTGGAACTTAAAATGAGTAGAGATAAGCACCTTTTATTGTAACATTAGGTATTTAAGATAATATGACCCGTAATCTACATGCATTCGCCGACATTTTGATGCAATGTGTTGAATAAGTTCGGTTCTTCTTTCGGCTTTGCTTGGGGATTTCCGCCATATTCTCCTCTCGGGGTAATGCCGCCGCCATGCAAATCGGATGAGAAATGGCCCCATTTCAATGTAGTGGAGCCGATTCAGAAGAGTGACTTTTGCAATATGAAGTAAATTGTAAGCTTAACCATTATTCTGCTCAATTACATTGCTTTCTAACTATTTTCAGTAGGGCGAAACAGCACCGAAAACTGGCGATATGAAGCAATTAAAATAATAAAACTTTGTAAAAAATCACCATAAAATTAAAACAAAACACAGGACGCGTTTCGAGCTAAAAACATAACAGCTCGTCATCAGCTACAGCATACACGTGTCCGTAAACGAACACGTGTTTACGGACACGTGTATGCTGTAGCTGATGACGAGCTGTTATGTTTTTAGCTCGAAACGCGTCCTGTGTTTTGTTTTAATTTTATGGTGATTTTTTACAAAGTTTTATTATTTTAATTATTTTCAGTAGGCTGTGTGTTTCCTAGTATCCATTTGATGCATGTACTAGGTCATTAAAGAGTGGCGGCATTACCCCAGTACAGTGGCGGAATTACCCCAGTGTCCTGGGTAATCCCGCCACTGTGCAGAGGTTTAAAAAATATTTTTTTATGTATGCTTACTTTACAGTTATGATTACAGTTAAATTTATACAGATACTAAAGATCACGATTCAGCTTTAGAATTTTTACTATTAAAAAATAAACATTTTTTCGAGGTGAAAAAATTTAAATTCCCTTAAGGTGTCGCCATACCCCCCGGTCTCCCCTACCCTACCATGTCGGGCATTACCGCTCAATCGATGGTTATTTAAATAAAACGATAAAAAAAATTCCTTAAACTCTTACGCAAATTAGTTGATTGCAAACTGTTGCTTATGCTTTGGAGTTATACTTCGTTAATAAAAAATTGATTTTTTTAACTAAATTTGACTAGCTATTCATGTTTTCCCTTAAGTGAGCGTCATTCCCTACTTTCCCCTACAATGATTTCTGCCTCACTTAAGAAAAGAGAGTAACTGGTCATTCTTCTGCTATCAGATTATTCACAATTACAAGTTGTCGTTTTCACCAAAGGAAACGTTACGTAAGAAGTTCCGGTGTTTACCCTCACAATAGGCAGAGGCTTCACTAGAAATAGTGAAGGTAGGTCCTTTTCCGAAGTAACTTGTTCAACCAGATCTTGGTTGCGCTTCGTTAGCGCAGCCTATCGGAAATAACATCAGAAAAGAGCGATTTTCTGACATCATCCACAGTGTTGTGTTTCTGTGCTCTGTGAAAACCTTTAAAATGAGCAGAAAGTTTAGATGCTGGCTTAATCTTCTATTACCAGGTAAATATCTGTTGCTCCATAAATTGTGTAATGTGTTAATCCAGTGTTCTTTACACCGATTCCTGGCCCCTTTCCCCATGGAAAAATGTAATCCATTTAATTGTAGTTTTTATTCATTCGAAGACTAGATACGCCCTTCCTTTAACGCTTTAGCAGTGTAAAATTTTGAAATAATTGTTAATATATTTGTTTTCATGTTAACGTTGGTCAGAAAGCAAAAATTTCTGAACTTTGTCATTTCTTGGACAAATGTGGAAAAAAAAAAAAAAAAAAAAAAGGCGAAAAATAATGAAGCTACCGACGAGCGTGGCTAAAACTTTATTTATTAATCTTATAAAGCACGCCAAATAAAACTGAATTAATGAATGATAAATTTTAACAACGAAATACAAGCTTGCTGCCAGGAAATAGTACATTGACCCCGAAAAGCGTCATGAATGAACTGACGATTTTGAGATTGCTAAAGTTTCTGTTTTAGACGTCATTTTTCTAATATTTTCTAATGAAATGTGTAAAGACTTAGTCTGGAGTTTGTCTACTTCTTGGCGTGTCCGACAATTCCAGTGTTGTGACACTTTTCTCCGGGAGGGATTTCTGTGGGTCCGGGGGATAGCAATTTTTGGCCATTGAAAACACCAAATCTTCCCGGGGGGGGGGGATATCGTCCGAAAGTGTTACCCCTGAATTCAACACTAAGCAATTCCCTCTTTTACTGTTACAGGACTCCTCTTACTTTGATCTCGAATCAAAGGCCATTTCTTGTCCAAAATCCGGTCAAAAGAAATTGAAAAAAGACGAAACAGCTCGACAAGTGTCGATAAATTTTGGTTCTTTACGAAACGGAGAATAACGAAACTGATTTCGAATGGTTTTTTTATTGTTCAGAAAAGCTTACTCAAATGGATTTTTCCATTATTCTAAAGAGCCTGATTTCCCTTTAGTTTTATCTTTCTTATTACACACCTATATTATCATTTATTGATATGTTTTTAATTAGATTAGCACAGATTGTGGAGTTGTTTTGCGTATGTAATATTTATTAGGTCTATGTGCATGTGCACATATATTTGTAATTTTAAACAGTTTGAACAAATGAAAGATTAAGCATGTTAGTCAGCGAGATCTTGAATGCCCCTCGCTCCTCTTAAACCTATAGGAGCGTGTAATGCATTCATATTTTTTAAATATCTCTTCAGGGGATATTTCAAAAACTAAAAAACAGGAGACATCCTTTAAGAATAGTACGCGGAAAAATTTACTTATATTAATCTCCTAAATCAGGGGTTCTCAAATTATGCTACACGTACCAGTACTTTTACGTGTAGCTTTGTTTACGGGTCCGTTAAATGGAATAAAAAATACAGCATGTGAAATCTCAAAACATTTCAACCCCCCCCCCCCCCCTTCTCCTCTTTCTTGATTTGTCAGTTCACCTGCTACGTAGTGTCTGCTCTCTGTTATTACTGCTTTGACCGCGTTTTGCTTTTAATACCCCCTGAAAAAAAGAAAGTTTTCTTCTATTACTATATTGTATGTGTGTATATTACTTATTTCACCGACCTTCGATCTCTCATTAATAAGAAGTTTATTTTCAGAACGTATGTAAATTTCCGGTGTAGGTTATTAAGTTTTATTGAGTGCATTTTAGTGTTGATATAAACGTAGTATTCATATAAAGAAATTCACGCCACTATGTCATTAAGTATTGTAGCTTTATTTTCTACCAATACACTGTATTTTGATATAATATACATAGTAGCATCATTGCATTTTAATATATTTTATTTGAATGTTAATATGAAGCAGTAAATCTAAGTACCAATTTAATAATGTAATCGTGCAATTAAGTACTGTAAAATATGCTCAGACGAAAGCACAAAAGACTGGAAAATATTTCGTTTTAGACTTATTCCGTTTACACAGGTTTTTCTGTATTAGCTTTGAGTTGGTCACTTGGTGGTACGCGGAAGTATGAACTTTTATTTAGTGGTATGTCTGTCTAAAATGTTGGGAACCCCTGTCCTAAAGCGATATTTTAACAAGTAAAAATTAAATTTAAAAAATCAAAAAACCCGACTGCGTAAAAAGCGAACTACTTATTTCTCATCAGTGTGAAGCTATTTTTGGTATTACTTAACCTATTTTTTTATTTACTTGTATTGACGACTTTTAAATTGTGTTTAATTGATAGTTCCAATCTATAAACAATGTTTTGATGAGGCCTATAGATGTTTATGAAGGTTAGAGTAGCAGTAAAGCTAGAGATCCTACCTACACAACTTCCAGGTTGTGTCATATTTAAACGGAGCTTCTGACTGTAAAATAGTCAATGAAACATCGTCTTCATTTTGAAAGACCTATCCGATGATATGCCACTCAATAGGGTGCGTAATTTTTTTCGTCTCTACCGCCATTTTGTATTTTACGGCCGCCATTTTGAATTTATAAAAACAAAAACTAGCCTATAACCATCGGACGGTTAAGACGAATCGATAAAGACCCCATTCATTAAAATCCACCCAGCCGTTGGAATGTTTCGAGGGTATAAAGAAATCCACATACCCAGATACGCGTGAAACACATAACCCGTCTTGGCAGTCGGGTAAAAATACAAACGTAGGTTTGTCCCATAGGTCGAGGGGAATTTGGCATCTCATAGACCAACAGTCTTACTGTGTATGCGTAGTCCTTTTGAAGAAAAAAAGTAAACACTCAATGGTGCACGCAGGGTGTGTGCAAAGGGGTCCAGAATATCAGAACTTTCCGAATAGTATAATCTTCGCATTGTTTAAATTCTGAAATCCTGCTATTATCCAAGCAATGACTAAGAAATAATGGTACCCTGAGTAAAAATGGTAAACTGTAAACATTCCTCACTCACTTTGCCGCAAATAATCGTATAAAAATGAAACTTTCTTTCTTTCTTTTTTCTTTTCTTTTTTTGTATCGATATAGGGAATAAAGTTTATTGTAAAATGATACATTTGAATTAAGAGTTGGAGGTTAAAATGTTCAAAGTTTTCATTCTCTAGCATTACATTATTTTTATTTATTGAAATAACTAGCAAAAGCCATGCTTTGTTTAGACAAATATTTGAAAGTAACAATATTTTTTATATTATTTTTGCATCTTTATTAAGCAAAAACGTTATTTTATGTTTTGGCGCATTCTAATTTTAGAAATGTAAATTCAGCCAAATAACTAAGAATCTCCTCGGAATTTTTTATTTATGATATAACGAATTAAACAATTTTATTTGTTTACAATTCTTTTGTTGTCACTTTATCAAAATAATAATAATAATAATAATAATAATTCTTTTAAAATGCGTAAGTATCGTCTGCGTAAATGATTTCACATAATAAGAATAAATTGTGTATTGGAATTCTTAACACTGAAAAATATTTTTATAATTGAACATAAATAATTGAATTTTCACAAATTTTAATTCATTAAAACTAGGCTATAATTTTCATAAAAAAGGGTATTTTAAAAATTTCATAAAAGAAATCGTGAAACTTTTTAATTAATCATGATTCTATCTATAATGACTAACTCCATGATTTATTTTTTCTTCTGAAAATATACGTGTTTCATTTTTTATTTGCAAAAATGCATCCGTAATGGAAAAGCATGTAAAATAAATTTTTTAAGGTTATTCTGCAAAAAAAAATAATATTGTGCAAATCTACAGATCCTAATTTATTTTTATGTTTAATTTCAAGTCAAAATACTGAATAGTTTTTTTTGTAAAGTGTACGACAAAACGTAATTTGTGTAGCCTAGTAGAGGATCATCCTAATAATCTTGTATATTTTTTGTAGGAAACCCAAACATGTAAACTTTGTAATTTCCATAATTTTATAGCGTGAAGTATGAAATTAACAAATAAAAAATGTATAAATTTAAACCTAAAAAAAATTCTTGCTATCAATTCATAAATGTTCTTTATACACGTATATGAAATTTTAACTATTACGTTTACGTTTGAATTTTAGTTATCCTTTAATATCATCATGTAAAAGTTGAAATGTAAAAGATGAGGTGAAGAGGTGATGTAAAAGTTGAAAAAGTGATGGATTTGATTTAATTTTATAGATTTTTAAACATAACTTTTTTGTCTTGTATGAAGAAAAGTCTGTGGTAAAAGTTCTGCTGTGACTGCGAAAAAAGCAGTTTATAATAATATTGAAAATATTATGTATTGTACTGTCCTATTGCATCTATTATATTAAAATCGGATTGACTGTCTGTATTTCACAACTCTTTCTAGAATATGGAATGTTGGGCGATAAATGAACACTAATTTCTCGCATGAATCCGAAAATGTCATAATAGCACAACTCTCATAATTTTAAAATTTGAATTAGTTTCCAAGATATTTTTTTTTTCTGGGGGAGGTTGGGGGCTTTAATGACATTTCTGTAATGATACTAACAAGTTTTTTAATAAAAAAAAAAAAAAAAGAAAGACAAAGGTAATACTAAGATATCGTCTGCTCTCCGAACTGATGAACAAATATCTTTGTTTTTTGTATAAATCGGTTTAACCCTTTATCTACTGACGGTACTCATAAGTAAGTATATAAGTACCATTAAAACAACTTGTTATAAAATTAATTTAATACATCGATTAGTAGTAATACAGTTTAGAATAAGTTATAGATGCATTACTTTATCATGTTACAAAAATGTCATGGGTTACACAAAACAAAAATATTTTTTAAAGGATGATTTCTTTGGCCTTTGTATCTTTTCAGCTTTCTTGGCGTTGGAGGGGGGGGGGGGGGATTTTTCAATTCAGAAATATTTCTATATTTCTATTGTAAGAACATTATATTTGTAGATTTCCTAATTCTACAAAATACTAAGAAAAATATTTAAAATAAAAGATTTGAGTGGGATTATAAGTATTACACAAAGCCCCTATAAATTCAAATTTAATGAATCCTTCAATCCTTCTAAAATCCTTCTAAAATTTATTAAATGATTGTGTAAATCTTCTAATTTAGTTTAAAAAATTCACGAAAAATGCTTTAGAAGATGAAAATTTCATGAAATCATAATTCAGTACATAAAGGGTTAATGATTTTTAGCTTACATTCTCTTTTTAAAAATGTAGTGTAAAAATATCCATGTGACTTACTTCCACATTTAATAAAATTATTACCAAAGACCTGAAAGATCCGTGTTAACTGATCCGTATGATATAATACTTTCCGAATTTATTTAAAATGTAGATGAATGGAATGCTATCGAACATGGAGTTTAGAGCACCGTGTTTGACCCTATACACAGGGCGTATACAGATTAAAAATTTTTGTTTAAACCAAAGCAAACAACACTACAGAAACAACTTTTCGCCCTACATCCTCTCGACCAATGAAATTTTATTGCTCGTATATCGCCATTTTCTTATAAAAACATTTTATCAGAGCTGAATCAAAATCACGTAAGTTGAAAAATTTTCACGTAATTTTCGAGTGGTGGCCCAGGCGAACAACTGGGGGTGAGTGTGTCAGGTTTCTCGGCTTTCCTCGCACACTGAAAAAAATGGGTACTCAAAATTGAGTAAAATGTACTCAATTTTAAATACGGAACATAATCAAAATAGCTCCGATCCAAATGTATTTATAATTGAGAAACATGTTCTCATTTTTGATTCCATGGATGTGTTCAAATATGAAACATTAGGTAGGGGAGAGTGGGAGGAATGGGACAGTAGGTTTTTCTCTTTATGTATCATTCTAATCATTTCATCAATCACACATTAGATGAAGCGATGGTACCCAAAGCTTTAGCTGAAAAAAGTAGCTGATCTGTATAAGCTTTCTATTGTATAAAGAAAAAGATTATTTCAAGAATCAAAAGTAAATTTGCTTCATCTGCTTTTTACGCTTTTTTGTATATTAATGACTTGTTCATGCGTAGATGTAATAGTGTTCTCATTTATGGAACATTGTACTTTACATTATCCCTAATTTAAACTATGCTTAAAAGCTGCATTTTTGTTTATACAAGAAGTTTAACATAAAAGAAAGTAGAGGGAGGAATGGGACATGCCAGCAAAGGGAGGAATGGGACATGTCTAATTCCTTCTTTTTAATAAGTCTTTTTAATCTTTGTAAATTGCTAATATGCAAATATTTTTCGAAGGGGGTATATTAATTATAACATTATAAATATATTCATTTACTTCAAAATGTAAATAAATTAAACTGATGACTTTTTAATGTCATCTCTGAATGACAATCCTGAATTTTCCTTCCAGTGATGAAGGTAATGGAATTTAATATTATAGAACAGACATTATGAACCTACAATCTTTGTTAGACTGTATATATAGCCAACACTAGACAATTTGTGCCTTATCATAACATTGTTTTATAGCTGTCCCATACCTCCCTGTTAGTGGGGAGATATGGGACACATTTTGAAATTTACAATTTCTTTATTTATGAAATTGTTTCTGCAAATTACACTGTAAACAAAAACGGACTAAAAAACGGAAATACTACTGGCAATCTAGACGCCAGTACTATTTCCGTTTTTTACGGGAATTTTTACCCAAAAATTACAGAAATTTCCGTTTTTAATCAGAAAAACGGAAAATTTCCTGTAATTTATGGGTAAAAATTCCAGTAAAAAAACGGAAATAGTACTGGCGTCTAGATTGCCAGTAGTATTTCCGTTTTTTCGTCCGTTTTTTTTTTTTTTACAGTGTATGTTTCTATATTGTTCAAGGACATTAGAAAGTGTTTCATTTTGTACTCTATATATCGAAATCTTTGTTTTTGTGTCAAAGTTGATTTTCTTATTTTTGTAAAAAGTGTCCCATTCCTCCCCACTCTCCCCTACCACCCCCTGAAGCCCGTTTATAAGAGATTAAAGGGAAACTGACATTTATTTACCGTATTATACTGACATTTATTTACCGTTCAAAATTATTAACAACAAACATTTGATTATTTATTATGGTAAAATAGCAACATAATTATCAAGATACCCAAATCAATGTATCTTTAAGACAAGTGCATTATTTTCAAGCACTCTTAAGTTATTTTAAAATACTGTGCATAATTTAATATTTTCATTAATGAACATCTTTCATGCTGCTATGAATGAAATAAACTATTACAAATACAAAGTACAAAATGACCGTTTCGTTTCGGTTTGATAACATGTGGCGTGTCAAAATTTAGAAAGCATAGGTTCATTTTTTATCCAAATATACTCAGTTCGATATGAGTACATCGATTGACTCATGTCTGAGTACTTCATTTTTTTCAATGCACTAAAGGCAGATTATGGGTACACTTTTCCTTCAAAAGTCCCCCCATGAACGCATTTCCTCCATGGTCAAAAGAAGGCTATGGGGTAGTTCCATCGGATTTTGTAGTGGTAGGGGAAAGTAGGGTAATGACGCTCAGAAGGGCAATCCCGCTCACCCAATATCTCTAAACAGAATAGAATTGAAAACGTGCAATCGGTATCGGCACCTAGCGAACTTCATCGTAAGTTCCCTGTAAGGATATACAGACTGTCGGCAGGAAAGTATTTTTGTGTCCTCACGTTATTAGTTTTCAGTTGTTTTATTATAAAATTCTATTCTACAACAGCTAACTTGAAGGTAAGTGTACACTCTTATTTTCAAATATTAATTTACTCATTATGCCTACAAAATATATACATTTAGCTGTACTTTCATAGTTTTATTTATTTTTGTCGTGCATTGTTACGCAATTATAATGCATTAAAACCTAACATGGCGATAAAGGGTAATGGCGCTCGCGTGTAATTCCAGAAGAAGTGTTGCCAGTGGGCAACTTTTTTAAAATTCAAATTTATTAACACCATTTTTTTTGAAATGGTAAAATTCCCCTGTTTTCACCTTAATTAATGTCTTTAAACAAGGAGAATTTTGCGATTTCAAAAAAGTGGTGAAAATCAAAAACCTACATTAAAAAAAGCCCACTATATGTGTAACACAATATGTGTGCACAATATGTGTAAAGTGGTCGCAAAAAGTCTGCAGTGGTGTGAACAATTCTCACAACTACATATGTGACTTTTGTCTTACTTAAATGTTGTATTCAAACTCTGAGCGCAATTATCCTACCATGTCGGGCATTACCGCTCAATGGGTGGTTATTTAAATAAAACGATAAAAGAAATTCCTTAAACTTTTATGCAAGTTAGTTGATTGCAAACTGTTCCTTATGCTTTGGAGTTATACTTCGTTAATATGATTTTGTCTAACAAGGAGATGACCAACCTTGTTAATCACACATTTTGATTATTTTAATATATGTTGTAGGGTAGAGACCCCTTAATGTCAGGTTCAACGGATTTTATCCAACGCTCCTTAGTTCATGAGAAACCGGGGGGTCTAAGTACACAACTCAAATACTTACATTGCAAGCGCAATGATAGGTTGGTCGTAGCTCAGTTGGTACGGCGCTCGCTGGCTGATCTGCGGGCCCGGGTTCGGTACCCGAACGCGCTACATTTCTCATTTTTTTAAATAAATATACTTGTAATTATAATTTAATAATTTCAATTTGCAAATTTCAATATCATACATTAATTATAATATTAACAAACTTAAATTTATCTTTTTTTATTTTTAAAGTATTATTTCTCATTCTTTAAAGAGGTTTAAAAAGAAATTGGATCTATTATTGAATGATAAAAATTCCAAAATCGTGACAAAATCCGTTGTGGTGCCATCTACTTATGATAAAATAAAAGAATATTCAAATAAAATTAAAATAAAAGCAGAAAGAAGAAGATAAAGGTGAAAGCAAAATAATTGAAAGCACAAGCATACGTATTACAAATTTAAAAATCTTTAATATGCAAAAAATCGGTTGTAATTTAATTCTGATGGTAATTTTTAATATTGTTACTTTAAAAACAGAATAATAGTATTATCGCATTGACTTCCTTTGTTAAAGCAATGCGTAAATGGTGTTTCTTTAAAATCACGAATTGACACAATTGCTCAATATCGTTGCAACGGTAAAGAATATATGAAACACATTTTAAGTGATTTTTAAAAAATTAACAGTTTTATGACGTTTTATACAACTATTTAGTTAAAAGTAAAAATTTAAATAGGTTAAAATTATAATTGATATGCAATATTATAAATTTTAATTGATAATGAAATTATTAATTATACTTACAAGTATATTTATAAAACAAAAAATGAGAAAAACAAATGTAGTGCATTCGTGTATCGAACCCGGGCCCACGGATCAGCCGGGAAACGCCATATCAACTGAGCTACGACCAACCTATCACTGCTGTTGCAAAGTAAGTATCACTGCAGTTGCAAAGTAAGTATTTAAGTTGTGTACTATTATTAGACCCCCGGTTTCTCAAGAACTAAGGAGCGTTGGATAAAATCCGTTGAACCTGACAGTAAGGGGTCTCTACCCTACAACATATATTAGAATAATCAAAATCTGTGATTAACAAGGTTGGCCCTCTCCTTGTAAATTTGACTAGATATTCATGTTTTCCCTTAAGTGAGCGCCATTCCCCTGCTATACTTTTTGGCCACCGTTATTATCGAAAAGTTTTCTTCGCCTTATTCAATGAATGAGATCTCCGATAAAATGTCACATTTTTCCATTCTAAAATACTGATAGTCAAATATCGTAGCAATTTACACGTATATGATTTACACTACAAGTATGTAAGTATGCATGCAGCATGCAACTACGCTAAATGAAATCAGCCCAACCTTATTCCTTCTTTGTTTAAAAAAAAAAAAAAAAAAAAAAAAAAAAAAAAAAAAAAAACGAGAAAAAATTCAACTAATACGTATCTATATTCTATATACCCGTACCTGTTTTGACCTTTTATCAGGAGGTTAATAGTTATTTCATAAAGCGGATTTGCAGTTTAGGTGATTATCATAAGAAAGGTGCTGAATAGATGCCGTGCCTTTCTCCCTTTTATTCAAAATAAGGTTAAGAGGTTTGAGGAAAAAATCCACTCCTCATACCTATTTAACCCTTTATCTACTGACGGTACTTATAAGTACCATTAAAACAACTTGTTATAAAATTCATTTAATACATCGATTAGTTGTAATACAGTTTACAATGAATTAGAGATACATTACTTTATCTTATTCCAAAAACATTATGGGTTACACAAAACAAAAATATTTTTAAAAGGATGACTTATTTTACCTTTGCATCTTTTCTGCTTTCTTGGCGTTGGGGGGGGGGGGGGTTCAATTCGGAAATATTTCTATATTTCTAGGGTAAGAACAATATATTTGTACATTTCCTAATTCTACAAAATACTAAGAAAAATATTTTAAAATAAGATTTGAGTGGGTAAGTAGTGCACAAAATCCCTATAAATTCAAATGTAATGAATCCTTCTAAATCATACAATCTTTCTAAAATTTATTAAATGATTATGTAAATCTTCTAATGTAGTTTTAAAACATTCACGAAAAATGCTTTAGAAGATAAAATTGTCATGAATCCATAATTCAGTACATAAAGGTTTAAAGAATGGGCAGTTAAATTGCATTTGCACCTCAGCAATAGATTTCTCATAGAGCTTTTGTAGCTTGCCTATCTCTGTTTCATCTATTATTTTATTTTTCATGTTCTTTAGTCTCTAAACAGCAAAAATCAATTTTCTAATGACAATGGATTACTTTGCCTGCATATTAAAAGAGAGAAAAATACTTTGGTAGTCTAGTGAAGAGAAAAAAAAATGGTAAAATTCATTAGAGTTCAGATGATTTTATAGTATTTTCCCAATTTAGGAAATACGTCTTTCACTTCAGCCAATTTTATATACTTGATTCCGCATTAACATCTCTTCCAGCAGTGTTGTTTCTGATAAAAAATAAATTTTGTCTGACCGTTAGTGATATAATTTCTTAAAGTCGGAAATTGTACGTGAAACGTGGCAAATGAGGTGCGTTCGTACTGTAACTAGTTTATAAATATTCAGATCTTGGTGCAATAGCTGTTTCAACTCTTATGCAAAAATGTATAAATACACAATTTATTACGATTCTTTATATATATAATTTAGTAATACGGAAATAATAGGACTCCATCTTAAATAGGACATCATCACCATGGCAACCTAGAATCATGACTTATCATGGGATATAATCGAATTCATTTCGTATGATAGGATTTAATAGAATGAAAACTTTTATTAATACAGTTTTAAGTTTTGATTCGATTTTCATACAATTTGAAATGGCTGGACAAAATTCCGCAGCTATTCTATATATTACATTTCAAGCCATTCGGTTGGGTAGTTTTTCCGCTGTTATATGCCGACAGACGGACGGACTGGTCGACGATATATAGGTGCTACGTTTTTACATAATTACGAATATACCTAAAAATGGAAATATTGCTGCAAAATTTGAATGCGTTATTACTTTAGGATAAAACCAGTAATTCTAATCTTTAAAAGACGGCTAGTCTAATTATAGGCTATTTAACTAATGCTGCTTTAACCCTTTATCTACTGAGGTACTTGTAAAGTAGCATTAAGATAAAAAGTGGGGAAGGATTGTACTTTGTCCCGATATATTTAGAAAGAGAAACAATGTATAAAGACACAAATATAAATATGTTTAAAAAGCATACAGCTGTTTAGAAATCGCTAAGGTATTCATCATAGTGCTTAAAAATAAAAAGTAAAATTAAAACTCTGAGTAAAAAGAGGGGGGGGGGGGCAGAGAGCCTGAAAGGTACGGCATTTCGCCAGCTGAAATCTACGCCTTTCTGGCTCTCTGCCCCCCCCCCTTTTTTTTACTCAGTTTTAATTTTACTTTTTATTTTTAAGCACTGATGATGAAACCTTAGAGGTTTCGAAACAGCTGTATACTTTTTAAACATATTTATGTTTGTGTCTTTATATGTTGTTTCTCTTTCTTAACATTAAGATAAGTTGTTACAAAATTCATTTAAAACATCGATTCGTTGTAATACAGTTTAGAATGAGTTATAGATACATTACTTTATCTTGTTCCAAAAGCATTATTGTTTACACAAAACAGAAATATTTTTAAAAGGATGATTTCTTTTGCTTTTGCATCTTTTCAGATTTCTTGGCGTGGGTAGGAGGGGATTTTTCAATTCGGAAATATTTCTATTGTAAGGACATATTGTACATTTTTCTTTCTACAAAAAAACGAAGAAAAATATTTAAAATAAGATATTTGAATGGGGTTATAAATAGTGCACAAAATCCCTATCAATTCAAATATAATGAATCTTTCTAAATCCTTCTAAAATGTATTAAATGATTATGTAAATCTTCTAATGTAGTTGAAACAATTCGCGAGAAATGCTTTAGAAAAAAAAAAAATTTCATGAATCGATAATTCAGTACATAAAAAGTTAAAATGAATATTTCTGAGCTGAGCTGTAAAAATATGATATATGATTTGATTGGGTCCGATTCAAACTTGACTGGTTGATTCATTTTGACGCTTACGCTCGCAATCATTAATTAAAGTATTGGTCGGATACAATGTCCATCCAAGTTTCTTTATACTTGCTTATCTTGCATAAGGTATTTTTAGGTATGCCGTCAAACGTTCTAGGCATTTTTTCATCAGATGTAACGAGAAAAAACGTTCCAATACAGATACATTAAAATACGACGGTTCCTTTTTGCCTTGTCATGCGGAGTTCTTTTTTAACACTTTCCAACCTAGTGTAAAAGTGCTTATGAATTTAGTTTGCCTGTCTATTTGTCCATGCTCTAACTCGCGTAACTATTTATACTCGGATTGTCATGCATCCATTTGTTATTGAGGGTTGCTAAGGAATGTTCGATATTGAAAATAAAGTGCGTAGCGATTCTAGCTTACTTATAAGGATACTCAAAAGAATTAAATTACATTAGTTTATGCAAATCATTTACAGAGTCTTTAAACCCCTTAAGGCTGTTTTTAACTGCTCTGCTCAACAAGCGCTAAACGTTCTGACACATTTACAAGTTCATTTTTTAACGGAAAGATATAAAATTGGAAAGCCTGGCCATGGAAAAGATTTGGAATTGAGCTGTTTTTTCCATGTTTTGATCAATCAATTACCCATTGAGTTACCCATTGAGAACAGCCTTAAGGCGTTTAAAGACTCTGTAAATTATTTGCATAAACTTTAATGTAATTTAATTCTTTTGAGTATCCTTATCAGCGATTTCGATCACGTGACAAACCCGTTTATCGCCCGCTCTTGAGTGATTTTTCTACTTTCGCGCGGAAATTCGGTTCAAAACGTCCACTTTGACATTATTTTCTGAAAGATCTATTGGGTTTGCAAAAAAAAAAAAAAAAAAAAAAATGAAAAAACAGCTCGATGACATAGTTTCTGAACAACACTAGCCAGTGTCATGCATTTTCAAGCAAAAATAAATTAAAACTTATGTCAGGAAGTTGCCCTTTTTGATTTAAGAACAGCCTTAACCTACGATTTACGTTTCAACAGCCTATGGGCCCAAAACGTAAACAAGATCACGCAGCCTTCGAGCTATTCCACGGTTCGGCAAATCGGTCCCAAGTTGTACCAAATGGCTTACGGAATGTAAATACATGTGTAAGGTAACACTGGTTTAATTTTGTGGAATATTTGATAAGTAATTACAACCTGATGTAATCAATGTGGTAGATATAGCACAAAAGGTTTATTATAATCCCGTTAGCCCATTTGCTCGATCATTGTACCACGGGCCGTGCCCGTAATATTTACATTTGGCCCGACCCATGTACTACGAGACAGGCCCGTGATAATCCGTTTTGGTCCGAATACAAGACCACGTGTCTCACACGTAGTTGTAGGTTAAGGATGTAAACCCGGGAGAACTCGCTGCATGAGATTTTCTCTCACAGTCGTACTTTTTTAAGACTCTTATTTAAATCATTTTTCATTTTAATTAAAATTTCAAAATGTTTTACAATTATTTTACCTATTTTGTGAATAAAAGTACTAAGACAACCGAAAAAAGTTGATATTATATGAATGTAAAGTAAAAGAAAAGCAATTGGGCATCCTCACTAGCGAGTTCTCCCGGATTAAAAGGCTACTTCAGTCAAGGGAAAAGGCCCGTTCGCTAATGCTAATCCTATGGAAGAAATTTATAAAGATATCTCGGCTGCATTTCAATATTTTTAAATGATTTTTTTTTTGCAGTGGATAGCTGAGATCGGTCTGTATGCAGGCATTTTTTTACTTTTTCGATTTCAATTGCAGATTTTTTTTATGGGGATGCTTTCAGTTTCGAACGCTTTCAGTTTATACGCGCCTGCAGTATGCATTTGAGGCTCCACATTACACCCTGTATTTGTAACTCAATAAGTGGTTTGCGACCCTATGTTCTATGGTAATTATTACTCGTCTGGATGGGTGCTATCACTCCTCTTATTTTGTAAAAACAATTTAGAATCACCCTGTATGTACTGTACACTGATACCCCCTTATATCTGGACGCTTGTGTGTCAGAGAATATAATCTACAGCGTTTTCCAAGGAGAATATTATAGGATAAACCCTTTTTAACCCCTATCTACTGACGGTACTTATAAGTACCATTAAAATAACTTTTTATAAAATTCATTTAATACATCGACTAGTTATAATACAGTTTAGAAGGAGTTGTAGATACATTACTTTATCTTGTTCCAAAAGCATTATGGGTTACACAAAACAAAAATATTTTTTAAAAGTATGTTTTCTTTTACCTTTGCCTCTTTTCAGCTTTCTTGGCGTTGGGGGGGGGGGGGGGGGGAGATTTTTTCAATTCGGAAATATTTCTATAGTTCTATTGTAAGAACATTCTATTTTTACATTTCCTAATTCTACAAAATAATAAGAAAAATATTTAAAATAAAAGATTTGAGTGGGGTTATAAATATTGTATAAAATCTCTATAAATTCAAATTGAATTAATCCTTCTAAAATCATTCTAAATCATTCAATCCTTTTAAAATCCTTCAAATGATTATGTCAATCTTCTAATGTAGTTTAAACAATTCACGAAAAAGGCTTTAGGAGATAGCATTTTCATGAATTCACAATTCAGTACACAAAGGGTTAATAACCTCTGAATATCTACTGGACAGTTCTCACAGGATATAACTATAGGATCAGTAAGGATCACTTTAGAATGCCCAGCGGATACTTTTTGTGGTAAGAGTAAGAGAGGTTGTTTTTTACTTGACAATAAAAATGCTTTTTAAAAAAAGAAGGCAAGTACAAGTTAAAATTTTGAATAATAAATAAAAATATTGTTATTTCTTTAGGTGGTTTTCTGGACCAATCATCCACATTCGTTTGTCATTAGCTAAAGGAGAGAGAGGTTCCATCCAACTCAACCATGTCAAGGCACTGTAGAATAGATTTACAGAGATTCGGTTCTAATAGGATTTCAGGATCCAGAGGAAGCTTTTTGGATGAAGAAAAGCGATTCCTAGCTGCTGTCAATGCTGGAGATTTAAATACTATAAAAAAGATTCTTCAGGTATGTAAGCTATATTTTAACATACTTTTGAAAGAGTTTTAGAAATCTTTATCGGTACAAACGATTCAGTGAACATCCGCTTCTAATTAAGAGGACGACGTTCTCCGGATACGGATTGATTTTAATTGCATTTTCGGGAATTTTGTTTTTCCATAAATAGGGCTCATTAAAAAAAAAAAAAAAAAAAAAAAAAAAAAAAAAAAAAAAAAAAAAAGCTCTTTGGCATTGAATTTATTATATACTCGCCTAAATGTGGAAATATTTTCAGATAAAATGTTTATAGTTTAATCGATATAAACTCATCGAAAATGCACTATGCACGTCATGCGCAATAAATCGGTGTACGTGATGGCACACTTAATAATCATCTGAAAGAAAAACTTCGCACGTATTCCTAAAATATAATAAATTAGTTGGAGACCAAACCCCAAATTGCCAAAATAAACCAAAATTTCACAAAATGGCAACTTTTTGAAGTTGGAGATAAATTTTTGTCACTTATTTCTTATTTTCGAAACACTTTAAATAGGTGAAATTATTAAAAAAATAATTTTTTAGAGGTTTGTCATCCAACTAAAACAATCTAGTTTGAGTTGAAAAAACAAAATGTATAGCTTGAACGCCTTAAACGTGAAAATGCACATCGATTCAAAAAGTTTGATCAAAATCCAATCCAAATTGATTATTTTCTGAAACATTTTAAAATTCGTTTTTGTTCGCAAACATATCCAACTGCCAGGTGCTTTTACTAGGAAACTATGGAATCGTACTGTTTTTCCATTTTTCGGTAAAAGCAGAAGATTTTAGAAAAGTGGGTGTCTTGAACCGAATTTCCGAACGCGGCAGCGCAGGGAAGGGGGGAAAAAACTGTCATGAGAGAACAATCGTAACTCAAGAAGTCATTCATTTATCGGAAATTGGGGAAAAAAAAACCTGTTCGATTACAAATCATTTCAATAATATACTTGCAAGTATGATGCTTTTATATTTAAAAATGAGTCGAAAAATCTGTCAAAGTTTTGCGTTTTTGAGCGGGGTAAAAAATATCTCTTTGGCGTTTTATCTGTATGTTGTCAGCCGTGACACCGGTCCGTTAAATGAGTTGTCACATTTTAAATATTGGCTGGAACCAAAGCTGTTTTGAGAGCCTATGCTAGGCAATTTAAGGGTTAAAAAATTATGAAGAGAAAAGTTCATTTTTGAGTTTTTTCTCTGTCTCCAGAGAACAAACTCCACTTAACACTAAACGTACCGATACTTTTTTAAAACCTATTCCTGCCGGAAGGGGTCAAATGACCCCTATATAAAAAGTTATCTATTTTACGATGTTTTGCGAAAAATATACCAGTTAATACACTTTTGTGTATGAATAAAACATTTTTTGTCAAATAATTATTACAAATTGCTTATTTATTAAAGTAAAAGAAATTATAATTACGCAAAAAAATTAAGAAAAAAATTATTTCAAGAAATTCAAAAATTTAATAAACAAATACCATAGTCTGAATGGGTTCCAGTCTGAATAGATTCCACTAAAAACAGCCCTTTGGTCTGTTTGGGTTCCAGATAAAAAATACCCCACAGTCTCAATAAATTTCACAAAAAAATCTTATTAAATACTCAAATACTACATATAAATATAATCAAATATTTATAAATAGATAAACTCTTGTTTGTATTTTAATATCTAAAGGTGTAAAAAAATCGGTTATAATATCGGATTTTAGTAAAAGATAAATCAGAAAATACACCAAAAATGTTTTTAAACCAATTGTTCACTGAAAAAGGCCATTTAAATAGTTTATGGTACCAGGATAAATTATAAATCATTTTTTCTGTATATTTTTGCAATTTATTGTTTGCTTTTTTTTGGAAAAAACTAAAACGTTAAAAATGTTATATATGTAAAAAGAAAGAAATTTTGAAAACAAAATCCGATTTAAATTTTCTAGCCAAAAAAAATAATAATAAAATAAAATAATAAAAAATAAAAAAATAAAAAATATATATATATAAATTCAAAAAAATTTTAACCCCTCAATATTCAAATATGTGTAAGCTTTAAAACTAACATCGCACTCTAGGATTGCCGTTTATTTTTTTAGTTAAAATAGCGGAATCCATACAGACTGGTATTTTGAGACTGTAGCAAAAAATATCGCACAAATATGTTTTATGTTCACCACGTATTTTTAAGATTTTCGTTCTCTATATAATCTGAAATGTTCAAACTAAAATGTCACTCGAAGTAAAGTCAATTTCTAATTATATCATCACACATTAACAAATATGATATAATACAGTAGAATAAATGATACAATAGCAAAAATACGCAATTTACTACTCTTGTTACAAAACAAAACATTTATACCTTTATGATTTAATGTAAAATTTATTCAACCCCTTTCGGTACTTAAGTCTAAAATATTTTTTTTTAGGCAAAAAAAGTAGTTCGGAGATGAGGCATCTTAAGGCTGTTCTTAACTGCTCAGGACAACAAGCGCAAAACGTTTTTACATATTTACAAATTCATTTTTTAACGCCAAGATATAAAATTGGAAAGCCTGGCCATGGAAGCGATATGGAATGGAACTGTTTTTTCCATTTTTGGATCAATCCATTACCTATTGAGTTATAAGCTAATTCCATCACGTGACAAACACGTTTTTCGCCCACTCTTGAGTGCTCTTTCTCCCTTCGGGCGGAAATTCGGTTCAAAACGCCCACTTTGACTCTATTTTCTGAAAGATCTATTGCGTTTGCAAAAAAAATGAAAAAACAGCTCAATGACATAGTTTCTGAACAACAACACCAGCTAGTTTCATGCATTTTCGAACAAAAATAAATTAAAATTTATGTCAGAAAGTTGCCCTTTTGGATTTGAGAACACCCTTAAGGAATAATATGATCATAAATTTTAATAGTTGTGAAATAAAAAAAAAACCCTTCGTAATGTTTTAGTTTAAGAAATTAAAAAAAAAAAAAGTTGAAAAAGGGTCATTTGACCACTCGCGGCAGTTTTAGTGTTATGACGATTTATATGAAAACATGAGAATTGCAGTAATTGTTTATAAAGTTTGTTTTTATTGATACGTGTATTAGTAATTCTTCTAAAAGAAACCTCCAGAAAATAACTTTTTAAGAGCATTTTGACGCCAATCGTATAAAAAAAAAATCTTAAACTGTATAAGAGCATTGACAGAGCATTACTTATAATATTCGTAGACAACGCGAACTGAGGCTATCAAATCCCTTTTTTCTTCATTTCCTTAGTTATATTTCGATAGAATCGTTTTTTCTTGTTACTTATTTCTATTTATTTTTTCTTCGGATTTTCTTACAGTTTAATTTCTTTCGTAACCGAGAAAAGTAAATATAGCTGTTGTCTTCCATTTTTTTTTTAGAATTTTGAAGTCGCTAAAATTTATTTTTGTTGTTGTCTTTCCTTGCTAAAATAAATAGTTTGTGAAACTTGTAAGAGGAAAGATGAATTTTTATTTTCCTTACAAATGTTTGTTTTATTTAGCGAATTCTCTAGAAAAGAAAAACACTTCTCGTAGTCGGAAGAGTAGATTTCTTTCTTTCTTTTTTTTTAATGTACGTACATCAAAATCATTTGATATCCTCCTGAGACCCCGCGTCCATTCTATTGAACATTTTTATTTTTTATGTAAAATACTTAATTTCAGTTGGAACTTGTAAATACTTGCTGTCCATTATACTAGACAGTCTGGTGCTGCTATCTATAGGTCAAAATAATAAAAAATTGCTACTAAATATGTATTTTAATCA
The DNA here is from genome assembly GCA_963932465.1 of Maratus speciosus. NCBI lineage: Eukaryota > Metazoa > Arthropoda > Arachnida > Araneae > Salticidae > Maratus > Maratus speciosus. Next base: position 651,787,590 of record OZ010787.1, on the reverse strand, counting down.
TTTGAAAGTGGCAGGCAACAAGAGAAACACTGTTGAAGGTAAGCAGACAGTTTTAACGCTATTTTTTTTATATTTTTTAAAAGGATTTTGATATTAATGCTACATACATCTAATGTTAAGTGTTGTATGAATGAAATGACATCGTAGTTAAAGTAATATAATGTATATTTTAGAGAATAAACAACTTTTTTTTTTAATGTCCATTCTATTGGACGTTGGGTCTTCATCAGTTGTTTTTATTCATATTACACTCTTTTCGTATACTGAAGAGAGACATTAGTTTTTACTTAAAAATCAACACAGTATTGAAACAAATAATAGATACCGAAGTAGATAATATATATTCTTAAATAAATAAAAAAATATTTAAATATTTTCCTAAAAATGTATAAATTTACTGATAAAATGCTTGTTCTGAATCAGTACATTGTTAAATTTTGGATTTCAATGATTTGTGCAGCATTTGGTAAATATAGATAATTAAGCCTTTATTATGTTTTATTCTTAATCATAACTATTTTTGGTATTATTTTTCTGTTAGTATACTATTTATAATTTAATTTAATTAATAAATTTAATTATATTTAATTAGCAAAAAAAACTTTAAGAAACTATAATTAAAGATAACATTTTAAGATTCTAAATAAACTCATTTTGATTTCATTAAATTTCTTCTTGTCATTTACTTGCCAATTGTGGTAGCTGTGCCACTATTTATTATCATTATTCTAAAAAACAAACTACTGGTGTTGAGAAGAGTTAAAAACAAACAAAATGGTAGTAATTTTTTATTATTATTACTAAATTGATCAACACGTTTCTTAGTTAAAATACACTTTTTCTATTTGATGATGCAAAAATTGTATTTATGTGATATTTGGAAGTGACGTTTAAACGATAAAAACACACTTCTGATGTCAGCAAAGTTTGTAGTGAAAGAAATAGGAACTTGACGCTAAAAATCTGGTTTTTGAAGCCTATGTAGCGATCTCATCTTACTTGATAAGTATAAAATAAAATAAGTAAGCAGTAAAATAAGTAAGCGTGAAATGCAACTTGTATTTGTATATTCATTTAACTACAAAAAAATAAATGCAAGCTTTTTATATTATTTTACTGTTTGTAAGTCGTTTATAATTAAATTAGTTAATTTAATCGAATTTAAACAGAAATAAAAATTTAAAGAAAATATAAATGAAGATAATAATTTAAGAGTATATGTAAACTGCATTTTATTTCTTTTTAATTCCCTTTGGCATCCAAATGTCAATTGCGATAGCCGTGCCCACCAACTTTATAATTTGTTTTAGAAAAAACTTTTATTGATGTGATTTTTTTTTTTAAATTCCTTTTTAAAAAACTATTTAAAAAGTCACTAAATTGATTTATACTTTTCAAATAAATTTCATCCAAAAATACTTTTTCTCTTTTGATAATGAAAAAAATAAAATTGTGCAATATTTACAGGAGATGTATGAACGATAAAAGCTCATTTATAATGAAAGAAAATATAATTGAAGATAATAATTTAAGATTATAAATAAATTGCGTTTTATTTCTTTTAATTTCTTTTTGGTATTCAAATGTCAATTGTGATAACTTTGCCACAAACTATTTATAATTTTATTTAGAAAAAACTTTTATTGATGTGATAGATTTTTTTTTGTTCCTTAAAAACTATTTAAAAATCACTAAATTGATTTATACATTTCAAATAAATTTCAGCAAAAGTACTTTTTTCTCTTTGATAATGAAAAAACTATAATTGTGCAATATTTAAAGGTGATGTATGAACGATAAAAACACATTTATAATGAAAGAAAACTTTGCAATTAAGATTTTTTCATTCAGAGTCATGTGATTCAATAATATGGTTTTTATAGGACTAAGACCCAATGTCCATTATATTGGACATGCCAAAACCATGTATTTTTTAGTTTTAAAAATAAATGAATATATATAAAGTTTTCTAGCCCCATAAAGAGCCTTAATCCTAAAAATGATAAAATTTGCACGAAAAATGCGAGTTTGGGTCTCAAGAGGATATAAATTAAACAATTTGGCCTCACTTCTTCTAAGCTCGCTATTTTAGAGAGAAAGGGCCCCTCTAAACGAGCTATGTACTTGATGAACGAATTCATCTAAAGTACTTGCAAGATCAGTACACTATCTCAATTAGACTCGAACTGGTTCAGCTTTTCGGACGTGATGACAAATTTTGCATGTCTGTTGCTTCTGTGTGGCCCTGTAAACAAACTATAAGAGCTACACACTGGGTTGATGATCTTATCCGAGATCTGACAAGATCAGTATATTGTCCCAATTAGATTGGAATTGATTTAGTATTTCGGACGTTATCTTGGTAACAAGTGATGTGCCACATATATAGTTACCAGTGGTAAAGACCGAGCTCAGCTCGGTTAAAATTACCTTTGCGTTCAACTTGATATGACAGTAAATTCTCGCTGTATTATTGTTATAAAGCATTTTATTTTATAGCAGTATTTTTTACAGAAACAATCAATATTAAAACTAGATGCATATTTCGAAAATTTACATTTCTTTCGTATTTACAACGAAGTGAATCCTTCCAAACTACATTTTTAGCTCGTTGCACACTTTCTTTTGGTAACCAGGACTTTTAGACCTGAACGCCTTTTTACACGTGAGAAAGCAACGTTACAGCATTCCGTGCATAAAGACAAAGCTTACTAATTCCGCATCTACAAAGTCTAATTTTCGCCCCTCCGTTTTGTGGACTCTGGTTGGTTGAATCATGTATCTCGGCTCCTATTGGGAATTTCTAGAGAATTCCTTCATATTCTGGAAGCCATTTTTTTTCGCCAAATTTTGGCGACATTCTTTCATTTTGGCGCCAAACATGTTTTTTGGCATTGGTAATCTTGAAAGTCGTCCTGTCAAATGTCGCCAATATTTCGCCAAATTTGGCGAAATGTTGCGAACTTTGCGACTTTGTTTACTGCCAACTTCTCCGCAACTTAATAACTGTTTCAACCTTTATTCCCATTGAAATGCATTGACCCATAGTGGCTCCAAAATGACCCACTCATCGAATTTTCTCGAAAATGTGACCTAGACCCAATGGTCTTCTCGTACTCCGAAATGGTAGGATACAAAATTTAGTCAAAATCTTTAGAGCCGTTTTTAAGATAAAATTTCAGTTTAAACACACATACATGATTTGTTCGTATTATAATGTATGATATATGTATATAAATGAAATAATTTCAATAGGTCAATTTCTAAAAAGAAATTTTAAAAATGCCCTTAAATTTGTTAAACTTGATTAATTTCTTGCTGTCTGAGATTTTCAGAAAAAATACCTGTAAGTTCATTCTACTATTTGGACACTGTATATTTGAAAACAAATTTCTGTACGGAATAGGCTCAAAAACGGTTGCATAGCAAACTCTAAGCTTATGAAGGGCACAAACAGAGAATGTTTCTGGCAACAACCAGCAGTGTGCAGCCTTCCGATAATAATCTAAAATAGTTTTAGAGAAAAACAGGAAATAACCGGGAGCTTAAATCCATCAACTCATATTTCACTGCTCAAATATTTGAGAACTAATGGATCCATTTAATGGAATTTTACGGTGATTGAAACGTCTAATCAAATGCAAAAATATTTTCATAATTTTCAACTAAACTACATTCTAAATAAGATTCCTTACTTCTAATAATTTTTTAAAAATTAGTATTATAAATATTTTTAAAATGTAAAATTTCTTTTCCCCAAAAAAACTCGAAAGATCTTGTAAAATACAAATGCAACACGCACGGGTTGCAAGGCAGTTAGTACTGAATAAATTTATCATACGAATTGAATATTTCCAACTGAGCGAAAAAGAATGCCCAGGCTGGGAATCGAACCCAGATCCTTGGCTTACAAGGCCAATGCTTTACCGTTTAAGCTAACTGGGCCGACAACCAGACAGCATATTTTGCACAGATAACCTTATTGGTAGTAACATCTGGTCTGTCATGTAGACAGCTCAACAGAATAAACCGCAGGTAAAGGAACTCCATATAAACGATGGATTCGTAGATGAACTATTATTTTAACACAATCATACTGATTGGTAAAGTTATGATAGGAATTGAATATTTCCAACTGAGCGAAAAAAATGCCCAGGCTAGGAATCGAACCCAGATCCTTGGCTTAGAAGGCCAATGCTTTACCGTTTAAGCCTGGCCCACAGCCTGGGCATTTTTTCGCTCAGTTGGAAATATTCAATTCGTATGATAGCTTTTCCAATCAGTTTGATTGTGTTAAAATAATAGCTGAATAAATGTGTTTGCGTTTTCGTTAGATATTTTTTATAAATTTTGTGCACAGAATGAGAATATTGGCACACATTTTCAAATTGTTCTTACACTATTTGTTTTTTCAGACAAAGGATATCAGCGAAAAATGCTGCGACTATCGAAGCTTGGACATGGCTGTGGATAACAATGATGTTGAAGTTCTCACCTTTCTTTTGGATCACTTAAGGATTACAGAAAAACATTACTATTGTGCTATTCTCCGGGCAGTTTACAACGATTCAATAGATATTCTGGAAACGCTTCTTCAAAAGTATGTGATTATATTATAATAGAAAAAAAATCCCTAGTGAGTCATTGCATGACAACTGGCATAGAGACTCCTGTTCGACCCCATTCAATTTTGATGCAATTGCTATAGGGCATACATGTAGGTCTAAGATGGACATCTGCAAACTTTCAGAGTCAAAAGTAGTATAGTTGGGTTACTGGGAGTCCTTCTGTAAAGTTCATTATTTCACGGTCGCGTGAAATCCAGGCCCTGACTATCGCAAGGGCACCCGGGGCCCATGCCCTGGGCACGAAATTTCTGAGGGGCACAAAATTCTTCAGAATTCCATCTAAATTTCCATTTAAAAATCATAATTGTGAAAAATGTGATATTTGATATATTAATACAATGAAATGACAAAAATATATCCCAATATATGATTAAAAGCATATTTCAATAAATAATAGAGAGAAAAAAAAATTATACCTAGAACCATTTTTCAATTTTCCAGAAAACTCAATTTTTTTAAGTTGTCACTTTTTGAATAGTGTAATATGTAAAAAACTAGTATTTGTAAATCAATCAGTCTAAGGGGGCACGAAAAATTGAAAGTGCCCTGGGCACAGAAACTTGCTAGTCGGGCCCTGGTGAAATCTATCATATCGTCAAGTTTGTTTAATTATTGTTCATGATACAAAAACTTTTCTTACTGAAAATATGTGATCTAGTACAATTTTTCTGCTTAAAAACATATTTTCAGTATTAGATTAATTACCCGACTGCCAAGAAGGGTTATGTGTTCCATGCGTATCTGGGTATGTGGATTTCTTTATACCCTCGAAACATCCCAGCGGCTGGATAGATTTTAATTAACGAGGTCTCTATCGGTTCTTCTTAACCGTCCGATGGTTATAAGCAAGGTTTTGTTTTTATAAATTCAAAATGGCGGCCGTAAAATACAAAATGGCGGTAGAGACGAACAAAAATTTTTACGCACCCTATTGAGTGGCATATCATTGGATAGGTCTTTCAAAATGAAGTGGAGGTTTCCTAGACTATTTTACAGTCAGAAGCTCCGTTTAAATATTACAAAACCTGAAAGTTAAGTAGGTAGGATCTCTAGCTTTACTTTAACTCTAATCTTCATACACATCTATATGCCTTATCAAAACTGTGTTTATAGATAGGAACTAACAATTAAACACAACTTAAAAGTCATCAATACAAGTAAATAAAAATATAGGCAAGTAATATAAAAAATAGTTCCACATTGATGAGAAATAATTAATTAGTTCGCTTCTTACGCAGTCGGGTTTTTTGATTTTTTAAATTTAATTTTTAACACACTTATTCAATTGGTAAACAAATCATAACATTTGTCCAACTGTCCTAACAGTTTATCCAACTGTCCTAACAGTTTATCCAACTGTCCTAACAGTTTATCCAACTGTCTGTAGTGATCAGAAATCAATACATTCATCATTACTTGGCCTCAAAGTGGGCCATATGGCTTGTCGAGATGAACAGTTATTTTATCAAGCTGTAACTACATAACAGATTACTTTAAAAGTTTGTCCTGTTACCTATAAATATTTCATAGAGCTACTGAAGTTATTTCTCTTCTGCTTGAATATTCATTACTTTATTCATCTTTGAAATCTCCTCAAAAATTTTATTAATTCAACCTCATTTTCAGAAGCCTATATCTCAAAAGGGGCACTTCTGATTTGATTACCTTTTGTACCGCTGAATAAAACACACCTTAATTGACAAGACAAGTTTTAAGGGGGTCCGGGGCTCAAAATTCTTTTTTTTATTTATAGAGATTTTGTTATGAAATGTTTTTCTGAAATATATTTTAATATAATAAGAATATTGCATGTTAAAAAAAAATCTGAAAAATTTTATATTTTAAAAAAAAATTAAATTTTTTTAATATATTTAATTTTTGATATAACTCTGGAAGTACTGACTCGATTTACAAAATTTTTACACTTTTGTGTACAGAAAATGGGTCATTTTAATTTGTCTTATGAATTTTATAAAAAAAATTTAAGTAAAAAAATGTAGTTTTTTATGAGTGAGTTTTGAATTCATTAGCCTATTTTCACAATTATCACTCAAAATTAAAAATCCTGAAGATAATTTGTTGGAAATATAACATAAAATCTCTGTTGAAAATTTCATGCATATATCTTGCAAGGAACTTTAGATATATTCTTTTAAAGTTGACAAATTGTGAAAAAATTCATTCTGAGATAAATGAAGTTAAAGTTCTCGCCAGAGGGCAGCTGACGCATCGCTTCTCGAGGCAAAAGGTGTTATATCTCTGGATCTAATGAATATAAAAGCATGAGGTGCGCGGTATTTAACGCAAAAAACTCAATATTTTTTTAAGACAATAAAAAAAAATTGTATTTTTTGAGAATTTTTAGCCTCGGACCCCTTAATTTGTTTTGGGATTTTTCGGTATAAGGAAAATAAAACAAGTTTCCAAAACATATATTAATTTCCAAAACTTTGTATGAGATTCGCAACTATATCCGCCGTAGAAATTGATTCTAAAAATATCTCTGAAAGTCTCTGGAAAACACTGCAATAGGAGCGCCCCCCCCCCCCCTCCCTAGTCCAGTTAAAATGGAATGACTTTCCTTATTTTGTATACTTTTGCGTTATTTTTCCCCTACTGAAGTGTTCTCAGTCTTCCAGAGACTTTTGGAAACACATTTAGAATCCATTTCTATGCCGAATATAGTTGCGAATCTCACACAAAGTGGGTGTTTTGTATCCTGCTATATTTACTTTATACCGAAGAGGCCCAAAATGAAACAGAATTTTTGTTGTCAATTAAGGTGTGTTCTTTCCAGTGGTACTAACGGTAACCCCCCCCCCCCCCCAAAAAAAAAAAAAAACTGTCCAGTTTGAGATACGAGCCTCTGAAATCGAGGTTCGATTTATGAAATTTTTGTAGAAGCGATTTGAAAGATGAATAAAATATTAAATATTTAAGAGAAAGAAAAACAAATTTCAGCAACTCTACGACATTTTTATGGGTAATTAATTAGTAAAGTGACAAACTTTTAAAGTAATTTATTCTGTAGTTACAGATCATTAGAGTCAAATTCATCGTATTATTCATCTTAACCGTTTAGCCCACTTTGCGGCTAAGTAATGATGAATGTGATGATTTCTGATCTTTAATGCTGGAATTATGTTTTTCAGCAGAAAAAGTTGTACTAGATTACATATTTTCAATAAGTAAGTTTTCTTGTATCATGGGAAAATAAGTTGACAAACTTCTTTTTTTTTTTTTTTTTTTTGCGACTGTCAAATAGTGAACTTTACAGAAGGACCCCTAGTGACCCAACTATATACTACTTCTAACTCTGACAGTTTACAGATGCCCATCTTAATTTTTACATGTATTTTCTTTTGCAATTGTGTCAAATTTGAAGGGGGCCGAGCAAGTATTGTATCCATATTTTTCACTTGACATGGAATGACCATATTTCATATTTCCTTTTCCAATTAAGTATTTGAAATTATTAATTATAGTAATAATAAATTGTTTTTAATCGCTAAGTTCAAAAGGGCGCCATTTTAGAACTTTCTTCGGGAGGGGTGGGGCAAAAAAAAAAAATCCTAATCTTGTTGGAACATTTATGCTGGATATTTATGTAGTTTCATTTTCGTATATATTTTGAAAATTAGCCAATGAACTCAGTAATTAGGATGAGCGAAGCGAATCCTCTACTAGGCTAACCATATTACATTTTGTCGTACTCTTTACAAAAAAAACTATTCAGTATTTTGACTTGAAATTAAACATAAAAATAAATTATGATCTGTAGATTTGCACATTATTTTTTTTTTTACAGAATAACCTTTAAAAAATTATTTTAATTTATTTTACATGTTTTTCCATTACGGACGTATTTTTGCAAATAAAAAATGAAACATGTATATTTCAGAAGAAAAAATAAATCATGGAGTTAGTAATTAGGATAGAATCATGATTAATTAAATAGTTTCACGATATCTTTTATAAAATTTTTAAAATACCCTTTTTTATGAAAATTATAGCATATTTTTAATGAATTAAAAGTTGTGAAAATTAAATTATTTACAATCAATTATAAAATTATTCTTTAGTGTTAAGAATTCAAATACACAAGTTATTCTTATTATGTGAAATCACTTACGCAGGCGATGCTTGCGAATTTTAAAAGAATTGTATTATGATTTTTTTTTTTTTTGTAAAGTGGCAACACAAGAATTGTAAACAAATAAAATTAAGTGTTAAATACGTCATATGATAAATAAATTCCGAGGAAATTATTATTTGGCTGAATTTACATTTCTAAAATTAAAATGCGCCAAAACATAAAATAACGTTTTTGCTTAATAAAGATGCAAAAGTAATATAAAAAAATGTTTACTTTCAAATATTTATCTTATTAAATAATGCTTCGCGAATCCAAACAAAGCATGGCTTTTGCTAGTGATAAATGTGGTTCACTTTGAAAATGTTGCAATAACAAGGCTTCAGCAAATATTATTGATAATTATTAATTTCTGTACAGAAAGTGTTTCTTAAACGATAATGTTTGCATTTTTGTCAAATATTATAAGTTATTTTAGTTTTTGTGCAGTTTCTGAAATTTGTTTTTTGAGTCTAAACTGAGATGACTGATACATTTTGGAAAATCATAAATTCCTTGGGGGAGGGGGAACTGCCCCTCTAGCCCCTTTCAAAGGGTGCCACTGTGAATACTTCCTATTTCTTTACTGATAAATAAGAAATCAAATAAAGTTATATAGCATAATAAAATCAGTCTTTTGTAGCATATCTAAAACAATTGAAAAAATCAATTTATTTTAATAAACAATAACACTAATATTTGCTATTCTGGTTCTTAAGAACATCACTGCACAATGCTTTAAGTTTTTAAAATTTTTAATATGACAGTTTTTTTTAAACTACATAATTTAAAATTTTTATGCGTGCAACCATAATAGTCACATGCTTTTGCACATTAAATAAAATACAGGAAATAGACAGTTTTTTGCAAGTATGTGTGGTATTTAAGGTATAATAACTATCCATGGATATTCCTTCTTACCGTTGCGTTGACCCATAACAAATTTCTAATCCGTTAGTTTTAGAGGTAAGTTTTAGTTTAAAATATTCTATTCTTCATCGTATGAAACTCCATTTATGTCAAAATACTTTTTTTTTTTTTTTTAAAGGTACGAAATTAAAATTTTTATCCGGTCGACAGGTCCTATATGGGATATTTAGAAAAGCTTTCAGCGATCTGTCAGTAAAAATTTTATTCTTTTTTGACCAATACTTAGTTAGGATATCTTGAATTTGATGAATTCTCCGCGTTTGCTAGCACTAGAAATGAAAAAAGAACGTGCTTTTAATGACGGAAAACAATAAAAATATATAAACTTCAAAGTATCGGATCTCAGTAAGTTTTGATCACATAAAAATGGAATTTCAGATTAAATTATAAAAGAAGACATTTATATTTATACATTACACTGCAAATTCGTGAAACACTTTTGCAATACTAACTGAACATAATAATTAACACTTCTTACTAAAATCCTTTTCGATTGTGTTGTGAATGCGTTGCAAATGTGTTGTGCCAAATAAAAAGATTGTGCAAAGAGTATTGTTAAAAATTACAACAGGAGAAGATGTGTTTTCAAAACATTCATTTTTAAAATTGTGTTATGAATGTTTAATAAATAGTATGTTTTAAGTGTGTGTGTGTGTGTGTTATTTTAAAGGCACCATGTAGGAAGTGTTTTGAAAGGGTTTTACATGTGTTGTTTTATAGTGTTCTAAATTGTGATGTTTACAATGTGTTGTTAATTTGGTGACAAAGTGTTGTGCAGCGCAACATTATTGTAAGAAAATATTTTCATCAACACTATTTACAACACTATTTCAACCCAATTAACAACACTATTTTTAGAACACATTTTTCATAGCAACACTTTTGCAACACATTAAGAACACATTTCTAGATAGATGCACGTTTGCAACAGATTAAGAACACAATCACAACACAAAAAATATTTTGTATATGAAGTTTTCTAATTCACAACACAATGTGTTGTTAATTTGGGGACAAAAAGTGTTGTAAAATGTGTTTATTTTTGTGTTTGAGAATTTGCAGTGTACATTTATATTTTACAGTTATATATTTAAAAGATATAAATAAATAAAAAATGTTTAAAGGACCAAAACATTTTATTTCTTGTTGCAAACTAGTTTCGGTAGCCATAGAGTACCGTCATCAGTCCAAAATGTTATATTTTGCAATGATGGCTACCAAATTCTTTGCGCTGCCACATACATAAAATACATGTCGCCAAGCTCCGCATTGGTGTATCGAGGCATGTTGTCCAAAATCCGTGCGGGGAATGACGATTCCAGTCAGCGAAGCGCTTTCATGCGTTGAACTCAACAGCGCCCTCTACTGCCTCAACGATGCATTTCCGCACCCACATTCCTATACAAAATCTGCTTACTAAGGTCCTCTCTACCTGCCTTTGCATTTTTGACATATAATTTTGAAAAACTCTGTATATTAAAACAACTCTTTTTTTCTGTACTTTTAGGGCTGAAGAAGACAGAATGGGTTACTCGAAGCTCCGAGAATTAATGTGCGGAAGCCGTAAATGTCCAGATTGCGTTCCAGACTTTGCCGTAACGAACTTAACCCCCGTAATGGTGTCGGCGATAAGAGGAAACTACGAAATAACCCAAGTGTTAATAGAGCGGGGATTTACTATAAGAGAACCTTTGAGCCAAAAATGTAAGACAAACTTCTTTTTTGCTTTTATCTGTTTATATATATATATATATATATTTAATTATATATTTTATTTAGAAGACTATGAGGAAAAAACACACTCGTAAAAAGGATGGGTTTTTTTTTTCAATCGCGCTGAAATTTTATTTACAAAAATACACAAAAAATAAATAGTTTAAATTTGATTGGAAAACTGCATTACTAGATGAATTTCGGTTTAATGCCTGTTTCATTGATAAGATACCTTTAACACGTTAAGCGCCACGTCAGCCACCGGTGGCTGACAGCGAACTTTCCGTTTAAAACGCGTCATTCACCGATGGCTGACGTCTAAAATAGGATACAAAACTGAAAAAATATACATTGTTTTAAATAATTACTGAACAAATATTTAAAATTTACCCACCTTTTATTTATTACAGGATTATACTTTCTTAAAAATTACTTTAAACATCGTAAATTTTCAGCGCTTCAGTGTCAGTCATCATGACACTCAACGAGTTAAATATATTTTTTCCCTCTTCAGATTTACAGATTGAAATATTTGATATCTTTGTGTTTTCGCCGATGTTATATTCAGAGTTGCTGTTCTCCATAATGCACAGTATTGTTTAATGTATCTGGCGACTTTTTTTAATATATTATTTGTACCACTATTCCCAAATAATCTTCGATGTATATTCCTATAACATGTGCAAGCGGCAACGGCGGATCTAAGAGGGAGGTCAGGGGAGCCCTCACCCCTTTAAACGAAGAGTGCTTCTATACAACAGGACATTAAAAAAAATACACATATTGTTTATAACAGGTTGCTTTAAAAACAAAATAAAAAAGATTTAACCGCTAACAAGACAAATATTTTTACAACTCAAGAAATCATTTAAAAACGGAAATGTATGAAATTTGCAAGCATTACACTTTAAGTACTAAGAAAAATCGAACAATGTTTTTTATTTTCTTATGCATGGTACATCTTTAATAAAAATTTTGTAGTATAGGTCGAACTAACTTTTGGTGCTGAAGTAATAAGATGGTGAAATATCACTCCAAGATTTGGAGCTTCGATTGAACCTTAGCATCATATGTTGGGTCAACATTCCACACTCTTACGGTTGTAGCTACTGGAGCACCAAAAATTGGTTCTACCTATCGCAAAATTTTTAACAGTGTAATTGTTCAGGGATGATGACTTTTCCGTGCATCTTTTCGTGACTGTCGAATCCAAAAATCGGTCTAAACTGGCAACTTCGGCAACGTTTTCTAAAAATAAGAAAGTCATAAACGGTTCGATTTCATAGTATCTGAATAGAATTTGCAAATTTTATATTTTTACGAATACACCTACAAATTTCATATTTTTACGAATATACCTGCAAATCTGATAAATTATTCAATGAAAATGATTTCATGAATGTATCGTAAAATAGCCAATTTGAAGTTGAGCAATTTTTATATGTAAAGTTTGTTACATATGAAGAAATGTGGCCCTTCCCTTCTCCAAGAAGAAAAAAAAAAGGTATGACCTCCCCTCTAATTGGAGGGCTGGATCCGACCGCAGTAAAAATTCCATTCTTCTACAACCAAACTTACCTAATTAATTATACTTCGAATTTTATGAAATTTCAGAGCTTTCCGGCACTAAAAATTTATCTGTTTATTTTTTGCGCCGAAAGTGCCAAAATTTAATAAAGTTCAAAGTATCATAATTCGGTGAGTTTGGGTCGTAAAGGAATGGAATGTTTACTGTTTTACTTGCCAGACAATGGGGGAAAATGTTTCTAAATATATCATATAGGATCAAGGGATGGTAGAATATTTAAAAAGTATCTTTTTGAAAATGAATGGTGGATTTTTTTTTCATCAATATAATTTAAACCCTACCTTATTTGAAACACTTTTCCTACGTATCTCCACACATGGAAAAACTGTTTTGTTGAAACAACTAAATATTGGTTAATATAGCTCTAACGAAATATTTTGTTTGGAATGATCAAATTTTGATTAGATTAACCAAATGATTTTGTTAATTCAACAAATTATTTGGTTGGTCCAACCAAAATTTTGTCATTTCAACCAAAATATTTGGTTGGTGCTATATTAACCATAATTTAGTTGTTTCAACAAAAGTTTTTTTCTGTGCAGGTAGTGTTTCAATCTTTTTGGGACACGTGTATATTGACTAATGCTATAATTTTGTAAAGTAAATTCTCTTCACAGGTTCCTGTGCTCAGTCTGAAATGGAGCGTGATGGAGGCGAAACGCTCACTCAATCCATGAATCGCATTAATATATACAGAGCACTCACAAGTTCCACGTATCTACTGTTGACATCGGACGATCCAATCTTACAGGCATTCGTAATGAGTCGCAAAACTAAACAGCTTTCCATGGAACATCCAGAACATCAAGTAATAAATTCCGCTTTTGATAGAAGGTTTGCCTTTCATAGTTTTATAGCACTAATCCCTTGCTTTACAGTTCATTTCACGGGAACATCCATGCTCAAATACTATACTTTTTTTTCGTACACTACACATGCTTAAAAATATATTTAGAAGGAAATATGTATGATCATATCGCTCACCCACACATCTCGCAAAAATTCATTTTGCGTTTTATTCCACTAATAGGTCTGCCATAAGTGTGTCTTGCTACATAAGAAGTTTCATAAGTGTAGTTATATGGGAACTCACTTTATTACGCTATTTGTCCATTCGTGACCACAGAAGAGGGGTGGAATGTGTGGGGAGGGAAACTTATCCAACCCCTCAAACCTCATCCTATGGCTTCATTCTTAAGGGTTTTACGCTTTTATGCACGTTTTTACTCCTGCATGCAGAGCCAAGTGCTATAATTTCAAGTTGCATTAAAATCATGCAAATTTTCTTTTGCCTCTCCTGTGTAATTTACTTTCGTCGAGATGTGTCACTTTTCTTGCGGGCGAGCGATATGTCCACACTTTTCTTTCGGGGTCCTGTTTTTTGTGAAATTGTGCAGTTATTTTTATATTTGTGAAAAATGTAGTTGTAATTTTGTGAATTTGAAATTATCGTTATGTTCAGGTTCCTGTTTTTTCTATTTTTAAGAAGTTCCTTTATATACATAAAAAAAAAATCTTTGCCGGCTCGGCATGCAGCCACAGGTAGATTTCGAAGTACTAATTTCACCAACAAAAACTAAATCAAGATAGAGATAAACCCAGTTTAATAATTTTATCAGGTCACTTTTGACGAGTTTTTAATTCCATCTATCTGTAAGAGTTAGTTTTATCAGAATCATGTTAATACGATAATTTTTTTTTTCAACCTCCTTGTTTTTCTATAAGAATTGATTCTATCAAAAACTTGTCAATATAAAAGATGTAGGTAATTTTAAGAAGATTTATAATAAATTTAAGTGGATTTGCTATATTGTGAATGGACGAAATTATGAAATTTTTCTTCTTCACCTCCCCCCCCCCCCTTTTATTTATTTATTTTTTTGCTGTAAGAGTTGGTCTTATCAAAAACTTTTCAATATAAAAGTTGTAGGTAATATTAAGAAAATTTATAATAAATTTAAGTGCATTTTGATATCTTCTGAATTGACGAAGTTATGAATATTTTTTCTTCTTAAAACCCTACTTTTTCGTCCCTTGAGCCCATTTTTAATGATATCAAAAATCTGTCATACATAAATTTTTGGCCCTTTTCCTAGAAGTAATAATAACTTTAAACAGATTTGATATGTATTAAAATGAAGAAGTTATGGAGTTTTTTCTGTTTTCACAAAACCCCTCCTTGGTCCGATTTTGCCCATTAACGAACTTGACCGAGATTTTCAGCCTCTTGATTTTATGTATCAGTTTGGAAGAGATTCATGCAGAATTATGGAAGTTATCGTATCCATAAAAAAAGTTATATATATATATATATAGAGAGAGAGAGAGAGCGACAGATAGATAAAGTTTTGAACTGGGGGTGGTTTTGGTTTCTAGGGGTATCTGCGAAAATGCTTCAGAAATTCCAACATAGGGGAGAATATAATAGGTAGTATTTCTTACGAAGTCTATCTAACAGCTAGATAATAGGTTCTTCGGTGACTTCAATTGTTTTATGACAGGTCAGGTTTTATTTTAAACTGGTCAAAGTTTTAAATGAAAATTTTAAAGTTTGGCGATGGAAAATTTTTGTGAAAGGTCTATTTTTATGAAAAAGAACTTTGTGGGGATTCCTGTTTTAAGATGAAAATTTTTTGTGAAGGGTCCTTTAAAGGGCCTTATCGCTATAGTAAAACTTCTTGCCGTGAATCCATTTCTTGCTCTCGTTGTGCAGAAATCAGCCCCGACAATAAAAACTGTAAAAACAAAACAAAAAAAAAACACCACTGTGCTATTTTTAAAGGTCATCACTTTACCTTTTCAAGGTTTTGCTTAGATGGTTATTGGGAAAAGAAATCCAGACTATAAAAATTAATCAATCTTTCTTACCCCGAAGATCGAAAGAGGTCGAATACAGAACCCTCTCTGTTGGGATTTCATATGCTAGTTTACTAAACCAACCTTCAAAATCTGTAAGGCACACAGGTACCCAAATTTCCGTCTTCCGCGTCAACTGATACATATGTCTCATTCGATAACTGTTCAGAAAAAATGTCGTATTATGCGCGCTTGTTGCAGGCCACTAAATATGCCCGAACTGGAACTCTTTACCACCCTCATCACAGCCCGTCACAATAGAATACTTTGATCCCTTTACACATATTTAATCTATATTACCATCATCAACAGAGCATATCAAAATAGATCCATCTAAATATTAGCGGAAACACTCTTCGGCTCCGTATGCAAATAAATTGCAAAAATTTAAACGTTCAACACAAAAAGGAAAAGAAAAATCATCTGCACAGAAAAAGAAAAGAAAAACTCCATCTCCTCTCTTCACAGTGGAAAACTGCGAAGAAAAAAAATTAAGTTATAGCTGCTCCGCTATGCAGGAGAGGCTATGGAATCGGATTCTTACAGTTCTGACTTCGATGCAAATGAGAAATATACTGTTTACCAGAAATGAGCCTGTATGATTTGAAATTGGTTTCTTTTAATAATCTGATTTAATTAAAACCTGTTTATGCTACATAATATAGACTTTGTGTACTTTGTTTTCAGACCAATCATAATTATATTAAACATTGTGCAGATTTTACCTATGAAAATTTGAGTTTTTAAAAGATATGTTATGACTTTAACTAATGGTTTCAGTTACACATCATCACTCTTCATTTCTCGTAAAGCTTTGTTTTGTTATTTTTAATTATATTTTTTTAATGACAAAGTTTTAGGAGAACATCTTGAAAATATTTTGGTGTATTGTTTTAACTCTTATCTTGACGCAGCATGTCCCTAAAGGAACAATGTGTCATTAAATCCTGTACACCTAACCAATCAACCATAAGAGCATCTCAAAATAATTAAAAAACAATTATAGGATATTCTTCTCATGGGGATATATATGTTTATAAAAAGAATTCCTGTGGTATCTGTACGTATATCATCCGCTTGTCTTGGTTCTTTAAAACTTTAAAAGCAATGCAACAACTCTTTCCTGAAGATGGTCATAGATGATGACCGAAGCGTCGATTGTTATAATTTTATTTTAATGTTTGTTTAGTTTTTAATTTTACAGTTTTTAGTTTTTACTTTTAGAAAACCTGTGATTTTTTTTATTTTCACGTAAATATTGAACTTGTTATGGCATAAATGTCTGTTACTTTTATTATTGATTAAACTTGTTTCAAACTTAAAATTATGGCCTGATGCTGGAATATTTTTCTAAAGGTACAACCCGACCCCTCCGGAAAAAAAAAGAGATTTTATTGTTTCTCAGACGAAAGAAAAGAGGCCAAAGAAAAGTACACTAAAAGTACTTTAGACAGTATTTAGTATAGTACTTAGTACAATAAAAGTTTTAAAAAAGTACAATATTGAATAGATACACCTATTTTTAGTTCAGTTGTAATACAGAATAGCGAAAAAACACAAACCGGTTCTGTAATTTAAACTATCCTAATATAAAATAACCAAAATCGAAGAAGTAAAAACTAGCCCGGTTTGTAGATCGTCCTCAGCTATCCTATGCAAAAAAACTCATTCGAAAATATCAAAATTCAAGCGAGATATTTGAAAATAACTTTCCCATAGGATTAACATTATCATCCGGGTCTTTTTGAGTGACTAGTGGAGGCTCTTAAGTCTATGGGAACGTTATTTTCAAATTTCTCGCTTTCATTTTAATATCTTTAAATGATTTTGTTTTCGTTGCATAGGGTAGCTGAGGTCGATCTCTAACCGGGGCAGACTTTACTTTTTTGATTTTGATTCCAGACTTTTTGTTTTTTAGAAAGTTACATTCGGAACTGGTTCCGAAAGTGAAAATAGTCTCACTTAAAAAAAAAAAAACGCAACCAAAATCGAAAAAGTAAGAACTAGCCCGGTTAGAGATCTATATATGTATTAAAGTGAGAAATTTGAAAATAGCGTTCCCATAGATTTAACATTAGCTTGCGAGTGTCTTCGCGTGACTAGTGTAGGCTTTTAATACCATACTTAAATTTTGCTTATGGGGCCGTCTACTGATAGAAATTGTATCACTTTATTTTTTTCACTCTTAATTTTTACATCGTATATGGATTCTCCGATAAATTTTATATTCCGATATGTCAAGTATAGTTTAGGGAACTATGCAGATTTAAAGTTTGGAAGCACTTTCATTTTTAATCGTTTCAAAACATATTGCAATGAGGATAGTTTTTTTTTTTTTTTTTTTTTTTAAGTATAACTGAAAAACTACTTGCCGGAATGAGTTTTAATTTTAGATCCACATATTGGAAACTTCTAGAAATCGATTTATGTTTAAAAATATTTAGGTCACAATAGAATTTTTAAACAAAAATAGATTTCTACAAGGTGATTGGAAAATAACTGGCCAAATTTTAAAGGGTGGTAGAGGAAACCTAAACAAGCATTTTCCGTCATAGAATGTGTGTCAGGAAATGACGCGTTTAAGCGCTTGTGACGAAGAAAAATGTGAAAGGCATTTCGCCTGTTATTTTCCGACCATCCTGTAAAAGCTTCAAATATATGCTAATTTAAAATTACAACTCATTCCGCCAAGTAGTGTTTTGTGTTTTGGTTTAAAAGCTGCCCGCTTTCAATTTGTTTTGCAACGGTTAAAGGCTAATTTAACATTACGTGTTCCAAAATTTAAATTAATTCTTAAACTACTTGATCGACTGACTTTCCGTTTGGTATTTGACGGTAAAATTTTCCAAAGAATCCAAATATGATGTAAAAATTAGGTGTCAGTCTTGGAAATTTTTAAGTTGGTTACAATTGCTGTATGTAGACGACCCCCACCCCCAGCAAATTTTAAATGTAGCATTAACCCTTTATCTACTGAATTATGAATTCATGAAAATCTTATCTTCAAAAGCATTTTTCGTGAATTGTTTAAACTACATTAGAAGATTTACCTAATCATTTAATAATTTTTAGGATTTTTGAAGGATTTAGGATTCATTAAATTTGAATTTATAGGGATTTTGTGCACTATTTATAACCCCACTCAAATCTTTTATTTTAAATATTTTTCTTAGTATTTTGTAGAATTAGGAAATGTACACAGAGAATGTTCTTACAATAGAAATATAGAGATATTTCCTAATTGAAAAATTCTCCCTCCCCCCGCTCCCCCAAAACCAAGACAGCTGAAAAGATGCAAAGGCAAAAAAAAAAAAAAAAAGTCATCCTTTTAAAAATATTTTCGTTTTGTGTAACCCATAATGCTTTTGGAACAAGATAAATTAATATATCTATAACTCATTTTAAACTGTATTACAACGAATCGATATATTAAATGAATTTTATAAGAAGTTATTTTAATTGTACTTATAAGTACCGTCAATAGATAAAGGGTTAATTAGTACACATTATTACTAATCGATGGATATCAATCGCACATTTATACAATGATTTGCGCACGAGTTAGTTGGAGTGATCACCTTTTTCCAGTACTGTACAAATCTGAAGAGCCTTCATTTGTCGAAATTTTGATAGATGGGCATCAGAAGTTAAACAAGGATTGTTATTAAATCACAGATACAAGTATGCCACGATCAGGACGACTTCTTCTGAAGTCTTTTAACTTATAATCACAAACATTTTCGAAGTAAATGTTAGCGGTGTGCTGTGGATAGTCTTGAGGAATTAAGAACAATAAAGGTCGTTTTTCTTTTATTTACAGTGTAACTTTGAAATCAATAAACTTATCTAAAACTATGCAAGTGCAAATGATTTTTTTTCTTTTTAACCTGCGTTAGTCGCATGTATGATACAAGCCGCCATTTTCCTATTGTAAATTTTGAATGCATTAGTCGGTTCGAGAGCAACTGCCTCGGGTAGAAAAATCCCTGCCGGTTCGGCCTACAGGCGCAGGTAGATTTCGAAGTTAAGTACTGATTTCACCAACAAAAACTAAATCATGGTTAGAGATAAACCCACTTTAACAATTTTATCTGGCCGCTTTTGACGAGTTTTTAATTTCATTTTTATATAAGAGCTCTTTTTATCAGAACCAATTTAAATCAGTATTCAAAAAACATTTTCCCATGCTCAACAACTCGAAATTTTCTGACACATTTTCAGATTCATTTTTAAAAGGAAAAAACATGAAACTTGCGCTGACGGGATTGTTTTAAGACATTTATAAGCGACCTATGTTTTTATTTTTCGTTCAATTAATTAGAACTTGATTTATAAACAATTATTTTTTCAGTAGGACAATATTTTTAGTTTCCAACACAATCGCTTCGAGAAATTCGGTTCAAAATACCTACTTTGACAGCATTTTTTGAAATATATTCTGCCTCTATCAAAAAATCGACCTTTACGGCACATTATATGGTTTATGAATAAAAGAACCGACCAATTGGATGTGTTTTGAAGCAAAAATGAATTTTAAAATGAGTCAGGAAATAAGCAGTTTGGATTTGAGTAGTACGATGTTTTTTTCTTCAACCTCTATGCATTTTTAATTTGTTTTTGCTGTAAGAATTGGTCTTATCAAAAACTTGTCAATGTAAAAGTTATAGATAATATTCAGAAGATGTATAATAAATTTAAGCGGATTGGATATCTTGTGAATTCATGAAGTTATGGATTCCCCCCCCCCCCTGTTTGTTTTTGTTTTCGTTTTTTTTTTTTTTTTTTTTTTTTTTTTTTTCGGTAAGAATTGGTCCTATCAAGAACTTGTCAGTAGTTGTAGATAATATTAAGAAAATTTATAATAAATTTAGTTGGATTTGATATCTTGAGAATTGACGAAGTTATGAATTTTTTTCTCCCCAAAACCCTAATTTTTCGTCCCTTGAGCCCATTTTTAATTTTATCAAAAAATCTGTGATACATAAATTTTTTGCGCTTTTTCTAGAAGTAATAAAATCTTTAAACTGAGTCGATATGTATTATAATTAAGAAATTGTGGGTTTTTTTGTTTTTCACAAAACCCGTCCCTATTTCACAAAATCCCCCCCCCCCCCTCTTCTTCCGATTTTGCCCATTAACGAACTTGACCGAGATTTTATGCCCCTTGATTTTATGTATCAGTTTGGAAAAGATTTGTGCTGAATTATGGAAGTTATCGTGTCCATAGAAAAGTTCTATATATAATATAGTTTTTTACTGGGGGTGGTTTTGGGTGCTAGGGGTCATGATCGGTGTAGATCTGCAAAATTTTTCCTAAATTCCAACATAGGAGAGAATGTAATAGGTAGTATTTCATACGAAACCTACCTAAAATTGATACCGGTGGGAGGAAGGTATAGAGGGCCCACAGGTTCCGAATCTACTCGCTTCAAAATTTACAAAAGCAAAATGACGGCTTGTATCATAGAGATGAGCATGCGACTTATGCCGGGTTGAAGAAGTTCAGTGATATTTCGGATAAGAAAGATGATTTGTTCCGGCGTTACTTTCGTTAGCCGAAATTTTCTTTAACCCGGGAGAGCTCGCTAGTGAGAATGCCCAGTTGCTTTTCTTTTACTTTACATTCATATAATATCAACTTTTTTTGGTTGGCTTAGTACTTTTATTCACAAAATAGGTAAAATAATTGTAAAACATTTTGAAATTTTAATTAAAATGAAAAATGATTTAAATAAGAGTCTTTAAAAAGTACGACTGTGAGAGAAAATCTCATGCAGCGAGTTCTCCCGGGTTAACTGAAACGTGATCCCTCGTCCATGCAACTCGGCTACATTATGTTTGCGAGTTAATCTAATAAAACTTATCCGATTCAGAAAAACAACGAAATATCTCCCCGATAACCCTTTAAGACCTGGAGACTTTTCGTAGAAAGGAAGAGTTTCCCCTAATTAATAGGACCCTATTTGATCGAAAAAAATACCCGATGTCAGGTTATGGCAAGGGAGGATCCACGCAATTCTGTGGGTGCAGGCGGGACTTTAAATCGCACAAAAAGAGGAAAATGTTTTTTCGTTTTCTTTAGCATCACATACACAATTGCGTGGGCCAGGTCTTAAAGGGTTAACAGAAACATTAGAGATCATTGTACACGCACACCTGCTGTTTTATGAGAGTTGTGTTCTAATAGATTCTATACACTGTGCCTTTCACATTTTAACCCCTTCCTGCATGATTTTTTTCCAGCAGGCAAAAAAATTTTAAAGTTTGCTAAATATTAATGCAACATGATAAAAAATCACTCAAAACTCGAAATTTTCAAATCCACCTTAATTTAAGGCCGCTTTAAGTTCGTGCCATATATGTCACACCATGCATTAGCGACTACTTTTCCATAGTAGGGAAATCAGCATTAAAACTTGCTTACAACTCTTAAAACTTCAAAATATATAGAGAAAGAACATATGAAATCTATTTATGTATGTGTGTTTCAGTCTACAGTAATTGATATGCATATCGTTTATTGAAAAATGAAGTTACAGAAATTGATACATGTATCGTTTATTGAAAAGCTACATTCTACAGTACGTGATACATGTTTGGTTTAAAACTACAGGCTACAGTAACTGATACATATTTTTGACTGAGAACTACAGTCTGCAGTAACTAACACAATGCTGTTGACCCAGGGTCGAAACTAGCCTTTTTTGCACCCGGGGCAAATATGGATTTTGGCGCCGCCCCCCCCCCCTCCCTCCTCCGCAAAGTATATTTACAAAGAGAATTTCACTAATTTTCTAATAGCCGACTTACTTTAAAATTTAAAATATGTAATACTGAACTACGTAATCTGCTTTGTAAAATATTGATTCATTAAAATCTTGAAAACGGAATCTACAAGAATCGAAAACAAATTCCGCTTTATACAGGATCCTTATGCCATATCTTTAGATTCTTCTATGCTTTGGCATACCCCAGACAGGATGATTTCAACAAAACCGTGCTAAACATAGATGTGAGACAAATCGACAAACAAAATCTTCATTTGGCACCCCTTCGTTCTGACGCACGGGGCACATATCCCCTCTGCCCCTCCTTAGTTTTGGCCCTGGACCTTTCACTCAGTGTGAAACTTGGCAAAGCAATTTCGGTCATTGTTCAAACAAAGTGACACTTCGCATTTTTGATGGTGAATAAACAAATACACATTTCAACCACTATGGAAAAATACAACCTGTCAATGCATGATGTGACATATGTGGCACGCACCGATTTTTACGTACTACATACGCTAGCATTTCTACAATGTTACCATCATGACATATTATTCACAAAATACTTACAAACACAGCTGTATTTATTTCAATCCAGTCTTCTACTTTTTTCCACACAAAAACAACAAAAATATTCACTATAGAGCAAACACAAAGTAACAACTATGAATTCTCCTCGTTCGCCTCTTTTTTGGTGCCAAAATCCGCTCGAAAGGATGCAGCACCTGTTGGCATAATATGCCTCATCCACTGACGTATTAAACAAAGAAGAATGGAACTTCTGCGATTAAAAACAACTGCAGAACTACAGTAAATTCAGTATGTGCCATATATGTCATGCAGGAAGGGGTTAAACTTTCGCGCTAAATCCCCCTTCTAATGATATTTGCACTTAGATAGGATCCAAGTCTTGTATCAGGTATCTTTTAAATTTTAACAAGCAATAGTAATGTTTATATTAGTTTAAATATGCATTTCAATTTTTTTTTAGATTTCATTACTTAAGGCTTCTATTTTTCTTTTCAGAAAGAATATAAAGAGCTTTCAAAGCAGTGTTCGAAGTTTGCTACAGATTTATTAAATCAATGCAGAAACACGAAGGAAGTTCAGATGGTTCTAACGAGATCAGAAGGTTTTAAAGACCCAAGACCTCACTTATTTAGTCGGCTCCATCTTGCTGTAGAATGTGAACAAATGGAAGTAAGTTATTTCATTAATTTTAGTTTGATTTCATTTAAACAATATGTGTAAATATTGTTTTTACGAGGTATATGACGTAGTAATGTTATAGAGTCTCTCCAGTAAGTAATGAGACTGATTCCATAAAATTCGTTTATTTGAAGATAATTTTACACTTCTTCAAAATAGCCTCCTCCGTTGACAACGACTTTGCAACCTATTTATGCCCGCCTGGAAGTCTTTAACTGAAATACTGTTTAGAACGTGCGTTACGTTTTTCTGCAAGTTCTCCAGATTATCAAAACGATGACCTTCTAAGCTAGATTTTAACCGAGGGAATAGAAAAAAGTCCGGCGGAGACAGATCGGAGTTGTACGGTGGTTGGGACAGCGTTACAACGCTGTGTTTTGCCAGGAACTGAGTCACATTGAAAGGATGTTTTGGAACCAGCTTGTCACAAATTTTCCGCATTTGAAGTTCTTCTATGAAGATTTGATGCACATTCGATTTTGTAACTCCCAACGTCTTCGCAATCATTCGGACACTTATCCGAAGATCAGAGTCCAAAAGTGCTTTAATTTTAGCCACATTGTCTGAAGTTCGAGAATTTGATGGACGCCCAGCGCATTGTTTTTTCATCAACGTCCTCTCTTCTGTCTTTGAAGACTTTTTACCACCTAAACACTTTAGCCTTGGACAAAGAAGCCTTCCCGTAGGCTTCTTGTAACATGGCAAGCGTCTCAGTAGCCTATTTGTTTAGTTTTACACAACTTTATGGCGTATTGCTGCTCGACACTCCGCTGCATTCTGAAAACCTAACGCCACTTTCAAACACGTGTCTGCTTCACAAGCGATCCGTGCGCTGCAAAGGCTGAAGGCCAACTGACTTCTGCCAGACTCTGTAGCTGACAGCTCCCACCGCACGTACCATCCTTCCGCCCCTTTGGCCTTCTGCTTGTCGCGAAAAATTAAGTTTCATTACTCCCTGGACAGACCCTGTAATAAAGAAGCATTGGTCTTATTTGTAACTAGCTGCATAGCATAGCAACCCATTGTGCTGCATTTTTATTTTAAAAGAGCTTTCGAGTTTTTTGGGGAAAATTACTTACCAATTCAGTTTTTAAATTAAAATGTATAAATAATAATCTAAAAATTATCATTTATAAATCTTAATTAGATCCTTCAATCGCCGCAAAATTCTTTAAAATTCCTGAATTAATTCTCGGGTTTTTGAGCATTGAAAGATGGGTTGATTGGATGTTCCAGTTGTCTCATGTTTTTTCAAAAGCTATTTTAGGTAAAGGAATGCGACAAATTGCGGATTGTAGCCAGAATTATCGTTTATAAATTTTAATTAGATCTTTCAATCGCCCTAAAATTCTTTTAAAACGGATCCATTACTTCCTGAATTTGAGTATTGAAAGATGTGTTGATTGATTCTCCAGGTTTTTCCCTTTTTTCTCAAAACTTATTTTAAATATCGGAATGCGAGAAACTTCAGATTGTAGCCAGAAACATTCGCTATAGGCCCCTGATAAGTTTTGTGCTTGTTATGCATCCGTTTCTGAATGTATTCCGGACAAACCACACAGATAAAAACATTTTTAAACGTTATTACTGCCTATGCTGCGTCTAAATAGTCAAATGAACTTAGGAATTGAAGTTTACTTGTAAAACACACGCATCCACTCAAATTATATTTATATAAGTATAGATAATGGGGTAATTTTTTAAATATTTCATTTTTCTCTTGTGTTTTAATAATTTTTGAAAAGATTGATTTTAAATATTTCATTTGTGTTTGATTTCTTTTATTTCATGCGTTACTTCCAGGGTCGAAACTAAGAGGGGAGGGGCAGAGGGGGCATGTGCCCGGGGCGCCAGAACGAAGGGGCGCCAAATGAGGATTTTGTTTGTCGATTTTTCTCACATCTATGTTTAGCGCGGTGTTGTTAAAATCATCCTGTCTGGGGTATACCAAAGCATAGAAGGATCTAAAGATGATATGGCATAAGGATCAGCGGAATTTTTTTCGATTGCGTTTTCAAGATTTTAATGAATCAATATTTGACAAAGCAGATTAGTATTACATTTGTATACATTAGCAGTTCAGTATTACATATTTTAAATATTAAAATAAGTCGGCTGTTAGAAAATCAGTAAAATTCTCTTTGTAAATATACATTGTGGAGAAAAGGGGGGGGGGGGGGGCGCCAAAATCCATGTTTGCCCAGGGTGCAAGAAAGGCTAGTTTCGGCCCTGGTTACTTCTTTTGCATTTGATTAACTGTATTAATTCCTGAATATTTTCCAGTTTGTGACACATCCCAGTTGTCAACAAGTGCTTCGTTCCATGTGGGTTGAAACACTCGGCCTGTGGTACTCCTGGTCTCTTCGAAGACGAGCTTTGCATGTAGTCAAACACGCTCTTCTCACCCCTGTGGTAGCAATGGGCTTTATTTTCATTCCTCGAGCAGACGTATTAGGGCCCCTGAGAGTGCCCTTGCATAGATTTATTTATTCTGCAACTTGTTATTTGTTCTTTCTGTGCCTACTTTTAGTGACTCTTTTGAATGATAGAAGGTAAGCAGTGTCTTTAAGGGGTCTCGGGACTCTTAAAGCTTCAAAATTTTCGAAATTTTATTTATTTTTTTTAGACATTAAACTATCTTTTCTGAACATTTTTATATAAATGTTTCCTTGAAATTCCCATTAGAACAGAAGTTATGGCTTTTAGAATTCTACCCGCTCAATAGCTGAAGCGGCATTTCGAAATTTTGAAGTCATTTTTCTCCAAATGACGGTTTGGGGAATAACGCTCACGGTATCTCAAAAACTTCTGAATATTTTTCCATGAAACTTTCAAAACATATGTTTCATGTTAGTCTGCATAAACGGAACCTAAAATTTTCTTTTTATTGTTAAAAAACAAATATATTTTTTAGGTGATTATACTGTTGAAATTTTCAAAATTTTGTATTAGCTCAATACAATTGTGTATTAAAAATATAAGAATGCTTTAAATACAAATTTATTGAGGTTCAGGGTCATTATTACAATATGAAGTATAACTAGACACCAAAAATTTTATTCTAGTTGCAAAATTTATTTTGTAATCCTGCGCGTAAGCTGTTATCCCAATTTTCTGCTCGTCAAATGTCTGACATTTTGGAGCCCCCTGTAAATGCTAATTCTGCATCTTGCAATTATTTAAATACGTGAAATGAAAGAACATATTTATATCTTCTATCCCCCCAAATTTTAAGAGTCCTGAGACCCCTTAAAAAGATAAATTTATTTATTACGATAACGATATTACCTTATAGCACCTGAAACTTAATTTACGCTGCCTTTTGCATCTTAGAATAATACCGAAGCTGTTTACTAACAGTTCGAAAGTATTTTGCATAACTGAACATGAGTTACCGTATATACTCGAGTATAAGTCGCGATATTTAGGGGAAGAAAACAAGGTACGAATTGGAGGAGGGGTGTCGATTTATACACAAGACCAAAAAAATCCCACATTTTGAAATGCCTATTTTCCTCGGCGCAACCAATCGAAATATAAATAAAAATGTTTAAGACACTAATGTTTGGATATTGCGTGCACTATAGCAAATATATTGATATTGTGCGTAATCATAATGTACAGTCGTGGGAAAAAAAAAAGTAAACACCCCCTACTAACTCCTCAACAAATTATTGTAGACGAAAGTTACTGCTACCGAACGATTGGAAATAAAGTCTACTTTTAGATGACGTATATAAAATTTGCTTAGGGGGCCATCTACATATTAAAACGAATACAAACTTCATTTTTTTTCAATAACAATACCCAATTTTAACGAGATATTTTAAATCTTTGGTTCAAACTATGCCTAGACACCGAATTTCCCGTCATTTGAATCATAAGTTTTTGAATTATAAACATTCGAAATTTAGTGCTTCTAATGTTAAATTACATTTTTATATTTTTATTTATAACTCCTGAAATTATGCTCCTAATGTGCTAATGTTTTGTGTAGCAATAATACTAATATACCCAAACGTAAATACGTTGAATTTGCAATTTTCATAATTTTATGATATGAATTATGAAAGTAATATTCGAAAAAATTATGAATTGCAATCTACAATTTTTTTGATGGATTCAGATTTATTAAGTCCTGCTTTATCAAAATGCCAAATTTCACATTTTACTTCCAAGTAGTTTTCAAATTATGCTTTAAAAACGACAAAATGATGGTTTAAGGGCCGTCTATGATAGAAGTGACTGGGTGTTTTGAAATTTTTTCTGCTGTCGTGTAATCTATCAGGCTTCATTGACTGCTTGAGTGGTGCCTTGATCAAGAAGGTACTCTCTCGGTTGACAATCGAGTACCGAACTTCAATTTGGATACAGCCCTTAAAATACGCTCGTTTTAAAATAATTAATTTCTCCAAAACTTATGGTACGAATTGCATAAAAATTTGGTTTTAGACTAATAGAAGGGTGTAGAATTCATTTATTCTGTCAGAATTGTGTACTGCTATTGAAAAAAACAAAGTTATGGTTTGTTTTAATATGTAGATGGCTCCCTAAGCAAATTTTATATACATCATTTAACAGTAGACTTTATTTCCAATCGTTCGGTACCAGTAACTTTCTTCTACGATAATTTGTTGAGGAGTTAGTAGGGGGTGTTTACTTTTTTTTTCCACGACTGTACTTCAATGTTTCGTTTTTAGTTTTTAAGCTTTCGAGTTTAAAAAAAAAAACTTGCAAGCATAAACAGTATTCAAATTACTTAAAGTTTTTTTTATTTTATTTATAATGCGACACATTTAAAAACCTAGTACTTTCGAGCATATCATGCTCATCATAAGGGTTAGAAACATCAGGTTTTTTACCCTCATGATGAGCATGATATGCGCTAAAGTACTAGGTTTTTGAATGTGTCTTTTTATAAATAAAAAAACTCCTTTAAATAATTTGAATACTGTTTGTGTTTACAAATTTTTTAAAACTTCTTATTGTAAGGTGAATTTAAAGATTTCAAGAAATTGATAAGTTATATCATTTTTAACTTTAAACTTTCGTCTTTCCCGAAACTGCCCTTCGCATTCACAAATAAAATTATAGGTGAAACATTCTTCAAAGTAGACCTGAATTCCAATATTTTAGTGTTCTGCTCACAAAAAAGTTTAAAAGAACAAGGCCTTGTGCTAAGGTTTCGCTGAAAATATCTGGAGTTAACGGGAAAGTCAAGTTTTGGGGAGAAAAAAAAAAAAAAAAAAAAAACTTGCCAAACTTGAATAAAAAGCTAAAAAATTTTGATCAACTTTGCTTTCATCCACGGTGGTTTGACATTAATTCAGCTTTTGTCTGCATCTTCAAGCTGCTGAAATGCGGTATCCTAGAAACTAGGCATATTAAATTAGCATGTGCTGAAACCAAGGATAGAAATCATATGAAGATAGCTATGACATGGGTTGACCTTTGTCTGAAAAATTCACAGGACCGTTGTACCAACAGAAAACACCAGATCAGTTATAGAAAAAAAATGCATGTGCAACGAACTGAAGGCCAAAGAGGAAGATGCATTACTTTTACTGACAATGAAAGTGGTTTACACAAAATGCTAACTGATGAAACCGATCTTTTTGGTCAGTTTGAGATACTATTGAAATTTGAAGGATTCCAATTACTGGTTTTGTTGATTGAATCTATTATTTTATGGAAAATTACATAAACATTACATTATTTTCCTTTCAAATCCTTTTGGAAAAATTCTCTTTTCAAAATCGATGCATAAATTACTTGTTCTCGATGGCGTTTAGGAAGAGGAAAGCAAATCAATTTAAAACGGGAATTTTTGAGTATGTTTCCTCTCGAAGTCGTGAAGTCGGCTTATACGTGAGATTTTGATTTTTTCCTCTCATAGTAAGGGGATTGACTTATATGAGAGGTCGACTTATAAGCGCGAGCATATACGATATTTAAAACACATATATTCAAGAAGCAGTGAAAAATCAGTATACAGTCTCTGGGATTATAATTCAGAATCTACAAGAAACTTTACAATTATTTTCTAGCCATTTCGGACATATTCTATGATACAAGAATGAGATATTGGGCCTGAAGCAAAACTTAAACAAATAACTTTGAGTTTTAAAGGAATTTAAATCTTTCTTTCCTGTCTTTTGAAGGATTCTAATCACTAATTTGGTGCTTTAACTGTATAACGTTTCATTTATACAATGATTCTCTCACTCGGTGAAAATATCTACTTGAATGTTAGAACAGTCGGAACCTTTTTGCCAACATGTTGTGCTATTTTGAGTGCAACACGTTGAATACTAGGATAAAGACCGGGTGTGTCACAAAAATTAAATTTCAAAATTTAACAGGTAGGATAGCAAACTTTGTTTAAAAGTACAGTAGTGGAAAAAAAAGTAAACACCACCTACTAACTCCTCAACAAATTATCATAGAAGAAAGTTACTAGTACCGAACGATTGGAAATAAAATCTACTTTTAAATCATGTATATAAAATTAGCTTAGGGGGCCAGCTATATAATTAAACGAACCCAAACTTCATTTTTTTCCAATTGCAATACCCAATTTTAACAAGATATTTCAAATCTTCGGTTCAAACTATGCCTAGACACCCAATTTCAAGTGATTTGAATGATAAGTTTTTGAATTATAAACATTCAAAATTGAGTGCTTCTAATGTTAAATTACATTTTCATATTTTTATTAATATCTCCTGAAATTATACTCCTAATGTGATAATTTTTTGCGTAGCAATAATACTAAAATACCCAAACATAAATGCGTTGAATTTGCAATTTTTTATAATTTTATGATATGAATTATGAAATTAATATTCGAAAAAATTATGAATTGCAACCTACCATTTTTTTTGATGGATTTAAATTTATTAAGTCCTGCTTTATGGAAATCCAAAATTTCACATTTTTCTTCCAAGTAGTTTTCAAATGATTCTTAAAAAACGACAAAATGATGGTTTAAGGGGCCGTCTATGATAGAAGGGACTAGATATTTTGAAATTTCTTCTGCTATCTTGTAATCTAGCAGTCTTCAATGACTGCTTGAGTTTCGCTTAAAGTGCCTTGATCAAAAAGGGGGCTCTCTCGGTCAACAATCGAGTGCAGAACATCAATTTGGATACAGCCTCTAAAATACGCTCGTTTTAACATAATTAATTTATCGGAAACTTACCATACGAATTGCATAAAAATTTGTTTTTAGGCTAATTGAAGAGTGTAGAGTTCATTTATGCTGCCAGAATTGTGCACTGCTATCGAAAAAAAAAAAGACAGTTATGGTTCGTTTTAATATGTAGATGACCCCTAAGCAAATTTTATATACATCATTTAAAAGTAGACTTTATTACAAATCGTGTGGTACCAGTAACTTTCTTCCACGATAATTTTTTGCAGAGTTAGTGAGGTGTGTTTTCTTTTTTTTTTTCCCACGACTGTATCTGTGACACATCAGGCCTATTATAGTTTTAGCTGTCTCGTCTCATTTTCGATATTCTAATCACTACAACAGATATTACCAGGGAAGTGCAAGAAGTGTTACGCGCCGATTTTGACGAGAGCGGTACCGTTCGAAAGATCTCGTCGTGGGGAGTAAAAAACTTAATGGAACCCGTCACAAATAAGCCGTTTTTGAGGTATCCGACAATTTGTCACTCAATTTGTTTATTACAATTCATTTATGCTGTTACATTTGTCATATCGTTAAATTTATAACTTTTGCTGTTAAATGGCTTCCTGTTAAATTATGTTACTTATGTTTAGAAATTAAATATGCAGGGAAAAAAAAAGAAAAAAGAAACAATCTTGGAAAAAAAAGAAGAGAAGTTAATGGTTGTAAATGCAGGGCTGCCACGGGGGACTATTTTTATATTCTATTCGCACCACTATTCTTGAAAAAATAAATTTTGTAGTACATTTTCCTTGTACATGCTGTCAAAGTACATGTGGAATATATTTGAGAAAGTGGTGCGAGATGAATTAAAAATAGTCCCCAATGTTTGCCTTGTATTCGTGTGTTATGTGTGTAAAAAAAAAAAGGAGATTCTGCTGGCAATCGAGACGCCAGTGTTATTTCCGTATTTTAACGGAAATCCCCCCCCCCCATAAATTCCAGAAATCCGTATTTTTACGGAAAACTTTACCCATAAATTACAGAAAAATTACCATTTTTCTGGAATTTATGAGGGGAAAATTTCCATTAAAATACGGAAATAGTACTGGCGTCTCGACTGCCAGTAGAATCTCCGTTTTTTTACAGTGTGTTGTGTGTGTGCTGTACATTTGTTGTGCTCACTGGTGATTGTGGTCTTCTATATAGAAGTGTGCAGGAAGCCATTTAATAGAAACAAATACAAATTTAACGACATAACAAATGTTACAGCATAAATGCATTATAATAAACGAATTGCGTCTGACATAAAATGTCAGATATCTCAAAAACGACTGATTTGTGACGGGTAGTTGTATTGAGTTTTTTACTCCACGACGAGATCTTTCCAACGATACCACTCTCGTCAAAATCGGCGCGTAGGACTTCTTGCACTTCCGTAGTTAGTGTTATCAGCTGAGCAAATTGAGGGGGGGGGGAGAACAGTTCCGAAATTCCTTGGGAAAAAGCTGCTATTTATGTACCTTTTCTCAGGAATTACCGAAGCGATTTCAATAATTATCTTTATTTCGTTGTTATTATAGCTAGCTATGTTTCGATCGTTTTAATTTTCCTGAAAATAAATTCCATTTTAGTAACGTTAATTTAAAAAAATAAATTTTTGTTTCCCCAATCGCGTAACTATTACATTTTTTTCTTTTTATTTATTGCTTAAACGGTCTATTTGTAATTCAGCTACTGCTAAAACAATTAAAAAAAATCATTGAAATCGCTTCAGTAGTTTCCGAGGTGTACGTCATGCATCAATATCAGATGTTTTCCATACATTTTCGCAAGTGGTGTTGACCCCATTAAGATTGTTCTCAAATCCAAGTTGACTAATTTCTGACACATTTTTGAATTCATTTTTGTTCGCATAATTTTGCTCGCATTCTATATAATCGGACTGTTTTTTCCCATTTTCGGTAAAGACAGAAAATCTTTCAGAAAATGCCGTCAAAGTGGGCGTTTTGAGCATAATTTCCGGACGAAGCAACGCAGGAAAGCAGATTAACTTCCGTCCTGAGAAAATAATCTCTTATAACTCACGATGCAATTCATTTATCGGAAAAATGTAAAGAACTGTTCGATTACAAATTACTTCAGTAATCATATCTTCAAGAATCGTGTTTTTAACCCTTTCAAGGGCGGTGGTCACGCGGCTCGACCACCTAATTTTAATTCCAAAACTGGCAAACAGCACGAAGGATACTTTAATAAAATTTTACTTTTATATTGAAAGTGTAGAAAAGCAGGTTTTTATTTTCTAAAAAATTCTTTTGTAAATTCTGGTGTCAATCAGTTATTTCAACATTTTACAAACAGAATTTCTCTGCCCCTGAAAAGGTTAAGTTTAAAAATGAGTCAGAAAATGTCAAAGTTTCGCTGTTTTGAGGGGGGCGGGATATTTTTTGAGAATCGCCTTAATAGCATTTTCAATTCCAACAAAATTCAGAATTTACAATTTTTTCAAACTACAACAGAGTACAGTGTATACAAAGGCTTCTTGTGTGGATTTGCTTCTAGATATTTTGCATGTAATAGTTTGAAATTATAATATATAGCCTATTAAGAATATATCTGAGGACAGAAGCCAAGAAGTATAAGTGACAAAATTGAAAAAAATGAACTAAGTGCACAGATGATCTGGAAATATGCTTTTTTCTTTTCAGGTAAAGAAATGTAAGTGATTTTCTAATTATGTGTTGGGTTTTAGAGATCAACCACTTTTGCCGAATAATGATCAATATTGATTAATTATAAATTTAAAGAAAATTGCACTCTAATTTTTTCACATTTATTGAAAAACGAGTTCAAAGACCACTGAGAAACAATCATCAGTTTTCTATTTCAATTCAGTCAATTATTATTGATGTTCAACTTTAACGTCAAATATCTTTGAACTCAATTTACTCCAAATCGAAATTTTGTCACTTGCACCCCTTGGATTCTGATGCCCTCATTTGTTAAAACAAAATTAGAATTTTATCCTTAAAACAGTTCTCAAAAAAAAAAGAAAAAAAATTCCCCGCTCAACAAATGTCAAAGTTTGACACATTTCTGACTGATTTTTAAACAAAAAAGCACGATACTTGCAGACATGATTATCGAAGTGATATGAAATCGAACATGTTTGCTCAATTTTCAATAAATTAATTATATCTTGAGCTATAATCGATTATTCTCCCAGGACGCAGTTTTTCTTCCCTGCGTTGTCGCTTCCGGAAATTTGTTTCAAAATGACCACTTTGACAGCATTTTCTAAAAATGTTTGTCTTTGCTCCCCCCCCCCCCCCCAAAAAAAAAAAAAAAAGTTTATTCCATACATTTTTACTAAGAGCACCTTCTAATTTGATATTCTTCCAAACAACAAGGGATTTAAAAATGTGTCAGAAAGCATAGCCAGTTTGGATTTGAGAACAGCTTTAATTTAAGTGATTAATGTCAAAAGTATTAAGCTTTACTTATAATGGGACTTATTACACTGTATTTAAATAAATATACCATGACAACGGCCAATCAGTGTATGCAATATATATTTTGTTTATATATTGCATACACTAAATATATTAAATATTCACATAGATGAGAATACACTGCATATATGATATATCAGAATACAGACTGATGAATGTAGATATCGTACCGTGTTGGTTTCTCCTTAACCTTTAACTGATGTCACGCGGTCTCCCAGACCCCGCGACTCCCAGCTGTAAACACCTTTACAGCTTTTTACTTTTCTGTACTGAAGTTAAATAATATGAATAAAATACTTTTCTCATGCAATTTAATTCATATGCTCCTAAGAGAAGTACAACGATATTGTTAGGACAAAATTTAAGTAAATTCAACCATTTGAGTTATTTTTTTTACTCATTTTATTCGAGGGGCCTGAGAGACCGGATCACATCAGTTGTGTGACAAATTTTAGTCACATCAGTTAAAGGTTAATGTTATCCCTGGGGATGGACAAGTTTTTAATTTTCCGAAACTGTAGGTATATAATTGTATTATATTATTGAAAGTAGTTTGTGATTTTAATTATGAATTTAAAAATATATTGCATACACTGATTGGCTGTAGTCATAGTTTATTGTATTAAGCTTTTTAGTGAAATACTTATGGAATCTGAATATTTTTGAACATATCGAGTATATATAACATAATTTCTCCCTTATTATTAACAGGTTTTTTTCTTTCAATTTCAGGTATGACATCAAATCTCCAGTGACTTGGACAGAAGTGGCAGTGGGCTGTTTTGTATTGGGTCACTCGTGGGAAATTTTTACCAATTTACTTTCCAAAAAATGTAGCACTTATTTTCGTACATCTTGGTCAGTTTTTGATTTGGTCATGTTTTCCATGTTTCTGTTGGCGGAAATATTGTGGTTCATCGTTTATTCCATTAATATAAAAATCCCAGAAAAATCTTACCATACGAATCGCATGTATTGGAAATGGTATCATCCCGTTTTGATAGGTGAAGCCATCTATGCGTGCGCTTCTGTCATGGCTTTTATTAGGCTTTTCCTGTGGTTTCAAGTCAATTCCAGATTAGGACCTCTTGGAACGTCCATAAGATACATGGTTGGTAAGTTTGTCTTTGTATCCGAAACTTTCTGTAATTTGAAAGTTTCGAAAAATTTATTTACTTCATTTGCTAATTTTGGATTTTATACATGTTTCATTAACTATCAAATTATTTTTTTTTTCACTGTAAAGAAATACAGTAAGTGATAAAGTTTAGTTAGTGCACAGCTCAATCTAAATACTAAATTTAAGTAACTCTATATATAAAAACACGATCGTTATCATTTATTTTCAAGGAAAATATATTTAGCAAGCAGCTTTATTACCCGATTGCCACGAAGGGGTATGTGGATTTCTTTATACCCTCGAAACATCCCAACTTCTGGATTGATTTTAATGAATGAGGTCTATATCGATTCGTCTTAACCGTCCGATAGTTATAGGTTAGGTTTTTGTTTTATAAATTCAAAATGGCAGTAGAGACGATTTTTTTTTTTTTACGCACCACATTGAGTGACCTATCCATTGGATAGGTCTTTGAAAATGAAGACGATGTTTCATTGACTATTTTACAGTCAGAAGCTATGTTTAAATATTACGCAACCTGGAAGTTGTGTAGGTAGGATCTCTAGCTTTACTGCAACTCTAACCATCATCGACATCTATAGACCTCATCAAAACCGTGCTTATAAATAGGAACTAACAATGAAACACAACTTAAAAGTCATCAATACAATTAAATAATAAAAAAAAAAAAAATAGGTAATATAAAAAATAGTTTCGCATTGATGAGAAAAATTAATTAGTTCGCTTTTTACGCAGCCGGGTGTTTTAATTTTTTAAATTGAATTTTTACTTGTTTTTTCATTGTTATGTGATACAATGTGTCGGTTACATAATTTTTTGTTTTGTAATGCTTCTAAAGAGTCAAGTGGTGACAAGTAGGTATTCATTTCAGTCACTATTCTAAAGCTTAAGGGGTCAGGTGCCTCTGAAATTGAAAATTACATTCAAATGTGACCCTAATATGGATTGCAATAACTTCACATCTTCGGATCCATCATTTCGGATATGAAAATTCAAACACACTTTAAAAGAGATATATGCTAACATAATGAAGAAAAGGGAATGTGATGTAGATCACATATAATTGGATTTTGTATAACCTTAAAAAAACATTAATTACTAAATTATATTGCTTTTTAATTAAACTCTTAATTCTCTATGAAGCATTTAATCCTTATCAGAAATCACTTTTTCATTTTAATGTAGTTTTCATTTTATTCGTAAATTTACTGCTATAATAATTAGATATCGCGCTATAATTCATTTCATCTTTGTGAATATAGTATTGCTTCTTTTAATGCAAATAATTATCTACATCTGTCAGTAATAAAATTTAGCCGTTACATATTAAATATTAAAAGAAGTTGATTACACGATCGTAACGTTTTAAATCTTTAATTTTTGACATTCGAAATACACTATATTGATTATAGCTACCATAAATTTTATTTATCCGTTACTCTGCTAAATCATTTGGCCATAAATGTAAGTGTTTATGATAGGTAACTTGTTAATTCACTCTAGGAATAAATTTATAGCTGTAATTTCCCAGTAAAATGATTTTGTTTACTTAGTTTCATTTAAGGTGAAGTTCATATCTTTAAGTAAATGTGTTTATCCTTGAAAAGAAATCTAAATCATTAATCGAGCAATTAATGTATTTTCGGTGTCAAAATTGATATTAGAGGATTATTGAAAAGATCTATTGAAAATAATATTATACTAATTTTCTCTTTGGGGTGAGGCAATAAATTCTCAAAATGTCATTACATTAATTCTTAACTTGTTTTGCACAAAGTCTCGCCTCTTTTTTACCATGTTGCCGAATTTTGGATGCTTTTGCATGCCGACTTAATAAAACTGTATTGTTTGATTATTTTCGCTCTCTTGCGATTCTATTCGCAGCTCTCATTGTGTAAGCAAATATTGGCTTTGTTAATGGACCACCCCTGCTAAAGCGTTTATCATCTTGAAGAAATAAACTATTTGTAAAATGTAAACATTTCTACGTATTTTTCCTGCACGTTCAGGATTGGAACCCAATAATGGGTTTGCGAAGAGCGTCGTGTACAAAGTACATACGAACCGGCCTGTTTTATTCGGATATCATTTCTCCAACAAAAAATTATGGGGGGGGGGGGTGCTCCGCCTTTCCACAGGGAATTTTATTTCAACTGGCTAAATCATATTCAAGGTTGGAGTAGCACAGTTGAGGGTTTTCTTTGAAACAGAGCCAAAAATGTCCAGACCAGGACTCTAGCCTCTATATTAGCTGTCTATACAGTACCTGGCTGACAAAGGTAGAGCATTACCACGGCAAGCCAAAGTATCGAGTTTTGAATCCTGGTCTGGACATTTTTCTCTCTATTGGAAAAAACCTCATGTGCTACTCCAATGTTGCAAAATGAACTGAAAAAAAAATACGCATTTTTTTTTTTTTTTTTATAATTTATTTCATAAAATATAAACTTACTAAATATGGGAATATGCAAAATATTTATAATAGTATAATATGCATAATTATGTTTTGCCTAAAATTTTATAAAATATGCTTTTAAATTGTATATTATATACTATAATTAGTATTTTTATGAACTACTAAAAAAATATTTTTTTTTTTTTTTTTTTTTTTTTACAGAGACTAATAACATTATAAGTATTATTAATAATAAACTAAGAATAATCGTATTTGAGGCATAAAAACAATTTATTTCATAATCATCTTGAAAAGGACTTTACATAAATAACTGTCCTCTAAATGGCTAATAAAAATATGTACTGGTTGGAACCGGTTCTGAAAGCGAAGCTATCTTCATATAAAAAAAACTCAAACCAAAATCCAAAAACTACAAACGCACAACAATGGGTATCGACCTCCGGTATCCTATACACACACACAAAAAAAACCCCTTTAAAAATATTAAAATACAAGCGAGAAATTTGTAAAGGTTTACCCCATAAATTTAACATTAGCTTTCGAATTTCTCAGCGTGACTAGTGTATTCTTATAAAATGCTACTTCACTCACGGAAAAACATCCGCTCGATAATGTTAATCTTAAGTGAGAATGTTTTTTAAATATCTCCTTTGAATTTTAATATTTTTAAACGATTTTTTCCCTTGCATTGGATAGCTGAGATCGATCAGTACAAAGGTCGTTTTTTTTACTTTTCCGATTTTGTTTGCACATTTTTTTTTGGCGGGGGGGGGGGGGGGGGGGGGGGTTAGGATGCTTTCACTTTCGGTACCGGTTTCGAAAGAGAAAGTACTCCCATATAAAAAAACAAAAAAAAAACTAAAAACTAAAAAACGGCCTTTGTACAGATCGGCCTTAGCTATCCAATGAAAAAAATCATTTAAAAGTATTGAAATGCAA
This sequence comes from Maratus speciosus, assembly GCA_963932465.1. Taxonomy (NCBI): domain Eukaryota; kingdom Metazoa; phylum Arthropoda; class Arachnida; order Araneae; family Salticidae; genus Maratus; species Maratus speciosus. Next base: position 651,748,618 of record OZ010787.1, on the reverse strand, counting down.
ACGATATGCATATATTTTTAAATTCTCAAGTAGGATTAACAGGACCGAGTTGGTGTTTTCGTGTGAGTGAAGTAGCCCCTTAAGGCTGTTCTCAACTGCTCTCCTCAACAAGCGTAAAATGTTTTGACCCATTTACAAATTCATTTTTTAACAGAAAGATATAAAATTGATAAGCTTGACCATGGAAGCTGTAGCGTCTGTTTTTGGAAATAGCGTCTCTCTCTTCCTGCCTGGATTCTACGGTGAGCGGACGTACTCCGCTTTCGGCGGCTCCGCCTTTTTCCTTTTCATGGCATATCAGCGTTGGACTAAACGGGTCCTTCGCTCGATATGGCCATTTCTTTTAATTGGTAACTTATTATGAAAAAGTTTAAATTTTGATTCCTCCACCGGCCCAATCCTTTAATAGAAATACCAAATGGATTATGTCGACTTCGTTATCATTGGCATCCTGCCGATGACGGCTACGCAATTTTGAATCACAAAAATGAGGTGATGAATACAGACATCGATTCCCATTGCAAGAGTTCCTCTGTAAAAGCAGATGAATCATGTTTCATATGATTTATCATTGCCAAGTGGTTTCTTTCGTTATAACTGAATTAGACCAGGTCAGCCTGAGGGAAAAACAAACATTCTACACAACACATAAGCAAAGTCCTGTCATTCGCCTAGATCAGTCTAATATATATTTTTATATATACATTTCATTTTATTATATTTTTCAATTTTTTCATTTCATTTCATTTTTTATTTTTATATTTCATTTTTTTCATTTCTATTATTTTTTCATATTTTTCATTTTTATATATTTCTTTCTCAATTTTATAAGCTATAGGGTACCCTTTAAATTTAACTAACTTTATCATTAAAAATAAATTCCTCAGCAAAATAACAACACTATATTCTCACAAAGTCCAACAATTGCTATTGTAAGTGAATAATAAATAAATAAATTTGAACTTTAGCTATAGCATCAAATAAATATTATAAATTAAATGGATTTTATCCAAAGTTTCCTAAACCGCAGAACAAGACTGGAAGGCGGAGGAATGCCATATTCCTTTGTGTCACGACCCTTAACTAAATGCCAGCGAGAATTACGAGATTCTACTGCTCTGGATTGAAACGCAAAACGAAACAATCATGGCAAGAAAAAAATCGATAAAATAGGAATTAAAATTTAAGTTATTGCGTCCAGAAATTACGACTGAACTCTCTAAACTGTCTGAGACCCAGAAATCTGGTGGCGCTCAAAAGTACAAGGACAGGGTTAACTTGACTTCATAACAGTAAAAAGAGCCTCGAATTTCCAAATGAAGTGTAGTCTGTTGCAACAAAACACTGGATTTTTCGGTTTAATATGCACTGGCTAATCCACAAAACCATTGTGTACAAACAGAACTACAAAAAAAGTAAAAACTAAAAATCGGTGGGTAAAACTAAATATGCTATAGCTTGAGAAAAAAAAAATGAATTTTAAGGGGTAATATTAAAATGACCTGAGAGAATTGCAGCTATTGGTCTTGTTTGATAAATATTAATAAAATCTGGAAAATAGTATAATTTTCATATATTTATATCTATATCTTTTGTAAATTATTTTATTTGTAAACAAATTTAAGGTTGTATGACAAGAGATATATAAGTATATTCAGAAATTTAAATGATTAAAATGGACATATAAGTTAAAAATTCATAATTGTTAAATGACCATGATTTATAAATTTAATGTAAAAAGAAAATTAATAGTTGAGTATATATAAAAAAAAAATTGTAGCAACATGATACTGATATCCCAAATAAAATATAATATATTAAAAATTAAGTTGGTGTAGTTTGTGGCTATGGTAAATTTTAAATGATAAAATTATGACATATCAAGAATGCTGAATGGTAAAAACAAATAGATCCCAGTGTACTCTTACGTACTAGCACACCGCCTGTTTTGGCCCGCAAAACATAGACTACTCATTTATAAACTCAAACCTAATTGATCACAATCTATCAATTAAATGTAAAATGAAAGTAAAATGCAATTTTAACTTTTTATATATATTAAGTAATTTTTTTAAACAATGTAAAAAACTCATAACATGTACTAAAATTTTGTAAATAAAACAAAAATAAATAAATTTTCTGGTATGAAAGTAATTTTCCTGATAAGGAAAACCATGCAGAAAATAAAATATAAATTATTGCACTAGGATAGAAAGATCAGATTTAAATAATTTCTATATAATTGAAAAATTTATTTTCAGAATAAAATTGAATATTATTTGTATAAAAAATGTTTATTTGAAATTTTATTTTATCCTAATAGAGAGCCATAATACTCCTAAACCTATGTAAATGAAAATCATACCTGAAAATTTTATATAAAAATTCTTATACTGCACAACCTTGGGAGTAAAAAAAAATGACATCAGATGAATTGTGATTCAATCAAATCAATGCAATTGTTAAAATGTCTGGATCAGGGACAAAATAACAAAATGGAGGTAAAGATTGATCAGGTCTCTACAACCATACACCGATTTAAGAAATCACAGAAAAAAAATTAATTTTTAGGAATATTGACCTTGTAATCAATTAATAACATCATAAATCATTATTTCAAAATCATCCTTATTATATTTAAAAATATGTAAACAGAAAAAAAATTATTTGCAAAATAAACCTTTTATAGTCTGATATTTATTTTTTTTTTTTTTTAAATGTAAATTCAGACATTTTTTAACTCTATATGTATGTAATAATTTCAAAATAAAAATATATATATTAAACAATAACAAATGTATATATAGCAACAATAAAGTATTTTTCCTGAAGAAGTCCCGGAGAATGCATGAAAAATTTATATATTTAAATCATATTTCCGAAAATTTCTATTGAATTTTAATAAATAAACAATACTGAAAGAAATAACCCAGAAAGAGTCCCATTAAAATAAAAAAATAGAAGTTCGAAAGTTTGTCAAAGGTACCATAAATGTTAGGTAAAAAAAAATAAATAGAAAGAAGAATTTGAAATTTAAATTAATAAAAATTACGATGTATATAAATATATATGCAATTTTAATATGAATAATAAAGGAGAAAGTTTGTTATTAATTTTGGATAGTGAACTTTAGTGGTTAGTAAACATTGGATGTGAAGGAAGTAAATAAATATAAACTGAGGAATCTTCATGGTAAAATGTATAATAGAAACCTCTTACCTGAACTCTTGTTACTGTGACGTAAAAAATGAGAATATTTGAAATAACAAACGTATTTTCCAATTCACTTTTGCTCGTAAATCTTACCCATTTTTCTTCATGGTGTAATGATATTTTTACATAAAAAATTCATTAAATAAATTTAAAACACAAAATATAACACTACATATATACAAATAAGAATCTTTATTGTATATTTATTTATCATTTTCGGACCTGAAATCTGCGCAGATTCTTTTCTATAAATGAATATTCATCAAATAATGAAACACACATTTGTTTAACATGGATGCCAACATTATCATATATGATTTGGAAGGATATTCAACAGATATTGACTCTTAATTATATTTAGGTAAACATATTGAATTATTAAATATTGAATGTTACGTAGATTCTTCAACTCCGTTAACCATTTCAGTCTGTTGTCATTAACACAAGTCATTGAATCACTACTGTCAGAGTTTCTCCATACAAATCGGCTTAAAGTTCGTAGAACTGATAAAGTCTCTAATTTCGCCGAATATGCACCGTAAAAACTATAACAGTTGAAGACTCACAAGTAAGTTGTCACGCTGGACCACGCCCAGAAAACAAAAATTTCAGATCGCTAAGCACTAATCATTTCCCTTTGGCAGATACTGTTATTCATTTATAACGAAAGAAATTACTTGGCAATGATAAATCATATGAAACATGATTCATCTGCTTTTACAGAGGAACTCTTGCAATGGGAATCGATGTCTGTATTCATCACCTCATTTTTGTGATTCAAAATTGCGTAGCCGTCATCGGCAGGATGCCAATGATAACGAAGTCGACATAATCCATTTGGTATTTCTATTAAAGGATTGGGCCGGTGGAGGAATCAAAATTTAAACTTTTTCTTAATAAGTTACCAATTAAAAGAAATGGCCATATCGAGCGAAGGACCCGTTTAGTCCAACGCTGATATGCCATGAAAAGGAAAAAGGCGGAGCCGCCGAAAGCGGAGTACGTCCGCTCACCGTAGAATCCAGGCAGGAAGAGAGAGACGCTATTTCCAAAAACAGACGCTACAAAAACCCGCCGTTAGAACGGACGTCGTTGATTGGCTGATTTAAAATCGACGATGCCACACATAGTAATAAAAGTATTTAAATGAAATAACGTTAAATGATGAATTTTAGATTTGGAAATTATTATAAAAATATTCTATTACAGTAGAAAGTATTAATTTTAAGATTTATTATTGATAATTTTTGACGATCTTTTATGGCGATTAAATTAAAATTGTTTTTAAGTGAAATTTAACTGAAAAACGAACTTAACGAAAATTAATGAATATTTAAAGGTAGAATTTAAATTTTAAAAGTAAAGAAGTTTTTTGATTTAATTTAAATATTTTAAAATAGTTTTTTAAATTAATTTTAATTGGAAAGGATGTTATTATATAACAGAAGCGATTTGGAATAGAGCTGTGTTTTCCATTTTTGGATTCATCAATTACCTATTGAGTTAGAAGCGATTCTGATTACGTGACAGACACGTTTTTCAACCTTTCTTGAGTGCTATTTCTCCGTTCGTACGGAAACTCTGTTCAAAACGCCCACTTTGACACTCTTTTGTGAAAGATCTATTGCGTTTGCAAAAAAAACCGGAAAAAACAGCTCGATGACATAATTTCTGAACAACCATACCCGCTAGTTTCATGCATTTCCGAACAAATATAAATTAAAACTTATGTCAGAAAGTTGCCCTTTTGGATTTGAGAACAGCCTTAAGAGAAGTGTTCTCAGGAGTCAAAGTAGCTCATAGGTAGCTGTAAGGAAAAGAGCCACATGCTTTACTACTTGCATAAATATTAAAGTGAGATATTGAATGCCATTTATCTTGTCATTCAAAAATGCTATAACAAGAAGTAATAAAAATAAAAGTGTCCAGTGAAGCTTATGTCATTTATAGGCTATTCATACTAATTGTATATTATACTCTTATTTCAAAGAAAAATGCCCCTCGAAAAATAAAGTAATCGACAAAAAAAAAGCTAAATTAAAGAGGACTAGCTCCCTCATTTCCCCCCTTTATACTTAATCAATAAACCTCCAAATCTAATAAGGGAAGCGCCTTTTCAAAATAAACCGGTATACCAAATTTGAAGCAAATCGGATAATTCTACATGAAAAACCCATTTATCTAAATTAAGGGGGATTAGCCCCCGTTCCCTACCTTTATACTTTACCAATGAACTTCCAAAACTAATCAGGGAAGCGCCTTATCAGAATGAACCTATATCCAAAATTTGAAGCCAATCGGATATTTCTATCAAGAGTTATCACGTTGCGTACGTACATACAGAACCTGCGGGCACATTAGCTCTCAGGCTTTGATAGGCTGTGAGCTAAAAAGCATATACAGTTTTAAGAATAAAATTTGCATGACTTTCATTTTATGTACACTGTGAAAAAATGCAGAAATCTTTCCTGATTTTAACAAAACATTTATAAAACTTCAATCCAACCTCGTAGTGACACAGGCCTTTCATAGAAGAATTCCTTCCTTCACTCAGAAATCTCTCTTATCTTCAGAAAACTTTAGTATAGAAGAACTTATCAGAAATCAAATTAAAAGAAACATCTATTTCTGTCAATTTCTGAAATTAACAGAAACATCTTTTCCAAAATTTACATGAGGCAAAGGAATCTTTTCATTTTAAAAACGTTTCCACAAACCCCCGAAATCTATTTTTTCTGAGGTTTTTTATTAATTTGTTTCCAAATGACTTCTGAAAATAAGGGAAAGTTTTCCAGCTTCATGAGTAACTATGAGGTTACTATGAATATTCAGCTCTGATGAATCTCTCAGCTAAACCATGAAAATTTTCTGCATCTTTTACTATGTATTAAATCTATGTATTGGATACCTTTTCAGGAAATAATAATTATTATTACTTGATAATTATTTGAGGGGAGAATAAAAACCTTAATTTTATCTCTGAAAATGTTGAAAGAATTCATACTAGATGTATTTATTACAGTTTTAGTAATTTTTCCATGCTAAGCTTTTTTATTATTAATTTTCCAGTTGACGTCACTCGATTTTTCATCCTCCTTTTCATTATAATGCTTGCATTTGCTACCGGCTTGAATTCTATCTATAAAAACTATAGGGAATCTATCAAGATTGACGATGATCAACCAACAGAATTTTTATCGTAAGTGAAACGTATGTTCATTTCTATTTCATATATTAACCTTTAAAACAAGACAAACTTTTACAAATGATGTTTGCTGATTAATGATAGAAAAATATTTTATACACATTAATGTTGAATAATGCTCGATTTAAGATTTCATTGACATCTTCGTAACACTTGTGCTAGGTTGCATGTTTTAGCGAAAAAATATTATTTGTGCTAACATAATCAAATAGAAGTCTTTGAGGGGAATAGTATGTAATTGTAGCTTGCTGATAGTGGCCGGTATACTGCTCAATTATCGGCTACGAGGGTGTATCAATAAGTTTTTGCTCTCCCATAGAAATAATTGAGTGAAGTTTGTGAAACTGCTATATTTTATGCGTCCTTTTCTATATAGTCAGTGTGCATAGTAAAGCATTTGTTCAACCAGTATTTCAAAGAGAAGGGGGAGGATGTATTCCAGGAGGCGCGATAGTAGACCCAAAGGGGGACATTTTTCTAACTTTAGCCGATCCCCATATGTGGCATATTGTTAGAAAGGCCTGTGACCACTTATGTTATGCACCTCCCGAGGCCCCCCCCCCCCTCCAAAAAAATTACCCTCCGGGGGCACTTTTGGGCACGAGGGCACTTTTTTGTGTCTAAATTTTACGGACATTTATGCAAATAGAGAGAGCAAATTTGGGGGAGGGGCTCAGGAGGTGCATAACATGAATAAGTGGTCAGGCCTTTCCAACAATATGTCACATGTGGGGGTAGGCAAAAGTTAGAAAATTGCCCCCTTTGGGTCTACTATCGCGCCTCCTGGAATACATTTTCCCCCTCTCTTTGAAATACTGTTTGCAGAAATGTGTTACTGTGCACGGTGACTATATACTAGAAAAGGACTAATACAATGTAGCAATTTCATAAATTTCACTCCATTATTTCTATGTGAGGGCAAAATCTTATTGATACTCCCTCGAATTATGTTTTTGAAAATAGATTACAAATCTGTTTTGCGAACTATTTGCGAGGATTTTCGGTGATTTTTTAAGATATAATTCGTATATTGAGAACTTTAATTCTTCATGCAAGAGAGCATGAGCCGATTGTTGTTGACCTACTTTGAACCTTGAATTGAAATTTAACCTTAGCCTAATGACCTTCTCTTTCGATTAACAATTTTATTTTCAGAATTCAGTCGGTATCACCTTAACGATGAGGCATTTATTATTTTTCTTATTCATTTCTTGATGTGCCCATAGCACTAGTGCCTGGGTGGGTCAGTGCCTTGAAGGGTGATCCCGCTGAACTGACCACGTTGCTGTTGGGGCCGAACTCGGGCGTTTAATAGAAAAGCAACAAAATTTTCAAAAGTTAAAACTATTTATGGTAAAGTAAGATTTCTTTTTAGGCTTATTTTGAATACTTTTAAGATGAGTCATTTGTGGCTTTCCAAAAACCACAATAAATCATTATTTAATTAAGTGAAATATCAAAAACCAAGGTAATCGCACTAAAAGATAGCTCAAAATAACCAGCAAATCTTTCAACTGTGATAATTAATAGCTTATTTTCTTTTCAATTTTCGTTGTTGGAGTCAGTTGGAATGCAAAAAAGGAATTCTCATCGCATAAATAGGCTTCTAATCTATTTTTTTTAAGTTGGTGAAGTCATCTACCAATTTTTCACAAAATGTGACTTTATGTTACAAGTTTTTGTGTCCAGGCGTGTCGAAGAACAACCTTTATTCATAGCTATTATAATAATAATAAATGCAGAGATTAGTTGCGACCATTTGTGGCCTTGCCTGCTGTTTGGGTTTTAATAAACAAAAACATACCGAACACGGGGTGTGACCCAGTAGATTACCCAAGCAGCCATGTAGTCAAGTCTTTCCTTATTACTATTTATATTTGATGATACTTATAATATTACTAATTGTAAAAAGACATTGGTAAAACTACTTTGACAAAATTTATAAGATTACCGTAACAACTGTTTAAAATACGCATCATTATAAAATACTACGAAAATACCCCTACTGTACTGTGACGTATGCGTTTTCACTTGATACCAACCAACCATTTCAATTTAATTAATCTGTCAACTATTTGGGTTTCTTTTATCCATCTAAGCTTAAACATCTTTTGCATATAATTCTATATTAATTTATTAATTACGATACTATTTTGTTATAGTTATGTACCTATACAATACATAAATAACATTTCGTTTGGCAGTGGGATTTTTATTTGTGGAACATTTCCCAAAATAAACAGTTATTTGTGTTTTACTTTTTAACATATGGGTACTATTATTGACCATTCTTTAAAAAGGTAATTACTTTTTAAAAAATTCAAAGAATATCCCCAAAAGAGTAGTTTTAAAATTTTAGTTACAGAAACGCTTATGCCATTGACAATAACTAATCATTTGAAACTACTGTTTTAACAAAGTTACTGTTTAAAATCATATTCCGTTTGTCATTTCTTTATTGTTCCTTTTTTACTAGTTTCCAAAAATTTTCTTAAAAAAAAAAAAAAAAAAAAAAATTTAAACCGTTAATCCTATTCTAAGTATATTCAGAGGTAAATAATACCTGAGATAGACGATGTAATAACATTTTTAACACTACGTTTGTGAAGTAAATTCTCCCTTTTAGCTCAAATAAAATTTAATTTGGTAGAGCTTTTGGATTTCTCTCTGTGATACGCTGACTTTTAGATGTTTTCTAAAATGTGTTATTTACAACGACATAGTGAAGATTCCATTGACTTCTTTCTTTATAAGAATTGAAACTGTAAATATATGTTATACACTAACGCTGAATCATTTTTTCAGAAGTCTTCCTGAAAATAACTCTTCGGGTAAAAAGAAAGAAAAAAATCTTTTTCATAAAAATTGTTTTTAATGTTGAAAAGAGTTAAAAATATCAACTTTTTTATTCACGTAAAGAATGTCAGAAATTTAATAAAATGTTCTTGCCATGGCCAGAAAGAATGGCCTACATGGTGTGCACCCTATGAAAAATTTAATCTGCCCAAATCTTTTGCATTCATGTATCGTAACTTACGGCTATAATCCGCGGATCAAACAAACATGTTTATAGTCAGAAATTTCATTTAATAAAATGTAAGTTACACTACAGGGCTAAAAGTTACCGGACTCTTCCGATTTTAGACATTTTGTCGAATATATAGAGAAATACTTGAAGAATTCTTCTGGAACTTCAGGAATGTATAGAAAATGTTTGACCTCATATCTTTAGCGAAAGTTTAGTCACGACGTTAGTTAGAGGGCCAGTAACAAATTGAAATAAAATAAATAAAACGAAAAGTGCCCAGTTAAACTGATGGTATTGAGCTCACAGGTTATATTCACACTAATTGTATATTATACTCTTATTTCAAAGAACAATGCCCTTCGAAAAATAAATTAAAGTGGGATTAGCCTCTGTTTCCGATCTGTATACTTAGCCAATGAGCCTCCAATTTCATCAGGGAAGTGCCTTAACAGAATAAACCGATATACCAAATTTGAAGCAAATCTGATAGAAAAACCCATTTATCTAAATTAAGGGGTATTAGCCCCCCATTCCCCCCTTTATACTTAAACAATGAACCGCCAAATCTAATCAGTGAAGCGCCTTATCGGAATTAATCGGTATACCAAATTTGAAGCAAATCTAATGATTGTGCATGAAAAACCCTTTTATCTAAGTTAAGGGGTCTTGGCCCACCCGTCCCCCCCCCCTTTATACTTAACCAATGAACTCCCAAAACTAATCAGGGAAGTGCGTTATCAGAATGAACATAGAAATTTTTTTTGAAGCAAATTGGATATTTCTATCAAGAGTTATCGCGTTACGTAAGGTAAAATTTACCATAAATTCCAATTATAATGTCAAAATTGGACGTTAGTTTTAAAATTTCTTTAAATTTTGGTACAATTTCAATATGTAGACGACCCCTCAAGAAAACTTTACTATATCTGTAACTGTAATGTAGAAAATCATAAAGAAGGAGCTATGGTCCAAACGCATTCATTCTGTGACATTTAGAATTCGAATAATGACAATCGTTTGGGATTATTTTTTTAGAGGGAGTAGGGGCCACTGTACATATCTGTTAAGATATCTATTAAGTAAAATTTCTCGTTCAAAAGTTTATTTCATATATTTTGGAAATTGCGGTAATTCAAAAGTTTCCAAATATGAAAAATATATTGAGGAAATTTTAATGATATTTAGAAAACTATTCTACAATTATTAAAGGAATATACAAGGTGACCCTAATTAAACTGGCAGTACTCAGTGTGTTCTGTAGCGCGATCTAATTGAGATAATGGCGCCAAATTTTGTAAAAAAGATTAAACAAGACGGGGGAAGAAGGATTCCGCGAGAAAAAAATTGTTCCAAAAGTCACCGCTAGGGGAATATGTAGCACTGTGTAACAAAAAAGAGGTTTAAAAAAATGGATAATCAATACTAAAATCGTTAAATGTGCTAAATAAATGGTAATTTTATTTCAGTACTGATTCTGCATTTTTTAAAATTCTTTTCTGTTTCTTAGCGCCACATATTCCCCTAGCAGAATTGAAACCCAGCAAAGAAAGAAACAGTGGGCCATCAGCTGGAAAAAAAGATGGCAGCCAGCAGTGCTATCAGCGGTAAAGGGCAAGGTTGCCATTACTTAAACCTGTCGAAAAATGTCGAGCCGAATGCAGCTGGCCCATCAGTGATGGCCAACAGCAGGCCAGCATTGGTATGCCATCACATTACTTCAATCCAGCACTTTTCCTGCAGTGCTAGCACCTATCCCGCTGCTATTCCTCTGCTGGCCCAGCACTTTCCCTTAGAAAAATTTCTTATAGAATTCTATAAAAAAACAAAGTATTATGGCTCTTTTTTGTATAAGCTAGTTTCACCAAGAGCTATAGAAACATCTGTAGAAGTGTCTATAGTAGAAATGTCTATAGAAATATTTGAACTGCATGTGGTCACCCTCCCAAGTACTGACCGCGCTTGATGCTGCTTGGTTTTCGTGATCGGACATGAATAAGTGCTTTCAGCGTACGCTACGATTGCTCGTAGTTTTCAAGCTCTCATTACACTATTTCAAGTTTGTTTCTTTTGTGATTTACGTTCCCAATCATAAAACTGGTATAGAAATTATTCTATTGTATAGAAATCCTATGTATTTTATACGTTTTTTTATTATTATTATTGATTCTGAACTGCGTAAATTATGAAAACCGAAATCCTTTGTAACCTAGTAAAACCAGATTTAAGGAGAAAAAAAAGTGCTTTGAAATAAAGAATTTATTTATTCATTTATTTATTTATTTTGTTGGTGGCAGTGGTGCTATATTTTTTACAGTTAAAAAAAAAATTAGCTTCACAGCTTAAATTGTGTTAAGATATTCATTTCTGATTTATGTTCAAATACTCAAAGTTTTCGATATTCGCAGCGCCACCTAGCGTAAGGGTTCCCAGCAATAATACTGCAAAAGTTCGTGCACTTCCATGTAGTGGTGGGTCAGCGCATGAGATAAAATGGATGCCCACCAGAATTTTATCTGATGATTTCCAACAGCAAAGTTGACTGAAGCTGTCCAGCAGTGGTCATGCAGTGGTAGACCATCAGCCAGTACTTCTTCATCAATGCCAGCACCTATCTTGCTGCTGGCCAGCAATTTCCTCTTTGCTGGGTAATGTTTGTTTGTTAATAATACCGCTACGAAATTCATTGTAGCAGTAGATACTTAATATATTGCAATATAGATTCAAAATGTTGTTCTGTATCCGAGAACATTAGCTAAATTTGTAAAATTTCGGCTAAAATTTATACGCGCAACGTGGATCGAGGCTAAAACTTTTCCGCTGGCGGTATATGCGCCTGCGCATACTGGAATATTGGCGGTACAGTGGCTAGAATAACGGATCAAAATACCGCCAGCTCCGGGGTGTGATGTCACGTGCATAGAGTGGAGGCTAACGAAAAAGACAGGCTTCGGCGGTGCATCCCACGTGTCTTTTTTACAGACCGCTAGAGTGACGTGATGCTCTTTTCGCATACCTTCATTGGTGCATTTGAGCATCACGTGACTCCAGCGGTCTGTAAAAAAAGATACGTGCAATGCACCGCGGTAGCCTGTCTTTCTCGTTAGTCTCGATAGTCCATTCCACATATCGGAGCGCTCTGAAAATAGTTCTCATTATCTGAACATCACGCAACTTTTCAAAACACTTAGAAGGAATGACTCATCAAATAGTCTGCGTGTTACTTACATTAACTCGTTCCATTCAGTCCTCAAAATAACCCTACTTGAAGAGCGAATAAACTGCTTGAATGAAGCGAGAGGCTGTAGCCTATACATCGGATTGTATGATAGTACGTGTGATTGAAACTTTAGTTTCGCGTATGAGATTATCGTCAGTGGTCATTTTGCAGTCAGAGTGTTAAATGTTTGTTTCAAGCTGAACATTGTCAAGCAAATAGAACTCAAGAAATGTCTTATTTATCATGAACAGTTGAATTATTTAAAAACATTCAGAACATTTTTCAGATAATATTTCTTTACGACGTCTTAATTCCCCTAGCATAAAATCCCCTAGCATAAACTAAAATGTTAAAGTAAGTTTATATATATATGTTTATTGAAGTAATTTTTTATTTTTAGGCTTAAATCGACATTCAAAAGCTTATTTTGGTCCATTTTTGGAATGGGAGAACCCGATTTTGCTCAAATCATTATTACCAGTGAGAATAACGAAACATATACCAATGATCATATCTTTACGGAAGGAGTTGGATATACGCTTTGGGGTTTATACCATCTCGTCACTGTTGTGATTCTTCTAAATATGGTTATTGCCATGATGACAGAAAGTTACCAAAGAGTCCAGGTAAGCAATATACATATTAAAATGAATCTCATAATTCATAAAACCATATTAGAATTTAATCAATACTTATGGTAAAGAAGAACGAAAAATTTTGCATCAGGCATAGATTACGAAAAACTTACCAACACTATCAGAATATTATTTAAAAAATTCCATTTTTCCCTATAATGAAATGAAGCATCTAAATGAGCAATTTGAAGAACACGTAACGCAGTACACACTCAGAAATGCATACTCAGATTTCACGAAATTTTCTTTGTTCTTGACGAAATCGTTTCCTGGGAAATGCTCCGAGCGAATATTTCGTCAAATTGATGAAATTACTTTCTTCACTTTCTTGACGATATAAATTTCGTCAAAAGTGGGCTGATGGTGCCATCTATCGAACAGTTTGGAAGCTCCTGTATTTATAAAGAAAGAAAAAATTCACTTCTCGCTTTCCTCGGGGTGATTCGAACCCGCGAACTTGGGCGTGGGAGGCCATTGCTCTTCCGACCTCGCTACTGGGGACTTGTGTAGATGTGCTTTTAGATTGATGTAATGAATTCTGCTGCGCGTTTATATTTTTAATAGGTAGATTGCAATTTTATCGGTGCTGCTATAATTTCTGAAAGTTTTAAGTAAGTCTAATCTATTATTGTGGTTTTCTCATAGTCAATGTATAATTATAATATGGTTTGATTAAATAATTTATTAGTGAAATTTTCTTTGCTCAATGAATAGTTAGAATATGTTCTGGTTAATTTTTTGCTCACAAATAACGAATTGTAAAGTGATTGCGTGAGATTTTATCATTTTGAGTAGGTGGATAAGATTTTAACACTTTACTGTTTATAAAGGGGAGAGGGATCAGTTATATTTATTTTTAATTTGATTGAAAACAGAATATACTTCTTAAATAAATTTAAAAAAAAAGATATCCTGGAAATTTTAAATTTTATTGACCAAATTTCCTTTTTGAATGATTTTGAAGAACACGGAAAATTTATTCTTTTCGAATTAAAACATAACGAGCAACAGCATATAAATAAACAAATAAAAATAATAAGCATTCCTAAAAATTTTAACAGCTAAAAAATTAACTAATGATGCACTAATGAAGAATAATAACTACCTATATTTCAGTATTTTCTGAAAAGCACTAAAAAGTGCTTTTTTAAAACAAATTATTACAGGACTAACATAAACAAGCAAATATCTGCTTGCTAAAATCGCAGGATTTGAGGAGGTACAGCAACTGTTTCCTTAAAATGCATTGAGTCTGACCGTGATTGAGGCAAAACTGTCGTCAAATATTTGAGAGTTTGTTTCATTAAAAGTCGCGTGATGTTGATAGGAAATGATTGTCAAAAACGACGAAATACAGCTCAAGGATTGCTGAATCGTCAAAAGTGAGAGTTTTATTTCTGAGACTGTAAAAATCAATTTCAGCCCCTGAATGTCCATATCCTGTATTGTATGCTAATTCTTTAGTGCAGCCCCCCTCGATAGGTTCGAAAAAATTGTTGCACGCTACGTAATACACTAAAAATTAGATACTGAAAAAGGGCACTTTACAGCAGTCATCGATAATACTCAGCCAAAATGCCAATAGTGACCAAATTCTTTTGTGTGTCTCTATAAATGAACGATAAATTCTATTGCACTCCATAACCTATAAAAAAAATGCTGCCTAGTGATTTTTTTATTTCATTGTGTTTGAAGTATTGTACCGTGATTAAAATTAAAATGCACAGCCAACAAATTTTCATCGTCAATCATAACGTAATGGATTTCTTTTGTGCGTCCCAGTAAATTAACTATAAATGCCATTTATTCTGTTTTCCTAAGAAAGCATACTGCAGTCCACCTCGTTGATTCATATCAATCTCATTATGCTTGAATTATTGTAACATGATTAAAATGCACCGCAAACAAATTTTCGCCATCGATCATAATGTAATGGATTTCTTTCGTGCGTCTCAGTAAATTAACTATAAATGCTATTTATTCTATTCTCCTGAGAAAGCATACTATGGTCCACCGCAGTGAAGCCCATCAATCTCATTATGCTTGAAGTATCATCATTAACATCATTAAAATGTACCACGAACATTTTTTCCTCATAGATCATAATGTAACGGAATTCTTTTGTGTATCCCTGCAAACGAACTATAAATGCTGAACACTTCATTTTTAATACCGTATGTTCTATAGCAAACCTTAATAACACTCTCAGAAATACTTTCTTCAATTCACGGAAATAATCCTGGCATCACTGCTGCCAGGCTTTTTCCGTTAGTTAACGACTATCCGTTTCTTTTTTCTCCGTTACAGGAGGTAAAATATACGTGAATTGAAGAAAGTATGGGAAGAAGTAAAAATTGCTGGCATGGAATTGAAACGTCTATCTTAGTGTTTCGAGACAAGTACGCTAACCATTGGGCTACAGTTGTACGGTAGTGAAACACTTTGAAGTAAATATTTTTCTTTTAGATGGGTATGGCTTGATTAATTTCTTTAAAAAGCTTTGAAGTTAATTTCGGGAAGATTTAATCTTTAATGGGAATGTGTCTGATGTTTTAATACTTTAGCATTAGTATAGGATAAAAATATGAATTATAAATATTTTAAAGTAGATTGCTAGATGTAAAATAGGAATATTATATTTTTATTCGATGATTTTTTTTCTTTTTTCAGTAGAATCGATTTATTTTCATTTAATATTTAAATTAAAATATCTTTTTAAAATGTGTTAATTTAAAATACATTTTAAATGCAAATATTATTTTATAAACAACTTTTTAAATTCAACTTTATTTAACTTTATGACTAACTTAAAAAAAAAAAATTGTGAGTATTTTTGAATGAATGAGAAAAGTAATTGCTATTCATTTTTAAATTCGAAAACTTTTTTTACTTTTTTAAATTAAATTAGAAATCAAATAAGAATGTATAGAATTTTTGGTTTATCATTTTAAAAATAAATTCGGATTTTAATATTAATAGAGCGCATGCGGGCTAAGAACGAACGGAATTTCTTCTTCATTTTCTAAACTTTTGGGAAGAATTCGCGGATAAAATGTTTTCTAGGAAATTATTCTAAGGAAATTATTTGCTAAAAAAGGGAGGCATAATTTAGTGTAAGTTAACGAGTTTTTCTTATGAGTTGTAAATTAACGAGTGCATATAAAAATTATATTGCAATTCAAGTATATTTACGAGTGTTAGAGGACGGCAAAACAGACAAACGAAAGACATAAACACTTTTCAATTACGTTGGAAATTGTTAAAAAAGAACAAGGATTAATTCATAAATACAGTAGAAATTATTACATCACTTTAAAAATTAAGTTAAATAATAGTATTTACGCTCAAAAAAAAGAAAGAATTGCATTTAAATAGCTAGCTGCCAACTTTTTTGTTTTATAAGTCAAATAATAAGAAACATATTTTGAACCAGAAAATGTATTTATTAAAATCTGTCTTGTTTCTACTTGCTAATTGTTTTATTTCCTCTAATAAAACATCTAGTTCGAGATATGTTTATTTGATTTGAAAGAACCGGAAGGTTGGAAGCTGTCTATCAAGTAATGTATCTTCCCATAGAGTGTGAGATAGCCTGAATAATGAATTTTAATCAATAATATTATTAACAAAGTTAAACATATTGAAAAAAAAGTTTTTTTAACAAACGTGACTTGTTTTGTATGAAATGCGACGACGTCATAATATGTGATAGAAGTGGCTACTATCCGCGTGTAATCATTGAATTGGAAACTCGATATTTTTTAATGCGAGTGTATATTGCTCCTTATTTCGGTATATAACACGTTTCAGGTGTTACATGACTGTCTAGGATTGATCACTGCGGGAAGTGCGCTTTCAGTTGTGGCATGAATATTTTTTGGTTTGTCTATCCGTCTGTCTGTCCGTACTCTGACTGGCGTAAATAGTCCGATTGCCATGAAATGGATATATGTTATTGGGGCTTACTATGGCATGTTGTATGGAAAAGAAAGTGTGTAACATTTAAGCTTCGTTGACAGGGCCACTCAAAAGAATTCAGTTACATTGCGGCCCCACCAGTGGCCGAGAGGTTCTGCTCTCGAAGCTGGTAGACGGGAGGTGCTGGGTTCGATCCCAATCGCGCCCGTCGGCCTAATCGTTCGGAGTTTTCGTGGTTTTCTTCGAGCCGTGGATCTTCCATGCGTTAATACGGATTAGGTTCCCTTAGAAAGACCCCCACGGAGGGCACTCCCCCCGGGTCTATATCCCTCGTGTAGATAATTGGCCGTCAAAAATCAACCCAACCCAACCCGTTACATTGCGGTCTATGGGAGAAAAATTGTTTACGTTGTATTTTAATGATCTTACACTATTTCAAACATATTGAAATGAATATATATCACTGAGGTGTACTACAAGGTTCTTATTATAGAATAGAGTGTGCGTAGCATTTATCGTTCATTTAGAGGGACACACAAAAGAATTTGGCTATACAGAAGAAAATGAACATCATTGAACTATGGAAACCTACGAACAATGACGGCTGGAAGTGCGTTTTCAGTTTGTGGTATGCGTTTTTAAATTTAACTATTATTTAAATATTACTTGGTGTCTATGAATTCTATAGATCCTATATGGGGCAATATCACAAAATACGAAAATTGCAGTCCGCGCAATAAAATGTCTATTAAATGTTAGATAATGCAATTTTCTTTTTTACATTCTAATAAAAAATATTCTTAGAAGTATTTTCAAGATATATTCATAAAAACACAAAAATAAAGCAATTAAAAGACTTAAACTTTCAGATTGTAATTTTCCTGGCATGTCACACTATGATGTGTGCAAAGTAAACGGCTTTCTGCTACACTGTACAAATATCTTTTTCCAGTTTTTTAAATTTCTAATTATTAGTTATACCTTATATAACACATATATGTGAAAGGGAACAAGTTATGTATTTTATAAATAATTTTCATAATTAAAATATGATTGTCACTGAAAATGGATGTCATTTTCCTGGCCTGCGCATTTTAGTTCTTTATGAAGTGTAAAGATGGCGCTGCAGAGTAATTCTTCTTGTTCTTGACATAGTTCAAGTCAGAAGTAGTAAAATCATTGCTACCAGCAAGATCTTTTAGATATTTCTTTGAAAATAATGTGTTTAAAGGTTTTGTAAAAATTGAGTAGACTTTTATTATGTCATTTTCCTGGCTTTAATAATTTACAAATAAAACTGAACATTACACTGAATTTAAGGTACTATAGAGGAAAATGTTCCTTTAAACGAAATTAAAATGTTAGATCTATATAAAAAAACGCTAATGTGAAGAATGTTTTAGAATGAAATTGTCATTATCCTGGCATACCCCAGCAAAGAGGAAATTGCTGGCCAGCAGCAAGATAGGTGCTGGCAATGATGGAGAAGTGCTGGCTGATGGTCTACTACTACATGGCCACTGCTGGACAGCTTCAGTCAACTATGCTGTTGGAAATCATCAGATAAAATTCTGGTGGGCATCCATTTTATCTCATGCGCTGGCCCACCACTACATGGAAGTGCACAAACTTTTGCAGTATTATTGCTGGGAACCCTTACGCTAGGTGGCGTTGCGAATATCGAAGACATTGAGTATTTGAACCCAAGTCTGAAATGAATATTTTAACACAATTTAAGCTGTGAAGCTAATTTTTTTTTTGAAACTGTAAAAAATATATCATCACTGCCACCAACAAAATAAATAAGTAAATCAAGAAATAAATTCTTTATTTCAACGTACTTTTTTTTTTTCTCCTTAAATCTGGTTTTACTAGGTTACAAAGGATTTCGGTTTTCATAATTTACGCAGTTCAGAATTAGTAATAAAAAAAGCGTATAAACTACATATGATTTCTATAAAATAGAATAATTTCTATACCAGTTTAATGATTGGGAGCGTAAATCACAAAAGAAACAAACTTGAAATAGTGTAATGAGAGCTTGAAAACTACGAGCAGTCGTAGCGTACGCTGAAAACAATTGTTCATGTCCAATCACGAAAACCAAGCAGCATCGAGCGCGGTCAGTACTTGGGAGGGTGACCGCATGCACTTCAAATATTTCTATAGACATTTCTATTATAGACACTTCTACAGATATTTCTATAGCTCTTGGTGAAACTAGCTTATACAAAAAAGAGCCATAATTATATAGTACTTTGTTTTTTATAGAATTCTATAAGAAATTTTTCTAAGGGAAAATGCTGGGCCAGCAGAGGAATAGCAGCGGGATAGGTGCTAGCACTGCAGGAAAAGTGCCGGATTGAAGTAATGTGATGGCATACCAATGCTGGCCTGCTGTTGGCCATCACTGATGGGCCAGCTGCATTCGACTCGGACACTTTTCAACAGGTTTAAGTAATGGCACCCTTGCACTTTACCGCTGATGGCACTGCTGGCTGCCATCTTTTTTCCAGCTGATGTCCCACTGTCTCTTTCTTTGCTGGGACATATGGCAAAAAAGACATATAATTATAATTAAATAAATATGAACTTAAGCTCTTCAAACTTTAATTATTTTACATGTATTCCTTTATTCAGCTGCTCAAAAAAAATTTTTAAAAGAATCGAAGGCTTTGAAACAATTTAAATTTTCAAAAAATTTTGTTTTCAAAATCTCGCATTTCATGATATTCACCCATGTAGGGCCGCGCAAAATTTCTCAGAAATTTCTGAAAGGACATTTTCAATTGTTTTATGCGTTTAAACTTTTAGCATACTATGTATTATACATACATATCCATATATCCTATACAGGGCTGCATTAAAAAATCGTCTATTTTCTCCACTGTTCATGGCAATAGCTGAAACTGGGTTTTGAAACACGTTATGGTTATGTGTTTTCCAAATTGTGCATTTAGACATCTTTCACCTTAGTAAACTGCGGTGCGGGGTTTTGTTATAGTATTGTGAATGTATTGGAAAGTGTTTTATTATCTATGCTGTATACATGATTTTTCGTTCTGTTTTTCAATAAAAAAATTTCTCTGATTTTAATATGTGATTTCTCGTAGGCTAATGCGGACATGGAATGGAAGTTCGCTTGTTCTACTCTTTGGTTGACGGTATTCGATGCCCACTGTGTGGTGCCACCTCCTTTTAATCTCATCCCCTCCATGCACCGAGTGTCTCGTGCGTTTCTATGGATTGTTGCGTATACAAAAAACCAACCCACTATTTCATGGTCTTGTGAGGTAAGAGGATTCTGGGTTTTAAGAATATCTCTAACATCCCTATACGATTTTTATTTTTACAAAATTGTAATTACTTTTTTCGTGTGTCTAATGAACTTCTATTGGGTGCTTCCAATTAGCCTTACAGCTCATCTGTGGAATCTATAAATAAAATTCGATGATATCCATTCTAGAAACTCCGAAGAAATGACTTAACCCTTTATCTACTGATGGTACTTATAAGTACTATTAAAGTAATTTGTTATGAAATTCATGTAATAAATCGATTAGTTGTAATACAGTTTAGAATGAGTTATAGATACATTACTGTATCTTGTTCCAAAAGGGTTACACACACATAAAAAAAAAAAAAAAAAAAAATTAAAAGGATGATTTCTTTTTCCTTTGCATCTTTTTAGCGTTCTTGGCGTTGAGGTGTGTGTGTGTGGGGGGGGGGGGATTTTTCAATTCGGAAATATTTCTATATATCTATTGTAGGAACAGTATGTTTGTACATCCATTTCAGTACATTCTACAAAATACTAAGAAAAAAAATTAAAATAAAAGATTTGAGTGGGGGTTATAAATAGTGCACAAAATCCCTATAAATTTAAATTTAATGAATCCTTCAATCCTTCTAAAATTTATTAAATGATTATGTAAATGTTCTAATGTTAGTTTAAACAATTCACTAAAAATGCTTTAGAAGATAAAATTTTCATAAATTGATAATTCAGTACATAAACGGTTAACTTAATATTGTTTTCACGTTTTTCAAAATGAAAATCTGCCTTTTCGTTGTAAGATTTCTGTTTAGCGCCAAAGTGCGGTATCTTATGATGACTCTTCCGTAATCACCCAAATGGCGTGTTTGAACAAATATATGGCTTAAGGATAGTTTTTTTAAAACATTTTAGTGATTTTGAAATTCACTTTAAAGGGCATTGCAAGCCAAATGGCAATGCTTGAAAATGCACCCATTTACAGAAGATTAATCAAATGTAAGATAAAACGGAAAAAATTACTTTTATCTTTCAAATTTACTCTGGCCATTGCCAATTGTGGTAACTCTACCACTAGTTACTTTATATTATTATATCAAACAAATGTTCATTGCTGAACTTATAATTTTCAAGCATGCTCTTTTATATAATAAAAAAAAAATTAAAAAATCAGAAAAATCACTAAACTGATCTACAATTTTGAAACTAATTTAATTTCAAAGTAGAGTTTTTCTATTCGCTGGTGTAAAAATTGAAATATAATATATTTCGAAAAGATGTTTGAGTGCAGTGGCGCATCCAGGATTACGCTTTGGAAGGGCTAGCCTGTTTAAGAGGTCTATATGTGCTCAGATCTGCCCCGTCCCGATGCCGAGCTATTTCTTTCATTTGATTTTATGAGACGTGTCGGATCAGGTCCTGACTTACATTTTTTCTTCTGTCTTGAGCAGAGTCGTAACCAGCCAGAGGAAGTTCTGGAAAGTTTTGGAGGGCTACTTCTGAATGTTTTTAACATGTTAAATAATGAAATATTGTGCTAAAATATATCTTAGTTTTTGCGATTTTTTGGTGTGTTTTTGTTTTTGGATAATTAATTAAAGGTTAGAGATAGCAAGAGGCTGCACGGTGTCTATTTTTAATTAAGTACATAAACATGCTAAACATAAGTTAAACATGCTAATATTTTGAATTTCATAATAAAATTTATAAAAGAGAAAAAATTGTGTGACAAAATTAATCTTTCAAAAATTCTGATTTTTTTAAGGACCTATTAAAGATAATATTCTTTCATAATTAAAAAAAAAATTAAAATAGCTAGTCTAGTCTCGGAGGGGCTTCAGCCCCTTAGCTTCCCCCGTGGGTGGGCCGATGATTGAGTGATAAAAGTGTAAACGATAGCACAAGTCGTTGCCACTATCGTTATGACATCAGCATAGCGAACTACTTTTTAGAATACCACCTTTCTAGTATTATATATTCTAATGACGACGGAAAAATCCATAGTTATAAAAATAGGACTTGGTCGGTAATAATTATTAGTTCTGTTAGTCGAATTTCCTTAGCTCGATTTTTCGATATCTTGACGCAAGTTATATTTCCCCTGAGAATTTTTTTTTCTATTACTTGAATTTTTTATAACTTATATATCAAAGTCTGACTACACTTTAAAAAGTTTAATGCTGCTATTAATTTTAAATAATAAACTGTTTCGTCAATAAAAAAATCCTTTCTAAACATTTTAAAGTCGTGAAAGACTTAGATGACGACTTATCCCGTTATCTTTTATTAACCATTTAATTCCACTGAGTATTTTTTTAGATTGACGTTTTTTTTATCGACCGCCACTAATTCGCGGTCAGAATCGGCGATGCCTTTCTTTAGTGACTTGGAATGGTATAGAAGACCCGATCACAGATGATAAATGCTGAATTCATCGACCAGTTGGGCCAGAGGGTTCGGGTCGGGGCGTTTAACCCTTTATCTACTGACCGTACTTATAAGAACCATTTAAAATAACTTGTTATAAAATTAACCTAATACATCGATTAGTAGTAATACAGTTTAGAATGAGTTATGGATGCATTGCTTTAACTTGTTCCAAAAGCATTATGGGTTACACAAAACAAAAATATATTTAAAAAGATGATTTATTTTGCCTTTGCATCTTTTCAGGGGAAGAGAGAGATTTTTCAAGGAAAAATATTTAAGAAAAAAATTTAAAATAAAAGATTTGAGTGGGGTTCTAAATATAGCACAAAATCCCTATAAATTCAAATTTAATGAATCCTTCTATCCTTCTAAAATCCTACTAAAATTTATTAAATGATTATGCAAATCTTCTAATGTTGTTTAAAAAATTCACGAAAAATGCTTTAGAAGATAAAATTTTCATAAATTCATAATTCAGTACATAAAGGGTTAAAACGTCGGATGACCATAATAACGAAATAGAGATCATTATGGAGATCATCGTTTAAAAATGTAAAATTATCTATATAAATGACAAAAATTTAAGTTTACTGAAATTTAATGAATAGGGTCCTTTACTAAAATCTAACGAATATATTGATTTTGCGTACTATTAATAGGATAATAGGCTAAAGAAGAATTTTTGAAGAGGTTTGGAAAATTTTGTGTTACAACACGTTTAATATACCTATCAACTTTCCAGTATTTCACACTTATTTGTTTAGAACAAGAAGCTACTATTTTAAAAGTTAAGTATAAAATACAGGTTTGAAATAAAAGAATCTCCAACAGTTAAACAAAATTTAAGCAAAGTTTTCTTTTTTGTTTCTAGTCTTTGAAGTACAGTCGTGAAAAAAAAAAGTAAACACCCCCTACTAACTCTGCAGCTAATTATAATAGAAGAAAGTTACTGGTACCAAACGATTGAAAATAAGGTCTACTTTTAAATGATGTGTATAAAATTTGCTTAGGGGGCCATCTACAAGTCAAAGCCAGACCAAATTTTACTTTTTTTCAACATCAGCACCCAATTTTGACACTGTATTTTAAATCTTCGGTTTAAACTATGCGTAGAAACGAAATTTCTAGTTATTTGGATAAGTTTTTGAATTATAAACATTAATAATTGAAAGCTTCTAATGTTAAATTACATTTTCATATTTTTATTAATATCTCCTGAGTGTTTAAGTATTACGTAAGCATATTTTTAGTCATTTTGTAACCCTCCCTCCCCCTTGTAAGGAAAAATAAGCAAATACTAGACCCCCCCCCCCCCCTTTGCTTACGTAAGATTTTACGACATTCTAACATCAACACTATTTGCCATAAAAAATTACAGTTAGCGATAAATTGCATTATTAATCCAGCAAATTTACATAAACAGACACATAGGGGTTGTGGTATTGAAGGAAAAAAAAATCGGTTTAATATATTGTTACTCATGGCATTAAACAATTCATAGAATACAAAATAGTTTTTATATATTATTATTTATCACATTGAACAACAACAACAACAAAATAATTAAGAAATACAACCGACCCTAACTTATTTAGGCACATAACTAAAAATTTTAACAAGAATCATAGGAATATTATGTGTTTTGGCGTTCATATTTCTAGTCTGGTGTCCAAGATCTTTGAATCCATGTTTTTGCATTGTCTATTATTAAGTTTTCAATGTAGTGGTGGGCTGGAATGATCCTCGTTTCCAGTCCTTGTTTACTCCATATCTTTTTTCTCAAGTCGTTCAACATCCGCAGAACGCTCATCTAAATCATGCTCTTTTGCTTTTTGATGTTAAACTATAGTTGCTTCGTTGTCTAATGCTTACGTAAGAATTTTCGTGACCCCCCCCCCTCTCCCCCTTGTCAGCAAAAATAAGCAGACACTTGACCCCCCCCCCCTCCCCCACTTACTGCTTACGTAATACTTGAACGGCCCCTGAAATGATAATCCTAATGTGGAAATTTTTTGTGTGGTTATAATACTAAAAAACCCAAACATAAACATATTGAATTTGTAATTTTAAAATTTTTATAACATGGATTATGAAATTAATATTCGAAAAAAATATGAATTGCAACCTACAATTTTTTTGATAATTTTTTTTATTATTATTATTGTCCAGCTTTATGCGAATTCTCAATTTCAAATTTTTCTTCAAGATAGTTATCGAATTATGATTAAAAAACGCCAAGATGATATGCAGATAAGCATAATTTGAAAAAAAAATATTTTACTCATTTTACTGAAACATTTGGGCTAGCAATAGTCGAAACATATTAATCGAGTGAAAGGGTCCTATTGGCAAGAAATAATACATTAGGGCGATTCTCAAAAGGTGGGCACTGGACACACGTCATAACTTTAAGCCTTTCAAACATAACTTTAATTATCATTGACTTTATTATTATTTTTTTTTTTTTACACTGAGTTTTTAATTCTATTCAGAGACAGAAAATGACATAATTTATTGTAAAAACTTTGTATAAATATCTTAAAATTGTATTATTTTATGCTAAAGAGGCCAATTTCGGACATTCATAACGTTAACTGCTGCAATGTACCACCAAGAAAAAGATTTTTAACTTGCTTCCAGGTGGTTCTAATGCTAAACAACGAATGCATAAAGGAAACGGATGATTTTTTGATAACTTCGTTAAGAGATGGCAGGCTAATTTATTGCTTTTTTGAAGATAGGAATTTTCTATAAAGAATTTTTTTGTATTTTGTTATGTCAGAAAGTAACGTACGCGACAAAGTATTAGATTTTATTATTATTATTACTGGGTAACAAAAAGTTAATTATACATATATATATGTATACACATACAATTATAGGACACATTTACTACATTCTTAGTCTTAAGAATTTTTTAAATACTAAGACCAACGTCCAAAATCTGTAACGTACGTGCGAAAAAATGTCCAAAATTTGTAACGTACACTACTGCTAATTAAATGCTTTAATAATTAATTTTTCCAGAATAGTTGCTGTCTTTTAATGTTTGTGTATAATTTTGTAGACATACTATTAAAAATATTTATATATTATATTTATAGACAAAATTAAAAAAAAAATGGCCTTAAATTTGAAAATTTGAAAAATTACATACAGTTAACATTTAATGATCCCACCTTTTGAGAATCTCCCATTAATAAAAGTGACATAGTCATTCTCTAGCAATTCAACAATCGATTACAGAACTTCAATTTGGACACACACCCCTAAAATTTGCTCAAAATAATTGATTTCTCTTAAACTAATCGTACGAATTTCATGAATTTGTTTTTAGGTTTAATTGAAGGGTGTAGAATTTATTTATGGTGTCATACTTGGTTATTGCTGTTGGAAAAAAAAAAAACAGAGTTTGTGTTCGTTTTGATATATAGATGGCCCCCTAAGCCAAGTTTACATACATCATTTAAAAGATGATTTTATTTCCAATCGTTTGGTACCAATGATTTTCTTTTACAGTAATATCTTGCAGGGTTATTAGTAGGGGTGTTTTCTTTTTTTCCCACCACTGTACATTTATTTTACTGTATCTTATCGATTCGCAGTGATGGAACAGCTGCGCAACAGTGGGCCGATTGTCATCACTAAATATTAATAGCATTATTCGTCGTATTAACCCTCCATCGCCCAATAGTATTCTTATAGAATTTTTTTTTTAATTCATAGGCTGTATTGTTTTCACGAAAAATGTCTCGCTTAACGAAAAAGATCTTATCTAAAAGCACACGTCATCTAAGGGTGACATAGAAATTAAAGATCTTATCACAGCAACAAAAATGAATGAAACATTCCAAGTCCCACAAATATCAATTCAACATTTAGTTAACTTTAACATCCAGGTCAAAAAAAAATAAAAAGAGACGTATTGTTTTGACATATATATACCTCCAAAAGGACCCACTAAATTAATTGCTTGTTTAAAGACGATACAAAAATATGGTAGGTTTTAGTATCATATAAGAAAATCCGACAGAGATGGCACTTTTTTCTATGATTAGAAAACTCTTCTAAATCCCAATAAAGGCACTACGGCGCAGTTGTGGAAAAATAAAAGTAAACACCATCTCTGCAACTAATTATAATAGAAGAAGGTTACTGGTACCAAACGATTGGAAAAAAAGTTTACTTTTAAATGGTGTATATAAGATTTGGTTAGGGGCACCTACAAATCAAAGCCAGACCAATCTTTATTTTTTTCAATGGCAACAACCAGTTTTCACACTATATTTTAAATTTTCGTTTTACACTATGCGTAGAAATAAAATTTCAAATCATTTAGATAAGTTTTCGAATTATAAAAAAAATTGAGAGATTCTAACGTTAAATTACTTTTCATACTTTTATTCATATCTCCTGAAATTATAATCCTAATGTGATATTTTTTTGTGTGGCTATAATACTAAAAAACCCAAACATAAATACACTGAATTTGCAATTTTAAAATTTTTATAATATGATTTATGACTTATGAAATTAATATTCGAGAAAAATATGAATTGCAACATACAATTATTTTGATAGATTTATATTTATTATGTCCTGCTTGACACGAATTCTCAATTTCAAAATTTTCTTCTAAGTACTTTTCGAATTATGATTGAAAAAGTCAAAATGATGGTTTAAGTCTATGATGTGTTCTGAAAAGCATAATTTGAATAAAAATATATTTTACTTATTTTATTGAAACATTTAGGCTGACAATAGTCGAAACATATTGAGCGAGTGAAATGGTCATATTGACAAGAAATAATACATTAATAGAAGTGACACAGTCATTCTGTAGCATTTCAACAATCGAGTACCGAACTTCAATTTGAATACAACCCCTAAAATAGGTTCATTTCGAAATAATTTCTCTGGAAGTAATCGTACGAATTTCATGAAAATTTGCTTTTAGGCTGTGTTTTTCCACGACTGAACATATTCACTTAAAATCTAAGCCTAGAGGTCTCTTTAAAGACGTGCCACGTGGAGGTGACAATGGGCTTTGGCAGGTTAAGCTCAGAAATTCAGGCATTAAATAAGACAAAGAATGCTATTTAAATTTAGCGGTGACAATTAGCTCGCTAGTTTCTCGCTGTTACACACGGGATTCGACACATTATTAGTCATCTAAACCATTTTCAATATTATCTGAATATTTCAGAGATATAAATGTGAGAGTAATTATTATAATTTGTAAATGACTGTTTATTTCGGAATGCTTGTCTACAGCGATGATTTTCGACAACAAACTGCTTAATTCTAACGAACTTGTGTTTTCTCAAAAATGATAAAAGAATGGCTGTGAAATTTCCTTTTTTAAAATCAAGTGTCAGAAATGGATGCAAATACATTTTCTTTTCGCATTTAAAAATATATTATCGAATTAAAAAATATATTATTGAATTTAAAAACGTATATTTAAATATTATTGGGCCTTACATTAAAATAGGTAATTCATAAAATTCATTTTGTGTATTTATTTTTTTGTCAGCAATATTTATTTTCTGAAAAACAAGATGCTTTTTCTTCTGATAAAAGTATGCTTTTTACTAAAAAAAAAAAAAAAAAAAGAAAAGAAAGTAGAGTACTTTATGCGAGCATATGCTTTTATACTTAGTTGCTACTGGAATCTAGAATTTCCAACATAATTTAATGAAACCTCGTGAATACTGTGTACTTATCCTTATACAGTACCGTATTTTATGGAAGAAACGCCGCACTCCTCAAATTGGCCTGAATAAGCTTAAAAATATCGTAAACGCCGCATCCATCGGAACGCTACTTTTGTCGACAGCGTCACATTGATCTAATTTTAATCAAAGCTTTCTGAGCAGTGTAGGATGCCTCGTTCTTAATATCTTAAGATGTCTGAAGTTTTATTTAAAATACTTAAATCCGATTTTAAATATTTTTATGAATTTTTAAATTAAGGAAACTCAGTTGGTATTTAAAAAACATCGTAAACGCCGCACTTAGAAAAAAAATTAACTTTTAAACTCGTAAACGCCGCGGCGTTTCTTCCATGAAATACGGTAATATCATCATAAATTTATACGTAATTTATCACATTTCTATTACAAAAAATACTTTTCAAGGAAAAGTCAAATCGCCAATATCTTACCCCGCCAATGGAGTAAGAACGCAAAAAATAGGTTAATCTTACAGGAAGTTAAAGAGGATTTATTTTGAACAGAACAAAATACTTTATTATACAACTTTATTAACAACTTATTTTACAGCTAAGAAAATTAATTGACAATATTTCAGTTATAAATCTAACGATTTAATACCTCAAGATAAAAGAATAATCATTTCCATTACAATACGATAAATTGCAGAAGAGAAGTTCACCCCTTTATTAGATTTAAAAAAATCTTAATCACACTTGCCTTTTTTTAAGCATTGTTTAGTGGCTCTTTAAGCATTTTTTTTCCCCAGTAATCTGTGTTAATCCCATGTGAAGTATCCGGTCTTACCTCATAGAAAGAGGATCGAAGCAGGCCGAAAATATGCACCTATAAAGCCAGCAACAGTTTCGTTGTGGTAAATAAATCCTTATCCTGTAGGTTACACGCGATAATATAAAAAGTTTCGTTAACAGTACTAAATGTTTTATATTTAAAAATCTTGAAAACTATCAAGCAATAAAGCAAAAAAATGTGTAAATTAGAAACTATACAAATGCGAAATAAGGAGAAACCGCAGTGACTGCTTCTTTTTTACTATAGCTAAGCATTTCAACTATTACTCGCTCAATGGCTGCTGAAATGGAGTCAAATTGAAATATCCGTTTTCACCTGGCTATACGGTTTTACTCTACTTTCTCCTTTTGTAACATGCCCTATTTAGTTCTTAGTGGTCCGGGACACATTTTCAAAAAACTTTTATTTATTGAGTTAAAATTTTTAATTTTTTTTTGTGGTGGTTTACCATATTATTTGTAAACAAAATCGCATGATAAAACTTCTCATTTAAAAAAAAATAAATAAATTTTAAATTTTGTTAAAAAAATGGGGTAGTTTAAAATCGTTATAACTCGAAATATTATTCATAGAATTTCATTTTTTTTTTCATTTAAATAAACAGAAATATATAAATTTTAATTTAGAGCCAGCATTTTTAAAAATATTAATTTAAAAAAAATAAAAATATTTAACGAAAAAAATTACAAAAAAAGTGGTGGTTTAAAAAAAAAATCATATTTTCAAAAGTAAATATTTTTTTCAAATATGCTGGCTCAAAAGTAAAGTAAAATAATTGAAAAAGATATATTCCGAGTTTCAACCCTGTATATTTAACGGTTCTCGAGTTATAAGAATTTAAATATGAGAAATGATGAAAAAACCTATCGTGAAGAAAAACGCAATTTCGCAAGAACTCGTTTCCTTGACAACCATAGCTTGAAAGGCAGATTTTGAAAACAAACCAAAACGAAAAAAAATAATATTTCCTGTTCTAATTAAGATAGAAACATGATTAAAACACAATTTTAAGCAGAAAACGGCAGAGAAATTTTTAATCCAATAGGAAAAAAAATTGAAATTTTGAAGATTTTTGTGTCCCGGACCCCCTTAATTTGGAAAATAAATATTCAATGTTATTTATACAAAAATCTGACATTCATTATATGATATGAATTTTCTTTTCAGTTATGTATTTTTAGTATGAAATATTTCTTTCTAGTGCTGTTTCTGCTGCCACTCGGTAGTCGATTCTCCGAAGAAAATAACTGAAGATGATGACTACAAGGTACGTTTTCTTGTTCTCAAAGCCAATGTTTTTTACTCTGTCTAAAATATCACTCACCCGCAAGAAAATTGACACATCTCGCAAAAATTTATTTTGCGTTTTATTCCACGAATAAGTCTGTGATAAGTGCTACACAAAAAGTTTCATAAGTGTAGTTATACGGAAGAGCACTTTATTGCGCTATATGTCCATTTGTGACCACAGAAGAGGGGTAGATTGTGTGGGGAAGTAAAATGACACAACTCTCCAAATATCATCTTACGTCTTCATTCTGAAGAGTTTTCTGATTTTATGCATATTTTTATTCCTGCATGCAGCGTTAAGTGCTATATTTTCATGTTAAAGTAAAATCATGCAATTTTTTTTTTTTTTTTTTTTTTTGCCTCTCCTGTGAAATTCACTTTTGTCGAGATGTGTTACTTTTCTTGCGGGTGAGCGATATGTCAATTGGCAGTGGACACAATTACGAAAGATATATAAATGATAATAATTTTATACGAATTGGATTTTTAGCTTACAACTTTTTAATTTAAAAATTGTATTAACCTTTTATCCTCCGGAGACCCAAGCAAAATATAATGCATATTTTTTTTTAAATATGAGTTTTTTTTTTTCAACAAATAGGCATCAAAAATGACGTTTTTAAAGAAATTAATAAATTTCGATTTTTTAATTTTGTTTTACAGCACATCCATCTAAATGGATGTTCAGGCCATAACTCGCTTTAAAAAATGCTAGAAGTATGAGAAAGAATAGAATTTATTATAAAGAACATAAGGCAAGTATTAACATCTGCTGTTAAAATTGCAAAAAAAAAAAAAAAAAAAAAAAAAAAAGTTTAAACAAATTAAAATAATATAAAAACGAAACTTACCAGCAGAACGTAGAATTCCGCCTTGACTCATTTACTACGCCATTTTGTAAACAAAGTAGTTACTGTTGCCAAAATCCAAAAGCTGAATGTTGATTTTTGATTCATACATTACCATGCCAAACTACAATGAAATTTAACGTAATAGAAGACGAAAGCAAAACATCCATTTCAATGGATGCCGGGTCTCAGAAGGTTAAATCCTGGCGGTACTTAAAAGCACCATTAAAGAAAATTCAATATAACATTTATTTAATTTGTCTACTAATAAAAGTAAATGGCACTTTTCATAGAAAATAATTGACTCAATCCTATTTAGAAAGCACGGTGAAACAATCGAAGCTAAATATCTTTTAATGTGGTTATTTTCTCAACCCTTTACCTAGGTGTAGCTTTTATCCTATAAAAAATGTTACACGAAAAATTGCAACGACAAAACACTTCTTTGTTACACATGGGATCACACAACATTTATTGACACTGGTCTTATAAAACTTGTGAGATTTCCATAACAGTATTCTTACTTTCTTCTATCTTTACAAGAAGAAAGTATTGGATTCGTGAAAATTTTCGACTTTCGGTTTTCGACAGATTTAGACGCTTTAGGAGTCGGAGATTCCGAAGGGGTCAGAGATGTTTTTACAAAATGTCTGTCGGTATTGTGGGCGCTCTATCTCAATAGAACTAATGCAGGGAATTTAATAAAAAAGTATATCCAGTTAGTCCCTGATATAAATGGTTACTGATTAGTTTTTGGTGTAAATCGCTCAACAGGTGGCGTTGTTAGGCAGCATTTTTCACGATTTCCGCAATAGCTCAATCTCCAGAACTAATGCACGGATTTCATCAAACTTCAGGTTCAGTTAGTCCTTGACATGAATTGAAGTTTTATACATTTTGATGTAAATCGCTCAACAGGTGGCGCTGCTATACTGCATTTTTTACCATTTCCGCAATAGTTCTATCTCAATAACTAATGTTTGGAATTTCAAAAAACTTCAGATTCAGGCATACCTTGATATGAATGAGTGCTGTTCATGTTTTGGTGCAAATCACTCAACAGGTGGCGCTGCTATGCTGCATTTTTCAGGATCTCCACTATAGTTGTATCTCAAGAACTAATGCACGAATTTTCATCAAACTTCAGAATCAGTTAGTCCTTGACATGAATTGACATATTATACATTTTGGTGTAAATCGCTCGACAGGTGGCGCTGCTATGCTGTTTTTTGCGATCTCCTCAATCTCAAGAACTAATGCATGAATTTTCAAACTTCAGATTCAGGTATACCTTAATATCAATTAGTGCTGTTCATATTTTGGTGCAAATCGCTCAACAGGTGGCGCTGCTACGGTACATTTTTCCGAATTTCCGCTATATTCTATCTCAAGAACTAATGCACAAATTTTCATCAAACTTCAAATTCAGATATTCTTTGATTTGAATTGGTGCTAAATTAATGTTATTTCTTGTACTATATAAAGGGTTTAATTGACGTGATTTATATAGAAGAAAGTTTTGTGATGGCCACAACATACTAGTTTGTTAATGAATCTAATTATTGTAAATATTTTGCAAAAATAGCTCTCGCGACCGATTTATTAAATCAGTTTTAATTAAAAAATTATCTAAAAATCAAATTATTATTATATACGTTGTTCTGGATATCTTAGACATTAACGTAAATAATAATTATTCAGGTGAAGCAAATTTTTTAATTCAAAATTCAGGCTATAGAGGTTTAATAAATGTAAAGAGCTAATATTCCATGATCGTGTTCCCAATCAAGGTTAGCGTCCATGATAAGCCAAAAAATTATCACCCGGCATACCTTTTAATAAATGAAAATAAATTGCACTGTTCAGAATTTATTATATTCAAATTCGACTGTGTTCATATTCTACAAGTAATACTCCTAGAATATGGAACTAACATCAGTTATTCGCATCGATCCGAGGAAGTCATAACTCTTGAAACTTTGAATTTTCAAATAATTTCCGAGATACTAATTTTTTTTGTAATTTTTAAATGTAGTATTAAGTAGTAATTCGTAAAAGTAGCAACAAAAGTCTCCATTTTTGATTTAAACAGTTTCTCATTAAAGCTAAAATTGTTTTATATTCAAATAAATGATATATCACAATTGAAGAGCTGAGTGGAAGAACATGTTATGCTACATTTTCATAAAAATTATTTTATCTTTTGGACGAAGGTGTTATCAGGTATTCTATCACATGGTAAAACTAAAATACCAAAGTTCTATTTAGCCTTGAAGATTTAAGAGATTATTCATTAATATTTAATATTTTATAATGCAAATAATATTAATATTTTTTAATATTTAAAAATTAAATATGAATAAGTTTTTTTTTTTTTTGATAGAGTTTAGTTCCACACCTGTTAATATTTTAAACACATGGTATCAAACAGAAAATAAATCATTAAAGTTGACAACAAAAACCTTTCACATCAAATTTCTTCCAATGTAATTTGTGTTACTTAACATGTTCTTCCACTTAGCTCTTCAATTATCGTCTACTATTCTGCACTGCCGAACATGTATCTTTAACTTTATTTCACTTGCATAAATCGATTGAAAGACTTTTTGTTTACCTTCTCGTTAAAAGTTGTATTGTAAAGTATGCATGTTCCTTACATTTACTTATTACTAAAAATCTGAAAGGTTGCTATAGCGATCATCGAAAGTTTGCCGATCAGTATGAAACACCATTTTCCAAATTGTAATTTCGAATTGATCTATAAGTAAATGTAAATGCGACCGCCAGTATTCGCGAAAAATTTCATTCTCGCGTGAATAAAATTACATAGGAATATTCAATAGCATTTCATCAGATTACTATATCGTGAATAAAGAATATTTATTTCATGCATATAACGACTTGCAAATTATTAAACCCACGAGGGAGCAATCTGTTTAAATATACGGTGACACACTTATATATTTCTTCCTGTAATTATTATAATTTATTTATCTGCACACTGAAAAAAAAAAAAACGGTTCTCAAAATTGAGTAAAAAGTACTCAATTTTAAATATATCACATACTCAAAATATCTCCGATCCAAATGTGCTCAAAATTGAGAACCACATGTATTCATTTTTTATTCAATGGTTGTGTTCAAATATGAATCGTTATGTACCCCTCTGAACCTACAAATTAAAATTAAAAATGTACTGATATTCATTTTCCGCTCAAAATCATTAACAAGAAACGTTTAATTTATCAGTTATTAACAAAAGTAGCAAATTTATTATCAAGATACCCAAATCGAATACTTTTATGACAAGAGCATTATTTGCAAGCACTTTTAAAATTATATTAAATTACTGTGCATAATTTAATATTTACATTAATAAACATCTTTTCTACCTCCATGAATGAAATAAACCATTACAAAATACAAAATTATCGCTTTGTTTTGGTTTGATAACATGTGATGATTCAAAATTGAGAAAGCATAGGTTCATTTTTGATCCAAACATACTCAATTCGATACGAGAACATCGATTTACTCATTTTTGAGAGTTTCATTTTTTTTTAAGTGCATATCGTTGTTTTTGGAGAAGAGTGATATTTTGCGGCATTTAAAAATTACTCTTTGAGATAAAATGAAATTTAATCTGAAGGATATCTCTCAAAAATGACTATTTTTGACTGTCGCCACTCGTCTTGAAAACCAAGTAGATAGTTTGTATTTTGTAGCAAATAGATATTTTTTTTTTTAATCTTTTTTTTTTCTCTTATAGGAACTTATTACTCAGTTAACACGCCGTTATCTCCATTGGCAGCAGCAACAGTCTAAAGCTAATGTTTTGTCCAACAGTTACTTAGAATTCAGAGAAAAACTCAAGGAAGAAATCTTGCACGAGATTTACAAGTCATTTAAGCGAGAAAATCGGAGCCCAGTTTGTGGACCTTATAAATAGATTTTAAATGTTGAATGGTGGAATTCTTTTACTCAATTTGTTACAGATAAAGTATATTGGATGCATCTACAATAACGTCAAGTGTATTTTATTAGCTCATGTCATGACGACAAACTTACAGAAAGCGTCCATGACTTTACTTGGCCAAAATAAGAAAAATAAATGTGTTCTTCAATGTCTTGAATGGGTAGGCAGGCGATGAAATGTGGACAATTTTTGCTAACAGTCTTATTTAACTTTGTTAAAATAAAGAATATTTTATTAAATTATCTGATATTTATTCTGTTTAATAAATTTCCAATAGTCTGTGTAATAAATGATTTTATCTTGTTGATAACTTCAATTATCAACAGTCAATATCAGTAAGCGAGAGGATATATTCGCGCAAGTAATGAGAAGCTTGCCAAAGAACAAATGATTTAAGTCTTATTTTATTTTATTCTCGGTATTAAGGATACATGATTTCTTTTTGCAATTCTTAATTTTTAACCAGCAAGTTTTTTCAGATGTATAGTCAGTCAAAAAAAAAAAAAAATACTCCCGCCAACTCCCCCCCCCCCCCTTTCATACATTTTGATGGTCAAATAAATGCAGTATAGTCATTTTGTGTGGTAAAGGGGGAGAGTCCGATTTGTTTGTTTTGACCGACTCTTCAACGAATATAGGACTGACTCTACATAGCTAAATTTCGGATGCATTCAACTAAAGCTACTAAAAATCCCCTATTCTTTCCGATTTATTCTTTATCTTCTTCACTAATGATCAGAGCCCACCTGTTTGTTTAGTGGCCACTTTCAGGGTGTGCCGTGTTTGAATCCCGTTTTATGAATGGATATTTTTAGTGTGATTCCACTTTAAATGGGTGTCTAAAAATATTTAAACCTACTGTGCAAAAGATTACCGTAGCGCTTCCAAACAACCAAGAACAACAAACAAATCTAATTTTTATGAAAGAAGAACTATGGGATTATTTTTTCTGAGAGACCGAATGTTTCCTCTTTTCTGACTACCTGGAAAAAAAAAGGAAGGAGATTACAATTTCAACATGATTTTACGTTCTAATCAGTAAGTTCTAAATGCCGACATCATATAGCACACACGCAAGAGAAGTGTCACAATTCAAAAATACTATATTTCACAGGAGGACAAAAGAAGATTTACATTTTTAAAACGATAACGTAAAACTATATCGTTTAGCTCTGGATGCAGCTGTAAAAGCATTCATAGAAGAGTAAAAACCTTTAATAATCAAGTCGTAGAAGAGATAGGGGGTATTGAGTAAATTTACGCCACCCCGTACGTTTTGCAATCCCTTCTGTGGTGGAAAAGTGACACATAGCTTAATCTAGCGGTATTCTGGATAACTAACCTTTATGACACTTGTCCTGTAGCTAGACGCACCTAAGTCAGACAGAAAATGGATTTTTTGGAGTTGTGTCCCTTTTCTTGCGTGGGGTGTATATTTGTGTTTGAAATCGGTGAAAAAAGGTTAAAATCTTTTGAAAAGGGCGAGTGGGTGATAAAACCTTTTTAAGAAATAGATGACTTATTATACAGCAATTTTAAATGAAATACATTTTCATAAAATTAAGTTCTAACAAGCAGCATTTAAATTAGTTTCAGATTCATATCTTCCAGAAGACATTATCACTCATATTAATCTAGTGGCATATTTCAATTCTGAGCTTTCAAAACGGGAAAGTAGTCTCGATGGCTAAACGCGCTGACATATGCTGTAAACCATAGAGTTTAAACATAAATTGTGAATGAGAGACTTTTTGATTTCAGCTATTCTAACAAGATTTTAGTTTTTTTCCTATATAGAATTTTTAACTTTCTAAGGGGATTGGAATCGGCAGATTAAAATTAATCCTTAACTGGCATCATGGCGCCCTGTTGTCTCTAGCTAGTTTTATAATGTTTTAAAAAAAGAAGCCAAATAAAATGAATGGTTATAAAAACAATGGTATTATTTCTTGAGTGTATTTATCAATCGAATAAATCAGTAAGTCAGTAACTCTTATGTAATTTTTTATATTTTATCTAAATCTTGTTGATTGATGAAGAAATGACGCAAGTAGAATAGGCACTAAATGGTATCACAACATCGGTTAAGGGTTAAAAGCAATTTGTTTGCAAGGAATATAAATTTCGTTCTCCTTTATTTTCTATGTACGGCATTTGTTTTACAAAAGACTACATACTTATTAAAATATGAAATTAATTTTTTTATACAGCCCCCTTTTACTATGGCTTAAATTTAGAAAAATGCTTTCTTGCATTGTCTAAACTAAGAAAATGTTGTCTAAGGACATTTTTTAAAATCCCATTTTTTTTCCTACTTAAAAGACCAATTTATGACACGTTGAATTTCATGAATTTTGAGTGTGTTCCGGTACTGAAAACGGAAAAAACCGTTTTCAGTACCTGAAAATTCATAAAATTTAAAGGATCGTTACTCAAAGTTTTGGTCGCAAAAAAATGGTACATTAAAAGATTCCATTCCCAGTGCCTAAAGAACAGTAGTAAAATGTTCTTCTTAGACACTGTGCAAGATTTTACTAAATACAATTATCAACTAACGAACACAATTCTTTAATCTGGAGTTATGTTCCCTAGACGAAATGTTCGTTAAACGAAATTGAAAATACAAGGCTGCTGTTACTGCACGTGTATTATGTTACTTCACGTATCCAAAAAATAAAAATAAATGTTCGTAAGCTGAATTCAGGTTCGTTATAGTCGAGTCAGAAACAGTGGGAAATCAATGATCGTTAACCGAAACAGTTGAGGTATCGCTGTATAAGTTATAGGGAAAAGATCCGTATAAAAAAAAATAAACTTCGTATTTTAACCCTTTCGGGTACGATTTTTTGTGAATTTTGTGAAAAAAAATTACTTTTACGCTAATAATGTTAATAGTAGCTATCCAAATAGATTGATTGAAATTTAACGAATGTGTCATTCTCTGAAATCTAACGAAATAGTTATTTTGCTTACTATTTATTTCATATTCATATGACAATAGGCTAAGGAAGATATTTTGGAGACGTTTGGAAAATATCGTTATTACAACAGCAATTAACAGATATTACAACTTTCTAATATTTTTTGCGTTTTATCACACACGATTCGTTTAGAAAAGTAGCCTATATTTTAAATTTAGAGTGAAATATGTGCTTAAAATAAATCAATTAAATTTAAAAAATCAAAAAACCGGACTGCGTAAAAAGCGAACTAATTATTTCTCATTAATGTGAAACTATTTTTTATATTACTTACATATTTTTTCTTATTTACTTGTATTGATGACTTTTAAATTGGGTTTAATGGTTAGTTCCTATCTATAAACACTGTTTTGATGAGGCCTATAGATGTCTATAATGGTCACAGTTGCAGTAAAGCTAGAGATCCTACCTACACAACTTCCAGGTTGTATAATATTTAAATGGAGCTTCTGACTGTAAAATAATCAATGAAACATCGTCTTCATTTTGAAAGACCTATCCAATGATAGGCCACTCAATAGGGTGCGTAAAAATTATTTTTCGTCTCTACCGCCATTTTGTACTTTGCTGTCGCCATTTTGAATTTATAAAAACAAAACTTAGCCTATAACCATCGGACGGTTAAGACGAATCGATACAGACCTCATTCATTAAAATCCATCCAGCCGTTGGGATGTTTCTTGAGTATAAAGAAACATCCACATACCCAGATACGCGTGAAACACATAACCCTTCTTTTCAGTCGGGTAATAAAGAATCACCTTCGGTGCAAAGAGAATTAAGTAAACTTTTATTATTATTACTAAAGGTGAAAACATAAATGAAGTCATAATAAGATATGCATAGACATATACCATTACAACGTGAAGATAGTAACAAAATTGTTAAGACAAAATAATACGCAATGAAAAGACATATCCTATGAATATTACGCCAGACTGGAACAGGTTAATATGCATACAACCCCGGGTAAAAACAAAAGCCATATTTAAAACCTATACTTGATATGCATACATTTTGGAATTCGAAGTATGTTTCTAGCATCAATCGCCGTTGCATCGATTTGCAACGACTCGAAAAAGATTGAAAATTAAAATTTATACTCGAGCGATTGTGCTGGGATTTTAAAGAATGTTAGAAACACAAAAAAAATGTATTTTCAATCTGTGACGAATTTGTAAAGCACGATGGATGTAAAACTCGAGGAATTCAACCATGAAACTGAATCCAGTTGTTCCTGGTACTTTTTGTGCATTGTAATTTACAAATAAAAAATCGATGGTATCAATATTTCCAATAGCAACGAACTAAGAACAGAAAAATGTGTAGTAGCGTATGAATTGCTATTGAATTGTACTTAGTGCCGTTGACTTAAGGTTGAACTTATTCATTTATAAATAATAAAATCTTTAACTGCAAAAGATGAGTACTCATTTTACGAACTTTTGGAGGATAATATTTCAGATACGCCTTCTTAATTGAGTGTTTTCTCATTTTGTCCCTACTTTATTTAAGAGGATACTTCACTCACGCGAAAATACCCGCTCGCTTAATGTTAATCCTATATGGGAGACATTTTTAAAGATATCTCGTTTGCATTTATATATACATTTTTTTTTTTTTGGATTAAAAATATGCAAATGCAAACCATAGATTAACATACAAGATGGGACGCTTCCATAGAGCGTAATGTTAATGAGATTGCGATCGTACCGCTTTTAGTGATACTGGGGAAGAAACTCCCGATCCTTGTAATATTTTTATTATTGAGTATATCTACCTTATTGTGATCTTTCTTTTTTTAATGTTGTATGTTTATGTTTTCAATAGAATCTTACACCGATACATGAACATAGAATAGCTATTCTATTTCAGGAACCTATGGCACGCGTGCCACTTTTGGCACGCGAAAGAATAATTTTGGCACAGCATTGCTTGTAGTTCTAAATCAAAATAAAGTGATATTACACAAAATCGCTACTGATCTTTTCTAAATTCGATTAAATTGAAATTTAAAAATTTTAATTGCAGCATTTTATATTCTAATCTAATTAATTATGGTCTCAAAATCTTTTCAAACGAAGACAATATTTGAAAACTATCGACAAAAATTGGTTATTAGACATTACTAAATTCCGATTGTAAAGTTATGTCAACTTTGAATTTATTTCATAGCTATTCAAAGAAATTGACCTTTGCTATTTTAAGTTTTTCCGCCTACCTATGCTTTCGAGTCACTGTTTTCACAAATGAATAATATCAAAACTCAAACTGAAAGTACTCGTCAGATAAATCCGGTTCACTTTGCATTAAAATTAACCTGATATTAAGATGCAACAACAGAAATCAAATTACACCGCATAACTTTTTTTTTGTTAATTTCCAAAATATACTTGTTTCGATAATTATTATAGTGTAATACCTACATGTATGTTCTTCATATTTTTAAAATTTTAATAGAAAATTTTAAGTAATTTTAATCCATTATTTTTCCGCCTACTAAATTTGTTTTTTAGTTGGCACGTCATGGTTATATAAAATATTTTTTCATCAAATTTGGCACGCGGTAACAAAGGTTCGCCAACCCTGTTCTATTTTATATATCTAATATGTTCACGCACGGATATATGCATTTTTTTTATGATGAGTAAAAGATTTAAGTGCAACGAAAAGCAAGGCAAAAATTTCGTCTTGAATTACTATATAAAGTAAATATGATATAATTGGATTTAAAGCTACATAAAGCAATGGTGTAATATAAAAATATACGAAATATTGCACAAGTCCCAGAAAATTTAAATATTCCCATTTGATAGGAAAATTTTTATAGACGATGTTTTATTAATTTATGAAGTTTAACGTATTAAACAATCGTTATAATAATCTTTTAAAATTTACGCATTTTCACTTTCTTACAGATAAAATAAAAATATTGTTTTTAATGTAAATAACGTACAACCCATTCAATAATATTTATAATATTAACATATGAGAAATAATAATAAAATTACAGATGGAGAAAATTCCTTTCGACAGATTTTTAGAATTATATATATCTAAAAGTTAAAAATAAATAGAGGTACTG
Organism: Maratus speciosus; assembly: GCA_963932465.1. NCBI lineage: Eukaryota > Metazoa > Arthropoda > Arachnida > Araneae > Salticidae > Maratus > Maratus speciosus. Next base: position 651,706,991 of record OZ010787.1, on the reverse strand, counting down.
ACATTACACTCAATAAAATTTTATTCGATATGAATAAATTAACACAATACCTGAATTTTATTTTTTACAATTTAATCTCACAAACTTACACATTTACGTTCTTAACAGAATTTTCTGGAGTTTTTCTTTTACATTATTACTCTAATTATTATTTTGTAAGTTAAAGATGAACGATACAAGTACGATAAAAGGGAAAAAAAAGGCAGCTAAATAAATAAAGCGTAAATACAATATCCTCTGCCTCTATTTCGTTTTAGGAAAGAATATAGATATTCAAAACATAGAACGTAAACGTATTTCTTCAACATAGGTAAATTTCGGAGGCTTGTTAATTCCGTAGATTAACATACAAGATGGGACATTTACGGCAACAGTACTAGCGTCACATACCGACAAGAAGGGAGAATTAAAAAGCCTCCGAAATTTACCTATGTTGAAGAAATATGTTTACGCTCTATGTTTTGAGCACCTATTCTTTCCTAAAACGAAGCAAAAGCAGACGATATTCTATTTATGCTTTATTTATTTAGCTGCTTTTTTATTGTACTTGTAGCGTTCACCTTCAACTTACAAAATGATAATTAGAGTAATAATATAAAAGAAAAACCCTAGAAAATTCTGTTAAGAACGTAAATATGTAAGTTTATGAGATTAAATTGTAAAAAATCAAATTCAGGTATTGTGTTATTCATATCGAATAAAATTTTATTGAGTATAATATCAGTACCTCTATTTATTTTTAACTTTTAGATTTATATAATTCTAAAAATTTGTCGAAAGGAATTTTACCCCATCTGTAATTTTATTATTATTTCTTATATGTTAATATTATAAATATTATTTAAGGCTGTTCTCAACTACTCTGCTCAACAAGTGCAAAACGTTTTGACACATTTACAAATTCATTTTTTAACGGAAAGATATAAAATTGGAAAGCCTGACCATGGAAGCGATTTGGAATCGAACTGCTTTTTCCATTTTTTAATCAATAAATTAGCTATTGAGTTATAAGCGATTTTAATCACGTGACACGGCATTTTTCTCCCCTTATTGACTGGATTTTCTTCTTTCGTTCGGAAGTTCGGTTCAAAATGCCAACTTTGAAAGTATTTTCTGAAAGATATATTGCGTTTACAAGAAAACGGAAAAAACAATTCGATGACATAGTTTCTGAATAACACCATCTAGCTTCAGGCGTTTCCGAATAAAAATTAATTAAAACTTATGTCAGAAAGCTCATAATAAAAAAAAATGTTTATAATTAAAAAAAAATAAATAATTAATTAAAAAAAAAATCGAAAAAACATTTAAAAAAAAACTAATTTTCGAAACAATTTTGAACTCTAACCTAATTAGGCCTACAGGCTGCACAAAATAATTGTATACCTGAATTTAAAGTTTGATCAAAATTCGTGCATTAGTTCTTGAGATAGAGCTATTGCGGAAATCGTGAAAAATGCAGCAGAGCAGCGCCACCTGTTAAGCGATATACACCAAAAACTAATCAGCACCAGTTTATATCAAGGTCTAACTGAATCTTAAGTTTTACGAATGTACATGCATTGATTCTTGAGTTATAGCAGTTGTGGGAATCATGAATAATGCATTATAGCAGCGCCACATGTTGGACGATTTACACCAAAAAGTAATCAGCACTAATATTTATCAAGGTTTAACTGAATCTGAAGTTTGATTAAAATTAGTGCATTAGTTCTTGAGATAGAGCTATTGCGGAAATCGTGAAAAATGCAGCATAACAGCACCATCTGTTGGGCGATTTACACCAAAAACTAACCAGCACCAACTTATATCTGGGACTAACTGAATATAAATATTTATTAAATTCCACATTAGTTCTTGAGATAGAGCGCCCACAAAATTTATGTCGCAGACTCACAGACAGACATTTTGTAAAAACATGTTTTTCGGGATGTCTGGCCCCTAAAACTTGTAAATCCGTCGAAAACCCGAAGTCGAAAATTTTCACGAATCCAATATTTCTTGTAAAGTAGAAGAAAGTAATAAAAAAAGCAAGAATTTTGTATCCTAACCACCTTAAAAGAGTGAGTTCTATTTACATAATTATAGAAGACAAACAATTTAAATTATTTATTTCAAAGGAACTTTTCTACAGAAATCGAAATCTTGATAATAATCAATAATATCATACTTGACGTCAAGTCAAGCAGGAAACTCTTTTGGCAGTAGTTAGTAAAACACAAATACATGTGTCATTTGCACAAAATATACTATTTTGTGCTCAGCTTCAATCCATTCTCTTCGTCATCGAACAAAAGGTTCCAATTATGTGGACAGATTAAAACAGGAATTTCATAGTATAATAAAGCATTAATCCGTGGAGAACGTACAATATCGGCACTGGATGAATTTGATTACCTAAAAATACAAGATAAATTTTAAACAGTTATTCATAAAAAGAAAAATAATAAATAAATAATTTTTTAAATAAACCATTTCAATAAACTCTTTGTTGGTAGTAGTGCTAAACGTTTCAATACAATGAATCATTTCTATTACACACTTTACGATGCTTATACAAATTATTTATTATTCGACCACGATAAGTTGGTTTGTGACTTTGAAGAATTCCTTACACTACAAAGAACGGATGTAGACTAACATGATTTAGGTGATAAAATATTTATTGAATGAAAAATTTGGTTCTATTAATTCCTAGTTCTGGTTGTCACCCTATTCCACGAATATCGTCTCAGATTGTGTCATCAAGTGAAGTGATGTCATCAACGAACATGTCTGCTTCAGACTAAGTCTAAAGTTGTGTAATTCACTCATCGTAGTTGAATATCAAAATTAATGCTAAAGAGCTGATAACTATAAATATGACGTTTACCATGAAGACATAGGCACCGGCTACAGAAGGGCAATCAAAGGGGCGTGTGCCCCCTCTGGAAATTTTCGTTGTACCCTTGAATATATAAATAAATAATGGGAAGTTTGTTTCTTTGTCATTTCGAGTGACTTTTACGACCTCCATAATCGACTGTGCCTGAACTGCCCTTGAAATTTTAAACAGTCGGGCGCCTTTGTGAAGACAGCCATTTGCCAAGTAGCGGATTCTTCTTCCGCAAATGAATTTGGCTCCAAGCTACTCAACTCTAGAGTAGAGGCCCGCACGGGGCCGGGCTGCGAAATTCTAAAATGGAGGGCCAAATTCACAGTCAGGTGAAATCCAAGCACCTCGTTGGTCAGTGAGTCGCGTCCTTTTCAGAGAGCAATCTCTAGCGCTAGGGGAAACGTCGAATACTCCCTTTTCTGGGAAAAAATCATGTCGGCAATTTTGAAGAGAATTTTTTCTGTTTTATTTAAAATAAGCCATCGAAATTAACTCAAGATATTTTGATGACTTTTTATAAAATGTGAAAGAAAGATTTCGATTTTAAGCTGTAAAAAAAATTTAAATAGTATGGGCAAGTACTTTTTTAGTTAATGAAAATTAAAAATTAAACTTGCATAATTTTTCCTTATGTTACTTTTAAAATCCAAAATAAAACAAATATTCGCACTTTTCTATAGAAAAATTTAATAACTAACTTAGAATACTAAAAACTCTCAAAACTTTTTGCTTAATGGAAAATGATTTAAAAAAATGTCAGTTTTTAAACCGATTTTAATCATTAAGAATAAACAGAACAAAAAATGTTACATGAAGAATTTTGTAATAGTATGTACAATAAGTTATTTTGTTTCCTGGTTCATGCATTTAAATCTGGAATTTTTAAATCGATTTTTCACTCACTTCCTGGTAAGCTAAGGTTATAAAAATTATGAAAACAGGTGTGTTTTCGATGACAATATAACATTTTAAAATTTTGAGAATTTAATTATAAATTAGCAATATGTTTCCCTGAGGAGGGTCGAGGGGATAAATTGCTAAATATTGTTTATAATTATAATTGTATAAGAGTTACAAGAAGAATGGAATTAATTATGTGCGTAATCATGCACTCTAAAATATGCCAATCAGGTGTGAAACTGCAACAATGAAATATTTTAAATATTAAAATGTAAAAAATAAAATATAAAGATATAATATATATTTGTAAATGCACTTTTATCATTAATTAATTTATTTATTTATGGTTTTATGTTTCAAAAAACAATTTAGAAATCTCGAAACGTTGTTTAAACTATGCTTTTTTTCCCTTTTGCATATGTTAAAAAAAACAAAGAAAATTGTGATTTTTAAAATAAATTCACAAGTTCGTGCTTATCTAATCGTAAATTAAACGAAGGAAATTTCCATAATCGGGATCCACGCCAAATTAAGACATTGTAGCGGACTTGAATAGCAGTCATGAATCTAGGCTTGATTTTTAAGATAAACATTGAATGTCTATAAAAGAATTATTACTTTTTATGTCCCAAATTATGAATTTATGAGAATTTCATCTTCTAAATCATATTTTGTGAATTTTTGAACACTACATTAGAAGATTTACACAATCATTTAATAAATTTTAGAAGGATTTTTTCCAAAATGAATTAATTAAATTGAATTTATAGGGATTTTGTGCAATATTTGTAACTCTTCTCAAATCTTTTATTTAAAACCTTTTTTTTTAGTATTTTGTAGAATTACAAAATATACACATATAATATCTTGCAATAGAAATATTTCTGAACAGAAACTTTCGCCTCCCCCCCCCCCCTTTAATCTGTCAACGTCAAGAAAGCTGAAAAAGATGCAAAGGCAAAATAAATTGTTTTTTTTTTATTTTCTTTTGTGCAACCAATAATTTTTTTGGAACTAGATAAAGTAAAATATCTATAATTCATTCTAAACAGTATAACTACTAATCGATGTATTAAATTAGTTTTATAACAAGTTACTTTAATTGCACTTTAATGTACCGTCGGGCATAAAGGGTTAAAAACAGAAAAATTTTTTAATTTCATATTTATTTTATGGGCAGAGAACCTGGAGCGACTTAAAAAAAGTTTTTGGATTTATTTATTTTTTTTTTTTCATTTAATGCTAAAATTTTAAATTCTGTATTTTAAAAATTATTTGTGTAATTTTTTTATAAAATTTCTTAAAGTTTCCAATATAAAGTCTAGAAAAAGGTCTTTTTTTTTTTTTGTAATTGTTGACTTTTTCTAGAATAATATTAATTATTTGTGATTTTATGGATTTAAATGGTGGGGGGGAGGGAAGAAAATTTATTGAGATTTTTACCATACGTAATTTATAGACAATTTTTAAATGGTATTACAAGTATTTTTTAATGAAAACTAATTTTTTATTAAAGAATATTTGTTATGTCATATCATTTAACAATTGTTACAGCTTATAATCTAAATTATTCACTTTCGTTGTATAAAATGTTATCAAAATATCTGAGTTAATTTCGATTGTTTATTATAAATAAAAGCGAACAAAATAATAAGGTAAATAATGCATAAATGTAAATAAGGTAACAATCGCTTCAAAATTACTTTTCTCCTCACTCCTTTCAAAATTCAAATGGAGAAACAAGTTGGTGATCCTCACCCTTATCTCTCTTAAAACCACACGACCAATGAGGTGGCTGTATTTCACCTGACTGTGATTTTAGCCCTCCATTTTAGAATTTCGCGGCCGGGCTTGGCCCGAGTCCCGTACCTGGCCCGGCCGGCCGGCAAAATGAAGTCAAACTTTCAAACAGACCGGCAGAATTAGGACAATTTTTTATCAGACGGGCCGGGCCGGCAAAAAAAAAAAAATTAAGCCGGCCGGCCTGATATAACAAATTAAATGAAACCGGTGAAATATGAACCATTTTCAATGGCTATAACTTTCGGGGGAATAAGTATAAATGTGCTGCAAAACAAATAATGTAAATATGTTAGTATGACAACATCAGTACAAAAATATAACATGTACAGTGTAGAGATTGGCATCGGGCAGTTATATCGTGTCTGAAACCTAGCTTATATTTTTTAGTAGACACAGGCCGGGCAAGGATCACGCTTACATTTTTTTTTCTACATAGTCGAGACGGTGCGGAACTGGGCTTAATTGTTCCCAGGATGTGTTGGGCAGGGAATTTGTTTTGTAAAAATAAATAGCGATAATAAACTTCTGTTAACGAAATAATTGAAAATATACCTTAAGATGGTTCTCAAATTTCCTGCTGAACAACGCGAAACTTTAACGCATTTTATGACTCATTTTTAACTATAAAGGCATAATAAAATTAACAGGCGTAACAAATGAAGCGATTTGGAATCTAATTGCTTTTTCCATTTTTTAATAAATTACTTATCGAATTATACGCCATTTTTGTCACGTGACGACAGATTTTTCTTATTTACCGTGCTATACGTCCAGAAATTCTATTCAAAACGCCAGCCTTGACAGCATTTTCTGAAAGATCTTTTACCTTTATCAAAAAAATGGAAAACACCATTCGATTAAATAATTTCTGAATAAGAAGATCTGCCAATTTTATGCGTTTCTGAAGAAAAATTAATTCAGAAATGTGTCAGAAAGTAGTTCATTTGAATTTGAGAACAGCTTCAATAAATTACAGAGAAATATTTTCAAAAATCTACTTTTTATTATACAGCTTCAAAAGTTATTATGCTTTTAACCCTCTTTTTTTCTTTTCTTTTAAACTACATTAATAGTTTTAATGAATATTTATTTGAATGTTGAAAAGGCTAACAGTCTAAGTAATCATTCATATTGCTATTGTATATTTTCTGTTTGCGAACACACAGAATTCTAAAATATACTGTAAAATTTTTCCATAAATATGTATGCGGTATTCTTTAAAAACATTTTAATTGTATGTTAAGAAAAATCAGAATTCTTTTGTAGAAATAGTAGGGCCGGACCGGGCCTGATTTAATTAATTTTTGCATGGACCGGGCGTGTTTTTAGGGATTTTTGTACGGGCCGAGCCCGTTTTCAGTGGTATTTGTACGGGCCAGACCGCAAACTGGGAAAATATAAACAGGCCGTACCGGACCCGAAGCAAACATTTAATTTTTACACCAGACCAGGCCAAGATAGCTTTCGTTCGGACCGGACTGGGCGGGGCAGGCCCCAGGCCTGGAAATATCGACTCGTACAGACCTCTACCCTAGAGCCTTAAAAGTAGATTTGATTTTTAGTAAAATAATAAGTTTTATATGTTTTACAATTCAAAAATTTCAAAAGTAAAATGACAAATGTATAAAATGAAAAAAAAAATACGCTAGTTTTTATTTTCACAATAATTGAAATTTTAAATAAATTGTTGACTACACAGAGTTATACTCATGCGCTGACAATTAAAAGGGAGTGCGATATACAAGGACCCCGATTTTGTGCTTATAAAGACCCCCAACCTCCCAACAAGAATGTAAAATTAATTTTTAATCTTTAAAAAAAAAAAAAATATATATATATATAAGAAAAAACTTTGACATTTTGCCCCATCCACGCTTATAGAGAGTCCCCATTGTGACTTAGAGAACTTTCTTTGCACCCTTCACCCTTGATAAAATTTAGGACCTCAAATAAGTTTTTTGGACCGGAGTCTCTTTAAGGTATCCGAATACATTAAAATGGTGAATTTTCTCAAAAAATGATATTTTCAGTTTTTGGATATACCGAATAGGGAATTTATTTAGCTTAACAAGACAGTTTTGATTTTTTATTTACGTCCATTAGAAGCCAAGATAGTGTAGAATTTATAAAAGTCCTTAATCTCTTCGGTCCCTGGGTCCCCAAACGAGGACTTCTGTTCTTTTGTTTATAAAAACTAAAATGTCCGGTTTTTTTTACATTTTCATATCACTTCTTAATAGCTGGACGTTTTTTGCGTTCAAAGCAAATGAATAAATGGCAGCATCTGATTCCCACATAAAATAGATGTTATTTTCATCTGAGTTTGCAAAATGCCCAAAACACAGTATGAGCAAGAAAGTGAGAAAATTTTACAAGTATCTAATTTAAATCTTTTTGAATAAAAATTTTTGAGGATTTGTAGATTATTTACTTGTTTAAAGCTCTTAAATTTGTGATTGCGTTAATTTAGGTTAAGTGTTATTAACCCCTTAATTCTCGCTCCCGTCATATTCTCGGGCTGCGTCTTTTACTCAGATTGTTTGATTCCCACCAGTTTTATAAAATAGTGAAATTGGCTATATTTTACTATCGATTTACCTGTCATTAAATAAGGAAAATATTTCTTTTTCATAAAAGTGGTGCCAATAAGCAATTTGATTTTTTTAATCGCAATTTAATTCGAGCGTGAAGGGTTTTTTAAGGGGGTTTGTAGTTTTAGATCCATATTTTTGAACCTAAATGACTAAGCGCCTAAAGGATCCATTTCAGAAAAGATATTTTTTCTGTCATTTACGATGTCATTTTATTTGGAAAAAACCAAAGAATAAGCATTTGTATTATTATTTTAGCTTCGGAACTGAAGAGGTTAAACCGGAAGTGATCATTAAAAAAACCTGTAAAGCTGCCAAACGAAATGGAAATACAAAGCATTGTATTGCTTATACTGTATTGTGACATTTTTATATGAACAGCTATTTAACGGCTGTTTTGTAAATTTTGCAGAAAGATTCTATTATTTTAAGATTTTAAAAGCTTTATTATTATTAATATTATTATTATTAATTCATTATAATGGCTTTGCGTTTTATGAAAAATTTTACTTCCACGACTAACATCTGTGAGAATTCCGGTATTTCATTATATTTTCAGGCTTGATAGTTGATACTTCATAAAGTTACAGATGTTCACACATTGAGAGCCAATGAACAAAATATTTGCAAATCTGAAAAAAAGGATAAAAATCGCTTAAATTTAAAATTTTTGGCTTCAATTTCTATTCGTGGTTGTATTTTTGAGTTATCAAGACTCAAATACGAAATGTTTCTAGAAATAATATTTTACAGATTAAACCCTTTATCTACTGACGGTACTTATAAGTACCATTAAAATAACTTGCTATAAAATTCATTTAATACGTCGATTAAATATAATACAGTTTAGAATGAGTTAAAAATACATTACTTTACCTTCTTCCAAAGCATTATGGGTTGCACAAAACAAAAATGTTTTTTAAAAGAATGATTTATTTTGCCTTTGCATCTATTCAGCTTTCTTGGCGTTTGGGTGGGTGGGTGGGTGGATTTTTCAATTCTGAAATATTTCTACATTTCTATTGTAAGAACATTCTATTTGTACATTTCCTAAATCTACAAAATACTAAGAAAAATATTTAAAATAAAAGATTTGAGTGTGTGTGTGGGGGGGGGGGGTTATTAATATTCCACAAAATCCCTATGAATTGAAATTTAATTAATCTTTCTAAATCCGTCAATCTTTCTTCTAAAATTCTTCTACAATTTATTAAATGATTATTTAAATCTTCTAATGTAGTTTAAACAATTCACGAAAAAGGCTTTAGAAGAAAAAAATTTCATGAATTCATAATTCAGTACATAAAGGGTGTGAGTACATAAAAGTGATGTTTTAAAACAATGAATTTAAATGGTTTAACCCTTTATGTCCCAAATTATGAATTGATGAAAATTTCATCTTCTAAAGCATTTTTCCAGAATTTTTGAAACTACATTAGAAGATTGACACAATCATTTAATAATTTTTTGTAGGATTTTGCCGATTAAAATTAATTAATTCAATTTGAATTTATAGGGATTTTGTGCACTATTTATAACTCCAATTAAATCTGTTATTTTAAATATTTTCTTTAGTATTTTGTAGAATTGGGAAATATACAAATATAATGATCTTACAATAGAAACATAAAAATATTTCCGAACTGACCCCCCCCCCCCCCCCCCAATCTTTCAACATCAAGAAAGCTGAAAACATGCAAATGCAAAAGAAATCATCCTTTTAAAAATATTTTTGTTTTGTGCAACCCTTAATGCTTTTGAAACAAAATAAAATAAAGTATCTAGAACTCATTCTAAACTGTATTACTACTAATCGATGTATTAAATGAATTTTATAAGAAGGTATTTTAACGGTACTTTAAAGTACTGTCGGGGCATAAATTGTTAAGTTATTTCAGCTCTAATCGATGTGTACATAGTGTGTAGTAGCCAAAATAGAATTACACCATTCTTCGAGAAACAATTTTAGACTAAGTGAGTGGTTCAATAATTATTGTCCCTAATGTATATAAAATATTTGTACTGCTATTGTTGATGTGGAATATCGAAGCCTAATCTCTTAAATGCCTATAGGCTCAATTTCAGAACCGTAGCTGCTATATTAAGATAGTTTTGGAGGGAGAGATGAAGTTTTAAAGACCTATTTTGGGGGGGAGTTTTTAAGAAGGGGTGTGAGGGTGAAAAGCTGGCTCGGAGCTTATGAGGCTACATTTGGACAGTGGATGAGATGTGGCTACATCACTATGATCCCGAGTCCAAACGACAGTAGTTACGTCTCATCCACTGTCACAATTCTAGTCCCATAAGCTAAAAATCAGCCTTTCACCCCCACTCCCCCCTTTCACTCTTCCCTCTAATCGATGTGTACATAATATGAAGTAGCCAAAACAGAATTACACCATTCTTCGTGAAACAATTTTAGACTGCGTGGGTGGTTCACTAATTATTGTCCCTAATGTATATAAAATATGTGTACTGCTATTGTTGATGTGGAATATCGAAGCCTAATTTCTTAAATGCCTATAGGCTCAATTTCAGAACCGTAGCTGCTATATTAACATAGTTTTGGAGGGAGAGGTGAAGTTTTAAAGACCTATTTTTGGGGGAGTTTTTAAGAAGGGGTGTGAGGGTGAAAAGCTGGCTCGGAGCTTATGACGCTACATTTGGACAGTGGATGAGATGTGGCTACATCACTATGATCCCGAGTCCAAACGACAGTAGTTACGTCTCATCCATTGTCACAATTCTAGTCCCATAAGCTAAAAATCAGCCTTTCACCCCCACTCCCCCCTTTCACTCCTCCCTCTAATCGATGTGTACATAATATGAAGTAGCCAAAACAGAATTACACCATTCTTCGAGAAACAATTTTAGACTGCGTGGGTGGTTCACCAATTATTGTCCCTAATGTATATAAAATATGTGTACTGCTATTGTTGATGTGGAATATCGAAGCCTCATCTCTTAAATGCCTATATGCTCAATTTGAGAACCGTAGCTGCTTTATTAACATAGTTTTGGAGGTAGAGGTGAAGTTTTAAAGACCTATTTTTGGGGGAGTTTTTAAGAAGGGGGGTGAGGGTGAAATGCTAGTTCGGAGCTTATGAGGCTACATTTGGACAGTGGATGAGATGTGACTACAATACTATGATCCCGAGTCCAAACGACAGTAGTTACGTCTCATCCACTGTCACAAATCTAGCCCTATAAGCTAAAAATCAGCCTTTCACCCCCCCCCCTTTCTCTCCTCCCTCTAATCGATATGTACATAGTGTGAAGTAGCCAAAATAGAATTACACATTCTTCGAGAAACAATTTTAGACTACGTGGGTGGTTCAATAATTATTGTCCCTAATGTATATAAAATATTTGTACTGCTATTGTTGATGTGGAACATCGAAGCCTAATCTCTTAAATGCTTATTGCTCAATTTCAGAACCGTAACTGCTATATTAACATAGTTTTGGAGGGAGGGGTGAAGTTTTAAAGACCTATTTTTTGAGGAGTTTTTAAGAAGGGGGGGGGGTGAGAGTAAAATGCTGCTTGGGAGCTTATGAGGCTACATTTGGACAGTGGATGAGATGTGGCTACATCACTATGATCCCGAGTCCAAACGACAGTAGTTACAAATCTAGCCCCATAAGCTAAAAATCAGCCTTTCACCCCCACTCCCCCCCTTTAACTTCTTCCTCCAAAACTATGTGAATATAGCAGCTACGGTTATGAAAGTGAGCATATAGGCATCTAAGACATTAGGCTTCGATATATTCCACAACAACCATCGCAGTACAAATATTTTATATACACTAGGGACAATAATTATTGAACCACCCTCGTACAAGAACAGCAAATTTTGATTAACTGCATAAACTTAATCCTCTCGCTGCGTAATTGTTTTATCAAAATAGCTTCAAAAATTGCGCATTTAATACCTTCACGACGAGCGAATAATTACCTTCACGATTAAGAAATTTTATTCTTTTGTCACCGGTTTTTCAAAACAAAAAATTTCGTCTGATTTAATCGGGAAAATGCTCCGATTAATAAAGGCAAAATTTACAATAAAAAGTAACTGGTGGGAATGATCAAGGAGGGTTAATTAGACGGAAAAAATGCATCCCCGATGAAATCTCGGGTTGCGCAAATTTTGCTACTTTTACGTTGCCCGAGAAACTCTCGGGTTGCGCAGCGAGAGGGTTAATGAGAACATAATTTAACTTTTACCAGAGGAACGCGTGTGATCTGCGAAGAAGGTGTGTCGTCCAAACTTGATGAGTTTGTTCTTTCAAACAATTAAAAATATTTAGCAAAAAGATAAAAAATAAACTGTTACAAATTTATCCAATATATGATATTATTGAGATTAAAAGACCAATACTCAAAAATGTTGCTTAAAAAGAAGCCGTTCAGATGCGTTATATTATTGTCAAAAATTGCTCATTTGTGAAAGAACTGACAGAGTAAATCAAGGTGACCAAAGGCCTTCAAAATTCAAAAGTGTCCTTAAATTTGGGGCTTGTAGTTTACTCAGTAACTGCAGTTTTTTTCAATATCTTACTCAAAATTTTCTGTAATTACTATACCAATTACTATTTTCAATTTATTTAGTTAAACTAAAATTATGTTTTCAGCTTTAATATTTTATAAATTACCACGTCCGGACGACTAAACCTTAAAAAGGACGTCTTTTAAAAAACAAGCAGTGATTGTCACAGAATGTACACTTGTTTTTAAATCTAAAGATCAATGATTCCATTGATAATTTTGATTTTTCTCTTTCTATAAGTTCATTTAAAGTTTGTCAGGCTTCTTTTTGGCTGTTTTACGAACCGTGCTTACCCCTTACGTTAGATGTAAACACAGTATAAATAGAAATATGACCAAACATTTTTGTGAAATACAGTGTACGAATTCCTTACCAAAAGCTGTAGCTCTAGTTAGTTCCACCAGAGTTGCAGTCAAAGCATCCGCCGTCTTCTTAGCAAACTGCAGCTTTTCTGGTGACATTACAGTAAGATCATCACATTTATTATGGTAGCATTCCTTCATTTGCCCTCTGAAAGGTCCTGTTAAAAACATTTTCGTTGTTGAAAATCAAATTACTAATAAACAGAACATAAACACTTTTTCTTTTGTACTAAATTATTGGCTAATACAGTCAAACCTCGTTAACACGAACTCGCTTAACGCGAAATTTCGCTTAACACGAAATAATACCGAGGTCCCGTCAGATAAGTCTGAAAATCAATGTTAATTAATTCGTTTAACACGAAATAGAATTTCGCAAAATCCCGCTTAAGGCGAAATTTTTTCTTTTTGCTTGTAAGTCTTAACGCTATTCTTATCGCAATTTTGAATATTTCAAACTTACATGTCACATCCTCTTATTATAAATGTAAATTTTCTAACGATTTGAAAATGACCTAAGTAGAAAAAGAGTGTCAGCATATGGTGAAATACTGAGATCTTGATTAATCCCTCAATAAAAGTTTGGGTGAAGGAATTTCTTTTTTGAAAGTGATTGTTCCATTACTCGGTTGACTTTGTTTACAATGACATAAACCATAAACCGGGTTTCCGGAATCCCCTATCTTCGAGTGAAAGAAATGACAATCCCTACTTCACTACTACCTAACTGGGTGACTAACATAATTAAAACTCTGTTCGCACTTGCCCTGTAAAATTCTATGAAAGATGAATCGAAAACAGCAAGTGAATCTTTAGAAACGAAGCAAAAAATGTTAAAAGAAGTCAGCGATAAAATGCTGAAAAAAATACGATAAAGTATGAAATATACAATAAGATTTTTAAAAAAATCATGAGAAGATTGAAGCGGCTTATATTGTCGTAGTCTTATGCAGAAATCGACACAGAACGGAAAAGGTTTGGCGTCATTGAATGAAGCTGCAGAAGCACTGAAAACTGTACAACGTTTCCTTATGAAACAAGACAATGTTTCCTGAGCTTTGTACAAATTAGATGAGATACATATGTTCCTAAAATGAAGTAATCTAGATAAAATGAAGTAAAAGTCAATTTTAAATGATTAGCAGGTAAATGAATTTATTATTGCCTAAAATGTCAATTTGTCTTATTTCTTAATTAAATTTTCTGCTTGTAATCAATTTATGATTTTAAGAGCAGGGATACATTTTTAGGTAAATTTATTTAATTATTATATCTAACATTGATGATGCTACTATTTTGACGCTTAACACGAAATCCCGGATAACAAGAAAACAATTCACAGTCCCTTTAATTTCGTGTTAACGAGGTTCGACTGTATTAAAAGAAAATTTTGATAAAACATACAATGAAGCTTTTGAAACTTTCCACTGGAATCATGATTATAATAAACAATTAAATTTAAAGAATCAAAAAACCCGACTGAGTAAAAAGCGAACTAATTAATTATTTCTCATCAATGTGAAACTATTTTTTTTTTTCAATTCCTACTATTAGCTCACACTCTCGCTATATATAGCTTGTTCAAATTTTCAATAGTTAATAAAATACTTATTATTCATCCAATCAAGCTCAAATAAATTTTTTTAAACTTGTAGTGGATGACACTTGATGTTAATCCAGTTTTTTTAAATATTAATTCATTAATTAAATTAAATTAATTAATTTTCAATAATCGAGAGAGCCCTCTTCTTGATCAAGGTATTTTAAGACCGAGAGAGTTTTTGTTACCGCCGCGGCGAGCGGCCCCTCTTCGTCCGCAGCCCTTTATTCTTCTACTCTAGTCCGACTCTTTTGCGGAAGCAAGATTCGTAGGTCTCCGGCCACGTCCCAAGTGAAAGACTCTCCAGCGAAAGCAACGTTGAAAAAAAAAATTCAAAAATTGGAGCCGGACAAATTTAAAAGGGAAATTACAAAAATTAAAGACACCGAAAACCGGGAAGGGTTGGGCTCGGGGCGATGAAGCTACCGAAGGACTCCTAGCTGCTTCTAGCTTATTATTAGGTTTAAAGATTTATTTAAGATTTATTAAAAGATAGTATTAGATAAACTAGCTCTTCTTGATCAAGGCATTTTAAGCGCCACTCGAGGTAAGAAGAATGGGAGAAAAAAAATTTCTCTTATTGACCTAAGTAGGAATTGACTTAAAATACTTTTTTATATTACTTGTTTATATTACTTACCTATTTTTTTTATTTACTTGTATTGATGAGTTTTAAGTTGTGTTTAATTGTTAGTTCCTATCTATAAACACTGTTTTGATGAGGTCTAAAGATGTCTATGATGGTTAGAGTTTCGGTAAAGCTAGAGATCCTACCTACACAACTTCCAGGTTGTATAAATTTTAACGGAGCTTCAGACTGTAAAATAGTCAATGAAACATCGTCTTCATTTTGAAAGACCTATCCAATGATATGCCACTGGATAGGGTGCGTAATTTTTTTTCGTCTCTACCGCCATTTTGAATTGATAAAAACAAAACCTAGCCTATAATCATCGGGCCGTTAAGACGAATTGATAGAGACCTCATTCATTAAAATCCATCCAGCCGTTGGGATGTTTCGAGGGTATAAAGAAATCCATATACTGCTAAGCTCTGGTATCTTGGCAGATGACCTTGGGAGAATCTATTTCTGACCAGGGGTTTCAGGGTCAAAGGTTGCCAAGTACAAGTGCGTAATTGGCGAACGGTCAATCCGCCAAATCCCGGAAATAAAGATTTGCACCAACAGTACAAGTTTACTCTTTTATCTGTGATTTTATTTTCAAAGAAGTTGGAAATAACTGTAAAATGCATATTCCTTGTTCCATGGTAATTTTACTATTTCAGATCGTAGTGTATGCTTGTATTTGAGGTTGATCTTGCCCTTTATCTTTTAAATTATTATTATCGATCTTTGTCCACCATATTCGTCTTGACAGAATGCCACGGAAAAAGAAAATTATCCATTCCAGGAGCGAAGTGGAATTTTAAAAGTGCTGAAATTTTTTGAGGAGGAAGCGAACATTCTTTTAATGTTTCTCGCTTGCATTGTATCTTTTTTAAATGATTTTTCCCTAGAATAGCTGAGGTCAATATATAAACGGGTTACTTTTCGATTTTTATAAAGTTTTAGTGTAAAGATTTTTAGATATCTTTTACTGTACATAAAGTTACTTTCACTTTCGTAGACGGTTTTGAAAGTGAAAGTGTACTCATTATTAAAAAAAAAAGCACCCTAAATCGAAAAAGTAAAAACTAGCCCGGTTAGAGATCAACCTCAGCTATTCTACGCAAAAAATAAATAAATAAATAAAAATATTAAAAATATAAGTGATATATGCAAATATATAATATTCGGTATATAATATTCTTAAAATATAATATTCGTTTTTATAATCACTTAATTTAATGCTGCAGAGTCACAGCAAGTGTAGTTCAGATGGTCACCCGATACTAGGCGTAAAATTTGATAGACGTTCAAGTTATTCCTATCAATGCACCATCGACTGATTAAATAAACAAATAATTCAAAAAGCCAATGCCATTAATTAAACATAAAATACCCCTCTCCCTCCTCCCTATTTTTTAAAGGTACTTTGGAAAAGCCAATAAAAAATATCGGAAGTAATCAGTTATCCGTTTCTGATACTTATATATATATTTTTTTTAATATCGAAATCTATAGTTAAAAATATCTCAATATGCATGAACGAAAATATATAATAAATAGAAATAGAAATAAAAATAGAAATAGAAATAAAAATAGAAATAGAAATAAAAATAGAAATAGAAGTAAAAATTATAAAATAGAATAAATAGAAATAATAAAATAAAATTACTAGTACGAAATGAATTCATTCTCTAATTAATCTTAGGGAAAGTGTATGAAATTTCGAGCTCTTCAAAGGCATTGATATGATCCTATCCTATATATAAAAATATGCAAACTGGGAGCATAACAAATTTTATCTATTTTAAAATGAGAAAAATAATTGGTTAATTGTACATGTGTTTAAACATCGTAAGTGAATCCCCCCCCCCTTAATTAATGCATTTTTTATTCTATAAATGTTACGGGATTAAAGTCACGCGTAATAGCTCTTAATTTATATAAATGTCTAGCATTTTAAATTTAGTTTGAAAAAAAAAAAAAAAAAAAAAAAAAAAAGAGATTTATGTACACAATGAAAACATCCTAACATATAATGTAGGCATTAAAAAAAAAAAAAATTCAGACGCATCTTTTTAATTATAAAATCATTAATAAATTCATATTTAAAATATTATGAAATGATCTGTATTAATTTTTATATATAAAGAATTGCCATTGTTGAAAATATGTCTAGGTGCTTTTACAGTTCATTCCAATCTTTAGTATCATCATTTTTATTATCAGAAGCATCGTTTAAGTTTTTAAATATCATAATTATTAATAAAATTATTGCTATTAGAAACGACTACAGTTAAGCATTACATTTATAAAAAATGTATTTTCAAAAATAAATTTCCTCTTATGGTTGTCACTATTTTAGGCTAACGCGCCAATTATGTATGCCATTCTCTCTAGTACGTTACAACCTTTTGCCGATTACCTAGAATAGAATCGTCCGAATCTCCGCGCGTGAAATGCCAAGATACCGGAGCTTAACAGTACACAGATACGTGTGAAACACATAACCCTTCTTTTCAGTCGGGTAAAAAAGGAGATGTTGAATTATAGCAATCCTATCAAGTCATTTCAATTCATTTCGATATGAAGCTCTCATAATACCATCGTAGTTTTACGAATGTTAATATAGGACAATGGAGCTATGAATAAAGTGTAGTAGCTCCAGGTTACGGGTGAAGTAACTGAGGAGGTTGTCACAAGATGGCAAGTGTTGTTTGTTTCCATTGGATCAGGATTTTATTAATTCCGGGACAAATTTCCCCCAGTAAGAACGATTATAAATTTTTTCCATATTTATGAAAGAAATTCTGCATGAATAAGGTGTTTAAATAAGGATGAAAATTTCTATACAAATTTACTGGTGGAAGTTTGCCTCGGCCGTATTCTAATTCGCTGGCATCGACAGGCGGATCGTTTAGGTTGTCACATTATGGCGAAATGACAAAGGCTGGGCTATCGCAGGACCAAACATTCACCAGTAAAAAGGAATTGATATTCTTGTCTTAATTATGATCGAAACATTGCATGCATTAATAAGGAGGAAATTTCTATTTAAATTTACTGGTGGAAGTTTGCTTTTGAGGAAATCAGAACCTAAAGAACCGGTTACAATTAAAGCTTCACCATTTTGCGAATATGTCAGTTTCTCTTTATTGATAGTTCCATGTATAGGACAAGTAAAGTGTAAACATATTTAAAAATAAAAATTACGATGTTGTTATGATAGTGGTTTCGATTGAGTTTCCATTTTGCAAATGTGTTATAAGCCACTGCGGCAAGAACCAGAGGCGGATTAAAAATTAGGCTGAAGTCTAGGGACCCAGAAGGAAAGGGGATCCGGTGATAAGATCTTTTGTGCGTTTTTTTACATAACAAGCTGATGTTTAATGCTAAAGAGAAATGATATCCAGTATTATTTCAAATGAAAAACAAATTTCAAAGTAATTGCTTAAGAGGCGCAAAGGCCAACATAGTGAAAAAGATTTTAATTTTGAAATTAAGTACCTTTGACATATATCACAAGGGTTTGAAAAAATATTTTGTTTATCGCAGTTTCGATTGCCTTTGCTTTGAAGCTGTATCACGGAGTTCTTTTTAAAATTATTAGTTCGCCAGTGTCACAGTCTTTCTGCTGCTTCACCCATGCCAAACCTTTTGCAAGACAATCAAAAGCTTCAGAATTTCTAATTTTTTCGTTCCACTCCGCATCTTACGGGAGCCCAAGTTAAATTCAAAGGCACTCTAAGAAAGGGGATCGAAAATATTTATATGTACTCGTAGTTCAGAAAGGACCGCTTGCATACAAGGAAGATGGTAGTTAAGGAAAAAAAGCTTTCAAAATGGATTTTGCACACAAGGAATGTGATAGTAAAAAAAAAAAAAAAAAAAAAAAAAGCTTTAAAGATGGATTTCGGTTAATCGAGAGTTTCGGTTAAAAGAGGTTCTACTGTATTGGATTCTTGATGTTTTTTAGCTTCCAGTTTGCGATGGATTTGCACAGAGTAATAGATTTACACGTTACACGTTTTGGAGCCACGGCAGCCTGGGCGACATTTTATCAGCAACTCTTCAAATGATATCGTTTAAAGAATCTATTAAGTTCTAATCAAGCATTTTGCCTATTTTTCCATTCTTAGTTTTTAGTGCCTTGGGTCATCACCTGAGCTTTATTCTATTATTATACCCATTTATTCTAGTAATAAAAATCATTGTCAAACTAAGAAAGTTTTTTTGAGATTAGACACCCATATAAATGTCTATGTGAAAATGCATTAATTTGTAAATTTATTAACTGTAAATCTATTCTAAAAGACGATGTTGGAAAAGATTTTAAAAAATTTAGAATTATTGCACCGAGTATTCAAAAATAGATGTATCTCCGATTATATCTTAACCCTCTCCTCTGCGTAATTGTTTTATCAAAATAGCTTCAAATATTGCGTATTTAACTCCTTCGCGACGAGCGTCTTTTAAGAATTTTTATTCTTTTGCCACCGGTTTTTCAAAACAAAAATTTTCGTCTGATTCCATTGGAAAAATTCTCCGATTAGATAAGGTAAAATTTAGAATACAAAAATAACTGGTGGGAATGATCAAGGAGAGTTAATTAGACGGAAAAATGCATCCCCAATGAAATCTCGGGTTGCGCAAATTTTGCTACTTTTACGTTGCCCGAGAAACTCTCGGGTTGCGCAGCGAGAGGGTTAATTCGCTGACATACTTCCAGTTGCAAAAAGTATACAAATCAAGTAGAGCTTTTAGATATGAATTTGTTTTATAATAAGCTGTATACATATTAAAATATGAAATTTTACTTTTTTTTTTATATGCTGCCTGCATATAATAATTTATATTTTGAAAAATATTGATGTCTTCTGTTTAGGAAAGCATTTGAAAATTCCCGTTCGTTTACGACCAAAACTTACCAAATTATAACACTTTGAATTTTATAAAATTTCAATGTTTACATGCACTATAAGTGCTTCTTTCTGTTTTTAAGGGGGCTGGTCACTCAGCTTCGGAATTCTCCTCCGTCATGTTAAGTCTATGGACTTTTGATGCATTCATCTATTTAAAATATCTTCTCGGGAAATCCATATTTTTAACATCTTTTTCTGTGTACTCTTCTTAAAGGATGACTCTTTTTTTCTTATTTTTCAAAATATTTCTAAAATCTATGATGAATTTAATATTTTATGGGTTAAAATCGGGCGAACTGTGAGTAAGATTTTAACACTTCCTATAAAATTAAGTCTATACTTTAGAAATATTTTGAGAACTAAGAAAAAAAGAGACATCTTTTAGGAAGTATACGCAAAAAATAGAAGTTAAAAATATTAATTTCCCGAGGAGATATTTTAAATAGACGAATGCATCCAATGCCCATACATTTTACACGAGTAAGGGGAAATCGGAAGCTGAGTGACCAGCCCCTTTAACACCAGAAAGCACTGAAATACACTCGTCTCCGTTTAAACGAATATTGACGGTTCCAGAAATAATATTCGATTAAGCGGGGTATTTGATTGAACGGGGAATCATAACTGTAATATTTAATGCGTAATAAAAAGGCAAAATAACCATCTACGGTATATATAATTAACAGAATATTATAAATCGTTAATAGAATAACATAAACTAAAATAAATACAAAAGCTAATATAAAGTAAATACGTATTAATTTAATGTCAGTACATAACGCAGCTCGTTTGAATTGGGTCAAAACTTTGCTACTTCTAATTTACTTTACTTATACTGCCTTAAAAAATCGTTTAAAGTGGTTTGTTTAAGAGGAATTTTAAAGGAGTAAATATTGAGTTATTTTTCGAATGAGTGCAAAATATCACAACTACCATCTCGAGCCTCGAAGTGACGGGGCATTGCCATTAAAGCGTAAAGCAAGAAGTGATGATGGGGAGATCAAGATGGGGAAATCATTTGGCCTGTCCATTATACACCTGCCGGCTGAAATCATTTCAGGAAGAACTGAAAATTCGTTTTCAGCGTAAAGGAACCGAAAATGACAAAAGGTGGAAGGAAATTCCAGCTGAAACGTGCTTTAGCTTTCCGCGCCTATTTTCAAACATCGGTCACACAGTTGTTAATCGATCAAGCGGGGACGTTCGTAAAAGGTATTTGGTTTAAGCGGGGAAAAATAACATAGAACCAATAGGAGTAAATTCGGTTCCGGAGGATTCTATTCGAATAAGCAGGGTATTCGACTATCCGTGACCCGATTAAGTGGGGAGGACTGTATATAGTTTTGAAGGAGAAGACGGGGTCACTAAAAAAGTCTAGCCCTTGAAGTAGTTGGTCCGCTTCAGGCAAGAACTCGGCAGATTTTCGAAAAAATCGGACAACGGATTTGGTATCTAAACAATTTTTAACACATTTTTTAACTATTTTGTGGCCAGAAAAAAACGATACTTTCTTTTTTTTGAACTCAATTGTTCAAATAAAATCATAAGACGAAATGCAATATTCCACCTTCATTCCATCACAGAAAACACAATATGAACTTTAAAAAGCTCGCCCTTTCACTTAAAAGGCGACAAAGATAATAATAATACGTTACACGTTAAAAATATACATTTTATTTAAATTTCGTGGTACTTTCGACTTGCAATCCCGTGGCCATTGTCAGAGACTATTTTTATTAATTGCTGTTCCATTCATTCAAATACGTAACTTCGTTTGAAATGGAAGAGTCCATACCATCTCCATAATCTATAATACAGTAGACGCTCGATTTTACGAACTCGTGGGGACTCATATAATGTGTTCGTAAATGGGAGTAACATTAGTTCACTGGGATGATGGTTGGACCAGTAAATCCGTTCGTAAAAACGAACAGTTCGTGAAAAAGAGGTTCGTAAAATCGAGCGCCTACTGTAGAAGACTTTTAGCATATATAATATCAATATTTGAAAAAAAAAAAAAGGGAAACTTTTGGTACCTCAGTATAAATGTTCATATTTACAATTTCAAAGATATTCAACCAAAATACGCTATAAAAAATTTATCTATCAGTTTGATAATTAAAAGAATGTTTTTTAAACTTATTTTGACGAATAATGTCAATGTATTTTTTTTTCATTAACAAAAAAAAAAAAAAAAAAAAAAAGCAACAAAATGAAAAGCAACAGTAAATGACAAACTAGTATTGTCAGGCAAAGTTTGTTTGCATGCATTATTACTTTGAGAAAAAGTGTATATAATATTGCTCACTCGCGAGAAAAGTGACACATCTCAACAAAAGTAAATTTCACAGGAGAGGCAAAAGAAGATTTGCATGTTTTTACCGTAATATTAAATGATAACTCTTAACTCTGCATGCAGCACTAAAAACGTGTATAACCGTTTATGCGTGTATAACGCATAAAACACTTAAAAATGAAGACGTAGATGACGATTGGAGGATTCGGTCATTTTACTTATCCACACAATCTATCCCCCTCCTGTGGTCACGAATGGACATATAGCGTAATAAAATGATTTTCCGGATAACTACTATAGGTGCAGATTCCCAAAATCTGTATGGAGCCAGTGGCTTCTGAACCCTCAAACTCCAGCGGCGACATTGTGAAACAAACACGTAAAAACAATAGCATTTATATTAGAAAAAATACACAAGAAACTCAGGAATTCAAAGGGAAAATAATTTATTTAATATATATATATATATATATGAGTCATTCTCTGAAAAGTGGCAATTTTATGTCCCAAGGGCCTTGAAGACATATTTTTAAAATTACAAAAAGAAAAAGTGATATAAACTATCAATATTAATCAGTTATACATATAAACTGTAATTATTTGCTTATTGAAATTGAAATTTAATAAATTTAATGTATTTTTTAATGCAAATGCCATTCTCTCACTATATCCCCATTCACATATGTAGGAAAGAAAATGCTTTCTCTGCCATTGCAGCACGTATAATTATTTTTTTCTCAATCCATTAAACACACTTAAATACACATTTAGCAATTTAATTATATTTATATTTTATATAATGAATGAATTAGGGCACTTTTTAATGATGTCCCTAGCATTTGTCGTCATTCCCTCACATAACTATAAATTTGCCATTATTTACTTAGTAGAAAGCAGCATATGCTTTATATACGTCTAGGACAGTTTCTACAAGAGCAAAGTGAAGTATCCATCTTGTTGTTTGTTGAAAAGCGTTCTTGAATAGTTAGTATATGGCTTTGAAGTACTAGATCAATGTATTTTTATTACGCGTAATTCCCTCATCTATTATAAATTTACTAAAAACTAATGAAATGTCTTTTTATGTTGTTATATTATTAGAAATGTGTTTCAAAAGATATTTAGCAACTGAAAATATACCTAAGACTAATCACTTTTGTATAACATGGTTTTCAGAAGTATTTCGTCATTCCCTCACAATCATTCCCTCATAATTTTAATATGAGGGAATGATTTAAATTGTGAGGGAATGATCTGAATCCATTTATATATGTACTAAACAGTAAAATAAGAAAATCTAATGCAATAAAATACACATTAAAAAACTCGTCAGACTTTTAATTACCGTAAGTAAAGATAATACATTTTTTATTTTTATTATTTTACAGGGAGAAGTTAAAAATAAATTTAAAAAAAATTGAACTATTTCAAATAAACATTAACTCTTCTAAATGTTAATGCTTTATCTTTATTTTTTCAATTGACATAGAGTAAAAAAATATTATTTATTGACAGTATGACTTCTAATTATAATTTCTTTTCTTTTTTATTCCTTTCAAGGGCGGTGATATGTTTATGAAACCACTTAATTTTAATTCCCAAGCGCCACAATGGCACCAGACTTTTTATAAACTTTTATCTATTTAACATGTATGTGAAATATAGCATTTTTCTTATGTACAAATAAATTTGTTCTTAAATTCCGGGGCCAATCATTTATTTGAACATTTTAGCAATGGAAGAGCTTCGAAAAGTATCAGAAGAACTATGAGACACAGGTTGGTTCATATTATTTTTTGATAAATATAGCAATAAGGTACTTGCAAGCTAAATTTTGAGATTTTTGAGGCAACTTTATTGGGCCGCAATTTTTTTTTAAAAAACAGCCACTTTTCAGAGAATGACCCATATATATATACCCATGTACAACAAAACACAGACGAATTACATCAAATGTGTATATATTTAATTTAATTATATAATTCTTTTAATTTGGATATAAATTAAATATTAAACTATGTACAGCCAGAAGATAAAGTTGGGCAGGATTAGATACAGTTAAAACAATATGTATAGGCTAAGCAATCATGGTAATGGGGAATATTAGGAAAACAATGTTTCTTATAAAAACATGGAAACATTTAAAATGCTTCATTTAAACACATTACTACATAGGTGTGATAAAATGTATACAAATGTTTTTTAAAATTAAAAACACTAGATGTTAAAATGATAAAAAGCTACTCCGAGCGCTTTCGGCTAACCTTAAGCCTTTGTAAAAGGAAGAGAATTGACTGTTAAAAACACTCGACGCTCGATGTTCCCTGCTACACATTGACCGGAAACTCACTTCAAGAAGCCAGCAGGTGGTCGTGAAGTGAGTTTCCGGTCAATGTGTAGCAGTGAGCGTCGAGTGTTTTTATCAGTCAATTCTCTTCTCCTTGACAAAGGCTTAAGGTTAGCCGAAAACGCTCGGAGTAGCTTTTTATCATTTTAACACGTAGTGTTTTTAATTTTTAAAAACATTTTCATATATTTTATCACACCTATGTAGTAATGTGTTTAAATGAAGCATTTTAAATGTTTCCATGTTTTTATATAATAAACAAAGGTGAATCTGGCGTTCAAGATTGGAATATTTTATTAAGTCAATTTATTAATGTTTCTTATTTTGATTTTGTCATACAAGAGAACGTATAAAAAAATCTGTGAATGTGTGAGATTATTTTGCACTATACAAATTAAAATATACCTCAAACGTACATTTGTTTTTTATAAGAAAAAATATCTTAAAGAAAAAAAAAACAAAAAAAAAAACTATGGCGACTTAGATACTGAAAGATAGTGGCCACATCTAAAAAATTAGTCGCCCCGTGACGACTGGCGACCGTGAATCTGCATCTATAATAACTACACTTATGAAACTTTTAATGTAGCAAGAGAAACCTAAGATATACCTATTAGCGGAATAAAATGCAAAATGAATTTTTGCGAGATGTGTTACTTTTCTTGCGGGTGAGCGATATAATTCTTGGGGAAAAAAATGCTAAGTAGAAAAGAAAAGTACAGTAGAACCTCTTTTATCCGAAACTCTGTTAACCGAAATCCATTTTTAACCCCAAAAATGACTCTAAATATTGAATTCTCACCGGAATAATAAAATTATTTTTATTTTTAAATAAGGAAAAGCAATTTTTCAACGATTTTCCTCGAAAGTTAAAAATATAAAATTTAGTAAAAATTTTCTGGTGAGAGTCTTGTTTAAATTAGGTGGGATATATTTTATCCCACCGCCCCTCAAGGGGTTAAAGTTTTTTACCGTTACATTCCTTGTGTGCAATATCCATTTTAAAAGTTTTTTTTTTTTTTTAACCCTTAAATGCCTTCTTGTAATAATGTTTTTCGGATTTTATTTTTTAAATAAATCATGGGAAAAATACTTAAAAAAATCATATTTTGTTTTAAGTATAGTTTACAGCTAAAAAACAGTTTGTTACTAACCGGCAATACTGGTGTTTAATTGAAAAAATAATTTCCCATGATAAAATTCTATAATATTAAACACACAAGAATTTTAGGAACTATAATAAGAAATAAATTTTACTTGCTCACTGCAGGTCAAAATAGGGTATTTCGCAAGCTCCCTAACAAAACAAAAAGAACAAGTAGCAACAATTGAAAAAATAAAGCTATCTTTATTCTTAAACAGCACAAGTGTTGCCATCTACATGTTGAAAATCGATTTAATAATATTTTCAGAATGTATTTTATTGGCAACATTGGGAATTATAGCTTCAATATTATTCTAATAGTATTTTAGAGCCTAAATTGGGTATGTTGCCGAAAAGCAACACCAGGCATTTAAGGGTTAAACTATCATATTCCTTGTGTGAAACTGGTCCTCTCCGAACTACGAGCATATATAAATATTTTCAATCCCCTTTCTTAAAGTTCCTTTGAATTTAACTTGAGCTTCCGTAAGCTGCGGAGTGGAACGAAGAAAACGAACAAATTAGCAATTCTGAAGCTTTTGAATGTTTTGCAAAAGGTTTGGCATGGCTGGAGAAGCAGAAAGACTGTAATGCTGGTGAACTAATAGTATTAAAAAACTCCGTGATAGAGCTTCAAAGCAAAGGCAATCGAAATGCGACAAACGAAACATTTTTTTCAAATCCTTGTGATATATGTAAAAGGTACTTAATTTCAAAATTAAAATTCAGGTTATTTATTATTCTTTCTATTTTGATATTGTTTTATTTTTATTAAGCATTTGTTACCATAATAAGAAATATTGCATATATTTCTCCTTAATCTTAAAATTAAGCATTCTCGATTCTCCGAAAGATTCCAGCAAAGAAAGAAACAATGGGCCATCAGCTGGAAAAAAGATGGCAGCCAGCACTGCCATCAGTGGTAAAGTGCAATAGTGCCATTACTTAAACCTGTCGAAATGTGTCCGTGCGGAATGCAGCTGGCCCATCAGTGATGGCCAACAGCAGGCCAGCATTGGTATGCCATCACATTACTTTAATCCGGCACTTTTCCTGCAGTGCTAGCAATTATCCTACTGCTATTATTCCTTTGCTGGCCCAGCACTTTCCATTACAAAAATTTCTTATAGAATTCTATAAAAAAACAAAGTATTATAGAATTATGGCTCTTTTTTCTATAAGCTAGTTTCACCAAGAATTATAGAAATATCTGTAGCAGTGTCTATAGAAATATTTGAACTCGCAGCGGTTTCCATGTGGTGACCCTCCCAAGTACTAACCGCGCTCGATGCTGTTTGGTTTTCGTGATCGGACATGGGGAAGTACTTTCAGCGTATGCTACGATCGCTCGTAGTTTTCAAGCTCTCATTACACTATTTCAAGTTTGTTTCTTTTGTGATTTACGTTCCCAATTATTAAACTGGTATAGAAATTATTGCATTGTATAGAAATCCTATATATTTTTATACGCTTTTTATTTATTATTTATTCTGAACTGTGTAGATTATGAAAACCGAAATCCTTTGTAACTTAGTAAAAAAAGATTTAAGGAGAGAAAAAAGTGCGTTCAAATAAAGAATTTATTTATTTATTTATTTTGTTGGTGGCAGTGGTGCTATATTATTTACAGTTAAAACAAAATTAGCTTCGCAGCTTAAATTGTGTTGAGATATTCATTTCAGATGTGTTCAAATACTCAACGTCTTCGATATTCGCAACGCCACCTAGCGTAAGGTTTCCCAGCAATAATACTGCAAAAGTTCGTGCACTTCCATGTAGTGGTGGGCCAGCGCATGAGATAATACGGAAGCCCACCAGAATTTTATCTGATGATTTCCAACAGCAAAGTTGATTGAAGCTGTCCAGTAGTGGTCATGCAGGGGTAGACCATTAGCCAGCACTTCTCCATCATTGACAGCACCTATCTTGCTGCTGGCCAGCAATTTACTCTTTGCTGGGATAGTCTGCCCCAATTACTTCGGATAATCGAGGTTCTACTGTAATTCGAAAATTTAATTTTCTCGACCTAAATATTGAAATTGAACTCTTAATATAATTTGATCAAGAAAATAGTATCTTACCTGTGTCAGTTAAAAGAACAGCATTCAGTGTGTCTGGGAAATGCGATGAAGAATTATGATACCAGAAAGTAGCATGGTCGCTTCTTAAGAAGTTAAGGTGTTTCTCGATCATAGGTGGAGAAGGAATGTCTTTGCCCATATCAACGGCGAGATTAAACAACTTATATTGATGATCCCCAAGGTCTTGCCAGGCATCCATCAATTTTTGAGACAAGTGGTTATCCATTTCATTCCGAGAAATCATGGCTAAGAAATTGCCACGATTACCAGTATGGTTTACAAAATATTGCAAACCTGGTAACGTCTGAAATTTAAAATAAAAAATAAACAGATTTTATAGGAATAAAATGACAATAGCATTTGTCTCTAGGAATAAATAATAGAAGTTTTGTTTAGATGTAAAAAAATACAAACTTTTTTTTTTACAAACACTGCAAAAAAATACAAATGTTTCTTAATATAGCTCAGGGATGGCGAACCTATGGCACGCGTGCCGAATTTGGCACGTAAGAAAAGTTCTCTGGCACGCGAGAAAACTTATAGTTTATATTTAGTTTATGGAGAAGAATCCCTTTTATGTTTTTTTTACAAAAAGTATAGTTTTGAGTAAAAGGTATATGATTTACTTTAAAATAATCCTTTACTTTTGAATGAATTGAGGTATTATCAATATTAATGAAAGCCCACTGAAGCGTCATTTTCTCGCCAAATCATTCAACACATAGTATTTTCCAAATCATTTTGCTTCTCTATTTCACTTCAAAGGTTTTATTTTTAAAAATAGGATTTTAGGAAATAGTTTGCATAGTAATATACCTACTTCTACTCAGATTAGGTTTAATTTTATTTGGGTTTAGGGTTTTAAGTTATTTTAGGTTTTAATTTTGAAAATTGAATTTTAACTGTTAGTGTAAATGATTGTATATCTATTGAACCTGCTCCTACCTGAAGAACTAAAAACCATCTGATTCGGAAATAATAAAATAAAAACACATTTATAGATTGTTAATACGGAATTTGACGCGACATGGCTATATTATTGATTGAATAGTACAGCATAATAAATAAGTTAGAAATATAATTTAGTATAAGTATAAAAATATTAAGTAAAAATTCTTTAAAAATTAATTATTGATTTTATCTGTGTTAAAATGTTTCTGGCACGATAGAATATCGGTACATAATAATTTTGAAATTTTTGATACGCATACTCAAAAAGGTTCGCCATTCCTGGAGCTCTTATCTTTCTTAAGATTTACGAAAATATAAAACACCCTTTTCCGAGTTATCCGCGATTCCGATAAACTTTTCTTAATCTTTAGAAGCCCGGATTCTTTTGCGGCTCAACACTTTCGGAAACGTTTCCGAAACTGTGTATTCATCAGTTTCCTCTACCCGGAATATCGGTTTTACGAAAGCTACCCATTCTCAAGCAAACATGTTCAGCTGCGTAACATAATTTATTTTATACATGCAGGAGTAACAAAATAATGTTAGTTTTAATGTTAATGTTAATACTATTAATTTTAATGTGAATATTATGTTAATTTTAAAGTTAATGTTAATGCTGTTACTTTATTATGTTTGTTGAACATGAAAATGTTTACTGGAGAATTGCGAGTATCCGCAAAACCGATATTTCGGATTGAAAAAACGAGTGAATACACTTTAAAAGCTACTCGGAAACGTTCCCGAAAATGACGGGCAGCAAAATAAACTTTTGTTGCAAACTTGCTTCTTTAAATCTCGGAAATCTATTGGTTTCTGGAATTTCTGAAGATAAAGCAATGAGTTTTAGAATTCTTGGTAAAACGAAACGAAATAAGTTATATTTTTGTGAACCTACTGATGTTTCTTAATTTTACAGGGTGCCCACTAAAGTCATATCCATCTCCATGAAGTCCAGAACGACGACAGATGCCTTCATGTATCTAGGTAGAGAAAAGTGGCTATGCACTAAGCGACGAGACCGCTTACAGTCCCACAAAGCGGCACATTCTGGAGTTTTTTTATCCATTTCCTATCTCGAAAACGGTACGAGATAAGAGAAAAGTTAATTACAAAGTTGTAAAACGTCCTTGAATTAGAAATGATGAAATTATTCGATTATGAAATGATGTCTTACATGTAATACAACTTTATTAAAAGCCCTGAAATATAAATTTTTTATATGCTATCATCCGCTTAACCCTTTACCTACTGAATTATGAATTCGTGAAAATTTTATCTTCTAAAGCATTTTTTCTGAATCGTTTGAACTAAATTAGAAGATTTACATAATCATTTAATAAATTGTAGAAGGATTTTAGACGTATTGGTGGATTTAGAAGGATTAATTAAATTTGAATTTATAGTGATTTTGTGCACTATTTATAACCCTGCTCAAATCTTTTATTTTAAATCTTTTTCTTAGTATTTTGTAGAATTAGGAAATATACAAATATAATGTTCTTAGAATAGAAATACAGAAATATTTCCGAATTGAAAAATCCCCCCCCCCCCCCCCAGCGCTAGAAAGCTGAAAAGATGCAAAGGCAAAAGAAATCGTTCTTTTAAAAATATTTTTGTTTTGTGTAACCAATAATGCTTTTGGAACAAGATAAAGTAATGTATCTATAACTCATTTTAAACTGTATTGCTACTAATTGATGTATTAAATGAATTTTATAACAAGTTATTTTAATGGTACTTATAAGTACCGTCAGTAGATAAAGGGTTAAATACCACACTAATTTATGTAGAAATGTAGAATTATAAGGCAGACCCATATTTACTAATAAAGCTAACACATGTCAGAAAGGTGCAGTTCATTTTATAAGAAAATTGAGTTAAGTAAATTAAGTAATGTCCAATCTTACAAAATACAAAAATCAAAATTATGATTTAGCTCACTAACTTAATTTATCTACTTGATTTGCCTTTTGCCGTTTTCAATATGTCCGCCAATTACATGAACGAATTAGATATGCATTAAAGAATATGAACTGAATGTAATATGAACTTAATCGCAAAACCATCTGCCAAATTAAAAGAACTTACATACACAGAAAAATATACCCAATCCCTGATAATGAAATTTCAGGCGCATATATGATACCTTTTACAGATAAAGTAAAACAGAAAAACTCAATTATGTATGACAAGCAGAAAATTTAAAGACAGACTTTAATAACACATTAGATATATAAAGTACAGTAAAACCTCCGAATAGCGGCCGCCACTGGGAGCAGGGTAAAGTGACCGTACTTCGGAGGTTGCCGTTATTCAGAGGTTCCACATTTTAAAACCTCAAAATTACATTAAAATAACAATAACCGACCAAAATTATTTTATTTTTACAGTTAAAAAATACATACTATTTTACACTAAAGAAATTACAGTGAAACCTCCATGTGCGACCACCTCCCTGAACGACCATTTTTTCAAGGAACGAAATTTATTCCCATAAGCTCAATACTAAATTTACCTCTATTCAGAGATCACCCCAGTTGATCTCCCTCCATGAGCGACCCATTTCTTCGAAGAAAATAAAACAAATACCATTTTTTCCTGGTCGCTTGAAGAAAGTTTTATTAGAATAATAATTCCGGAGAGCACATTATTTATCAAACTTCTAAACTAAGTTTAGAATTTTTATTTATTCCAGTAACTTTAAAGTTTTCAAACCCCTTTGTGGATTTTTATGCAATGATTTTAATTCTGATGACAAAGTAAGGATGATGGTCAATAAACTCCCCTGCCCTATTCTGTCAGGAAACTCTCAAAGAAATAGATAAACTAATGAAATCGCCATTATTTGTTCCCGTCCAAAAAAAATTGCATTTATTTACTGAACTTCGAAAGGACTTGGAAATAAAAGTTAAAGGAGATAAAACCGTAAAATAAAAGCAAATGTCAGTTTTTCAAATTCTGCAATAATTAACTTATGTAATTAACCTTTGTTCTGATACTTAAATTTTCATATTTTTTCCTAATGTGGAAAATAAATTTTAGTAACATTAATTGTTAGCCTTTTTCAACAATTCAAATCTAGATTTAAATATGACCTCCATTAAGAAACCACCTCTCGGAGCAACCAATATTTATTGGAATGGAATGTGGTCGCTTTAGGGAGGTTTTACGTCAGTTATTCGCACTTTTTTTTTAAATTTTAAAGCGTATCTCTTTCTCTAAATGCATAATCATTTCCACAGATTTGTTGTAGAATTCGTTATCATTTTGAGTGAGTGCAAAATTTTTAATTTCCCAGTTTCTCTGCAATGTCTCGGGCACTTTCATGCAACAATAGTCCTGAAATTGGGAGATTTTTCTTTCGAGAGTTCGAAAGCCATTCCAAAAGTAACTTATCAATCTCATCATAACTAGTTCTTTTGACGCTCAGTTTTATATTCCAAATTTACACCTAGAAATGTTTTTTCTAAATAAAATTCACATTTTTTTCAAAATGTCATCTGTTTGGGTCCTTCCGCAAATGTCATTTCAGCTAATTTTCGTGCACTTACACCTTTTTTGCTGTCCTGGATAACTTTCAACTTATCACTTAAAGTTAAATTTTTTTTCACTTTGAACTCATTCTTTCAGTGAAAAACACGTGCTACACCTAGACAAGAAATATCACCACGCGATTCAAAAAGAGTATATTTGACAGTAGTCATTTGACTACTGCCTCCTCACACATAAACTTAAATTTCGCACACCCCCTCTCGCCACAACTATTTACAAACGAGATTTTGCTAAGAAACCATTAGAGATTAGTAAGGAAATTATAAGGACGCCAAATAAGAAAATCCACCTCCACATTCTTTTCAATGAAAGTTATAGTTGAAACATAACGTAAAAAAATAAAAATAAATAAATAAAAAATAAAAATAAATAAATAAATAAATAAAAAAATCTGTGGGGTGGCCGTTATTCGGAATTCGTTGTTCGGAGGTTTAGTATAATGTTATTTCTATGGAAGAGATTCGGTAATACTAAAACATGGCCGGTATTCGGAGGTTACCGTTGTTCGGAGTGACCGTTGTAGGAGGTTTCACTGTACAATAAACCCTCAACAGCTTTATCAAGGTTAAACCAGAAACAAGACATCCACATAGACTTCAAAAACGTAAGAATTATAGCCTGAACTTCTCATTACTATACACCTCCATGATTAAGTAAAATAATGCTATAAAAAGTGATCTCTTTTATAGCATTATTTTACTTAATCTGTTTATAAGTGATTTTTATAAATGTTTTTACACCTCCATGATCAGAGAACCGTTGGAAATTTTAACTAAAGGAAGAATCACATGTAATGATATGCTCTCCTACAACAGTGGTGGAAAATTGGCGCAGAGAAGGAGCCTTTTGACACCACTAAATTTTTATAGTATTCTACACTTTAATAAAAACTCCGAAATTCTGTCATTAGATAAGACGAAAAATACTACTATAATTTAGTGGAGTCAATAAGCTCCACCTCTGCGCCAATTTTCCACTACTGCCTACAATATACCTGGATCTGGTATAACACACTAAATATCTCTGGCGAGTTCGAAATGTAACCATTGAACACCCCCCCCCCCTCTTCCTTATACATAATAGACTCGTCTCCAGCTACTTAACCAAGGGGCATCATGAACAATCACACCTTAAAATAACTCCCCCCCCCTCCCCCCGATGATGGCTGTTTGAACCAGTCGAAAGCGATTGGGTGTCAATTTTTTAACATCTTCGACGGTTTTTGTGTTTTAGAAACCTATTTTTAGCACCTTTTGAGTAAGATAAATCATAATTTTGATTTTCGTATATTTAAATGTTTTTTGCATGCGTAATAAATTTCAAAGTAACATAATATTCTTGCATTCTTTTAACATATTCATAAACATCTTTTAATTCATCATGGTGCACCTAAAAGTTGGTGAAAGAGTACAATATCATTTCACGAAAATGTTCACTACTTAAAGACATTTTAAATAAAAAGTATAATCTAATAAATACCTGCGTATAGTCATGTGGTAGTTCTTGAGAATTGGGAATATCGTTGTAATTAAGTATTCCATCCAAAATGAAGGCTCCTTGAAATCGAGCTCGAGCCCGTTTTAGTTCTTCAGGTATCAAGTAATGATCCACGAAGTAGTTACTGCCCATGGCACCCTAATGAAAAGTCATGAAAGTTAGAGTGAGGAAATTTAAATCAGCTTTCATGCAGTTTTAAGACATCTAGCAAAATAATATATACAAATCTAATAATTGAAGACTAAAAATTGAAAACGCTGAGAGTCGAAAAGAGGAATTTTTTTAAGGCTGTTCTCAACTGCTCTGCTCAACAAGCGCAAAACATTTTGACACATTTACAAATTCATTCTATAAAGGAAAGATATAAAATTGGAAAGCCTGACCATGGAAGCGATTTGGAATTGAACTGTTTTTTCCATTTTTTGTCAATCAATTACCTATTGAGTTATAAGCGATTTTGATCACGTGACACGGCATTTTTCTCCCCTTACTGACTGGATTTTCTTTTTTCGTTCGGAAGTTCAGTTCAAAATGCCAACTTTGACAGCATTTTCTGAAAGATTTATTGCGTTTACAAGAAAACGGAAAAAACAGTTCGATGACCTAGTTTCTGAATAACAACACTTTCTAGTTTCATGCGTTTCCGAACAAAAATGAATTAAAACTTATGTCAGAAAGTTGACCCTTTGGATTTGAGAACAGCCTTAAGAGAGGAAAAAAAGAGAAACTCCTACTACTGGTACTGACAGCGTTTTCCACTTCGCTCCTTTTGGGCTCTTAGTTCAACATTTTAAAATGTAGGTACCTAGCTTCCTTTTGTTCAATGTTTAAATACCTAATATTATCATTTGTAAACATTTCTTTTATTTATTTATTAAATAGTTTTCACTTTGCTTAAAAATACCCCATTCATGTAAGCAATAACAAAATGATCAAGTTGTGTAATGGCCACCAGTCGCCGCGCATCTTATCACTGCCGCTTTCAGCGTTCTTCACTTCACTTCGTATGGCACATTCAGCCAGCGGCATTTTTCTACTCTTCCTTTAACTCATTCAGCCAGCGGCATTTTTCTACTCTTCCTATTTCTACTAAGGGTTGGCACTTCAAGTATTCTCCTGTTTGTTAAGCATTTCAGATATTTTTTCGTAAAAAAAAAAAAAAAAAGATTTTGGATTTTTTGGTACTTTCAGCGTTTTTCATTTATAGCCCTCAATCATTTTTCTTATTTTCTTATATGAGTTTTATAAAGAGGTTTGAAAAGTATGAAGAAAACGTTAACAGAAATGGCTGGTTTTTTTTTAATACGAGGCTTTGTGAATCAAAGTAGATACAGAATCCATAAAAGATTATGTGGAGATAAAGTAAATGGGCTCTCGTGGATTTCATTCAGAATCACAAAAAGACTAGTGTCATTTGTTGCTTACATTTTCAATCAAAGACAGTTAAGGGGGCTGGTCACTCAGCTGCCAATTTCCGCTCACTAACGTAAAGTCTATGGGCCTTTGATACATTCGTCTATTTAGAATATCTCCTCGGGAAATTAATATTTTTAACTTCCATTTTTTGTGTACACTTCCTAAAATATGTTTTTTTTTTCTTAGGTCTCAAAATATTTCTAAAGTATAGACTTCATTTTATAGGAAGAGTTAAAATCTTACTCGCAGTTCGCGCGCTTTTAATACATAAAATATTAAATTCAGCATAGCTTTTAGAAATAGTTTGAAAACTAAACAAGTCGGAAATTGCTCGTCAAACGTGGCAAATGAAGTGCGTTCGTACTATAACTAGTTTTATAATTATTTTTTGTACCTCATATTGTACTGAATGTATATATTTTTTAACTTCATAAGTGCATAGTATATAACATCATTAAAATGTACTTGCAATAATTTTTTTTTCCCATTCCCCGTAATGTAACGGAAAACTTTTGACTGTCCCTGTAATTAAACTATACATCCGATTTTCATAAAATTTGAAATGGCTCGACAAAATTTTGCAACAATTATATATTTAAATTTTCAGACCATTCGGAAGGCTGTAACGTCATTAAAACGCACTTGCAATATTTTTTTTCCATTGGCCGTAATGTAACGGAAAACTTTTGACTGTCCCTGTAATTAAACTATACATCCGATTTTCCTAAAATTTCAAATGGCTCGACAAAATTTTGAAACAATTATATATTTAAAATTTCAGACCATTCGGAAGGCTGTAACATCATTAAAATGCATTTGCAATAATTTTTCCCATTGGCCGTAATGTAAAGAAAAACTTTTGACTGTCCCTGTAATTAAACTATGCATCCGATTTTCATAAAATTTGAAATGGCTCGACAAAATTTTGCAACAATCATACATAAAAAATTTCAGACCATTCGGTTGGGTAGTTTTTGCTCTGTTACATGCGGACAGACAGACAGACGGACGGACGGACTGAACGACGACTATAGGTGCTACGTATTTATATAATTACGAACGCACCTAAAAAGAGACATCCTTTTTTAAGAAGAGTACACAGAAAAAAGATGTTAAAAATAGGAATTTCCCGAGAAGATATTTTAAATAGACGAATGCATCAAAAGTCCATAGACTTAACATCACGGAGGAGAATTAAGACCCGAACAATTATCCCTTATCCCAATCTAACAATTAACCCAACTTATCCCTTAAGACACCGAACAATTATTGTCTGTAGAATAACAAGAATTCATCTCAAATTCAATCGAAAGAAAAAATCGACTTGATCCACTTCGGGTCTGAAAGCCCCATATGTCAAATCAAATTGCAAATCATATTCAAAATATTAAGAACAAAATGCTATGTTAACTAATATGTGTTAACATGTACCAGGTGTACTAAAAATGACGGATGGATTTTAAAATTCAATAACTTGCAAACGGTGACAGATATTAAAAAAATTCCTGCAGGAGTGTTATGTAAGATGCCAGGAGTTTGTATGCTGTGATTCTCAGTTTTAGCTACAAATAGCATCGATAGATGGCGCTGTAAAACAATAACCGCTATATCCAGGCTCAATTTTTCGGTATCTCTCTTCTTCCATGTGGAAAAAGGGGATTAAAATGCATTGAATGGATCCCGAAGTACCAAAAATCGGGTCTGGACTGAGCACCTATTGCTCTTAGCGCCATCTATTGTTTGAAGATCGAACTAAAATCAAGAATCACTGTAAAAAAAACTCCTGACACCATACATAACACTCCTGCAAGAATTATTTTAATATCTGTCACCGTTTGCAAGTTATTGATTTTTAAAATCCATCAGTCATTTTTGGGACGCCCGGTATTAATATGGTAACTGCTGTTAACAGTATCCGAGGAAGAAATATCCCCTTTAATCCTTTCAGGGGCAGAAAAAGTATGTTCGTAAAATGATGAAATAATTGACTGACACCAGAATTTTGAAACGAATTTCTTAGAAAATAAAAATCTGCCCTTTTACACTTTCATTATAATTGAAAATTTTACTGAAATATTCTTGGTGCCGTTTGTCAGTTTTCGAATTAAAATTCGGTGGTAACGCCGTGTGACCGCCCTTGAAAGTTTTAAAACGATAAAACATGACTCAGTATACACTGTAAAAAAAAAAAAAAATAAATAAAAAAAAAAAATTGACAAATGTTTCTTAATCTTTCTTAAGCTTTACGAAAATATAATATCGCTCACCCGTAAAAAAAAATGACATATCTCGGCAAAAGTAAATTTCACAGGAGAGACAAAAGAAAATTTGCATGATTTTTCTGTTACAGGAAATTATAGCACTTGGCTCTGCATGCAGTTGTAAAAATGCGCATAAAAGCGTAAAACCCTTAAGGCTGTTCTCAAATCCAAAAGAGCAACTTTATGACATAAGTTTTAATTTATTTTTATTCGGAAATGCATGAAACTAGCAGGTATTGTTCTTCAGAAACTATGTAATCGAACTATTTTTTTCTTTTTCTTTTGCAAGCGGAATAGATTTTTCAGAAAATGGTGTCAAAGTGGATGTTTTGAACCGAAGTTCCCGAAGAAAGCAGAAAAAACAGTCAGCGAAGGGAGAAAAACATCTTGTCACGTGATCAAAATCGCTTATAATGCAATAGGTAATTGATTTATCAAAAAATGGAAAACACAGTTCGATTCCTAATCGCTTCCATGGTCAGGCTTTCCAATATTACATCTTTCCGTTAAAAAATGAATTTGTAAATTTGTCAGAACGTTTTACGCTTGTTGGGCCGAGCAGTTGAGAACAGCCTTAAGACCAATGTCAGACGGGCGTCTTTTTTGCTGCTTTTTTGCTTAAGTATTATCCATTCACCTATTGCCAATGCATTGTGAATGGATAATACTTAAGCAAAAAAGCAGCAAAAAAGACGCCCGTCTGACATTGGTCTAACAATGAAGACGTAGATGAGGCGTGGAGGATTGAGTTATTTTACTTCCCCACGCAATCCATCTTCCTTCTATGCTAACGGATGGACATAGAGCGTAATAAAACGATTTTCCATACTAACTACACTTGTGAAAATTTTTGCGTAGCAAGACACATCTATGACAGACGTATTGGTGGAATGAAATCCAAAATGAATTTTTGCGAAATATGTCACATTTCTTGCGGGTGAGCGATATAACCTCTTGCGAGTCACCAACGATTCCAAAAAGTGTTCCTTTATCTCTAGATGCCACAGAGTCCAATAGATTTCCGAGATTTAAAGAAGACTTTCTGAAACAAAAGTTTATTTTTTTGCCATAATTTTTGGAAATGTTTCCGAGAAGTTTTTAAAATGTATTAATTCGTTTTTTCATCCCTAAATATCGTTTTTTCGAGAGCTATTCAATCTCAAGTAAACGTTTTCATGTTTAATAAACATGATAAAATAAGAGCATTAACATGAACATTAAAATGAAAATTATTTTTTTTTACTGTTGCATGCATAAATTTTGTCACGGCGCTGAAAATGTTTACTTGAGCATTGATAATAAAGTAGAACCCCACTAATCCGAAATTCCGTTTAATCCGAACCGATTTTATTTTAGAAAATTATACTTAAGAGATTAACTGAAAATATTGAATTATTGTACCGTATTTTATGGAAGAAACGCCGCGGCGTTTAAGAGTTTAAAAGTTAATTTTTTTCCAAGTGCGGCGTTTACGCCATGTGCGGCGTTTACGATTTTTTTAAATAACAACTGAGTTTCCTTAAATTAAAAATTCATAAAAATATTTAACATCGAATTTAAATATTTTAAATAAAACTTCACACATCTTAAGATATTAAAAACGAGGCATCCTACACTGCTCAGAAAACTTTGATTAAAGTTAGGTCAATGTGACGCTGTGGACAAAAGTAGCGTTCCGACGGGTGCGGCGATTACGATATTTTTAATTTTATTCAGGCCAATTTGAAAGATGCGGCGTTTACGACGGGTGCGGCGTTTCTTCCATAAAATACGGTACTAAAAACAAAAAAGTACTTTTTACACTTTTTACTAGGAAATTTTCCGGACTACCAGGATGAATGTTGGAAAAAACGTGTAAAAGTTAGAATTAAACAAAAAATGGCAGTATAGCATGTTTTTTCTTCTTTAAACAGCTTGAATAGAGAAAAATATTCAATAATGTAAAAGTACAACATATGGACACGAATATAAAATGAAAACATGCACTGTAGGCCTATTCGTAAGAGCCACCTTAAAAAAATCTCGAATATCTGTTTGTTTGCCAGTTATATTTAAAATGCAAAAAGCATTTAATTCAGATGATTAAAATTTATTTTTCTTTTCAATAGCTTGATTTCTCAAATTATCTACTGAAATGACCCCCCCTCCCCCCCTCATTGACGTAGTGACTGAGCTATTTATACATTCGCGATTTTGTACCGTTTGTAATGAGTTGTTACGTAATTTCTTATTCTGAAATTCCATTAGATTATTATAAATATAAAGAGTGATTAAACAAGCAACACTTTATTTTCTGAAAGTCATCCCGGATTATCCAGCATGCCGGTTTAGAGGATGTTTACTGTACTACTGAGTACTTATAACTAATAACTTACAATTTCTTTTAGCAAACAGCTTTTTCTTTTCTGTTTTTAACAGAATTTCGGGTAATCCGAATTTTTTGTAATGCGAAAAGGCACCGGTCCCAATTAGTTCGGATTTGCGGGGTTCCACTGTATTCCGAAAACCGATATTGAGGATAGAGAAAACTGATTTATACACTGTAAAAACTAATCGGAAACATTTCCGAAAACGACGGACAACAAAACAAACTTGTTCAAAACACTTCTTTAAATTTCGAAATCTATTGGTTTCTGAGGCGTAAATAAAAGCTTTTCGGAATCGCGTGTAACTCCGAAGAAGCTCTATTATAGTTTCGTAAATCTTTGTCTTTTTTTACAGTGCAGAAACCATTTCATTAGCTACGTATAGT
Organism: Maratus speciosus; assembly: GCA_963932465.1. NCBI lineage: Eukaryota > Metazoa > Arthropoda > Arachnida > Araneae > Salticidae > Maratus > Maratus speciosus. The sequence goes on along the minus strand of OZ010787.1, from coordinate 651,666,488 downwards.
CGTGGAAAAAAAAAGTAAACACCCCCTACTAACTCCACAACAAGTTATCATAGAAGAAAGTTACTGGTACTGAACGATTGGAAATAAACTCTATTTTTAAATGATTTATATAAAATTTGCTTAGGGGGCTATCTACATATTAAAACGCCAAACTTCCTTTTCTCAATGGTAATACCCAATTTTAACGAGATATTTTAAATCTTCGGTTCAAACTATGCCTAGACACCCAATTTCAAATCATTTGAATGATAATTATTTGAATAATAAACATTCAAAATTGAGTGCTTCTAATATTAAATTACATTTTCATATTTTTATTAATATCTCCTGAAATTATACTCCTATTGTGCTAATCTTTTGTGTAGCAATAATACTAAAATACCCAAACATAAATACGTTGAATTTGCAATTTTTATAATTTTATGATATGAATTATGAAATTAATATTCTAAAAAAATTATGAATTGCAACCTAGAATTTTTTTGATGGATTTAGATTTATTAAGTCCTGCTTTATGGGAATCCAAAATTTGAAAATTTTCTTCCAAGTAGTTTTCAAATTATGTTTAAAAAACGGCAAAATGATGGTTTAAGATAGGGATGCACAACCTTTTTAAGAGAAGGGCCACTTACTAAAATGTCTGAGTTGTCGAGGGCCACACCAGTAACACGGAGATAATTCTGTTTTGGGGAGGTGATCTGCCTATAATCAGATAAAAAATATGGTTTCAGAAGGTGAGGTTTACCCCCCTAGGTTCTCCTACCCAGTCAATATATCCAATTCAGTTGACAAGTATATATCAAAAGTTTACATTTGTATATATAACACAGATATAACAAGGATTATTTTCAAGGAATGATAACATTCCTCGACTTTATTTGGGGGAGTAAATTTTGTTTTATTAAAATTTTTGCTAAAAACAAACATATGCATGAAAGTGGCTAGTGCCGAAAAAAATGTGAACTTTATGAACGAAAGGTGGAGGAAGAACCGGTCAACGAAATTTGACGTTTTTCTGCCCTCGATCAAGAAAATGTGAGATTTTCAGCGCCTGATCGACTAAATTCGCGACTTTTCCGCGCCTGATCTGCGAAATTTGTGATTTTTCCGCACCCGATCGACAAAATTCGCTATTTTTCCGCCCCTGATTGACGAAATTTGCAATCTTCCCGAGACCGATCGACGAAATTTGCTATTTTTCGAGCCTGGTCGACGAAATTTGCGATTTTTTCGCGCCTGATCGACAAAATTAGCGATATTTTTCCTGCCAGACCAACGAAATTTGCAATTTTTCTGAGCCCGATCGACCAACTCACGATTTTTTCGTATCCGATCGATGAAACTTGCGATTTTTACGTCCCTCATCGATGAAATTTGCGATTTTCCGCAACCGATCAATGAAAATCGCGATTCTTAGCTGACACTCACGAAATTTGTAATTTTTTCCCGCGGCAAAATGACGAAATTCACAATTTTTTTCTCGCGATAAGCGGGAGAATCTCACAATTTTTCCGCAGCCAATCAACGAAATTAAATTTTTTTCCGCGCACCATTGACAACATTCGCGATTTTTCCATGCCAGATCAACAAAATTTGCGATTTTTCCGTGCTTTCAGCAAAATTCGTGATTTTTTTCGTGCCCGACCAACGAAATTCGCGATTTTTTCGGAGCTCGATCGACAAAACTCAAGATTTTTCCGTGATTGGTGAAATTTGCGATTTTTTCTGCACCTCATATACAAAATTCGCGATTTTTAAATTTCCGATCAACGAAATTCGCGATTTCTCCGAGCTTCATCGTCAAAATTCGCTATTTTTCCGCACTCGATCAGCAATATTTGCGATTCTTAACTCAGTGACGAAATTTTCAATTTTTCCAGCGGCAAACTGACGAAATTCACGATTTTTTCCCTGCGACAATATGGATAAAAATTGCAATTTTTCCAGTTATTAACTGACGGAATTCGCGGGCCACACGTTACCCCATCACGGGCCACTTTTGGCCCGCGGGCCACAGGTTGTGCATCCCTAGTTTAAGAGGCCGTCTATGATAGAAGTGACTAGATATTATGAAATTTCTTATGCTATCCTGTAATCTAGCAGTCTTCAATGACTGCTTGAGTAGGGCTTAAGATGCCTTGATCAAGAAGGGGGCTCTCTCGGTTAACAATCGAGTACCGAACTTCAATTTAGATACAGCCCCTAAAATAAGCTCGTTTTAAAATAATTTTTCCAGAACTTATCGTATGAATTGCGTAAAAATTTGTTTTTAGGCTAATTGAAGGGTGCAGAGTTCATTTATGCTGTCAGAATTGTGTACTGATATTGAAAAAAACAAAGTTATGGTTCGTTTTAATATGTAGATGACCCCCTAAGCAAATTTTATTTACATCATTTAAAAGTAGACTTTAATAATAATCGTGTGGTACCAGTAACTTTCTTCTACGATATTTTTTTGCAGAGTTAGTAGGGGGTGTTTACTTTTTTTTTTTTCCACGACTGTACTTTCGAAAATAATACTGGCCTAACAATGAACATTATGAAAATTGTAGAATATGTGTAGCATAAAATATTTTTGTTATAACTAAAACGTTAATGAAAGCAAAATTTGAAGTCTAGAAACGGTTTTAATCACTAAAATCACATAATACACATATCACTAAATCACATAATACACATATCACTAAATCACATATCACTAAATCAAATAAATATTTAAATCAAACCATTTTAAACACAAAAATTTTATGAAATAAAAATAACGCATGTCTATCGGATATGCTTATAAACGTGCAAACAGCCTCTACAATGTAAAATCCTTTAAGGGTTTTCTCAAATCCAAAAGGGTAACTTTCTGACACAAGTTTTAATTTATTTTTTGTTCGAAAATGTATGAAACTAGCAGGTGTTGTTATTCAGAAACTATGTCATCGGGCTGTTTTTCCTTTTTTTTTTTTTTTTTTTTTTTTTTTTTTTTTTTTTTCAAACGCACTAGATCTTTCAGAAAATAGTGTCAAAGTTGACGTTTTGAACCGAAGTTCCCGAAGAAAGCAGAAAAAACAGTCAGCGGAGGGCGAAAAACATATCTCTCACGTGATCAAAATCGCTTATAACTCAATAGGTAATTTATTGATCAAAAAATGGAAAACACAGTTCTATTCCAAATCGCTTCCACGGCCAGGTTTTCCAATTTTATATCTTTCCGTTAAAAAAGGAATTTGTAAATGTGTCAAAACGTTTTGCGCTTGTTGAGCTGAGCAGTTAAGAACAGCCTTAACAAGAGAGATGTCATCGGAAAACTAGTAGTGATGAGATATTTTATCAGACTTTTCTTGCATGCTATCGTGTTCGTATAAATTTTCGATCCTGTTCATCCTAGTGATTTCATCTCACCTTTCGACAGTTTCCGCCTTCTCATCGGAAACATCCTTTCAAAATTTGATATGGCTGATAAACATCACAAATAACGCCGTAAGAATAAATGAAAGATGCTTAACAAGATTCTGTCATGCGTTGCTATATCGCTTGCCTATATCATTACTTGTAAAAGATAAATGTTATATATCATGTATGTTTAACTTTCCATTCAAAATATATAACTCGTTTTTTGTTTATCAGTTAAACTAGCACGTCCACTGGCGTTGCCCCGGCCCCGGCCTGGTCTAAGCTGACCAGAAAAATTAAGCCGGGGGCCTGGGTGCTGCTTTAGACTAATGAGAATAAGAAAGAAATAAAAATGAGAAAAACTTGAATAAAATAAATAATGAGAAGAAAATAAATAACCAGAATAAATGAATAAAAGAAATAATGAGAATAAAAGAGACTGGGTCGGTGTGGGGCCGGTCCGAGTCAGCGGAGAAAAATTAAGCCTGTGTCCGGTTCAAAGTCAATGAAAAAAAATCGGGCCGTAACAACAAAATTCATCGGATTATTTAATTTTTAAAAAGGCGGAACGAAAATTCTCACTATATCATAGCCCCCCCCCCCCCAAAAAAAAAAAAAAAAAAAATCTACCGTAAGGTAAAAGATGAAAACCCTCAAGGAACTCTATTCCTCTTGTCACAGCAGGTTTTTCGGCTATAAAAATTTATAATAGCAAACCCACGAGGAAACATTTCCTTGTGGGAATTTCATTCGATTTTCAGAAATTTCTCATTTCCTTAATGTCTTTTAAAAATAGCCCTAATTCAAACTGGTAATATTTTTGAGTCTTTGAAACGATTTTCAAAGGTTTTCTCCGTACAGGGATGTGTAACTTTTAATTACTAAGATATCAAATAGATATCAGATGATAAAAACAAAGTCCTCATTTTTGAGGAAATAGGCACTTTAAAAAAAAAGCGCATAAAATTCAAAAATAGCAGTACGAATTTCGAATAAACTGTATTGAAAAGAAGACAAAATTTCTACATTGGGCTTAAAGATTAAAGATGGATGGATGTTGTGAGTGGATCAAAACTGCCGGCAAACTTAGTAAATTCGAGGAAATACGCTAAATTTTCAGTTCAACATAAAACAACAAAAAATCTAATTTAAAAATAAGAAATCTGAGGGAGAGATTCATTCGCACGTATCTCCGTTTATCCGGAATCCCATTTAAATACCTCTACGTTCTCTTTCTCTACGTGCAATTTCTCTAAGCATTGCACACAAACATACACACACAAACATCGTCTTTAATTCTTGTTTACGAGGTGCTATCGGAAAGTTCGCAGATTGGATGGAAAAACAAGTTTTGTTTGAACTTACCTAATTTTGGCTGTCATCTACGTCAAAATACTCACCTTGTGAACGTATACGGGGCATTCTCACAATCTTTTGACTTTCGGGAATAAAAATCTGGTGAAATTAAACTTGCTAAAAGAACATTTTAATCAGATAGACGAATGCCTTAATGATTCAAAATAAAGAAAGAATGGTCAGCAGCGAAAAATTATTTATTTAACTGAGGTTTAAGTTAAACTTGCGAGTTTACTTTTCCTTACCATTTTACCACTAACTTTCTATTTTCTTCTAAATTTTTACTTATTATGAATTTGCATAGTACCCACAGGACATTCAAATAAGAAATAATAACAATGTAGTATTTTTAGTACAAAATTTTGGTATAACATTGTCTTAAAGGGGTGTTAAAAAAGGGACGGAAGGAAAAAAAAAGGGATGGTAAGGATGGGACGGTAAGGAAAATTACCACTATTTTTAGGCAAATCATGTTAAGACTAAGTGATAGCCACAATGTTCATTCATTTTTAGAAACAGTTATTTACATTGGATTAAATTTAAAAAAATTTAATTTACCTCGAAATGTGCAGGAATAAACCTTGGGGACGGTAAGACTACCAATAAAGCCACGATACTTTAAATTGATATTTAAAGGCTGATTTAAATTCTGCAGTAAATTTCCTGTCAAAGAATTTTAAACATTCTTTCTCTAGCATACTTCTGCATGAGAAAAAACTTGAAAAAAATTCTCTGGCTGCATTTGAAGGGATTTTCTGTATAAGTTTAGCAAGAGGGATAGTAAGGAATCTAAAACTCGAGGACAGAGTTAAAAAAATAATATCATCCGTAAAAATGTGTGCAGGTTAATTTTTTGCTACATATTTATATAAAACAATTGTCCCAGTTTCGGAAAAAAATTACATCGAATTACTTTTATTGAAACAATTTTATACAGACATCTCCAAACTTAAAAAGCAGCATCAGGGACACCTGGCGGTATAGGAGTTTTCCGGGTATTTGGACCCCCAACATCGTCCCAAACTTATTTATCTCGTTGATATTGCTATGCAATCATGCAATGGGATGTTCCCCAGTATAGGAAATAAAAGAAGCACAAGAATATGTACTAAAATAAAAATTATTATTCAGGAACATAAAAGTCAAAAGATTGCGAGAATGCCCCATACACCGATCCCATCGCATTTTCTACTTCTCGAAAGAACTCCTGAAGTCTTTCACTTGAAAGCTGTGAAGGACCGCCTACTATTCTCGTTGAATGTTACTCACAGTTGCAAAAGTCGCCTTTTCAGTTTCCTTTCTAGTTTTGTGCAAAATCCCAGGGAGCTAGGTCCGGTGAGTAGGGTGGGTGGGGAAGAACAACTATGTTGTTATGGGCTAAAAACTATGTTGTCTTTAGGAATCGCTTGTCAGGAGTCTTGGAATAAAGTTTGCTGCTATGTGCCGCATGTTCAAATTCTCCGTCAAAATTACTTGGCAAACTTCATAACCGATTCCAATTTTGTCTGCAAGTTCTTGGATAGATAGGCCACGATCTTCTTGTATGGGTTTTCCTATTTGTTCCACATTTTCCTCTGTTTTGCTGGTGCTGGGTCGCCCTGAACACTTGTCGTCTTCAAATAAACGACGACCTGCCTTGAAACGCGAGTACCATTCTAAAACCGTTGTCCGATTCAAAGCTTTATCATCAAAAGCCGTACGTAGCATTTCAAGAGTTTCGGCTGCAGATTTACTCAGCTTCACACAAAATTTGCTGCGTACACCATTGCTAAATTGCAAAGAGTTAAAAACACGAAGTCGAAAAAAATTCGTAGCAACAAATTACATGCTCACACATTGAAGTCACGTACTGGCATCAGTAGAGAAGAGTTTGGGGAATGTGACCCCCAACCTACTTTTACCTCCGATTTCACAGAGACAGTCGCAGTAACAGCAGCCCGGGAACTTTCCGATTGCACCTCGTATGCTCATAGTTAAAACAAGTTGGAAATTGCACGTCAAACGTGATAAATGAGGTGCGTTCGTACTATAAATAGTTTTATAAATATTTTTTGCACCGCATAATGTACTGAATGTATATTTTAGTGCACTTTATTAGTGCAAATCCATTTCATTCTGTTCGAAAGGCTGTAACAAGTAACATCATTAAAATGCACTTGAAATATTTTTTTCCCATTGGCCGTCATGTAACGGAAAAATTTTACTGTCCCTGTCATTAAACTATACATCCGATTTTCATAAAATTTGAAGTAACTCGACAAAATTTTGCAACCATTATATATTTGAAATTTCAGACCACTCGGTTGGGTAGTTTTTGCTCTGTTATATGCAGACAGACGGACAGAACGACGACTATAGGTGCTACGTATTTATATAATTACGAATGCACCAAAAAATAAATCCACTTATTTCAATTTCAACGTTGTAAACTGAAATTGAACTGCACGGCGCGACTATTCATGTAGAACATCGGTTCCTAAACTGTGGGTCGCGGAATGATCGATCTTTAAAAATAAAATATTAATTTTATCTTCTGAAAAATACATTGAACAAATGCTACATCTCTAAAAGAAAAAAGCGTGAATAAATATTGATAAACAACGGGAAAACAACGAATACTAGTGTTTTAATAAACTTTGTATAGAGAGCCACTTAAGGACAAAATTAAGAAGTTTCAACACTGATAGCTACACTTTCGCTGGATTTCACTGGAGCAAAACAATGTTGTAAATCCGATGGACTTTTAAAGTACCTTTATTATTATACTACATTCATTAATAACCGTATTTTTCTACGCGTAAAAGAAGATTAAATTTTACGTTTATACCAAATTATTATAATAATGGTTATTCTCGTTAGGAATACCTATTTAAATTATCGTGTATCTACTTTGCTCGAAAATTTGCCCATTTCTTGATATAAATTATACAAAAAACTCTATATGCATACATATTAGATGAGTCACGAAGCATTTTCAAACATTAAAGAGGGTAAAATAGCTATAAAGTTTGAAAATCGCTGATGGTGATTTTGGGCTGCAATACTCCAATTCCACTTTCCTGACCGTGGGACACTGGGGTGCTCTATAACATAAATCCTGGTCAAGTGATCAACCTGACGCAGAAACCCCACAATTTCATTCTACAAGCACGTTTGGTACTCATTCTGTCAACTCCGATGGAATGAAGTGTTCAATAAGCCTTGCTCAAATCCGGAGGCGAACCTTGGAACTGTAGTGCTGTAGCGCCTGGAAAAAAGACAATTTCCAGTCGAATGTCCATTTCCGTTTTTTTTTTTTTTCTTTCTGTGACAATTTGAGATTAAAATGTATGAGTTGTTCTGTTTCTTTTCTTTTTTTAAAAAAAATCTGTTAAGATCCACTTGTCACTCAAAAAGACCCGGATGATAATGTTAGTCCTATATGGGGAAGTTATTTTCAAATATCTCGCTTGAATTTTGATATTTTCGAATGATTTTTTTTTTTTTTTTTTTTTCATAGGATAGCTGAGGATGATCTACAATCGGGCTAGTTTTTACTTTTTCGATTTTGGTTATAGTTTTTTTTTATACGAGGGCAGTTTCAATTTCAGAACCGGTTCGAACCGGTTCCGGAAGTAAAAATAATCTTTTAAAAAATATATGAAACCAAAATCAAAAAAGTAAAAACTAGCTCGGTTGTAGATCGTCCTCAGCTGTCCTATGCAAAAAAATCATTCGAAAATATCAAAATTCAAGCGAGATATTTGAAAATAACTTCCCCATAGGATTAACATTATCATCCGGGTCTTTTTGAGTGACCCCACACAATTCCGTCTAAGCAGATTTTGTTGTGTTGACTTTACTGTGCTTTTCTTTGTAAATATATAAACTTCAGCAAAACTTTAGTATTGATTGAAAAATGAAACTGCTTACATGTTCCTCATGATCGAAGGCAACAAACATGAGGGTGTGGTTCAACCGACATCTAGCTTCGGTAATTGCCTTGGCTACTTCCAACATAACAGCTAATCCACTTCCATTGTCATCCACTCCTTAAAGGAAAAAAGAAAACACAACATGAGAAAAAAAAGATTCATTCTTTAGACTTAAAGGAATATTTTACGAGAAAATCTCGAAGTTGTTCTCAGGAAAGAAATACAAAAGGCAGTGAAAATGAAAAATAAACATTCAACTATACAGAAGGAAGTTTACTTTGACTAGGAACAAGGCTTGAGACCTTGGAAAAGCACGAGGAAGAAAATCACTAATATGTTACAGGTGGGAAAGAAAATGTTTTATTTAAGAGGGGAACAACAGTTTAAAAATATTAAGGAAAACAACTGATACTGACGTACCTTTTTCTCGGGAACTACTGAAGCGATTTCAATAGATATATGTTTTTATTTTATTGATATTATAATTAGCCGCATATTGATAGTTTTGATTTTTAGGTAGCTTTCATTACAAAAAGCTACCTATTGCAGCCGTTCGGAGGAAAGCGATTTCAAAAATTTTGGTATATTTTCATCGATCATGACCCCCAGACCCCGAAACCACCCTCCGTTCAAAAGTTGATATATATATATATGACCTTTGTCACATTGTAACTCTCGTATTTATAAACCGATTTGGATGAAATTTCGTGCATACATAGTGCATACCAATATCTCGACCGAGTTCGTTGGCCAGCTTCATCCGCCATCTTGTTTCAAAATGGCGGCCATTTAAATTTTTTTTTAAATTTAAAATTTGAAATGTGGTACCAAGAGCTTGAAAATTGAAAAATATTTTTTTCTTATATGTTTGACCTTGATAGAAAGATTCCGGAGCATTTTTTGTTTCGTCTATATCTTAAAAAATGGCTGAGTTATAGCACTTTGAATTTCTAGCGAGGCTGACATTTTGAAACGACCTGATATTTGTCACGTGATAACAGGCGTATTTATGAACCGATTTGGATGTACCTTGGTGTATACATAATACCTATCAATGTCTCGACCGAGTTCGTTCGCCAGCTTCATCCGCCATCTTGTTTAAAAATGGCGGCCATTTAAAAAAAATTTTTTAATTTAAAATTTAAAATTAGGTACCAAAAATGGCAAAATGAAAAATATTTCTTTCCATATGTGTTTGACCTTAATAAAAAGATTCCGGAACAGTTTTTGTTTCGTCTATATCTAAAAAAATGGCTGAGTTACAGTATTTTGAATTTCTATTGTGGCTGACATTTTGAAACGACCTGATTTTAGTCACGCGATAACAGGCGTATTGATAAAAGTCCTTCCGGCCAGTGCCGGGAGGAAGAGGTAGATTTCATATTCCTTATTTAAAAAAAAATCAACTTATATTATTCAAACACACGAAGCTCAATTTAGTGGAAACCGAATATAGGAGATTCAATACTAATTTTTATCAATACTAAATCATTATGAATGATAATTTCGCGAAATTAGTCAGCTTTATCCAAGCTGCTTTTATTTAAAGTAACTTATATTTCGCTGCCAAATTCGGCGATTTCTGAAAGTGCCTGCCATTTTAAGACAACATGGTGGATGAGGCTATCCAGTGAACTTGGTCGAGACATTATTTGTGCTGTGCACATGCTCACTCACATCGGAATTGATTGATATATACGAGTGCTGTCGCAGGCAAATAATCCGATTTTTCAAAATGTCACCCACATTACATATTGAAATTGCTATATCTGAGCCACTTTTTAAGATAAAGACAAACAAAAATGCTCCTGAATCCTTATATCATGGTCAAATACTTAAGAAAGAAACCTTTTTCAATTTCTAATTTTTTTGCACCTCACTTTAAATATAATTTTTTTTAATTTAATGGCCGCCATTTTGAAACAAGATGGCTGATGAAGCTGGCCAGCGAACTTGGTCGAGATATTGATGTATACTATCCACATGCCTTCTTACATCGAAATAGGCGAATACGTGTGTTATCGCGTGACAAATACAAGATCGTTTCAAAATGTGAGCCATGCTAGAAATTCAAAGTGCTATAATTCAACCATTTTTTAAGATATAAACAAAAGAACAAGTTTTCAGAAACAAAAACTGCTCCGGAATCTTTGTATCAAAGCCAAACACATAAAAAAAATCTATTTCATTTTCCAATTTTTTAATACCTCATTTTAATTTTTTTTAAATGGCAACCCTTTTGAAACAAGATGGCGAATGAAGCTGGCCAACAAACTCGGTCGAGACATTGGTATGTACTATGCACAGACCAAGTTACATCCAAATCGGTTCATAAATACGCCTGTTATCGCGTGACAAATATCAGGTCGTTTTAAAATGTCAGCCACAATAGAAATTCAAAATGCTATAACTCAGCCATTTTTTTAGATATAGACGAAACAAAAACTGTTCCGGAATCTTTGTATTAAGGTCAAACACATACGAAAAAAATCTTTTTCATTTTCCAATTTTTTGGTATCCCATTTTAAATTTTAATTTTTTTTTAAATTTTTAAATGGCTGCCATTTTGAAACAAGATGGCGTATGAAGCTGGAGAACGAACTCGGTCGAGATATTTATATGTACTATGTACAGCAATGTACATCTAAATCGGTTAATAAATACGCCCGTTATCACGTGACAAAAATCAGGACGTTTCAAAATGTCAGCCTCGCTAGAAATTCAAAATGCTATAACTCAGCCATTTTTTAAGATATAGACGAAACAAAAACTGCTCTCGAATCTTTTTATCAAGGTCAAACACATGAAAAAAATATTTTTTTTAATTTTCAATTTTTTTGTACCACATTTCAAATTAAAATTTTTCTTAAAAATTTAAATGGCCGCCATTTTTAAACAAGATGGCGGATGAAGCTGGCCAACGAACTCGGTCGAGACGTTGGTATGTACTATGTATAAACGAAGTTACATCCAAATCGGTTCATAAATACGAGTTTTATCGCGTGACAAATTTCAGGACTTTTCAAAATGTCAGTCACGCTAGAAATTCAAAATGCTATAACTCAGCCATTTTTTAAGATATAGACGAAACAAAAACTGCTCCAGAATCTTTGTATAAAGGTCAAATACATAAGAAAAAATATTTTTCCATTTTTAATTTTTTGGTACCACAGTTCAAATTTTAAATTTTTAAAAAAATTTTAAATGGCCGCCATTTTGAAACAAAATGGCGGATGAAGCTGGCCAACGAACTCGGTCGAGACATTGGTATGTACTATGTACATACCGTATTACATCCAAATCGGTTCATAAATACGAGAGTTACAGTATGACAAAGGTCAGATATATATATATATGATGCATTAAATCATGGTTTTCCAAAAAAATTCATATATTCATTAATATACAATTAGTATTTTTCTTACATGATCTTTTAAAACAAATTAACACATGCGTAAACAAAATTACAAAAAAATTATAAAATAAAAAAATCTCTATAAAAAATAAAAATTGTAAAATAACATAAAAAAAATATTATAGGATGGATGGGTGGGTAGATGTTAGAGTACGGAGGAGGGTGGTGTTGTCTGGATAATACGCAATGGTTAATTTATATTTAAAAAAAATGGGGCTTTTGTATTATTACTATATTTTTAATACGTATTTTATAAGGATGTTGATTTGATATTTTATATGTAATTGGTGAATTTCATTAATTATTAGCTTTATTATTGTTTAATCTTATTTACAATCATTTGTTATAAATTTTAATTTAATAAGGACAATATCATATTAATTACTAATAGTATGCCATTTTTATAGTGATTAATATACATATAAGTATATTTAATATAAATAAAGTTATACTGTATGGATTAAAATTGGGTAATTATATTTATTATTATTCCTCTATTCTTATTAATATTTTAATATTTATTTATTTTCACCTAGTGTTATATAATTTATTATCGGTTTATTGTTTTTGAATGTCCCACATTCATACTTTTAGGATTTTTATGGATGTATAAAATAATCCACACACTATATTTGTGCTTTTTAGGTAATTGGAATTTAAGTATCAGTTCACCTTCTTTATACTACCATATGTTTTTTATTTCCTGTTCATTTTATAATTATCTTATATATAATAGTTTTTATTAAAGATTTTTATATTTTTAATAATTATTTATATTAATTATTAATGAATTTATTCTGTTTTATAGCATATAGCTATATGCTATATTTTATCGATGTTCTAGAATTATTTAAATTCTTAGTGTAGTTTAAATAAATTTGCTAATAGAATATTTTGTATGCTTTTTAAATTTTATTAACAATAGTTTTTTTTTTTTTTTTTTTAAATACATTGTGTGGTTTATATTCAGTTTATAATTATCTATATATAAGGATATTTTTGGTTTTGCTGTTAATAAAACAATTGTTACATTCAATTGCTTACAACTGAAGCAAGTCTTTTGACAATTAAATCATAAATGTAATACTAGATGGCAGCACCACAATTTGTGTTTTTTTTTTCGATAAGTTCTAGATTTACTTCTTCCAGCTACATTTCAGTTATAATTTACTACACCAGGGGGAACTTTTAGCTAAATTTTGGCGATATTGTTTAACGGTTTTTAATTAATTTAATAGTGCATTTTAATTATGCAATTACTTTCTATTTATATTATTTTATATTATATTAAAAGTTATTTAACATTTATTTCAATATGTATTAACTGCATCCTATGGTATCAATTACTGTGATTTCTTAACTGTTTTATTAACCTTAATCTTTACGATATGGGTGCCATGTGAGCGTGGATTTATTCTAAAATATTAATCGGTATGGTGTTTATTATTTCATTTTATATCCTATAAATATTTAAATAGGTTTTATTGTTTTTTCCAATTCATATTATTTGTTTCTATTCTGTTTTCATTTTTAATCAATTCACTTGATTTTAATGGTTGTTAGGGCACAGGGGAAAATAACTTTTAGCTTTAGCTTATTTTTCCCACAGAAAACAACCATTTTGCTTATATCATTGAATTCTGTGCCCTTGAAAACGTAATTCAATATATAAGCATTTCCATTATTTGTCGGTGTCCACTTTCTTATTTTACTTCCATATTAATTCTTATAAATAATTTAATCTTTTTTTTTCTTTTATTTATATATACTTACAGCTTTAATTCATAATATTACGGTTTTTGATGGTGGTAGGTTATGTTTAATTATTGGTTATATATATATATATATATATATATATATATATATATATATATATATATATATATATATATATACACTGTAAATTAAAATGTCTGAAAATCAAACACTTAAGTATCTGAAACGGAGTGTTCAATTTTCAGACATTTTAAAATGTCTGAATTTTTTCAGACACTTTTTGCGTCTGAATTTCAGACACTTCAAACGTCTTAATAGCATCCATTTTTTTTGTAAGCATCAAACGTAGCCATGTTCGACCACGTTGAACGCTGGAAAAATATTTGGCTGGGGTCTTGCCCCCTCCACACGCCCTCCCCCCTCCCCCTCCCCCCCCCGCAGCCTGATTTTTTTGGTGCTCCTAATTTTGGTATGCAATTTTTGTTAAGCTGTTTATTTAAATCTTTTACGACATTTTACTGATTATAATCAATATTTTGAACTTCAGGAATGGAACAAGATTAAAGCAAAAAATATTTATCTAAATATTTGTTTTGATGATAAATATGATTTTGAATATGATTTTTTTTTTTAAATCTTATTTTACTTTAAAAGTTCAAATCATCGATTATATTCAGTACAATTTCGAAACGGATTTAAAATATAAGCTTTACAAATATTGCACATTAAATTTGGTGGCACTTAAATCGTAGGGGGACGGGACACTGCTTTAATACCTATGCTTTAATCAAGAAGTTCTTTTGCAAAAAATGCAACCCTACACTATGGTTATCTAAATAGAGATGTCCGGTACTCGGGAGTATCCATTGTGGAGGTTAATGGACATTCACGAATAGCGGACACCTCTGTTTAGCGAATACTTTTTTAATCCGCAAAGCACACGCATACATATTTGTATATTTTTACCTCACAAAAGCAGGCATCTCCGATCATCAGACAAATTCCGCGATCCCGAAGTTTCCGCTATTAAGGGCTTTTAAGATACATGGATAAATATATATTTTTTTATAATCTTGTCCTATTCTAAAAGTTTAAAATATTTATTATACTCGGTTGAATGTCGAAAGAGATTTAAAATGTCAGATGTACGAAAATTGCAAATCAAATCCCCCCATCTCCCCAAAAAAGGAAAATTCATATAATTTAAAAATTAGATTAAAAAAAATTATATTGACACATAGGCAATTTTACATATCTATCAGATGATAATCACAACAGGTATTTAACTATGAGTAAAAAAATTAAAAAATAAATATTCCACTTTAATAACATTAAGAAAAAAATTACTTCGGTATTTTGTTAAATATATTTTGTGTTTTTAATCTTACCCTACTCTAAAAGTTCAAAACTTTCATTATAATCAGTGCAATATCGAAAAGGATTTATGATATCAGCTTTACGAAAATTGAATACAAAATCCCCCTCCCCCCACCTCCCTTCCCGAAAAAAATTTTAAATTCTTATCATTTAAAAATTAAATTAAAAAAAAATTATATTGCCACATGCCACTTCAGCAAGTTTTTATGTAGATCACAGGGTAATCACAAAAGCTATTCAACTATCAATAAAAATAAATAAATAAATATCCTACATTAATAGCAAGAAGAAAAAATAATTTATAGTTTCCAAGCTTCATTTGTCTTAAATATATATCTTAACATCTAATTGTCATTCTTGTAATTTTTGTATAAGTGTATATAAATTCAGTTACAAAAATCACAATATTAAGTACAAAATATAGTTATAGCTTTTTACTTTTTCCCATTATAAATTTCAAATTACTTTTCTACTAAAAATAATCAAAAAATCAATATTATACTTGATTTCAAATCAAATACATATGTATATTTTTACTGGCAGTTTTAAAATTAAGGAGCACATAATAGATGAATCATGACAACGTCATATGTTTTCAGGCACTTTTCTCATTTTTTAATCTGCGGTTTTACGTTAGGAAGAAAGATCTTTCCAACGCTTTTTTTTTTCTTTCATTGTGGTCGTTATGTGAGATAAGAATTAACCATTGAAACGAAACTGCGATTGAAAGCAAGAGAATGAATATTCAACTTAAAATGTCTCTCTTTTAGTAATATTATTACTTTAAATTTGGGAAAAAAAGATGAAAATTCAGAATATATAATTTGTAATAAAAGACAACGTCATAAGTTTAAAGATATATACTTCTAGAATTATGGGTTTTTTCGCAAACAGATTCAAAACTAATTGAATTTCATGCAAGATTTTGTTTATACTATAAATAAAATCATAAAAGACACTAATTTCAGTACTATAAAGAAATTATGACACTTACTTCAATCGATGTTGCAAGAGGTCAGAAAAATTCCTCGATTTGAAATTTCAAAAACTACCCCAGTGAAGGAGAAGGGCTTGCATCCTTTTAGTACGAAATTCAATAATATATCCGACTAGCCATATTTAAAGAATGAAATGTTTCATCCTCAAAATAGGACCGGCCAGACAAAAGTTTCCTTTTTTTTTTGCTAGCTTCGACAGGACGAAGATGAACAACACAATATTATTGATATAAATTAATACGAATTAACACTAAGTCCATTGCACACGCTTTGTAGAATTTCCGGGTGTAATCTTCAAGCGTCGTCTACTTCTGTTCTGTGTCTATCCCGCCCTTATATGGACGACAGCTTCTAAGAGACATTTGATGTCAAGCACGCACGTCAGATGCATGTATTCAATAAATAAATAATCCAAGTGAATACGAATTTAAATCACAGAACTTCACATTCCGCGAAAAACGAATTAAAATACACGCGTGCATAAAAACAAACTTCGTTTGAATTACAACGTATACCAACTTTGAACGAAGACATCTAAAACGCATGCGCGACTGGCAGTGCTCCAGTGCCCCCTGGTGGTTATTGCGTCGGAAGAATCAAAACGTCTTAAATTAAGACATCTATAATGTCTTAATTTTCAGATTAAGACACTTAAGTGTCTAAAATTCTTTTTCAGTCACATATGTGTCTAAATTTAAGACGCCTCTATTTGCAGTGTATATATATATATATATATATATATGTCAATTTTGAACGGAGGGTGGTTTCGGGGTCTGGGGGTCATTATCGATGAAAATATACCAAAATTTTTTGAAATCGCTTTCCTCCGAACCGCTGCAATAGATAGCTTTTTGTAATGAAAGCTACCTAAAAATTAGTATTGAATCTCCTATAATCGGTTTCCACTATATTGAGCTTCGTGTGTTTGAATAATATAAGCTTGCTTTTTAAAGATAAGGAATATGAAAGCTACCTCTTCCTCCCGGCACTGGCCGGAAGGACTTTTTTTAAATCAATTAGTTTTTAGTAACGTTAATTAATGATGGAATTCTTTTTGAAATCAGGGGCGCCATTTCAGAATTTTCTTGGGGGGGGGGGCAAGGCTGTCTTTGAGGACAGTGGCATAGCCAAGGGTGGGGGGGGGGGGATCCTGTACTCTCTCCCATCAAAACGAAAAGCTATGAAAAATTCCGTTTTAAGGAGGTTTTTTTTTATCTTAGCAGGTATAATTTCAAGATAGTGACTAACATTTTTTTCCGTTTAAGACAGTATTCTATTATAGACAGTTTCCCTTTTTACACGTATTCTTAAAGGCATTTAAAACATCCTTTCTATAGTATACCTCTGAAGAGTATAGGTATATTACATTTATTGTAAAACTTGCGAATACGAAACCTGTCAAAAAAAGAAATGTTTCGTAAACGGAAAAAAAAATTAAGTTTCTATGAAGAAAGCACTATATAATTATTCTTGCTAAGAAGGGTACCTGTCTAAAACGGAGATTTTTTTTTTTTTTTTTTGGACTTTGCAGGCTTTACGGACAGGACAGAAAGCCATTTAATAAGTTTCTTAGAGTGGGGAGAGGAGGCAAGATTTTGTTTGAGGGGAAGGGTTTGAAATAGCATGCCATTCTTAACATTTTCATAAGCATGGGATTCTTCAAGAAATATTTGTAACACTTTCCAACGCAGTTGAAAAGTGAATTGGGTTTGTCTGCCCGTCTGGTCATGCTCTAACTCACGTAAATATACTCGGATTAACGCGTAATTGATATATGTTATTAATGTTTACAATGGAATGTTCGGTATTCAAAATGAAGTGTGTATCATTCATAGTTCATTTACAGGAGAACTCAAAAGTATTCCGTTAGATTATGGTCTATCTGGTAAAATCATTTGCGGTATATTTTAATATTGTTGTAATACAGTATTTAAACATAATAACATTTATATACATTATTGGGGTGTACTAAAAGATGACTACTACATGTAATGTTATGTTTAGCACTTACAGTTCGCATCCGGGAGAACTCACAAGTATTCCGTTATATTATAGTCTATGAAGAAAGAATATTTGTGACGTATTTTAATAATGTTACTCCATTACAAACATAATGAAATTGATAAAAATTTCTGAGATGTGCTAATTAGAGATGAGTTCGGGCTCATTTTTCAGAGCCCGGGGCCAACAATTTTAAATCCGAATCCGAAAAAGTTTGTGTCATCAGAGCCCGATTCCGATACCGAAAGTATGCACGGAAAAAAAAGGTTTAGCAAAAATGCATATTTAAAAACTGTTCTAAATGTAATAGATCTCATTTTTTAACAACTGTTAATCACTAGCACATAATTAATTTTATGAAATTTATATTAAATCTTATCAAAAGAGATGTTTAGTGTCAAATAGAAATATACTTCCCTAAAAAGATTTTTAAATTTTTCTCCCGCAACAAGTAGGTATCTCTGATGGACACAATAACGAAGAGCATTTTATGTATAAATTAATGAAATTTGCAGAAATTATGATTTATATGACGAAGAATCGAACAGCGTTTTCTGTTTCCTATAAAAGGTGTACATCTTTCGCATTTATCATGGCTTTGAAAATAAGTTTAAATTATAAATTTGACACCGTTACCGAAAAGATCCGATGCTTTTATAGAAAAAGAGGAAACGCTGCTTGATTGCTTTCAATCGGGAATAACAACACATGCCAATTTTATCTACTTACGTATGAAAGTGATTGTATGAATATGAAAAACAGAGCCACAGAATAAGCAGACTTCAAGAAGAAGCATGAATAAAATCACCAACATTATTTTCATATAAAGAGCGATTACAATCGCAGACAATAGGAGACTAAAAATTTGCAAATCTTAGGCTAATGCTGATTGACGTAAAAGAAAATATTTATTTCGCGTTAGATCTCTGAAAAAAGTAATAATAAATAAACATTCCAATTAAACAGTATCCTAATGGCATGGCGCCATATTCTGATTGCCGCCAACATCAATAGGTCATTACTCGCGTTAAACTACAGACATAAATCATCAAATATCACAAGTTTTCTTTCAAAATAATGTTCGACAAATACTAAAAAGAAAAAAAGAAAAAAAAATCTATTTCTCTTTCCTCCTGATCAAAATAGCATTAAAAAGACTTGCAATGGGATAATTAATTTTTAAGGGGTAAAAAAATTATTTTTTGTTTCTACACGAGTACGAGAATAAATAAAATTGCCAATTTGAGAAAGAATGGGCCCGAGCCCGAAGGCTGGTATAAAAATCAAACCCGTGTCAGGTCCGGGTTGAGTCCGTCTCATCTCTAGTGCTAATACATACTTTCTGTAGAATATGGGGTGCGAAACATTCATCACTCATTTACAAGGTTATGCAAAAGAGTTCGATTATATGATGGTCTACGGGTAAAAACTGTTCGCAGCGTATTTCAATTATGTTGCACTATTTCAAACATGATGAAACTGATATATATTACTGAAGCTAACAACAAAATGCTTGCAGTAAAATAGGATGGGGATTGCATTTATCATTCATTTACAGGGACACATAAAAGATTTCGGTAACAAATCTGTATGCGAAGTTTGGCTATTTGGAATGATTGCTGCAATACCGTTTTCACTTATGATATGTTTTTTTAGTTTAACTAAATTTTTGAATACTACATGGTGTACATAAATTCTATAGAACATATACAGAGCAATTTTTAAATTCGTAAGACACACAGAAAAATTCGTAAGCATTATTGAGAAAGAGCAGGAATTGCTTAAAGATGTTATTTTTAATTTGAGTTATGCAGCTTCAAGTTGTCTTTCAAGCTCAACTACATTTAGCATAATATACTAAGGTAAGTTTGCTGCATATAAATAAAATCATATACAGGACTATGCAAAGAACTGGATATATAATCGCCTATGGATATTAACTCATGGAAGCGTAATTTAAGTAGCTTAAGCATTGCTTGTAAATTTCAGCATTAATATGTGGTGTGTATTAAAATCTGTATGTCATATACAGGGCTGTACAAAAGAATTTAAGTACGTTTCCCCCTGTCGGTAGAAACTGCTGAAGGGGAATTTTTTACTATGTTATGCATTTTCTTACTAAACGTAATTTAAGCACACTGTGTATCATATGTACAAATTTATAGATCATATACAGAGCTTCGCAAAAGAACTGGATTACTTTTACGGTTATGGGCGGTAATTATTGAAATATGGTTTTTAAATGTGATATAAGGACTGTTTCCTAGAAATCTGCACAAACTTTTCTTGACTTGAAAGTCATTAAAAAACGAGATAAAGAACTCAAATGGGCACTGTAAGATGACTTCAATAACCACATTCCTCTGTAAAACTGTTATCGGATTTCAATTAAACCGTTTCGTTTGACATTATCGATTTTACTTTTGGTGATACTTGCTAGACATTGTACAAAATTTAAGTTAATAATTTTGAAACAATACTTGATTCGATGGATCAATTTCTGGATGTTACCTGCTTTCTAGCCTTTAGCATACACTTTTGACTTCAGATACTTTCAGAACCGCTCAGTTGGTCAAATTTGGGGAACGCTAACCAGGTTGTCAGACTTCTTTATGAAAGTGAAGTTTTGCTGGCGGAAATGGCTGAGAATGATTTTGCAGAGATGACTGCTATCCAAGTCTGGCCAGATACCGCAATCACCGTCATTGTAGTTGCTACAGATGTAGGGGATAAGAAGACGGCGAATGCCCTTGTTCAAATGTCATTGCCCATTGACAGCGAACCCAGACTTTCGGATGAACGGACAACTCAAACCTTTCGGACCCATTGCAATCCATACGAGGATCTTGTCTTGGAA
This sequence comes from Maratus speciosus, assembly GCA_963932465.1. NCBI lineage: Eukaryota > Metazoa > Arthropoda > Arachnida > Araneae > Salticidae > Maratus > Maratus speciosus. Next base: position 651,645,470 of record OZ010787.1, on the reverse strand, counting down.
TTTTGCTTTAGTAGAAAATTTAATGATATCTTGGGTGGTAGAGATGTCAGATGTATAATAGCCACCGTTATAGTTAAACGTGGAACGCTTGAGCTTCAGGCCCGTAGCTAGACCATACTTCCAGGTAGGGCAAAGATTTTTCCAGGGGTGGCAAATTATTTCTTCATTTTTTTTCTATCTCTTATTCGTAGCTCTTCAAAAATATGCATTGCAATTTTAGGGAATTTTTTTTCATTTAAAATATAAGATATTTCTAAAGTCAGTACGAAAATTTTAAAGTTTCTTCAGAGACATAATAAAAATGTATTAAAGTTAAATAAGATATTTGGCATAACCAGGGCCGTAGGAATCGTCTCCCATATGGGGTGAGCAAAGCCAGGGGTCCAGTAGTAAGTTATTGTACTTTTGAGTAGAATAATGTCTTTTAACTTTTATAATTATTTTTAATAACATTTTAATTTGTTTTATCCAAATTCATTTTTTGTCAAAGATCTTGGTGAGATTTAGAAAACAGATATGTTCTTTCCTTCTATATCCACTATTCTTTATAAAGGTGCCCAGATGGAAGAGCTTTTGAAAGCTTAAATTCTATTTTTAAAATATAATGGTATTTTAGTCTTATTTTGGTGGTGGGGGGGGGGGGGGTCCTATAAAGGGGAGAAAAAGATGAAACCAAAAGTACAAAATTTCATTAATACTATTACTTCCTTCAACCAAAACAGATATGCACTTTCTTTCTACAGCCACCGTTCTTTTTAGAGGTGCCCAGATGAAAGAAATTCTGTAGGCTCTAAATTATTTTTGAATTGTCTTTTTTAGGGCCTTCTATAAAAGTGAGGAAAAGTTGGAACCCAAGATTCAAAACATTTAGGCCAAAATTTTTATTCAAATCTTTAAAAAATATGCTTTTTAATCTCATTGGGGCCCCCCAATAAGTTTCAAAACTTTCTTAATGCCATTACTTCCTTCAAAAAAATTGTGCTTTCTTTCTATAGTCACTGTTCTTTTTAAAGGCGATGAAAAAAATTTTGCAGCCTCTAAATTTTGTTTGAATTGTGTTTTTGGGGGATCCCTATAAAAATAAAGAAATGTTGGAAGTCAAGATTTAAAACTTTTAGGCCCCATATTTTTTATTCAAATGTTTAAAAAATATGCTTTTTAATCTCAATTGGGTCCCAATGAGCTTCAAAACTTCCTTAATAGAATTACTTACTTCAACCAAAACAGATAATGTGCTTCCTTTCTACCCACCATTTTTTTTAAGGTGCCCAGATGAAAGAAATTTTGCATGCTCTAAATTTTTTAATCGTCTTTTTTTGGGGGGGGGGGGGGGGAGGAGGGGCTATGAAAGTGCGGAAAAGTTGGAACCCAGGATTCAAAACTTGTAGCTGTCACTTTTTTTATTCAAATGTTTAAAAAATGTGCTTTTTAATTTCATTGGGAGTCCCAATCAGGTTCAAAACCTCCTTAATACTATTACTTTCTTCAACCAAAACAGACATGGGCTTCTTACTACAGCAACCATTCTTTTTAAAGGTGCCCAGATGAAAGAAATTCTGTAGGCTTTAAATACTTTTTAAAATGTCTTTTTTAGGGTCCCTATTAAATGGAGGAAAAGTTGGAACCCAAGATTCAAAACTTTTAAACCTCATTATTGTTATTCAAATGTTTTAAAAGAAATGTGCTTCTTAATCTCGTTGGGGTCCCAATAAGCAGGCATTTGTGTGCCATGCCTTTGCCACCTATCCCCTTACGTTCAACCTGTTTCTTTTTTAACGTTTCATCTCTCTTCTCTCGATAAATTACTAATGTTAATTATACATAAATTATATTCTGTAATTATTAAATCTACTAGCTGAGCTTCGCTTGCTTTGCCGGTTGGTTTTTCAAAAAAAGAACCTATTTTTTTTTGGGGGGGGGGATTCCCCTTGGGGGACCCGCTGCCTTCAACAGCGTAAACCCGTTCGGAATATACCAATCTGATTCTTGAATTATTGTAATTTTTATTTCCATAAAAATGATAGTCTCGAGGTAAAAGTTAACTTTTCCAGCATCGTCGTTCATCTTGCTACAGGAGCCAATTTGTTATTTTCCCACCTTCATCTTAATCATGACAGCAGCAAAATCTACTGGATAATTCTTCAGTTCAGAAAAACTTTCCAAAAGGTCTTCGCAAAACGCGAAAATAAGGGTATAAATCGCATAAAAAATTGGACAAAAATTCAAAAATCGCAGAGAGCAAAATTTGTCTATATCGAGCCAAAAGATTGAATGTGGAATTTTAAAAAATACTCTAAAAATCACATAAAAGTTTTGTAAAAAAAATCAGAAATTTCAAACGATAAACTTTCTATATTGAACTAAAGGACTTAAACTTGATTCCTTTTAGGAATGTACAAAAAAAAAAAAAAAAAAAAAAAAAAAAAACCCTCCGCGGAAAGCGAATAAAACGCCGCACAGGGCAAAATTTACTATATTGGGATAAAAGATTGAAACCGGATTCCTTTTACATTCTCAAAAAAATAAATAAATCAGTGGACTGGACATTTTTTTTCCGTTCAAACACACACACGCAAAAAAAAAAAAAAAAAAAAAAAAAAAGTTTTGATTTGCCCATTTTTCGCAAAAATATAGAAAGTCACCAATCTAACGTAAAAATTACCCAATATCCTTCAATATAAAGATGCAGTTTCATCAAATCAAATCCCAATAGTGTTCCGTCAACTGTGTTGCATTGTACTTTTCATAATTAGAAACTGAACTTACGCATTAATATTTTTTCCTTCATAACACGAAAAAGTCGCGATCAAAGATCAAAATTTCTAGAAATTTTCAAAAGACGGGAATTTCTTCAAATATGAGAAAAATCTCTTCTAATCACAGGAGCTTAAAAACGGGAAAAGCGTTTAAAATAGCATAAAATGTTTGCAAAAAATTCAAAAATTGCAGAGTGCAAAATTTTGTACTTGTGGCTAAAAGATCGAAACCTGACTCCTTTTACTAATGTAAAAAAAATCCCATCGGAATGCGAAAGAAAGTTAAAAATTACATAAAAGACTGCGTGAAATATTCAAAAATTGCAGAAGACAACTTTACTATATTCGGCTAAAATGGAAAGATAGATTGAAAATGGATTCCTTTTATGAATGTGGGGGGGGGGGGGGGGGGAATCACGAAACTCGAAAAAACACTAAAAATAGCATAAAAAATTAAATTTAGAAATTTAATTTAAAAAAAAAAAACCTATTTCGATGTGTATAATTTAAGGCATACAGGTATCCTTCCTGTCAAATCTCGTCGTGAACAGAAAAACATCTGGTCAGACTAAAAGAGAAAAAGAAAAAAAAAATGGACAGAAAGACTCTGTATGTCTTTATTATGATCTAGTAAGAAACCCATCTTCGTTGCCCACAGAAAGGTACTGTCTATCCGAAGCCTTTCTTTTTCAATTTCTATCCGGAACACTTGGGTGACAATTTTAAATTGGAGAAAACTGAAAAATATGAAAACGACATCCCAAAGGTAATTTTTTTGGAATTAGTAAATCTCTAAATATATATATATATATTTAATAAAAGGCACCGTTCAAAGCAGAAAAAAAGTTATTATAAGTGAGTATTTTCTGCTTAAAAAAATCTGTCTGGGCCATGCAAATGGCATTGTCAAACTGGAAAAAAAAAAAAAAAAAAAAAAAAAAAAAAACAGAGAATACGAAAAGACTTCCATATTTTTTTATTTATGTGCAATATTTGGGGGTTTGTTGTGAAGGTTCATTTGCAAAGGGAATTCAGTTTGAAACTTTTTTTTTTTTCTTTTTTTGCCAAATTTTGTTTTCTGCTATTTTTGAATTTTTCGAGAATTTTTAGCTGTGTTTCTGGTAATTTTTTTAACATTCGTAAATAAAAAATCCGGTTTCAATCTTTTAGCACAATATAGTAAATTTTGCTCGCTATGAACTTCGAAATATCTTTATCAATTTTTGGCATCCTTTCGCATTTTGCAGGGATTTTTTTATATTGTTTTTCTAAATGGGGAATTCTCAGTTAAATTTTGCTAGTGCTTTGATTAAATTCATGTTGTAAGAATATCAAATCTGTTACTGTAACACCATGAACAAAATGTTGAACATTTTAATTTAATCCGGGTCGAAATAAAAATTTACAATAATTCAAGGTTTGTTTGATTCGAGATCTGAGCCGGCATAGCCCCAATGGGTGTACGCACATTGCCGAAAGCAGTTCAACCCAACTCTAAATTCGTTTAATTTGAGTTTCGTTTTGAAAAAATCAACTAGTGAATCTCCGCTGGTGTTGTTATAAAATAGAACTCGGATAGCAAAATTAAATATAGATATTTCTCTAAAATCTTAGAGGGGGGTGGGGGGGTGGAGAGATGAAAAAAAAGTTTGTGGGTGGCCTCAAAAGACCTTCCTACGGCCCTGGGCATAACGTAAATAAAATGCATTTCTTTTAATTAGGAATTGGAATCGAATATCGTTTTTCACTTTTCAATAAATGCATTACACTTTGAGTTGCAATTGATTTCTATCTTATGATGGTCTGTATCAGGCTGTCACCTTGCAAAAATTGGCTTATATTGGCAACTTTGACGACCATTTTGGAAACTGATTTGCTTTTAAGAAAAAGTTCAGAATAGTTGAATAGTTTCATTAAACAATTCATTCAGTTTCTTCGTTCATTAATAAAAGCATCTGTAACATTTTTTTAATTTAAGAATAAAAATGGCTTTATGAATGCGTCAGTAAGTAATAAATTTGGATTTGTAAAATCGTAAGTAACCTGACATATTGTATTGTTTAAATTTGGAATAATGATTGGTTTATTTTAGAAGCGACATTTTTTCAAAAATTTCAGTGGAATGGGAGACAGTCGAAGAGATGAAGGGACAGACCTTCCATTATCCATTTTGTATTTTCACATGGGGGGGGGGGGGAGTGTGTCCTTTGGAGTTTGTTGTAATCGGACCAAGTTTCCACGAAAGAAGCATTTAACTGTCATGTACATCAAGTTAAATTTAAGGAAACAGTATTGTGGGCTGCTTCAAGATTAGTTTCAGAAGCCTTTGGTTTCAACCCCGCCTCCTAACGATAAATTACATATGATGACAATTGTATAAAGAAAGCAAGCTTTAGGGATTTAAGGTAAACCCGATTTGTTGTTGAAGCGGTATGGGACAATTTCTACAAAATGAAAAAGCGAGGCACGCACAATGGAGCAATTTTCGACAGGTCTGTTAAAGAGGGAGAGAAAAAAAGCTTTATAGATGAAATTTTGCTACTTTTGTTTCCAGTCTAGAAAGGAAATTTAGGGGTACAGGGCAAGGTCTGGCATGGGAAAATGAAAATTTGATGTTGTATTACATAAATTTTTTTAAAGGGAAATACTGAGTGAAACAAATGATCAGAATGTCGAGCTTCATTCTAGGTTGGACAAGAAGTGGGGGAAAACTGGAAATTTAATGTTTTTATCGGAATGCGCTAGGTCGGGCAAAACATTTTCCAGGTCGGGCTTTGCCCGACCTGGCCCCCACCTGGCTACGGGCCTGTTGAGCTTAAAATATGAGCCGTCACCGTCATCGAAGATGAATATTCTATCAGAGAATTTTCTGAACAAGTGACCGCACTTCGTTTTCATGTCAACCATTTGTTTTTCTGTTCATTCTGTTATGACCATTTCTTGTAATATTTTATGTTCAAGTTCTTAGTGATTGTCTTTTGTTGGTGGTTAGGTGAAACACTGTATTTCGAAGGCATGGGATGGATTAATACTCGGTCGTTTTCGTCAAACAGTCCTTTCAACTGCTCTAACTCTGGCTTGGAGATTTTTTTTTATTTGCCTTCCTACCCGATCCCAGTTCTTTTTTGGCCGAGAGTCCCTCCTAGTAACATTCTAGAACATCGTATGTAGTTCGTTTGGTGATATTTTCGGAAAATAAATAGTTCACGATGGACTTGATCCTTGATGAATATTGCTTTCGTAAAACTTGTACACAATAATACATAGACACTCCTCTTGTGGCTCTATTCTCGGAAAACACAGATTATTTAATGATCTCTTGGCTAATGGCCATGCCCTTATATACCATAGCACAACACTTCACGTGCAAGTTTCACCTGATTCGGTTTCCTTTGCTATTTTACATAATTGCAAAGTTTGTGCAGATTTCTAGGAAAAAGTCCTTATGTTTTCTAAAATATTTAATTAGATATATTATTTACCTTATTGAAAGGCTAAGTTTTGCTAAAGCATTCTTAATGTGTTGGAAAGTGTTTCATAATCTATGCTTGACGCATGATTTTTCTCTCTTGTTTAATTTTCAAGGGAAGACCATGCTATTTTATTTATTTATTTGCTTATTTTTCTTGCAGAGCGACGCAAAATCAATTCGTCAATTGACCGCAGAAAAAAAAATGCGACATTTGCAAATTAGACTTGAAAAAAATAGATAAATTGGCAAATTAGAAATTTTTTTTTAATAATTATTAGTTTATATACCTAAAGTGTTTATTTATACGTGTTTTTATTGTAATAAAATTTGACAAGCTATTTTAGGTTTTGAGTAATTTTTTTAAATTCTTTTGAGTTTGACCTGCGATGACAGATAAATTTTCTAAAATATCAAATTCCTTGGGGGGGGGAGGGGCTATGGCCCCCCCAGCCCCCCTCAAATGGCGCCCCTGTTTGAAATGTGCGTGTTTTGTGCCTATCCCCTCTCGCTTGTGAAACAACCATTTTCTTGTGAGGTGTGTTCCCTAGATAATTATTTGTTTTATGAAATATGTTTTAATCAGTGCTTCAATTAAAACGTGTTAACATTCAAGTGCTAATGGTAAAGAACTCATTCAGTGCCTACTAGATGTTATCCGAAACAGTCACAAGATGGCAGCACCACGGATACTTGCCGCACTATTCTATTTAAGGGGTCTCTGGTAGAGGTCTGCACGGGCCGGAATTTCCAGGCCCGGGCCCGGCCCGGCCCGGCCCGAAGGAAAGCTATTTTGGCCCGGCCCGGCCCGAAGGAAAGCTATTTTGGCCCGGCCCGGTATAAAAATTGAAAGTTCGGCCCGAGCCCGGCCCGGCCCGTTTACATTTTTACCGTTCTCGGCCCGGCCCGGCCCGGCCCGTACAAAAATTAGTGAAAACAGGCCCGGCCCGGCCCGACTAAATGTCTACAAAAAATTCCGTTTTTTCTCGACATACAATTAAGATTCTTTTAATGAATACTACATGCATATTTATGGGAACATTTTACAGTATATTTTAAATTACTATGTGTTCGCAAAATAGAAAACACACAATAGTAAACGTTAACGATTACTTACATTGTTTTAGTCAACGTCTCTACAGACGTTTCAAAATTTAAATAAGGGTTCATTAAAAGATTATTGTAGTTTAGAATAAAGGGGTAAAAAACATGATAACTTTTGAAGCTTATAATAAAAGGTAGATTTGTGAAAATATTTCTGTCATTTTTAAGGCTTTTCTCAAATCCAAAGGAGCTACATTTTGATACATTTATGAATTCATTTATTTTCGGAAACGCATGAGATTGGCAGGTATTCTTATTCAGAAACCATGTAAGTGCCGTTTTTTTTAGATAAAAGTAATATATCTTTCAGAAAATACTGCCAAAGTTAGCGTTTTGAATCGAATTTCCGGAAGCGATAGCACAGGAAAGGAGAAAACGTACAGTCACGTGACAAGAGTCTCTGTTATCTCTGTACGTAATTTATGAAAAATGGTAACGCTATTTGATCCCAATTGCCTTCAATACTCAGCCTGTCAATTTTAAGCCTTTATAGTTAAAAATGAGTCAGAAAATGTGTCTGAGAGTTTCGCATTGTTGAGCAGTAAATATGAGAACCACCTTAAGGTACATTTCCAAAGATACTGTTAACAGAAGTTCATTATCGCTATTAATACTTTTACAAAACATAATGCCTGTCCTACACATCCTGAGAACAATTAAGACCAGTTCCGTCCCGGCACAAGTCTGCCGAAAAAAATTAAACCCGGGATCAGGCATCATGTAACTGTACGATGCCGATCTCTACGATGGACATGCTACATTTCTGTATTGATGTTGTTAAACTCGCATCGGCTCGTAACGCACATTTATGCTTCTCGAAAAAGTCATATTCATTGGAAATGACCTCGTATTTTATCTGCTCCTCTCAAATTCTTATATCGGGCCGATAGGTCCGATTAATTTTTTTTATCGGCCGGGCTCGGCCCTTCAGGCCCGTTCAATTTTTTTGCCGGTCTGGCCCGGCCCGTTTATTTTGTCCGTCGGCCCGGCCCGTTTGAAAATTCTCCTCCATTCCGCCGGCCCGGGCCGGGTACGGGCCTCGGGCAAAGCCCGGGCCCGTGCAGACCTCTAGTCTCTGGAGTATTACATTTACCTGACGGTGCAATTTAGCAACACGTCACATTTAATTTTTTTTCTCAGTCTCTATAAAACATAAATGCATAAAATTTTTAATATATACAACCTAATACCTCTTCTATTAAAAATAATTTTTTTTAATATTCTATATTGAAATTTTATTTCATTTTTTTATGTTTAATTTTGATAAAAATTTTAAAATTGTTTTTTGACTTGCATGCACTGCGCGCAACATTTTTCACAATCTAATAAAGCAATTTGCATGAAACTTGGTAAATATCTTCATTTTAAGATAAAGAATAACTTATACTTCAAATTTATTATTATAATTGCATTGATTATTTAAAATTGGCAATTTTTCAATAAAATAATGATTTTTTTCTAAATTTTATAATTTAAATTTAAATTTCAAATAAAATAAATAAATAAATTGCTTAAAAATGAGGTATACGTTCAAAATACATTAGTTTTACATAATTATCAATATTTTGGGGGACTCTTGAGCAAATGGTTTTGCTACAGTCTTGTGCGCAGTGCATGCAAGTCGAAAAATAATTTTAATTTTTTTTTAAATCAAAATTAAACATAAAAAAATCAATATAGAATATTAAAGAAATTATTTTTAATAGAAGAAGTATTAGGTTGTATATATTAAAAATGTTATGCATTTATGTTTTATAAAGACTGAGGAAAAAAATTAAATGTGACATGTTGCTAAATTGCACCGTCAGGTAAATGTAAGACTCCTGAGACCCCTTAATTAGACAAAGACAAATACGCTGGAGAAAAGAAAGAAATATGCAAACTCTGCTGTTTTTGCTTTGTTTTAGACTTTATCTGAAATTCTGTGAGCCCCAATAGGTTCAGTTCGTGTGCTGGTTTCGACCAAGCAGGACTGCACAAATTCGTTGTGCGATGCCTTTTGTTTAAAGGAATACTCCTTCTCCTATGTGAATTTGACATTTAATATCATGTTATAACTAATTCATTTTATTCTTATATTTTTTGTAGTGAACCCATATTTATCCAAGACCATATTCGTTAATTAAAAAAGAAGTATTTGAACGTCCGACTCATTCCTGATGAAAAGCTCGTTCACACGACCACATTTATCTTCAAATAAAAATCACTTTAAATATTTCAGCTGATTACATGATCACGAAAGAAGATTCTTCGTGTGCTTACCAGAAAAGGTAAGAAAATTCCTTTTATATTCTATTATTGTTTTTTAACAATTTAAGTATAGTGCATCACTGGGTATTTGGCGTAAGCCGTTAAACATCGAACTCAACCCCTTCAGCTTTTATCAATAATTAATAATAATAATAATAATAATTTTTCTGGTTCCGAAATCGCGTAACTACTGCATATTTTCTTTTTCATGCCGCACGGACAATTTATAGTTTATTTTTAGAGACTGCAAAAACTATTTAAAAAAATTAATGAAATCGTTTCAGTAGTTCCAAGAAAAAGGTACATTAATATCAGCTTCTTTCCATGGGATTTCATAAGTGTTGCAGAACGCCTAACACAAGAAAGGCCGGAAATTTTAGTCAAGTTTTATAAAAAAAATTTCACACCAGAATTTTGATTTAAAACAGTTTAACTTTTTTATTAAATGTTGTTCTTCTTCTCAGCTTTTAAACTTATTATAGTGAAATTTCTGGTTTGAACCGAAATATATTCATATGTTAGCGGTCAAAATGACCGCTCTAGTGTTGAGAATTTTTTTTTTTACTAGTTTCTGATTGGTCATCTATTAATTACGTCACACTTCAATAAGGGGAGGGGTCCAAAAGTATGACAGGGGTAGGGGGTTTGGGGGTAACATGCGAGGCTAACGAAAAAGACAGGCTACCGTGGTGCATTCCTCATATCTTTCTTTACAGACCGCTAGAACGACGTCATGCTCTTTTCGTACACCTGCATTGGTGCATTCGAGTATCACGTGACCCCGGCGGTCTGTAAAAAAAGATACGCGTAAAGTACCGCGGTAGCCTTTCTTTTTCGTTAGCCTCGGTTAACATGTTGTGACGTCACATCTAAAATGTGAAAATAAATAAGTAGGCACTTATTGGCAGCAGCATAATAAAGTTCCTTTAAAATATAAATATTTTTATTCAGGTACTATTAAGCGGATTTTTTTATCTTATACTATAATACGAGCAAAAATTGTGTGTGTGTAAATTTTATCTTAAAACGGCTCTAACGATTTTGACTAAATTTTGTATTTTACCATTTTCAGGCACGAGAAAACCATTAGGCTAGGTCATATGTTCGAGAAAATTCTATTAGTGGGTCATTTTGGGTCAGGGTCAAGTTAATTATATCTGAAAAACGGCTCAAACGATTTTAATTAATATCTAACCGTTTTTGGGCACGAGAAGACTATTGGGCTAGGTCACATGCTCGAGAAATTTCAATTAGTGGGTCATTTTTGTGTCACTGCGGGTCAAGCTAATTTTATCTAAAATACGGCTCTAACGATTTTTACTAAACTGTATATTCTACAGTTTTGGATTACGAGAAGACCATTGGGTTAAGTCACATGTTCGAGAAAATTTGATGGGTCATTTTGGGGTCACTGTGGGTCAAGCTAATTTTATCTAGAAAACGGTTCCAACGATTTTGACTAAATTTTGTATGCTATCGTTTTCGGGCTTGAGAAGACCATTGGGCAAGGTCACATATTTAAAAAAATTCAATTGGGTGGATCATTTTGGGTCACAATGGCTCAGGGTCAAGCTAATTGTACCTAAAAAACGGTTCAGAACATTTTTACAATTTTGTATTATACCGTTTTTGGGCACGAGGAATACATTGAGCTAGGTCGCATGCTCAAGGAAATTCTATTAGTGGGCCATTTTGGGTCATAATGGGTCAGGATCAAGCTAAATGTATTTCAAAAAGGTTCAAACGATTTTGACAATTTTTTTTTTTTATTATACCATTTCCGAGTACGCGAAGACCATTGGGATAAGTCACATGTTCGATAAATTTCGATTAGTGGGTCATTTTTGGATCAACGTGGGTCAAGCTAATTTTATCTAGAAAATGACTAACGATTTTCACTAAATTTTGTATTCGAACGTTTTCAGTCTCGAGAAGAGCATTACGTTAGGTCGGATATTAGAAAAAATTCGATTAGTGGGTCATTTTGGGTCACAATGGCTCAAGGTCAAGCTAATTGTATCTAAAACAGCAAGAATGATTCAATGGGAATAATATATCGAGATAAAAACAAAGCTAATTTTGACCGAGCTTAGCTCGGTCATACCTGCTAGTTTCTTTAAATTGCGCACAGCTTCAAGTAAAAGGTCTTAAATGGTTTGCAGTTTTTATATCAGTAACAGATTACACATAACATTCTTTAGCTCTAAATTAAAACATTGTATGCCGGAAATGTAGAAATACGTTTTATATAGATTTGTAGTAGAAATTAATGTTTGTGCCAGAAATTTTGTACATAAGAAAACAAAAGGCGCAATCCAAGCGTACGTGCTTCTAGTTGGTTGAGAGCAGGTTTCAATTTATATAGCTACTTTTGAACAATTGAATATCGCCTTCATTTTCAAAAAATAGTCCGCATACAACGTGTGAAAAATGTGACGTCATGACAGGGGAGGGTGTGTCACTCGCATGTGACAATCTGTGGCACAGGGTGAAGAGGGCGTGAAAAAAAACCCACAAAATTTGTGTGGCATCATTTAAAAACGAGCCTTTAATCAACGAATTACATGGTTCAAACTTTAATTAACGGTGACAAAATATTATTTGATTTCTAATCTCTCACAAGGCACGAATCAACAAAAGATATAGAGTAATTCCGGGATTTATTCCGCATATTTTTTTGAATTTGTGTATAAAGTCCCATGAGGGACATAAAATAAAAAAAATCATGCTCTGCTATTTAATGTTAAATATACAACGCGTGTACTGCGACAAAAAATATTCAAAACAAATAATTAATATTTTTTAACAATTTTTTCTAAAACATTACCCTGCGGCGCGTCACCCGTTCATTCAGGCTGAGACGCCGAACATGTGCGGTAGTTATGCCGCGCTTGTAATAAGAAAAGAATGAAATTATAAATAAAAATATAAAAAAAATAATTCATATCTGGACTATAATTAAGTATGTAATAACAAAATGAATCTAAATTAGTGCAATGAAACGTATTGGTAGATTCAAATTAATAATTGTTTACCCACTTTCACTATTAAAATTATCGACTTATTTTTTTTTACCTTAAATTTTAATTGTTATTTCAGCAACAACGTAACATCAATGTATTAGGGAGGGAAAAGAAAAAAGTAAAATTGTGTTTACATAATTTTTGTTAACGCTTTCGGGACCGGCGGCTTTTAAACAAATTTTATTCGTTTGGCACCACTTTTTTAAAAGAAGTTACCTTTACTTGAATAATCATGAAAATGCTCTAATTAAAGAAAGCAAATATTACTTTTCTTTTTTAATTGTGCCAGAAACAAATTTTGTATGTTCTTTATGAAGGTGCTTATATGCACCTATGGTCCCAAATGGGTTAATAAAGCCTGTTTTTTCGACTACAATCTACACAAAAAGTGTCAAAAAAGTACAGTCTTTATGTAACTACATTTGACACATGATGCAACGAAGCCAATTACACTTCCTCTTTTTTGAAGTAGTTTTCTAAGCATTCTTTGCAAAGAACGTCTGCGTTACGCGTAATCCAATTTTTCATTATTATCATCTTGACTTGCATCTTTCTTGCCCTTCTTACTTTTTATTTTTCACTTTTTTCTCCTTTGGTTTTAGTAAACTTGATAACATGCCTAACTTGGTTAGTCTGCGGAAAAGGAAAAGTTGATAACACTTAATCATCCCGTGCAAAAGAAACTGCGGCACGTATACCGGAATTGCAGTGCGGCATGTATCCCATTTTACTTGGTGCAGACGTTGGCCATCACAGTTACCTGCCATCGCTAAGGGGAATGGCGTAACCATACACACAGTACTCTATACAAACGCTACACTTAGTTTTGACTTCGAAATCATGCATGCATTTAGTAATTAGTGTATGAAAAGTATTTAAGCATAACGTGTTTAAAAGTTTGGACAGTGAAATCATACACTTACGTCAAAATAAGGATTGTACTTCTATAGAAGTAGACATCGAAATGGGATTCATGCTATACACTGGTTAAAATAATCTCATTACGCACCTATACTGCGCGTTTTACGACCATTTATTGATAATTACAAGAAATACAAGGGGGTGCGGCATCTATCCCGGATGCGGCAACTCTCCCGGAGTTACCCTATCGTTCAGCTTGCTGGCAAATCTTTCCATTCTCCATTCTATTCTTTAATTAATTATCTATCTTTGTAAATTTTTATAACATAGTTTTAAACTTCAAATAATCTTTCTCTTCCTTACTGATCAAGTGATGAGAAATGCCTCCAACTAGAAAACTAGTCGGATGTGTCAATCCCAAAACTTTCTTCAATTCCATACATATTAATACTTCAAAAATCGCTATCGCAGTGCCAAAAATAAATGGCAATCTATGCCCATCACGAGAATTCTAAAGATATGAAATTCCGTGCATTAGTTCTTGAGACATGACTATGCTAAAATCGTGTAAATCTATCAACATCTAACTGAATCTGAAGTTTGATGACAATCCGTGCATTAGTTTTTTGAGATAGAGCAATTGTGAAAATTTTGAAAAATCCAGCATAGAGATTGAGCGATATTGAGCGATTAACACCTATACTATTGAGCAATACCTATTGAGCGATTAACACCAAAACTTATCAGCAACAACTTTTGTCAACGTCTAACTGAATGTGAAGTTTCATGAAAATTCGTGCATTAGTACATGAGCTAGAGTTATTGCGGAAATTGTGGAAAATGCCTATTGCAGCGCCACCTGTTGGGCGATTTGCACCAAAACAGAATCAGCTCCAGTATTTATTAAGGTATACATGAATCTGAAGTTTGATGAAAATTCGTGCATTAGTTCTTTAGATAAAGCTATTGCGGAAATCGTGACAAATGCAGCATAGTAGCGCCACCTATTGGGTGATTTACACCAAAAGGTAATCAGCACCAACTCATATCAAGGACTAACTGATGTTGAAGTTTGATGGAAATCCGTGCATTAGTTCTTAAAATAGAGCTATTGCAGAAATCATAAAAAATACAGCATAGCAATGTTGTGTAACACTAAAAACTAATGAGCACCAATTTATATCAAGGACTACTTGAATATAAATTTTAATGAAATTCCGTGCATTAGTTCTGGAGATAGAGCGCCCATAAAATTTGTGTCACACACAGACAGACAGAGTCACAGACTTATAGACAGACATTTTGTAAAAACACGTTTTACGGGATCTCTGACCCCTAAAACGTCTCAATCCGTCAAAAACCGGAAATCGAAAATTTTCACAAATCCAATACTTTCTTCTTGAAAATGTAGAAGAAAGTAAAAAGTTCATCTTTCATAGAATTTTTTGCTTTCCGATCACATTGTATTCGAATCGATCGATCTTACATTTAGGAATAGGTTATAAACAAGTGTCACAAGATTTGTACAGATTTTTACACAAATTAGCCGACGGATTAAGCATTGAATCCAGTTTTAAATATAATTTTCAAACCATTTTGCTACCGATTCTAATGAGAAAATCACCAAGGAAATGTGATAGAGAATAAGTCATATACACAGGTGTTCAAAACTTAAGTAACAAACGTAAAATGCTAATTTTCGAACATGTGAGTACTCAAAAGTAAATGAGATGAACATCACGTGTAGCAAATAGGTACTATCTCTACAGCACAACTAGTTGATGTAACATCGCCTTCAGGTCACAGTCACTACGGTGAGACAAAATATGGGATCTTTCATTCATCTCATTATTACTCTAAGATGATCGCCACAGGGTGACTCCATTGCGAAGTCACTGTGACTGTTGTTTTGTATGAGTTTGCAATGAACTCCCTTGTGATTCTCACGTGACTGTCATTTGAGAACTCAATTTTGAAGTCATCGTGAGCATTGCATTGTGATGAGTCATCATATAATGTCACAATGAAGTCGCATGGTGACTTTCAGGTGATCGAGAATCTACATATTGCTCTCCTTTTTGGAAAGCCGCCGGGTGATTTCATTTTCTGTCACTTGGGAACTCGTCACAAAGCAGCTATCATGATGACTTTACAATGGAGTCTCCAAGTGACGGTCACATGAGTGTCCCAAGGTAAACTCACCTGGTGACTCGTCACAAAGCAGCAATCATGGTGTCTTCTCAGTGGAGTGATCAAATGAGAGTAAAAATTAAACGAATGAAACCTATCACATTTCAGTTCATTGTAGTGTCTGTGGCACTTGTAACCATTTGTGACGTCAAGGAGACTTCATGACGTCAAGGAGACTGGCTATGCTGTTAGGGTAGTACCAATTTTCTACATTTGCTGTTTATAGAATTTTCTTTTGAGTACTCACACGTTTAAAAATTAACATTTTGTATTTGTTGCTTAAGTTTTGCACACTATGTGTACATATTGCGGCGGTATCATCAAGCATTAGTAGCGCACCAGCGAATTCTCCAGTTTCAAAACGTAAGCTCCAGCTTTCGAATCAAACCAGTTCCTTTATTAAACCTGTTGTTTTTACATGAATTAAAAAATTCTATTCTGGTAGATATTCATTACACATATACAGGGTGTTTCAGAAAGGACTTCCCACTTTGAAATGACATAACTGCGAAACAGTGAGAGACAGCAAGGTAAAACAATTGGTATGTTGGACAGACAGGTCTGAAATTTTTTGTTCACCAGTTAGCAGAAATAGTTCCAAGATTGGACATCAGAGGGCGCTGCAGTCAGAAAACAGTGTCTTTGGAATAGTGTCCGAAAATGTGCTTCGTGAACAGAGGTCAAATCACATTACAATGTTTTCGGTATGATCATCTTTCTTTGCAATAACATGACTCAACCGAAGGGTAAAGTTCTTTCTGAGTACTATTTAAAGCTTCATGTGCTTGTGCTTGTGCTGCCATCTACTAGCTAATATTAGAACAATTTCTGCAAACCGGAGTATAACAAATTCTGTCCCGTCTGTCCAACATACCCCTTGTTTCACCTTTCTGTCTCTCACTGTTTCGCAGTTATGTCATTTCAAAGTTGAGGAATTCTTTGTGAAACACCCGGTATAAAAATCTATCAAGAAAGTACGGAACTGGAATCAAAGTATTAACGACATTTACTGCATTTAAGGATGTTAATATTGATTGAATGTTTCCCCTTTATTACTGAATTTTCAGTATTTGTTTATGTGTTTTTCATATATTGTTCAGTATTTGAATTTTCAGTATTTATCTTTTAACTTTATTTAAAGAGATCACCAATATATGAACTTGTGAAATATAGTTTGTGCTGTAAAAAATTTGATTTAAATCATTTTTTAATCGATTTTCATGTGTGTAATGAACACACGCTCTCAAAAAATATAAAAAGTACTCATAGCAATTTGCCGGAACACCCTGTGATAGGAAGATTTTTTTTTTGCTATTTGAAGATATTTCCTCCCTTCGATTCGACAATTGTAGGAAATTTTGAGCTGCGGTTCACGAAATTTTCGTGTTTCCAGGGAAAAAAGACATGTGTAAAAATTAATTTACTAATTCGAAAATGTACTACGTAGTAAAGTGGCCGGAACCAGGGTCGCCAGTTTGGCCTCCTTTTTTTATTCTGGAATTCCGAATTCATATCAAAAATTAGGAATAGTAATTTTTGCTTTATCTAACCTTCTAGTGGTAACAGGGGTGATGTGCTAATACATCCGCAGTTACCTCAATAAAAAAAAAATTATATATGAAACTTGCTTCCGCAAAAGAGTGGGAATAAGTGGAAGAATAAAGGGCTGCGGACGAAGATGGGCCGCTCACCGCGGCGGTTGACCCCCCCGCCCACCCCCAACCACCGCCGAGACTAATAATAAGCGAGAAGTAGCTAGGAGTCTTTCGATAGCTTCATCGCCCCGAGCCCAACCCTTCCCGCTTTTCGGTGTCTTTAATTTGTGTAATTTCCCTTTTAAATTTGTCCGGTTTCAATTTTTGATTTTTTTTTTTTTTTCAATCTCGCTTTTGCTAGAGAGTCTCTTACTCGGGACGTGGCTGGAGACCTATGAAACTTGCTTCCGCAAAAGAGTCGGAATAAGTGGAAGAATAAAGGGCTGCGGACGAAGATGGGCCGCTCACCGCGGCGGTTGACCCATCCAACCGCCACCGAGACTAATAATAAGCTAGAAGCAGCAGGAGTCTTTCGGTAGCTTCATCGCCCCGAGCCCTCCCTTCCCGCTTTTCGGTGTCTTTAATTTGTGTAATTTCCCTTTTAAATTTGTCCTGTTTCAATTTTTGAATTTTTTTTTTTCATTCTGGCTTCCGCAAAAGAGTGGGACTAGAGTAGATGAATAAAAGGCCGCGGACGAAGATGGGCCGCTGGCCGCGGCGGTCTAATCATGTTACCTGTGGAGCGAAAGGTTAATGACAGCCATTTCGTGATTATATAAAGTACATAGACTCTTCATTCGGAATTTCTGGTATTAATGCGGAATTTCTGGATAAAAAATGAGACCAAACTGGCAACTCTGAGCGGAACACCCTGTGATTTGACGAAAATGTAGCTTCAGGTAGTAGGATTTCAGATTACGTTAGATTGAGATATTTTCTGTATTTTGGGGCAGAAATGGGCAAACCAATGCGGTAAATTTGTGTTTTAATGAAATATGATCAACGGAAATATTCGTTCAATTCACGGATATTTTTAAGAATCTATAGCGTAAGAATTAAGAGATGTCATTAATTAATAATATATTTAACGAAAAAAGTCCTTCCGGCCCGTACCAGGAGAAAAAGATAGCTTCCCTATTTCTTGGTTTTAAGAATTTTGCTAATTTTACTCGAAAACACGAAACTAAAATGCGAGGAACCCGATTATAGAAGATTCATTCCCAATTTTCGTCCGTACTGAATTTGAATGAGAATTAAGACCAAGTTGGCCTCATTTGGCAATTTATTTTTGATCGCCAAATTTTACGATATTTTACGATAACACCAAATTTTACGATAAGTGTTGCCTATCTTGGCGAGAATTTGACGCTAGCGAATATGAACATATAGTTTTTATCGTGAGTTGGAATAATGGTTACAACAATGGAAGAAAATTTGCATTCACTAAAACTAATAAATTAAATCCTTTTATGCAAGAATTCCTTCAAAATGTCAGCCATCCTAGAATTTCATACTGCTATATCTCACCCGTTTTTTAACCCTCGTAGTACTAAGATGGGGTCAATTTGAACCCATCTGGATACTTTGCAGTTTTTCTTTCATTTAGAATATGTATGCTAAAATTATTTTCTAGGAATTCTCCTATAAATCTTCCTTCTATCTCCTATATTTCTAGGAATCTTTTTCTTCCTCCTATTCTCCTCCTAATATGTTCCTCCTATTCTCTTATTTTCTAGGAATTCTCCTATAAATCTTCCTCCTATCTCCTATATTTCTAAGGATTCTTCTTCCTCCTCCTATTCTGCTCCTAATGTCTTCCTCCTATTCTCCTATATTTCTAGGAATTCTCCTATAGAGGCTTCTTTCATAATTTTGTATACTTAGTAAGTTTCGCACAGTTAAATTTTTTTGTTTATTTGTAGAAATTGCAATCAGGGAATAAATGAAAGCTTTCTAGCATTTACCACGTTTTCAGAAAAAAAAAGAAAATTTTTGGCATCCTGCCAAATGTAGTTCACTAGATAGCGCTGTGGGTACAGCGTTTCCATACAAGCAAGTGTAGGAGGCACCTCCATCATTCCGTTATTTCTTGTTCTTGTGTTCGATTGTGTGTAAATTTCGCTATTCAACGAAATGAATCATTGCGGTTTGTCTAACGAGGAGGCACATGTTTTGTTATTTGATGAAGATTCTGGACAAAATGCACCATCTTAGGCATTTACATAATATTTTGATCTTAGTACTGCGAGGATTAAGGAGTCTTGTACCTTTTAAACGTGACGAAATTTAACGACAAAATGCAAAGTTTGAATTAGTCTATCTTCAAAACCTTTTTATGTACAGTCGGACCTCTATTTAACGAACCTCTATTTTGCGAATTTCTCTATTTTGCGAACTTTTCCTTGGAACCAAGAACATTTTGCGAATTTCTTCGTAAAATAACCTCCAAATAGCGAAGTGCATTCTCTATTTAACGAACTTTTTCTTGTGGTCTAAATTTTTTTTTCCTCCTCATTTCTCAAAATATTTCTGGACATTTCAAACTTACTCTTTCTTTAAACACATTTTATGATGTTCAATGGCCTTGAACTGGTTTTACAAGGCGCCTTCTTTGTCAGCAGTGAGAATTCGGTAAGTACGGAGGACGAAGACTATAAACTAGTAACTTTATAAAATGTGGATACAGATGAGAAAAAAAGAAGAAATTAACCATGATGTGCTGATTGATGATTGTATTTCACTTAATTCTGAAATTGAGACCTCGGAAACACTATCCGAATTGAATATTTTCGAAAGTGAAAAATAAAAACAATACAGCAATGAATTGCAATGAAGACGAATATGATGATGATGGAAATGATCATGATGCAGGAATTAACAAAACTTCGTATGATGAAATGCTAAAATCATTTGAAACAATCCGACGCGGATTATAGATAGGAAAAAAAACGCATGAAGAGGTTTTTGGTGCATTGCAAAGATGCGAGACGTATTATGAGAGAAAGTACTTTCTTAAATAAAAAACTCAGGCAAAATTTTTCAGAAATTAAATTTAAGGACGCATATGTTAATGTATGGTAAAAATTAATTTTTATAATAATAATAATAATAAATACTATAATGTCATTAAAATTCGTTAATTTTAATGTACAACTATTTACTTTAAACAGAAAATACAGTGTATTCCCGGATAATGTTTTGTTTTCCTTGCAGATTTCAAAGATTTAAACACATAGGAAAAATGAATTGATGATGGATATTGGTGAGTAAAATAAAAACAAATCGATATAATTTATTTAAAAAATTTGTGATTAATTACTTTTAGTAAAAATATTTAGCGTTTATGAATTTAAATTCTAGTTTAAAGTATTTTAAAAGGTGAATCTCTATTTAACGAATTTTCCATATAACGAACTTTTTTCCGGGATTTAGCGACTTCGTTGAATAGAGGTTCGACTGTATAAAGATGAAATTTTGGATATTGATTAAACAGATTGTGCTTGTAATATGCTACCATTAGAAATTATTAGCATTTTACAGAGTTTGTGTATTGTTGAAATCAAAATAGCTCTTTTTTTTTACCCCATAAGTCATTGCGCGCATGATATCTTGAGAAAGTATGTATGGATTGTCATGAAATTTAGTAAAGATACTAAACATATGTGTGTTTAAAATGAACTACTCTTAGGCCAAAATTATTTCATTAACTATAAAAAAAAATATTTTTATAAAAAAAATAAAAATTTTGTATTTTTAATGAATAAAAATAGTTATAACTAAAAATATTACCATTGTAAATACTTAAAAGTAGTTCATTTTAAACACACATATATGTTTAGTATCTTTACCAAATTTCATACATACTTTCTCCAGATATCATGCACGCAATGACTTATAGAGTAAAAAAAAAGAGCTATTTTGATTTCAACAATACACAAATTCTGTAAAAGGTTAATAAATTTCTAATGGTAGCACACTCTTAATTAAAAAAAAAAAACGAATTATTAACTTAACAAAAGGACGAAAAGTTTTACGCGCGATTTTGTTCTTTCTGAGTATCTGTTTCATCAAAAAGAGACATTTTCCACAAAAAACTGGTTTGCCAAATCACCCTTTTAGGAGTAGCATCCCAGGACCGCTCATTTCAGATCGGGACAGAAAAATATCTCTAAAAGAACGGTTTAAGAAGCTTCCCTATTGGTTGAAATCCTGTAACGCGATATATAGTTTGGCAGAGGGAGAACCAAGAACCGTTTTGAATAGGGAGTCGCTTGTTTGCTTCAAGCGTCAAAGCTTAGCGTAATCTACATGATTAAAACAATATTACAATTATAATTTGATTGATTTAAAAATGGTATGGAATAAGATAGATGGATTATGCCCACGAAAGCAGGGGGAGGGGGCAATCATCACAAAGAACTGAATAAATTTCGTTTTTGTTTCCCAGCTAAAACCAAGATGGCTACCGGCGATTCTAGGATTTTACTAATACTGAAAATTCTAAGGTAAAGTACGTTGTTTTACTTCATCTTTCTTGTAATTCCTTCGCCATTCCTTGTTGTATTTTCACATTGTATATATGATTTTTTGCGTTATTTAACGTTATTACTTTTAAACCGGAAACATGAATTTATTAAATTACTTTTCTTCTTCTTCTTTTTTTTAATGCATCTGTTCCATAATTTTTATAATAAATAAAATGCGCTTAGATATGTACTTTTCTCGTATTCAAATTGTGTAAAATTACGCTAATTGGTATTTACATTATTAAACATATATCATTTTGTGCTTATATTATTGATTATTAATATACTACTTTGCTCGTGACACTGAGAAATATTTGCGGAACACAACCCATGATTATAAAAATTATTAAATTATTATTAACTTATAATATATGTTCTATTTTTTTTTATGTTTCAGTAAGTACAAGTATTTAATAAATTGTGTTCATTTAGATAGTTTTACACATCTACACTTTATTTATTATTTTTTTTAATTGACACAGTATTATATAAATAGTACGAAATATAAAAGATAATTTAAAAAAGTGTTAGAAAATAATAGATTAGTAAAAAATATTATTAATTTATTTTATGACACAACTAGCTTGACCTTTTTTTTAAATTATGATTTTGTAAATTTTTATTTTTGTGTTATACTTAGCTCTGTTCATATTCAAAAGTTTAATTAAAAATAAGTCTGCTGTTATGTAACACATGAATTCTATATTCCATAATTATTTATCTGTGTCATAAGCAAAATGTATTAAGAAGATATAATAATATCAGAAATAATTAAAGAAATCGACATTTCCGGATTAAAACTAATAACGTTAAAATTATATATACAATGTGAAAATATTAAAAAGAAAAAAATCATAATAAGAAAGATAAAGTAAAAACAGCGCACTTCAGGAGATTGACAAGATAAAAAATCTTGTCTTGTTATGGCGCGAACCATCTTTTATTATTATTATTATTATTATTATTATTATTATTATTATTATTATTATTATTATTATTATTATTATTATTATTATTTAATTTATCTTTCGGAAATGAAAAACAAAATTTCTTCTGTTCTTCTGCATCTGGAGTAAAATAAAACAAAATGGAGTTTTAAAAATAATACATTTTGCAAACTGGGGAGTTATATATGTTAAAAAATAAAATTATGAAAAAAAATCTGAAAATAAGAGGGAAATAACTTATTTTGCCTATTAAATTTGACAAAAAAAGCGGTTTAAAATGACTTGTCAATTATGAGTGCAGTCACTCGTTTTGCCTATTAATTTAGTAGAAAAAAGAGCGAAAACAGCTTATCAAAAAGGAATGAAAAAAACCACTCCGCAAGATGGATGAAATTCACTCCTATAGGATAAGTACATTTTCAATACTGGAAAGGAGTGAAAATACACTCAGTTGGAGTTAAAATCGCTGAATTTTTTAAAGAGAGCATATTACAAAGCACAATCTGTTTAATCAATATCCAAAATTTTATGTTTATACATAAAAAAGGTTTTGAAGATAGACTAATTCAAACTTTGAATTTTTTCGTCAAATTTCGTCGCGTTTAAAAGGTACAAGACCCCTTAAGATAGAGGCGAAACAAAATATACTCCGGAATCCTTGTAACGAGGCCGAACACTTAAGCGATAAACTTTTAATATTTCTAATTCGTTTGTACATCCTTCTGAATACGAAAATTTTAAGTTGCCGTCATTTGTAAACAAGATGACGGATGAAGCTGGCAAACGAACTCGGTCGAGATCTTGGTAAGTCCTGTACACGTCCACAGTCACATCTAAAGCGGTTAATAAATACGAGTGCTACAGAATGACAAACAAGTCGGGAATTGTATGCGAAACGTGGCAAATGAAGTGCGTTCGTACTATACCTAGTTTTATAAATATTCTCAGATCTTGGTGCAATAGCTGTTGCACTCTTATGCAAAAATGCATGAATACAAAATGTATTACGATTATATATATATTAGATTCAGTAATACGGAAATAATAGGACTCCATTTTAAATATGACGTCATCACCGTGGCAACCTAGAATCATTACCTATCATGGGATACCACTGAAATTATTACGTATGATAGGATTCAATAGAATAATCACGCTAGTCGTCGTCTGGTCCGGCCGTCTGTCTGTCGCGCAATATAATAGCGCAAAAACTATACCGAACCGAATGGTTTAAAAAGTTAATATACAGAATCGTTGCAGAATTTTGTCGAGTCATTTCAAATTTTATGAAAATCGAATCAAAAAGATATTAATAAAAGTTTTCTTCATTCTATTAAATCCTACCATACGTAATTAATTCAATGCTATCCCATGATAGGTCATGATTCTAGGTTGCCATGGTGATTATTCTGTTAAATTATATCTACGTAATCAATTCAATGATATCCCATGATAGGTAATAATTCTAGTTTGGCATGGAGATTATTCTATTAAATCCTATCATACGTAATCAGTTCAATGATACCACATGATAGGTAATGATTCTAGTTTGGCATGGAGATTATTCTGTTAAACTATATCATACGTAATCAATTCAATGATGCCACATGATAGGTCATGATTCCAGGTTGCCATGGTGATTATTCTGTTAAATAATATCATACGTAATCAATTCAATGATATCCCATGATATGTCATGATTCTAGGTTGCCATGGCGATTGTTCTGTTAAATTATATCATGCGTAATCAATTCAGTGATACCACATGATAGGTAATGATTCTAGGTTGCCATGGTGATTACGTCGTACGCCCTATTTAAGATGGGGGTCCACCAAGATCTGAATATTTATAAAACTAATTATAGTACGAATATACCTCATTTGCCATGTTTGACGTACGATTTCCGAGTTGTTTCACTAAGTAAAGTGAAGTAAATTTTGGTACAGTCTTTTAGCTAAAGAAATTATCTGTACGAATAAACAAATTATTTTTAATGAAGTGTTTCTGTTTCTTTTTATGTTTAATATGGCATCAGTGGCCACAACAGATGATACAGACAGAAAATGTGTTTAAAAAAAGATTAGCAAACTTTCAAGGGTCATATAGAGAACACTTCAACAAACAATTTTTATACAGGAAACTAGATTCACCATTCAGTAAAAAATACGGGGTCTTATTCCAATCCAAAACTCGAATTTTTGGTCATAAGTTTACACTGTAAAAAGAAAACGGCGATTCTACTGGCAATCGAGACGCCAGTATTATTTCTGTATTTTAACGGAAATTTGCCCCCCATAAATTCCAGAAATCAGTATTTTTACGAAATTTTTCCCCATAAATTACTGAAAATTTTCCGTTTTTCTGGAATTTATGGGGGGAAATTTTCCGTTAAAATACGGAAATATTAGTGGCGTCTCGATTGCCAGTAGAATCTCCGTTTTTCAGTCCTTTTTTTTTTTACAATATAACAATAATAAAAATATGTTTGCGAAATTTGCAACAAACTTACCTTTCTTTGTGTGAAATTTAACGATAATCACGAGACGTGGTAGAAGTGACCAACTATCTACATCTAAACAGCGCTAAATCAAGCACTCCATATTTACGAATGTAACTGACCGTACCCGTACGGTTTCTTTCAATCACTATATACCTTTCCATTATTTTATTGCATTCCACACACTGCAAAGAAAAATTCTTTGCGTAATTTCTGTTGAAAATTGCGTAATTTCTGTTCAGCATTAATTTCTGTTGAAAATTTATTTAAAATATCCTTATTTTTGTTTAAGGGGACAGTTTACCTTTTCAACAACTTGGTTTATTTTAAGAAATAGGGTTCAAATGGTGAACTCACTGCATTTCAATGTTCAACTAAAAGTACATTTTGAAAAGAAAAAAAATAACTGCATATTTAATTAAAATTTTTAAAAAGAGTTTAAAAAACTTTGGTTTTTTTTAAAATCCCTACTACTTTTTTAAATATTGATATTTTTGCCCAAAATTTTTTGAAGAGTTTCAAATGTGTATTACACAAGACTACGCATGGATTTTTAGATATACATCATTACATTTAATACATTTTTTTGACTGAAATATACAGTGTAAAATGATGAAACATCTTCATATACTTTTATTTTTAAAAAATAACAAAAAACCCGAAGGCTCATTCCAAGCACAAATTTATCACATATACAATAAAGAACATGCATAAAAAAGTTTAAATCTCTATCTCAAATACAAATTTAAAAAAAAAAAAAAATTGTAATTTAATAGATTACAACGACCATTTGGATTTTTTTTTTTTTGACTTAATATTTATTTAGTTTTAATTTTGGGGCATTTCGACAAGAGAAGCCGAGAAAGATAAGAGGTTAAAAATCGAAAGCAGTTCCACCGAATCATCCACAGATCGCGACAAATCACCTTCGTAGCAAAATTTAACCAAAAATCTAAATTTCGTCCACCAAATTCCGTCGCTTCCACTTCAACAACAGATCGCAAAGATCAAACTTCAGACGACCAAAACCTTCATCGATAAACTCTCCAAGTCCCGTTTCGAGAAGAAAAGCAGTTTACAAATCGAAAGCAGTTCCACCGAATCATCCACAGATTGCGACAAATCACCTACGCTGAGCTCAATTTTTCCCGGTTAGAATCGACCGGTTGTAAAACGCCGTGGCTAGTGGATTGGAGCCCCTCGAGACGTGGCCTTTTACTATCAATCGATTAAACATTAGATTGTTTCCTTTTTCGCGTTCGTCTTTTATTCTGTAATTGATTTTCATAGGCTACATAATCAGTTGAAGACCTCGATTTTTATGGCCTACATAATGAGTTGAAGACCTCGATATTTTCTTTGCAAGACGATTTTCATTTCAGCGTCGCTCTTTGGCTTTGGATTTTTCCATATCTGATAATTTGCGCCTAACTATTTTGTAACTTTTTCAATTTTTAACGATTTTATGCCTTTCGATTACCTATTAAAAATTTTTTTAACAATTTTATGCCTTTCTATTACCTATTCAAATAAAAATTCTTCTAAAAGTAAAGAACATCGTTGAATTTCTTTAAAAAAAAATAAAATGCGAGCATCATTTGGCCCCAATCCTCGACCGAAAACAACAACCATTTCCAAATGGTTAAAAAAGCCTTGGCATTTTTAAAACACGAAAGTGAAGAAAATAGGAACATGGAGAAAAAGCCGTTTAAAGTTTTCATTTGTGTGGGTCATTGGGCTGGGTGTATTAACAAAATTCGTAATATCTCGCGATATAATTGCCGTATGGATAAAAATGAGGTGTCGAAATATTCACAATTAATATTTCATTTAATATTTAATTTTAATATTATTTAATATTTTTTATATTATAAATTTTTATATTATAAATTTAATATTTAATATTTAATTTTAATAATTAATTTTAATATTTAATAAAATTTCATTTAATATTTAAAACAAAAAATCGATTTTTTGACAAATTTTGAGGTAAACTGTCTCTTTTAGGTATAAACAATAGTAGTTAAGTTTGGGAAGAAACATCCTCTATTTTTGAGTGAATAAGTGGATTTTGGCTTGAATCCTGCGCATATCGGGTTTTACCTGAAAATTCTGCTAAAAATCAATCCGAAACCCGACTTGATACCGACAAAGAAATGTTCATTGACCTGAAACCTGACCAGAATCCGACAAACTTTCTTGTCAACCCGAACCCAAAATTGTTCTATAATTTACACAATTATGCTAAAACAGCCCACAATCATATCCCTAATACCAATTTTATTTTTTTATGTACAAAAAAAAAAAAAAATGTAAAGGCTCATTTATACTTAATTACAAAGTTTTTCTAACTGAAACAATATTTTAGACTTTCTTTTGAAAAATCCGGTTAACCCGAATCCGACGCGTAAATACCATAACTGAACCCGAAATCCAAACAATGAGAGCAACCTCACCCGAACCCGGTGCGTAAATATAAAAACTGAACCTGAAACCCAAACAATTACAGTCAACTCTACCCGAATCTGATTAGAAAAAAACTTCAAGCTGGGTCGGTTCAGACTCGGGTAAAATCGGGTTACCTGAACCGATGCAGGGCTCTATATAAAATTGTCCTATACAAAAATTATTTGTTGTAATGTGCTCTATCACCCCTTCAAATTTATCTAATCTTTTGTAATTACCTTGTAGTATTAAAATAGCGCAGACAAGTTTAATGATTCTTATCTTTTAGACAACATCAAGAAAAATATTTCTCCGTCAGGCTTAAAAATGTAAAAAAGATTAAAACAGAGCATTCAGCTGTTTATTTCACCTTCTCTTATTCATTTCCCACAACAGTCCTATTAAAAAACAGGTTCTAGTAAAATGGTTCATTTCTCAGCGCGTTTCTTCCATTTTTTTTTAAAAGGAAAGAAATTCTTGATTGCAAATAACTTTTGCTTGCATCACTGTCGGATGGGGAACACGCAACAAAAAACCGTGTTTAAAATGAATCCAGAAAACTCTTTCATAATTCTATTCGTTTCAAAAGCAGCTTTTAGTGGTATAAATACAAATAAGTATAGTTTCAGAATACTAGATTAAAATTAGTGTATAAAATATGGCTTGACTTACTTTTTTGTAATGGAAATATATGATTAGGATTTTTCAAAACAATGCTGGTGGAATAGCGGTTGTTTAATTAATATCGTTCGCATCAAGTTTGTTTTATAGAACGAAAATAAAAATCGTTTGTTTAGTTTTGAATTTTAAGTTATTAAAAAAAAAAATATTTTTTTAAGATATGAATATTTAAAATATGAATAATTCGGCTTATTTGTCGATTTGGGCGTATTCTATTTTATGTAAATCGCATGATTTATCATCGAAGTGTAATATTATTTTCAAACGGATTCTAGAATGTTTCTCACCCTAAATAAATTATAGACAAAAGAGCATAGTGATTGCCCAAGACAGAAAAGATCAATTTCTCGGAATATATTTCTTCTTTAAATTTCTTGAATTAGGTTATTTCATACGGTCTGTCTCAAGCTGCCGTTTATTTAATAACAATACAAAATTAAGCAAAATCATATTATTTACATATTATTTTCTGTAAAATTATTTAAATAAATCATATCAAAATGAATAAATGGTTTTATTATCGTAACTTTGATAAAAAAAAAAAATCCTAAAAGTCTGTAGCTATACAGTATCTGAAAAGTTTAGGCACAATGAAAAGAAATACATCATTTAACCCTTTTACAGGATGCTATATACTGGTTTTCGATAACTTCAAATAAACACGTTTTCACTGAATTAATTAGTTTTTGAAATATTATTGGTGGCAGAGAATACCATGCTTTTTCAATGGCCACTTTTAGTTTTTTAGTAGAGTCATATTGCTTTCCATTCTTGCATACTTCATCGGTTAAGATACACCAAATGTTCTCAATTGAGTTTAAGCCGGGCTTAACCCTTAAATGCCTGATTTTTCAAAAATCATTGTAATAATGTTTTTCGGCTTTCATTTTTTAAATAAATCATGGGAAAAATACTTTAAAAAATCATATTTTGTTTTAAGTATAGTTTACGGCTAAAAAACAGTTTGTTACTAATCAGCAATACTGGTGTTTAATTGAAAAAATAATTTCCCTTGATAA
Source organism: Maratus speciosus (assembly GCA_963932465.1). Classification (NCBI taxonomy): domain Eukaryota; kingdom Metazoa; phylum Arthropoda; class Arachnida; order Araneae; family Salticidae; genus Maratus; species Maratus speciosus. The sequence continues at coordinate 651,616,166 of OZ010787.1, read as the reverse complement.
AATTCTATAATATTAAACACACAAGAATTTTAAGAACTATAATTAGAAATAAATTTTACTTGCTCACTGCAGGTCAAAATAGGGTATTTCGCAAGCTTCCAAACAAAACAAAAAGAACAAGTAGCAACAATTGAAAACATAAATCTATCTTTATTCTTAAACAGCACAAGTGTTGCCATCTACATATTGAAAATCAATTTAATAATATTTTCAGAATGTATTTTATTGGCAGCATTAGGCATTATAGCTTCAATATTATTCTAACAGCATTTTAGAGCCTAAATTGGGTATGTTGCCGAAAAGCAACACCAGGCATTTAAGGGTTAATGCTGGCCAGTCTAGCTCAAAGTGTTAACATTTCTGGCGGAAAGCCACTGCTTTTGCAGGGCTGCGGAGTCGGAGTTAGACCCATTTTTGAGCAAAAGAGTCGGAGTCGCAAAAAAAAAAAAAAAAGCCGACTCACACTCCAGCTTTTTTCGATAGACAGTTTAAAGTGAAATTAAACCAATTATAGGTATTTTTAAATCTAGAAAACGGATTTATTATTGTTACTTTTGGACTTTACCAGGCTACATAAGTTAAAGATACCCAATATACTGTCCGGTGTGCAGTATAAAAACATGGGTAAAAAAAATGCAACAATTTTTTGAGCTTTTGAAAAAAATCGACATATCTCCATGAATATACGTTCTATTCTTCCACAAACGAATACATATATTGTGCAATATGCATATATTCTTAAGCTACAGCGATAGATCATTTCGTGAATTTTATTTTACTGGGTGATCCCAACTATTATTATTTTTCGTTGATTTTTTGTTGGCCCCCTAATTGTCCTTTAGATCAAATCGCCGTTGATAAATATGAAGTCGAACATATTCTTCATAAACCTGAAGTTCCAGAAAAATCCGACAAATATATCTTTAAATATTCCACTAAATGTCTAAAATTGAAAGTGTCCGGTGATTAATGGTCATATAGTGTATATACACTATATGACCACAAGTGACCGCCCGCTTGTAATTTTAGACGTTTTCTTAAATATCTAGAAAAATACATGAGGAATTATCTTGAAACTCCACAGGTGTGTAAACAGAATAGTACAGGTCATATATTTCCGTGAAGATTTTTTTCCCGAAACCCCATAGGGGAACGTCAACAAAGTGAAAAAGAACGAATATCTTCTGGATAAAACCCTGCAAAAACTAACGTAACAAAAGTGTTCAAACAGTAGATTATGATTAAATGCCTTATTGCAATAAACTGTGTTCATTTTTATGAGAATAGCATGTATACTCGTAGAGAAATTAAAGTTTTTATAAAAAGAGTCCCAAATTTTGCCAAGTTTTTTGCTTATAATTTGTAGAGTTCTTAATATAAAAAAGAGTTCTTTTCAGAAAATATCACAAACAACATTGTACACAATGCCCTGCAATCAGAATTAAAAAATAATAAAAATTGGATGAAAAATGAGCAGGTTTACTAAAAAATGTTTCAGTGCGCATGCGCGAAAGCAATCAAAATATAATGGGCATGTGCAATAATGTATTAGCTAAGTGTATAGAGCAACTTTTGTGAAAGTCTCAAAAACATAGCTTGAAAATTCTGAAAATTATCGTTTATAGAATAAGCTCAAAATCCGTTATTCCCAAAAGGAAACAAAAAGATGAGGGGCTGTATCCAAATACGGTAGTACGTGCAATATTGTGTATGCTATATTGACACTAATTAATGGATATGTGGATACAACCCCTCATCTTTTTTTCTTCATTTTGAGAACAACGGATTTCGAGCTTATTCTATCAACGATAATTTTCAGAATTTTCAAGCTATGATTTTGAGACTTTCACAAAAATTGCTCTATACACTTAGCTAATACATTATGCACATTATATTTTGATTGCATTCGCGCATGCATAGTGAAACATTTTTTAGTAAACCTGCTCATTTTTCATCCAATTTTTAGTATTTTTTAATTCTGATTGCAGGGTATTGTGTACAATGTTGTTTGTCATATCTTCTGAAAAGAACTTTTTTATATTAAGAACCCTACAAATTATAAGCAAAAAACTTCGCAAAATTTGGGACTATTTTTATAAAAACTTTAATTTCTCTACGAATGTACATGCTATTCTCATAAAAATGAGCGCAGTTTATTGCAATAAGGCACTTAATCGTAATCTACTGTTACAACGCTTTTGCTACGTTAGTTTTTACAGGGTTATCCAAAAGATATTCGTACTTTTTCAATTTGTTAACGGTCCCCTATGGGGTTTCGGGAAAAAATCTTCACGGAAATATATGACCTGTATTATTCTGTTTACACACCTGGAGTTTCATGATAATTCCTCATGTATTTTTCTAGATATTTAAGAAAACGTCTAAAATCGCAAGTGGCCGGCCACCTTTGGTCATATAGTGTATATATATGCAATTTGCCACAGAAAAAAAATGATTTTAAGAAAATTGTATTTTAAGAAATTGATTTTTTAATAAGAATTTTAGAAACTCGTTTTATCACCTTTTTAAAAAATACTTTATTTTAATAATAGAGATAAATTTGGCAAGTGTTATTAATATAAAAATTTAGCTTTATAAAGAACAATTTATCATGAAAAATACGAAGCATTATTAACCCTTTCCGATCCGGTGACTCTTACACAAATTTTATCCGGTTGGCACCACTTTTTAAAAAGAAGTTTCCTTCAATTACACAATTTCGGAAATGCTCTCATTAAATAAGGCAAATTTTATTTTCCTTTATTACTGTTGCCAAAAGCGAATTTTGCAATGAAAAATGATCCCGAGTGAAACTCCGGGTTAGACCGTAAAGTGTTAAATAAATAATAATAGAAAAGCAAAATCTGAAGTGAAATGAGAACCTGGGTTTTGATCCGATAACATCCAGACTTAAGGGGGGCTGTTCACTCAGCTTCGGAATTCTCCTCCGTCATGTTAAGTCTATGGTTTTTTGACGCATTCGTCTATTTAAAATATCTTTTCGGGAATTTCGCATTTTTAACCTCTTTTTTCTGTGTACTCTTCTTAAAGGATATCTCTTTTTTTCTTAGTTTTCAAAATATTTCTAAAATCTATGCTGAATTTAATATTTTATGTGTTAAAAGCGAGCGAGCTGTGAGTAAGATTTGAACACTTCCTATAAAATTAAGTCTATACTTTAGAAATATTTTGAGAACTCAGAAGAAAAGAGACACCTTTTAGGAAGTGTACACTAAAAATAGAAGTTAAAAATATTCATTTACGGAGGACATAGTTTGAATATACGAATGCATCCACTGCCCATAGACTTTACATGAGTGAGGGGAAATCGGAAGCTGAGTGACCAGCCTCCTTAAGCACGCTGCTCTGACCACTCGTCCATGGAGTTTAACCTCGTCAAAGTAATAAAACATGTAAAGTAAATGTAACAGTATTTAAATGATTTTCAAATTAATTTTATCTTTTTTTATTAAGAGTTGGTGGCTAATTATTTCAAGTCTGTTTTCTCCTTTTGGTCTTCAACTAACCGGAATAGTGTTAGATAAATCGGTGACCCGAACGTCGGGTGCTCTCCTTGTCAGGTTGAAAAATTTCAACTTGTATGATTTCTTTACCAATTACTATCATTGAGTTAAGGGGACAGTTCCCCTTCAACCGATGAAAAATTTTAGAAAACGGATTCAATTTCCATACCTTTTCACAAACTAACAAAGCATATGCAATGAAATTTTTATTATTTTTAAGTTTAGCATTACTTGTTACGATAAACAAAGCAGATTGAATACGAAAAATATTTAAATTAAATAGGGAAACTTAATTAAGTAACCTACTGTTTTTAGGTAGATTTCGTATGAAATACTTCCTATTGGCGTCGTTCCTATGTTGGAATTTCTGAAAAAATTTTGCAGATCTACACCGATCATGACCCCTAGAACTCAAAACCACCCTCAGTAAAAAACTTTATATATCTATCAATCTATCTATCTTACCTATATATATATATATATCACTTTCTTCTAGACACGATAACTTCCACAATTCTGCACAAATCTCTTCCATACTGATACATAAAATCAAGGGGCATAAAATCTCGGTCAAATTCGTTAATGGGCAAAATTGGACCAAGGGGATGGAAATAGGGAGGGGTTTAGTGAAAACCGAAAAAAACCCCATAACTTCTTAATTTTTGTACATATCAAATCAGTTTAAAGTTTTTATTACTTCTAAAAATAGGACCAAAAATTTATGTATCACAGATTTTTGATAAAATTAAAAATGGGCCCAAGGGGCGCCAAAATAGGGTTTTTGGGAGAAAAAAATTCACAACTTCGTCAATTCTCAAGATATCAAATCCACTTAATTTTATTATACATCTCCTTAACATTATCTACAACTTTTGTATTCACAAGTTTTTGATAGGACCAATTCGTATCGAAAAAAAAAATTAAAAACGAAAACCAAAAAAAAAGGGGGGTGAAGAAGAAAAATTTCCATAACTCCGTCAATTCACAAGATATAAAATCCCCATGAATTTATCATATATCTTCTTAATATTGTCTTCAACATTTATATAGACAAGTTTTGGATAGGACCCATTCTTACAGCAAAAACAAATTAAAAATACATAGCGGTTGAAGAAAAAAAAATCCTCTTATTAAGGGTGTATTCAAATCCAAACTGCTTATTTTCTTACTCATTTTTAAATACATTTTTGCTCTCAAACGCATCCAGTTGATAGATTCTCTTCTTCAGAAACTATATAATGTACCGTTATGATTGATTTTTTAATAGAGGCAAGAATATATTTCAAAAAATGATGTCAAAGTGGGCATTTTGAACAGAATTTCCCGAAGCGATTGTGTTAGAAACGAAAAATATTGCCCTTACTGAGAAAATAATTGTTTATTAATCAAGTTTCAATTAATTGAAAGAAAAATAAAAACACATGCCGCTTATAAATCTTTTCAAAAATCACGTCAACAAGTTTCGTATTTTTTGTATTAAAAATTAATTTGAAAATGTGCCAGAAAATTTCGAGTTGTTGAGCATGGAAAAGTATTTTTTTTTAATACCGCCTTAACATGATTCTGATAAAACCACCTATTATATAAAAATGAAATAAAAACTCGTGAAAAGCGGCCAGATAAAACTGTTAAAGTGAATTTATATCTAATCATGATTTAGTTTTTGGTTGTGCAATTAATATGCTTAACTTCGAAACCTACCTCCGACTGTAGGCCGGGCCGGCAGGGATTTTTTGTTTTCGTAATTACTACATATCACTACGCACATGATTGTGCAAAATTGTGGAAGTTATCGTGTCCAGAAGAAAGTGATATATATATATATGTAATAAATTTGAAATCACAAATATATGAAGAAATTGTAATATATATATATATATATATATATATATATAGAGAGAGAGAGAGAGAGAGAGAGAGATAGATATAAATTTTTTTACTGAGGGTGGTTTTGAGTTCTAGGGATTGATTTTGAGATCTGTGTAGATCTGCAAAAATTTTTCAGAAATTCCAACATAGGGGAGAATGTAGTATTTCATACGAAATCTACTTAAAAACAGTAGATTACTTAATTAAGTTTTCCTAATTAATTTAAATATTTCTCATTAATATGTTTTGTTTACTGTAACAAGTAATGCTATACTTAACAATCCAAAAAATTACATTGAATTTGCTTTATTAGTTAGTTTGTGAAAAGGCATGGAAATTGAATCAGTTCTTTTCTAGCGTTTTTGACCGATTGAAGGGGAACTATCCCCGTAAAATAATAAAGAGCAAGAGATAATAGATAAACATTTTTTTAAAATAAAGCAAAAGATAAATCAAATATTGTTACCATTTGAATCAGCGACTGTGTCGTAGTGAGCTCCAACAAGTACTATTTCATCATCTAAATGACCTCTCTGGGCTCCTGGAATAACACCAATTAAATTCACTCCTTCTTTTACTTCTTCAGTTCCATTCTAGAAATACACAAATATATTATTAACTTAAATGAGAACTCGACACATATTTTCTAAAATTACAACACTTTAATCTTCTCATCAACAATTTAATGATATCACTCTTTCATCTTATTTTGTGGTTTAATGTAATAGAAATTTACGTTGAATGCGAACAGCTTCTGAGAGAAAAAGTTCCAGTAAGTTTATCCATGCATTGAGCAATGTTATAATAATGTATCTATGAATGTATAATAAACGCTCTAAATAACGACCGTAGATTATAACGACACTTTCATTATGACGACCTATTCAAAAAGTCGCAAATATTTATCCAAAAATCTGTACTTTGCAGCGCTATAATCCATGAATGATTGCGACCTTCGGTGTCCAACTCCGCTTTTTGTTTTTTTTATTACGGGTCCTGAGGTGCTATGTATAGTATATGTCCCTGTCAAGCGGTTGGTATGTTGCAGAACTCCAAATGCTTATTTCTTAAACACGCTTGGGAATTTGGGATTTTATCGGCATTGAAGAGATGAAAAGAGGAGTAAACCATGTTCGCATTCGGAGGCGAACCTCGTAAATATTTACTCTAACAGTGGACTGGTGTGACAGTACTACCCTGACTTGGTAGTGAAATGTGGTGACCATTGAACTACCTGGCGTCCAAATAATTACACATTCCACTATAGTTCCTATCGAATAAAATGACCACTTACATCGAACATTCGAACTGAACATCCCTTTCCAGCTTTTCTTCTATTGTTTTAGTGTTTTTGGATGTAGAAAAAAACTTGAAAAATTTTCAATTTTTTCAAAAAGAGAGAAAAAGAAATCTCCCCTTCTTAAAAGTAGTGATTTCCCTTCATCGGGAAAAGTACTGTAAAGTCTTATCATTGCGTCTGTAACTACTTTGGGTATAGGGGAGACCAGGGCAAGTTTTCCAACTTTTTATGATTTTATTTTTGTGTTTTTTATTTTTATCAATTTTGATATCCACAGGATATCCTTATATTCCCTAGACCTTTTTGTATAAACTAGCACAATTATTATTCAAAAAACTAAATATTCTTTTTCACAAAAAAATGGTTAAGTCTAATCATGTTACGTTGGAAAACGTGCCCCGAATGCGGGGCCAAAAAATGAAAAACGTCTTTCGACTACATAGATTCTGAATAACAACACCTGCCCATTCCATGCGTTTCCGAACAAAAATGAATTTAAAAATGTGTCATGCCCTTTTGGATTTGATAACAGCTTTAATACTTCGGACAACAGAGGCGGCTTTGAGCTTACTCATTGCTCTCCGCGCCACTCATATTCGATGACATCGCCGTAATATTTATCATTTATATTCTGTCACATTTCCTGACTGATTTCACCTTGAGAATAGGTTCGCAAAATGGTTTGAAGATGATTTAAGGGGACCGGAAAAGCCCTATCTCTGCCATGTTAAATTCACCAACTTTATTTAGCTTTTTCTCAAAAATGGTGAAAGAGAAAGGTCTAGATTTTTTACAGCAGTTAAAATAACATGTTTTACGTATTTTAACACACCATTTTCTTTCTAAGTGAAACTCAAAATTAATTATTAATCATTGATTGAAAGTCACTTTTAAATTAGCATTTTTGGTAAGATTTCACTGCCTAAAATAAATAACTCTCAACAAATCATTAAATGCCTGTGTTAAAGTATACAATATAACATAATATAAGTAATAAATAAAAATCTGAGTTTTTGAGTTTAATAGATATTGAAAAAAAAGGAACATATACTTGAAAAATCCAAGTTTTGAGAAAAAGTCAATGAAAGATTTAAAAGCCATTATTGGCCATTAAGCTATGAAGTACTCTTAGAAAGAATGAAAAATTTCAATGCTTATTTTTTTTATATATAAACATGTGTGACACATCGTTTGAAAGATAAAAGTTTAAACTATTTAATGATATAGAAAAGTAAAAATCGATTTTTTGGTTGGATTTTGCTTTCCCGGTCCCCTTAAAAATGGGTGAAATACCTAATCCGTCAGCTAATTTGTACGAAAATCTACACAGTTCTATGACCTATTCACCCTGTGGAAGCTCAATCAGGGGTTCACTCACATAGTTGCCTGATTTATGTCAGGGCACGGGCCCAGGGCCCCCGATTTTCAGGGGGCCCCAAATGCTACTGGAGGGTTTTTAATTATTGTCCAAAATCTGATGTAATTTTAACATGTAATGGAATTTTAGATTTCATTCAATATTCTATTGTGTTCGTATTGTATTTTTATAACATTGTATATTTTGTCTGAAACAACCCTATTTAATTACTTTATTGTAGTGGATATTTTCTTTTATCTTTATCATTTAAAAAATATATTGCATTTTTATTTCTTATTTAATCCTGTTCTTGTTCTCGTTAGATTATTTGGGTTTGGTGAGCGCAGGTTGTGCAGGCGGCAGAGCCCCCTAATATTTAAAAAAAAAAATGTAGCTTGATATTGCGGAAAATTTATTATTAGTCGTTGCATACTTTATCATTCCAGATATATAGACTTGCATAGGAAAAGATAATCAGCACCACGCTATTTATTATAAAACGTCTACTCATTTCAATTTCATAATTGTGTAATAATTATTTAAAAGAAAATTTATGATTATCAAATTTAATTTTTAATGGCTACTTTAAAGAAATTTTTAAAAGGAATAGAGTGGTTATCTTACCTTTTTCAATACTTTTTTTACTCCATCCCCCTCTAAGAATCGGTGCAAGGAGGCCCCCGTACGCATCTGTGCGCTGGGCCCCCAAAATTTGTAAATCGGTCCCGGCACTCACACACACACCTATACAAATGATGGGTACAGTACTTTCCTTACACTATATCGTCGGTACCCACTGTAAAAAAAGGGACTAAAAGACGGAAATACTACTGTCAATAGAGACGCCAGTACTATTTCCGTATTTTAACGGAAGTTTTCCCCCGTAAATGCCAAGAAAACGGAAATTTTTCTGTAATTTACCTGGAAAAAGTTCCGTTGAAATACAGAAATAGTACTGGCGTCTCGATTGCCAGTAGTATTTCCGTATTTTAGTCCTTTTTTTTTTTTTTACAGTGCATCTCAAACTATCCAATATGAATACAGGATTGCCAGTGGGCTACTTCTTTTAGATTCAGATTTCTTGATTGACACCACATTTCTGAAATGGTAAAATTCGCTTGTTTTCGCCTTAATTAATATGTCATTAAATAAGGCGAATTTTAATATTTAAAAAAAGAGGTGCCAATCAAGAAATCTGTATTTAAAAAAAGTAGCCCACTGGCAACACTGTTTTCATATTGGATAGTTTGACATGGTACTGGCGGACCGATATGTTTCCGATATGTTCGGAAAATATAAATATATTGCCATACACTTGGTAAAAAATGTGCTTTCATACTTTTTAAAGGTGAAGATAATAAATAAATAAATATATTTCAAATGTATTTTTCTCAACAAACTTTTAGCAGTCTATAATAGATCTTTAAAATTCTCTATGTGTTTAATTATTTGTTCAAAATTATCAATATCTCGAAGGGTCCATCTTGATACAGACTCCAACAACCTGTGTATCGGTATTGCAATGCTCGTTTATTAAGGTTCTGAAATTAATAATAATGTATTAACTTGGAAATTTTTATAATAATTCCGTTTTCTGTCAGTTCTTTTTAGTTCTTGAAAAAATAGAGAAAATATTTTCACAATTGGAACGCATAGAGAATTTCAAAATATTTTTTTTTTAAACTTAATATCTTTTAAAAAATTATTTACAGTAAATTTAATTTTTTCAGATATTTATTGAATTTGTGATACAGAATTCTTCTTTGGAAATTTTTTTTGTTGGAATGTTATAAATTATCAAAAATAATTTGAAATAAAAATAGACGTCCACCGTCGGCTCAAGATGAAAAGATTTTTTAAACGAAGAAAATATTTAACCCCGTGGGATATTTTTAATACCACTTCATTTTATTAATACATGGAAATTATTCCAGAGAAAAAAACATTCGCCTTGCATACAATATTTCAAATGAAAATCCAATTTCAAGCTAATTGCTTAAGAGGCGCAAAGGCCAACATAGTGAAAAAGATTCCATGCCGGGACTCGAACCCGGGCCATCAGTATGCTCACTGACGTTCTACTGACTAAACCACATGGAACGATACCCAGCCTGGAAAATTTCTCACTATTATATGTTGGCAAGGCTACAAGCGTAGCATATGATGGAATATGGTTCGAGTCCCGGCATGGAATCTTTTTCACTATGTTGGCCTTTGTGCCTCTTAAGCAATTAGCTTGAAATTTGATTTTCATTTGAAACACTTCATTTTAATCAAGATTTGTACCAGGATTTTTGAATAAAGTTTTACTTTTATAACCTTGGTAAAAAATACCTGTAAAATTGCATTTTCTTATTTTGAAATAACATTTGTGGTAAATTCTGGTATGATCCTAACATTACGGAAATACTATTACTTGTCCTTGAAAGGATTAAAGAGGAAGAAACAATTTTAGGATAGATAAAATCTGTTAGAGGATTGTTTTAACATTTGTCCTTTGTAACATAATCACAAATTGCGGTTTTCGAGTGCTCATCTTAAATATTCACTGCCACCTTTCAAATTATCAATTCCTCTGACATGTGTCACTTCTTTAAAAGTAAATCAGACTAGATTCTAATATATTACGTCAAAGTTCAAGGTTTCTCCATACATACTTCCTTATATTTTTCTCGAAAGACATATTTTTGATTATTTTCCATTGTAAAAAAAATTAGAACTTTTGCTCACAATACATATGGAGACTGGAACTTTAACCTTGAAATTTAATTTTCCATTCTTGTCACGGAATGTCACATAAACACAATAGCCGCTATCTTAATGCCATTCGAGACGATGAAAATACAAAATATTATTAACTGACATAATTATTCACAGCATGATTTTCGACTCACTTTAGCTAATTGACTAGTAACACTGGTCGGCACCAAAATCCTCTCTGTAAACATAATAGTTGAATCTTATAGATTTCCCTCTGCTAAATAAAAATATGCCAATTCAGACACGAAAGGGGGGGGGGGGGACATAAAAAGAAAAATGCACGATACAAGTATCAACAAACTAGATTTTCATGCAGAATTTTATCTATTTGAGATCTAAGACAGTGAAAGCACTTTTTTCATGATTTCAATTTTATGTAGCATTTCAAATTACCGTATATTTCCGTGTATAATTTGATCTATGTATAAGCCGAGTATATGACTTTTCACTGAAAAATCGTCGAAAATCGGAAACCCGTATATAAGCCGATGTTAAAAAATGGTGATGACAAATTCAGCTAACGAAAACTTAGCACTTTTTTGTACATATATAATAGAAAAAAATGCGTTCTCCGAAAACATGGATCTCTCCTATTCTGGCTTGACGCGCTGTCAAATCTGTTTAATTGGGACCCGATCATTATGTTCAATTGCTCGTTCATAAAAACCAAACCTCCTATTTTTAGCTTGAATTACCACAAGAAATGATCATTTGATCTTTTAAAAAATGTTACATCAATAATGCAATGGATGGAATTGGGGATGCTGCCATTTTTTAAGAAGATAGCGATTGTGATGATGATGAATTAGACACTGTCGATATTCATACTGATGTACCAACGAAAGAAAGTGATTTTAAGCAGTTGCTTAAAAATTCTGATAATGATTTGGATAGGGAATGAGGATTGGTAACTTTTTTCATGGTAAAAGTATGGAGTTTTAAATTAGTTATAGTAATTTGTAAGCATTTTTTTTTTATGTTTCCTATATTTACCATCTTTTCTGTTTCATTTTAGAATATTAGTTTTTGAAATTTTTTTAGACTCGTGTATAAGCCGACCTCCCTACTTTGGAGCCAAAAAAAATGCCCAAATATTCTCGGCTTATGCACGGAAATATATGGTAATTATAATAACCCTTCACTATTTGTTATTATTATAAAACTGCTTTTCGGAAAAATAGTATCTGCTGGAGCAATTTGGATAACATATTTAGAATTAGGAATATTAGATCTGTATACTTTACATATTTAGTTTGCAGGGAGGAAAAAGTTTAATTTTTTTTTTTTGCCGACCAGTGTAATCAGCAAAGAGAAACTATATCCGAATTAAAATCATGTTAGCAACAGATTCCTTGTACAACACTGATTCTAAAACCGGTATTTAACACTCTATTATGTTTTCCAATTTTTTATAATTGTTTTTAAATCAGTTATTGATTTAAATTTAAGTATCGACTATAGAAATTAATAAAACAACTATATTCATTCTGCAGGCTTTGTTAAGTCGAGAAAAAACAATTTATCTTTAACGCTCGTATTCGCCATTAACCTGAACTGCCAGTTAAACGCAAAAATTTCTGTCGAACGCTCAAAGAGTGTTCACTATTAACCCTTGTTCAAAATAAGTCCCCCTAAGATTAAAATATTACTTAAATGCCTAAGATTTAAAAAGGGATGAATCCCATAGGTAATTATAATGTTTATACGACGCGACGATTCATTTCGTTGAATAGCGAAATTTACACAACTGAACACAAGAACAAGAAATGACGAAATGTAGGAGGCGCCTACACTGCATGGTAACGCTGTACCCACAGCATCATCTAGTGAACTACATTTGGCAGGATGCCAAAAATTCTCTTTCTTGAAACGTGATAAATGATAGAAATCATTCATTTATTCCCTGATTGCCTAAGATGGGGTAAAAGCGACCCCGTGCGCAATTTCTACAAATAAACAAAAAAAAATTAGCTGTGTGAAACTTACTAAGAAACAAAATTATGAAAGAGACCTTTATAGGATAATAATTCCTAGAAAATAATTTTAGCATACATATTCTAAATGAAAAAAAAACTGCAAAATGTCCAGATGGAGTCGAAAAAACGAAGCCGCTGCGGTAGCTTCAGTGCCCCAAACCGAACCTTTCCCGCTTTCCAATGTCTTTAATTTAATCAATATACCTTTTAAATTTGTCTGGTTTAATCTTTTCTTTCTTTTCATTTCCTTCCTGGCTTCCACTAGAGAGTCTCGGCGCTTGGGACTTAGTAGAGACCGCGGACGGACACGCGGAATGCCGCGCTCAGCGAATTCTGCGGCGGTCTCCCAGCCCACTCACCTCCGACCTCCTCCCGAGATTAAGACTAATGTCAGACGTCTTTTTGCACGCTTTTTTACTTACGTATTATCCCTACATAATGCTAGCGGCATTGTCTAGGGATAATACGTAAGGAAAAAAGCCTGCAAAAAGACGTCCGTCTGACATTAGCCTTAATCACCGATTAAAACGTTTTACAAAATTTACGACATTTTATCCCTCATTAATTTTTCAATTTTTTTTTACGTTAAAAATTTGGTTCAATTCTATGTATATACACTTTTCGATGGTAGAATATTCAAAATCGCACAAAAATGGCTATTGTAGCGCCCCATACCGGCGATTTTTTTTCCAAATTCAGGGAGGACCTGCTTGCCATAGCCAAAAACTTAAAATAAAAATTTGGTTTAATTCTGTGCATAACTTCATACACTTTTGAATGGTACAATCGCGACAGACAGACGGACACACGGACTGACGGACACACGGACACACGGGCTGACAGACACACGGACAGACAGACATTTTCTATAAACATGTTTTTTGGGATCTCTGACCCCTAAAACGTGTAAATCCTCAGAATTCGCAGAGTGCGGCATTCCGGGTGTCCGTCCGAGATCTCTTTTGCCGAGACTCTCTAGCGGAAGCCAGGAAGGAGAAGAAAAAAAAATGAAAACGGACAAATTTAAAAGGAAAATTGATTAAAATAACGACATCGAAAAGCAGGTAAGGGTTGGAGGTTGGGTTCGGGGCACTGAAGCTACCAGACGACCGCAGCGGCTTCGAGTTAAATATGTAATTAATCGGATGATACATACGGAAAAAGTATTCAAAATATAAAATGGTATTAAAAATATCACTATAAAAAATTTTACATTCATGAATTTTTTAAGAAATGTTGGGAGAATGCACAATTCATAAAAAGCGATTTTTTTACGTCATCATGAATGTTGTTTGAATATCGTTAAAGGAAGCATAAATGAATGTAATTTATATTTTATAATACGTGATTTGTATTATATAGCAATATATACTATATCCAAGATAGCATTTTTAATTTTCAGAAAATTTGTAGCAGTCTTGCTTTGAAACCCTGCAAAGTTGCAGTAAGCTCAGCATGACAAGACTGAAAGTTCATAACAAGACTGCAGCAAGATAACGCAAACGCCGAAGTCACCACACTTTGAACTTGCAGCTAACTTGTCGTGCAAGTTAAATTCATGCTGTATCAAATTTATTGCAAATTAACGGCAAACATGTAATCAAAAATACTGCAAACTTACTGCAAAGTAGTAATCTTTCCGCACCCCGCTATCTGTTTACGACTGTTACATTATAAGTTTAACCCCTTCGGGGGGGGGGGGGGGGGTCCATAGAGCTGATCAGGTCTACTAATGCAAACACACCGTCAGAAGGTGTATGCATGGTTTTCATCACCATAAACAAGTTAAGGTAATATTCGTACTTTTCAATACGAGCCTTTTTTGGTATTTGATAAGTATAGCGTTTAGAAAAAGCGGTCCCAACCGAATAAAATTTCTGCGTATGTGCTGATTGTCTATTCTCTCAACAGAGGGATTTTTTGCTTTCGTCACTTTCGTGAATTAAAGACAGTCTTGCCACCAGTTTCACAACAAACTATTCAGGCAAGTAGGGGATGGTATACTTTGCGGGAAATTTCCTGCGAATTTCTCAATTCAAATTTGTCACGGCAAGATAATGTCAGAAAAAATCAAACTTGCTGCTAATGTTCATGCTATCTGGGATATAGCATTACTTCGAACCTTTTAATTGTCTACAAAAGTAGCTAAATGAGATCAATAAAGAGAAATTTTAATTTATTTTGTTATTATTGCAAAAGTTCAGCAGACGATTTCTTAAAAATATAATTTTTATACGTAATGTAAGTTTTATGTTACATCTGAAACGATTTTTCATTTACAGTTGACTAAATCTGTATGTAAGTATTACGTCGACAGTGTTTTTATTTTTAGAATGGAAAATATTTTGAAGTGTAATCTGTAAACTTTACAGATAAATGGACATAGAGAACATTAAAAATTTATAGAACTGGGAAAATTTATATATGAGTGTTACTGCTTTAATATTTTATGTTTCGAAGATATGATATTGGGATTATCTAATCATAAATACGTTTGGGAGATTCGACATGAAAATTATACTTAAAAGTTATACAAAAAAGATAAATTTCCCTTTAAAATTCAATAAAGTTAAAAAAAAAAAAAAGTATTATTTCAGAAATGTGCTTAAAATATCAATATATAAGAAGGTAAATAATAATAATAAATATAAAAGTAAATAAACTTGCTGGACATAAATTATTTTGCATTTCCGTTAGCAGAAATATTAATTTAAAAATTGCAGAAAATATATAAATTTCCATGGAAAAATCAAAAATGTAAATGTAATTTATTAGGAAAATATCGAAAAATTCAAAGCTGCGGAAATTCATAATTCTGTTTAAAACTTGTAACGTGTCGAAAACATAAAATTAATTAAAAAAGAAAAAAGGTCACAAAGTAGGACCTCCGTCGCCTGGCCCCCAAACGAGAATGTTACCTCGCCGCCACGAATATCACGTTCAGAAGCTCTAACTAAAAGGTATTTGGAACGTATGCTGAACTAGAGTTCTGCACGCGCCGAAATTTCCAGGGCCGGGCCCGGTCCGACTCATAGAAAAGAAATTCGGCCCGGCCTGATACAAAATTTAGAAAATCGGCCCGAGCCCGGCCCGAGCCCAGCCCGGCCCGGCCCGGAAAGGACAAAAGTTAAAATCTCGGCCCGAGTAAATTTCTACAAAACATTGATTTTTAATAAATCTCTATTTCTTGTATGTAAATGTTTCAGTTATCATTAATATTTTTAATCCATATTCCATGTATTGAAGTGTTAAAATCTGAAAAATGCTATACAGTAAAATCTTCTAAGACGAAATTGCATAGAAAAGAAAAAAATGCGTTATAGACAAGTTCCCTTCTTAGTAAGTGTAAATGTATTATATATTATTTTCTTACGTATCAGTATACTAATTTTGCATGGATCAAGACGTTTTTCAGTTTAAAACAGGGTTCCGTCATAAGCAGGTTCCTTTTCACACGTTTTACTATATTTTAATAAGCGTAGAAATCTACTATTCTTTAAAAAGAATAAATTTTAATGTTTAAGTGTAGAATAACGGCGATTTAAAAATGTATGCATTTTTTGCAAAACTTTTTGGACCAGGCCTAATTTAACCGAGCTTTGAATGGACCAGGCCACGCTGAGACAATGATTTTCATACGGGCTGGGTCAAAACTAGGACTGAAAATTTTGAGCCGTGAAGACTAGGAATGAAACCAGTCCCGGCTCTGTACAGAAAAAATAAGTTAGGCACGGCCCGGCCCGAGCCTTCAGAAAAAAGTATGGCCCGGACCTAAAAAGAGTGGAGACCAGGAAGAGTGCCGTGAATGAAAATCTGCCCCCGAGCGAGGGCTGCGGGCCGGGCGGGGCTCGGGCTTTGAGTCGCAGGCCCGTGCAGATCTGCATGCTGAACTTCAAACCCCAATTTCTTAAAAGCTAAAGTGTATTTGAAGAAAATCTTTCACCAAAATAGTTAGGGGTATGACCTGTACAACATACTTTAAAATCATGAAAATCGATGTCCACCCTGTTTCGTGGTCCCCTTGTCGGTAAATATAAATACACTTAATGTTTTTGCTAATACTACTTACTTCGTTATCGCAGTTAAATGATTATGCTTATTGAAAACAAAACATTTTTGATCTCCCTTACGCGATTATAATGAATGACTTGAAGTGTGAAATTGTTGACAGAAGTTCGTTGTTAAAAATCCTCATTAGAGAGATTCGAACAATGCGGTGTTGGGTCTATATAACAATAACATGTTTCTAAAGATTCAAACTAATTAAACTTTGAAAGATTTTATCGCCTAATTGCTCGTTACGGCTGAATGAACTCGTGATACTCTTGTTTCATGATGTTAAGTTATGTCCTTAAGATTTTCGGCAAATATTTTTAATGACCGTTCACCTTTTGAATGTCTTTTAATCCTTTATGCCTCAAATTAACGGGTGCCCCAAAAATGACTGATGGATTTTAAAATTCAAAAACTTGCAAACGGTGAGAGATATTAAAAAAATTCTTGTAGGAGTGTTATGTAAGATGTCAGGAGTTTTTATGCTGCGATTCTCAGTTTTAGTTACAAATAGCATCGATAGATGGCGCTGCAAGCAATAACCGCTCGATCCAGGCTCGATTTTTCGGCCTCTCTCTTCTTCCATGCGTAAAAAGGAGATTAAAATGTACTGAATGGATCCCGAAGTACCAAAAATCGGGTCTGGACTGAGCACATAATGCTCTTAGCGCCATCTATTGTTTGAAATTCGAACTAAAATCAAGAAACACAGTAAAATAACGCCTGGCATCATACATAACCCTTCTGCAAGATTTTTTTAAATATCTGTCACCGTTTGCAAGTTATTGAATTTTAAAATCCATCAGTCATTTTTGGTGCATCCGGTATGAATCAATAAATTTCTCCACCCCTCAATAATTGTCTTCATTAAAGACTCAGGACTCTTAAAATTCGAAAAAATGAAAAAAAAAAAAGATCATTTGCAACATTTAATACGATAACCCTTAACATTCGCGAGGGTTAGGTTCCGCGAATGTGAAAGCCGCGACCGCAAAACTTCTATTTTTATATTCTGTTCGCACCGCTATAAAAAAAAAAATACATTTTGTATTATACTTTTCTTGCAATTGTTGTCAACGCGTATGTAAAGGATTTTTCTTTTTAAAAAGTGGTGCGAATGTTGAAATATTCTGCATTTTCTATTTCAAAACCCGCGAACGCTAAAACCGCGAATGTTAAGGGATTACTGTATCTTAAAATATGTATGATTTAAAAATGCAATTTTTGCTGGGATGAAAGATATAAATTGCAAGATGCAGAATTAGTAATTATAGGGCCCTCCAAACTGTGAGACATTTGTCGAGCAGAAAATTAGTATAATAGCTTACGCACAGGATTACAAAATAAATTTTGCAACTGGAATGAAAGTGTTAGTGTCTAATAATACTTCAGACTGTAGTTATAACCCTGAACCTAAATAAATTTGTATTGAAAGCATTTTTATATTTTAATACAAAGTTGTATTGAGCTAATACAAAATTTTGAAAATTTCAACAGTACAATCACCTAAAAAAATACTTTTTTGAACAATAAAAATGAAATTTTAGGTTCAGTGTATACAGACTAACATGATATATATGTTTTGAATATTTCATGAAAAAATATTCAGAAATTTTTGAGATAGCCTGTGCGTTATGCCTAAAACTGTCATTTGGATAAAAATGACTTGAAAGTTTCGGAAACACCGCTTCAACTAATGAGCTGGTTATAATTCTAAAAGCCTTAACTTCTGTTCCAATGGGAATTTTAATGAAACAATTATATCAAAATGTTCAGAAAAAATAGGACTTTAACATCTAAAAAAAAAATAAAATGTCGAAAATATTGAAGCTTTAATGCCCTTAATGTCTAAAGATACATTAGAAAATTTATATAATAACAATATGAAATTTAGATAAGTTTTTATCATTAACCCTTTACAGTTCCGGTGACTCTTACACAAATTTTATTCGGTTGGCACCACTTTTTGAAAAGAAGTTACCTTCAGTTACACAATTTCGGAAATGCTCTAACTAAATACAGCGAATTTTATTTTCCTTTATTACTGGTACCAAAAACAAAATTTTGCAAAGAAACATGATCCCGAGTCAGACTCGGAGTTGGGACGCAAAGTGTTAAAACTGATTTCATAAATCGGTAATTATAGCTCATTTTGTAAAATATTTACAAGAATAAAATTAACCAAAAGTACTGTTATGAATATCTTATAAAAACAATTCTTATAAAAACAATATAAATAAATGTATTGGGATCCTATCTGTATACCGGAAAGGTTTTTGTAGTTGTAATTTTTTTATGTAACAATTTTTAATATGAGCTACACTTGTGTAAATGGTTGAGGAATTAACCACTTTAAAATACAGTAAACCTCGGTTGTCCGAAGTAATTGGGACCGACGCTCTTTCGGAAAATCGAAATTTTCGGATAATCGAGAATGTTTCAATTTTAAGATTAAGGAGAAATATATGCAATACTTCTTAATATGGAAACAAGTGCTTAATAAAAATAAAGCAATACCAAAATAGGAACAAGAATAAATTACCTGAATTTTAATTTTGAAATTAAGTACCTTTTATGTATATCAGAAGGGTTTGAAAAATTTTTTTGTTTGTCGTAGTTTCGATTGCCTTTGCTTTGAAGCTGTATCACGGAGTTTTTTAATATTATTAGTTCACCGGCATCATAGTCTTTCTGCTGCTCCAGCCATGCCAAACCTTTTGCAAAACATACAAAAGCTTCAGAATTGCTAATTTGTTCGTTTACTTCATTCCACTCTGCAGCTTACGCGAGCTCAAGTTAAATTCAAAGGAACTCTAAGAAAGGGGATCGAAAACATTTATATATACTAGTAGTTCGGAGAGGACCGCTTTCACACAAGGAATATGGTAGTTTAAAAAAAAAAAAAAAAAAAAAAAAGCTTTCAAAATGGATTTCGTACACAAGGAATGTGATTTCGGTTAACAAAGAGTTTCGGTTAAAAGTGTTTCAGATAAAATAGGTGTTACTATATATTTAGCTTCGACTGTTTCGCTCTACTTTCGAAATGTGATCGAGCAAAGTATTTTGTATGAAAAGTAATAATCTACTTTTATACACACACAGATTAAATACAATTTATATTCAGTTTTCTTTAATGATGCTTAAAAGTACCGTCGGAGCATAAAGGGTTAAAATATTTATAACTTTTATTTTTGATTATACATCTGAAACAATACTTAAAAAGAAATACACACGGATCGTGAAATATGAATGTTTGATCATAATTTAAATCTCGCCTACACTTATTATTATTTTTTTTTAATCAATGCTTTGTCAAAATTCTAAATTGAATATGAACTTCAATTCCAACAGAGAAGATGATTATATTCTGAGATGCATCTTTCAAGGTTTTCTTTTTATTTTATAATCTTTTTAACACTTTCCAACAAAGTTGAAAACTGTTTATGACTTCGGTTTGTCTGTCCGTCTGTCCACGCTCTAACTCTCGTAAATATACTCGAATCGTTCTGAAATTTTTGGATGTTAGTGACCTCTACCATAGCACGTTCCCTATTTCAAATGAAGTTTGTAGCATGTTTAGTTCATTTACAGGGACAGTCAAAAGTTTTCCGTTACATTACGACCAATGGGAAAAAATCGTTTCAAATGATTTTTAATGGTGTTACACTCTTTCAAACATATTAATTTATGAAGTCCACTAAAATATGCATTCTGTTGAATATGCGGTGCAAAGAATAGTTATTGTTCATTTACAGGGCCACGCAAAATAATTCCGTTCATAATGGTATAAGGGGAATTATTTGCGGTGCATTTGAAAAGATTTCAGATACTATATTGTATCTGAATTACTGTATATTAGTAATGATTGCTCGAAATTCATTTTTAATTATGATATGCGCTTTTTTCACTATATTTATGCATACTATAAACTGCTTATAAATGCTATAGTTCATATACAGGGCTACAGAAATGAATGCGTAAAGGTTACTGAGTATGAGCATAAATTGCTTAAAAGTTGGGTTTTAAAGGAGTTATGCATTTTTACGCTGAACTGAATTTAGTTTACTAAGAAATATTTGTAGAATATAGATAAAATGATATACAGGGCCATGCAAAGAGTTGGATACATGGCCGTCTATTGGGTGATAATTTCTGGAAATGTAATTTCAGTAGTTTTAAAAGTGTTTTAGTTTGAATTAAATTTTAGCTAAATAGTGGCATGTAATAAAGGTACTGTAATAAAAGTACAGGGCTGTACAAAAATATTCAAGTATGTTTCCTTCTATTAGTATAAATTGCTGAAAGATGAATTTCAACCTGTTACGCATTTTCTTGCTAAACTAAATTTAGCCATTATATAGTATATATATCAACCTACAGATCAAATACAAGGCTGGTCAAAAGAATTGGAATACATATTTGGCTATGGACGGTAACTACTGAAATCAGTTTTTCAAATGTTTTATGCGTTTTATAAAATGTTTACTTAGTTATCTTATTTACTTTATTTCCCTAAATAACGAAGTTTTGTTAAAGCATTCAGGAAGTGTTGGAAAGTGTTTCATAATCTATGCTTAACGCATGATTTTTCTTTCTTGTTTATTTCAAATTTACTTTCAGCATTTCCCCCATTAATTGGATACTTTCATTTTGAAGAGCTCCAAAATGATTCATTTTTATGAGTTGTGTTTTTAATGCAAAAAAGTAAGCCTAGAACTTCGAAATTTTTACCAAATGTTTTTGCATGCTATTTCACAACTCTAACTTAAAAATATAAAAAACGCGCAAAATTATAGTTGTCATTGTCAAGTCGAATGCATTGTTTTTGTAGAGGAGGGTGACCATTATTACACAGCTCTCGTGCATCTAAAATTAAAAATTCAAACCTTGTTATAAACAATAATCGTCTCAAAAAGCGATATTAAAAAAAGTTATATTTGTAACAATTGTTATATCTTTATAGCGAATAAAACTTTTGTCAGCTATAAAAATATAAGTTAATATTTTCCGAATCATTATAGTATATCGTATAGAAGAAACAATTACAAATACACTGAAAAAAAAATGGTGATCTTACAGTGTAATACTGGCAGTAATTTAATAGTAATTATTACGAAATATCCAAAACTTTCAATGCGTTTTTCCCAAAACTGTCCTTTTTTTTTTAACTCATTCTACACTGAAAAAAAAAATGTTGATTTCATAGTATAATACTGACAATATTATATACTGACAGATTAGGCCGCCAGTTTATAACTGTAAAATCAACATTTTTTTTTTTTTTTTTTTTTTTTTTTTTCAGTGCAGAATGAGTTTAAAAAAAAAGACAGTTTTGGGAAAAACGCATTTAAAGTTTTGGATATTTTGTAATAATTACTATTAAAGTATTATTTATATTCACTCAATTCCAAGGCCATAAGGTATGCTTTACTCCCTTTAAAATGATTTTTGCTGGCTAGCTATTTTTGATTTATGATCACTTGTAGTCCTTTTTGACGAAGTTTCTGAAAACCAATCTTCATTCCTTTTCTAAAAGTATAAAGTTCTGAAAGAGAATATATAAGTAAGCTTACCATACATCCGAGACTGCACGGGACAGGCAGGTTTCATCACTGCGTCTATGTCTGGGACGACCCTATGTATAGGGTTTCTTTCGATATCATTTTACTCATATTCAAAACCGATTTGGAATCTTCATCTATACCTATACTATTATACAGGGCTATTACAAATGATGGACCCCATTTTAAAAAAAATCCTATTTTCGAAACTACTGCACATATTACAATAAGTGATACATGAATTTAAAGAGAGTAATAAATACTATTTTTCAGTTACAAATGTTCGACGTGTGACCCTTTTGTTACACGGCATACGTCCAATCTGTAATCGAGTTCGTTCCGAACATTTTGTAGCATCACTCTGTCAATGGTTCTGAAAGCTTCACAAATGCGTTCTTTAAGTTCTGAACACTTTGTTTTCGGCATTGGTGGTACATAAACAATGTCTTTGACACTGTCAGAACTTAAAGAACGCATTTTCGGAACCATTGACAGTGATGCTACAAAATGTTTTGAACAAACTGGATTACATATTGGACGTACGCGGTGTAACAAGAGGGTCACACATCGAACATTTGTAACTAAAAAAAATTTGCTATATTTTTCTTTAAATTCATGTATCACTTATTGTAATATGTGCAGTAGTTTCGAAAATATGATTTTTTTAAATCGGGTCCATCATTTGTAATAGTCCTGTACGGTGTGCTCGCTAAAGTCCGTTGTCACCCCAATAATTTCTGAACGACAAGATCTATAGTCATAAAAGTGGGGTCTAGGTATAGTCAAGTCGAATGAATTTAGGTGTTTTTCTGTAAATCACAGGCAGACACTTTATTTTTATAAAGTGTGCCCGTTAAAGTCCGTTGTCACCCCAATAATTTCTGAATAGCAAGGGCTATAGTCATAAAAGTGAGGTCTAGGTATAGTAAAGTTGCCATGCGCTACTGAATGAAACCACCTACGGCGCCCCCTGATGGAAAACTGCAGAGTTAGCATTCCTATCTCGAGAACGGAAAGAGATAGGGGGGGGGGGGATTTACAAAGTTGTAGAACATCATCGATTTAGTACGAAAAGACACCTTATGGACATTATTGTGAAGAATAAAACGGTTAAAACGCGCATTTATTATTTCGTGATTTCCTACACTGTGACGTGACAAAACGATTTTAGAAAGAAAAACACAACTAGTTATAACAATATACCTTTATTTGAGATGTTCAAACTTCTCACCGTCAGCTGCAATGCACATTTAGATACACATTTGTCCGAAAGATAATAATTTCTCCTTCCGTTCAAGTTTCGTGACGTCACAGTGTAGGAAATCACAAAAACAAACGCGCGTTTTAACCGTTCTGTTCTTCGCATGAATGTCCACAAGGTGTCTTTTCGTACTAAATCGATGATGCTCTACAACTTTGTAAATCACTTTTTTCCCTTATCTCTTTCCGTTTTCGAAATAGGAATGCTAACTCCGCCGGTTTCTACCTGATGGTGCCGTAGGCGGTTTCATTCAGTAGCGCATAGCAACTTTACTATACCTAGACCTCACTTTTATGACTATAGCCCTTGCTATTCAGAAATTATTGGGGTGACAACACACTTTAACGGGCACACTATATAAAAATAAAGTGTCTGCCTGTGATTTTCAGAAAAACACCTAAATTCATTCGACTATTTAGACGACGTATAGTCAAAAATAACATTTAAAAAAATGTCTGTCTGTTTGTCCGGAATTCGCTCAGAAACAGTTGCATAACAAACACTAAACTTATCAGGAGCCGATAGAGAATGCTTCCGGCTACAATCTGCGGTTTGTTGCATCCCGATATCTAAAATAACTTTTGAGAAAACAGGGAAGCACCGAAAGAATCAATACATCAACCCACCTTTCAACATCAAAAACTCAAGTACTAATGGGTTCATTCAGGCCCGTACAGAGGGGAGTATAGTCGGTACAAATTAGCAGAGTCTGGCTCTTCCAGAGGGGCCGACTTCGGTCTTTTTTTTTGTTGTTGTTATTTTATTTTGTTTTTTTTTTTAAATACCAAAAAAAGTAGACACGTACTTTTGTACGTCAAAGTTTTAAATTAAATAATTAACAAATAACAAAAGTCAAAATTTTCTAGAATGTCTTTATGGGCCGTGTTCAGGGTCCGTACTCCTGTGTATGTATCAAATATTTGAAAGCTCATTTGATATCAAGAAAGTTTTGAAATGGTGAATGAATCTATTTCAACGATGTGGCTAATTTCAGACGCGCGAACAATAATCAAGTGGAAAATTGGTAACGTCACAGGTTAAAGTTTCGAATTTTATTTCTTTCATTATTTAACTTTTTTATTCAAAATTAATGGATGAATTCAATTAAAATTTAAGTATAATTTCAACAGTTTAAATTTTTATTTAAAACCTTTAGATGAAAAAGGTGTTACAAATGCATCATAAACTGTAATTCTGTAAAAGAAATATAATAAAATTGTAAGCAAATACTATATTGATTTTTTAAAAAGGTTCTATTTAGCAAATTTATTTTCTAATAGAGCAAAGCCTGTTTATAACGGAATCCTGCAATAAACGAGAAAAAATCATGGACCATCACCCCCCCCCCCAAAAAAAAAGTCGGCAATTATACCTTCTAAGATGAAAATTAACTGTATAAAACGGAATTTATCACTGGTCGTTTGCGTTTTCGTCTAAGCAGGTTTTATTGTATCATACTGATGGCGGGGACCCGTATTGGAGTTATTACCGGGACCTGCGGTCTTTTTGTGCGGCTCTGGGTTCAATGTAAAGGATCTTATGACGATTGAAAGGTCTTATTAGGATTTCTGAATGATAATAATTACATTTTTTAGCTTATGGCTTCTACATTTTAATTTAAAACTGAATTGGTAAGTATTATACCCTAAAATACCAATGCAATACAACGGGTTGCCATGCAGCTGGTCAAAAGTAAAAACAGCCTGGCATATAGCAATATCAATTGCTGATTTCCCAAAATGTGAATATTTCTTAATACGGCAAAAACAGATCGTGACATCATCAAAAAAAGTCGATATTTGCGAAATTATGTCTTCAGTATCAGGGACAAAGGAAGGACTAGGTGCAGGTAAATTATCGACCGTGCACAACCTGGACTAAAACCTAAAACCCTGACTACAATTTTCATAACTTCCATGTTTTTCGCCTTTAAGAAAATTATTTCACGTACATATTCTTAATAGAATTAAAGAAAAAGGTCTCCAACATGATAATCCCCCCCCCCCATAGTCATGCTTCTCGTTATATTTTTCTGGTGTCATGTGAAACTGATTCTTCAAGTGTTTGGTGCAAACAATCTTTAAAGCTTTGTCATAGCTGTGCTTTTTTTTACTCGTTAGATTCCGTATTCTTGAGTTAGTTTCAACTAGTTTTCGAGCCTTAAAACTTATAGACCCCTTGCATTGACGTCACGTTGCTATTAGCAACGACTGATACTATTGCATCTGGAGCACACACGTGGAGTACAGAACTGCCCGTTTGCCGTTAAAAGCACTTGTTATCTTTTTGTTTGATTTAGATCTTTCTTATTTTTATTATTATAGTGCAAATAAGCCTAATAAGTCAAATGGAGAGCACAACATTCGCCTTATGTTTGGGCGCCATGTGCAACCCGTCTATAACGATGATTTATAACTATTTTAATTTTCTCGTTTAATTTCTCATTAATCTTCTCATTATTTAAACATTTTATCAAATTTTCATTAAAGTACTAGAACCTTTATTTCTGTTAAATATTCAAATTACGCTGGAAAAAAACAGTTAATAAGCTAGTTTTATTTTTACTGCTTACTGAAACAAAGATAGACTTTATTTCTACAATCTGGTAACGATTTTGACATCTTGAAAGGGAATAAATGATTGACGCTCGTAGTGATTACCAAGCTTTTTCAATTTACGCTGCTTTTAAGTGAAATTAAAAGACAACCATTTTTTTAGCAACATGCTATATATTTGGAAAGATTCCTAGTTATTTGTTTATCTACCACAAGTTACAATAAATTACTTGTAGAGCAATCCAAATTACAACGTATATGCCATAAATGTCTACAGTTAGTAATAACTGATTTCATACTACTGGAAATTACAGATGTAAAGATTCAGTCCGAGCCACACCCTAACATAGGTTTCCTCTCAGTAACTTGAAATAACAGTAACAAAAGTTAACTTTACTTGAAATACGAATAAAATGCGAGGTATAATTGCTAAATGTTACTTAACTACATAATTGTATTTTAAATTTTGTTATCATAAAAATTCAGAACTTGACTCTTCAACTGTTAATTTTGTATCTGATAAAGCCAGTTGCCGTAAAAGCTATTGTTACTTGAGGCGTTCCGAATCAAAGTGGATAAAGTTCATAAATCAAAGTTCATAAAGAGGTACGTTTTGTTTATCGAGGTACATAACAGGAGAACACCATTCAGAGATACTTGAAGATGAAAAAATATTTCACATACATGATCTTTAATAATCACAGAAAAATAAAAATTTGACTTGATCCACTTTGGTTATAAAGGTGTCATTTCAAAGTGTGTAGAAGGAATTGTCAATAATTATTCTTCCTATTGTAAAAATGATGACATATCTCAGAAATAATGCTTCTCGTAAACAAATTGGATCGTCTTTATTTCCAGATTCTAGTCTTCAGTTTTTTTCTATTTCTTCTTGGAAACTTTTTTAGATGATAGCTCATACCAATGTTGTTTTTCAAGAATTTCCTTTGTGGTACGATTTCCAGAACTTTAATTTAGTATTTTTATTTGCATGCTGATATTAATTATTAAATACGTCGTTGGGGGAAATGTAGATAATATAACACACAACTTATCAGGAAACGAGTGTGTTTTAAAAAAGACACTACGGAAAATGGTTTGAAGAACTTGACCTTGACCCGATTTTACCACTTTTCCTTATAGTAGACATTGACGACATGACTTGAATACATGACCGCACCTGGCCTTACAGCAGTTTTGTGAAGAAAAAAAGTACTCCGGGGAAAGTTTCTTCTTTTGACGTTGATTTCACTGGGTTAATTATTCATTATTTGCCAGTGATCTGGTTTCACTGATATTGATATGACCGTCACCAGTAACTGAGAGTCGACGTTTTCATTTTTAGTTATTTTGTTTTACTTCAAGGAAGTTATTTAAAAAACCGTTATAAATACCGTTATCACTTTTCTTTAGAGCGACCATAACCTCTGAAATTCAAGTTTTACATGAATCATTTCGAAGGTGGGGTTTCAAGGCTGACATTGGATGTAGACTGGAAAATTAAAAATATCGAAGTTCTTCACTTTGCTAATCTCTCTGAAGTTTCTTCTGTTGAGCTGCGTGATAGTGTGGACTGGATATTATTGCCAGCAGAATATAGGAAGGAATTACGTAGGTCATAGTCATAGTTGCCCGGCGTGGCTCAGTGTATTGAGCGTTGTGACGTCATGTAAGCCACAGGTCCCAGGTTCGAAACCTCTTAATGGACATTTTTCACTCAGTTGTCTTAAAAATTCTACCTCTCTTAGGGTTTTCGCATAAGAGGTCTCTACATAGGTTGAGAAAAAGAACATAACAGTGCCTTACAAAATATGCGTCACAATTATTATTGTCATTATTTGTAGATTTAATGCAGATTTGAGGCACATTCCTAACAAAAGCATTGTTGTAATAACAGAATGACTAGAGGTCTGCACGGGCCGGAATTTCCAGGACCGGGCCCGGCCCGAACGAAAGCTATCTTGGCCCGGCACGGCCCGGTGTAAAAATTGGAAGTTCGGCCCAAGCCCGGCCCGGCCCGTTTGCATTTTTACAGTTCTCGGCCCGGCCCGTATAAAAATCATTGAAAACAGGCCCGGCCCGACACAATTTCTACAAAAAAAAAAAAAAAATCCGTTTTTTCTCAACATACAATTACGATTCCTTTAATGGATACTACATACATATTTATGGGAACATTTTGCAGTATATTTTACATTACTATGATGTTCGCAAAACAGAAAACACACAATAGTAAACATTAACGATTACTTACAGTGTTTTAGTCATCTTGTCTACAGACATTTCAAAATGGAAATAAGGATTCATTAAAAGATTAATGTAGTTCATCAGAATAAAGGATTAAAAACATGATAACTTTTGAAGCTGTATAATAAAAAGTAGATTTGTGAAAATATTTCTCTCATTTTTAAGGCTTTTCTCAAATCCAAAGGCGCTACATTTCGACACATTTATGAATTCTTTTCTTTTCGGAAACGCGTAAGATTGGCAGGTATTCTTATTCAGAAGCTATGTAAATGTCGTTTTTATCATAGATAAAAGCAATATAACTTTCTGAAAATACTGTCAAAGTTAGAGTTTTGAATCGAATTTCCGGAAGCGATGGCACAGGAAAGGAGAAAAACGTACAGTCACGTGACAGGAATCTCTGTTATCTCTGTAAGTAATTTATCAAATATGGAAAAAGCTATTCGTTTCCAAATGCCTTCAATAGACAGGCCTGTCAATTTTATGCCTTTATAGTTAAAAATTTTGTCAGAAAATGTGTCTGAAAGCTTCGCATTGTTGAGCAGTGAATATGAGAACCACCTTTATATTTCCAAAGATACTGTTAAGAGAAGTTCATTACCACTATTAATACTACAAAGCACAATGACTGTTCTGCACATCCTGAGATCGATTAAGACCAATTCTGTCCCGGCACGGGTCTGCTGAAAAAAAATTAAACTCGGAATCAGACATCTTGCAACTGTACGATGCCGATCTCTACGATGGACATGTTACATTTCTGTATTGATGTTGTTAAACTCGCATCGGCTCGTGACGCACATTCTCGAGAAAATCATATTCATTGAAAATGGCTCGTATTTTATCTGCTTCGCTTAAATTCTTATATCGGGCCGATAGGCCCGATTACTTTTTCTGCCGGCCCGGCCCGTTTGAAAATTCGACTTCATTCCGCCGGCCGGGCCGGGTACGGGCCTCGGGCCAAGCCCGGGCCCGTGCAGACCTCTAAGAATGACAAAAAAAAATCATTATATTTGTACATTTCCTAATTCTACAAAATACTAAAAAAAATATTTTAAATACTAGAAAATAGGAATTCTAGTTTTTCAGAATTTAGTGTCGCTCCCGATGAAAACAAATATATATGTATATATAGATAGATAGTACAAAATATATTTCAGTTTTAAGATTTAATATATACGCTTTTACTTTATATAAAATGGCGTCATCCGCATCCGCTGAAGAATTCCTCATTGACGATCCAGTATTAAACATCAACACGCATATGACGTCACTATCGCTGAATAATACACAAATCCAAAAAAGATATCGTCATTCAAGAAACTCGACAAACAAAATCGGCTATCTCATGATTCATATGCCTTCATTTGTTTGTAATATTAATATAGATACTTAAAATTAAATTTATTTTATAATAGCTCCCTGTTTTATCAGAAATTCTTAATTTATATTTTTTCAAAATAGCACGTATTTTAAGTAATTTTTTTTTCCGTTTTTATGGGAAAATGGCAACAAAAAGTTATAATTGGTATTTTCTAACTATTTTTTTCCTTTACTTTCTACAGAAATGGAGTACTTGAGTTGCCAAAACTAAACAAATGACGCTAAAAACTACAAAAAAATTAATAACTCAAAAATAAATGGAGATGCAGTTTTCAAAAAATGTGCATTTAAAAGTACTTTTATTTCCCAATACGATAGTATAAAAATTGAAAACGTGCGATGCTTAGAAGTTTAAAAAATTGCAGTAGACTATTTAACAGTACAATGATATATCTGCTTTGTTTTACGGCTGGCTTATAAAACGGAACGTTATTTTCTGGAGATGACATTTTATTTGCTGGGAGAAAGAAATAGCATACCGGGGGCTAAAAAGATTTCAGTGGCCCGGGGTGGCTCAGTTGGTTGACCGTTGTGACGTCGTGTAAGCCAGAAGTCCCAGGTCCGATTCCTCTCAACGGACATTTTTCACTCAGTTGTCTTAAAAATTCTACATTTCTTACGGTTCTCGCATAAGAGGACTCTACATAGGTTGAGAAAAAGAACATCTAAAGATCTCCCTGAGCAAAAAAGCATTTTAGATCTTGGTTTAAATTTTTCTCAGTCTTGCAAACCTTCTCTCACTAAATTGATTGCTCCTATTGAGTATTCCTTTAAACATAGTAAAGTCACTCCTTTTCAAAAAGAAACTCTTCGTCACATCCTTGCTGATACTATTTCTTCTAATAATTCAAAATTTAAACCTAATCTTTCACGTTCTCAAAATATCGCTCTGAATGAGCTTAAGTCCAATGATAATCTTATTATTACTAAAGCTGATAAAGGTGGTCAAATTGTTCTTATGGATAAAAAAGATTATTCTGATAAAGTCTATGCTCTTATTTGAAGGTCCTTATGTTGAAGTTAAAAAAGATCCTACTAATTCGCATCTTTCCACTCTCAAAAAAGCTGTTAAGAATTCTGTTATTTTAAATGACATTACTAAACATAGTGTTATTCCTTCTTCAGCCATTTGTTCTCGTTTTTACGCTTTGCCTAAAGCTCATAAAACCAATGTCCCCTTAAAACCTATCGTCTCTAATATTGGTACTGTTACTTATCCTCTTGCCAAATTTTTAACATCCATTTTTTCTCCATTATGCATTTCTAATTCTCATACGATAAAAAATTCTTATGATTTTGTTAGTAAATTAAAAAATATTAACCCATCTAATTGTTCTTTGCCTTCTCTTGATGTCAAATCTTTATTTACGAATGTTCCGATTGAAGGTGCTCTTTCTTGCTTGGAAAAAAGATTATGTGATTTTCATTTCTCTGATATTGAAGTCCAAGATTTTGTTAATTTAACTAAAATTTGCATCACTCAAACTACTTTTGAATTTGATAATAAGTTTTTCAAACAATCAGATGGCTTAAGTATGGGTAATCCTTTATCTCCAATTCTTTGTGATATTTATATGCATTATTTTGAGGAAAAATTATTAAATCTGGTTAATTTTAAATGTTGGATGCGTTATGTCGACGATACTTTTGTTTTAGTTGATAATCCTTTTGATATTTCTACCATTCTTCATACTGTCAATTCTATCGACCCACATATTCAGTTTACTTTTGAATTAGAAAATTGTAATAAACTTCCTTTCCTTGATGTTTTAGTTACCAAATGTGATTCTTCTTTCAAAACTTGTGTTTATAGAAAACCTTTTTCGGTTTCTAACCCACCTCATGCTCTCTCATATCCTGTAAACCAAAAAATCGGTGTTTTTTACACGTATGTAAATCGTGCTCTCAAAATTTGTTCCGATTCTTTATCCCTTAAGGAAGAACTTAATTACTTAAAAACTGTTGCTGTCAAAAGAGGTTTTAATCCTTCTGTTATCAATAATGCTGTGAAGAAATTCAATAGACCATCTAATAAATCTACTCTTTCCAAATCTGTCAAAAGCAAACCTGACAATTTGGTTGTCCTCCTCTTTTATCCTCCTTTATGTTTCAAGTTAGATAAAGTTTTACGTCGTTTCAATTTTAACATTATCTTTAAACCTGTCAATAAATTCATATTCCCCTCCACTAAATCTCCTGTTCCTGATCTTCGTAAATGGGGAATTTATAAAGTTCCTTGTAATGGTTGTGATTTATCTTATATTGGTCAAACTAAAAGAAATCTCGAAATCCGCTTAAAAGAACACTCTCGTTATGTAATCAATCAAGAATTTTCTAAATCTTCTATTGCCAAGCACTCTTGGGATTCTGGACATAGTTTTAATTTTCAAAATGCTAAAATTATCTCTAATGCCAATAGTATCTCTGAACTGTACTTCCTTGAAAATCTTGCTATTTATCTTAATCGTGATGTCATTGTTAATGATAAATCTGATTCCACAATGCTCTCTGCAGCTTGGAAAAACCTTTTCAGTACTACCATTTAATTTATTTTTGCATTAATTAATATTAGTCTGTTTTTTTTTATATGTTATTTATTTATTTATTTATTTTCATGTGTTCCCATTTTTAATTATTTGTATTTTCCCCCTCCTACTCTGTGTTCTTTTGTTTTGATTATACTCTTTTGTGATTGGCTGTTGTCTTCTACTTTCCTATTGGCTGTTCATTTCTAACTTCCTATTGGCTGTTTCTTCAGCTTGTTTCCTTTCCCTTATCTCTCATTTCAGTCTTCCTGATGCTTTCATAGTAGAAGGACGTCCTCTTTGCGCCTGACGAAGAAAGACTCAGATCTTTCGAAAGGCCTAGCGCATTTAATAATTTTTGATGGAGTTTTAAGAAGTTTTTTTGTTCTCGTTCTTGTTCTTATCTAAAGAGTGTCTTACACAATATGCGTCACAATTATTATTGTCATTATTTGTAAGATTTAATGCAGATTTGAGGTACATTCCTAACAAAACCATTGTTGTAATAACAAAATGACAAAGAAAATCCTTATATTTGTACATTTCCTAATTCTACAAAATACTAAAAAAAAATATTTTAAATAAAAGATTTGAGTAGCCCGGGGTGTCTCAGTGGGTTGACCGTTGTGACGTCGTGTAAGCCAGAAGTCCCAGGTCCAACTCCTAGCATTGTACACTTTTCACTCATTTATCTAAAAAATTCTACCTCTCTTAGGATTTTCGCATAAGAGGACTCTACATAGGTTGAGAAATAAAACATCTAAAGAGTACCTTACACAATATGCGTCGCAATTATTATTGTCATTATTTGTAACATTTAGTGCAGATTTCAGGTACATTCCTAACAAAACCATTGCTGTAATAACAAAATGATAAAGAAAATCAGATTTGTTTAGCTTAAAGGATATATCGGTATGTTGTGTATTATTTCTATTTTATATCCTATAAATATTTAAACTGGTTTTATGGATTTTTCCATTTCATATTATTTGTTTCTATTCTGTTTTCATTTTTAATCAATTCACTTGATTATAATGGTTGTTCGGGCACAGAGAAAAATAAATTTTAGCTTTAGCCTTTTTTTTCTCACAGAAAACAACCATATTGCTTATATCATTGAATTTTGTGCCCTTGAAAACGTAATTCAATATATAAGCTTTTCCATTATTTGCCGGTGTCCACTTTCTTCTTTTTTCTTCCATAACAATTCTTATAATAAATTATTTGGCACTTTTTTTTATACTTACAGCTTTAATTCATAATATTACGGTTTTTGATGGTGGTAGGTTATGTTTAATTAATGGTTATATATATATATATATTTAGAAAACATTTTGTAAATAAGCATTACGCAATTTTTTGTTACTGAAATTGCCTAAGATTTTCTGAAAAAAAAAATATACCATTTATTGTTCTGGGACTTTATTTGACTCCGCAATAAAAATCCTACTTTAAAAGGAATATTTTTACTTTTCAATATAATTCAGATAAAAGGATTTCTTTTCAGCATTATTTGTGCTTTTTTTGACTCTGAACTAAACTAAGTGATCTGAAATACTAAAAAATCAATATAATCCAAATGCTCAAAAGAATTACTGAACTTGGCCTTATAGTATCAGTTCCTACTTAATGATAGAAAATTAAGATTTATTTTTGTGTCGATCGGGATTAAAAGAAGAATATGTTTATATTTTAATCTGGAATACAAACTGTAACACATTTTGGAGTTATAAATGATAGGTTCAGTTCAGTTTCTCAATTTAATCTCATTTAGAAGTAGGACAAAGATCAACGTGAATACGTTTTCGAAACACTTTTTTAATGTTTAATATATGATATGTAAAATTATTGTATAAAACTAAATACATTTTCTATGTAGTTCTACCACAGTCACGAAACGCCGAAATTACAACTATCACGAAATAGCTCAATGCATTCAAATTATTCATACATAAAACATGCAAAAATCATATAATCTAAATTGATTTCGCGTAATTGATTCCAATTTATAATTTTACTTTGAAATGAATGCATGATGATATTTAAAATCGACGATAATATGATTTATGATCGACTATGGTTGTGAAATGTGAACCCACTCAACTCAACCAAGTCTGTTTTCGCATACTTTCTCCTGTATGTCATCTGTTTACAGACTTGGTTTACTGTGGGAGCGGATACAACAGATTCTATGCACTTTCTGAATGGACTATCTCATTTTTTTTCAAAATGGACTTGGTATATACTATGGCTGTGAGCCCCTCGTATATTAAAGTATTTTAGTTGTCCCTGTAAAAAAAAAAATATACACGATTATACGACTATTCTAAAAACGTAAAATAGTGCTTTGTACTTTAACACCATGTTAAAATTTCGTGACGATTGGCCAATTTTTAAGAACGTTAAAGATTACCAAGTCAAGGATATATGGCAAAAGGATCTGACAAGGATATCATTTTTAGATCCTTATGATACTGAAACGGGACAATCTCCATAAAAACATCTTTCTAAAGAAAAGGATGAGAATCGGACCGTTCGTTTAAAAGGTATGCGTGGAGATACATAGAATATATAGTGATTCATGTGGCGTATATGATTAATTTCGTAACATGCCGTTTGAAGGCTCAATCCAGACATATTTGGCGTTACTAAACTATATATGCCGATAAAGATTCATTCACATACGAATCAAAACAGAATGGTAAGAAATATTGGTATGGGCTCCAGACGATTACTGTCCTAGAGTATTTCCATCTCAACGGTGAAACTTCATCATAGACCGAAAGCCGGCAGCACAGACAATCACCTCATCGAGTTCACGGTTGAAATTCTAGGATTAGTTAAATCTTGATTCGCATATTAAAACGCAATCGGTCTGCCAAGTCCTATCTTGGTGGAAAACACCAGAAAACCCGATTTTAGCGGCTGACTCGTAGGTTTACCATTGTGTTTTCCTGCTTCCAGTCCTCCATGTTTTCATACCTTTGGGTGCAGGAAAACACAATAGTAAACCTACGAGTCAGCCGCTAAAATCGGGTTTTCCGGTATTTTCCACCAAGATAGGACTTGGCAGACCGATTGCGTTTTAATATGCGAATCAAGATTTAACTAATCCTAGAATTTCATCCGTGAACTCGATGAGGTGATTGTCTGTGCTGCCGGCTCTCGGTCTATAGACAAAGATTCATTCACTATGGTACGAAAACAGGATGGCAAAAAATATTGGTATTTGGCTCCAGACGCAGACCTGCCAACTGCTACGAAAAAATCGTAGTTGCTACGATTTGGACCTATAAACTAAGATGCTACGAAAATCGGTCTAAACTACGATTTTTTGCAAAAAACACAAACGCATTTTTTTGTTTCTAGTTGCGATTTTTATCCCGCGCAGCATATTTTTCAGGAGTAATTCTGTTCTAAAATTTCAAACTATTAATTTCCGAAAGTTTTAAAAAATGAGCCATTAGTCCGAAAATTCGGACATTAAAAAATGCTCATGGGAAAAAAAATCTGGGCTGCAGAACAAACTTTTCTTAACATAAAACACTATGCATATTAATCACTAGTGAATCGTGTTTTTGTAAATATTTATACAGGAATTCCCTTCTTTGGAAACAGGGGAGTCATTTTAAGAATTTCTGGAGGAGGGGGGGGGGGGATTCTTTGGGAGGCAAAGTTTGAAATTGTTTGCAAAATCGGACGATTTGCGATAAATTATCGCGAATTTCGACAACTGAGTGTGTAAAAAAAATCGCTTTCGTCAATTGGTCGCAGAAGAAAATAAATTTCGTTAAAGGATCGTAGTAAAAACGTGAATTTTGTCAAAATATCGCAGAAAGAAAACGCAAATTTCGTCAAAAGATCAGTAAGAAAATGCAAATTTCATCGAAAGATCAGTAAGAAAATACAAATTTCACCGAAAGATTGCAGAAAGAAAACACTAATTTCGTCAAAGGATCGTAGTAAAAAACGCAAAATTTGTCAAAGGATTGCGGTAAAAAATGCAAATTTCGTCAAAAATTCATTATAAAAAGTGCGGATTTCAACAAAGAATCGTGATAGAAAAATGTGAATTACGATTGTGGGGGGGGGGGGGGGGATTGCCAATATCCTGAAACGATCGCGGGGAAAAAATCGCGAATTTCGTCAAAATTTACTGCACTGGGCTAAAAAATTGGAATCAGGCCCCTTTTACAAATGTAAAAAAAAACGCTGCTAAACGAGAAGAATCTCTAAAAATCGTATGAAAATTTTCAGAGGAAAAAATTTACTAAATTGAGTTGAAAGACTGCAACTTTATTCCTTTTACCAATGTCAAAACATGGCTGTGAAACACGAAAAACCAACCAACCAACCTCCAGATTAATTTTAATTTGGTGTGCTACGATTTCTCATTTTCAAAGGTTGGCAGGTCTGCAGACGATTACAGTCCTAGAGTATTTCCATCTGAACGGTGAAACTTCATCAGTTTGAGGATTAAAATAAACATTTTATTCTTGAAAACATCCAGTCGAAATGGAAAAATGGCTGTATAGGGTGTTTTAGCTGTAATTCTCTGAAATATTGGAGGTGTGGAGAATGTTGTCCTGTAAACGCGGCTGCTCTGATACCTAGAATGTTAATCGGAATAAAACTCAGAAATGCTACCATAAAAATTATTAATATAAACTAGCCGAAAACAGCGCATCAAGATTAATTCTCCTTCGCTTAACTATTCACCTCAAATAATTTAATAAAATATAAATCGCATATCGTTGCAGAACATCATAACAACATGTGCATGCTATATAATTATTTTTTTTGCAACAAGGTTTGTTTAAATATAATTGTACACCTAAATTATACAAAACTATTGTGAAATACAAGAAGCTATTTTTAGCGAATAAAAGCTTAAAACTTACAGCGTGAAATCAATGATAACTGATAAAACATAAAATTTCTCACAGGGAAACAAAATTTCCCTTAGTTTTAAGCACGCGATATTTCTCAATCAATGTTCATTGAGCATAAAATGTTCTATTTGCAAACGGTGTAAGGTGCAAATCAATATTCTTGTTTAACTTTCTGTTCTTTCAATTTCGTATTGGTATATATCTGATGCATCCAAGAGGAAGGCTTAACGGGGCTCGGTACTCTTTGAATATTTGAATATTTTATAAAATATTTTCGACATATCATTAAACCTCTTGCTGCGTATTTTTTCTTTTATCAAAATAGGTTCAAAAATTGCGCACATTACACAGTGTTGCCAGTGGGCTACTTTTTTAAATTTCAGATTTCTTAATTGGCACCACTTTTTTGAAATAGTAAAATTCGCCTTATTTAATCACATAATAATTAAGGCGAAAACAAGGGGAAACTTACCATTGCAGGAAAGTGGTACCGATCAAGAAATCTGAATTTAAAAAAAGTAAACCAGTGGCAACACTGACATTACATTTAAATCAGGCTAAATCAGGGCTGTCACAGGAGACTATTTTTATATTCTCGCACCACTATTTTAAGAAAATCAATTTTGCAGTATATTTCTCTTGTAGATGTTGTTAAAGTTTATATAGAATATTTTGTATTTAAAACGTGGTCCGAGCTGAATTAAAAAATAGTTGCCAGTGGAAAAAATGAATCCCCGAGGAAATCTCGGGTTGCGCAAATTTTGCTACTTTTTACGTTGCTCGAGGAAATCTCGGGTTGCGCAGCGAGAGTATTAAATGGTTTTGTCAGCAAAATGGATTTAAACAAGAAAAAAATGCAATTCTTGTAGTAAACATTGAAATATTTATTTATTTATTTAAATTTAAAACAGTTTTAAAATCACACTTCACAATTTTTAGGTACGTTCGTAATTCTATAAATGCGTAGCCCCTATAGTCGTCGTCTGGTCCGTTCGTCTGTCTGTCTGTCCGTCTGCCTACATATAACAGCGCAAAAACTACGCAACCGAATGGTTTGAAATTTCATATATAGAATCGTTGCAGAATTTTGTCGAGTCATTTCATATTTCATGATAATCAAATCAAAACATAAAAGATATTAATAAAAGTTTTCTTTATTCTATTAAATCCTGTCGTAAGTCATTAATTTAATGATATTCCATGATAGGTCATGATTTTAGGTTGCCATGGTGATGAAGTCCTATTTAAGAGGGAGTCCTATTGTTTCCGTATTACTGAATTTAATATATAGAATCGTAATAAATTTTGTATTCAGGCATTTTTGCATAAGAATGCAACCGCTATTGCACCACGATCTGAATATTTATAAAACTAGTTATAGTACGAACGTTTGCCACGTTTGACGTACAATTTCCGACTTGTTAACTTTTTGCAACGTTTTTTTTTCCTTCATATTTTTGAAAGAAGTGTCTCTATAACTATACAAGGACAGATTTCCAAAATGTCAATCTGCTGTAGAGAAAATAAATAATATGTCATGACATACGTAAAAATACATGAAAAATGACTATTTACTTAATATTAAAAATTTTTTTAATAAACTATTTTTATTATAGGAAATTCTATCCTTAATTTTCTGAAATGCACCATAACCCCTTCGGGACGATACAGGATTTTTAATCTTTTATCACCGGTTTTTCAAAACAAAAATTTTTGCCTTATTGAATCACGAAAATGCTCGGATTAAATAATGCAAAATTTACAATAAAAATTTACTGGTGAGAATAATCAAGGATTCTGAGCACCTTACGTGGCACGTATACCGGTCGCACGTCCCCAAGGGGTTAAGATCGCATACAAGAAAAAAATAATAATAAAAGCAAACCAATTGACAAATATAGGTTGAAATTTTATCCCTTAGAACATATTAAAAAGCATACAATATGAAAAATGAATTTAAATATTGCTACTCTGAATCATTTCAAGGGAAATGGATACAGTATTTTCAGGGGTTTGAAATTATCCATTAATTAAATCGTAAAACTGGAGGTAACACCTAAAAAAGTGTAAAAAGAGATATCTCGCTTTTCTAAATTTCTAATAATAAAATTGAGCTTAAATTATTCATTTATTGACATTGGAGTAATATATTCTATTTATTGGTATTGCATGTATGTATTTTTATATTTATAAAATAAATATCTAAAAATATATTCTAATAGGCTTGCAAACGATTTAAAAACTAGTTTTTAATAAGTTTTATTTATCTTGCAAACGATTTTTTTTTTAAGTATACGCTAATTGAAATATAATTTTATTGTATTGCTTTATAATTTCTTATATCTGTAACATTTAACATAAATATATATCAAAATTAAAATGGTGTCATCATCCGCTCTGTGTGGAATAAATAAATAAATGAATAATAATCAATTTATCGTCGAAGTGTGTATAGTGTGACTTCAAAAATCCGGCATCAAAACTGTCTTTTCCCTTCCTTTTTCTTTTGCACTTTCAAGTTATGGGAGAAGAAAAATAGCAATTCTCTATGAATTAAAAACTTCAAGATCGAAAGTAAAAATGCAAAAAAGGAATATTTGACCATTTTTTTATTTGTTGGAGGAGATTATTTTCTGGGAGCTGCACCGTTGCTTAGCAACAGGAACAACTTTGGCGAATGCAGGGCACAATATATGACCAAAATGAATTTTTGGCAACGGCGACATCAATGATGAGGAAGAATTTTGAGGCTTTCACATTTCCCGTGAAAAGGCCACAATTTATGACCTGATTGAACACGCAAACTCTGAAAATGCATTACACGTCGAAAGAAACGATATAAGCATTGACGAATATGCATCAACAACGAATAATTTAATAGACAGCGAAAATGCTGACGCTGTGCTAAATAGATCCGCCGATAATGCTAGTAGCAGCTCAGAAGACAAGAATGAACAACCGGCAGAAGAAAAGGTGTCACTATCAAAATGCATAAATTTGACTGGAGAATTAATATATGCTATAGAGAAGCAAGACTGTATATTTCCGAAATAGACATTCTACATTTATATAAAATACAAAAAAAAAAATCTTATTAAAGAGCGGCTAACAAAATTGAAGCAAAGTTTACACCGATGTTTCCGAAATTGCAAAAGAAGAAATAGTTTCACTCTTTATTAGATTTTTTTTTTTCTGTACCATAGAAAATATCAATTGAAGTAAGTTTTTCTCTTTTATTACATAATTATCACTTAATAATGAATTAAATTATGGCTAAAGGCACCATTAAGAATATAGTACTACTTTTGATATTCCTAGTTACTACTTTTAATATTCCTTCAAAAATCCGGCATGGTCTCGGTCCCGATGATGCCGGATTTTTGAAGTTATACTGTATTCTGAACCATCTTCAATTTTCCAATCTATGAAAGACGATATATTTATACATGCATATGCAAGTAAAGTCATGGAAAAAAAAGTAAACACCCCTAACTCTGGAACTAATTATAATAGAAGAAAGTAACTGGTACCAAACGATTGAAAATAAAGTCTACTTTTAAATGATGTATATAAAATTTGCTTAGGGGGGCATCTACAAATCAAAACCAGGCCAAACTTGAATTTTTTCAATGGCAACAGCCACTTTTGAAATATTTTAAATATTCGGTTCAAATTATGCCTAGAAACGAAACTTCAATTCATTTAAATGATAAGTTCTTGAAACGTTCCAAACTTAGTGCTTCTAACGTTAAATTACATTTTCATATTTTTATTAATATTTACTGAAATTATATTCCTAATGTGATTATTTTATGTGTGGTTATAATTCTAAAAGCCCAAACATAAATACATTGAATTTGTAATTTGAAATATTTTATAATATGAATTATGGAATTAATATTCGAGAAAAATATGAATTGCAACCTACAATTTTTTTGATAGATTTATATTTATTAAGTCCAGCTTTATGCGAATTCTCAATTTTAAATTTTTCTTCTAAGTAGTTTACGAATTGAAAAAAATATATTTTACACATTTTATTGAAACTTTTGGCTGGCAATAGTCGAAACATATTAAGCTAGTGAAAAGGCAATGGCAAGAAATAAGACATTAATAAAATTCAGTAGCATTTCAACAATCGAGCACAAAACTTCAATTTGGATACTGCTTCTAAAATAGGCTAATTTTAAAATAATTAATTTCTCTGAAGTTAATCGCACGAATTTCATGAAAATTTGTTTTTAGGCTAATTGAAGGGTGTAGAATTATTTATGATGTCAAACTTGAGTATTGCTATTGAAAAAAAAGAAAAAAAAAAGTTTGAGTACGTTTTGATACGTAAATCCCTCCTTCCCCCCCTAAGCAAATTTTATATACATCATTTAAAAGTAGACTTTATTTTCAATCGTTTGGTATCAGTAACATTCTTCTACAATAATTACTTGCAGAGTTAGTACAGAGTTAGTAGGGTGTTTACTCTTTTTCTCTACGGCTGTACGGTACTGAAATCGAATTTTCGTGTGTGTCAAAATCGCAAATTTCGTAAAAGGATCGCGAGAAAAACGCAAATTTCGTCAAGGG
The DNA here is from genome assembly GCA_963932465.1 of Maratus speciosus. NCBI lineage: Eukaryota > Metazoa > Arthropoda > Arachnida > Araneae > Salticidae > Maratus > Maratus speciosus. The sequence goes on along the minus strand of OZ010787.1, from coordinate 651,574,322 downwards.
ATCACGAAAAAAGCGAATTTCGTCAAAAAAATCGCAGAAAAGACGCAAATTTCTTCAAAGGAGCGCAAAAAACGTAAACTTCGTGAAAGGATTGCGAATAAAAACACAAATTTCGTCAAAAGATCGCAAAAAGAAAAAAAAATTCAACAAAGGATCTCAGAAAAAAAACGAATTTCGTCAAAGGATCGCGGAAAAACCGCGAATTTCGTCAAAGGATCGCGAAAAAATCGCGAATTTTGTCAAAGGGCAGCAGAAAAAATGCATAATTAGTGCCGGGAGGAAATCCCCCTTCCTCTGCTGTAACCTTTCAGAATTTTTTTTTACTCAGAATCATCCCTGATACTGTTTGGGATTCACCGTACTCACTCATACAAATGCATACTTACGATTATAATACTTTCCTTGCACTATGTGTTCAGAAAGTAATAAAAAGTGTTCGGCTTAAAGTGTATTTTAATCTGAATAAATGTGACTCTGGTTTTCTACCGCAAATTTGTCGATTGTAGTGTATTATATTGGCTCTTAAAGTTTGTAACTTTGATACTAAAATACACTGCATACTCAATCCGAAGAGCCGTTTGGGAATTGTCCTGTCACTCATACACACACACATACACAAATCATGATTACAATACTTTCATTTTTAACCAACGTCACCGATTCTTCCAACATTTTTCAGGGTATCATCCCATTTGCAAGGTAAGTTTGTTGTAAGTTTTTTTGTTTTCGTTATTACTAAAGTTATGAACAAAACTTCGTGTTCCGCTTGGCGTGAGACACCCAGTATTTTAACACGTTGAATCCACCATTAACATGTTGAATGCCAAGTCTATTTTGTCTGTCTTTCCGTTTAGGCTACGAAATAAGACTCCCGTTACAGAATCTATAAGTGTCAGTCACCGATGACTGACGCGCTCTAAACTGAAAGATCAGTGTCACCGGTGACTGACACTGATCTTTCAGTTTAGAGCGCGTCAGTCATCGGTGACTGACACTGATCTTTCAGTTTAGAGCGCGTCAGTCATCGGTGACTGACACTTATATATTCTGTAACGGGAGTCTTATTTCGTAGCCTAAACGGAAAGACAGACAAAATAGACTTGGCATTCAACATGTTAATTTGTCATCAAGATTTACTTTGTCCTACTAATCTTCCGAAAAAGGGAAATCTGCGGGGTAAGTGCGAATTTTAAAATTCTGTATAGTCTCTCACTCCCTACGGGAAAATTCGCGCTTGTATTTGCATGTAAAACTCGAAGAAAGCGCTTGTTGCAAGAGTAAAATTGGTAAAGAAGCTTTATTTTAAATTGAAAAGATGTACGAAAAGAATATTTTAAAGCATCTGGATGTAAAAAAGAAAGATTAACAATGTTTCGGAGGATTTAACAAAGTCACGAATCAGCATACGTCGGAAAGTAGGTTAAATCATGAAAGGAAATCATTAATAACTTGGTTAACTTTTCATGAATAGTAATAGCACGTTTTCAGCTGTATACGTTAATGAAGGAGCAGACAGCAGATTTTTACTGAGCTAGAAGGATAGCACGCGGCAACAAATGCTGTTATTCTTCTTTAAACAAAATTCTGTAATTTACAAGTATTCATTCATTTATTATTATCACGTCGTTTCAGCTAGGTTACGTCATCCTAATAATTAAAAATACTCCTCTCATCGGTGACAAATGTGAAGCAACTCAAAAACTGAGATAATGAGTGTTTAAAGGTTTGTTAGAAAGATCTATAGAGCTCAGTAAAAAATGCGCAACGTATGTATCAAACAAAGGTTTTTAGACGAAAGAACCAATTAAGAGACGACAGTTTGATGCTTATATGTAGCGATATTCCCATCCACCCCTTTTTTGAATTGTGCCTATGTTGATTCAGTGGCTGATAGATATAGCCAAAAGCCACCAGACACTTTCGATTTAAGACAATTCTTCGAATTTCACGAGAAGTACTAGACGAACTGCACATCTTTGGCCATGTGAGGAACGTGCTTGAACTCACACCTTCCCATGAATATTCAAATGTGGGTATTTCTAAGAGACCGACGAGAAATTGAATAAGAAAAAATATTTCTTAACATCCCGTATCATAAACAGCTGGCAATGATCTGTATCTTTCACAAATTGTTATACCGCAATTTCCGGCGTATAATTCGCAGATCAAACTATCATGTTTAATCCCAGAAATTTTTAAAAGTAAAATGAAACATTTTAAATCGCGGTAAATATTTGTCTTCAATTACTGAATAAAATTTCTGGGTTCAAACAGTATTGTTTGGTCGGCGGATTATACGTCGGAAATTACGGTACTTGTTGCATGCAATGTTTGTTTGTTTTTTGGCAAGAACAGCACGCATATTTAAGATGACCTTTTTTTAAAAGTTTCTTTTAAAAATTCCAGTTCATGTCGCATGTTTTTCGCTTAAAACATGTAGTAGCACTTTCAGCCAAATTTTACATAGTAAAAATATAGAACATTGAAATTTAAATTGATTACATTGAATATTCAATGAAACATGATCATTAATACACTGTTAAAAAATTTGTCCTAGTCTGAACCAACATTCGGTGCTGCAGTAACTGCGACTATAAGATGGTGAAATTGCGTCCAAAACTTTAGAGCTATGATTCAACCGGAACTCCAAATGTAGGAACAACATTTCACCACTTTACCGCTGCAGCTATTGAAGCATCTAACTAAAGTTGATTCAACCTAGAACAAAATTTTAAAGAGTGCAAAAATAATTTTTAACTGCACATGCGCAAAAGAAAGCACCTTTTTCTCATAATTTGGTAGTCTGAACTGAATAAGGCAACTTGTATAAAAATTACAGTTGAATATCGTGAAAACTCGATAAGATATCAGCGATGTAGTGAGCTGGATTTCAATTACTTTCAAAAAGTAGATGAATGCAGCGTGATTGCATGACTAAATCTTCTCTGGAAAGGGAATCACTCATGTTCTTTACATGGCCGAAATTGAAGAACAATTAATCTAGTATTTATCTAGAAATTCAAAATAAATGCCTAACATCGAATATGTTCCGGAATTCTTAGTTGTATGGTGTATGAACTGCACTTATAGACGCGTCTATACGTTAGGATCTTCGGTAAGATATCATTACACTGCTTATCTATCAGTATTTTTAAAGTAATGTTTTCTCATCTCTGTAAGAAAGGACAGAGAAAATCACAGCAACGTCTGCTGAAAATGTGGGTGCTAGCGTTTTTTTTTTTTTTTTTTTTTTGGTAAATTGACAGCAAAATGTAACTTAAAACTCTTTTTTTCTTTATATGCTTACAGCAAAAATGTATTCAATTATACAAATAATTACGGCTAAAAATGCTGGCACTCAAACTGCCAGCAGATATTTCTGTTATTTTCGTCGTTTTTTCTTGAAGTATGATCTATGGATGGATTATTAATTCTTAATCACAATGAAAATTCACGCTTCTTGTTGCGTATAAATTCATATATAATACGCACTCGTATGTAATGCGCACCATGATGTTGATAAAATAAAACGATTAAAAAATTAAACTTCATGTATAATGCTTTTTTAATGGCAGAAAAACAGATTTTATTTTTAGTCTTAAACCTCCTGACTCACATTATTTCCTTCTCTTTAATATTAATTACCGTATTCACTGATATATATATTTTGCCTCCTCAATAAGATAACAGAAAATTAAGGTTTCTTCAATGTGTATTTTTCACACATTTTTATACTTTTATATTTATTTATCAATACTGTATCTTTACAAATGTAAAGTTATTTCATTTATTTTACTTAGTAACTTTGTGAAATCATACGTGGTTTCGTACAACTTTCGGAAATATTCGTATAGTATTATGAGCAGCTCCCCATTTTTTAGGCCTAAAAGTTTGGGGGGGGGGGGAGTGTGCATTATACACATGTAAACTACGATATTATGTTTTGCATATAAACATACATGCATATAAACAGATTACATTTTTGCGTATCTGGCGCGTTCCAACGTCAGATCAAATACAAAGTGTTTTATTTTCATTGATTGCATAATGCGTACTGCTGTAGAAACTCGACGAATTGCAGCCATACACTGAAATTAGTCTTCCCACTGAAACAGTTAACGACATGGGATGTTTAAATATTGTGAAGACTAGTTTAACCTCATTGAAAAAAATTCAAATCGCTTTATTGCTAGTTTCATATTGTCTAAAACATTCAATCGCAATTAAGAATGAAAACTGAGGAAAAATAGAATTATCTTTCTGATTCACCAATAACTTCAATTTCGTGGTATTAACACTGTTTCTTCCAGTATCAAATGACACCTTTTTAAAAGATTTCAATGTAGTTTTGCATTGATAACTTTTAGATTTAATCAATTACAAATCATTTTTAATATAGTTAAGATGTTTTTATGCTTATTACATTCAAAAACGACCAGCAAAATAAGCATAAATCAAAACTTTAAAAAGATGACATTCGACACCTGCAGAAATAGTGTTAACAAATTGGTCACTTTCATCACCTTTCCAGGTGTATATTATGGACTCCAAATTGAATGTGTTCATAGTAAACAAATGCCAATATATAGAAACAATTTTTTCTTGGGAAATCGATCAAACAAGGGAAGTATTATTTACTGCGACAGATTTTTTTTTATTATCCATTAACACACATTTTACGCATATTTCGTTCTCACGTTGATAGTCGTAATGGCTAACTGATGGTTTTTCTTTATTATTAGAATCATATGACTGGATTGCTTACCTCAGTTTCGCTCACTCAGAAACTAAAGAATAATGCAATATACTTAAAACGATCTATAAATGATAAATATTAAACGGAGAGAGAGGATTTTTTTTTTCTATAATAGAATGTATTGGCAAGAAACGCCAATCACGGAAATGTACCAACTGTAATTACCGTTAAACTTATTCGTCAAGGACAGCTAACAAAACAATTAGTGCTTCAGACACGAGAGATGTTGATGCCTTTAATGATAGAAAGATAAATGCTTGGCAATATATATTTTATACATTGTCAATTCTATAGCTGTTAAAGTTTAACGATTAAAATTTGGATTTCTTTCAATTTTAAAAGTGTAAACGATCTGAGAATACGTTTCATACATATATTTATTTTTTCATAATTTGATGTAGTTTAAGATTCCTTATATGGGGCATTCTCACGATCTTTTGACTTTTCTATATTTTTTTGTCCCTGAATAATAATTTTATTTTTAATACATATTCTTGGTTTTTTTTCCTTATACTGGAAAACATCCCATTGCATGACTGCATAACAATATTAACGAGATAAATAAGTTTGGGACGATATTGGGGGTCCAAATATACCACTAAATTCCTATACCGTCCCGTGTCCCTGATGTTGATTTTCAAGTTTGAAGCTGTCTGTATAAAATTGTTTCAATAAAAGTAATTCGATGTCATTTTTCCGAAATTGGGACTACTGTTTTATAAAAATATGCAGCAAAAAATTAACCTGCACACATTGTTAGGGTTGTAATTATTTTTTGAACTCTGTCCCTGTCTTTTAGATCCCTTACCGTCCCTCTTGCTAAACTTATACAGAAAATCACTTCAGATGCAGCCATAAAATTTTTTTCAACTTTTTTCTCATGCAGAAGTATGCTAGAGAAAGAATGACTAAAATTTTTTGACAGGAAATTGACTGCAGAATTTAAATCAGCATTTAAATATCAATTTCAAGCATCGTGGCTTTATTGTTAATCTTACCATCCCCTAGGTTTATTCTGGCACTTTTCGAGGTAAATTATTTTTTTTTAATTATTATTTAATCCAATGTTAATATCTGTTTCTAAAAATAAATGACATTGTGGCTATCACTTAGTCATAACATGATTTGCCTAAAAATAGGTGGACATTTTCCTTACCGTCCCATCCCCATCCTTATCATCCCTTTTTTTTCCTATACCGTCCCCCCTTTTTTTCCTTACCGTCCCTTCTTTAACACCCCTTTAAGACAATGTTATACCAAAATTTTTTTTACTAAAAATGCCACATTGTTATTATTTCCTATTGGAATAACCTGTGGGTACTATGAATATTCATTATAAGTAAAAATTTAGAAGAAAATAAAAAGTTATAACGGTAAAATGGTAAGTAAAATTAAACTCGCAAGTTTAACTTAAACCTCAGTTAAATAAATAAAAAAAAAAAAACAGTGGCACTCCGGGAGTGCCAATAGAAGTGAAAACTTCAACAATTACGTGTGTGTTTTTTTAATCGTTAGGAAATGTTTTATGCGTTGAATTGTGTAGCAGCACTAATGAAAGCATCTGGGGACACGGCAGTGCTCCTGCCAAGTCTTGAAAGCACAGCCGTAAGCATCTTTTTCTGGAAGCAACTCAGGGTACTTTTGACCCCCAATATCTTTGTGTTGGTGATTCCCAGAAACTTGAAACTTCGTAAATCTAAAGTAATGTGGAAATGGAACTAAATGCTGAAATTTCACGTTTCTATCTTTTTCATTTCAGAAGATATATGAACTTAAACTTTCGCCTTTTCGACACTGATTCACCGATCATCAAAACTCAGAGGTACGTCCTGTATCCCTAGAATCTTGAAATTTGGTATGAAGGTAGTGTTTCGGATACAATGAAATCCGGAAAATTTGGATAAAAAGTCGAAAAATCAAAAAACCGAGAATTTGGCAGAGATGTGATATACGAACCAGGTTTGGCGCGATTTTTTAACGTCAATTTGGCGAAAGCCCGTTTTCCAATACCAGTTACAATATATATTTTTAAATTATTTTCTATTGTTTTAAAAAGTAAACAACAATAAATAAACGGTAATTTCATTAATAACTATAGAATAAAACAATTGTACAATTTAAAAAAATAAAATAAAAGTAAATGAACAATTTATTAATAAATAAGCAACAGTAGCCGGATTACCTTGTAAAATAAAGTAACGCCATTTTGCTGTCAATTAGGTACCCAAGTGCGTATCTGACATCTGTGCCCCGTATTTTATCTTCCGTAATCGAAGTTCCCGCAATACTGTTGGTTATTGACCAGACCATCAACACGATAAAATACAGCGTTATCGGTTTTTAGTTACACGAAATAGGTAGGTCACGAATACGGTATAATTCATTTTAACTGACGAAAAACAAAATAATAATTTGTTTTAGCAATACGCCGGGAGAAAAAGTGAGTTTTAGCTTCCTTCTTCTTTTGCGGATTGAGCTGAAGAGGGAAAAGTTCCTGTCATTCACCGCTTGGCGCGCTAGTGTCTATGTGTCAAAATGCTAGCATGTTGTTACGTTACAGTGTCTCGAAATCAGTGGTTTTTCCCCATCTCAAAAAAAGCTCAACGCGCCTAAAGAAGTTTTCACTTCAAAAAATTTCGCTGCTGACCATATTTTCTTTATTTTGAATCATTAAGACATCCGTCTATAAATTTAAAATTTTATTTTAGTAAGTTTAATTGCACCGGATTTTTATTCCTGAAAAGTCAAATATAAGCTTGCCCCAAATAAGCTTTTTTTAACCTTTCAAAGTTTTCAAACAAAATTTTTTCAAAATCTATTATTATCAATTAACAGATTTAAACGAAGAAGCAGCCATTTTCATGAAATACTCATAGCTGCGATTTTTCTCTGAATTTTTATGGTCAAATAAACACACTTTTGAACCAGAAATTGTACTTAATAAATAAAAAAATAAATAAAACATAGAAAAATATTATAAAATACAGTTTTTGGGTTTGTTTGACTTGTAAAAAGACCCAAGAGACTGATATCAATGAGTAGAGTACTGTATGTAGGAAAATTTCTTACAGTTAATAATAATGATGGAAATAATAAAAATAACGTGAATTATTATCATTACTGTTCATTATTATTTTCCTTCATTCTATACGATCAAAACTTACCAAGTTATAGGGAAACCACGTTTTTAGTGCCAGAAAACGGTGAAATTTCATAAATTGGATTCGCAATTTTGGATTGGTGACTAAATCCGTATAAAAATTTAAAATTTCTCAACGTTTAACTCTTTTTGACGGAAACTACTTTTAATATGATGAAGAACATCATTTGAAATTTTGTGTCAGTATATATACTGATACAAAATATACAATAAGTACATATTTCAGCATATACAATCAGTATAAATACCGACATTATATATAGTCCATTTTATTATGTATTTATTTATATAATTTTTACAATTCTCACAATTGTTTTCAGTATAAATGCAGCATTTCTCATACCTTTATAAATTCACATTGCAACATCTACTTTCACATTCATTTAATAGTTTTTCAATTGAATTCTATATCATTACATGCTATCTTTAAATAAGAGATTTGGTAATTTTTGTTATACGAACTTTTTAATTATGTTTTGATTTCAAATGTACATTATATATAAAGAGAGATAGATAGATATATGACTACATATAATGCGTTTCATTTTTTATTTATTTCCTATTTGTGTATGGGAAATTATAAGTGCTGTCTATGTTATGGTTATGTATATATCTATATATATAGATATATATATATAGTACATAATAATTACAAGAAAGTTTATTATGTATATACAGTAAAATCTCTTTGAACGGTCACCTCTAAACAACGACAATCTCCGAATACCGGCCACATATTGATGGAACCAAACACGCTCCATAGTATTAACATTAGTATGAACCTCTAAATAAGGAATTCTAAACAACGGCCATTCAAAAGCCAAGAGGGAACAAAATTTAACAGCTCCTGGTACAATTTCATATTTATTTGCAAACCGAAATCTGAAGCAGATCAAACAAAATTTACTTAATATGCCAACAAAAAGTCACTTAATCACTTAATCTCTTAAACACTCAATCTTTTTCCCTAAACTAGACGTATGGAAATGAAAACATTAATAATGATGAGGGGAATTTAGATAATATTCTTAGAATTACAGGCATAACTAACACGTCTGCCAGTAAATTTGTATGTCTGGACAAAGATTTGGCAGTTACTCCCACATTAAATCTTAATTATAATTCATACAGCAAATGGTGGGAGATAGGAGAGAGGAAGAGAAAAGTGATGCGGAAGGGGAAATGGAAGGGATTACAGAATCACCCGAAATTTCCAGAATTACTACATATACCGAATTTTTGACGAACTTTCCTGAAATACAAAATTTTGCATTAAATCATTAATGATGATGAGTTGTACAGCAAAACAACTCATACTATTATTTCTTTGGATAAAGACATTTGCAGTAAAAAAAAAAAGAAACTGCAAATCACTGATTTTTTTAATGTATTAAAACAATGAGGATTAATTAAAATGACTGTGTATTTCTATTTAAATTTATGTAATTACGATTTTTAAAAAAGGAAACCTCTGAAGAACGGTCACTTTCTGCCGGTCCCACTGGTAACAGCTATTCAGAGGTTACACAGTATATTTATATAATCCGGGGCTGTAAATGTTTCAGCGCTTTGATGGCTATGCGTAAATATTTGGGATGCTTACGGCACTGATACGGGTGGTACTGATAATAGATATAAAAAACGTATTAACAAATTTCTTTTTAACCATCCCTTTAGCATTCTAATACCGAAGTAGTGCAACCCTTTTATTTCTCTTCACTGACTTGCCTGAGAAATTATTATTTCAAAACGAACGAGATTAACCTTAACTTGAAATAAAACGGCATTGAAGCAAATAAATTATGTGCTTTCAGGAAGAGAAAATTGTTGAAAGTAAATGATGTTGCGTGTTGTTATCGAAACATGTAAAGAGACGATGAACAAGACTAATCATTGGATTAATGAAGAAACAGAGCTCCGTATTTTAATAAGGAACTATTTTATTGTAACTTCGTATTTTACGACTTATTTTATTGCAGTAAATCATGGGGGACATTAGAAAACATTTACCATAAAGATAGGTTACTTGGACTCAAACAGCGACCATTTTTGTACATTTCATACCAAACGAACACCAATAACCTAAAACATTCTAATTGCGTTGATAACCGAATTTTGACTGTGTGAGATTTTCAACCTACTTCAAAACAGATTTTTTTTTTTCAATAAATTACTTCAATTTGGGATCAAGTAACACATGGGTTTTCTTTACTTAGATCTTTCATTTAATCAATTATTAGTTATGAATCATTAGTTTCATTTGTGCGTCTTTATAAAAGTCACGTCTGAATCTCCTTCCAACTATCTGTGTATAGGTTTAGCTAACTTGTTTCTATAGCTAAAAAACCTAATTGGTTATAGAAACAAAACAAAAATAGTGCAGCCTCCACTCTCAGAAACACTTTCTTCAATTCACGAACGGAAATATTCCTGCCAGCACTGATGCCGGTATATATCCCAGAATTGAAGAAATTTCCGTTCTGTTTGTTTTTTTTTTTGTTTTGTTTTTTTTATCCGTAGGACAGAAAATTTCCGTAATCTGAAAAAAAGAGAATACGTCTCTCGTTTTTCCGTGGATCCGCTTGGATTTGAACCCAGGTCCGCGCTTCTCGAATCAAGTGTCTTAATCACTCGGCCAGCGAGCAATTGGCAGAAGGTGAATTTGAAATTAAGATATGGGTTCTTCAAATGGGGGATTGGTAAGGCTTGTTAAATTTCTTAATCAGAAAGCTCGGAAATTTAAACTTAATTGCAGGAACATTTCGTCGTTATGAAATAATAATTGGGGTTTTAACACTTATAGAATAATAGAGGATAAAAATTATTACATATTACACATATTTTTAATAAGACATAGTTTGATTGTTAGATGTAAAATAGGAATATTATATTTTTAATTTAATTCGAGAAGAAATGTTGGCTTTTTTGAATAGAATCGATTTTTTTTACTTGATTGTAGTACTATATATATTTTTTAATGTGTTCGTTTAGAATATATTTTACAAGCGAATATTTTTTCTCATACTCTAAAAAATAAATTGCGAATAAGTTTAAATGAATGAGAAAATGACTACTTTATTAAATTCGAAATCATTATTTTTTTTTTGTTTGTTTTGAAATAAATTAGACATTTTAATTTATTGAATTTTCGGTTTTTCATTTAAAAAATAAATTGGAACTTTGGTATTAATACAGCCAATATGCATACGTGCAAGGAATAAACGGAATTTTTTTCAGACTTCCGGGAAGAATGAACGGAAAAAGCATGTTCCCTATGAGTACGGAAATCATTTGTTTAAAAATGACGGATAATTTCGTGTATAAAGACGAATTTTTTTGAAAGTGTCGTTACATTTTCAAGAGTCAAAGCCATTTCCTGCAAGCAAAAATAATCATAAGTTTCTGTGGTTGTCAAGTATCACAATAAAACATTTGAGCTGAAGAATATACTAATATAATTTTTCCATAACTTCATAAAACTATGTTTTAATTATTCTTTTAATTTAGTGATTAATTTATACATACACTGTATATTAAATTATTCCCCCTTTTTTACCTAATATTAAAAAAAAAATTCTTTGAATAAATTTAAATGATTTCCGAACATAAGTAAGTAGAGGAAATGGTCCAAATACCGGCTACTGGATGTTCTGAGAACTGAGCGCAGCGCAGCCTAGCGGTGATAGGCACAGTTCGTAACTTTAATTGAGAGAAGAAAGTTACGAAAAGTACGTCGCTGAAGTCTATGTCATTTACAAATAGTAAATGCAAAAGTACAAATACAAATAGTAAATGCAAAACGTAATCTGGTATATCGAAAGTTTTTCAGATGTGTGTTTCTCATTTTTTTAAACTATACTGATCGTATATTGGCTTGAATTGTTGATTAAGTTATTTTCTAGACATATTTAGCTCTCAATTGCCACGCGCACATTATTGGTATTTTATTATATGAATGAGTAATAGCGGTTTTAACTTAAAAATAGCAGTAGTCCGAAGACCGGCTACCTAGAGTGGTCTAAATACCGGCTAGCCGGCATTTGGACCTCTCTCGGTTGCTCTGCCTGAAGTGGAGGAAAACAAATTAATTTAAATAGTTCCATAATTAATAAATTAATTTAAATGGTTCAGAAATAGTTCCGGTCCCATTTCGCAATATGAAAAAAGCAACCATGGCCGTAATTCTTCAGGACCGACACTGGTTCACGGATCACTTTCCAAAAAAGCGCTGTTGGACACTACAAAATTGCCTGTAATAAATGTGAAGAGAAAGGGAAAAAATGACGGAGTAAACTAGGCGAAAGAGGCAGAAATTTGATTTTAAGCCTCTTGCTGCGCAACCCGGGATTTTCTCCGGCAACGTAAAAGTAGCAAAACTTGCGCAACCCGAGATTTCCTCGGGGATACATTTTTTCCGTCTAGTTAACCCTCCTTGATTATTCCCACCAGTTATTTTTTTATTGTAAATTTTGCCTTATTTAATCGAAGCATTTTCCCGGTTAAATTAGACAAAAATTTTTGTTTGGAAAAACCGGTGACAAAAGAATAAAAATTCTTAAAACACGCTCGTCGCGAAGGGTTTAAATACGCAATTTTTGAAGCTATTTTGATAAAACAATTACGCAGCCAGAGGGTTAAAAAAGTGGAAAAGGAAAATATCCAACAGAGGAAGATGATAAATTTGTGTCTTCTGCATGGGTGGTTTCTCTGTGGACAAGAATGGGGGAGGGGATTCTGGGTTCAATGTTAAGAATGTGATATGTGGGCTGATAGGGACTATACCGACACAGAGAGTGATATTATGCTTTTGATTTTTTCAGATAAAATAATTCTCATTTCAATCAGCAAGCTTTTTTTTGTTTTACACGTTAAAAAACAAAATTAGAAACATAATGGGAAGAAGACTGTGAGAGATAGTCGTAAAGAATTTTAGAAATTTGACAAAAATACTTATTTATTAAAAATTGCGTATTTTTTCTGTTCATAAGCAATGTTATTAATCAATACAATTTATTAAAATAATATTCTTATTGCTTAATAATTGTCATTAGCTCTATTTGTTTGATCTTTTGGAAAAAAAAAAAAACTTAGGTAGCCGGTATTTAGACCTCATTTTAAAAACTCAAAATTTGAAGACTCTCGGAATTTTGCTTTTTATAAATAGAAAACGCCCTTTAAACTGATTTTGTTTTCTCTAAACAGTTGAAAAACATGTCAAGGTACCCTGCTGTCACTTTTTATTTTATTAATTTTGAGAACTGTATGATCTAGATTGAAAACAAAAATGGTAGCCGGCATTTGGACCTTTTCCTCTATAATATTAATGCTAATCAAAAGAAATAGCTTAATATAGGAAATTTTCTCTAGAAAAGTTTAAATAAACATTTGGGAAGTTTGAAAATAAAAAAAGCATATTAATTTAAGACTTCATACTTGAAATAAAAATGTCAATAATTTTGTGAGCGTTATATGAGAGCAGAATATTTCACTGAAAATTAAAGACAAAAGTGTAAATTCTGAAAAATGTGTAATTAATAGCTTTCAATAAGGGGATTTTCCCGGTTATGAATTCATGGTATTGGCTTGTAAGATTCAGTGGGATTTTAAAACAATAAAATGATTTTAACTCTCGATTTTAAAAAACTTAAATACGTCTCAGCGATCGGCAAAAAATTGAAAAATGCCTGTTGAAGCAAAACTTGTATCGATCAATCGACTGAAAAATTCAAGGAAATCATCAAATTAATAAAATAAAGATGTTTAACATGAACGAAAAAATGTTTGTTAATTGCAGGAGGTTTAACATAAAACTTTTAAAGGATTTTTTAGAGGTACATTGATACTTTCGAGGATCGTTACAATAGGCTGACATACTGAAAATTTTGCTATTACAACGAAAACCAAAACTCAAAAATAAATTTAGTTTGTACTAAACAAATTTCTTCAAATATTATATATTTTTTACAAAGAACAAATGGACTACATTCTGTTACATCGAGTGGTTGATTCATTTCTAGTGTATATTTATCCATCTACAAACCGCAAAAAAATTACTGTCTATATCTGAATCTTTAGAGTAGTGGGGTGTAAAATATGTTTCTAATTTTGAAGGTTATAAAATAAATTCAAACAAGTTTTCCAGAACTGATCATATTTTTTTGCTCAATCGACATCAAGAACCCCATATTCAACACAGAAAAAGTGTTAGCACACATTAGGTAATTAAAATTCTAAATTTCTCCGTTTAACACCGTTTCTTAAATAAAATGATTCAGTATTTTTTGTATATTTAAAAATGAACCATTAAAACTGACTTAGCTGAAAAAGTACAAGATTATCAAGGGCCGGACATTTTATTCTTATGAGTTTCTTCAGCTTTTTAAAACAAATCGTTAGTTGCCAGTATATTTATTGCATTTTTACAGATTTTTTTCGTGAGTGAAAGAAATTTAAGAATATCCTTGACAGATAATAGTGCTAAATGTCTAGTTAACTCTTATCGGTCCTATGCTACTTTCCACGTGACATCGGTACTTTGTCGTAACGGTCGTATGCCGCGCGTGAGGTGACAAGATTAACCTGTTCCGAGACGAGCATCTTTTACACGAATTTTATTCGGTTGGCACCACTTTCACTTGTACCTGGACAACATATGGAAGAGAAATATACTACAAAATTTATTTTTCAAATATAGTAGTGCTAATAGAATGTAAAAATAGACGTCTGTGGCAGCTTTGCGAATATTCACTGAATACAATTACAATCTTGTGGCGACTCATGCATAAAAAGCTAGCGTCCTATAAGGTTTAATTTATCATTTACGCTAAGGCTTTGGGATATTTTATATTTTAACTTTACGGAGTTTTTCTCTTTTATAGTGTAATAATAAAAATAAATCGCACAGATTTAGAGAAAATTGTACTGGAATTGAATAGAGAAAATTGTACCGGAATATATATATATATATATATATATATATTAACTGCATTTCTCTATTCCTTTTCTTTTTTTTAAACATTTGGAAAAATGGTTATTGTCCTCTGTCAGGGTAGGAAATCAAAAACATATCTGAAGGGTTTTATTGGTTGAATACGCATTTTATTCGTTTTCTGATGGGTCTATACAGTAAACTGTATTTTCCCTTTACTTTCAACAGAGATGGATACTTCCGTTGCCACTATGACAAAAAAGTAAAAAAAACTACAAAAAAAAACTACAAAAAAAAAAAAGAATAACTCAGAAACAAATTGAGATACAGCTTTCAAACAAATTGCATTTAAAAGTACATTTTTTTTCTCTGTACGAGGGTGTAAAAAGTAATATTGTGGGATGTTTAGAAGTTTAAGAATGAAATTTCATTTAAAATGGGTCGTCAGATTTCTTGGAAATCTGACGATGGAAAAGCCTTTTCCCGAACAGCCAATGAAATGCTTGGATAATACGTAAGTTTCAGGAAATCTGACGAGTCGCAGGCGATTTTTGTCGCTTGCAATTTTTACGTGTAATAACACTATTAATGTTTAATTCATGGCGTACGTAATGTATGATCAACTCCGTGCGATTTTTTGATATCTTAAATTTTAGTCTTTGAAAAAATCATTTTCCAAATGGTCGTTGTAATTTGTTAAATTGCTTTTTTTTTTCTTTTGCTTTTTTCTATTCATTTTCCAGATTCAATATCCATTACCTACGGAAAAAGTAAGGATATAATGTAACTAAAATGTAATATAAAATTTATCTTCATTTGTGTGGCCAAAAGGAAATGTTTTCATCAGCACCTATTGTAGCTCAGACTTTTCTATTCTAGGGCGTTTTCCTTTAATTTGAAAAACTGATTGAAAAGACTGCATTACGAATGCAAACAATACTAAATGCGCAAACAATTACTCAGCATTTTGTTAAACACTTTAAGTTAATGATTGTTTCATAATGAAGCAATGCCTGATAACCATAAATCATTTGCAAAATTATCTCCAGTAAAAGCCGATGCACATGTCTGATGATGACTATTAAGTTAGGATTTCAGAAGAGGCAGTCATGCATTGATGCCATTTGAGAATAGTAGAAAGACACTCTCTGGACTGAAAAATTCAGACGAAACTTACAATGTAAACTCTCATTTGACCGGGATGACGTGAAGTGGAACCAATAATCATTGTTGGCTTTGCATAACCGAGACTTCAGTTTTTAATATCATACTCTGAAATACGAAATTTATTTATTTGAGGCGAAATGGATTGAAGGACCCTGTCTATGTATGTGTAGTGATAAGTAAATAAATAAGGTTTTTTTTTTTTTTTTTTTTTTTTTTTTTTCTCCATACACTTCTTTGAATTACAGAAGAAATGCATGAAGAAATGTATTTTCTAATAAATTAAACTAATATAAAAAAATGTAAAAATATTTCATAAACTAAATTACATTTTTCAATTCTAAACTTACTTTACTCCTGTTTGGGGGGGGGGGGGGGCATTCCATGTCACGTGTGGGAAAGCTTTTCTACATATCTCTGCTGTTTTAACAATGTTATTATATCCTAAAATTAAGGCATCCATGGTAATATGAAAATATAGAGTTTGTTGTTTTCACCCGACTGCCAAGAAGGGTTATGTGTTTCACGCGTATCTGGGTATGTGGATTTCTTTATACCCCCGAAACATTCCAACGGCTGGGTGGAAATGAACGAGGTCTCTTTCGATTCGCCTTAGCCGTCCGATGGTTATAGGCTAGTTTTTGTTTTTATAAATTCAAAATGGCGGCCGTGAAGTACAAAATGGCGGTAGAGACGAAAAATTTTTTTACGTACCCTATTGAGTGGCCTATCATTGGATAGGTCTTTCAAAATGAAGACGATGTTTCATTGACTATTTCACAGTCAGAAGCTCCGTTTAAATATGACACAACCTGGAAGTTGTATAGGTAGGATCTCTAGCTTGACTGCAACTCTAACCATCATAGACATCTATAGGCCTCATCAAAACAGTGTTTATAGATAGGAACTAACAATTAAACGCAACTTAAAAGTCATTAATACAAGTAAATGAAAAAAAAATAGGTAAGTAATATAAAAAATAGTTTCACATTGATGAGAAATAATTAATTAGTTTGCATTTTACGCAGTCGGGTTTTTTGATTTTTTAAATTTAATTTTTACTTGTTGTTAATTGTAATGTATATTTTATATTGTAACAACTTATAAGTTAATAAATATAGTTATTTATGTAAGCGTCACGTACGAGTCATTTTGACCGTTTCTCATGGAATGGCCCTTTGGTTTAACTTAGTCTCTTGTTTATTATTATTATTAGTAGTAGTAGTATTTAAGCATCTCGTGAAAATATTTTATCATTTTATGTAGTAAACGCACTACAATTTCTGGAGTAGGTTATTTAATATTTAAATGCATTACAATATTTACATTTCTCACCAATCTAAAACCTAAATTGAGATAATAGATTGGCTTTAAATTATCATCTGTGCGTACATTATATCAATATTACAAGGACGTTAAAAATATTTTAGGTTAGTACTCATGCTCATGTATCGTCATACCTTATGTCCTAGATGCCAAAAATTCGGTATTCTTCAAGAATCTAACCCAAGGCAAACATGTTTTGAACCAGAAAATGTATTTAAGGAATGTATCCTGTTACTGTGTGGTACTTATTAGATTTTATTTTCAAATTTCTGGTTTGAAACAAGTCACACTTCAGAAGAATATCGAAATTTTGACATTTATGGTAATGTAAGTCGCGGAAAAAAAAATTATAAACACCCCTACTAACTGTGCAACAAATTACTGTAGAAGAAAGTTACTGGTACCAAACGATTGGAAATAAAGTTTACTTTTAAATGATGTATATAAAATTTGCTTAGCACTACCATCTATATATCGAAACGAATCCAAACTTTTTTTTTTTTAATAGCAATATACAAGTTTGTCACCATAAATAAATTCTACACCCTTCAAGTAGCCTAAAAACAAATTTTCATGAAATTCGTACGTTTAGTTTCCGAGAAATTAATTATTTTAAAATGAGTCCATTTCAGGGGCTGTATCCAGATTGAAGTTAGATACTCGGTTGTTGAAATGCTACAGATATGACTATGTCACTTCTATTAATGTACTATTTCTTTTCAATACAACCATTCCACTCGCATAATATGTTTCGACTATTGCCAGCCCAAATGTTTCAATAAAATAAGTAAAATACAATTTTTTTTTTCAAATTACGCTTTTATACACATCATAGACAGCCCCTTAAACCATCATTTTGACGTTTTTTAATTATAATTCGAAAACTGATTTGAAGAAAAATTTGAAATTGAGAATTCGTATAGAGCAGGACATAATAAATAGAAATCTATCAAAAAATTGTAGATTCCCATTCATATTGTTTTCGAATATTAATTTCATAATTCATATTATAAAATTATTTTAATTACAAATTCAGTGTATTTATGTTTGTGTTTTTTTAGTATGATAACCACAAAAAAATTATCTCATTAGGATTATAATTTCAGGAGTTATTAATAAAAATATGAAAATGTAATTTAACATTAGAAGCTCTCAATTTTGAATGTTTACAATTCAAACACTTTTCATCCAAATGACCTGAAATTTCATTTCTATAGGCATAGTTTGAACCGAAGGTTTAAAATATAGTGTCGAAATTGGGTGTTATCATTAAAAAAAAAAAAAAAAAAAAAAAAAAAAAAAAAAAAAAAAAGTCTGGTTTTGATTAGTAGATGCCACACGAAGCAAATTTTATATACATAATTTAAAAGTAGTTTATTTCCAATCGTTTGTTATCAGTCACTTCCTTTTATTATAATTAGTTGCAGAGTTAGTAGGGATGTTTACTTTTTTTTTCACGATTGTACGTATCTTTACTTACCGAACGTCAAAGGGCGTAGTGAAGGGTATACGGTAGTTTATGCTGCATACCTTCTGGAATTTTAAAAGAAATTCTGCATCTATTTCTCAACTAAAACTATTAGCTTATACTTTCCGGGTATAGCCCCAGCTTATAGCGTATACACTCTGGTGTTTTTACGACTACAATACTGCCAAACACAGTAAGAAAATTATTGTAATCATGATTTGTGTGATCACTCGCAAACAGTACTTCAGAGATATCTCCCATTTAATGAATATGTTGCAAAAACCGTATAGATTTTCGTAGAAGGATTAGGTATTGAATCTATTTTCAAGCTACTCTGCGACTGATTCTATAAGAAAAAGAGATGTGACAGAGTATAAGTTAGAAATATTGAGCCGATGTCATCAAGCATTAGTATAGCAGAAGTGGCGTCCTCAATTTCAAAACGGGAGGTCCAGCGATCGAATACAACCGATTCTATTGTGTTAGGTGTATAATTATGATGAAATAATCCCGTACATATATCGCTCATCTGCAAGAAAAGTGACACACCTCGTAAAAATTCATTTTGCGTTTTATTCCCCTAATAGGTCTGCTACAGAAAAAGTTTCATAAGTGTAGATATACGGAAAATCGCATTATTATGCTATATGTCCATTTGTGGCCACAGAAGGGGTGTGGATTGTGTGGGGAGGTAAAATGACTCAATCCTCCAAACCTCATCTACGTCTTCATTCTTAAGGGTTTTACGCTTTTATGCACGTAACTAAGCGATGGTAACTAACGATGAAGCTACCGAACGACTCCTAGCCACTTCGAGCTCATTATTAGTCTCGGTCGGCGGTTGGGGATGGGCGGCGGGGGGGGGGGGGGAGTGTTAACCGCCGCGGCGAGCGGCCCATCTTCGTCCGCAGCCCTTTAGTCTTCTACTCTAGTCCGACTCTTTTGCGGAAGCAAGATTCGTAGGTCCCCAGCCACGTCCCGATTAAAAGACTCTCTAGCGAAAGCAACGTTGAAAAAAAAATCAAAAATTGAAACCGGACAAATTTAAAAGGGAAATTACACAAATTAAAGACACCGAAAGTGAAAACGTTTATGCACACTCCAGCATGCAGAGCTAAGTGCTAAAATTTCATGTAACATTAAAATCATGCAAATTTTCTTTTGCCTCTCCTATGAAATTTACTTTTGCCGAGATATGTCACTTTTCTTGCGGGTGAGCGATATACAGGATGGTCATAAAAAACTTTGCCGATATATCGAGTTCTAGCGGCCGGTCCACTTAACCGATCGAAATGAGATTTCAGACATAGTTATTCAGAGGTATGAGTTCGCATTCTGTGAACGACAACAAAGTGGTGCTCACGGTTACGGTTATAGGTACAGAAACTCGAAACTTTCGAATGGCAACGCCCATTTTTTTTTCCGTCGCAACATGCTCAGCGCATGCGAAAACCCTAAAGAGCGTTGGAACGTTGCAAGTATCGCAATAAACGGACGCGTTATGCTCGCACAAAAAACAGTTCTGCAAACGGTTAAAAAAAAAAAAAAAAAAAAAAAAAAAAACACAACTGGGGCGCACGGAGAAAATGTGAATATAGCAGAGGCGAGACACCAATCACAGAACGCCGTTCGCCAGATATTCAGCGTAGAAAACGTACAAAAAGCGGAGTGGGAATGTTAGAGTCAGCAAGCTCTTCGTAATTTAGTAAAGAAATTCAAAGAAACTGGCTGCACATGTGAGAGACCACGATCCGGACGATCAACTAGACCTGAGGATACTGTTATGGAAGTGCATCACATAGTGACTTCAGGACACATGCAGACTGCAAGAGGTGCAGCTCGTGTATTGGAGATACCGAAATCAACGGTCCTAAAGCTACTGCACTCTGCAATCCTCATTTTTCCATACCGGTACCAGCGCTTCCAGATGTTGGACGCGGGGGGGGGGGGGGGGGGCATCAACAACGTTTGGACTTCGCAAATGAATTTCTTATCCGATATGATGGCGATAACGACTGTCCTCCTCGCATATTATGGACGGACGAGGCCCATTTCACATTAACTAGCAACCTCAACACCAAAAATTGTGTGCACTGGGCAGACATGAATCCGCACGCTGTGGCACCAGGAACTTTATACGATGTAAAAGTCACTGTGTGGTGCGGCATTGCAGGCACAATTGTTCTCGGGCCGTATTTCTTTGAGGAAGCGACACCAACGGGATTTGTAACTCGCTCTGTGACAGGCTCCCGCTATACAGCCATGCTGCAAATTTACGTCATAGCAGAATTGCTGCAGCGAAATGCACTGAATGACATCGTTTGGATGCAAGATGGCGCACCTCCACATATAGCGAAGTCTGTTCACAGGGTCCTGGCACAGCATTTTGGCGACCGTGTCACCTCACGCCATTTTCCATTCGCGATCCCCCCGACCTCACTCCGATGGATTTCTGGTTCTGGGAATATCTCAAATCAAGAGTGTACATGTGCAATCCGCAAACGTTGCCGGATATGAAAGACTCTATCAAATGTGAGATTGCAAACATTCCCCATGCTATGTTACGCTCGGCTGTATTGTTCACCGTCGCCCGCATGCAATGCGCAATTGACTGTGATGGCACCCATGTGGAAAATGCGTAATCCAAATAAATGATTTCTTTTGTGTTGTAATCAGTGATTGGTGTATTGACCCTGTCATAGGCAAATTTCCTCCGTGCGCCCCGATCGTGTTTTTTTTTTTTTTTTTGGGGGGGGGGGGGGGGGTCCGTTCGCAGAGCTGTTTTTTGTGCGTGCATAACGCGTCCGTTTATTGCGATACACGTACCGTTCCAACGCTCTTCAGGGTTTTCGCATGCGCTGAGCATTTTGCGACGAAAACAATGGGCGTTGCCATTCGAAAATTTCGAGTTTCGGTACCTATAACCGTAACCGTGAGCACCACTTTGTTGCCGTTCACAAAATCCGGAGCTCATACCTCTGAATAACTATATCTGAAATCTCACCTCGATCGATTGAGCGGACCGGCTGCTAGAGCTCCGTATATCGGTAAAGTTTTTTTTATGACCACCCTGTATATATATATATATGTATTCCTTACTCTTTGGATGCGTACGTCAATGCGATTGGGGTTGAAAAGTCGAGTGGAGTCACTCAAGATTTTTTGTATGTAATGATTAATGAATATATATATATATATATATATATATATATATATATACATATATATAATTTTCTGCTTGATTCGGCTTTATTAATATTACAATATTTGACGCTTAAATTGGATTTTTTTTTCTTCGAAACAATAAACCATTTTGAATCACATCTCCTACTGATTATTTTACACGCTTGATAAGTGTGAAGAAAACAGCTCTTTGAACTATCCAATCCATCGGTCAAAAAATAGCTTAATTGGATACACACCATTGATTCTACCAACAAAAAGTTACGCAGATATAAATTTACACCAATCTCACGCGACATGCTAAAATAATTACGCCGATAATGAATGAAGAAATTTTTATGTTCGATCAAGTTCCATATCAAATGGCAGAAAAAAAAATTGAGGTATTTAAGTTCAAATATTTCAAAATATGTTCAAGAGAAAGAAAGATATGAATCAATTGAAAACCAGATTATAAATCTTTGTTTTATTCAGTATATGTTTCGAAGATATATACATATATTTATTACATCAGATATAAGCATAAAAATCCCAGGAAAAGAATAATTAATGAAAGTGTCGAGATTAAAAAT
This sequence comes from Maratus speciosus, assembly GCA_963932465.1. NCBI lineage: Eukaryota > Metazoa > Arthropoda > Arachnida > Araneae > Salticidae > Maratus > Maratus speciosus. Next base: position 651,551,765 of record OZ010787.1, on the reverse strand, counting down.
ACAAAAATAAAAGCGTCATTATCTTTTCAAAATCCCTCCTGGCAAAAAAAGGGCATTGAATATTAACCTTTAACGGACGACAGCTCTAAATACGTGATTCTATTTTTGGATTCCATTCGCAACACTCTATTTTAAAGTGAATTTTTTTGTAAATTTCTCTTGTACATGTTGTCAAAGTACAAATAAAAGTATTTCTTAAAAAAAAAAAAAGTGGTGCAACGCGAATAAATTTGGTCAAGGATACCAATGCCGCTTGTATAGCTGCGTTGGTCCGTAACTCTCTTTATAATCCGTAATAAGACCGGAAGATTTTTGGTAGAAATGAAAAGTTTTGGCGTTTTCCCCTAATTAATAGGATCCTATTTGATTGAAAAAAATATTTAAAAAGAAATACCCGATGTCACGTTATGCCAAGGGAGGATCCACGCAATTCTGTGGGTGGAGGCTCGACTTTAAATCGCGCAAAAAGAGGAGAATGTTTTTTTCTTTTTCTTAGGATCACCTATACATCTGTGTATGTCAGGTCTTAAAGGGTTAAGGGGATCGGGAAAGCAAAATTCAACTAAAAAATCGATTTTTACTTTTTTTTTATATCATTAAATAGTTTAAACTTTTATCTTTCCAACGATGTGTCGCACATGTTTATATATATAAAAAATAAGTGTTGAAATTAATCATTCTTTCTAAGAGTACTTCACAGCTTAATGGCCATTTAAATATTTCATTGACTTTTTCTGAAAATTTGGATTTTTCATGTTTATGTTTCATTTTTTTCAATATCTATTAAACTTAAGAACTCAGATTTTTATTTAATACTTATATAATGATATATTGTATACTTTAACACAGGGATTTAATGATTTGTTGAGAATTAATTATTTTAGGCAGTGAAATCTTACCAAAAATGCTAATTTAAAAATAACTTTCAATAAATAATTAATAATTAATTTTGAGTTTCACTTAGAATGAAAATGGTCCGTTAAAGTACGTAAATCGTGTTATTTTAACTACTCTAAAAAATCTAGATCTCTCTCTTTCACCATTTCTGAGAAAAAGGTACATAAAGTTGGCGAATTTAACATGACGGAGAAAAAAGTGGAATCCCATGTTATCCTATGGGGAAAATGCTTATTCTCCTTGTTCATTCAAATTTGGAAATTTCAACGATATTTTTTTTTTCCGTACGTAGATAAGAAGGTTCTTTATTCTTCTGTAAGCTCCAAATTTTTATATATTTTTCCATTTATAAGTTTCAAACAAGTAAAGAATACTTTTTATACTTTTCGGAATTCTTTGAAACTTTAACACATATTTTAAAATGCTCATAATTATCTTTAAAATATTTTAAGCTTACGGAGGGATAAAGAACCTTCTTATCTTCGTGCTGAAAAAAAAAAAAATATTGTTGAAATTTCCAAATTTGAATGAACAAGATGGATAAGTATTTTTTCCATGGATAACATGGGATTCCACTTTTTTCTTCCCCCCTAGATAAGTCCCCTTAGGGGCTGTGCAACTGTGCAAGTATAACGTTATAAACGTTTTGGTAATTTTGGACCCTTCCCCCCCCCCCCTTACGATATTATACGTTATCATCCCTCATAACCACCCACTTCCCATAATAATATCGTTATCAATGTATAAAAATTCTTTATATTTTTGGAAAAAAAATTTCTTTTGTTTGAAGTTATATACACATATGGTTACAGTTATGTTTTGCACATTTTGTTAATTCAAATGACGAGAAGGCAATAAAATATCAGTTTATACACTAAATAACACTTAAAAGAAATAGTTACTGTTTAAAAGTATTTAATATTAGCGTTTTGTTACACAATGCATTCAACAGTAATAATGTCTTTTTGCACTTGTCCCCGCACGGGTTGGAGCATACAGAACTTCTTATCAACAAAACAGGTGAACAATATTCTTTCTCTTTTATTTACCAGTAAACACAAGTATCATTCTAGACATACTTCGCATATGGTTTGTCGAACAGGGGATTATATATGGATACGCGTATGACAGAAGAATAGGAATGCCAAATGAAGGGGTATTCCATATTTTGGAATTAAAAAAAATTATAATTATTTAATGACTTTAATAATAACTTTTTATTTTCATTAAAATAGATAACACACTAAAAAGAAATACAACACACTATTTTGATGTAAAGACCAAGTTACAAATAAAAAGAGAAAACGTTGGTTTGATCAAAAATGATAACGATGTCAAAAGACAAACCCCCTCTCCCCCCAGAGATATCTTACGATATCATATGCCAGACCCCTTCCTCCCCCCTAAAATGATAACATTATATATGCATAGCCCCTTAAGGGTTATAAAACATTTTCATGAGTGGTTACGATGGCACGACAAATATGAAAGAAAACTATTATGTTATGGGAAATGTCAGGGAACATTCTACACTGATTACTGCTGGAAGATTTTATTATCTACAATGGCTCCCAAAGTGTTCGTACACTTTAGAAATTTATAGTAAAAAAGAATTTCCCTGGAACTGAATTCAAATATGAAGTCCAATATTTTCCCACATAATCTTTATGTTATTCTAAATAATGCTCAACATTTCTTTTTATTATTGACTGATTTTCTTTTTATATAAAAATGAAAACGGATGGAGGCAGAGAAAAAATACGCCACAAAAGTCTTTGTACACTGAAACATTTTCGGATAAATTCATAATTAAAATTTTCTTCTGTCGCATTATTTTTATTTTTGCATTGTGGGGACATTTAAAAAATAGTTTGGCTTTAATTTTTTATTGTTTTCTCGGTAATATTCTATTTAATATTTAAAAATGGCTCGTAGTCTGAGAAACAATTAACAGCATTCGAAAATTGATAATCTTTCATCATAGTAGTGGTAAATCAGTTCGGAATATTGCTAAATTAGTTAATTGAACCCATTCTATGGTGCAGTATGTGGTAAAACGCTTTAAAGAAGAAAATCGGATCCAAAACAAGGTAAGAAAAGGTCGTCCATAAAAGTTAACGCAACGTGATCAGAGATTTATAATTAGAAAAATTGTAAAAAATCCACGTTTAAGTGCTGTAAAAGTTGCTACAGAATTTAATGAAAAATTTCTGCTTCAATTTCACCTGAAACTATTCGACGAGTGCTGATATCAGCTAGATTAAATGGGCGTTCTGCCCGTAGAAATTTTTTTGTTAATGAGAAAAATAGAAAGCTTTTCTTCGCAAAATCAATGATAAATAAACCTGAATCTTATTGGAATAATGTCTTATAATAATAATAAATAAATAAATGTCTTATAATAATAATAAATAAAATAAAATAAATGTCTTATAATAAAACCTGAATCATATTGGAATAATGTAAATATACAGATGAAAGTAAATTTAACATTTGTGGTTCCGGTGGACGTATAATTGTATGGAGAAGAAAAAAGGAAGAACTTAAGAGGCTACTTCAGTCAAATGAAAAGGCGCACTCACTAATGCTAATCCTATGGAAGAAATTTATAACGATATCTCGGTCGCATTTCAATATTTTTAAATTATTTCTTTTGCATTGAATGATCGATCTGTATGCAGGCCGTTTTTTACTTTTTCCATTTTGATTGCAGATTATGAGGATACTTTTACTTTCGAAACCGGTTCCGAAAATGAAAGTGTCCTCATAAGAAATACCTGTAAACAAAATCGAAATAGTAAACAACGGCCTTTGTACAGATCGATCTCAACTATTCAATGCAAAAGAAATCATTTAAAAATATTGAAATGCGACCGAGATATCTTTATAAATTTCTTCCATAGGATTATCATTGGTGAACGGGTCTTTTCGTTTGACTGAAGTAACCTCTTAATCCGAAGTTGGAACAGTTGGAACAGTTAAGCATAGCGTTTGACGTGTCCTTGTGTGGGGATGCATGGCAGCATCAGGACTAGATCATTTGATATTTATTGATGGCATAATGAATCATGAACTTTATTTAAATGTTTTTAAATACAATTTAAAATTATCAGCCCAAAATTTCGTTATTAGAAACAACTTTGTTTTTTATCACGATAACGATTCTAAGTACACGGCCCTCAACGTTCGCCTCTGGTGTTTCTATAATTGTCCACAAATTCTGAAAACACCACCTCAATCGCCGGATTTAAAGATTTAAACCCAATAGAGCATATTTGGAAAGAAATGGAGGTTAGAGCACGAAGACACGACATTAAAACGAAAAGCGAACTAAAAACAGTAATGGTCGATGACTGGATGAACATTGAACATTGATGCAGAAATTACAAAAAAACTAGTGAAATCTATTCCTAGACATTTAAAAACTGTTGTTTATACTAAAGAATATCATACTAAGTACTAATTTAACGAAATATTACAGTATTTACTAATATGTAAAGTTTTTTTTTAAGTGGACGAAGACTTTTGTGAGGTAACTTTTTTGTTATATTTATCCGACTGCCAAGAAGGGTTATGTGTTTCACGCGTATCTGGGTATGTGGATTTCTTTATACCCTCGAAACATCCCAACGGCTGGATGGATTTTAATGAACGAGGTCTCTATCAATTCGTCTTAACCGTCCGATGGTTACAGGCTAAGTTTTGTTTTTATAAATTCAAAATGGCGGCCGTAAAATACAAAATGGCGGTAGAGACGGAAATAATTTTTTACGCACCCTATTGAGTGGTATATCATTTGATAGGTCTTTCGAAATGAAGACGATGTTTCATTGACTATTTTACAGTCAAAAGCTCCGTTTAAATATTACACAACCTGGAAGTTGTGTAGGTAGGATCTCTCGCTTTACTGCAACTCTATCCTTCATAGACATTTATAGGCCTCATCAAAACAGTGTTTATAGATAGGAGCTAACAATTAAACACAACTTAAAAATCATCAATACAGATAAATAAAATAAATAGGTAAGTAATATAAAAAATAGTTTCACATTGATGAGAAATCATTAATTAGTTCACTTTTTACGCAGTCGGGTTTTTTGATTTTTTAAATTTAATTTTTACTTGTTGGATTATTGATTTCTTAAAAATAACGTTTTTCTATGTTTTTAAAATATTTTTACGTGGTTTTGTTAAGAATAAGTTGTAGTTCTTATTATTAAACACTCTTTCTGAAATATTAATTTTAATTAATGGATAGAACACAATTTCATTGAAATTCGTAAGTGTACGAACACTTTTGGGGAGACACTGTACATCTTATTTACCTTTTATAGGGGTTTTAAAAGGTTAAAGCTCAACAGAAACATTTAAAAAGATAACACGGTTGAAACACTCTTTCTTTTATACTCCTCCAGAAATCTCTTTCAAAAGCAAATTCTATGTGAGGAGGTCAATGAATATAATATTTGCTAAACAAGTAATTAAGATATTCACTTTATAAAACGCCTATTATTTGCAATCGTATCTTGGCATTGAACTGAAATCATTTGGATGAAAGAATGCTTTATGAACGTGACAAGGGTAAAAAAGTGATAATTAGGGCAGGATACAAAACAAGGTAGGAATAATCTGATCAAGTTTTAAAGGCCAATATCAAATGATAACCAACACATTTTACAAGATTCTATGCTGAAAATGTAGGTTGATAGTAAGATATTGTCTGAAATTTAAAGAAAATGAAGAAAAGCGTTCATGAATTAATTTTAATAGCCGCAATTTATTTTATTACAAAGACAAACAGCCAACTAGTTAGGGCGAGTTTTTAAGTTCGAAACGAGACAGGCGAATAAATTGAGGCCCCAACTAGAAATTGTGATAATATCTAACAAAATGAATATTGTTGGAAATTGTCGAAAGTTTTTACTGAATTAACTATTAAAACTATAGAGAAATTATTTTAATCTTTAGATTTCATTTTATGCATATAGTTAATAAAACGTTAAGGGCTGTTTCAGAGAGGTAGCCTGCAGTGATGCCAATTTTGCATTTTTTTTTTTTTTTATTATTCAATATACTTACCAGAAATTCCTAATAGTAATTTTTGCTTTTTAATTGACTGGCATTCCGTGATTAAATAGAGCAAAAATTACTATTAGAAATTTCTGATAGCTATTTTGAATAAAAAATAGCTAAACTAGTAGCACTGGTGGTAGCGTGAGTTCAATTAAATTTTTCACCCATTAAATTTTTGATGGAGGGAATCATTTTGCATTGCTTATATATCTAACTAGACAGAATGAGAAAAATTACTTACAATATAAAAGATTTAAGAAAGGTACAGTGAAAACTCCCAGTGCGACCACCTCCCTGAACGACCATTTTATCATGGAACGAAATTTATTCCCATAGGCTCAATACTAATTTTACCTCCCTTCAGAGACCATGCCAGTGGAACTCCCTCCATGAGCGACCCATTTCCTTGAAGAAAATGAAACAAATTCCATTTTTTCCTGGTCACTTGAAGAAATTTTTATTAGAAAAATAATTCCGGAGAGCGCATTACTCAACAAGCTTCTAAACTAAGTTTAGAATATATATATTTTTTTATATCGGTAACTTTTAAGTGTTTAAACCCCTTTGTGCCTTTTTAGGCAATAAATTTAACTCTGGTGACAAATTAAGAATGATGGTCAATAAACTCCCCTGGCTTATTCTGTCAGGAAACTCTCAAATAAATAGATAAATTAATGAAATCGTCATAATTTGTTCCTGTCCCCCCCCCCCCAAAAAAAAAAAAAAAATTGCATTTTTTTACTGAACTTCGAAAGGACTTGGAAATAAAAGTTATAGAAGATGAAACCGTAAAATCAAAGCAAAAGTCAATGCATTCATTTTTTAAACTCTGCACTAATTAACTTATGCAATTAACTTTTGTTTTGATACATAAACTTTCATATTTTTTCCTAATGTGAAAAATAAATTTTAGTAACAATAATTGTTACCTTTTTTCAAGAATTAAAATCTAGATTTAAACATGACCTCCATTAAGAGACCACCTCTCAGAGCGACCCATTTTTATTGGAACGGAAGGTGGTCGCTTTAAGGAGGTTTTACTGTAATTACATATTTCCATAAAACCGATAATTTACAGTATTACAAAGAAAAGACAGACTTTGAAAATCGCCGATTTGTTTAAAATTTTGAAGCTGTATACAGGGACAGAATTAGAAAATACCTTCGAACTAATAATTTCATCACTCAAAAGTTTTTGAAACATGTTTAAACTTTTTAAAAGAATTGACACATTTCTGACTTTTTTCCTTTACATTAAATATTATAAACAAAATTTAACTTCATATTGAATAATTATAAATAACATCGAGATGTTTAATTAAAATTATTAATTAATTAAAAAAATATTTTCATTAAAACTGATTTAATACTTCATCCATAAATAAAATTATTTATCATAAATAAATAATTTCGCTTTTCTTATGATTAATTACATTTTAATAAAGCCCATGCCTCAAAGATACACATCCTAAAAATTAATATAGCAGAAATAGATATAGCATCGAATAGAACAAATATGTTAGCACAAATACAAAGTTTCCCTTTACTGCTTCAAGAAGAAAATTTATTTTATAACTACAGTAGAATCTCGCTAGAACGAATGTCACTTTAAGGGGTCTCAGGACTCTTAAAGCTTGAAAATTTTCGAAATTTTAATTTTTTTAGATATTAAACTACTATCTTTTCTGAACATTTCGGTATAAATGTTTCCTTGAAATTCCTATTAGAACAGAAGTTATGGCTTTTAGAATTATACACCTCAGTAGCTGAAGCGGCGTTTCAGAAACTTTGAAGTCAATTTTCTCCAAATGACGTTTTTGGGCATAACGCGTACGATATCTCAAAAACTTCTGAATTTTTTTTTCATGAAATTTTCAAAACATATGTTTCATGTTAGTCTGTATAAACTGAACCTAAAATTCCCTTCTTATTGTTCAGAAATATATTCTTTATAGGTGATTATACTGTTGAAAATTTCTAAATTTTGCATTAACTACATACAACTTTGTATTAAAAATAGAAAAATGCTTTAAATACAAATTTATTTAGGTTCAGAGTAATTATTACAATGTGAAGCATAAGTAGGACCCAAAATTTTCCTCCTACTTTCAGAATTTATTTCGTAATCGTGCGCATAATCTGTTACGCCGATTTTCCGACTGTCTGACATTTTGGAGCCCACTGTAAATTCTAATTCTGCATCTTGTAATTTGTCAAATACATGAAATGAAAGATCATACTTATATCTTTCATCCCAATATAAAATTTTGTCTTAAACTCAATTACATTTTAAGATATTATATGTTGAAAATGGTCTTTTTTTTTTCGATTTTTCCAATTTTAAGAGTCCTGAGACCCCTTAAGAAATTTTTCAGTTTAACGACTATTATTTGGATTGTTTAAAAAAATCCTGTTATCCCATTTTATTATAAAAATATTCACTTAAAATTTTTTTTCAGTATAGCGAATTTAATCGGTGCTCCCTAGAGATCCGTTGTAATGAGATTGTACTGTATTGCAAAAAAGTTACTTTCGTCAAAATATTTGGGTGGAAAACACCCATTAAATCTTTCAAAATTAAGCTCTGATATTTATTGTTACACTTAGAGGGAATTTTTATAATTAATTTTTTGTAGTACGTTGTAAAAAAAGAATCCGTTGATCGGCCGTGTAATTTCTTTATTTTTACGGACTTTTTTCCTCCGTTTCCGACTTTTTTCCACAAAATCATTACAAATGATTTTGTGACTGTCAGAAAGTAACGAACATAGGCTTAACCCTTTGAGCTCTGATGGGTGAATTTCTTCCCACTTACTTTTAATCTCCAAATGCCACATTGGTACCGGAATATTCAACCAAATTTATTTGAAAATAGATTAATGCATTTTTTCGTGTATATTATAAACCGAATCGTTTGTTGACAAAATACTGGTGCCAATGTCGCATTTGGGCATTTTGAGGAAATTCAACCCCAGAGCTCAAAGGGTTAAGCTAGACAAATGGATACTAATGCTAACAGTATGGTTAATTTGTCGCTTTTGCTGAGGCTTTGAGATTTTTTATGTTTATCTCTAAAAAAAGAAAAAAAATCGTATTTCCAGTGTAATTTCCGAATTTTTACATATTTTCTTTTTCTTTTGCAAGGCAATAATAAAAATAAATCCTTCATATTTAAAGAAAATGAAAATTTCTTCACGAAAATCTTTCACGAAATCACTTTCATGGGGAAATACAATTTTCCGTAAAAAATACGAAAATTGTACTGCTAATCAAGATATATATATATTTTTTACAATGTATCTTCTAATCTAATAACTTTAAGATTCCTACAAAAGCATTCCCGTTGCAAAAAAAAAAAAAAAAAAAAATTATTTATTTTTGAACGCTTATTGCGAAATCCCTCATAAACATGAGGGAACATCTGCCCAAATTTGCATCTGCATTTATAAAAATATTTTAATTCATTGCACATTTCCGATTTTCATCTGCTCTCAGAAATTAAATAACCTTGATCGTATTATAGTCAAGCTCAATATAAAGAAGCGTTGTTACACAAAAAGATATGGAATGGTGGGATCACGTTTTAAATAAATATTTCCTTTTAAATATGCAAAACTTAGGGGGATTAATACTAATAATGCAGAATTTACAACAAAAATAACAAGCTATTGAATAAAAATAGATAAATAAATATCAAAATAAAAAAGACGGATAAAGGAAAAATGAATTCTACATACTGGTCTTACAATTTCGAAGGAAGCAATCGTAACGTAGCCAGGATGGGGGTCCAGATTCCAGAGAATAACATTATTTTAAAGTAATATTCGTTGTCTTATAATCGCAGAATTTCCGGGTATTAAACAAGGTGAAAATAATTTTACAAAATTAGCGGTATTGGTATACAGAGCATCCGGGCTGGTTATGCCACTGATTCTGACCACCATAACAGCATTTAATGGCTACATACGATGACTAAAAAAATCATTTTTTTTTAAAAATTAATCTTTAATTAATGTGACAGAAATTGTCACATAACTACTGTGAAGCGGTCTGTGAGACCGCTCCATCGAAAGATGAATAAAAAGCGCGATTAACTCATAGGAAGGTGTTTTTGTATTAAAATTTTTCTACAGGACTGTTATAATTAAAATTCACCTATCCAAATGTCTGGTGATACAGCTCATATTCAAAATATTAGAATAATTACTTTTTTTTTTTTTTCAAATTGAAAATATCGTTTGGTAATTTAATGTCTTTTAATGCAAATATGCAAACGATATTTTTATTAAGAACTTATTGTTGATTAAACTTATTTATTATCTTAAAATTAATATCATTTTTGAAAAGATTAATTGAAAAAAAAAGTATTTTGAAAAGTCAAAATATTAGAATATTTATTCAAGTGGTTCAAAATATTAGAATATTTCACATTAATTCTCCTTTAATTATCACCAATTTATAACTGGAGGCATCATTGATTAAATTCAGACGATTTTATTTAAAATCAGTATTCTTTTTGCAGTTTGTTTGCTTTTTCGTCTTAAAATGGGTCGTGTGAGTGATATTCCTGAAAGTCTATTAAACTTCGTATGGTTGATTTGTATCGGCACGGTAAAAATCAATGTTATATAGCGAATTATTTACATTGTTCGCAATCAAGCGTTAGTAAAATACTAACACAATATTAAAAAAAATGGGAAATTTCAAAATAATCACCAAAATGGCGGCTGAAAACCAAAATCATCTGCTAGAGATGATAGGAAATTGAAGCGTATAGTTAAGAAAAACCATTTTAAAAGTGTGCGATTCTTGCACCAAAAATGGAAAGAAGGAAGAGTTGAAGTTTGTACACCGACAACATTAAGACGTCTCTATAAATTTAAGTTTGAATCTCGTGTACCGAAAACAAAACTTCTCATGACTGCAAAACAAAAGCGTATAAGATTGAATTGGTGTAAATCAAGACGTTTATAGAGCGATGAAGATTGGAAAAATATATTATTTAGTGATGAAAGTATGTTTTGTGTCTCATATGGTAATCATGGTATTCGAGTTTGGAGAATGAAGCAAGAAGCATTTGATAAAGAAGGCATTAAACGTTCCGTAAAATTTGCTGCTAGTGTCATGGTTTGGGGTTGCATGATTGCAGAACGACCTGGAAAGTTATGCATCGTCTACGAAAAGGTTAACTCTAAGATATATTAAGAAATTTTGGAATGTCACATGATTTCATCATCAGAAGATTTATTTGAAGATGATTTCATCTTTCAACAAGATTTAGCGCCACCGCATACTTCGGTGTCAACTAAGAATTGGTTTCGCCAACGCAACATTAAGGTACTTCCTTGGCAACCAAACTCACCAGACCTTAATTCCATCAAAAACTTATGGTGTATAATGAAGAAAAAACTCCAAGAAAATCCTCCTTCAAGTAAAACTGAGTTAGTGGCACGTATAAAGTCTATTTGAGCTAATATTGATAGAAATGTTTGTAAACACCTTGTATATAGTATGCAAGATCGATTGCACGCTGTTATGAAAGCTAAAGAGGATGCTACAAAATATTAACTACCATTTACTTCATATTCATAAGGTAATATTGTTGAGTAAAATAAAATATTCTAATATTTTGAACCAATCTAAATTTTATTCTAATATTTTGAAGTGTTTCAGAAATCTGTATACCTAATTTATTGTACTGTATTTTGTAAATGTTAAAATCTGATCTAAACATTCCAGATTTAATTTTCTCTTAGAAATAATTTCTCTTATTACTTTTTCTCAATTATTCTAATATTTTGAATATGAGCTGTAGTAAACAAATGAGAAAGAATGTTGTCCATCTGTTTTGTTGATAAGAGGTTCTGTCTGGTTCCCCACCCCCACCCCCTTACTGAGGCAAGTGCAAGAAAACATTAGTACTGTTGAATGTATTATATAACAAAAAGTTATTTTTAAATACTTTTAAATAGTAACTATTTCTTTTAAGTGTGATTTGATGTAAAATTATTTCATATACAAAGTGGTATTTTATTGATTTCTCTTCATTTGAATCAATAAAGTATTCGAAAACTAAATATATAACAAAATCTGTACATCATTCCAAACAAAAGAAAAAATTCAAAAGCGAAAAGAATTTTTAGACAATGATACGATATCATTATGGGCGGGGGGGGGGGGGGGGTCCAAAAATACCAGAAAGTTGATAACGTTAAGTACAGCCCCTAATGTAAATTTTGAAATACAGTTTCCGCTATGAGAAAGATGCAGACGTAGTGCGTTTTCAAAAATTATTTGCCTACAATTTAAGAAGATGATAGAAAATTTTGCTCAAGTGAAAATTTTCAAATTTCTCGCGTTTTTAAAAATACTTAAAATGTAGGCAGGGGTAGTACTGATCCTAGGTGATAGTTCTGGACATACTTTTTTCAATATTTCAGGACAATTTCAGGACACATTTACCCGGCATACTACATTTTTTCCCCACGATCGTTTGTCGAAGTTCGAGATTTTTTTTTTGTCATTACTAGCCAAAGTTCAAGATTTTTTCCCACGATCTTTTGCCGAAATTCACAATTTTTTTTATGCGAACGCTTGCCGAAATTTTCGATTTTTTTCCATGATCATTTTCCGAAATTAGTGCTTTTTTTCTGTGATCGTTTGCCGAAATTCGCGAATTTCAGCGAATGATTGACAACATTCCCGATTTTTTTTAGAAATTGGTTGAAGACTATCACAGTTTTTTTTCAACGACCGATTAACAAAAATTTCAATTTTCCTTCCTGTCCGACTGACAAATTCCAGATTTTTTTTTTCTTTGTGCGACCCCTTGATGAAATTTGTGAGTTTTTCATCATCAGATGACAAAACGCTTCACTATTTTCTGACTCTGAAGCACTAATTAATTCCAAAGTACCGATTTTGTGCAATTCCGCGAAAAAACAAAAAACAAATATACAGTATAACCTCTATTAACCGAGCTTCTATTAATCGAGGTTTCTGTTAACCGAGCCGATAACAAAGTCTGATTTTTATCTTCTTTTGAATGAACCTTGAAAATGACCACGCTTTTTAGTTCACTGTCCGTGCTATACAGGGTCTTCTGCACCCAAAAACACTCAACTCCCAACAAACATTGGACCTTGAGAAGTCAACAGAGAACAATGCTTTGTTTCCACTGGCCGTGTGAATTTTCGTAATTTTTTCAATTTGCTTTTTAAAATTTACTACTAGTAGTTGATTTCCTTTTTAAATTTGTTAAGCTGTGAAACAGAACTTTACATATATTTATTTTTATTATTTAAAATAAGTTCTATTGTTTTTTTTATTTTAAGAGATGTTAAATTCGCAAGAACGGAAAGTTTTTACACACAGTTTCTATTAACCGAGTTTTCCTATATCCGAGGTACTAACGGCCCCTATTAGCTCGGATAATCGAGGTTGCACTGTATTACAATCACGGAAAAATCATGACTGTTCGTGCTATAGTACAAAACTCGCGAAATTTCAGGAATTTCAGGTCATGTTACCATATTTCAGGACATTTCAGGACGTTTTTTTCCTTTTTCAGGAATTTAAGTATTATCAGGACAAGTACGACCCCTTAGGCAAATAATTTTTGAAAACGCACTAAGTCTACATCTGACGTCTATACTTTTTAAAGGTGAAGACACTAATTCAATATTTATATTAGGTCACGAGCCATCGTCTAGTTAAATTTTCTCAAATGTTAACATGGAATTTCGTGATTGATGAGGGAAAAACTTGAATATAGGTGAAGCATCTCCTTCAAAGAGTGAGAGATGCTCTGTTGTAGTGTCCCTTGCAGACCCACATTTCATAATTGACCTGAAAACAAAGAAAGATGCGGTCGAAATGAACACAATGTCTGAACACCAAATATTTGAGTCGCTTATAAGTACCTGGAGTTTAATTGTAATCATAATGCATAGACTGGTTCTTGCAGTTTCGTTAGCTAAGCTTCCGCACAATACCGATGGGATGTTCTCATACTGACCTGATTGTCACGTACGCGTCGGGCGTCGTAGTTTTATGAAATTGAGTCGCGCTAGTAGTAGTCCATCAAAAATTATTCTGATATTATATGAAAAAAAATTAATCATAAGAGTTCGAAATTGGACTCCACACTTACATTACTACAAGCAGGGTTCGTAAATATCATGATATTTTCGAAATATCAAAAATATCCGATATTTTGATATGTATCCGATATTTTCGATATATATCCGATATTTTCAAAATAGTCAACTTACTGCTAATAATAAATATTTTTAAGCACAATATAAATTAGAAACTAAAACATATTGCACTTAACATGAAAATTTAAACAATAAATCTACTAGAAGCGCATTTTTCTTTTCCTTTTTTTTAATTGGAACAAAATTGAAGATAACTAATTGAAAACAGAATCAATTTGCTTTATATACTTATACCAAAAAAAAAAAAAAAAAAAAAAAAAAATGCTATAGGATACAGTATCAACTATCAAGAAATCAGAAATTTATAAAACAAAATTTTAAATACAAAATATCATTTTATTTGAAAATTTTTAACATAAATGTAAGTTTATCTTATTTTTTATTCTCTATTATGCTGTACAGTTTAAACTGAACCAAATACAAATCAATACCTGAACAGATTCTTTTATAATGAAGCTGTATATATAGCTGAGTATCTAAATTAGACAGTACATCTTTCAGTGTCTGTTCTGAATTAATTATGTCCCTCATAATCTACAGATAAAAGTAAAAAATTTCAACATAAAGCTTGGAAAAGATATTTGTTTTCTTCTTCGGCTAAAAAAGTCACTATCAGAGACAAAATTCTTTATTTACAGAACAACACAGTCAATAATAGTTGGAAATTTCATTTGCACTTGTTTTGACTGAAAATATAAAATAGCAAAAATATCTTGCACAGTGATATTTTGAAAAGGAATATTAAATATAGAAAAATATTGAAAATATCACACATCTTGATAATTTGAAAATAAATATCAAGTAATATGAAAATATCGAAAATATCAAAAATCTTGTTATTTTGAAAATAAATATCAAGTAATATAAAAATATCAAAATTCTTGATATTTTGAAAATAAATATCGGATATATATCATGATATATATCGATTGATGATATCAACGAACCCTGATTACAAGCATTTCAGAAGCAACCAAAACTCATTGAACAAACAAGATTTTTGCCTTCATATTTTCGCCCCACCAGCGGCTGAGAGGTTCTGCTCTCGAAGCTGGTAGACGGGAGGTGCTGGGTTCGAACCCAATCGCGCCCGTCGGCCTAATCGTTCGGAGTTTTCGTGGTTTTCTTCGAACCTTGGCGTTAATACGGGTATTAACCAAGCGTTAATACGGGTTAGGTTCCCTTAGAAAGACCCCCACGAAGGGCACTCCTCCCTGGGCCTATATCCCTCGTGCAGATAATTGGCCGTCATAAATACAACCAACCAACCATCCTTCATGTTTTCACTCAGTTGGAAAAATTTTATAACGTTTAACATTGCAGGAAACATGTACCCTGTACAGTATGAATACAGTACATACAGTTTTAAAATAAACAAAACATTAACGGATCCTCGTAGATAGTTGCATATGCCCGCTTTAAACGCCTTGACAAAGTAATTCCTTATTTTATAACAGAGAATTTTCCTTTTTTATTAACTCAGATAGTAGGGAGGGCAGATAGTCGTGAGCCAGATATTCAGGAATGAACTGTATTTCAAATTAAGATAATGTTCTAATTTACGAACTACCTAAATTTAGATTTGTCTAAAATTGGTTAATATCGGTCAGTTGCTTGTCATATATCTTACCATTTCATAAAATGGTGTAAGCTTTGTTACAAATGATCAGCTTTTTTCCAATATTTCAGTTATTAATCTAAATTTTAATAAAGCAGATACGTTTAATAATGTGTTTCAACGAAAGTAAGACCGAGTCCTAAATTAATTTTAGCTCCAAAAGATGCACTAGGTCTAATTGTCGGAGATTTTTTTTTTTTTTTTTTTTTTTTTTTTTTTTTTTTTACGGGCACAACAATTTGAATTTAATCTTGCACAACGATCTATAATTATTCATATATGGACATGAGTTTGAAAATCTGCCTTAACAAAAAAAGAAAAAAAAATCCAAAATCTTCTTCATTCATCTATTGTGTTAGTAAACTTGCACCAAAAAAATCCCTGAAATCTGCAACAAAACTAGTTTTATCCAGTATTTCTGGAATTGTAAAATCTTGGTTTACTTTCAAAACTCGCCTTATATACAAGGAATTTGGGAACAAAACTTGGTCTACAAAAATTTTATTTCCAGAATAAGGCGGGTTTTTAGACTCATATCTTCACATACTCATTTAAAGAAATCTGTATTTACGTGGGCATTCATAATTACGTCATTTTCACATACTTTTTATTCTAACAGTTTCAAAATTTTAGAGCAGAAACCCTAATCGCAGCACTGGTGAAGCAAAAAGCCATCCATTTGAAGCAGCTATAAAACAAAGTTCAGCATTATGATCAAATGTAAGTTATAACGTTGCTTTTTACAGATGGAAGCGTTCCGCCATTCTAAAATTATGAACCAAAATCTTCATTCATAAAACTGAAACGAAATAGGGAAAGATGTTTGCGTTCTATTTATGCATATTTTCAAATCTAGCTTGGCTGCTTTTTACACATTCATGAAGTGATTTTCATTCGTAAATCATTAAGGCAAAAGATTTTAAAATCATTACTTTAAACGAAGTATAAAGTTTTTTTAAATTCTCATCATGATTGTGTTAATTTTAAAAGGTGGAGCACTATCTTAAAAAAATATTGTTTTTCTTAAACATCATTTCTTGAGAAAAAAACCTGCTGTAAAAAACTGCAGCAGAGATTTCCGGTAAAGTTCAAAAATAAAAAACTTATTTGCTACTAGATAAATGTGCTTTGCCGGTAAAAAACATTAAAATTACGGGGTTTGACTATTTAGCTTGAAAAAGTGGAATTTCCCGTAAAATTACTCCAGCAATTCATGGTAAAAATACCCGTGCATTTTTATACAAAAATTTATTATATTTGATTATAAAAAATATGTGATTATAAAAAAAAATAATAATAAATACCCGTGAATTTACATTTAAAAAAATTTTTACAGCTTATTTTTAGGGTAAGTTTTATATTACGAGTATCCTGTAAGATCATGCTAAGTCTCTTTTTCGGGGAAACACGGCAGCTCAATAATAATAAAAAATAAGGTAAGGAATTCAGAGATAGTTTTTAAGCATTTCACTTTAACCCTTTATGTACTGAATTATGAATTCATGAAAAATGTATCTTCTAAAGCATCTTTCGTGAAATTTTGAAACTACATTAGAAGATTTACATAATCATTTAATAAATTTTAGAAGGATTTTAGAAGGATCGGAGGAGTTAGAAGGATTAATTAAATTTAAATTTATAGGGATTTTGTGCAATATTTATAACACCACTGAAGTCTTTTATTTTAAATATTTTTCTTAGTATTTTGTAGAATTAGGAAAAAGACAAATATAATGTTCTTGCAATAGAAATGAAGTATTTCCTAATTGAAAAATCCCCCCCCCCCCCTCCCTAACGCCAAGAAAGCTGAAAAGATGCAAAGGAAAAAGAAATCATCCTTTTAAAAATATTTTTGTTTTGTGTAACCCATAATGCTTTTGGAATAAGATACAGTAATGCATCTATAACTCATTTTAAACGATGTATTAAATGAATTTTATAACAAGTTATTTTAATGGTACTTATAAGTACTGTCAGTTGATAAAGGGTTAAAGGATGCGGTCTTAGAAATACTAATGGATTAACACTGACAAAAATCTACGATTGCAGACAACATTTAAAACATTTATACCTGCAACTTTTGATTATGTATTCACTGTTCTTATCACACAAATATTAAAATGCTATGAATATAAGGTTTATGCAAGCGATTGCGTCCATTGTTTGCTTCATCAATTGTTTACATCAATATGATTACATCATATCTTCATCTTCCAAAAAACCTTTTATTATCATGTATTGCTTTAGGAATCTCTTGTCAAGTTGCTATGAAATTTAATATTTCATCCTTGACTTTTCCCGAAAAATGTATATCAAATGCTGAAATAACCAATAACGGTTGTACTTCGTTCTTAGAACAGGAATTCACTTCAATGATAAATCTCGGAGTGAACAACAAAGCGAATGAATGCATTGTTCAACTGTAAATACATTTCCGTTTAGTGCAGAGATTGTGATCTAAAAGTTATAACAGGAAACTAAAAATAAAAACTAACTGAAAATAAACGAACGATAGAGAAAATATGGGGCTCTTAAAATGTTTGATATCGAAAATTTCTGAATGTTTCCTATTTAATATATAACGGTGAATTTTAATTTTTGAAAAAGTTTGAATCCTTTTAAGGCCTTTTTTTGCGGAGGGGGGGGGGGGATACTTTTAGGTTTAAAAAATTAACAGTAGCTAGCCAAATCACAAAAGGTAAGTTTTACTGAAGTCTAACGAATATGCCTTTTACTGAAATTTAACACGTTCGCTGCCAAAGCTGAGATGGCGCATCTGTTCATACAAGACAAGATCATATCTGCAATTTAGTACTTTTAAATTATTTTCTGTTTTATTATTTAAGTACTATATATATGACGAATTACTTTTAACAACAAATAAATTCACACGAGTATGCTCGTTGTTAGCACATGAAACATTGCAGGTATTTTCTATGGCAGTGCTCGTAATCGGTGATTTAGATAAGGAGATCAATAACGAGTTATCTCGTAGCTGGCAAGGAAAACCAGTTTACCAACTACGAGTATTCTCGTAGTTGGCAGTGAACATGTTAACGGATAGAGTTGTTTTGCGTACTATTCATATGACAATAAACCATTTTTGAAGATGTTTGGAAAATGTATTGTAACAGGATTAAAGACTTTTAAAATTAGAAAAAATGAAAAAATAAGGACCATTTTCAACATTCAATAGCTTAAAATGCATATGATTTAAAACGACAATTTTTATTAGGATGAAAGATATAAGTATGTTCTTTAATTTCATGCATTCACAAAATTACAAGATGCAGAATTAGTATTTATGGGGGCTCCAAACTATTAGACATTCGTAGAGCAGAAAATATGTACAACAGCTTACGCGCAGGGTTATAAAATAAATTATTTGCAACTAGAATGAAATATTTTGTGCCTAATTATGCTTCACACTACCATAAGTACCCTGAACCTAAATAAATTTGTATTTAAAGCATTTTTACATTTTTAATACAAAGTTGTATCAAGGCAACACAAAATTTTGAAAATTTCAACGGTATAATCACCTAAAAAATTATTTTTTTGAACAATAAAAATGAAATTTTAGGTTCAGTTTATACAGACTAACATGAAACATATGTTTTGAAAATTTCATGGAAAAATATTCACATGTTTTTGAGATATCCTGCGCGTTATGCCCAAAAACGTCATTTGGAGAAAAAAATTCTTCAAAGTTTCGGAAACGCCGCTTTAGCAATTGAGCGGGTATAATTCTAAGAGCCATAACTTCTGTTCTAATGGGAATTTCAAGGAAACAATTATATCAAAATGTTCAGAAAAAAAAAGAAGTTTAACATCTAAAAAAAATTAAAATTTCGAAAATTTTGAAACTTTAAGAGTCCTGAGACACCTTAATCACTTTTCAGTGTTTTTGTTTTCTAATCACAACTCATTACGTAGGAAAAGCAGCACCTATTTTAAATTTAAAGAACCAAATATACGTTTAGAATGAAAGAATTGCCTACGGCAAACGTTTTAATTTTGTTTTATTACTAAATGTTGAAACATAAATATAGTGGTAATAGTAAATGTACAGCTGCCAAATTTTACCTTTTTTTTTCTCTCCATAAAAATTTAATTGTAAATTTGTAAATTGACGTTAATAATTATATTAGGTAATGAGTAATCGCGCTTCAAAGTTTTCCGGCAGGCTAACATGGGATTTCGCGATCGGGGAGTCGTTGGCTGCGATACTATCATTACTACATGCAAATAACAAAAATAATTATTAAGGATAACATAACAGTGAATTTAAATTGACCGGTGCTTTTAAACACCGTAGTCCCGAAAGTGTTAAATTACTGATGCAGTCGCTGATATATCTAATGTTGTTTTTAATCTGATCATTCGATTCTCTCTGTGTCTGTGTGGGAAACGTAAATTTTAAGGTGACAGTTTACCTTTTCAACAATTTTGTTTATTTTTTAAAATATGGCTCAAATGGTAAATTCATTGCATTTCAATGTTCAACTAAAAGTACATTTTGGAAAAAAATTAATTGCAAATTTAATTAAAATTTTTTAAAAGTTAACAAAAATTTGAATTTTCTTATATCTCTACTACTTTTTAAAATACTGATATTTTTGCCCAATTAATTTTTTTTAGATTTTCAAACGTGTATTACACAAGACTGCACATGGATTTTTAGATACATCTAATATTACATTTAATATAAGTTTTTTACTGATATAAAACGATGAAATCTAACACATCTTCCTATACTTTTATTTTTAAAAAAATAACAAAAAACCTGAAGGCTCATTCCAAGCGCAAATTTATCACATATACAATAAAGAACACGTATAAAAAAGTTTAAATCTCTATCTCAAATACAAATTTTAAAAAAAAATTGTAATTTAATAGATTACAACGACCATTTGGATTTTTTTTTTTTTTTTTTTTTTTTTTTTACTTAATATTTATTTAGTTTTAATTTTGGGGCATTTCGACAAGAGAAGCCGAGAAAGATAAGAGGTTAAAAATCGAAAGCAGTTAAACCGAATCATCCACAGATCGCGACAAATCACCTTCGTAACAAAATTTAACCAAAAATCTAAATTTCGTCCACCAAATTCCGTCGCATCCACTTCAACAACAGATCGCAAAGATCAAACTTCAGACGACCAAAAGGCCGATAAACTCTCCAAGTCCCGTTTCGAGAAGAAAAACAGTTTACAAATCGAAAGCAGTTCCACCGAATCATCCACAGATTGCGACAAATTACCTACGCTGAGCTCAATTTTTCCCGGTTAGAATCGACCGATTGTAAAACGCCGTGGCTAGCGGATTGGAGCCCCTCGGGACATGGCTGTTTACTATCAATCGATTAAACATTAGATTGTTTCCTTTTTCGCGTTCGTCTTTTATTCTGTAATTGATTTTCATGGGCTACATAATCAGTTGAAGACCTCGATTTTTATGGCCTACATAATGAGTTGAAGACCTCGATTTTTGCTTTGCAAGACGATTTTCATTTCGACGTCGCTCTTTGGCTTTGGATTTTTCCATATCTGATAATTTGCGCCTACCCATTTTGTAACTTTTTCAATTTTTAACGATTTTATGCCTTTCGATTACCTATTCAAACAATTTTTAACGATTTTATGCCTTTCTATTACCTATTCAAATAAAAATTCTTCTAAAAGTAAAGAACATCTTTGAATTTCGTTAAAAAAAAATAAAATGCGAGCATCATTTGGCCCCATCTTCGACCGAAAACAACAACCATTTCCAAAAGGTTAAAAAAGCTTTAGCATTTTTAAAACATAAAAGTGGAGAAAATAGGAACATGGAGAAAAAGACATTTAAAGTTGTCATTTTTGTGGGTCATTGCGTTGGGTGTGTTAACAAAATTTACAATATATCGCGATATAATTGCCGTATGGTTAAAAATGAGGTGTCAAAATATTCGCAATTAAACAGGCTTTCATTTAATATTTAAAAACAAAAATCGATTTTTTTTTTAAATCAATTTTGAGGTAAACTGTCCCCTTAAACAGCTTTTGCAGTACAGCTAATAAAGTTATGCAGTGGAAAAAGAAAGAAATGATACGACTATGTATAAATTACGACAATAAAAGTTTTTAATTAATTAGAAAAGATTATACATTATGTATATGTTCAACATGACAAAAATATGTGCCAAGAATAGGTGCACCAGAATTACAATGTCACTGAAAATCAGAACACTTTTGAGTTATCTTGCAATGTCATTTAAGGCGGTTCTCAATATGTATATTGGAAAATATGTTACAAGATTTGGCAGAAGCTAGCATTAATGTGGGATTAAGAATAAATTTGGAAAAGACTAAGATGATGTTCAATTCATTTGCATCAAAAAAGAAAATCGTCTACAACAACACTGAGATTAAAGAAGTGCAAAGTTATGTGTACCTTGGACAGGAAATGCCATCGGATAATAGTATCATGAATGAAATCAATAGAAGAATAAGAAATAGATGGAGTGCTTTTGGAAAGAACAATATTATTCTGAAAAGTAACATGCCTCTTTGTTTAAAAAGAAAGGTGTTTAACCAATGTGTTTTCCCTGTACTAATTTATGGAGCAGAAACATGGACGCTAACAAAACGAATAGTACAGAGATTCCAAACAACACAGAGAAGTATGGAAAGATGTATGCTAGGTATAACTAGAAAAGACAGAAAGAGAATGACCTGGGTAAGAAGTCAGACGACAGTTTTTGACATCATTGAAAGAATTAAACTGCTAAAATGGAAATGGGTTGGGCACGTTGCAAGAAGACAAGACAATAGATGGAGCACAAACACAAACACCCTACAGTGGTATCCCAGAGATGTAAAACGGCCAAGAAGACGACCTCAAGTGAGATGGAGTGATGAAATCAGAAAAGCGGCCGGTGTTAATTGGATGACTAAAGCACTAGACAGGAAACATTGGGAAAATCGGAGGGGTTGAAAACGGTTGTTGTTGTTGATGATGATGATGATAATAATGATGATACATATATATTTCTCCGCTCAGTAACGAGAAACTTTCTGATACATTTTTGGAGTCATTTTTAAACGTAAAAGCATGACACTTACAGGCATGATTAGTAACTCAATAATTATTTCTGTAAGTGCCCATTTTTCGATGAATTAACTATATCTTAAGTTATAAGTGATAGTTGTCTCAGGATCTCAATTTTTTTCCCTCTCCCTCTCTGTCGCGACCTAAGATTCAGTTCTAAACTCCAACTTTGAGAACATTATTTGTTAGATCTTCTGCCTTTGACAAAAAGAAAATCAGTTCATTTGCATAGTTTCTGAATTAGAGCACCTGTCAATTTGATGCGTCTGCGAACAAAACAAATTCAAAAACGTGTCAAAAAGTAATGATTTTGGAGAAAACAGCCCCTAGCTAATGATAATCCTGATTTTTTTTTAAATATTTCATTTGCATTTCCATATCTTAAAATGATTTTTTTTTTTTTTTTTTTTTTTTTTTTTTGCATTGGATGGATGAGGTCGATCTCTACAAAGGTTGTTTTTTACCTTTTCGATTTTGTTTACAGGTTTTTTTTTCCTTTTAAATCAGGACACTTTCATTTTCGGAACCAGTTTTGAAAGTAAAAAAAAAAAAAAAACCCTGCAAACAAAAACGAAAAGTACAAAACGGCGTTTGTAGAGATCGACCTCAGCTGTCCAATGCAAGAAAAAAAAATCTTTTAAAAATATGGAAATGCAAACGAGATATTTTTCAAAATTTTCCCCATAGAATATTAGCGAGCGCGTGTTTTTGCGTGAGTGAAGTAGCCCCTTAAGAAAGAGGTAACGTTGATCAGGCTGAAAATTACGTTGCTTAACCATTAGACATTACAGTTTATAATCGGATAAATTACTTACTTTATAGCTGGGATAGTACAATTCAGATAAATTACTCAGCAGCGTAGTCGGGTCTTTCTAATTTTTTCGTCTTAAGAAGGAAGATTCCCAAACCGGGTTTTTTTTTTTTTTTAATTAACTTTTGGGATATGTAGGGCTCATGGAGGCATGTAATACACAATTATTGTTTGTTCCCCAAATCCACTTTAAGGAAGAGGGCGGGGGGTACTCTAGAATATTTTTCGACTACCTTTTATAACTCATTAATGGTGATATTTGAAAAAAAAGTTTTAAAGTAAAAATTGCTTTTTTTTATTAATTCTCTCGAAAGTCGAGAGTCAACACAACATCGATTTTTAATAATACTTAAAAATGTTTGCATAAAAATAAAAATTACTATAACACGTTTTATTAGAATAATCGACAATAACCTTTGCAATATACCACTGCTACAATCAAGCAAACAATCGTTGCTTTGCTACATAAAAAAAAGTTTATTCTGTGGTAGTTCGATGGCGATCGGTGTTTGTTTATATCGTTTAAAATGGATAAAAAAAAACAGCGAAAAAAAAAAGTCGTCATTTTAATAAATATTTATTTATTATTATTATTATTTATTTAATAACAAACAGTAATATTTATTTATTTTAGACAAAATAATACAACAAAGATCGTATTTTCACTAACCGTAAAATAAAAATCACGCGGGTAGTGTACAAAATACATATTATAATTTTTTCTTCTCTGTCTCTTATCATTAATAAGTTAAAAAGTGAAGTCGAAAATATTCCAGAGTAGAATTCGCTCCCTTAGAGTAAAAAATAAATTGCGTAGTACATACCACCATATAAACACTATATATCCCCAAATTTTCATAATTTTTGAATTTTTGTTTTGAGAACGTTCCCTTGTGAGATCGAACCTAACTTCTGTTTTTCGCAGTGAAAATATTCATAAATTATTTTTGAATTACAGTTGAGAAAATATATACAGTTATTGAAATTCACGGGGGGAAAAATAATACTTTTTGCGCACTATATACAAAATTAAGGGGGCACAGGACCTTTGAGTTTGTCGAAATGATCAAAAACATAGCCATTTTCAAAGTATCAAAACACAAATAATATGCAAAATAAGATCTTTTTTACCTTTCTGCCTAAATTATATATTCTTAGCTATATTATCTAGAAAAATAAATGCTGTATAAACAAAATTAATAATTTTAAATTTAAAAATTCATCTCACTAATGCGCGTATTAAAATCCTTAGGTGCTGCGCGCATGATAAAACTCTAAAATATGCATATAGAAAGCAATTTTTGAACAAAATAGAATCATAACACACCTGCTTCTAAATTAAAACCTATATATATATATACACAAAAAGTTTCGTTTAAAATTTAATTTTAGCACACAAAAATATATACAAAATTTTCAAAAAATTTTTCACATTTCCAAGTGCAAAAAAATAAATAACCAAAATATGTGATTTTTTTTGGTTTTAGGTTAATGTTAGACGAACGTCTTTTGCACGCTTTTTTCGCTACATATCATCCCTACACAATGCTAGCGGCATTGTGTAGGGATGATATGTAGGGAAAAAAGCGCACAAAAAGACGTTCGTCTGACATTAGCCTTAACAGGAAGACTATAAAGAAACGCATATTTGGTTAATTTTTTAAAGCTGTAGATTATATAGTTTGAAAGAAACAGTGCGCGCAATCTCCAAATGTACTAATCTGCGAAAACGCGTTTTAAAGTTTCAATATCAACGGACTTTCAATTGTATTCACCGTCTATAAATGATTATAACTCAAGAAAATAGTTGGATGTGCCAATCCCAAAACTTCCTTCTATCTCATGTGTATTAATATTTCAAAATGTCGTTACAAATACCAATAATTCATTTTTATTAGTTTTATTAGTATTTTTATTAGAATTATGCATAATTTCATACTTGTCGATGGTACAATGTGGAAAATTGCACAAAAATCGCTATTACAGCGCCCCCTTCCGGTGGAATTTTTCAATATTCAGGGTGAACCTTCTTGCCATGGTTAAAAGCATACACAAAAAATTTGGTTCAATTCTGTTCATAACTTCATACATTTTCGATGGTACAATATTGAAAATAACACAAAAATCGATATTACAGCGCCCCCTACAGTCGGAATTTTTTCAAATTCATAGAGGACCTTCTTGCCATGGCTAGAAACGTATACAAAAAATTTGGTTCAATTCTATGCATAACTTCATACACTTTTCGATGGTACAATATTCAAAATGCACAAAAATCATTATTACAGCGCCCCCTACCGGCGTATTGTTCCATATTAATACATGGAAATTATTCCAGAGGAAAGCATTCGCCTTGCGTACAATATTTCAAATGAAAATCAAATTTCAAAGTAATTGCTTAAAAGGTGC
Source organism: Maratus speciosus (assembly GCA_963932465.1). Taxonomy (NCBI): domain Eukaryota; kingdom Metazoa; phylum Arthropoda; class Arachnida; order Araneae; family Salticidae; genus Maratus; species Maratus speciosus. Next base: position 651,525,652 of record OZ010787.1, on the reverse strand, counting down.
AAAGGCCAACATAGTGAAAAATATTTCAAGCCGGGGATCGAACCCGGGCCATCAGTATAGCGCACTGACGTTCTACCGACTAAACCACTTGGAACGATACCCAGCATGGGAAATTTCTCACTATTATATGTTGGCAATGCTACAAACGCAGCACAATTAATATTCCATCTTGTGCTGCGTTTGTAGCATTGCCAACATATAATAGTGAGAAATTTCCCTTGCTGGGTATCGTTCCAAGTGGTTTAGTCGGTAGAACGTCAGTGCGCTATACTGATGGCCCGGGTTCGATCCCCGGCTTGGAATATTTTTCACTATGTTGGCCTTTGCGCCTTTTAAGCAATTACTTTGAAATTTGATTTTCATTTCAAGTATTTTTTCCAAATTACTGGAAGACATGCTTGCCATAGCCAAAAACTTAAAAAAAATTTGTTCAATTCTATGCATAACTTCATACAATTTCTGATGGTACAATGGCGACATACGGACGCACGGACAAACAGACATTTTCTATAAACATGTTTTTTAGAATCTCTGACCCCTAAAACGTGTCAATCCGTCGAAAACCGGAAGTCGACAAAATTTCGATTACAATACTTTCTTCTATTGAAGATAGAAGAAAGTAATAATGTAGATTTTTGAATGGGTTTTTTTTGCATATTGTTGAGAAATTTTTAAAAATTCAGACTAAAACAAAATCCGAAAGCTCATTTTTTGAACTTTTTGAAGGTCCTGTGCCCCCTTAACTATGAAAGTTTTGCACTTTTATACATTTGATGAAAAGTAAAAATAAATAAATAATAAAAGAAGTGCGCAATTTGTATTTCTGCAGACTAAAGTATTTTTCTGATTTTAAAATTTTTTCACAGTTATTTACATAAATAAATTATTATTTTTCACATTGAAACAAATTAAAACAAACTATTTATATCATTTTTCCTTTGTAATTTTCATATTATCTTAATAATTTAAGGTAGTATATATGATTTTTTAACAACTGGAATTTAAAATGTGAATTTTTATAATCTCGGATTCTTGGGTTGCAATTGAAATACCTGTCTACGTAAAAATATTTTGAATTGTTAGAAATAGTTATTACATACTATTTATACTATACATACTATGCTATTTCAACTGCAAAATCAAAAATCCGCGATTTGAAAAAAATATCAAAGTTTAAAACAAATTTTTTAAAAATCATACATATTTTTTCTTTTTTTAGGGGGATAATAATAAAAATAAAGTACATTATAGTTTTATGTAACGTATTTTAACGTATTTCCATTAAAAAACTGGAAATTATTCATAACTGTAAATAATTTCTTTAAACATTCTTTGTTTTTACTTTTCATTAAATCTTAAAATACATAAAATTTCATTGTTAAAGCTGTATATATATGTGTGTGCAATATATATATATATATTTGTAAATTTGAATAATTACACATATTTTTTTCCCGTTAAGGTTCGAAAATAATTAAGGAATTTTTTCGCTGCGAATAACTGAAGTTTGTTCAGGATTCTATCTCAGACGAGAAAATCAGAAAACTAGCATGCTGCCGACCACGCTGTTGAAAATTTCGACAAAGGAAGTGAATTTTGAGTCTATGTTTCTATGCCTGACATGCACTTTCATTTTTGAAAGTTATTTTTTAATCACCCTTGTATGTAGCCATTTTCTTATATCCGTTCATTAGCTTGCAATAAATTAAACATATATTCAAGTAAGCATACCATACATAGCAGTAAAATAAATGGTTGAAGTGTGAAAAACAGCAAGTAAATGTAAATAATGGCACTTACCTCATTTTTCATAGGCGGTGTTGTAAAGTTTTGAGTCCACACTTGCAATCCCATTTCTCGGAATTTCTTCAAAATATCTTCTCGGGCTTTTTCTTTGCTTTCCGGGTGCAATTCGTGTTCCCTGGGAAGGCTAAACATCTTTTCAATCATGCTTCTTAAAGAGTGGATGTCACTTTCGGAGACTTTACAAGGTTCGGTTTCATTGGGACTTTTTTTTCCAAACCAACCACTCAGGAAATTACCCGATTTTTTATTTTCGGGGGGCAATTTATAAGAGGCTCTAACTTCACTCCCCGCTTCTAAATCATTGATTTCCACATTATCGACTCTTGTTGCATCTTCGTTTTCATTTCTTTCTCTTCCATTCGACTCTGAATCACTATTCGACTCTGAATCACTACTCGAGTCTGAATCAGTATTTGATTTTGAATCAGTATTCGACTCTGAATCACTAACAGTAGTAGTTGTTTTTTCAGATTCACCAACATCAGGAACCATGCCATTAGTATCATCAGACGGAGGCGATATTCTATCTGTTTTATCAGCTGGAACAATGTTATTAGTATCAACAGGAGAAGTTGGAACGTTATCACCTCTAGGAACTATATTGTTTGTTTTGCTGTGTGGTTCTATATCATTTTTGAAACCGTGATGATTATAATGGGGATAAAATCCATGATATTGACCATCGTTTGAAAAAAATACATTCGTAAAACCATTTCCGAAATTGTTTTGGGGTAAATCGTTATGATGCACTGGATTTTTTGATGTATCGTGTTCCCACCAAGTGTATTCACTGTACTCTTTGACGTGAATGAAGTTGTTAGGATCGGCTTGGTGATATGTTTCACGGTACTTGTAAGTACTTCTAGGTTGACCAGTTGGATAATACGGCGGGAAATGGTACTGTTCACTCCACCAAAACGGTAGTGCACAGGAAAGAGTTAAGTCAATGCAGAGAGCAAAAGCAAAGAAACACAAAAATGGATGCATCATGATTTAAGCTAGAAAGAGAATTAAACTTCAATTAGAATTTATTCTTTTTCCAGTAATTATTATGAAACATTAAAATTAATCACAATAAACGTTTACAGTTTAATTTTACAAAACATAAAATATAAAATTTCTCACACTGTTTGCTTAATAATAAATGTATCATAATTTAAACTAGGAAGAGAATTAAACTTCAATTAGAATTTCTTCTTTTTCAAGTAATTATTATGAAACATTAAAATTAATCACAATAACGTTTATAGTTTAATTTTACAAAATATAAAATTTCCCACATTGTTTGCTTAATATTAAATGTATCATAAATTAAACTAGGAAGAGAATTAAACTTCAGTTAGAATTTCTTCTTTTTCCAGTAATTATTATGAAAGATTAAAATTAATCTCAATAAATGCTTACAGTTTAATTTTACAAAATATAAAATATAAAATTTCTTACACTGCTTAATAATAAATGTATCATAATTTAAATTGGGAAGAGAATTAAACTTATTATCACGGTACTTTCCATTTTTACTTTCTTCTATCTTCAGCAGAAGAAAGTTCTGTAATCGAAATTTTTTCCGACTTCCGGTTTTAGACGAACTTACACGTTTTAGGGGTCAGGGATCCCAAAAAACATGCTTATACAAAATGTCTGCCTGTCCGTGTGTGTGTGTTGCCATTGTGCCATCGAAATCGAAAAGTGAATGAAATTATGCATAGAACTGAACCATTTTTTTTTATGTTATTGTCTATGACCAGCAGGTCCTCCTTAAATTTGGAAATATTGCGCCGAAAGGGGGAGCTATAATAGCGATTTTTGTGACATTTTCCTTATTGTGCCATCGAAAAGAGTGTGAAGTTATGCATAGAATTGAACCAATTTTATGTGTGTATTTTTAGCTATGGCCAGCAGGTCCTCCTTAAATTTGGAAATATTCTGCCGGAAAGAGGACGCGGTAATAGCGATTTTTGTATGTTTCGATTTTTCATAGTTCTATTTTCCATCGGCTGCTCGCGCAGCGTCTCTTCGCATCCTGCTAAGCCGGCTATTCATAGACATATGATGTGCAACAGAATATAAAAAAAAAACTATTTAAGTATTAATATTTGTAATTACTTTTTGAAATATTAAGATGTATGAGATAGAAGAAAGTTTTTGGATTGGCACATCGAACTAGTTTAAACAACAGTTTGACTCCATTATCTCCACATATTTCGATATTTGTATCTGTATCTGTATCAGTTTTCTGTTTCTTTTTCACCGCCCGAAATATGTGGAGGTCAACCCCTTCCGCACATTCTTTTATGACATATCCTTGCTCTTCGTTGTTGATAATTTTTTCATTCCCTTTCCCTTTTCGATTGAGATATACATCAATGAATTTAATACTTCTGAACAGAATTGTTCTTTATCTTTTCCCAGATAGCTCCAGCTAATTTCCCTTGATAATGAGAGCAAATAATTGTTATCGAAACTGTAGTCGTGGTCTGTTAATATTATATGGAGAAAAAAAAAAGAAAATTTATTTCATCATTAGCAGTAAAATTATCATTGCTTACAAAAATTTATTGAAATTTTATTTATCTTAAAAATTACATTGAAACCTTAACTGATGTCGTGAAATTTCCGTGCACAACTGGTGTCATAGTACCTTTTCTTCGCCAGCTAGTATTATAACTTATAACTAGTCGGATGTGCCAATCCTAAAACTTTCTTTTTTTTCATACATGTTAATATTTCAAAAAATTGTTACCCATGTTAATACTTCAGTGTTATTACTTCAATACCACACCCACTTGGATTTTCATCTTAAGTTTCTGCTTCATTCTACTAATCAGAGTCAAAACGAGTTAATCTCGATCCTATTTAATAAAATTACTATTTTTTGTTATTCTCTAGTACATCTAGTACACCCTTTCAGGGGCAAGGCATTTCTGCTATAAAAATGTTCAAATGTTTAATTCACACCGCAATTTAAGAACAAATTTATTTGAAAATAATCAAAAGCTTTTTTTCACGTATATTATGAGATCGAAAATGTACTAAACAATTTCTGGTCTCATTTGTTAAATTCGGCATTAAAATTAACCGTTTGCAGACTGCAAACGGTGCCCCTCAAGGGGTTAAGAATCGGCGTGTTACATACATCTGGAGGTGCCTTGCCAGGTGAAGGTCTCGTCACCTGACCAAGGCTCTAAATTACGAGATCAACTTGAGTGGCAATGTGCAGGTGACATGCAACAAGATAAAAATGGCATAATAAAGTTCACAACTAAGCAGTACGCACTGCCAATACGATGAAGATCTAGGCGCTCATCAGGTTTATTAGGCGGTCACCCGCCCTGATACCAGGTATCAAAAATCAAACCCGTTCAGCTGGGGCAACCCGGTAGGTAGGGGCCTGGTCATTGGTTAGGAGAACAGTCGATGTACAACAAAAATCGCTATCACAACGCCCCCTTCCGAAAAGAAAATCCCCATTTTCAACTGGCGCCTGAAGTCCAAGTTAAAAACATATAATATGAAAATTTGTTCAATTCCATGCATAACTTTGTACACTTTTCTATGATATAATAATGAAAATGGCACAAAAATTGCTATTACAGCGCCCCTTTTCGGTGGAATATTCCCAAATTTAACTGGGACCAATAACTAGGCCATAGCCAAAAATAAACGTATTAATTTGGTTCAATTCTATGCATAACTACAAACACTTTTCGATGATACAATATCGAAAATCAGGGGAAAATTGCTATTACAGAGCACCCTTTAAGCGGAATGTCCTCAGATTCAGGTCGGACCTGCTCGCCATAGCCAAAAACATATATATGAAATTTAGTTCATTTCTATACATAACTTCGTGCACTTTTCGATGACACAAAGCGAACATATACACACACGGATTCACACACCCACAGTCAGATATTTGGTGCCGTTTTAATCGTTTTTAATCGTTTGGATATACAGATTTATCGGGATCTCTGACCCCTAAAACGAGTAAATCCATCGAAAACCGGAAGTCGAAAAAAAATTCGATTACAATATTCTTTCTTTAGAAAGAAGAAAGTAAAAATAAATAAATATTTTTTTTTATATAAAAAAGTGGTATTTTTACCTGACTGTACTTGTCAGCGGAATAAAACAGTAAGTATATCATTTATATACTTTATAGATTTTTGTATTAATCTTACTGATGGATGAAGAATTGGCACAAAAAGGAAAACACGTGGACTAAATGGCACAAGACCAGTTAAGGGTTAAATTAATATTAATCTGCATAATTCATTCGATAAACTGTGAGCCAAAAACTGATTTTTAGTAATAGTCCAGGCAATAGAGACCGTATAGGGACTGTACCTAGCAAAATTCATGGTAGTTCTGGAAAAAGGCTTACTATATGTTTTTTGGGTCGCTGAATCCGAATTTTTAACTTACCACCAAAATTTCCCCCGGCAACCCCCCCCCCCACCACCACCACCAACACCAAATTTTGGTAAAATGCCCCCCCAAAAAAGGTTTTTATTAAAAAAAAAATTATTGTTTTAGGGAAAAAAATATCTAGAAATTCAGAAAGTAGACAAAATTTGCAACAAATAAGATAGATGACATTATGACGTACGATGAATGGGGGGAGGGGGGATCTGCCTCAGAACATGCGCCGCGATGCTGCGTGGACTAATTTGCGCAACTTCACTTAACCACTGACATCGTTTACATTCGCCCTCCCGACTCCCCTCCGAACTTTCCCTATAAGGTTTACTTTAAGTTTTTTGGGTTTCTGAATCAGAATTTTTAACTCCCCCCCCCCCCCAAAAAAAAAAAAAAAAAATTTCCCCACCCGCAACCCCAAAAAATAGTTGTTTTAAAATTAAATTTTTTATTGTTTTAGGGGAAAAGTATGTAGCAATTCAGAAAGTAGACAAAATTTGCAACAAATAGGATATCTGACATTATGACGTAGGATGAACGGGGAGGGGGAAGGCTGCCTCTGAACATGCACTGCGGCGCTAAGTGCACTAACTTATGCAACTCCAGCAATAGGGGATTTTACCTGGCAAAATTAATACTAGTTCTGGATTTCGACTCACTTTATGTTTTTTGGGTCGCTGAATCCGAATTTGTAACTTCCGACCAAAATTTCACCCGGAACCCCGCCCCCCCTCCCACCCAAAAAAAAATTGATTTTTTGAAAAAAATTGGTTTTTGAGAATAGCGCGCGGGGAATGTTCCGATGCAGCCCCCCCCCCCCTCTCCCCGTCTATCCTACGTGATAATGTCATATATCCTATTTGTTGCAAATTTTGTCTACTTTCTGAATTTCTACATACTTTTCCCCTAAAACAATAAAAAATTTAATTTAAAAACAACTATTTTGGGGGGAAAGTTAAAAATTCGGATTCAGAAACCCAAAAAACTTAAAGTAAACGTTATAGGGAAAGTTCGGAGGGGAGACGGGAGGGCGAATGTAAACGATGTCAGTGGTTAAGTGGAATTGCGCAACTTAGTCTACGCAGCACTGCGGCGCATGTTCCGAACAGATCCCCCTCCCCATTCATCGTACGTCATAATGTCATATATCTTATTTGTTGCAAATTTTGTCTACTTCCTGAATTTCTGGATACTTTTTCCCTAAAACAATAAAAAAAAATTATTTTTTTAATAAAAACCTTTTTGGGGGGCATTTTACCAAAATGCGGGCGGGCGGGGTTACCGGGGGAAATTTTGGTGGGAAGTTACAAATTCGGATTCAGCGACCCAAAAAACATAAAGTAAGCCGATTTCCAGAACTACCATTAATTTTGCCGGGTAAAATCCCCTATTGCCTGGACTATAAGACACAAATTTGAAATTTTAGTGATTTTTTTTTTTTTTTTCATTTCCGAAGTCCATCAACCCTTTAAATTAGTCTTAAAAAACTCTCAAAAAAGACCCCATTTTTACTTTTTTGGCTCAGAAAATACTATATGATGTTTTTATAATGAAGTTACAATAAAATGACACGGATTAATCAGATGAATATATATCTTCCAAGATTTAAATACATTTATTTCAGAATTTGTTTCCAAATGTTGTCCTATTTTAAATAATATATCTAATTTCTGTGAATGATAAAATTATGAAACGTTGTACAGTGTTTTTCAGTTGTCTTCAAGCTTATTTGTTTTGAATGAAATTTTTAAAAATACGATTCTTGCAGTAAACCGTTCCCATAAATAAAATACCTTTTTTTCTTTTACACTTTATTATTATTTTTAATAAATATTTTTGTAATTTTTGTAATAAATATTTTTGTAAATATTTTGAAAATATTTACATACATTCATTCATTTATTAAATTTTCACTCTTCACTCAAAAATGGAAAAAAGGTATCTAAAAAAGTGGGCAGTTTCTTTCAGAAAATATAAATCCAAATTTTAAACATGGTTAAAATTAGAATTAAACTTTTAAATATTTTTAAAAAATTTACATTTGAAAAGATCATGATCTTTTCAAAAGTAAATTATTCATTCTTTTTAACATGTAATTGTCAACTCCGTTACCAAACAAAATTACTGAAAATACTCATATTTAAATTTTAGGTAGATTTCGTATGAAATACTACCTATTACATTCTTCCCTATGTTGGAATTTCTGAAAAATTTTTGCAGACCTACACCGATCATGATTCTTAGAAACCAAAACCACCCTCGGTAAAAAAAACTTTATGGGTCAATCCATTTCAAGTGGTCCAGAAAATCAGATATTCGTTGCTCGACCATTTTTAAAAAATCTGAAATTTTTTGGGCAACAACTCTAACATGATGGAAGTTCAAAATGACTATTATTTTAATTTTATTTATTTTTGTTTGTGAATGGCGGCCGTCTTTGTTTCATCGTCTGCAGCAATTTTCTCACAAGAAGGGTTTACGGAATTGTAAATAATTCATCGTCTATTTCTCCAATTCAAGTGCGGATTAAAGCAATTTGTACAGAATACATTGGGCTAAAAATCTGGTAATGGAGTAGTTTCCGAAACTAACTGCTTATTGGTAAAATTTAAGCATAAATTTTCAGTTTTTTTTCAATATTTGTCCGTTTACAAGCGGAAATTTCTCTAGCAAGGAAAACTGTCAACATGACATAATTTGTTTTACAAATAGGCCGAAAGTACTTGTACTCACACACCGAGTTCCAGATCTGAGACTTGCTTTCTCTTCGCTAAAAAAAATCCCAAATTTTTCAAAAATGACAAAAATCGCTCTTTTCAGGCTTTGATATCTCTGGTGGGGCACGAGATAAAAATCTGAAAAATTTTTTATACGAGTATTGTATGGTAGTGTTATGCACAAGAAATTTCATGATGGAGATTTGACTACAAGCTGAGATATGGCAAGAGCAACATGTCAAAACAATACTACCAAACTATTGTTTTGTTGTAGTCACAGCTAAGTATTTATTCCGGAGTATCATTTAGATTTATTTTTTAGATTATCTTTAAATAATAGTGACAGAAAATAAAGCCTTTTGCAATTAATTTAAAAAATAATCACGCCTAAGGCCTATATATTATATGGTTTCAGTAATTTTTGTTGTAATTTTAGTAACTAATAGAAACCTCAGCATTTTTACATATATATATATATATATATATATATATATATATATATATATACAAGACCTGAGACAAAAACAGAATAGGGAAAGAGAAAAGCTGTTAATGTTGGCATACTTGTTGAGACATGATCAAACGTGTCAAAACACATTCCTGCTTGTTGGTTTAAAAACCACAATTTTAATGCTGCTTGCCAGTCCCTGAAACTTGTTCCTACCATAAGTATGTTCCTGTAAATGAAACATTATGCGTTACCATGAATCAGCCTCAAGTAATTTTCAGAAAATAAAGATACCCAAAGCCTTTTTAAAATTTATACTGCAGAAAAATCACATTTTTTCATAAGAAGTAAGCTAGGAATTATTAATGAATTGAGACTTGCACATAGTGATTTCAAAGTATATTTCTATGAGCCAGCAGGGCCAAGATCTTCGTTCAAGTTATCAAGAGGTGACAAGACTTTGTTCCTACAAATAAAATTTTGAGAAAGATCAACATTGTGGTTTTTGAACCAACAAGCAAGAATGTGTTTTGACACGTTTAATCATGTCTCAACAAGTATGACAACATTAACAGCTTTTCTTTTTCCCTATGTTGTTTTTGTCTCAGGTCTTGTATAAAAATATTTTTTTTTTCTTCATGTAAAAGTGCTGAGGTTTCTTTTAGTTACTAAAATTACTTACAACAAAAATTACTGAAACCATACAAAATGTATGGCCTTAGGCATAATTATTTTTTAAATTAATTGTTAAGCTTTGCAAAGGGCTTTATTTTCTGTTACTATTATTTAAAGATAATCAAAAACATAAATTTAAATGACACTCTGAGATAAATACTTAGCTGTGACTACAACAAAACAATAGTTTGGCAGTATTATTTTGACATGTTGCCCTTGCCATATCTTAGCTTGTAGTCAAATCTCCATCCTGAAATTTCTTGTGCATAACACTACTATGCAATACTCTTATAAAAAAAAATTTCAAATTTTTATCTCGTGCCCCACCAGAGATATCAAAGCCTGAAAAGTGAGATTTTTGTCATTTTTGAAAAATTTGGGATTTTTTTTAGCGAAGAGAAAGCAAGTCCCAGATCTGGAACTCGGCGTGGGAGTACAAGTACTTTCGGCCTATTTGTAAAAAAAATTATGTCATGCTGACAGTATTCCTTGCTAGAAAAATTTCCTCTTGTAAACGGATAAATTTTGGAAAAAAACTGAAACTTTATGCTTAAATTTTACCAATAAGCAAAGCAGTTAGTTTCGGAAACTACTCCATTACCAGATTTTTAGCCCAATGTATTTTCTACAAATTGCTTTAATCCGCAGTTGAATTGGATAAATAAACAATGAATTATTTACAATTCCGTAAACCCTTCTTGTGAGAAAATTGCTGCAGACGATGAAACAAAGGTGGCCGCCATGCACAAACAAAAATTAATAAAACTAAAATAATAGTCATTTTGAACTTCCATCATGTTAGGGTTGTTGTACAAAAAATTTCAGATTTTTTAAAAATGGTCGAGCAACCAGTGCTGGACCATTTGAAATGGATTGACCCTTATATATCTATGTATCTATCTATGTATCTATCTATCTGTCTATATATATCACTTTCTTCTGGACACGATAACTTCCACAATTCTGCACAAATCTCTTCCAAACTAATACATAAAATCGAGGGGCATAAATTCTCGGTCAAGTTAGTTAATGGGCAAAATCGGACCAAGGGGATGGAAATAGGGAGGGGTTTTGTATAAACAGAAAAAAACCCGTAACTTCTTAATTTTTGTACATATCAAATCAGTTTAAAGTTTTTATTACTTCTAAAAATAGGGACAAAAATTTATGTATCACAGATTTTTGATCAACTTAAAAATGGGCTCAAGGGGCACAAAAAATAGGGTTTTTTTGGGGGGAAAATCATAACTTCGTCAATTCTCAAGATATCATTCCAATTAATTTTATTATAAATCTCCTTAATATTATCTACAACTTTTATATTCACAAGTTTTTGATAGAACCAATTCGTAACGCAAAAAAAAAAAAATTAAAACGAAAACAAAAAAAAAGGGGGGGGGGGTGAAGAAGAAAAAAATCCATAACTCCGTCAATTCACAAGATATAAAATCCCCATGAATTTATCATATATCTTCTTAATATTGTCTACAACATTTATACAGACAAGTTTTTGATAGGACCCATTCTTACAGCAAAAACAAATTGAAAATACATAGCGGTTGAAGAAAAAAATCATCTTATTAAGGGTGTATTCAAATTCAAACTGCTTATTTTCTGACTCATTTTTAAATTCATTTTGGCTCTCAAACGCACCCAATTGGTAGATTCTCTTATTCAGAAACTATATAATGTACCGTAATGATCGATTTTTTGATAGAGGCAGAATATATTTCAAAAAATGATGTCAAAGTGGGCATTTTGAACAGAATTTCCCGAAGCGATTGTGTTAGAAACGAAAAATATGGTCCTACTGAGAAAATAAGTGTTCATAAATCAAGTTTTAATTAATTGAGCGAAAAATAAAAACACAGGTCACTTATAAATCTCTTCAAAAATCACGTCAGCAAGTTTCATATTTTTTCTATTAAAAATGAATCTGAGAATGTGCCAGAAAATTTTTAGTTGTTGAGCATGGAAAAGTACTTTTTTGAATACCTCCTTAACATGATTCTGATAAAACCAGCTATTATATAAAAATGAAATAAAAACTCGTCAAAAGCGACCAGATAAAATTGTTATAGTGGATAAATCTCTAATCATGATTTAGTGTTTGTTGGTGAAATTAGTATACTTAACTTCGAAATCTACCTCCGCCTGTAGGCCGGGCCGGCAGGGATTTTGTTAAAGTTTCAAACATCAACTTACTTTAAAGTGACTATTGTAGTCCCTATAGGGGATTTTATAGCCCCTAAATATCAGAACATGACACTTATCAATAACACTTAAATTGAAATAGCCAGCAGTTTTTGCCAGAAATTTATACAATAACTTTTTCTAATAATAACGTTATATACTCATGTAAATTATTAAATTTTAAGATAAGTATATTTCTATTTCTTCGTTGAAAGAAAAATAACAATAGAATGGTGAAAAAATGATATTAATATTAAAATATCATTTTAAAAACTGTGCGGTAAGGTAACAGACTTTGGTAACAGATTCGACACTAATCCGTTTATACTGATTTATATCTCAAAAAATTTTATTGATTTTTTTCTTTAGTTTTAATGCTAGAAATATTTAATATAGTCTTTCTTTATATAATGTATATAAATCAAATTGAACTTTAAATATGAATCTATGTTAGAATTTTCTTCTTTTATTCCTGGAACAGGAAGCGAATCTTGAAAATGACTCTCATTCCTTTCTTGGTCGCTTCACCAGTGGCTGAGAGGTTCTGATCTCGAAGCTGGTAGACGGGAGGTGCTGGGTTCGAACCCAATCGCGCCCGTCGGCCTAATCGTTCGGAGTTTTCGTGGTTTTCTTCGAGCCATGGATTTCCATGCTAAAATACGGGTTAGGTTCCCTTAGAAAGACCCCCACGGGGGGCACTCCAACCTCGGGCCTATATCCCTAGAGTAGATAATCGGCCGTCAAAAACCAACCAACCATTTCTTGGTCATCTTAATAAATTTCAATCATTCTGGGTTATACGGAGATTAATAGTGTCGATGTTAGGCCTTATGCCGAACAATATTCGATAAAATAACATAGCTGCACGGTGAATTATGCTTACGATCGACCGAAACATGATCCTAAGATCGAAACCGAATTTCGGGTATCTTCCTATTTTCGGCCGAAAACGGAAAAGAAAATCTCCAAAAAAAATGTTGTTAAGAATACATATATAAATATAAAGAATTATAAAATAATTATACGCGTAATTATTAGTGCGGCCCAAGTTGGCTCTCTGTGTCCCTGACCAAAACTTTTTATTGTCATATAAAATAAAATGTAATTAATCGATCGACGACACAGAATGATTTTCTAATTGTACGAATTTCATCTAATTAAAAAATGTTTCAGGTATACATACCGCGATTTATTTTTTGTAATGATTTTTGCAAATAATCATCTGTTATACTAGAACTTTCTCAAAGAGTATTCGAACGGTATAGAGAGTATTCTCCGCTGTTTCGAACAAAAAAAATTCTATTATTTTTAAGTCTGCAGCATTTAATGAGCACGTGAAAAGCGTCTACAAAGTTGAGTCCTATATGCATTACTTGCTTTATAATTTGCACTCACGTCTTGAGTCAGTCACGTGTGATAATTATAAACAGTGAAGTTCACAGCAATAAATAGAGTGTCTGGGTTGAGCTGATACAGCTCGAATCAATGAGTCAGGTTGAAAATTTCCGAAAGAAGAAACGATATTTTTGGAATACATATAGTTTTAGTCGAGTTTCGGTCCAGCCGAATTTTAGGCAGCATTTTCGGCGAAACTCAGATTTTGAGCTAAAAACGAAAAGGAAACCGAATTTTCGGTCGATCTCTAATTATGCTAAAGAAGCTCCTCTGAAGATTACATAACATATTTACAGCATTTTATATTCCATCTCCCTTGTTTAATAATTTTCCCCTTCATTAATTGCTAAAGTTAGCGCAACCGTCGAAAATTCTCGTTTGTTTTGAAAAAGGCCTCGATAAAACCGAAACATGTAGACAGTATGCTTATAACATTTTTTATATTTTTTTCATGGTTTTTACTTAACATCTTTTAGCAGTTAATGAAGTATAATATCTCTGGGTATTTGGATTTGTTAAATATATTTCTTTCATTTATTTTCACGAATATAATTTACTTTTAATTATATAGGTAGAGAGATAGATGCATTTCAAGAAAAAAAAAATAAAAAGAAAAAAAAAACCCACAAAAAATAAAATAAAAGTTTGTGTCCCGGACCATCTTAACTCTCCGATTACTAAAAAAAAAAAAAAGGTTATATAAGAATTACTCATATATACATACATAGAATTACCAAAAGACCGATGAACTACTGATTTATAATGAGTATACTCATAAGTAATAAAACATAATATAAAACAGAAAGAAAAAAATTTGATGTAATGATTAGACAGACATTTCTATTTTTTGCAATTTTTGTCCCCGTGAAAAAAGTAGTCAAAAAATGCTTTCGGGTCTAATGGACCCGTCTTAATAGTATAGAGTGCTGCACGAGTCGGGTTATACCCAACCCGAACTCAACAACAACAAATTTCGTTGACCAGCAACCTGACCCGAAACCAAAGAAAATAGATCCACAATTAAACGCAATTATGGAAAAATAGTTTCTAATTCTATCTCTAATATCAATTTTATCTTTTATGCTGAAAATTGAACATGTAAAGACGTTATCATATTCAAATATATAATTTTTAACATGAAAAAATATTCTGGACTTACTTTTGAATAATCGTGTTATCCCGAACCCCATCTTCAAGAATCAAGACCCAACCCGAACCCGCAATATCAATTTTATCTTTTATGTAGAGAAATGAACATGTAAAGACGTTATCGTATTCATATACATAGTTTTTATCTGAAACACTATTCTGGACTTACTTTTGAAAAATCGTAATATCCCGAACCTCATCTTCAAGAATCAAGACCCAACCCGAACCCGCAATATCAATCTCTAATATCAATTTTATCTTTGATGTAGAAAAATGAACATGTATAGACGTTATCGTATTCAAATATATAGTTTTATCTGAAACACTATTCTGGACTTAATTTTGAAAAGTTGTGTTATCCCGAATCCCACCTTCAAGAATCAAGTCACGACCCAAACCGCGGTTGGGTCGGGTGCGAGTCAAATCGGGTTATCCGACCCGATGCAGGACTCCAGTCGGAAGAATAACGAAAGGTAAAAGAAGATCAGAGAAGAGAAATCACTTTCCCGGCAAATGTCAAAACTACTTACTGAAAAAACCGTATTGCATAGGAATTAAAGGCTCCCTCTAGGCATGTTGTTTCTCCAATCCTTCTCTCCCACAGAATAAACAACTCACTGAGAGACAAGTTGCCGTCTAAACGAGCTGACCTACATTTAATTCACTTTTTGCTTTTGGATTCTTTGAGTGGACAGGGAACGGGTTTTCTTCAAATCGCGTAGAATGGCCTTTCCTCTTTTTTTCCCCCCGCAAATTAAACAAATCATTTTAATAAATGAAAGTGCAAGAGTCACTTTTAAATGTCATATCTTCCAAAAAAGACAAAACGTCTCATTCTAAAAACAATACCTTCGAAACATCCACATGACTATTATGAATGTGGCCTAAAAAAACTCAAGGTTACACATGCAAGATGTGGATCAGAGGCGAGTCTGAGAATGATCCCTCATCAGAAATAATTATAAGGAGTTGTCACTTACTGAGGGAACACACAAAGAGTGTTCAAATGAAACCTATGCAAATAAAGTTACTGCAATACCTCTAACAACATGCGCTAGGCAGCCTTTCCATCGCTTATGTAGGGAAGAGTAAAATTCATTGTCACATTTTACGTAATAATTCACTGTTCAACAAAGTAGCTGTTTGTCACTTTTCTATTTTAGGGCAGCGGCTTTATGGATCCCCGAACGATCGAACCTATTTTCAAAAATGTATAATTAACTCTTTATCTAGTACTTACGGTACTTGTAAGTACCATTAAAATAACTTGTTATAAAATTCATTTAATACATTGATTCGTTGTAATATAGTTTAGAATGAGTTATAGATACATTATTTTCAGTGGCGTGGCGTCCGGTCATCGCTGGATGCGGCGATGACCAAGCAATATTTTAAAACTCTTAATAAGCTTTTAAAACTCTACGATCCAGTTTTAGCAGAACATTTGGAGTTCATGTATAAGTGAAGGTAAGATTTAAAGTTTCTTTTTTGAACATTCAACCATTGAATTTTAGAGTTAATAATTTTTCACCACAAACTTAAATAATTGCGATGACCACCGAAAATTTTCACCCCACGCCACTGATTATTTTATCTTGTTCCAAAAGCATTATGGGTTACACAAAATAAAAATATTTTGAAAAGAATGCTTTCGTTTGTCTTTGCATCTTTTCAGCTTTCTTGGCGTTGGGGGGAGGGGGGGGGGATTTTTCAATTCGGAAATATTTCTATATTTCTATTGTAAGAACAGTATATTTGTACATTTCCTAATTCCACAAAATACTAAGAAAAATATTTAAAATAATGAATTGGATTGGGGTTATAAATAGTGCACAAAATCCCTATCAATTCAAATTTAATGAATCCTTCTCAATCCTTCTAAAATTTATTAAATGATTATGTAAATCTTCTGATGTAATTTAAACACTTCACGAAAAATGCTTTAGAAGATAAAATTTTCACTAATTCATAATTCGTCACATAAAGGGTTAAATGTATAAACAAAAATGCATTATCAGATGAGTAATATAATAAAAGACAAGTCGGAAATTGTGCGTCAAACGTGGCAAATGAGGCGCATTCGTGCTATAACTAGTTCTATAAATGTTCAGATCTGGGTGCAATAGCTGTTGCACATTTATGCAAAACTGCATGAATACAAAATTTATTACGATTCTATATATATTAAATTCAGTAATACGGAAATAATAGGACTCCGTCTTAAGTAGGACGTCATCACCATGACAACCTAGTATCATGATCTGTCATAGGATAACATTGAATTCATTACGTGTGATAGGATTTAATAGAATGAAGAAAACTTTTATGAATATATTTTTAAGTTTTGATTCGATTTTCATAAAATTTGAAATGACAAAATTCAGAAACGATTCTATATATTAAATTTCAAACCATTCGGTTGGGTAGTTTTTGCGCTATGCTATGCGGACGGACAGACAGGCAGACGGACCAGACGACGGCTATAGGTGCTAAGTATTTATATAATTACGAACGCACCTAAAAAATGGAGTGGCTCTATTCGACTTTCCGAAAACTGAATTGCCATTAAAGTTATCTGAGTGAAATGTCTCCGCCGGTTGTAGGCCCGGGTAGCTCAATAGGTAGAGCCAGTGATGTAAAATACCCAGGTATTTATTTTTAAGGGTAAATACCCAGTGTATATACCCGGGTAAATACCCATTTTGGGTATTTACCTGGGTATTTATTCTTCAATTAAATACAGCTGTGAAAAAAAACTTGTAATGATAAAAGTTACGATGGATTACTGAAAAAGAATAAGAAATCAAGAACTTTAAACTTCTTACAGCTCTTAAATTGTAAAGAAACTCAACATTTTACATTCAAATATTGAATTTAAATGTCTTTTTTTAAATTATAATGAAGAGGGTAATAAATAAATAAATAATGTTTTTATTAAAAAAAATTTTATTAAAAAGATGATTTTAATTAAATTTGTGTAACTGCTGCATATAATATGTGCAATACCGCTTCAGCTAATGTATTAGTACTACATAATGCACACATACACTCCAATCGCTGCCACGGTAATATAGTATTACGGTGGTAACGCACCAATAAAGGAGACACATTCTCTAATTTTTCTTCAGAAGACTTTTCTCTCCCTGATACACTCTTTTTCTCTGCAAATAACTAAATCCATTTAAGATGAGTGCTGTTGCTATTTAATTTCATATGATGATCACTTTCATAAATAAATAATATGTAT
This sequence comes from Maratus speciosus, assembly GCA_963932465.1. Taxonomy (NCBI): domain Eukaryota; kingdom Metazoa; phylum Arthropoda; class Arachnida; order Araneae; family Salticidae; genus Maratus; species Maratus speciosus. The sequence goes on along the minus strand of OZ010787.1, from coordinate 651,507,603 downwards.
ATCTCGCGGTTTTAAGGTGCAGTCACCCAAAGGATAAAATCATTGAAAAAGCGACCCCATGCATTTTACTCACCAAATTTTCCCAGAAAACAACTAAAATAGACATGCGATAGGAAATTATGTATTCTTTCATGTTATACAAAAACGAAAAGCTTATTGCTGGTCTTCATACTGAAATTGTACCAAAATCTGATATTTTTAATGCAAACACAATAATTTTGACATCATATTTGGCTTTGTCATTAAATTTTGCTTCGGGAAACCGAAAAGTAAACCATTTAATCAAGTAGTTTAGGAATTATGAATATTTAAACTCCTAATGTTAACTATATAAGCTCCTAATGCTACATTAATTTTTAATCAGCGCAATATGGATAGTTATGAAGCATAATTTCATAACTACTTTGCATAATAAGTTATAATTTTATAATTCACATATTTGCAGTCTTAATAAACCTATTTTTGTCAAAAATATTCATAGGTTAAAAAATTCATAATTTTTTCGAAAAAAAAAAATGTAATTAGTTTAAAAAAATGAAATGTAACCAATGAATTTTTTAACAGAAATCGATTTTTATAAGTTTCAGTTATGATAATATTAAAATTACAGCTTCTTCCGCCAACTAGTTCTTGAGTTATGCTTTAAAAACTACCTGCATTGTAACCAGAACAACCACCTCTGGCAGTAATAACAGCACTTATACGCCTAGGCATTGAGTCAAATAGAGATTGGATGGCATGCACAGGTACAGATAGATGCCCATGCAGCTTCAACATGATGCCACAGTTCATCAACCGTAGTGATTGGCGTATGGTGACGAGCCAGTCGCTCGGCAACCATTGACCAGACGTTTTCTATTGGTGAGAGATCTGGAGAACGTGCTGGCCAAGGCAACAGCCGAACATTTTTCGCATCAAGGAAGGTCCGTACAATACCGGCAACATGTGGTCGGACATTATCCTGCTGAAACGTAGGGTTTCGCAGGGCTCTAATAAAGGGTAGAGCAATGGATCTTAACACACTAGAAATGGAACGTGCATTGTTCAAAGTGCTGTCAATGCGAACAAGAGGTGACCGAGACGTGTATTCAATGGCACCCCATACCATCACGCCAGGTGATGGGCCTGTATGACGATGGCGAATGCGCGCTGCCAATGTGCGTTCACCACGAAGCCACCAAACACGGATGCGACCATCATGATGCTGTAAACAGAACCTGGATTCATCTCAAAAAATGACGTATCGCCATTCGTGCGCCCAGGTTCGTCGTTGACCACACCATTGAAGGCGTTCCTGTCTATGACGCAGCGTCAAGGGAAGCCGCAGCCATGGTATCCGAGCTGGGATTCCATGCTGCTGCAAACGTCATCGAATTGTTCGTACATACACTTGTTGTCTTGCAAATGACCCCATTTCTTGACTCAGTGCTCGTGACGTGGCTGCACAATCCATTACGGCTATGCGGATAACATGCCTGTCTTCTAGGCTGCTAGTAATACGGGGCCGTTGAGATCCCGCACGGCGTTCCGTAGTACCTTCCTGAACCCATCGATTCCATATTCTGCGAACAGTCATTGGATTTCGACCAACGCGAGCAGCATTACTGCGATACGATGAATCGCAATCCCGGTAGGCTACAATTCGACCTTTAACAAAGTCAGAAACGTGCTGGTACGCATTTCTCCTTCTTACACGAGGCATCACTATCTTTTCACCAGGCAACAACGTTCAAATGCAATTTGTGTATCAGAAAGCGGCTGAACAATTTCCTCATTTAAACACATTGTAGCTGTTGCTACCGGCACCTACTTTGTCTGAATGCACTGAAAAGCTAATCATTTGCATATCACAGCACCTTCTTCCTGTCGTTTAAATTTCACATCTGTAGCATGTCGCCTTGTTGGTGCAGCAATTTTAATGGCCGGTAGTGTATATGATGTTTTTAACCATCCTTTTCCTTTTATTCTAAACTACAAACATTTTAGGTAGATTTCGTATGAAATACTAGCTATTACATTCTCCCCTATGTTGGAATTTCTGAAAACTTTTTGCAGATCTACACCGATCTTGACCCCTAGAACACAAAAACCACCCTCAGTAAAAAACTTTTTATTTATCTATCTATCTATATATGATTCTTATGTCTACAAATATTATTATTATCTAAATAATTTAATATTAGTTTATTAATTAATTTATATACATAATTATACACCATTTTGAATATATTTTACTATTTATTAGGTAGCTTTCTTTACAAAAAGCTACCTATTGCAGCCGTTCGGAGGAAAGCGATTTCAAAAAATTTTGGTATATTTTCATCGATCATGACCCCCAGACCCCGAAACCACCCTCCGTTCAAAATTGATATATATATATATATATATATATATATATATATATATATATATATATATATATATATATATATCAATATGTATATATATATATATATATATATATATATATATATATATATCTGACCTATGTCACACTGTAACTCTCGTATTTATGAACCGATTTGGATGTAATTCGGTGTGTACATAGTACATACTAATGTCTCGACCGAGTTCGTTGGCCAGCTTCATCCGCCATTTTGTTTCAAAATGGCGGCCATTTAAAAATTTTAAAAAAATTTTAAATTTGAAATGTGGTACCAAAAAATTGAAAATGAAAAAATATTTTTTTCTTATGTATTTGACCTTTATACAAAGACTCCGTAGCAGTTTTTGTTTTGTCTGTATCTTAAAAAATGGCTGAGTTATAGCATTTTGAATTTCTAGCGAAGCTGATATTTTGAAACGTCCTAAATTTTGTCACGCGATAAAAGGTGTATTTATGAACCGATTTGGATGTAACATCGTTTATACATAGTACAGACCAATGTCTCGAACGAGTTCGTTGGCCAGCTTCATCCGCCATCTTGTTTAAAAATGGCGGCCATTTAAAATTTTAAGAAAACTTTAAATTTGAAATGTGGTAGCAAAAAATTGAAAATTGAAAATATATTTTTTTCTTATGTGTTTGACCCTGATAAAAAGATTCGGGAGCAGTTTTTGTTTCGTCTATATCTTTAAAAATGGCTGAGTTATAGCATTTTGAATTTCTAGCGTGGCTGACATTTTGAAACGTCCTGATTTTTGCCACGTGATAACAGACGTATTTATGAACCGATTTAGATGTACCTTGGTGTGTACATAGTACACACAAATAACTCAACCGAGTTCGTTGACCAGCTTCATTCGCCATCTTGTTTCAAAATGGTGGCCATTTAAAAATTTTTAAAAAAATTAAATTTAAAATGAGATACCAAAAAATTGGAAAATGAAAAAGATTTTTTTTGTATGTGTTTGACCTTAATACAAAGATTACGGAACAAGTTTTGTTTCGTCTACATCTAAAACAATGGCTGAGTTATAACATTTTAGGTAGCTTTCTTTACAAAAAGCTACCTATTGCAGCCGTTCGGAGGAAAGCGATTTCAAAAAATTTTGATATATTTTCATCGATCATGACCCCCAGACCCCGAAACCACCCTCCGTTCAAAATTGATATATATATATATATATATATATATCAATATATATATATATATATATATATATATATATATATCTGACCTATGTCACACTGTAACTCTCGTATTTATGATCCGATTTCGATGTAACTCGGTGTGTACATAGTACATACCAATGTCTCGACCGAGTTCGTTGGCCAGCTTCATCCGCCATTTTGTTTCAAAATGGCGGCCATTTAAAATTTTTTAAAAATTTAAAAATTTAAAATGTGGTACCAAAAAATTTAAAATGGAAAAATATTTTTTTCTTGTGTATTTGACATTTATACAAAGACTCCGTAGCAGTTTTTGTTTCGTCTATATCTTAAAAAATGGCTGAGTTATAGCATTTTGAATTTCTAGCGAAGCTGACATTTTGAAACGTCCTGAAATTTGTCACGCGATAAAAGGCGTATTTATGAACCGATTTGAATGTAACTTCGTTTATACATAGTACAGACCAATGTCTCGACCGAGTTCGTTGGCCAGCTTCATCCGCCATCTTGTTTAAAAATGGCGGCCATTTAAAATTTTAAGAAAAATTTTAATTTGAAATGTGGGGCCAAAAAATTTAAAATTGAAAAAATATTTTTTTTTTTTATGTGTTTTACCTTGATAAAAAGATTCGGGAGCAGTTTTTGTTTCGTCTACATCTTAAAAAATGGCTGAGTTATAGCATTTTGAATTTCTAGCGTGGCTGACATTTTGAAACGTCCTGATTTTTGCCACGTGATAACAGACGTATATATGAACCGATTTGGATGTACCTTGGTGTGTACATAGTACATACAAATAACTCAACCGAGTTCGTTGGCCAGCTTCATCCGCCATCTTGTTTCAAAATGGCGGCCATTTAAAAAAATTTTAAAAATTTTAAATTTAAAATGAGATACCAAAAAATTGGGAAATGAAAAAGATTTTTTTGTATGTGTTTGACCTTAATACAAAAATTCCGGAACAGGTTTTGTTTCGTCTATATCTAAAAAAATGGCTGAGTTATAACATTTTGAATTTCTATTGTGGCTGACATTTTAAAACGACCTGATTTTTGTCACGCGATAACAGGCGTATTTATGAACCGATTTGAATGTAACTTGGTCTGTACATAGTACATACCAATGTCTCGACCGAGTTCTCTCGAGCCAGTTTCATTCGCCATCGTGTTTCAAAAGGGTTGCCATTTAAAAAAAAAATGTAATTTAAAATTTAAAATGAGGTATTAAAAAATTGGAAAATGAAAAAGATTTTTTTTTATGTGTTTGGCCTTGATACAAAGATTGTGGAGCAGTTTTTGTTTCTGAAAATTTGTTCTTTTGTTTAGATCTTAAAAAGTGGTTGAATTATAGCATTTTGAATTTCTATCATGGCTAACACTTTGAAACGATCTTGTATTTGTCACGCGATACCACACGTATTCGCCTATTTCGATGGAAGAAGACATGTGGATAGTATGCATCAATATCTCGACCAAGTTCGCTGTCCAGCTTCATCAGCCATCTTGTTTCAAAATGGCGGCCATTAAATTAAAAAATATATATATATTTAAAGTGAGGTGCACAAAAATTTGAAATTGAAAAAGGTTTCTTTCTTAAGTATTTGACCTCTATATAAGGATTCAGGAGCATTTTTTGTTTGTCTTTATCTTAAAAAATGGCTCAGATATAGCAGTTTCAATTTCTAACGTGGGTGACATTTTGAAAAATCTGATTTTTTGCCTGCGACAGCACTCGTATATATCAACCGATTCCGATGTGAGTGAGCATGTGCACAGCAATTACTAAGGTCTCGACCAAGTTCACTGGTTAGCCTCATCCACCATGTTGTCTTAAAATGGCAGGCACTTTAAGAAATCGCCGAATTTTTCAGCGAAATATAAGTTACTTTAAATAAAAGCAGCTTGGATAAAGCTGACTAATTTCGCGAAATTCTCATTCATAATGATTTAGTATTGATAAAAATTTGTATTGAATCTCCTACATTCGGTTTCCACTTAATTGAGCTTCGTGTGTTTGAATAATATAAGTTGGCTTTTTTAAAATAAGGAATATGAAAGCTACCTCTTCCTCCCGGCACTGGCCGGAAGGACTTTTTATTTATTTATTTTTAATTTAAATTTAGAAATATATGTTTTAACCAGATTAACTTTTAACCGTTAACTATTATACATTTTAGATATTCTAACGGTGTTGATCACCTTAATACTGAGGATAAGGTGCCCTATTATCGTCCCCCAGTCACTTTTAGGCCCTTGGAAGTTGTAATTTTCAGTGAAAATCTACCAAATTTGGATTTTACATAGACTAACTACCAACGCACATAGAAACATAGGCAAATATCGTAAAAAAAGTTTTAACAATGCGAACAATTGTTTTTTCAAAAGTATCTAAAAAATGCAAAAGAAAAAAAAATGGTCCCAATTTCGTCCCCCCAAACAATCCAATACGCCGAGGCTTAACTTATAACTAAATCAAAATTTATTTCTAAATGAGTAAGTAATTTAATTTACATTAAAGTAAGGCACAAAGAAATGTACTAATTATCAGTGAAAGAATAACATAACGAAACATTAGCCATCCAAACATGAGGAAAAAATTGAAAAAAAAATGTCATGAAAAAGAATTCCTAATTTCGTCCCCGGGACGAAAATAAGAACTGCAAGAGGGACGAAATCGGGACCACGCTACTTCCCAATATCACGGAGCTTCAGTTACCGTAAGATGAACTGTGCGTCCTAAAACTCACTGTATGCTAATGTCAGCATCTTACGAACATAAAATACATGAAATGAATAAGAAATAAATACTTACAGTACAGTAAATAACGTTCTACAAACGACGTAATAAGAACTCAGGTCTTCTAAAAACAGGAAATTCGGCGTCTTTAATTTATGTATGCGTCTTGGCGAACGTAACTTTCAACTCTGACCCCTTTTACCTCTCGTCCCCTGTGCCTTGCGTCATAAGTGGCGCCACTTTCTCAGAAGCGGAGAAGTTAAGGGGGGCGAAATTAGGAGAGGGGACGAAATACGTGCACTTAACCCTATATATGTCTTTGATGCACGTGTAAATTTTTTTCAGGATCTTTCAAATATTGTCGAGGGTAAGTTTAATTTATTTTTACAAGCATTTTCAAGTAATTTTCTTAGTTCTTTCAATCTACGTAGTTCTTATTTTATATTGTTTTTATACTTCTTGGTTTACGTTCGATTGGGTTTATATAAGAATTTAATTTTCAGCTTATAGCTTGATTCTTATACAGAAATCGGCTGTGTATTGCTTATATTTGTATTTCATGTACCCCTGATGAAGTGAAATACAATATAAGCTTCCTTCTACATCCATCCAATTGCTCTTTCATTTGTTTTTTCATACGTTCAACTTTATTTAGCTGGATTTTTTGTACCTTTTGTCTATAAATGGTTATTGCATCATATTTGGTAAATTTTCATGTGTTTAAAGGGTTTAATTGTACAAAAAGTTTATAAATATATCACTTTCTTCTGGACACGATAACTGCTGTAATTCTACACAAATCTCTTCCAAACTGATACATAAAATCAAGGATATAAATTCTCGGTCAAGTTCGTTAATTGGCAAAATCGTTAATTGACCAAGGGGATGGAAATAGGGAGGGGTTTTGTGAAAACCGAAAAGAACCCATAATTTCTTAATTTTTGTACATATCAAATCAGTTTAATGTTTTAGACCGGGCGGCGGTGACACGAATGACTACGTCATCGAGTTACGGGATGAAATCATGATGTAGGACAAGATTTTTAGGAGTAAATTAAGGAATGACTGGTCTGCCTCGACATTTCTTACTACGATAGGCGCTGCAGCTGGCGCCAACTCGTCATTTTGGCGTCACTATCACGCAATGGAGTTACGGAATGAAACCGGTGCCAAATTAAAAGTATAAAAAAAGATTTTTTTAGAATATTTTGTTTGCCTGCGCATATTCTGGAAGAAATCCCCGCCAGACTAAAACCTATAACAAAAAAATACGTCATAATGTACACTTGAAACCCTATAAACATAATATTTTACATTACATTGCCATATATATTACTTCGAATCGACTTTCAAGATGAATTAAGGGTTTAGGAAAAGCTTATTAACAGTACGCGAGAAAATGACTGATTCGGCATAACTTGGTACAAAGCGAGAAGAACGGGTCGCCAATTACAAATTTTGACAGTATGTACTATTATGTCATCGAGTTACGGCTTGAAATTTTATCACATTAAACATACCGATTAGTACAATACGAATATTTCAGTCTGCCTCGTCATATCTTGATAGTAGATGAGCAGAACGCGGCGCCAATTCTTAATTTTGGCGGTATAATCACGTCATCGAGTTACGGCAGGAAAATTCGGCACATTAAAGGCACATATCAGTACAATAAGAATATTTCAGTCTGCCTCGTCATATCTTGGTATGAGACGAGCAGAGCGGGGCGCCAATTCTTAATTTTGGCGGTTTTAACATGTCATCGAGTTACGACATGAAATCTTCATGTAGGACGAGATTATTAGGAATAGATTAAGGAATGACTGGTCTGCCTCGACATTTCTTGGTACGATATAAGCAGCAGCGGGCGCCAAGTCGTCATTTTGGCGTCACTATCACGTCATCGAGTTACGGGATAAAACCGGTGCCAAATTAAAGGTAAAATAAAGTTAAGAATATTTTGGTCTGCCTGCGCATATCCTGATAGAAACCCCCGATAGACTAAAATCTATAACAAAAAAATACGTCATAATGTACAATTGAAACCCTACCCAGCAAAGAAAGAAACAGTGGGCCATCAGCTGGAAAAAAGATGGCAGCCAGCACTGCCATCAGCGGTAGAGTGCAATGGTGCCATTACTTAAACCAGTACAAAAGTGTCCGTGCGGAATGCAGCTGGCCCATCACTGATGGCCATCAGCAGGCCAGCATTGGTATGCCATCACATTACTTCAATCCGGCACTTTTGGTGCAGTGCTAGCACCTATCCCACTGCTATTTCTTTGCTGGCCCAGCACTTTCCCTTACAAAAATTTCTTATAGAATTCTATAAAAAAAACGAAGTATTATGCTCCTTTTTTTATGAGCTAGTTTCACCAAGAGCTATAGAACTATCTGTAGAAGTGTCTATAGAAATATTTGAGCTTGCAGCGTTTTCCATGCGTTCACCCTCCCAAGTACTAACCGCGCTCGATGCTGTTTGGTTTTCGTGAGAGGACTTGAACAAGTACTCTCAGCGTATGCTACGACCGCTCGTGGTTTTCAAGCTCTCATTACACTATTTCAAGTTTGTTTCTTTTCTGATTTACGTTCCCAATCATTAAACTGATATAGAGAATTATTGTATTGTGTAGAAATCCTATATATTTTATACGCTTTTTTTATTATTGATTTTGAACTGTGTAAATTTTGAAAACCGAAATCCTTTGTAACTTAGTAAAACCAGATTTAAGGAGAAAAAAAAGTGCGTTGAAATAAAGAATTTATTCATTTACTTATTTATTTTGTTGGTGGCAGTGGTACTATATTATTTACAGTTTAAAAAAAAATAGCTTCACAGCTTAAATTGTGTTTATTCATTTCAGATTTGTGTTCAAATACTCAGTGTCTTCGATATTCGCAACGCCACCTAGCGTAAGGGTTCCCAGCAATAATACTGCAAAAGTTCGTGCACTTCCATGTAGTGGTGGGCCAGCGCACAAGATAAAACGGAAGGCCGACAGAATTTTATCTGATGATTTCCAACATCAAAGTTGACTGAAGCTGTCCAGCAGTGGTCATGCAGTGGTAGACCATTAGCTAGCACTTCTCCATCATTGCCGGCACCTATCTTGCTGCTGGCCAGCAATTTCCTCCTTGCTGGGTATAAACATAATATTTCACTTTACATTGCCATATATATTACTTCGAATCGACTTTCAAGATGAATTAACGGTTTAGGAAAAGCTTATTAATAGTACATGAGAAAATGACTGATTCGGCATAGCTTGGTACAAAGCAAGAAGAACAGAACGCCAATTCCCTATTTCGACCGTACTATCACGTCATCGAGTTAAGGCTTGAAATTTTGGTACATTAAGCATACCGATTAGTACAATACGAATATTTCAGTTTGCCTCATCATATATTGGTAGGAGATGAGCAGAGCGGGGCGCCAATTCTTAATTTTGGCGGTATAATCACGTCATCGAGTTACGGCTTGAAAATTTGGCCCATTAGAGGTACATATAAGTACAATAAGAATATTTCAGTCTTCCTCGTCATATCTTTGTACGAGAGAAGCAGAGCGGGGCGCCAATTCTTAATTTTGGCGGTATAATCAGGTCATCGAGTTACGGCCTAAACTTTTGGCACATTAAAGGCATATATCACTACAATAAGAATATTTCAGTCTGCCTCGTCATATCTTGGTACGAGACAAGCTTGGGCGTCAATTCTTAATTTTGGCGGTATAATCAAACCATCGAGTTACGACATGAAATCTTCATATAGGGTAAGATTTTTAGGAGTAGATTAAGGAATGACTGGTCTGCCTCGACATTTCTTGGTACGATAGGCGCTGCAGCGGGCGCCAACTCGTCATTTTGGCGTTACTATCACGTCATCGAGTTACGGGATGAAATCGGTGCCAAATTAAAGGTAAAATAAAGACTTTTAAGAATATTTTGGTCTGCCTGCACGTATCCTGGTAGAAACCATCCGGCAGACTAAAATATATATAAAAAAATACGTATAATGTACAATTGAAATTCTATAAACATAATATTTTACATTACATTGTCATATATGTTACTTCGAATTGACTTTCAAGATGAATTAAGGGTTTAGGAAAAGCTTATTAACAGTACGTGAGAAAATGACTGATTCGGCATAACTTGGTACAAAGCGAGAAGAACAGGTCGCCAATTCCCTATTTTGACAGTACTATTACGTCATTGAGTTACGGTTTGAAATTTTGACATATTAAACGTACCGATTAGTACAACACGAATATTTCAGTTTGCCTCGTTATGTCTTGGTAGGAGATGAGTAGGTTAGTCTACCGGGGGTTACTACCAGGATATGCGCAGGCAGACCAAAATATTCTTCAACGACTTTATTTTACCTTTAATTCGGCACTGGTTTTATCCTATAACTTGATGCCGTGATAGTGACGCCAAAATGACGACTTGGCGTCCGCTGCTGCTCATATCGTACCAAGAAATGTCGAGGAAGATCAGTCATTCCTTAAGCTACTCCTAATAATCTTGTCCTACATGAAGATTTCATGTCATAACTCGATAACTTGTTAAAACCGCCAAAATTAAGAATTGGCGCTCCACTCTGCTCGTCTCGTACCAAGATATGACGAGTCAGACTGAAATATTCTTATTGTACTGATATGTTATTTATATGTAGGTAGGATATATGATCTTTAATGTGCCAAATTGTCAAGCGGTAACTCGATGACGTGATTACACCACCAAAATTAAGAATTAGCGCCCCGCTCTGCTCATATCCTACCAAGATATGACGAGGCAGACTGAAATATTCGTATTTTACTAATCGGTATGTTTAATGTGCCAAAATTCCAAGCCGTAACTCGATGACATAATAGTACTGTCAAAATAGGGAATTGGCGCTCCGTTCTTCTCGCTTTGTACCAAGTTATGCCAAAATCAGTCATTTTCCCACGTATTATTAATAAGATTTTCTTAAACCGTTAATTTATCTTAAAAACTGTTTCGAAGTAATATATATGGCAATGTAATAAAAAGTATTATGTTTATAGTGTTTCAATTGTACATTATGCCATATTTTTTTGTTATAGATTTTAGTCTGCCGGAGGTTTCTACCAGAATATGCGCAGGCAGGCCAAAATATTCTTAAAATACTTTATTTTACCTTTAATATGGCCCCGGTTTTATTCCGTAACTAGATGACGTGATAGTGACGCCAAAATGACGACTTTGCGCCCGCTGCTGCTCATATCATACCAAGAAATTTCGAGTCAGACCAGCCATTCCTTAATCTATTCCGAATAATCTTGTCCTAAATGAAGATTTCATGTCGTAACTCGATGACGTGTTAAAACCGCCAAAATTAAGAATTGGCGCCCCGCTCTGCTCATCTCATACCAAGATATGACGAGGCAGACGGAAATCTTGTTATTGCACTGACATGTGCATTTAATGTGCCAAATTTTCAAGCCGTAACTCGTTGACGTGATTATACCGCCATAATTAAGAATTAGCGACCCGCTCTGCTCATCTCCTACCAAGGTATGACGAGGCAAACTGAAATATTCGTATTGTACTAATCGGTATGTTTAATGCGTCAAAATTTCAAGCCGTAACTCGATGGCATAATAGTACTGTCAAAATTTGGAATTGGCGCCCCGTTCTTCTCGCTTTGTACCAAGTTATGCCGAATCAATCATTTTCTCACGTACTGTTAATAAGCGTTTCCTAAACCTTTAATTCATCTTGAAAGTCGATTCGAAGTAATATATATGGCAATGTAATGTAAAATATTATGTTTATAGGATTTCAAGTGTACATTACGACGTATTTTTTTGTTATAGATATTAGTCTGCCGGGGGTTTCTACCAGGATATGAGCAGGCAGACCAAAATATTCTTAAAAGACTTTTTTTTACCTTTAATTTTAGCACCGGTTTCATCCCGTAACTCGATGACTCGATAGTGACGCCAAAAGGACGAGTTGGCGACCGCTGCTGCGCCTATCGTACCAAGAAATGTCGAGGCAGACGAGTCATTCCTTAATCTACTCTTAAAAATCTTGTCCAACAACATGATTTCATCCCGTAACTCGAATACGTAGTCATTTGTGTCGCCACTGCCCGCTCTATTTAATTACTTCTAAAAATTTAGCCAAAAATTTATGTATCACAGATTTTTGATAAAATTAAAAATGGGCTCAAGGGGCGCAAAAAATACGGTTTTAGGGAGAAAAAAATTCATAACTTCGTCAATTGTCAAGATATCAAATCCAATTAATTTTATTATAAATCTCCTTAATATTGTCTACAACTTTTATATTCACAAGTTTTTGACAGGACCAATTCGTACCGCAAGAAAAAAAAGAAAAAAAAATTAAAAACGAAAACAAAAAAAAGGGGGGGGGGGTTGAAGAAGAAAAAAATCCATAACTCCGTCAATTCGTAAGATATAAAATTCCCATGAATTTATCATATATCTTCTTAATATTGTCTACAACATTTATATAGACAAGCTTTTGATAGGACCAATTCTTACAGCAAAAACAAATTAAAAATACATAGCGGTTGAAGAAAACAATCATCTTATTAAGGGTGTATTCAAATCCAAACGGATTATTTTCTGACTCATTTTTAAATTCATTTTTGCTCTCAAACGCATGCAATTGGTAGAGTATCTTATTCAGAAACTATATAATGCACGTAATATCGATTTTTTGATAGAGGCAGATATATTTCAAAAAATGATGTCATTTTGTACAGAATTTCCCGAACGTTTGTGTTAGCAACGAAAAATATTGTCCTACTGAGAAAATAATTGTTTATAAATAAAGTTTTAATTAATAGAACGAAAAATAAAAACACAAGTCGCTTATAAATCTCTTCAAAAATCACTTCAGCAAGTTTCATATTTTTTCTATTAAAAATGAATCTGAAAATGTGCCAGAAAATTTCGAGTTGTTGAGCATGGAAAAGTATTTTTTTGAATACCGTCTTAACATGATTCTGATAAAACCAGCTCTTATTTAAAAATGAAATAAAAACTCGTCAAAAGCTGCCAGATAAAATTGTTAAAGTGGGTTTATATCTAATCATGATTTAGTTTTTGTTGGTGAAATTTGTATACTCAACTTCGAAATCTACCTCCGCCAGTAGGCCAGGCCGGCAGGGATTTTTTTAATGTATTTTTTAATATAATAGTCTAAGAGTCTAATTAACCATTAATGTTACTGTTCTGTATTCTGTGACTTTCGAACATATAGTAATCCAAAATATACTGTATAACATTTTCCATAAATATGTGTGCAGTATTCATTAAAAGAATCTTAATTGTATGTTAAGAAAAATTGCATTTTTTTGTAGAAATTGAGTCGGGTCGGTCTGGGTCTGATTTCGTAGATTTTTGTATGGGCCAGGTCTCAATTCACTGATTTTTGAACGGGCCGGAACGTGAACTGCAAAATTATAAAGGGGCCGGCACAGGCTGAACTTTTAGTTTTTACCCGGCCCGGACAAAGAAAGCTTTTGTTCGGGCCGGACCGGGCACAGGCCTGAAAATTTTCGCCCGTGCAGATCTCTTTCTCTATATAATCAATTTGGAAGACGAATTTGAAAACACAATATCAGCAGCAACCATCTATATGCGGAAAAAATCCGCATTATTTTGTACAGACCCTGTATATGATCTATAGATTTGTATATATACTACATAGTACGTCAAAATTTAGCTCAGTTATCAAACGTCTAAAGCGGAAATGCAATCGAATTCTTTTGTGCAGCCCTGTATATAATTAGGATGAGCGAATCGAATCCTCTACTAGGCCACACAAATTACATTTTGTCGTACACTGTACAAAAAAACTATTCAGTATTTTGACTTGAAATTAAACATAAAAATAAATTATGATCTGTATATTTGCATAATATATATATATATATATATATATATATATATATATTAACAGAATAACGTTAAAAAATTTATTATTTTAATTAATTTATTTTACATGTTTTTCCATTACGGACACAATTTTGCAAATAAAAAAGTGAAACACGTCTATTTTCAGAAGAAAAAATAAATCATGGAGTTACGATTTCTTTTATGAAATTTTTAAAATTCCTTTTTTAATAAAAATCATAGCATATTTTTAATAAATTAAAATTTGTGAAAATTCAATTATTTACATTCAATTATAAAAGTATTTTTCAGTGTTAAGAATTCAAATACACAATATATTCTTATTATGTGAAATAATTTACGCAGACGATACTTACGCATTTTAAAAGAATTATATTACGATTTTTTTTGTAAAGTGGCAGCAGAAAAATTGTAAACAAATAAAATGAATTGTTAAATTCGTTATATAAATATTTCTTAAAATTTTGCTTCGAAAATATTTTTACTTATACCAGTCTTATATCATAGATAAAAAATTCCGAAGAAATTCTTAGTTATTTGGCTGAATTTACATTTCTAAAATTAAAATGCGCCAAAACATAAAATAACGTTTCGCTTAATAAAGATTCAAGAATAATATTAAAAAATATATTGTTACTTTCAAATATTTATCTTATTAAATAAAGCTTCGCGAATCCAAACAAAGCATGACTTTTGCAAGCATGTATACACAACAAGCAATATGCAAAAAATTAGTTTAATTTAAAAACGCATACCACAATTGCAAACACACTTCCAACAATCATTGCTGCTAGACAGTAGAGCAACCGAATTATTTTGTGTGTGTCACTGTAAATAAACGATAAATGGTATGAGCACCCTATTCTATACTAAGCTGTACTTCTCTCCTGTAATGCACATCCGCATTGTACAGTGCGTCTCATAAATATAAAGACAGTGATATTTTCGAAATAATATTTTAATAATTCAGTATTCAAAATTATATTTATGCATATAACGAAAAGTATGTGCCAAGAAAACATTTTACAGTAAATTAAATTAGAATTAAATAATTTCAACTCGAAAATTGATAAATGTAAATAAATTTGCTGTCTCATAAATATAAAGACATTTTACATACTTTTGAAATACCGTCCAATAAATAATCCATTCTTATTAATGACCGAAAATATTCTAACCGGCATGCTTTTTATTAAGTTGTATAACTATTTTGGCTTTATATCAAACCAACTTCGTTCGATTTCTTTTTTCAACTCAAGGACGTTTGAAAATTGTCTTCCAGATGCATATACACTGCGAACAAGAGTGCCACAAAGATTCTTAATTGGATTTAAATCAGGGTTACGTGCGGGCCACACCGTGACATGAACATTGATATCGGCAAACCATTTTTTTGTGAGTCTTGATGTGTGAATCGATGCATTATCCTGATGGTACAAATAATTCCGACCACCAAGAGTTTCAGCAATTGGCATAAACTGACTATCAAGCAGTTCGATATACCCTTTAGATGTCGGTTTAAATTCCAGAAAAGCAATATCCGTAGTTCCATTAAAAGAGAAGGCACCCCACACCATAACAGAACCTCCCCCTTTCTGCCTACTGAAGAAGGTTCAAGATTAACGTCTTAAATCGTGCGAGTAGTAATTCCAATCATCTGGGCCATCCAAGTTAAACCTCTTTTCATCTAAAAAAATGTCTTGCATCCATTTGTCCTTCCAGTGCATATGATCTTTAACCCCGATTAACCTCCGTTCTTTGTGTTCTTTTTTCAGTAAAGAAAATCTGCACGTATGTCGGCATACAATGTTTTTTCTTTCTTTTATACGACGATGTACTGTATCCTTTGGGACCATACCATAAACTCGTTGAGAAACTTATCGGAGTGACATTTTTTGCGGCGAAAGAAGTCGCATGATCTTGCGATCGTCTTTCACTAGTTTTTCTCGGTCAGCCAGATCGTTTTCTCGAATATAAATTGTAAGTTTTTGATAAAATTTCATAAAGTGCAGATCTGATTCTCCCAGTTTTTTTACATATTTGACAAACTGTTAAGCCATTAGCTTTAAATTCACGTATTTTACAAATTTCATCTTTAGAAATTTCAATGTTCCACGGCATCTTTGCAATTGAAACAAGCCAAACAACTTTGCTCGTTTGGGTAAGTTAAAGTGTATTTCTGCGCGTGCGCATTAATTCTGTACGCGCGCATTCGAAAAAAAATTGCATATGAAGCAGTTTCAAGTTTGTCTTTATATTTATGAGACAGCGAAATTTTTATTTTTATAATTATTCGAGACGAAATAATTTTATTTAATTAAAAACCCCTATAAGACATTCATTTCAGTGTTCTTAATATGAAGTATAAAATTTAATTTCATTTAACTAAATTAATAAAATGTAATTTCAAAAACATCTGTGTCTTTATATTTATGAGACGGACAGTATATCTTCAATATGTATGAAAAAGTAAAACATCATTAAAATACACTGCAAACGATTATTCCCCCCAAAACCACAATGTATAGCGGTATTCTTTTGTCTCTCCCTGTGAACGAACTATAAGTGCTACACTCCACACTTCATTTTCAATATAGAACATTACATGGTAAATCGCAGTAACATACATAAATTGCATGACAATCCGACTCTATTTATGCGAGTTTTAGCACGGAGAGACGACCAGACAAACCGAATTCATATAAACACTTTTCAACTATGTTGGAAACAGAACAGAGTAAAAAGAACAAGTAGGAATTTATTTAAAAAAATTAAAAAACCCGACTGCGTAAAAAGCGAACTAATTAATTATTTCTCATGAATGTGAAAGTATTTTTTATATTACTTATCTAATTTTTTAATTTACTGGTAATGATGGCTTTTAAGTTGTGTTTAATGGTTAGTTCCTATCTATAAACGCTGTTCTGATGAGGACTATAAATGTCTATGATGGTTAGAGTTGCAGTCAAGCTAGAGATTGGGTTAGGTATTGCAGATTGGGTCATATTTAAGCGGAGCTTCTGACTGTAAAATAGTCAATGAAACATCGTCTTCATTTTGAAAGACCTAACCAATAATAGGCTACTCAATAGGGTGTGTAAAATATTTTTTCGTCTCTACCACCATTTTGTATTTTACGGCCGTCATTTTGAATTTATAAAAACAAAACCTAGCTTATAACCATCGGGCGGTTAAGACGAATCGATAGAGACCTGATTCATTAAAATCCATCCAGCCGTTGGGATGTTTCGAGGGTATAAAGAAATCCACATACCCAGATACGCGTCAAACACATAACCCTTCTTGGCAGTCGGGTAAAAAAAAGCAAGAACAGAAGATCTTCCGTACAGCGTAGATTATGAAACACTTTCCAACACATTCAGAATACTATAACAAAACTTCACAGCTTAATAAATTGAAAAACGATGTCTAAATGAACAGGGTTCAATTAGGTGATAAAGACTACCCAATGGCTAAAATGCTGTTAGCTCCACCCATGTCTAAATGAACAATTTGGAAAACGCATAACGCATTTGAAAACCCCATTTCTGCTATTACCATGAAGAGTCGTTAAAAAATATATATATTTTTTTTTTTTCAGGCCTGTGTATGATCTATAGGCTTGTATGCATTTGCATACTACATAATATGCTAAAAGTTGGGTCAGTTAAACGCATAGCACAGTTGGAAAATTTCACTCAGCCATTTCCGCCCATAAACGGATGTTGTTGAGAACTTTTGTGCGACTCTATATAGGATCTATAGAATTTATATACAACAAGTAATATTTAAAAAAAAAATTAAATTTAAAAACGCTTACCTCCACGGAAAACGCACTTAAGTAGAGAGAAGTTTTTTGTCAAATTCGGCCAATGGGAAAAAATTATTGCAAGTGCATTTTAATGATGTTGCACCCCTTTGAACAGCATGAAATGGATAGGCACTTATGAAGTGTACTAAAATATACATTCAGTACACTATGCGGTGCAAAATACATTTATTAAACTAGTACGAACGCACCTCATTTGCCACGTTTGACGAGCAATTTCCAACTTGTTTTCTATATCCAAATTCTTTTGTGTGTCCCTGTCAATGAACGATAAGTTCTAGGCACACCCTATTCTATAATAAGTACCTTGTAGTACACCTCAGTAATGTATATTCATTTCAATAGGTTTAAAATAGTGTCATATCATTAAAATACACGGCAAACGATTTTTCCCATATACTGTCATGTAACGGTATTCTTTTGAGTGGCCCTGTAAATGAACGATAAGTTCTAGGCACACCCTATTCTATAATAAGTACCTTGTAGTACACCTCAGTAATGTATATTCATTTCAATAGGTTTAAAATAGTGTCATATCATTAAAATACACGGCAAACGATTTTTCCCATATACTGTCATGTAACGGTATTCTTTTGAGTGACCCTGTAAATGAACGATAAGTTCTAGGCACACCCTGTTCTATAATAAGTACCTTGTAGTACACCTCAGTAAGGTATATTCATTTCAATAGGTTTAAAATAGTGTCATATCATTAAAATACACGGCAAACGATTTTCCCCATATACTGTCATGTAACGGTATTCTTTTGAGTGGCCCTGTAAATGAACGATAAGTTCTAGGCACACCCTATTCTATAATAAGTACCTTGTAGTACACCTCAGTAATGTATATTCATTTCAATAGGGTTAAAATAGTGTCATATCATTAAAATACACGGCAAACGATTTTTCCCATATACTGTCATGTAACGGTATTCTTTTGAGTGGCCCTGTAAATGAAACGAAAATGTTACACACTTCCTTTTCAATACCCAACATGCCATTGCAAACCCCAATGGCATCCTATATCCATTTCATGGCAATCAGACTCTAGTTACGTGAGTTAGAGCACGGACAGACAGACCGACAGACAAACCTAATCATAAACACTTTTCAACTATGTTGGTGCTAAAAAAAGAACAATAATATTACAGTATACTATTTTATCGACAAATGATCACAAACACAAAGAGATGTGAGAAACACCATTCGACAGAGGATTCTGTCTATTTTCCAAAGAAAAGCACGTGGGAATGTTCCGAGGCAGCCCCCTCTCTCCCCGTTTATCCTACGTCATAATGTCATGTATCCTATTTGTTGCAAATTTTATCTAGTTTCTGAATTTCGTAATGCTTTTCCCCTAAAACAATAAGAAATATAAATAATAACAACTATTTTGGGGGGTTTCGGGGGGGGGGGGGGGAATTTTGGGGGTAAGTTAAAAATTCGGATTCAGCGACTCAAAAAACTTAATGTAAACCTTATAAGGAAAGTTCGGAGGGGAGATGGGAGGGCGATTGTAAACGTGTGAGTGGTTAAGTGGAAGTGCGCAACTTAGTCCACGCAGCACCGCGCGCATGTTCTGAGGCAGATCCCCCCTTCCCCTTCATCCTAAGTCATAATGTCATATTCTAATTTGTTGCAAATTTTGTCTACTTTCTAAATTTCTAGATACTTTTCCCCTAAAACAGTAAAAAAATTGATTTTTTTTAATAAAAACCTTCTTTGGGGGGCTTTTTACCAAAATTTGGGGGGGTTGCCGGGGAAAATTTTGGTGGGAAGTTACAAATTCGGATTCAGCGACCCAAAAAACATAAAGTGAGCCGATTTCCAGAACTACCATTAATTTTGCTGGGTAAAATTCCCTATTGCCTGGACTAATTCTTATGTACCGAAAAAACACTACAAGCTTCAAAACAAGTTGCAAATTACACGTCAAACGTGGCAAATGAGGTGCGTTCGTACTATAACTAGTTTTATAAATATTTTTTGCACCGCATAGTGTACTGAATGTCTATTTCAGTGCACTTCATAAGTGCCTATCCATTTCATTCTGTTCGAAAGGCTGTCACATCATTAAAATGCACTTGAAATACTTTTTTTCCATTGACCGTCATGTAACGGAAAATTTTTGGCTGTCCCTGTCATTAAACTATGCATCCGATTTTCATAAAATTTGAAAGGACCCGAAAAAATTTTGCAACAATTATGCATTTAAAATTTCAGATCATTCGGTTGGGTAGTTTTTGCTCTGTTATATGCGGACGGACGTGCGAACAGACCGAACGATCTAAAAATCGTGTTTTCTCGATCAATCTATTTTATTGATAAACCTGTACCGAAAAACCAGTAAAATCTACAGAAAAATAAATGCAATTTAACATATTACAACGACCATTTGGAAAATGATTTTGTCAAGGACTAAAATTTAAGACATAAAAAATCGCACGGAGTTGATCATACATTATGTACGCCATGGATTACATTTTTCGGTACTGTAAATTTTAAAACTTCTACGGAGCTGGCCATACATTACGTACGCCATGGATTAAACATTAATATTCCTGGGCCCATTTTAAATGAAATTTCATTCTTAAACTTCTAAACATCGCACAATATTACTCTTTACACCGCCGTATAGAGAAAAAACTGCACTTTTAAATACAATTCGTTTGAAAGCTGTATCTCAATTTGTTTCTGAGTTATTAATATTTTTTGTAGTTTTTATTATTTTTTTGTCATAGTGGCAACAGAAGTATCCATCTCTGTTGAAAGTAAAGGGAAAATACAGATTACTGTATAGACCCATCAGAAAACGAATAAAATGCGGGATTCAACTAATAAAACGCTTCAGATATGATTTGATTTCCTACCCTGACCGAGGACAATAACCATTTTTCCAAATGGTTAAAAAAAACAATAATATTACGGTACACTATTTTATCGATAAATGATCACAAAGAGATGTGAGAAACACCATTCGACAGAGGATTCTGTCTACTTTCCAAATGTAAATGTAACTTTCGAAATAGGGATCGTTCGACATATTAAAAATTGTACCAACTTTGATTTTTCATATGGTAACACCCATATAGTATTTCCATTTCATATAGTAACATAAGTTTAATGAAAGGAATTGTATGCATAAAGCTATTGGTTTAGAAATTATGCAAATTTATTCGTAACATTTGCTTTCGTACGGAAACTTATATTTGTGTAATTTTGGAACTTTATGAGTTACCCTCCCCCCTGCCTCCTCCAAGAAAAACAACAACAACAGAATTGT
Source organism: Maratus speciosus (assembly GCA_963932465.1). Lineage (NCBI taxonomy): Eukaryota > Metazoa > Arthropoda > Arachnida > Araneae > Salticidae > Maratus > Maratus speciosus. The sequence goes on along the minus strand of OZ010787.1, from coordinate 651,486,285 downwards.
TTCTTAATTATTCCCTCCTCCCTTTGAAATTTCAACTCCAGTACAAAAATCCATTCAATATTTGAGGACGGGAGTTTCAAAACTCGCCTTATCCAAAATAAGAAAATCGCGTTTTCTCTACCAATCTATTCTTATGTACCGAAAAAAGCTGCAAAACAAGTTGCAAATTACACGTCACACGTGGCAAATGAGGTGCGTTCGTACTATAACTAGTTTTATAAATATTTTTTGCACCGCATAGTGTACTGAATGTATATTTTAGTGCACTTTTTAGTTCACCATTATCCATTTCATTCTGTTCAAAAGGCTGTAACATCATTAAAATGTACTTGAAATATTTTTTTCCCATTGGCCGTCATCTAACGGAAAAATTTTGACTGTCCCTGTCATTAAACTATACATCCGATTTTCATAAAATTTGAAATGGCTTGACAAAATTTTGCAACAATTATATATTTAAAATTTCAGACCATTCGGTTGGGTAGTTTTTGCTCTGTTATATGTGGACAGACGGACGGACCGAACGACCTAAAAATCGTGTTTTCTCTATCTTTCTATTTCACTGATAAACCTGTACCAAAAAAACAGTAAAATCTACAAACAGTTTTATCTAAATCAGTTTTATCTTGTACTTCTGGCATTGTAAAATCTTGGTTTACCATTGGACGCAGTTAGAGCTTTTTCGCGATTTCCCAAAATTTGATTTCCTGGATAAGACAAGTTTTGAAACTCATGCCCTCATTTACACGATTGTTTACATCATTTTAAACAACTTTCAGTGAAAAACGATGACCATGCGTTGTTTAATCTACAATTAGTTCACTACATAAAAAAATATATTTTAATAGCTAACTTTCTAAAGCTTTTCCAACCAGTTATCCAATTCCATCCAGTTTCATCAAGTTAGTCTTTGTTCAGCATTTTTTAAACACTGAATGCATTTTACAAAAAATAAATTTAAGTTAAGCGAAACCATTCCTTTTCAAACCTGTAATGGAAAACCTTGGTACTTACAAGATATTTCTCATTTAATATAATTGCGATTTCTTCTTTTCAGATTTTTTTTTGTACCATAAGTCATTTCAATAGAAAAAGTCATATTCATTTCATTTCAGATCCTACTTGTCTTCATGGCACAATTTCGATTAATTTTCGTTTACAAATCTTCGAATGTAATAACAGGTTTTAAAAATGATGTGAAAATAACAGAAGTTCTACAGCACGGAGCTCTTTTCTATATCATATTAATTTTTTTTTTCAGTTTCTTTAATACAAGGTTTTGCCAATACTTAGACATTGCAGTATATTTTGATATTAGAAATGACAGAAGTTTCTGGACAAATATAGGTTGAAAAGCAGGTTTATTTTAATTGTATTCCAGCTAAAGTTGAGTGAAAATAGCATTCATGTCTTATATAGATGGGTCAAACAACCGCCCTCTGCTCTTATTCCCAGTCCCTCATCAATAAACTTGCCTACGTTCGTACCACTTTTTAAAAAAATGTACAGTGCTGAATAAATATATTTTTAGTCAAAAACATAGATGAGCTCCCGTGAATTCCGACCAATATTTAAGGCTGTTTGTTCTCAAATCAAAAGGGTCAACTTTCTGACATAAGTTTTAATTCATTTTTGTTCGGAAACGCATGAAACTAGAAAGTGTTGTTATTCAGAAACTATGTCATCGAACTGTTTTCTCCGTTTCCTTGTAAACGCAATAGATCTTTCAGAAAATGCTGTCAAAGTTGGCATTTTGAACTGAACTTCCGAACGAAAGAAGAAAATCCAGTCAGTAAGGGGAGAAAAATGCCGTGTCACGTAATCAAAATCGCTTATAACTCGATAGGTAATTTGTTGATCCAAAAATGGAAAACACAGTTCGATTCCAAATCGCTTCCATCGCCAGGCTTTCCAATTTTATATCTTTCCGTTAAAAAATGAATTTGTAAATGTGTCAAAATGTTTTGCACTTGTTGAGCAGAGAAGTTGAGAACAGCCTTAAATATTTACTATGAACAAAGAAGTATCGGAGCTGGTCTCCGGCGCAAATTAAAAGAATTATTCACTCATTTGAAAACACCCGCTTCGTAATGTTAAATCAATGGGCATGTTGTTTTCGAATTCTCGTTTCAATTTTAATATTTTTAAACGATTTTTTTTGGCATAGGATAGCTGAGGTCGATCTTTAATATGGTTATTTTGTACTTTTTCGATTTCGGTTGCAGATTTTTTTAATAAAGATACTTTCACTTTCAGAACCGGTTTCGAAACTGAAAGTACCTTTTTTAAAAAAATCTGCAACGAAAATCGAAAAAGTAAAAAATAGTCATATTAAAGATCAAGCTCAGCTATCCTAAGCAAGAAAAAAAATCGTTTAAAAATATTCAAATTGAAACGAGAAATTCGAAAATAACCTACCCATTGGTTTAACATTACGGAGCGGGTGTTTTCAAGTGAGTGAAGAGGTGTTCTTAAGGGTGTTCTTAACTGCTCTGCTCAACAAGCGCAAAACGTTTTGACACATTTACAAATTCATTTTTTAACGGATAGATATAAAATTGATCACACGCACAGGGCGGAGTTCGCAATGTTTCCCACAAGCATTGGGGTATTTCATTGGCTTTCGGCGAGCGCTTGTGTGAAAAAGCGAGAGGCTGATTAGCTATAATCTATCGGGACGTTGTATGACGTCGGTAATGCTTGTCGTCCATTGGAAAGCCTGACCATGGAAACGATTTGGAATCGAACTGTGTTTTCCATTTTGCGATCAATAAATTACCTATTGATTTATAAGCGATTTTGATCACGTGACAAACACATTTTCAACTTTTCTTGAGAGCTTAATCTTCTGTCGCGCGTAAATTCGGTTCAAATCACCCACTTTGACACTATTTTCGGAATGATCTATTGCGTTTGCAAAAAACAGAAAAAACAGCTCGATGACATAGTTTCTGAACAACAATACTTACTAGTTTCATGCATTCCCGAACAAAAATAAATTAAAATTTATGTCAGAAAGTTGCCCTTTTGGATTTGAGAACAGCCTTGAGTCCTGTATATATGTCGTAGGCTAATTGAGAAATCCGGCTCTTTGCAAACAGCCTAGGCTGTTTGCAAAGAGCCGGGCTAATTGGAGAATCCATCTCCCTTTTTCCAATTAACCTGATATTTTTCAGGCTTATTGCAAAGAGCCTAGAAAGCGTTAGGCTAATTGAAAAATGACCACATATTATCCGATCAGGGTGATATTTTTAGCTCACAGGCTATCAAAGCCTGAGAGCTTATGTGCTCGCCGATTCTGTATGTACGTGTGTACGTACGTACGTACGTACGCATGTACGTAACGCGATAACTCTTGATAGAAAAATCCGATTTACTTCAATTTTTTTTTCTACGTTCATTCTGATAAGGTGCTTCCCTGATTAGTTTTTGGGGTTCATTGGTTAAGTATAAAGGGGGAAAAGGGGGGCTAGTCCCCCCTCACTTAATTTATATAAATGGGTTTTTCATGCAGAAATATTCGATTTGCTCCAAATTTGGTATACCGCTTTATTGTGTTAAGGAGCTTCCCTGATTAGATTTGGAAGCTCATTATTTAAGTATAAAGGGGGGAAAGGGGGGCTATCCCCCTTAATTTAGATAAATCGGTTTTTCATGATGAATTATTCGATTTGCTCCAAATTTGGTATACCGGTTTATTAAGTTAAGGAGCTGCCTTGATTAGATTTGGAGGTTCTTTAGTTACATATAAAGGGAGGAAAGGGGGGCTGTCCCCCCCAGTAATATAGATAAATGGGTTTTTCATGCAGAAATATGCTATTTGCTATAAATTTGGTATACTGATTAATTATGTTAAGCAGCTTCCCTGATTACATTTGGAAGATCATTATTATGTATAAAGGGTGGCAATTGCCTCTCCCCTTAATTTAGATAAATGCGTTTTTCATGTTGAATTATTCGATTAGCTCAAATTTGGTATACTGGTTTATTATGTTAAGGAGATGGCTTGATTAGATTTTGAGGTTCATTATTTAAGTGTAAAGGGAGGAAAGAGGGGGGTAGCCCCCTTAATATAGGTAAATGCGTTTTTAATGCAAAATTATTCGATTTGCTCCAAATTTTGTATACAGGTTTATTATGTTAAGGAGCTTCTCTGATTAGATTTGGAGGTTCATTAGTTGAGTATAAAGGGGGGAAAGGAGGGGGGCTACCCTCCCCCCTTAATTTAGGTAAATGCGTTTTTAATGCAAAATTCTGCGATTTGCTCCAAATTTGGTATACAGGTTTATTATGTTAAGGAGCTGCCTTGATTATATTTGGAGATTTATTGGTTAAGTATAAAGGAGGGACAGGGGCTAGTGTCCCCTTAATTTAGATAAATGGGTTTTTCATACAGAATTATTCAATTTGCTTCAAATTTGATATACCAGTTTATTACGATATGGCTTTCTTCATTTGATTTGGAGGTTCATTGGTTAAGTATAAACGGGGGGGAAGGGGGGCAATTGCACCTCCCTTTAATTAAAATAAATGGGTTTCCATGCAGAATTATCTAACTTAGTTTAATTTTTTTTCTAGGTTCATTCTAATAAGGAGCTTTTCTGATTAGATTTGAAAGTTCATTGGTTCAGTGAGAAATGGGAGTGAGAATAAAGTGAGAAATAAAGTGAGAAATTGGGGAGCTAATACTCCTCCTTAATTTAGTGAAATGGTTTTTTCATGCAGAATTATCTGATTTGCTTCAAATTTGGTATGCCAGTTTATATGTTAAGTAGCTTCCCTGATTAGATTTGGAGGTTCTTTGGTTAAGTAGAAAGGGGGGGCAACGGGGACTAATACCTTCATTTATTTTTCGAGGGGCATTATTCTTTGAAATAAGAGTATAATATACAATTAGTGTGAATAGCCTGTGAGTTCAATGCCATCAGTTTAACTGGGCAATTTTCTTTTTATTAGGTTTATTAACGCATAACCCTACCCAAACCCGAAAAATAAATTACAACAGACCGTACCCCGATCCGAGCAAGACAAAATAATTTCAGTCTACATGCAACCCGACCCGAACATGAGAGTTCCATTTGAAAAAACCCGAAATCCCGAACCAAATCTGATAACCAACAAAAATATTCCAAAGATCCATAACCGGATCCGAACAAGACAAATTAGTTTCCGTGGACACGAAACGCTACCAGAACCTAAAAATTCTATTCGAAGTCAACCTGAAACCCGTCCCGAACAATATCTTAACCGACAAAAATATTCCAAAGAACTATAAACCATTGCAAGCCAGACGAAATAATCTTCGTCCACCGGTAACCCGATCCGAACCTGAAAGTTCTAATTGAACTCAATCCGAAACCTGGTTGTGGTCGGTTTTCGGCTTGACTTCAAATGGAACCTTCAAGTTCGGATCCGGTTGAAAAAAAATTAAACTAAATTAGATAATTCTTATTGAAAACCAATTTATCTAAATTAAGGGGAGGGGCAGTTGCCCCCCTTTCCCCCCTTTTATACTTAACCAATGAACCTCCAGATCAAATGAAGGAATAAGCCATATCGTAATAAACTGGTATATCAAATTTGAAGCAAATAGAATAATTCTGTATGAAAAACCCATTTATCCAAATTAAGGGAACACTAGCCCCTGTCCTCCTTTATACTTAACCAATAAATCTCCAAATCTAATCAAGGCAGGTCCTTAACATAATAAACCGGGATACGAAATTTGGAGCAAATCGAATAACTCTGCATGAAAAACCCATTTATCTAAATTAAGGGGGGGTCTATCCCCCCTTTCCTCCCTTTATACTTAACTAATGAACCTCCAAATCTAATCAGGGAAGCTCCTTAACATAATAAACCGGTATACGAAATTTGGAGCAGATCGAATAACTCTGCATGAAAAACCGATTTATCTAAATTAAGGGGTAGCCCCCTTTCCCCTTTTATACTTAAATAATGAGCTTCCAAATCTAATCAAGGAAGCTCCTTAACACAATAAACCGGTATACCAAATTTGGAGCAAATCGAATATTTCTGCATGAAAAACCCATTTATATAAATTAAGGGGGGGGGGACTAGCCCCTCTTTTCCCCCTTTATCCTTAACCAATGAACCCTAAAAAGTAATGAGGGAAGCACCTCATCAGAATGAACCTAGAAAAAAAATTGAAGCAAATCGGATATTTCTATCAAGAGTTATCGTGTTACGTACACACGTACATACAGAATCGGCGGGAACATAAGCTCTCAGGCTTTGATAGCCTGTGAGCTAAAAATATCACCCTGATCGGATAATAAGTGGTCATTTTTCAATTAGCCTAACGCTTTCTAGGCTCTTTGCAATAAGCCTGAACAATATCAGGCTAATCGGAAAAAGGGAGATGGATTCTTCAATTAGCCCGGCTCTTTGCAAACAGCCTAGGCTGTTTGCAAAGAGCCGGATTTCTCAATTAGCCTACGACATGTATATTAACAATCAAGAGAAGCACTATCACGGCTTCCCGATTCAGGAGCACATGGGTATGCCATACCCGTTAGGGCGGGCCGAAAAAAACTTTTTTTCGATTTTCGATGATGGGTAGCGCGGAAAATTTGCCACTGGTGGCACTAAGTTCACACAAAAAATTTGAAAATTTTCGGACAATTCCTTCATTTGCCGCAAATGGCTTGAAGTTTTGCTCAAATGCTGATTTTTGAACTTTTTTAGCAAAAATTTTAAAAATGGTAAATTTAAGTTATTTTAGCTAAATTTACTTGAAATGTCATGTTTAGTGTACGAAATGTTTAAATAAGCTCTGATTATATATTATTTAACAGTTATGTGCATTTTGAATTAGGTGACTTTTATAGTTTTTTCGCGTACAAGTGAGCGAAAATTGCAGGAATTGTGACAATAGGGAATAAGGATCTCGTCATCGATAAAGACTTGGTCAGGAGGCAGAAAAAGAAACTTGGAAGGCAAATACAGGAGGAGGAAGATCTTAGAGGAAGAAAAATGACAAGCATCTTTTTTGATAGTAGAAAAATAAAATGATCTTCATAGAAAAAAAGGGACTAGCAGCACCACCGACAGAACGACGAAACAAATAGAATCATGTTGTCTGAACGTGGTTCGGAATATTTGGGTCACTTGACACCTCCTTCTGGTCACTGCGGAGAAATATCAAAATCATTATATAATTTTCTAAGCCAGAATAAAGCCTGATTTGGAAAAAATCAAGAAGAGAACTGAAACATTTGATATGTATTCTTCATACGAACGCGCTTCTACTCTGACAGTGACATGAACTGTCTAAACTAGATGGTAGAACCACTTGAGCTACGACCGTTACCAACTGAAACGGAGCTAGGTTAATAGAGTACTCAAATCTTCAGCTTTTTGCATGTCTGATGTCCATGAAACAGGAATAGGCACGTAGAAATCGACACGTATATTTTCGCACTCCATTAGTGATATGGGCTTCGTATTTCTCTGCACGGTGCCGCTTGTTCATTTTTTTTCTATGAAGATCGTGTTATTATTTCTACCATCAAAAAATGTGGTTGTAATTTTTCTTTCTCCAAGATATTCCCCCTGCTGTATATCTTCTTTTCAAGTTTCATTTTCTGTCTCTTGACCAAGTCTTTATCGATGACGAGATCCTTATGATCCCTGGTTGTCCTGCATCTTGAAGCACAGATAAAGCTCGTAACGCAATTTACCCATATGATATACCAGTTCTAAATCCGGTGAATGCTGTGTGAGAAAAGGATATGCGTTTGGGAGTGTCTGCTTTTGAAGGCCCTGGTTCAAATTCCGATTCAGACGAACTGCCGGCTTCAAAGTTCCCACTTTTTGAATCTTCTGACAACAGCTGTATTTTAGAGCAGAAAAATAATTAACATCTCATCTCGCAGTTACACCCATCTCCTATTTCCTCCCTCATTCTCATGATGACTGATTGCGTTTTCATTGGTTTCTACTCCACATTCTCTTCTCCTTCCAGAATTGCTGTCAAGACATGCCGTGGTCCGTCATCCAAATATGTGACTCTGGATGCATCGAAAAACAGAAGGAAGAGCGAGGATCATAATAAAAACAAAAGAGAGAAACCGACAAACGAACCAAACAATACTTGCAATTTTTGCTCACTTATAGGCTATAGAAAAGGCTATAAAAGTCGCCTAATTCAAAATGCACGTAACTATTAAATAATACATAATCAGAGCTTATTTAAACATTTCGTACACTAAATATGATATTTCAAGTAAATTCAGCTAAAATAAATTTACCATTTTTTAAATTTTTGCTAACAAAATTAAAAAATCAGCATTTGAGAAAAACTTCAAGCCATTTGCGGAAAATGAAGGAATTGTCCAAAAAATCTCAAATTTTTTGTGTAAACTTATTGCCACAAGTGGTAACTTATCCGCACTACCCATCATCAAAAATCGAAAAAAAGTTCTTTTCGGCCCACCCTAATACCCGTGTGTAACCATTAATATCTTACGATTAAATTATCCGATTTAAAATATTTTTATTTTTTCAATCCAAACCTTGAACAATATAAAAAAGATTATGTTTATAGAAGGGTTGTAAACACAGGGGTATTCTTAATATAAAAGAAAAAAAAAAGAATAAGTTGTTATAAAAATTGTCAAATTATGGTGTTTTATTCAAACTATTATATCTTGGCGAAATTGGTAGATAAATACTTTCTTCCAACGGCATTTAAAAGCGGCGAATTTAATATACTTTTAAATACTTATTAGGTCATTTAACTTTAATTTTTAAAATATATTTATTTGGTTAGGTAAAGTTCAGTGGTTTTAAAATAATATGCTTAATTAACTATATAAAGTCATTAATTTTTTATTAATACAAATATACTTATGAATGAAAGAAACGGTTAAATAAATATTAAGAGAGTTAAATATCAAATATTTCAATAAAAATACTATAGAAAATGTGATATTTATGATTTACATAAACTGTGTAGCAATCTGCAAAGTTTTAACTTAGATTTTTAAAGTAATGCACTAGAACTAAACAATAAAATAAAACTAAATAATGATGTTAAAAATATGTCAGGATTAATTTTAAAAAGTTATTTCAGCGTTCTGATGATAGAAACAACTGAAAAAAAAAGAGTAAAACATATAGTTTATGAAAAAAAAAATTATTTATATAAATTGACAAAATACTGACGTTATAACAGCAGTGGGTGACGTATACCTGTAGACTAAATACGTTTGTCTATATTTCATTTAAGGCTGTTCTCAACTGCTCTGATTAATAAGCGGAAAACGTTTTGACACATTTACAAATTCGTTTTTTAACGGAAAGGTGTAAAATTGGAAAGCCTGGCCAGGGAAGCGATTTGGAATCGAGCTGTGTTTTCCATTTTTGGATCCATCAATTACCTATTGAGTTAGAGGCGATTTTGATCACGTGACAAACACGTTTTCTCCTTTCGCGCTGAAATTCGTTTAAAAAATGCTCACTTTGACACTATTTTCTAAAAGATCTATTGCGTTTGAAAAAAAAACGAAAAAAAACAGCTCAATGACGTCGTTTCTGAACAACACATGCTAGTTCCATGCATTTCCGAACAAAAATAAATTAAAACTTATGTCACAAAGTTCCCTTTTGGATTTGAGAACAGTCTTAATACTCACATCTCAAGATGGCTATTGTGGAGGATCTGTAGTGGAGATAGTATACATTTTCCCCTCGCCTACAGTCATCCCCTCAACATTACCATTTATGAGGGAAAAACACATTTAATTCACCCCTGGGTATCCCATACCCAGTGGTGCTCTTGAGGGTTAATATGAATTCAAATTACATAAAGTCACAAAAAATGATGAACAACTTGGTGTGATACATAAATAAATGCAAAAAGCATCTTAAAACACCATAAAATTAAGAGATGCGCAAGATCTTTCGAAAGAGAGGAGCAAGACAATCTTGCTCCTGCTTTCAAAGTAGTACCCACCTTCTTTGAGCCTGATGGAGGAAAACAAAGTTCTTTCGCAAGGCCTTCTGCATCTCTTAATTTCATAGTGTTATTAACTTTTTTGCTTTCACTTATATACACTGTTAAAAATCTGCAGCTTTAGCTGCATAGTCACTCCACCGCTTTCATAGAATACCTCTATTCTGACCAATGAGAATGCTCCATAGTATAGTCAAGTAATCGTTTTCTATAAAAGCGGTGGAGCGACTATGCAGCTAACGCTACAGATTTGTAACAGTGTAGAGTCAGTTGAATTTGAGATAATCAAAAAATCGATAAAGCAGAAATAAAAAATAATGCTTTCATATTTATTATAAAACTTAAATACTATGTAAAAGAGACAACAAAATTTATCTCTCAATAATTTTAATACCAAGAAAAAATTATAACTATTGAAATTTATAACTATAAATAAAATTATGACTACTAAAATTAAATAATAAGAAAATAAAATTATAACTATATAAAAACTGATAACAATTGTCTGTTTAACAAAATAGATAATTTCAGGCTGTGAGTGTATAAATTTTAAGGCAATGAGTATGTTTTTTGAATAATAATGTATACGCAAGGTATCCCAAAAAGGCCGAAATGCGCATAAAATTTTACCCGTTGGAGATTAGTAGGCAATGTAAATTGCAAAAGCGTTTAAAAAAGAGTAGGGGAAAAGATTATATTAACGAAATAGTATTGACATTAAACTTTAAAAAGTCACATATTTTACATTTGTATACGACCTCTCTAGAGAAAATTGGTCAATTAAATAAATTCACCTTTTGCTGCATCAAGATTACAAAAAATCTGCATACCTGTATCTTTAAAATTGAAAGAATTATGCTTAATTGAAGATTCACCATTGCGAATGGAGACCCTATATCAAATTTTAAATGTAAATCTGTGAGTTTTTTAAATAATAAATATAAAGTTGACCATAAACAACAGATAATCGATGCTTGCATGAATATTAGTGACGATGAACTCCAAAATATTTACAGAAGCATTATTAAAAGACAGCTATGCATTGGAGAAGATAGAAAACACTTTGAAAATGTTTTAAGGATTGCCTTTTTTTCTTTAATTGTGTTTGTTTCTAGGATTTAAAATGGCATTTGTCTCTTTACAAGACCTATGCCTATGTAATGCTTTATTTAGATGCATTTGTGATGCAATTTTTCTGCACTTGTCACCTTATTCTTTATATGAAGAATGCCACCATCATTTTGGGAATTGTCCCAATTTTTATTGATATAGCCTTTTAAATGGTAACGAAAAAGTAGGATAAGTCAGGTTTTTCTTCTTCGATGAATTTAGTTCATTTTAACACATAGCACTTACCTGGTAATCCCATATTGAAGTCTTGGATGAACTTTCTTGGCATGATGATGTAGATTTTACTTACCGGATCAAATATTTATTGCAATAATTTTATTCACGTTCATTTAGATATCAAATAATTTTCTCTATAAAAATGAACAACTAAAGGACTACTAAACTCATTACGACAGGACAAAAATGATATGCCTGATGACATGTTAGACATTTAGAATCCTATCAATGAACATTTTCTTTGAAAATAATACAGCTCATTTTTTAATTGGAATTTTATTCTTTTACTTATTTCTTATAAATTATATTTTTAAAGACAATAGTATGACAACTTCTTAGTTAACATGTTTTGGATATTATAAAAGATTTACAAATTCGCTACTTGTAAATTACTTGAAGTATTAGTGCTTTGCTACCACATAGTACTTTGAGAATTATCTGTTCAAGTTAAACAAAAAATTATTAAATTTAAATTCTCAATTCATTTTCAGTCAAATTTTACTTTAAAACAATTTTCATTTATTCTACAGAAAAAGATCGTTAATAAATATCAATAATAAAATAATAAATCATAAATTTAATTCTTTCAGCAAAAATAAATATTTTTATAATAATTTTCCAATATTAAATTCAAATTTTTAACATAACGAACTTTCATTTAAATCCTTTTACGCTGTGACGCAACAAGTAAAACAGCCAATCAGGTACCTTGGCGTCCTACGGATTTTTGATGGGAGTGTCCCTTCTGCGCGTCTCTCTCTTCTCTTGCCGTTTTGACTTGATAGGTGAAGGACGTGTAGGCCCCGGCCGCTAGATTGCAAACCAACAAAACTTGAAGGGTTTGACGAGATAAAACACAATGAGCCAAGAGCGCTGAAATCTTCACTTTCTACCTACTCCAGTAACCCATTTGTTTACAGGGGAGGGAAGGGGGCTGTTTCAATTCATCTTGTTTGTGGAAGAGGGTGCTGTGAACGAAGAAACAGGATTAACTTTCGGGGGGGGGGGGGGGGATGTGCTAAAGCAATTAAGTTCTATGAGCAACATATGATCACAAATGTCTTAATAAAAATGTAAAACACTTATGAAAAATGTTATTTTAATGTTTATAAAAGTTATTTTCAAGGTTTTTAAAAATCGCCTACACTACCTAAGATGTTTGTCATTTTTTTTTTTTTTAAGTGCATGTTCTGTATTGTATATGTCCTATGTTATAGCTATATCTTTTGCGTTTTAAAGAATGACATGATGATTGAATACCCGGTAAAATGGCATGATATGCTGACTTATGTTTTTATGACTGCATGTTCATTAATGATTTGTTAAAAAATTAAAAGAAAATTTTTTTCTAAATTATTTAATTTAAATAGAAAAACACATTTGTTCGTTTATTAATTAAAGGGAAATTTAAAAATAACCACAATATGTATGTTAACAATAGCGAATTTTCAAAGCTATATTTTAAAAGAAATAATAACATTTTAGAGAGTATCCAAAAGTAATATTAAATTTTTCTAAATTAGATAACTCCGTTTATCATCTAAGCTCTATCGTACATACGACAACAATATTTCGATTATTGCTAAATGTTTCAACAGCTGATATTCAAAGTTATTTTTTTTATTCTTAATTATTAAACATTTTCTTTTTTAATTTGCTCTTATTTATTGACTCATACATGAAACGAATTTAAAAGAGTACACGTGATCAACCATTAGAGCCCTTTCACTTTAAGATATCATACAATTTTGAATAAAATAAGTTGATTATAAAAATTATAAAGAGTAAATCTAAAAAATAAATATTTCAGAAAACATAATGACAGCAGCGCTTCAATAACATTTTCTTTAAATGTTAAACATTCTATGTCATGAAAGAATAAATGAATGGATTTTAACCCTTTATGTACTGACGGTACTTATATGTACCAATAAAATAACTTGTTATAAAATTATTTTAATGCATCGATTAGTAGTAGTACAGTGTGATGTAGTGGGACAGAGCTTTTTGGTTCAATAAGCTCTTGTGAAAGGATCGTAGAAAAATAATACATATTTCTTACCAAAGTCCTTTATTAGAATAACTAAAATAGATTTGAAAAATGAAATAACAAACTTTACCATTCATAGGTAGACACTCTCACTTTTTATTAACAGTTCTATACTTCTCATAGCCAACCTGAGTAAAACGATTTTTACTCGCATCTCTTCCGTTGGTAAAAAAACAGCCCCACTTCATCAGTGTCCCCCAGTCTCCTATCAGCCTAGACACTAGCTTCTACCTGAGCCTCCTTTTTACTTTCACTTTAGGGACGAAATCCCACACATTGTCCAGCTCTCCCTATTTCTTGGAAAATTTGAAATACCCTGTTGAGCAGATCCCAAGGGCAGAAGTATGCCTGGTATTTCCCCTGCATGCCTTTACACAAAAGACCATTGTCCTCCACGGAAATGCCTGTTGCTTTCCCCGTCGAAAATTTGTGGCGAAGGTACGATATCACAACACCTCCCTCCAAAAGAGATTTCCACAGGAAATATTTGGCATGAATTCACGTAATAAGCCCTTTTAATAGATTTCCCGAGAGGTCAAGCACACCATTAAATCAGCAATAAAATATCATTTAGACTTTTGACCCAATTATGAAAGTTCTACTTAAATTCAAGAATACCCACTCTCAGTTTCAAAGGATATACCAAAATATGAAATTTTTAGAATTTTCCTTACACATAATTAATCAAAAGAATAAAAATAATTTACATTTTTGATGCTAGAACAATTAATTTAAATTTAAAATATTTGAATATAATACTAACTCAAAAAAGAAAAAAAACACTATAACACAATCTAGGTAACTAAATTTTTACATACAGCACAATATTTTAATAAAACGCCCTAATTACAAGTATTAAAATTTTGAACACTAAATTCCAAACAGAAAATCTAACTCTGATTCTAAATCTTCCTACTTAGACCATCTGCATTTCCATGCAATTTTCCTGGCTTATGTGTAATTTCAATATTTAATGGCTGCAAAAATAGAGCCCAACGTGTCAAACGAGAGTTTGTACCAACCATTTTCTTTAAGTACACTAATGGATTATGATCCGTTTGTATTTCAAATTTTTGCCCATCCAAATAATAATTTAACTTTTTTAATCCATATACTATAGCCGCTAATTCTCTTTCTATCGTGCTATAATTTTGCTCCACACGAGAAAATTTTTTGCTAAGATACAAAATTGGATGCTCTTCACCTGCAATAATTTGAGATAAAACAATTCCTGCCCCATACAAACTCGCATCTCTTTGCACAATGAATTTCTGCTTAAAATCAGGCGCATATAACACAGGACTTTTCATTAATTTTAACTTTAATTCTTCAAATGCATTATTACACTTCTCGTCCCATATTTTTTCTTTTTTTATTTTCCCTTTTAAAGCATCTGTTAACGGCACTGCTATGGTAGCATAATTCTTTATGTACCTCGCGTAATACCCTACTATTCCCAGCTATGCTCTTAGCTGTGTTTTCGTCGTCGGAATTGGAAAGTCTTTAATAGCCTGCAATTTAGCTTCACTAGGAGACCTTTTTCCAGACCCAACTTCGTGTCCCAGAAATTTTACGTGATCTTGCGCGAATTGGCATTTGGATGGTTTCACCGTTAGATTTGCTTCTTTTAACCGCTTAAGAACCGCTTCCACATCTTTTAAATGCTGTTCCCATGTCAAAGAAAATATAGCTATATCATCGATATATGGAACCGCAAATGACTCTAACCCATATAAAACTATGGCAATCAATTTACAAAAATAATATGCTGAATTTAAAAGTCCAAACATCATGACTTTAGGTAAAAAAGTCCCAAATGGTGTTACAAAAGCCTCATATCTCTGAGCTTCTTCCGTGAGAGTAATCTGAAAATAACCTTTCGTCAGATCCATAACAGTAATAAAAGGCGCTGTACTCACTTTCTCAACAACCTCTTCAATGTTTGGCAAAGGGAAAAATTCAGTTCTGGTCTTTGCATTTAATTTCCTATAGTCCACACAATGGCGAGCGTCTTTACCCGCACTCTCAACTAAAATCATAGGCGAAGCATAATCTGAATGCCCGACTTCAATCACACCCAAATCTAAAAGCCTCCGAATCTCTTCACGCATAATCTCTAATTGCCTCGGCGACATACGATATAGTTTTGATCTTACCGGCACATCATCCGTTAAAACAATGTCCATTTTAACTAACGGGGTACTCCCAGGGTCCGTAGAAAAAACTTTCATATGACGCTCAATCATTGTCCTGAAATCTCCTATTTGCTCTGTAGAAACACGTTTTTCCAAATTACTTTCTTTTACTAATTCCCAAAAGTCTAATTGAGGGGGATCCGCAATGGGATAAGGAATTTCCGTTTGATCCTCAATTTCCTCACACTCCTCATCAATCAACAAATTTACAAATTCAGGTCTACTATAATATGGTTTAATTAAATTAACATGATAAATAGTAGACTTATTTCTCTTTTCCGGAATATCGATAGTATAATTAGTTTGAGATATTACGCTAGTAATAGTTCCCGGTCCTATCCAATTAACCGCCATTTTATTTGGTTTCGAAGTAGCCAGAACTAACACCTTTATCTCCAACATTAAATTTTCTATACACCGCATTCTTATCATACCATTGTTTTCGTTTCTCCTGACACTCTTTCATTCTTTTACACGCTAATTCTTGACAATGTTTCAATCTATTACTTAAGTTCAAAATATAGTCCACTACATTCTGATTTACCGTTTCCTTTTCCATCCAATTTTCATATACAAGAGTATGTGGCATTCGTAAATTCTTACCATTTACAAGTTCAGCAGGGCTAAATCCCGTGCTTTCATGACTTACAGTCCTCAAAGCAAATAAAGCCATTGGCAAGACTGCTTCCCAAACCTTTCCTGTCTCCAAACATAATGTCTTTATAACATTTTTTAAACTACCATGCATCCGTTCAACGCTATTCGATTCTGGGTGGCAAACTGAACTATGTACAACTTTAATACCAAACCTATCAAAAAATTCCGATGCCAACTCACTTGTAAATGACCTACCCAAATCACATTGTACCTCTTTTGGATAACCAGTCCTAGAAAATATTTGTATTAGCCCCTCAATCAGTGACGGGGAAGTTAAATCTTCTACTGGAATCGCATCTGGATATTTTGACGCAACACAAATTGAAGTAATCAAGTATCTATTATTTTTCTCGCTTAAACTCAAAGGGCCTACACCATCAATATTTATCCTGGAGAAAACTTCTGAAATTATTGGCACGAGCTTCAAGGGAGCTTTCTTTTTATCTCTATTTTTACCAACCTTTTGACACAGATCGCAAGTTCTTACAAATGCCTCAATTTCCTTGTAACAATTTGGCCAAAAATAGCATTTAATTACCCTATCTTTTATTTTAGTCGCCCCTAAATGTCCCGCAACTTCCTCATGACACATTTTCATCATTTTCTCTCTAAATTCTAATGGCAAACATAATTGTAATTTCTCATCCCCACTATTTGAATGTGAAACTCTTACTAATTTATTTCCCATTATTTTAAATTCCTTTTCTTCTACATTATTCGCCTTTTCCCATACTGTTTTTAAAGATAAGCACTGTTTCTGAGCTAAGCTGAAATCTTTCGCTGTAATTTTATTCAATCCCACATTATCTTTCACCTCCCATTTCGGTAATAACTTAAGATCTTCGATTTGACTTTCATCCTGTCTATTCTCATCCATTTGAACTACCTGCGTTTCTTTGTTCTGTGAGCAATCCCCAATTTTATCTACCCTACCTGGTTGCTCTTCTAACTTTGCCTGATCAACAAACGGCATTTCCTTATCAACATCCCGTTGCTCCATTCCTTTTTTTAAAGAATTCGTCTTACTACGGGTAACCACCATATTTATAGGAACACCATTTCCTTTATTTTTCTCAATAAGCTCCGCAGTTTTATTACCTAAGAGATAGTAACCTTGCTCCGACTCCGATGGTTTAATCGCCGCCTTAGTGGTGATGCAACCAAAATCCCCTTTTCTAGTCACCCATGCTAATGGTAAACATTTACATTCATTATCAAGAGGTTGACGTACCCAAGTTATATCTCCAGTACAATCCTCTGTTTTAACCCAATTTCTATCGCATAGATCAATCCCTGCTCCCGTGTCCCTCAAATAGTGTCTTTCAACCCCGTTTATTAGAGCTTTTTTTAGGTAAGATTTAAAACAATCCCCTAAATCAACATCATTACCTAAATGATTAACTGTATTGAACTGATTTTTCTTTTTAACCATTCCGCACAATCTGGTTTTATGTGCCCTGGTTGATTAAAAAAAAAACACCTAATCTGCCTTTTCCTCTCAAAAGCCTGGTCTTGTTTAAGTTTATCATTTTTTAAATTTTCCGTTTTATTCTCTAACTTCGATTTAGCTTTAACTTCACTCTAATTTTCGAATTTAAATTGCTTCTTTGCATCTCTGAATAAGGTTTTTTTTCCCAAGATTTTTTTTCTGATTTCCTGAAACTACTTCTAATACTCTCATATTTGTCACATTTATCAGCAAGCTTCGAAGCCTCTTTCATTTCATCCCATTCATCCATAAATTTTTCTTTTACTTCAAAAGGAACGCGTTTTTTTACTTGCTCAGTCAGCATGAGCTCTTTTAAAGACTCGAAATCCTTTATTTCTAATGATTCCAACCAATTATCCAAATAACCCCTTAATTCATATACCAAGTCTACCCATAACGCTCCAGGTTTCCTTTGATGATTTTCAAACTTCTGTTTTAAAGCACCTGTTCCCAATCTAAAACGATTTAATAAAACTTTTTTTACATGTTGAAAATCATCTCCTAATTCTGCTGGTTGCTTCACTATAATTTCCGCGATATCTGATGGCAATAAGGGAATTAATTGGCTAACCATATCCTCTTGCGAAATTTTAGCTTTTTCCGCCTGTTTTTCAAAGATCATAAAGAAAAGAGTGATGTCAATTAATTTAGAATCAAAACGTGGAACTAATTCTTTCAAATTAATTTTTGGATTCCTACGCGAACCTACATTCATATCACTAGACGAAAGACTAACAGTTTCCGAAGAATTTTGAATTCTTAATTTTTCTAACTCAAATTGTCTTGTTTTTTCGCGCTCTTCGTCTTCCCGTTCCAAAGCTAATTTTTCCCGTTCCATTTCTTTTCGTTCTGCATCCTCTTTAAGAATACATTCTAAATTCGATTTAGCAAAACTCTCATTATAATCCGATGCTGCTAAAATAGCCTGAATTATAGTTTTTTTTTTATCAGTTGCCGACACGTTGGTCTCAAATTCCTCTGCCAGCAAAAGCAAGATGTTTTTAGTATATTTCCCTAGAAAT
Source organism: Maratus speciosus (assembly GCA_963932465.1). Classification (NCBI taxonomy): domain Eukaryota; kingdom Metazoa; phylum Arthropoda; class Arachnida; order Araneae; family Salticidae; genus Maratus; species Maratus speciosus. The sequence goes on along the minus strand of OZ010787.1, from coordinate 651,467,546 downwards.
TCTTCCATTGTTTTCCCCCAAAATATACTAATCACAACAATACACAAATATATACAATTTGTAAAACACAATAAAAATTACAATAAGGAATAGAATTTTATCCTCTAGATATATTTCAATGCATAAAACAATAATACAATTTTCCTACCGAAAATTTTCGTGCACTTGTTATATCCTTTAAAACTGAGTAAATCCTCAAAATTATTTTGATACTCACAGCACTATATAAATACAATTTATATAAAAACAACTAATCCTGCTATTTCCTACAGCATACCCATAAAATTTCATATAACTTTATTGCTGTAATAAACAAAAGCTGTATATGCCCCAACTTTATAACTAAAAGTTACATCCACAACTATGATTAATTTTAATGATTAATATTCTTTTATTAATCAACGTAATTTACTATCCTCAAGTAAATTATGAAATACATAAATATTAAATTTCCAAAACCAAATGAATTACCGTACAGACCATAAGAAACCCGTTTAATATAAAAATTCGAACTAAAAATTTCGATCCCAAATTAATAGCTACCCTAGACTTTTTATCTATTAAACATATACAAATTACCAAGAACAGACATATACAATATTAAATCCTAACAGACCTCTCTGGAAAATTTCAAAAAAGGGCTTACCTTCAAATGTAGACATTTCTCCACACTGCTCCAAGGCTTTCCTGCACTTTTTTTTTCAGGTACTGTCGTATCTCCGGATCTAACTTGATTTCCGCCGGGAAATTTACACACGAGCTGTCTCCATGGATTCCTAAGGGCAGGGGCGTAGCTACCGTGGAGCAATTGGAGCAGACTGCTCCAGGCGCACGCATCCTAAGGGCGCAAAATTAGAAAGAGCAGAATAAAGATTTGTAAAAATATTTGCGTATTGTTTCATTATTAATCAGCTATATTACAGATGAATCTTGTTGCAATCAGCATATTCATATGACGTTTAACCTTGTGTTTTACCTCAACTATTTCGATTTGAAACATGTTTTATACACTGTTAAAAGAAATTATTTCTGTTCGTGAAGTTTCAACTTTAATTCATACTATATTGAAGCCTCAAGTAACTTCTCCAGTACCGTTTAAGCATGCCTGTTTTTAGGTAGATTTCGTAAGAAATACTACCTATTGCAGTCGTTACCAGGGTGTGACTTTTGAAAAATTACTTTATAACTTTTTAGCTTACAGGCTATCAAAGCCTGAGAGCTTATGTGCCCGCCGATTCTGTATGTACGTACGTACGTAACGCGATAACTCTTGATAGAAACATCCTATTTGCTTCAATTTTTTTTTCTAGTTTCGTTCTGATAAGGCGCGTCCCTGATTAGTTTTGGGGGTTCATTGGTTAAGGATAAAGGGGGAAAAGGGGGTTAGTCCACCCTCCTTAATTCAGATAAATGGGTTTTTCATGCAGAATTATTCGATTTGCTCCGAAGTTGGTATACCGGTTTATTATGCTAAGGAACTTCCCTGAATAGTTTTGGGGGTTCATTGGTTAAGGATAAAGGGGGAAAAGGGGGGCTAGTCCACCCCCCCTTAATTCAGATAAATGGGTTTTTCATGCAGAATTATTCGATTTGCTCCGAAGTTGGTATATCGGTTTCTTATGTTGAGGAACTTCCCTCATTAGTTTTGGGGGTTCATTGGTTAAGGATAAAGGGGGGTTAGTCCACCCCCCTTAATTCAGATAAATGGGTTTTTCATGCAGAATTATTCGATTTACTCCGAAGTTGGTATACCGGTTTATTATGTTAAGGAACTTCCCTGAATAGTTTTGGGGGTCCATTGGTTAAGGATAAAGGGGAAAAAGGGGGGTTAGCCCACTCTCCTTAATTCAGATAAATGGGTTTTTCATGCAGAATTACTCGATTTGCTCCGAATTTGGTATACCGGTTTATTATGTTAAGGAACTTCCCTGATAAATTTTGGGGGTTCATTGGTTAAGTATAAAGGGGGTAAAGGAGGGCTAGTCCACCCCCTTAATTTAGATAAATGGGTTTTTCATGCAGGATTATTGGATTTGCTCCAAATTTAAACAACCGGTTTATTATGTTAAGGAGCTTCCCTGATTAGTTTTGGGGGTTCATTGGTTAAGGATAAAGAAGGAAAAGGGGGGCTAGTCAACCGCCTTAATTTAGATAAATGGGCTTTTCATACAGAATTATTCGATTTGCTCCAATTTGGTATACCGGTTTATTATGTTAAGGGTCTTCCCTGATTAGATTTGGAGGTTGATTGGTTAAGTATAAAGGGGGAAACGGGGGCTAATCCCCCTTCACTTATTTTTTTGAGGGGCATTATTCTTTAAAATAAGAGTATAATATACAATTAGTGCGAATAGCCTGTGAGCTCAATGTCATCAGTTTATCTGGGCACTTTTCTTTTTTATTATTATATGATCCCAAGAACCCAGAACCACCCCACCTCAAAAGTTTATATATATGCACGTACTAAATTTTGTCCGCATGATAAAAGTCGCAATGACGCACGAATCATCTTCAAACTCACCAAAAACAATCATATGGCTAATATCTCGGTGGGGATTGTAAATGGGGAAAACCGGGCAAAGGGTGGTGGAAATGGGGAGGATAAAAATAGGGTTTTAGGGGGAAAAATTCATTAACTTTGTCACTTCGTAAGATATCAAATCCATTTAACTTTATTATAAATCTTAATAATATTATATACAACTTTTATGTTGACAAGTTTTTCATAGGACCAACTTTTACAGCAAAAAAATTAAAAACGAAGAGAAAAAGGGGAGGGTGATTGAAGAAGAAAAGAATCACAACTTCGTCAATTCACAAGATATCAAATCCGCTTAAATTTATTATAAATCTTCTTATCTACAACTTTTATACAGGCAAGTTTTTGATAGGACCAAATTTTACAGCAAATACAAAATAAGAATACATAGCGGTTAAAATAAAATTATCGTATTCTGAACAACAACAAAAAAAAAAAACAGCTCTTACAGAAAAATGAAATTAAAATCTTCTAAAAAGCAGCCAGATAAAATTTTCAAACTGAGTTCATCTCTAATCTTCATTTAATTTTGTTGCTGAAATTAATACTTATTTCGACATCTATCTGCGCCTGTGCACCGAGCCGGCACTTTTTTAATTCCTACTATTAGTTCACACTCTCTCTATCGTTAATAAAATACTTATTATTCATCCACTCAAGTTCAAATAAATTTTTTTAAACTTGTAGTGGATGACACTTGATGTTAATACAGTTTTTCAAATATTAATTCATTAATTAAATTTTAATTAATTAATTTTAGTTTTATACGGAAGAAAAAATGGCGGCCATTGTTTATTGAACAGCATTTAATGCATCTTCATACCTATAAGGGGTTACCATAGGGGGGGGGGGCTGTTCTATCGCCAAATACTGCCAAATTTATCACCAACTTGGCGATATATTGCCAAATTTGGCGACCAAAATGAGTCGCCAAAAGTGACGCCAACTTGGCGATATCTCTAATATTTCGTTAAATTCCCATAGACTCCCATTGTAAACCAATAGGTTTTACTTGCTTGTAGAGAATCAACAAATTGAGACGTTTTAATGCACGAAAAACTAAAATTAGCTTAAAGGATTATGTTAATTTTTTCTTTGATGACCTAAGTAGGAATTGACTTAAAAAATATTTTTTATATTACTTGTTTTTTCTTTAACTTTTCCTTGGACGACAGTTGAAGGTTGAAGATCTCCAAACCTTAAAGTAATCAAAAATTGTTTATAGGTTTCTTATCTGTCACTTTATCGTGTACCACTATTTCCAAAAAATAATCTTTCTGGTGCATTTCTTTTGAAAATATTTTAGAAATTTATCATGATTATTACTGTACGGAAATAATAGTAGCCCAAGAAGTCACTGTTGAGAAACCTATATTTACGATGTAACAGCAATGACTTGGCTATTTAGTTATTTAGCGATTAGAAGAAAAAAAAAAGTTTGACAAGTTGAAGAAAATTATTGGCCCATTCATTTTACAAACAGAAAACTCAAAAAACAAATTTTTTTTTGAAGGTTTTTTTTTGTGTGTGTGTGTGTGTGTGGAAACTAAACATGCATCGGTACAAATGATAATAAATACAATAATAAGAGCCGGATTTAGGCACATTCCTCATCAGCCCACGACGACAAAACTTAGATGGGGGTGAGGGGGAAACGGCAAATTAAATTTTGTGCGTATTGTTTTTGAGATTTTGAAAATATGGCAAGTCTCAAATGCAGAACTGATAAGCCTTTTTGATCAAAAATAGAGAAAAAAATTAAATATCTAATTCAGTGCTCCTTAGAACCTGATTATCGCCTATGCAAACTAATACCACTTTCACCACCATCAAAATGTATTTTTACGCATTAAACTTTATTTAATCGCAAAATTTTAGGATTAAATAAAACAAAATATAGTAATGTGCGTTTGCTTGGTATCGAATCATGCTCTGTCCCGGTTGCGAAATTCTAAAATGGAGGGCCAAAATCACAGTCAGGTGAAATCCGAGCACCTCATTGGTCATTGAGTTGCGTCCTTTTCAGAGAGCAATCTCTAGCGATAAGGGAAACCTAAAATACTCTCTTTTCCGTGAAAAAATCATATATTGAAGCGATTTTTTTCTGTTTTATTTAAAATTAGCCATCGAAATTAACTCAAGATATTTTGATGACTTTTTATAAAATGTGAATGAAAGATTTCGATTTTAAGCTGTAAAAAATTTTAAATAATATGGCAAGTACTTTTTCAGTTAATGAAAATTAAAAATGAAACTTGCATTTTTTTTCCTTATGTTAGTTTTGAAATCCAAAATAAAACAAACATTTCTTTTCTACAGAAAAATTTAATAACTAACTTAGGATACTAAAAAGTTTCAAAAATTTTTGCCTAATGGAAAATAATTTAAAAAAATGTCAGTGTTTAAACCGATATTAATCATTAAGAATAAACAGAACAAAAAATATTACATGAACAACTTTGTAATAGTATGTACAATAAGTTATTTTGTTTCCTGGTTCATGTATTTAAATCTGGAATTTTTAAATCGATTTTTCACTCACTTCCTGGTAAGCTAAGGTTATAAAAATTATGAAAGCAGGTGTGTTTTCGATGACATATAACATTTTAATATTTTGAGAATTTAATTATAAATTAGTAATATGTTTCTCTAAGGAGGGTGCAGGTGATAAATTGCTAAATATTGTTTTTGGTTATAATTGTATAAGAGTTACAAGAAGAATGGAATTAATTATGTGCCAAATCATGCACGCTAGAATATGCCAGCAACAATGAAATATTTTAAATACTACTAAAATGTAAAAAAATAAAATATAAATAAAACATAAAGAATGTAATATATATTTTTAAATGCACTTTTATCATTAATTAATTTATTTATTTATGATTTTATGTTTCAAAAAATAATTTAGAAATCTTGAAAGGTTGTTTAAACTATGCTTTTTTTCCTTTTGCATATATCTGCATAAAAAAAAAGAGAGAGAGAGAAAGAGAAAATAGTGATTTTTAAAATAAATGCACAAGTTCATGCTTTTCTAATCGTAAATTAAACGAAGGAAATTTCCATAATCGGGATCCACGCCAGATTAACACATTGTAGCGGATTTGAATAGCAGTCATGAAACTAGGCTTGATTTTTAAGATAAACATTGAATGTCTAAAAAAGAATGTTTACCTTTTATGACCCAAATTATGAATTTATGAAAATTTCATCTTCTAGAGCATATTTTGTGAATTTTTGAAACTACATTAGAAGATTTACACAATCATTTAATAAACTTTAGAAGGATTTTGCCAAAATTAATTAATTAAATTGAATTTATAGGAATTTTGTGCAATATTTGTAACTCCCCTCAAATTTTTTATTTAAAATCTTTTTTTTTTTTTTTTTTTTTTTTTTTTAATCAGTATTTTGTAGAATTACAAAATATACAAATATAATTTCTTACAATAGAAATATTTACGAACAGAAACTTTCATCCCCCCCCCCCCCCCCACACACACACACACACTCAATCTGTCAAGAAAGCTGAAAAAGATGCAAAGGCAAAAGAAATTATTGTTTTTTTTTTCTTTTGTGCAACCAATAATGTTTTTTGGAACAAGATAAAGTAAAATATCTATAATTCATTCTAAACAGTATAACTACTAATCGATGTATCAAATTAGTTTTATAACAAGTTATTTTAATGGCACTTTAATGTACCGTCGGACATAAAGGATTAAAAACAGAAAAACTTTTTTACTTTCACATTTTTTTTATGAGCAGAAAACCTGGGGCGACTTTAAAAAAAAAAAAAAAAAAAAAAAAAAAGGATTTATTTTTAAGGGTTTTTTTTTTCATTTATTGCTAAATAATTAATTTTGTAATTTAGATATATTCTAAATTAAAGAGAGAATTCTAAATTATTCTCTCATCATCGTTCTTTATGGAAACTTCTAGGATAGATGTGTTAGTAAGTAATATAAGCATTTATTTCTGTTATTTCAATTAAATTTTGATTCATAATGGGAAATGCTACTATGAGATTGATTAAATATTCCTAAATAAATCTAAAAGATGGATGCTATGCAAATAAAATACTATAAAAACTAGAATATAATAATTATAGATGCTAATTGAGAAAAGTCGGCTTTTAGCTAAATGTTTTAAATTAAATTTTAGCTTAGCAAAAATTCGGTAGCATCAACATCTACTCCATGAGAAGGTGCGTTCCCATAAATATTTTTTTTTCCAACTACAGCACTGCCTATATTAAAGAAGACATTAAATTCTGTATTTTTAAAATTATTTGTGTAATTTTTTTATATAAAGTTATATAAAGTTTTTTTATTTAAAGTTTCCGATTTTTGTCTAGAAAAGGATCTTTTTTTGATAGTTGTTGACTTTTTCTAGAATAATAATACATATATATATATTTTTTTTGTGTGTGTGATTTTATGGATTTAAATGGTGGAGGAAGGGGGGGGGGGGGGGTAGAGGAGACAATTTATTGAGATTTTTACCATACGGAATTTATAGAAATTTTTTAAATGGTTTTACAAGTATTTTTCAATGAAAACTAATTTTTTATTAAAGAATATTTGTTATGTCATATCATTTAAAAATTGTTACAACTCATAATCTAAATTATTCACTCTCGTTGTATAAAATGGTATCAAAATATCTTAATTGAGTTAATTTCGATTGTTTATTATAAATAAAAGCGAACAAAATAATAAGGTAAATAATGCATAAATAATAAGGTAACATAATAAGGTAACAATCGCTTCAAAATTACTTTTCCCCTCACTTCTTCCGAAATTCAAATGGAGAAACAAGTTGGTGATCCTCACCCTTGTCTCTCTTAAAACCCCGCGACCACACAACCAATGGGGTGGCTGTATTTCACCTGACTGTGATTTTGGCCCTCCATTTTAGAATTTCGCGTCCCGGTTCCCCCGCTCTGTGAGTCTGTATGTGACACAAATTTTGTGTGCGCTCTATCTCAAGAACTAAAGCACTGAATTTAATAAAAGTTTAGATTCAGTTAGTCCCTGATATAAATTGGCGCTGATTACTTTTTGGTGTAAATCGCGTAAGAGGTGGCACTGCTATGCTGCATTTTTCACTATTTCCGGAATAGGTATATCTCAAGAGCTAATAAACAGATTTTCATAAAACTTCAGATTCAGTCAGTCTTTGATATACTTTGGTGCTGATTACGTTTTGGTGTAAATCGTCCAGCAGGTGGCGCTGCTATACTACATTATTTATGATTATCGCGATAGCTCTATCTAAACAACTAATGCACGAATTTTCACCAAACTTCAGATTCAGATAGTTCCTCATATAAATTAGTGCGATTCGATTTAATTTATGGGTAAATCGCCCAACAGGTGGCGCTGCTATGCTCTTCTAAAAGTGCACTTTTAAGCTCCTGGAGGGTCCGTGGAGGGATTTGGTGCGCTGAAATTCACTGCCCTAAGTCATCACACACAGGCTCAATCGGGTTCAAGTTAAGTGAGCAATGTGTCGAATCCATTCGAATGATATCTTCTGTTTGCAAATATTCTGACACCACATATGTTCGTTGTGGCCGTCATCCATTAAAAAATCTCTGGGCCAACAGCACCCCTAAACAGTCTAACTTGGAGTTGCGATACCTCCTCTACATATCTTCGAACAAGGAAAGGCAAGTTGCTTGTTCCTTCTTCTCTGCAGATTAAAACACATCTAGAATCAACATTCAGACTAAATCTGGACTCGTTAGTAAAACATACTCGGGCCCAGTCTTTTTGTATCCGCTGATCACGACGACGCCTTTGGAAGCTGGAGTGCGTGACACACAAACTATTGGTTTTATTGTATACAGTCCACGCTCGTTAAGCCTTCGTGCAGCAGTAGAACGGCTAAGTCCAGTTTCTGTGGCAGCCTAAAGATCTGAAAACAAGTCTCTTGTAGTCGCTTCGCGGTTTCTTCGAGCTGACAAGGACAGAAAACAGTCTTCGGATGCAGTTGGTGTTCTTGATCGCCCTTGACCAGGCTGTTTATCAACGGATAGAGTACTTAAAAAGCGGCTCCTAGCTCTTCACGTGGCAATTTGAGGGATAGTCAGATTTTGGGCGACTCCCCATTTGCGTTTGACTTCCCTCGATTCTAGCAATTATTCATCATGTTTGACCTTCACTTAAATGACGCCTTTGAGCCGTAACTAATGAATACTGATCACTCACAAACAATACATTCACTTTAAAGAACACTACAGACCAGAATTCCAACATACGTCCATTGCGCACCACATTGTCAATCACCGAATTTGCATATTTCCGACTTATAACGTATGTGCGGAAGTGAAATTTTGTGTTCAATTGTATTTAATTATCATAAATCATTGCAGCATTGGGTAATGGTTGCAACATTGACTTAGTGAGCATATTTTTCCCATTATCCTTTAATATTGATGAAAAGTGAAAAAACTGCAATCCTAAGTAATATGTCAATCAGGGTTCTCGCTGCCGATCGTCACTGCACCAAAACGTTTCATTTGGCAAAAAAATGACTGAAATCGTCAAATTGCGAGACATCTTTCTTTTCTTTCGGCGACACTCTCAATGATGTTGTGTTGTTCCACGATTAAACCTTCCCTATGTAACTCGATATTTGTTTTTTGATATTCTTAGTGTTTCACGACGAATCTATTACTACCATTATTTGAATTTGGCTAGTTTTTCTTTAACGATTTGCCAAATTGCTCAGATTAGTGAAAAGCCAGTGAGGACACCAGTGTCTGGCTAATTTTCTAAACCATTAGCTGTAGAAATATAGTTCTAATAGTAGAAAAGCTTCAAAGTTGTTTTTCATCCTCTTAAAAGTAATTTATGTCAAAATTGTTATTTTTTAAATTATGAGGTTTACATTTTTATTCGTGTTACATTTAGGAAAATCTTCTCCGTACTTTAACAGGTAAAATAATAAAAAACCATATTCTATATCCAAAATTTACCGAGTTATGATACTTTGAATTTCATGGAATTGCAGTATTTTTTGGCACTAAAAACAGAAAACCTGTTTCCTCCATATGCGAAAAAAAATTGACAATAGTGTGTTTTTTATTAGCATTCTAGAATGCTTCGAAACCCTTGAAAAGAAAAATAGCTATTAAGCACGGTAGATTGCATTGACTCATTGGCGCATTCAAAATTAAAATCCCACCCAATTCGCAGAAAATATTCGTAGGTACTCCATACTTAAAAAATTATAATTCATTTCATTATCCATTATCTATTTTAATTATTTGTATTTAATACGTTGTTAAAATACTTTGACTTTTAAATAAAAGTAAAATTTTAAATATAATTAAGGTTAGTGTATAAATTTTAAACTTCAAAACAAAATTGCGCAGAACTTTTTCGTGTGACAAGAGGGCGCACAAACTTCCCTTGCTCCAGGGCGCTGAATATGTAGCTACGCCACTGCCTAAGGGCGATCGATGAATAGTCTTCTATCCACTGCACTGGATGTTTACTGAAGAAATTTTCTATATCGTCGAATCCTTAGTCCTTGTTACATACCAGCTAACATATTCGACACTCCAGATTTCACAGTTCCTCACCGGATACACTTGAAAATCTTTCTCGTCAAACACAAGATTTCATCACCGACTGTCCTTGTTTCTAACACAGTTTCCTTCTATACATCAAGTTCACGTGGGTCCAATCTAATTTATGCTAGACCTAATTAATCCGTAAGCTGCCACCATTTATAATACTATAGCTGTGATGTAGTGGGCCAGAGCTTTTTGGTTCACTAAGCTCTTGTGAGAGGATCGTAGAAAAATAATACATATTTCTTACCAAAGTCCTTTATTAGAACAATTAAAATAGATTTGAAAAATGAAATAACAAACTTTACCATTCATAGGTAGACACTCTCACTTTTTATTAACAGTTCTATACTTCTCATAGCCAACCTGAGTAAAACGATTTTTACTCGCATCTCTTCCGTTGGTAAAAAACAGCCTCACTTCATCAGTGTCCCCCAGTCTCCTATCAGCCTCCACACTAGCTTCTACCTGAGCCTCCTTTTTACTTTCACTTTAGGGACGAAATCCCACACATTGTCCAGCTCTCCCTATTTCTTGGAAAAGTTGAAATACCCTGTTGAGCAGATCCCAAGGGCAGAAGTATGCCTGGTATTTCCCCTGCATGCCTTTACACAAAAGACCATTGTCCTCCACGGAAATGCCTGTTGCTTTCCCCGTCGAAAATTTGTGGCGAAGATACGATATCACAACAGTTTAGAATGAGTTATAGATTCTTTACTTTATATTGTTACAAAAGCACTATAAGTTGCACAAAACAAAAATATTTTTAAAAGGATGATTTCTTTTGCCTTATGCATCTTTTCAGCTTTCTTGACGTTGAATGACAGGGGGAGAAGAGTTTCAGCTCGAAAATATTTCTATATTTCTATTGTAAGAACATTATATCTGTACCTAATTCTACAAAATACTGAAAAAAATATTTTAAATAAAAGATTTGAGTGGAGTTATAAATATTGCACAAAATCCCTATAAATTCAAATTTTATTAATAAATTTTAATGGCAAAATCCTTCTAAAATGTATTAAATGATTGTGCAAATCTTCTAATGTAGTTTCAAAAATTCACGAAAAATGCTTTAGAAGATGAAATTTTCGTGAATTCATCATTTGAGACATAAAGAGTTAAATTACAGTGGTATTAAATATTTTTATCATAGAATTACAATATATATATATTCATATACATTCTGTCCCTTAAGGGTGTTCTCAAATAAGGGCAACTTTCTGACATAAGTTTCAATTTACTTTTGTTCAAAAATGCATGAAACTAGCTGGTGTTGTTGTTCAGAAACTATGTAATTAAACTGTTTTTCCCTTTTTTTTTTTTTTTTTGCAAACGCAATAGATCTTTCAGAATATATTGTCAAAGTGGGTGGTTTGAACCGAATTTCCGCGCGAAGGAAGAAAAAGCACTCAAGAGCGGACGAAAAACGTGTTTGTCACGTGATCGAAATCGCTTATAACTCAATAGGTAATTGATTCATGAAAAGATGTAAAAAACAGTTCAATTCCAAATCGCTTCCATGGCCAGGCTTTCGAGTTTTATATCTTTCCGTTAAAAATGAATTTGTAAATGAGTCAAAACGTTTTGCCCTTGTTGAGCAGAGCAGTTAAGAAGAGCCTTAAGTTATCGAATTTACAAATCTAATTTATAATGTTAAAAAAAAGGGGGGGGGCTATCCTTTTCTTTTGTGAATGCAAGAATTATGTTTTCTAGTTACAAAAAGTTATATTGCCCCTACTCTATCAGATTATCTCAAATATTGATTTTAATTTTGTAGTGATATTTCATTATTAGCTTACAATATATTTATCAACATTGTTTAAATTGATTCACTGTATAATTTTTTTTTTTTTTTTTTTTTTTTTTAAGAAAACACTACTTCATGCGTCTGAAAATAATTGAAAGATTGCTATTCTACAAGGTTTAGAAATTTGATAATCACACAAAATACTGAATTTAGCTATGCATTTTAATTTAGAATATACCTTTAACAAAAAAGTATTATACATTACAAAATTATTCATGTGTTTTTATTTGAATTCAAAATAAACTTTTTTTTCCAGTTCAGTTTGTACATTTGATACTTTTTTAATAGTTGGTCTTTAGATGATGATAATATTTTTTTTGCCGAGCAGGGGTTTCCCACTACCTCTGACGGTACATGCAAAATTCATAAGTGTATTGTTTATGTTACCAATTCTTACAGTACAATTAATAAAGTTTCATTTTTGATATACGTACTAAATGTATGAGGTTCACAACATCTTTCCTGAGGCAATTTAACTTTTAACAATTAAATAATCAACCTTTTTATTAAATAGTCCTTTTTATTTTTTATTTTATTTCATTTTATTTTATTTATTTTAGAAAAACGAAGAAACGGTGTAGACTTAACAAAGTACTAAAAAGTTTTAGGAAATTTTAGCAAAATATATTACAGGTGTAGTAAAAACTAATAACAATGTGCAATAAAAACACTAAAATGGGAAAAGATTTGAAAAATCTATCTAAATTAAATCATTTATTTGCATACCCCCCCCCCCCCCCAGAATTATAAATTATCTTAAAAAGTGGTAAAATTTATCATTTGTTTTAGGTACAGAAGAGCAATTTTCTATTTCCAAAGCATTTCACAATACATTACACAGTACAGTATCACAGGATACGAATAACTACGATGCGTTTCTCCTCCCTAAGCTCCACTAACAAATGTGCCAAAAGCTGCCAATTCCCCCTTCCAAGTTTTGTTGGATTGTAATGTCGCGCCCCGGCCGGTGTGCCGAAGGTGCATTAACTTGCCCCCCACCCCTCCCTTTACCTCCGAACATTTTAGATTCAAATACATCAGGAATTAGCTCTCAATTAGCTCTAATTTGACGGTAGAATTTGCTCCGGTTATTATGACGGTAGAATTTGCTCCGGTATTAGAATTTGCTCCGGTTATGGTATCGATATATTTTAATTAGAATGGTGGGGGGGGGGGTAAGTTAACGCTACCCCCCCCCACTTTTGAATATCGAAATTTCAAAGGTGCCAAAATTTAGCTCTCAATTAGCTCTAATTTGCTCTCTAATATTAGAATTTGCTCTGGTTTTGTTATCGATATATAGCAATTTCAAATAGGGGGAAAGCACTACTAGCCCCCCCCCCATTTTCGAATATCGAAATTTCAAAGGTGCCAAAATTTAGCTCTCTATTAGCTCTAATTTGCTTAGAATTCGCTTCCTTAGAATTCTAACTTAGAATTCGCTCTGTTTTTTTTATCGAGATATTTCAATTTCAAGTAAGGGGGCAAGCGTTAACTTAGCCCCCCCCCCCACTTTTCGAATATCGAAATTTCAAAGACGCCAAAATTTAGCTCTCAATTAGCTCTAACCTGCTGTCTAATATTAGAATTTGCTCTGGTTTTGTTATCGAGATATAGCAATTTCAAGTAGGGGGCAAACACTCACTAGCCCCCTAACTTTCGAACATCGAAATTTCAAGGGCACCAAAATTTAGCTCTCAATTAGCTCTAATTTGCTCTCTAATATTAGAATTTTCTCTGGTTTTGTTATCGAGATATAGCAATTTCAAATAGGAGGCAAGCATTCATTTGCCCCCCACACATTCGAATATCGAAATTTCAAAGGTGCCAAAATTTAGCTCTCAATTAGTTCTGATTTGCTCTCTAATAATAGAATTTGCTCTGGTTTTGTTATCGAGATATAGCAATTTCAAATAGGGGGCAAGCACTCACTAGTCCCACCCCCACTTTCGAATATCGAAATTTCAAAGGCGCCAAAATTTAGCTCTCAATTAGTTTTAATTTGATTTCTAATATTAGAATTTGCTCTGGTTTTGTTATCGAGATATAGAAATTTCAAGTAGGGGGGCAAACACTCACTAGCCCCCTAACTTTCGAAAATCGAAATTTCAAAGGCGCCAAAATTTAGCTCTAATTTGCTCTCGAATATTAGAATTTGCTTCGGTTTTTTTATCGAGATATTTCAATTTTAAGTAAGGGGGCGAGCGTTAACTTAGCTCCCCCACTTTCGAGTATCGAAATTTCAAAGGTGCCAAAATTTAGCTCTCAATTAACTCAAATTTGCTCTCTAGTATTAAAATTTGCTCTGGTTTTGTTATCGAAACATAGCAATTTCAAGTAGAGGGGCAAAAACTCACTAGCCACCTAACTTTCTAATATCGAAATTTCAAGGGTGCCAAAATTTAGCTCTCAATGAGCTCTAAATTGCTCTCTAATATTAGAATTTGATCTGGTTTGTTATCGAGATATAGTAATTTCAAATAGGGGAGCAAGCACTCACAAGCCTCCCCCCCTTACACATTCGAATATCGACATTTCAAAGGTGCCGAAACTTAGCTCTAATTTTCTTTCTAATATTAGAATTTGCTCTGTTTTTTTTTTATCGAGATATTTCAATTTCAAGTAACGGGGCAAACGTTAACTTAGCCCCCCCCCCCCCCGCACTTTCGAGTATCGAAATTTCAAAGGTGCCAAAATTTTTCTCTCAATTAACTCTAATTTGCTCTCTAATATTAGAATTTCCTCTGGTTTTCTTATCCAGATATAGCAATTTCAATAATGGGGGCAAACATACACTAGCCACCTAACTTCCATATTCGAAAGTGGGGGAGGGGGCTACGTTAACGCTTGCCCCCTTCCTTAAAATTGAAATATCTCGATAAAAAAACCAGAGCAAATTCTAATATTAGAGATCAAATTAGAGCTAATTGAGCTAAATTTTTGCACCTTTGAAATTTTGATACTCGAAAGGGGGGGGGGGGGGCTAAGTTAATGCTTGCTCCCTTACTCGAAATATCTCGATAAAAAAACCGGAGCAAATTCAAATGTTAGAGAGCAAATTAGAGCTAATTGAGAGCTAAATTTTGGCACCTTTGAAATTTCGATACTCGAAAGTGGGGGGGGGGGCTAAGTTAACACTTCCCCCCTTACTTGAAATGGAAATATCTCGATAAAAAATCCAGAGCAAATTCTAATATTAGAGAGCAAATTAGAGCTAATTGAGAGCTAAATTTTGGCACCTTTGAAATTCCGATATTCGAATGTGGGGGGCTAGTGAGTGCTTGCCCCCCTATTTGAAATTGCTATATCTCGATAACAAAACCAGAGCAAATTCTAATATTAGAAAGCAAATTAGAGCTAATTGAGAGCTAAATTTTGGCACCTTTGAAATTTCGATGGGGCTAGCGTTTACTTAGCCCCCGCCACCATTCTAATTAAAATATCTCGATACCATAACTGGAGCAAATTCTATTATTAGAGAGCTAATTAGAGCTAATAAAGAGCTAATTCCGGATGCACCTGAATCTAAAATATTCGGAAGTGGGGGGGGGGGGGGGAGTTAACGCACTTTTTTAAAGATACAGATAAGCAGTTTTTTGCGATGATCCTGGTGGAGCAGAAACTTTGGTTGATTTGGTTTATTGGGAGTGCTACGTCGTCACCTTTTGCACAAAAGGACTAAACAGACTGGGACCTCCGTTTAAAGTGGAATCTGATCCACTACAACCATACCTAAGTCGGGATTCGAACTCGGCACCCTTTGTCCAGTAGCCAGTGCCCTAACGTAACCACTAGACAAGCAGATGGGCGTTGGAGCAAAAGGAAAAGTTCCTAATTCACAAATTTTGTCTAGAAAGGTCGGATAAAATTTTTGAAGTGTAACTTGTGAAAGTCCTCCTTTTTTGGAGGACTGTATCATTAACACAACGTTTCCTACCTTTTACATTGGCCTATTTATCTCCAACAGATTAAAAAATTCAAGCGCGTATCAATCTTTTTGGAGACACCTTGCATTTGCTTTTTTTTTCTTCACTTTTTGACACCTCTTAAAATGTGATATTTTTAAAAATAAGATTTAATCTAAGTTTTTTTTGTTGCTGTTGTTATTGCTGCTGAAATACTGCCGAAAGGAAACAAATTAACAGAAACTCGAAAGAGAACAGAACCAAGCTTTTTCTTCGAAGGGAATGATGGAAAGATCTAAGATTGCTGTCATTTCTTTTTCAAGTAAAAAGATAATTACAGCGAAAAGAACACCGGAGGAAGGCCAAAAGCAGGGGTTTTCAACCGCTGTGTCGCGAGAAATCTTTAAAGATTATAAGTTATTTTTTTTACTATACCTCAGGAGTGAATTTTCATAAATATATATATTTTTATTTTATCTTTAGGTAATTTATTTATGCTTGTGGATATTTCATGGTTTATACGTGTTTTAACTGTAATCTATTAAATGTTAACACGTAATTTTTGTATGTGATTTCAATACTCGTTATTGCAGTTTTGTTGCAGAGTGCATGTCCGTACGTAAAGATTTTTTTTTTATTAATTAATTTTTTGTTATTTCTTTTCTCACATTATAATAATCCTCAATGATTTTTTTCCATTCAAAATGTGAATATATTTTTTTAAATGTATGTTTTGATTTTAGTATTTCATTTACATTTTTCTTTCTTTTATGGAATTGAAGAGATATTCAATGTAACTTTTTTTTTTTTTTTTTTTTTTTTTTTTTAATACTAGCTGACTTGCCCAGCCTTGCCCGGGCCCGTGATAATAGCCGTAACCGTACAGTGCATACTGTTGCCAATTGTCAACAAATTAAATTTTCTCTCCTTTTCGTTTATTTACCGCTGCATCTTGACAACTTAATGCTTTGTGTATTCATTTTGACCTTATATTTAGATTTAGTTCATAAAAAATATCATAGGTGGCAATAGTTTACCAATCTACTTATAATAAAATCCGAGTGCAGGAAACTGTTGGTAGCCATGCCGGTGCGAACCACTCTGGTCTGCGAATCAACCGTAACTAAATGCCATGTTAGGCTTAATTAAAAACATATCCTAACATATAACAGCTAAATGATAACTTT
The DNA here is from genome assembly GCA_963932465.1 of Maratus speciosus. Classification (NCBI taxonomy): domain Eukaryota; kingdom Metazoa; phylum Arthropoda; class Arachnida; order Araneae; family Salticidae; genus Maratus; species Maratus speciosus. Next base: position 651,450,520 of record OZ010787.1, on the reverse strand, counting down.
TTCTACTTGAAATCATGTCTGTTCAGCATATTTTCACATAAAATATGTGTATCATGTCCATTTATAATGTATTATGTTCTAAATTAAAATTATGCTATTATAAACATAGAAATCAGATCTAAACAAACGATACTGTTGCCATTCAGATTCAAATTCCAGCAAATCTACAAACAAATGAATGACTCTTTGAACGCTTCATTAAAAAAAAAATACAGGTTAACGCTGATGCTGGTCTTAAAATATTTGTAAAAGTATATTAAAACCTTTAAATATTTTAACTTTGTTTAAAACCTTCAAAAACTATCCAATTAAGTTCTAAATTTAAGGGCCAAATCAACAACAAGTTCTAAATTAAAAATAGCGGATAAATATCGCCATCTGGTGGAGAAAAGATATAACATTCTCTCTAGGAAGGTCTGTGCACACTGCATTACATGTATTTTTAATTTATTCAGAATGATTATTCTTTTGCACAATTTCAGATGTCCTGTGACATTTGTTTTCTGTCTTATATGACAAAGTAAAATTATCCGAATTTGAATATCTAAAACTTTCAAATGCATTTACAATAAAGAATTGTTTCAATGCCACTTTAGCATTATTTAAAGGGAAATTAAAGGGACAATTTTTTCTGTACCGAAGACTGCGAGCGGCGCCTCTGTAGGCCGTTTTAATTCCCAATAAATTAGGAGCTTATGTTTTTTGCTAATTCTTTTGATGTCCACTTTTTGTTGTAATAGCATTTTTTTAGGTAGATTTCATATGAAATACTACCTATTGGCGTCGTTCCTATGTTGGAATTTCTGAAAAATTTTTGCAGATCTACACCGATCATGACCCCTAGAGCCCAAAACCACCCTCAGTAAAAAACTTTATATATATATATATATGTGTGTGTGTGTGTGTGTGTGTGTGTATGTACAGGGTGTTTCACAAAGGACCCCTAACTTTAAAAATCAATAACTCGGAAACGGTGATAGATAGAAACATGAAACCAATGGTATGTTTAATAAAAAAATCGTAAGAATCTTATACATAAATCTCAAAATTTAGTTTAAAATAACCCCGATAGATGAATCCTTGGGCGTGTTCAAGATGAACGCGCGCCTCGCGTGCGAGCTCAGGAGACAGGAACATGGAGTGGGTCTTTTGTCGTAGATGGAATAAATGTTCAGTACGTTCAGGAAAGGATCTTGGATACAGCATCTAGAATACATAGTGTGGAAATCTGCTATCCAAACAGCTCTAAAATGTTGTATCCCTTAAATGTGCAATGATGCTGAAATCCAGGGATCTATGCTTCTAATCGTTCTCATAGATTAAGGACCAAGATAGGACATTTATGGCAAAATCTGTAATGGCAACAGTACTAGTGTCACTATCGGCAAGTGGGAAGAACTAACAAACCTCCGAAATTTACCTATGTTGAAGAAATAGGTTTATCCTCTATGGTTTGAATATCTATTCGTTCCTAAAACGAAGCAGGTGTCAGACGATATTCTATTCATGCTTGCTTTATTTATTTAGCTGCTTTTTTTTTTTTTTTTTTTTTTTTTTTTTTACCGTACTTATATTGTTCATTTTTAACTTACAAAATGATAATTAGACTAATAATATAAAAGAAAGCCGCCAGAAAATTCTGTTAAGAATGAAAATATGTAAGTTTATAAGATTAAATTATAAAAAATCAAATTCAGGTATTGTGTCAATTTATTCATATCGAATAAAATTTGATTGAGTGTAATGTCAGTACTTCTATTTATTTTTAACTTTTAGATTTATACAATTCTAAAAATTTGTCGAAAGGAATTTTTTCCTATCTGTAATATTATTATTATTATTTCTTATATGTTAATATTATAAACATTATTGAATTGATTGTAGGTTATTTACATTAAAAACAATATTTTTATTTTATCTGTAAGGAAGTGAAAATGCATAAATTTTAAAAGATTATTGTAACGATTGTTTAATACGTTATACTTCATAAATTTATAAAACATGGGCTATAAAAATTTTCCTGCCAAAGGGGAATAATTATGAAATTTTCTGGGACTTGTAGAGTTCAACATTTCGTATATTTTTATGTTACACCATTGCTATTGATATATAGCATTCAAGACGAAATTTTTACCTAGTATTCGTTGCACTCAAAACCGTTCCCTAATCATGTAAAAAAAAAAAAAAAAAAAAAAAAAAAAAAAAAAAAAAAAAAAAACATATATTCATGCATGAACATAGAATAGATATTAGATATATAAAATAGAATGTCTATTCTATGTTCATGTATCTGTGTAAGATTCTATCGAAAACGTAAATATGCAACATTAAAAAAAGAAAGATCACAATAAGGTAGATACTCAATAATAAGCATACTACAAAAATGGGGAGTTTCTTCCCCATTGTCACTAAGGGCGCTACGATCGCAATCGCATTACCATTACGCTCTATGGGAATGTCCGATCTTGGATGTTAATCTATGATCGTTCTATGCTTCTGAACCCTCTTTAGCAGGGGTCTGTTCAGAAGTGCAGCTCACGCCGCGAGCGCGCTGAGAAGTTTATGCCATGAAGTAGGTCTTATCGAAGAAAGGAATTTTAAAATTATTCAATTATTTCATTATTTTTATAGTTCAAAACAACTAAAACCAACGACTATATTTCTTTATCCTTCCAAAACATGGTTTTCGTAACAGGAATAGGTCTTATCAAAGAAAGGAATTTAAAAATTATTCAATTATTTCATTATTTTTATGGTTCAAAACAGGTAAAACCAACGACTATATTGGCGATTCAAGAGCTCGAATACGCCATCTGGTGGAGAAAAGATGTAACTTCTCGCTTCAGGATAATGGCGTGCAAGCGCATTGCATTACATGTGTTTTAAATTTGTTCAGAATGATTATTCTTTTGCACAATTTCAGATTTCCTGTGACATTTGTGTTCTGTCTTATATGACAAAGTAATCTTTATCCGAATTTGAATATCTAAAACTTTCAAATGCATGTACAAAAAAAATTATTTCAATGGCAATTTAGCATTAGTTAAAGGGAAATTAAAGGGACGATTTTCCTGTACCGAAGGCTGCGAGCAGCGCCTCTATAGGCCGTTTTAATTCCCAATTTCTTTATCCTTCCAAAACATGGTTTTCGTAACAGGAATGGACCTTATGCACGCGACCTGAGATCAAGGCTAAAATTCGTCTGCTGGCGGTATTTACTGGCGGTGTTTAGCATAGCAGTCTATGGAGTGTGAGTTATTAATGCTTGTTTGTTAAAAATACCGCAAAAGAATTCTTTGATGCAGCAGCATATACTTAATATATTGTAATCTAAATTCAAAATGTTGTTCTGTATGCGAGAAAATTCCCTAAGTTTGCAAATTTTCAGTTAAAATGTATGCACTCAACCTGGGTCAAGGCTAAAGTCGTCTGCTAGCGGTGTTTGCGCCTGCGCATACTGGTATTTTGCCGGTGCAGTAACTAGAATAACAGATCATCATACCGCCAGCTCTGGCGTCTGACGTCACCTGAATAGAGTCCATAGATGCCTATGTTCACTTGGATAAAATTCAAAATATTCGGGAAACGCATCACGTCACTTACTTTATCTACTTCAGTTTGATCAGCGTTCAATCAACCACACAAATACTTTGCGCGTGCAACCCAGAAAAATTATGTGGACGATTTGATCACGTGATTGTGCATTTTGTGCTTATGTTTTATGGAGGATATTCCAAATATGGGTTCGAGGCTGAAAAAAGTCATGTGATACCGGTAATGTACCCAAGGAACTTCTAACTGATAAGAAGGGAAGATACTACTGCTTTGCCTCATGAACTGTTTCATTGGCTAGCGGGGATTTACATTACACGTCTATGGAGCCTTCCCTTTAAGGCTCCTATAACTCGGGCTGGCTAACGCCGCCATTTAAATGCCGTTAGGAGAAGAACGCTTGGCAACATTTTGCTTTGGAGCCCTTGCTTGGCGAGTTTATCGCCCGAAACGGCTATAGAATTGAGCTACTATTATATGGAAAAACGGATAATCAGATAAAAAAGGGTTCCTGTTTTAAATATTTTCTGTTGTGGGAAGATAGATTTATAAAACGAAACTGATAGATTTTCATGTCGATCTACCATCAAATCACCTATAAATACTTAAATTTTAGTTCATAAACGATGGGAGTTTCTTAAAAATTATAGCAATTAAATAATAATAATGTGTTATTTATTATTTCTAATGATTCCCTAAATTATCGCTCTCTCTCTCTCTATATATATATATATATATATATACATATGTACGTGTGTGTGTACAATTTAAATTCGAAAATGAGAAAAACATCCAGATTCTGTTGAATGTTTTATGTAAAGTTAAGATTCATTTTTTTTTATAAATACTGTTTTAAGTGGGAAAAAAATTTATCTTGATTGTTATTAATATTTAAAGAATGAAAAATTAGAATAAGTAAGCAATTGCAAATTTTTAAAATCTGAACTTTTATCTTTTCACTGGAAGCAGGAGAGAAGTTTTAAAATAAATTTCAGCTCTTGCTGAGGTATTCTTGTAAATATTTTTATTTTATAAAAAATCTTACAAATTCAGGTTTTTGGAAAAAATTAGATTTTTTTCAATTTGAAGTTATTTTCCATGTTTTTCAGTTATGTATGAAGCCAGAGGACATACAAGGAAGCAAAATCTAAAATATTTCTAACACAAAAGTACACTTTGTGTAATAAAGGTGCACAATTATACTGAGTTAAACAATATTTCCATTTTTAGAGTGGTATTTTATAGGCTATATTAATTAAAAATATAATTTCAATCTATTTCAGTAGTTGATAAAGATGAAACTTTTTAAAGAGTTTGACTCATCACAAATATGTAGAATTTTATTTTCCATCTTTTCTTTATCTTTATTTAATGCAATATTTTTAGGGGCTTTAAATTTATAGTAGTATATATAAGCTGGTTGCGTTTTTTTGTTTTCTGTGAAATATTTTTTTCTCCTTTTTTAGATCTAGGTTTAATATGCACAATGGTAGAAAAATCTGCCATGTATTTAAGGCGGAAACAACAGTTAACATTTAGTCCCATTGGACAAATTTAATATGGTGATTTCATTTATTACCAATATTAAAAAAATCTGAATTGTGTTTTAAGAATTCTTATGCACTTTACACAGTCTCGTGTATTAAAATAATACTTTTTGCTATAGAAAACAAATAGCCCAATGGAAGTATTAAAAAAGGGCAATATCAATTTGGAGCTAACCATTAATGAAAAAAAAACTCGATTGGATTAATATAATTTAACAAATAGTCTAAACAGATTATTTATCTGCAAAAAAATTTTATTAAGTGCTTCAGTTTCCTCCAACGCCATTTGTATTTATTTCAGAACCAGATCTTATATGTAACTTTTGTATCAAATAATTCTTTTTTAAATATGTAACTCTTGTATCAATTTTATTTTTGCATTTTCATGCAAATGCTGCTAATTTACAATCGTAGAAAAAAACATTATATGTAAAGAAAACAATGATCTCTACAAACATTTGGCACTAAGTTGTGTGGATTTCATATGGATTTATTTAAATAAATAATTATATTTTAACCAATATATTATAATTAAAATGATTGTCTAAAATAATCTTTTTCTAAAAAACTGTCATGTAATGAAATATAATGTGTTAGTTAATATAAATGAATGCAGCTGGTCTTATTTTAATATTATTGTGTATTAAAACAAGTAATTTTCTAAACTAAATTATTAAAATAACATACAATTTCATTTGTAAAAATGCATGACTGTATGAAATGATTCAAGATAACAGACAAATACATCACTTTAAAAAATACTTTATTTTTTAGACTGATATTACAATGAAATGAGCAAACAATACAATTAAAAAAAAAGGAAACATGCAGTTTAAACCGAGTTTTGTGCAATCGAAAGTCGATTAAAAAACAATTCTTTCAACATCTCACAATTCTATTCTTAAGAGCCTCCTAGATTACTTGCACAAAGAAACTAGCAGTATAGTGTTAAACCTAGGAAAATGTTTTTTTTTTTTTTTTCAAATTGCTTGCTTTCATGTTAATAATTTTAAATTGTTTTTATTTATTTATTTATTTATTTATTTTGGCATAGGTTAGCTGAGGTTGATTTCTAACCAGGCTATTTTCCCTTTTGGAACTGGTTTCGAAAATAAAACTTTATAAAAAAAAAAGCTACAACCAAAATCAAAAAAGTAAAAAATAGCTCTGTTAGAAATTGACATCCTGTATCCTATGGGGAAAAAAAAAATAATTTCAAAACATGAATATTCAAGCAGCAAATTGAAAAGAATACTCTCATAGACTTAACATTAGCATGCAACTGTCGTTGCATGACTAGTGTGGACTCTTCAGAATTCCAGAAAATAACATAAACATTTAGATATTTTTTTTGAAAAAAGTCATAGGTATCATTTAGGGAGAGCAAGGTAGGGCCCCCAACTCTGCATTTCGGGTGCTTTTTTAAATTGTTATCCATTATGAAGCATGTATAAAATATTAACGCAAAAAAATAATTTCTTTCAAGTAGAATGAAAATTTGAAAATATAATTTTCATAAAAAGAATTTTAACCGCTTGAAGCAAAATCTAAAAAGATGTCCTTGATATAAGTATTTAAAAGCAGAGAATTAAAATATTTTAGATAAACAGCTTTACAGTACATTTGAAGTGAACTGAAACTGGAGTGTGGCAGGATGGGTCCTTATTTATATTGTTCATAATAGATAAGAGAACCACTTGAAAATTTGACTTCCTGGATATTCCATCAAGGTCTAGTCCACTTACAATGAAGGGTGTTCATCTCCCCCCCCCCCCCCCTCCCAATCCTTCTGAGGCATTTTAGTGGAAATCCCTGCAAAGCAAGTAATTATTGGGGTAATATTAAACATAATAAAAATATTTAAAAATCTGTAGCATTGTCCCCTCTCCCACATTCTAGCCCAGAAGCCATCAAAAGTACACACTGCAAATTACTAAGCAACCAAAACAATTATTAGCAAAACCTGCTGCTTTTCATGCATGGTTGTTAAAATGTATGAAATATATCTGTGTTTCCAGTAATATGAAGAGCAAATTATATTGTTATTAATAATAGAAGCTCAATAAAATCATAAAAAGCTTTTTCAAATATGAAATTTTGGTACTTCTTTGGTATAGGAGTCTTGGTGTGTTAGAAGAAAGGCAAGTTTGAATTTGTTGAGAAAAAATGAAATTTTAATAAGAATTTTATGACAACTTTTTTTTACCAGATTCTTATACCTTAATGAAATAACTATCAATGTATAAAGCACACAAGTAATTTGTTCGCCATTTACACAGTTTAATATATATACATTGAGAACCTATTTAACATACTAGCTGTGTGACAATTCTATATGTTAAATTTAAATTGCAGATCTTTCAATTTAAACTGGGAAGTGGCTGCACAAATCATCACCTCATCGAGTTGATGGCAGAAATTCCAGGATTAGCTAAAACTTGATTTGCATATTAAAATGCAACTGGTCTACCAAGTCGCATCTTGGTGGAATACACCTGCAAATCTGATTTTAGTGGTTGACTGGCAAGTTTAACACTGTGTTTTCCTCCTCCCAGTCCTCAATATTTTCATACTTTTGGGGCAGGAAAACGCAATAATAAATCCACCAGCCAACCCCTAAAATCAGACATGCAGGTGGTTTCCACCCAAATTTTACTTGGCAGACCAGATGAATTTTAATATGCTAATCGAGTTCTGGAATTTCAGCTGTCAACTAGATGAAGTGATGGTCTGTGCAGCTGCCTCCCGGTCTAATTGTTTAAAGAAAAAGAAATCCAATGTTATTGTACATTTACAAACAAACATAAAACATATAGCATTAATTTTATTAATACTAAATTTCAAGTAAAGAATGATACAAACTAACTCAGTTAATACAAGAAACAAGGGAATTATAAAAGTCTTCATATTAACTAATAATACCTGTAATGATATTAAAAATCATTACTAATTCCAAAGGACAGGCATGACTTACTCTATTGTAACTGATAATTTCTATTTTTATTGGAAAAACAGTTAACACTGCAACGTCCTCACTGCAATTTTCAAGCTATTGATTTCACATATCCTTTAAAATACCATAAGAGATTTCAAAAGGCTGGTCAATGAGGTACAGAATCTGAATTTCATGGAATAAGAGCTTTCTTTCATATTCCTTCTTTTCCATGGCTTAGATATAAATCTTATAAAGGGTGGCACTTGAAACATCCTTATCTGTGCCTTCTTTCTTTAATTCTTTCAAGACCTCGGGATATTTCCTTCAATTTTTTGGGGGGACGGACTGTCTTTGAATGTTGAAATTCTGCCTAGTAAAACTGCCATTAATGCATTTCGGCAGGTAAGCTACTTTATTTTTAGCATCCTTGTGAAATGTTATAACAGCCATCTTTAAAAAATAATTAATTGAAAATAGTATCTGCTTTTACTTTAAATTCAATTCTTCTGAATAGAGATCAATAATTGTCCGTCTAAATACTAGCAGTTTAAATCTTCTTCTTCTGTATAAATTACAAACTTGGAACTGTAAACTCATTTTTGAAAAAAAAAGCAAAAGGTTAAAGAAAAGTTAGTGATTTTTACACCTTGGCATGTCCCTTCCTCTGATCAAAGAATGAAATGTCACATTACGACATGCCGTTACATCAAGAAAATCATTGCAACATCACAAAAAAAAATGATATCAAATAATCATAAGGAACTTATTTTTTTTACGAGAAATAAGCAACATATTTCACATCACAACAAAAAATAAAACCAGTTAAAGTTAGGTTTTGCAGGTTTGATTTTCTAAACAAACCACTTGCTGCCATCGGCAAAACTGCTTTTTCGCTGCCACGTACAGTCGTGGAAAAAAAAAAAAGTAAACACCCCCTACTAACTCCTCGTCAAATTATCGTAGAAGAAAGTTACTGGTACCGAACGATTGAAAATAAAGTCTACTTTTAAATAATATATATAAAATTTGCTTAGGAGGCCATCTACATATTAAAACGAACCATAACTTTGATTTTTTCAATAGCAGCACACAATTCTGACAGCATAAATGAACTCTACACCCTTCAATTAGCCTAAAAACAAATTTTTATGTGATTTGGACCATAAGTTTCTGAGAAATTAATTATTTTAAAACGAGCGTATTTTAAGGGCTGTATCCAAATTGAAGTTCTATACTCGATTGTTAACCGAGAGAGCAAGATTCTTGATCAAGGCACCTTAAGCTCCACTCAAGGAGTCAATGAAGCCCGTTAGATAACAGGACAACAGAATAAATTTCAAAATATCTACTCACTTCTATCATGGACGGCCCCTTAAACCATTATTTTGCCGTTTTTTAAGCATAATTTGAAAACTATTTGGAAGAAAAATGTGAAATTTTGGATTTCCATAAAGTAGGACTTAATAAATCTAAATCCATCAAAAAAATTGTAGGTTGCGATTCATAATTTTTTCGAATATTAATTTCATATCATAAAATTATAAAAATTGCAAATTTAGCGTATTTATGTTTGGGTATATTAGTATTATAGCTACAAAAAAAGTTAGCACATTAGGAGCATAATTTCAGGAGATATAAATAAAAATATGAAAATGTAATTTAACATTAGAAGCACTAAATTTTGAATGTTTATAATTCAAAAACTTATCATTCAAATGACTTGAAATTTAGTGTCTAAACATAGTTTGAACCAAGGATTTGAAATATCTCGTTAAAATTGTGTATTGCCATTGAAAAAAAAATGAAGTTTGGATTCGTTTTACTATGTAGATGCCTTTCTAAGAAAATTTTATGTACATCATTTAAAAGTAGACTTTATTTCCAATCATTTGGTACCAGTAACTTTCGTCTACGATAATTTGCTGAGGAGTTAGTAGGGGGTGCTTACTTTTTTTTTTTTTCCACGACTGTACATTAGTGTTTATATATATACACACACACATATCATGGAAGACGGTAGTATTTCGAGTGACGCAGCCTTAAGCCTCGTATCGTATCGTATCGTATCATAGAATTCGTAGATGGCGGAACTCATATATACAGCTAACTCGACATCAAAGAAAACGCGAAAAGCCGCCTTTTAATAACTCAGCAGATATATGTCTTATTGTTCTGAATTTTCTAGAACAGTCTTATATCTGCAGTCTAATCGTATACTGAAATTTTTGCATTTCTACGTGCATTTCTAAATAGCCATTTTTAAAGTGAAAACGTTGGTATAATATCGAGGAAGTTCCTAATTTGAAAATCTCGAAAACGGTTCTAACGATTATTTTTAAATTGATACATAATATAAATGTGATTAAGGCGAGGTGAATAACACTTTTCTTTTTTCTGGGAAAACTCTCGTTCGTTAAATAATTCGATTTTTTTTTCTCTCGAAAATGACACGGGCGATTTTTTAAAAATCAAATAAATATGTTTCAGATGAACCAAATAACAATTTACTTGTTTCCAGCAAGACTCTTGTTCGTTTTATAATGCGCATGAAAAATCGGACTATATTTCTTCGCCATTCTATGGAAATTTCACCGAAAATGCATGACACTGTATTCATACACACGCTTTCTTTTTAACCACTTTTGGGGAGAAAAAGTTTGTCTTCCCACTGGCTGAGTGGCTAAGGGCCATCGTTTACTGACCTTAAGATAGGCAGTTCGATACTCGCTGGTACGTGTTTTCACATGTGAATGTTTTTTTTTTTTTTTTTAAAGTCTGCTAGTTGACCATTATTCTCAGTTCCTTTGTAATTTTTTTAATTGCTATTAAGTTAAATAAAATTACAATTATAATGACGCCAATTTGATGATGATTATTTCTTGGCAATTTTTCAGCAATAAAAATATTACCATAAATTTTATAAATATATTTAATTTCAATCACTTTACAAAAAATATACATTAATAATTATTATTTGAATATAAATCACACGATCAGAAACGTAAAAAAATAATTCATTTCAGCTCTTCTTTTTATAATATCATTTTTTATTATTATGACGGTCAATCAATATATAATCACTGACATCCATAGTATTATTATTATTATAATTATTATTTTCCTTGCATAAAAGCTATTGTGATGTAATAATTCTTTTATAATAAATAATTTAGTTGAAATGTTTTATTTATAAATATCAATGAAGTTTGATAACCCCGAGACAATTCTTTGCAATATTTACAGTTTACATAATAAGCATATCAGAATTCTGGTGTCGCCATCTTTTGACGCAATTGCGTAGTATTATAGAGAAATGTTTGATAAAAATGTTGAAGTAGACAGTTTTTAAATCGAAGAATTATTTTAAGAGATATTTAATGTTAAATCTGGATAAAATTGTCTCATTAAAAAAGTCTCATAGGAAAAAAAAATATACATGGGAATTTAATCATTTTCATTCAATTTAATCATTCAATAGAAACTCGAAGTTTGCAGAGTGCATTTATTATTCTTAACTTGCCTAATTTTTTGACGGTTTATTTCAATTTTAAATTAAAATTTTCAGAATTTCCAGAGATATTTTTTACATATTTTAGAAAAGGTTCTTTTAAATTGTTGCCAAATGTTAAAACAGCGCAAAGAATAATATATCCTTTAAATTAAAAATTTATTCACACGTGACTATTATAAACAGAAAAAAATCCTTTTAAATTAGAATTAAATGATAACGTGTTAAAAGCAGGAAAATATTAAACATTACGTCATAAAAATTGTTTTTACACATGCTTACTTAAAATGAAAGAAAATTATAAAATAATCAATTATTTTCAAATTAGAATTAAATGATTACGCTTTAAAAGAAGGAAAACATTGAAAATTACGTCATAAAAATTATATTTACACGTGAATATTAAAAGAAAAAGAAAATTTTTAAATAATAAATTCATTGATATGTGTTAAAAGTCGTAAATGGAGGAAATTACGTCATATTGGCCAAAGTGGCCAAAACAGTTTACAAAACACATTGCAAAACAGTGTAAATTAAAAAATATATTTATATGAGAGATTTATTTCAAATTTCGAGATGATATTTTTAACTATAGTTGCTAATTTTAAGGTAGCGCAAATAATAATATTATCTTTCTAATAATAAAAATATTTTCAGTTGAATGTTACAAAGAGAAAGGAAAGTTTGGTGAAAATTATGTCAGATTTAAAACGTTACATTTAAAATCTCTTATTTAAAATCATTTTCTTATAGCGTTCTTAAAAAATACCATAAAGCAAAGACTCTGTTGACTTAGTTCCTTTTATATTTGGTAATTTTCAAATGTTTAACTAATCTTATTTAATCAAGCACGGAAACAGCAACTAACATCAGCTGATTCGGTTTTGAAATCCCTCAGTAAAAGGGAAACCCGTTTACAGTAAGATCGCCATTGATTTTTTAATTATACAGAGCAGCCTCGATTATCCGAGCTAATTCGGACTGTTAGTAAATCGGAATCGGAAATCTCGGTTAATAGAAACTGTGTGTAAAAACTCGCCGTGCTTGCGAATTTAACATCTCTTTTAAAAAAATATATAGAACGTTTTTTAAATAATAAAAGTAAATATATGTAAAGTTCTGTTTCACAGCTTAACAAATTTAAAAAGAAAATCAACTACCAGTAGTAAATTTTAAAATGCAAATTGAAAAATTTATGAAAGTTCACACAGCCACTGGAAACAAAGCATTGTTCGCTATTGACTTCTCAGGGTCCAATGTTTCTTTGGAGTTGAGGGCTTTTTGGGGCAGAAGGGCCTGTATAGCACGGACAGTGAGCTAAAGAGTGTGGTTATTTTTAAGGCTCATTCAAAAGGAAAAAAAAAATCAGACTTTGTTATCGGCTCGGTTAACAGAAACCTCGATTAATCGAAGCTCGGTTAATCCAGGTTCTACTATAATTCAATCTTCCGTAATCTTTTTAAAGCAGATCAAATTAATGGACTTTAGCACAAAGTCACATAGCTGATAACTGCCATGCTTGTTGGCCACCTTTTTTTCAAAAAGTTTGCTTCACCTTATTCAATTAATGAGATATCTCCGATAAAATAAGTCACATTTTCCCGTTCTAAAATACTGGTATCCAAAAATCGTAGCATGTAACTGACACTACAAGTACTCATGGAATTAGACTATTTTAAGTCTGATTTTTATTATAGACTATATAAAATTATTAAAAATATATATTATGATAGGAACTAGCGGGCTTCGTCCGCTATTTACGTTACGGATATAAAAATCATGTTTTTTTTTAGGGAAAAAGAAATAAAAACCTATTTGACGATAGGTTTATAAAGACACATTTTGTATTTGTTATATTTCCGGAGATGAGGAGGGGGGGGGGGCTATTTTGATTAAATATCGCAATTAGTCTACATGGCAGATATAATTATGATAGACACTAGCGGGCTTCGTCCCTCTATGGCGCCTTATGGGTCCAGCTTCCATAACTCAGAAACTACCTTTCGGACATCAATGCAACAGATTCCAAACGTTATAATTAACTTAATAATCACTCTATATAGCATTAAAGTAAATTTATGAGTACTGCATACTATTTTTTTATCGTAATTTCTGAAGAGAAAAAATTATTTCGGTTCCATTCTTAGGTACTGGTCTGAAAATTTTTGAAAAAGGGGGGAAGGAGGGGACATGAGACTGCTGTTTGTCAAACAACACAACAGGATCTGGCTTATTCAACTTGGTTTTTGATGACTTCAATTCGAAGGTGGTTTGTTTAAAAGAGTGCGTTCCCTGCCCCATGAAAATTGGAACTATTGGTGCTACATCTATGTAAGGATTTAATAATTATAAATTAACATTTTGGATTTATTAATTTAAGGATAAAGTGTTTTTAAAGGAATATCAACAGGGGCGCCATTTCAGAATTTTCTTGAGGGGGCAAACATTTTTTGACGGATGTTATATAGCTAAAGGTAAGATCCAGGGGGGGATCTAACCCTCCCCCCCCCCCCCCCGTATGAGAAACGTTTACTGAATTATGCTTACAAAAACAGTAAAAACTTCGAATACGGAAACTCAGAACCAATGAAATATTTCGTTTTAGACAGGTTTCCCTCTTAGAAGGTAAAATTTTAATATATTGGACATGATTTTTTTTCATTTTTAGACAGGATTCTATTATAGAGAGGTTTCCTTTTTACAGGTATCCTCACTGACTGTTAAACCATCCGCTCTATAGTATAACTCTGAAAAGAGATGTATTAGAGTAAAACTTGTGAAAACAAAACCTGTAAGATAACAGATTTCTTTCTAGAAAAGAAAAAAAATCAAATTTCATTGAAAAAACATCATACAATTATACTTGCTAAGACAGAAACTTGTTTAAATGGAGCTTTTTTCTAGTCCCTTTCGAAGTTTTACTTACAAGGGCGCCATTTCATGAGTTTCCTGACGAAGGACAAGGAAAATTTTTCTTTGAGGAACAGGGGAACGTGGAAAATTGCACAACTTGCAGAACTGCACAAATCACACAGAAAAAAAAAATACCGCACAATAAAACATGCTCTACGTGATTTTTTCCCCATGCTCTTCTCATTGCCCTTTCACAAACGTGATTATTCCACAATTTTTTTTTTATTTTCGTGAAGTCCGCGATTTTTCTTTCTTTCAAAATCCTCAAAATCAATACGTCAATGGATCGCAGAAAAAAATCGCGAATCTTGAAAATTTTGAAAAAAAAAGTCTCAAAATGGTCGCTTAAAAAATCGTTAATTTCTTCAAACGACCATGGAAAATATCGCTAATTTCATCAGAGATCGCCAAAAGTAATACAGATTTCGTCAAATGATTGCACAAACATAAATCTTGAATTTCGTAAAAGGATTGCCAAAAAAAATCGCGAATTTCGTAAAAGGATTGCCAAAAAATCGCGAATTTTGTCAAAAGATTGCGCAAAAAATCACGAAAATTTAGTCGAACAATCGCGCAATAAAATCGAGGAGAAATTCGTCAAACGATCTTGTAATAAGGTCCAACATTTTGTCTAACTCTCGCGCAAACAAATCACAAATATTATTAGTCGGTGGCAGAAACAAAATCACGAATTTCAATAAATGATAGTGATAAGGAATCGTGAATTTTGTCAAAAAAATCACGAAAGCAAATATCAAATTTCGTCAGTTAGTCGCAGAAAAATATTGTGAATTTCGGCAAGTGCTCGCGCGAAAAAAAAATCCATTTCGTATAATGCTTTCAGAAAAAATCGTGAATTCCGTAACTCGATAGCGGAAAAAATCGCAAATTTCGTCAGATGATCGCGAAAAAAAATCATGAAATTCAATCAGTCATGAGATAATCAGCCAACGAACGTCATGAATAGGTCACGAATTTTGCAAATTTTGTGATCTGTAAGTATAAAAAATTTTCGTCAGTGATTTTCTGCAAGTGAAGGTAAAGCGTTAATTTTTTCGGATTGTGTCTTCCCTATTATGAGATAGTTTCATGTTAATCCGATTTTTCAAAGAAATTCTGAATATTTTTCCGATAAAAAAAACTACATATTTAAACATTAATGAATACTATGTATATATCTTCATTTTTCTACAGAAAAGGTAAAATTTTTAATTAATATTCATATGAAAAGCACAAATAAATGCACAAGAATTACTTTCATGAGCATACATATAATTTAAAATTATTTAAAATACATTAGAAAAACCCAGAACGTTTTCAGTCATCACAAGACCGTCACTAGTGGGATTTAAATATTATTTTCTTTGTGCTTATTTGAGAATTGGCTAGAAGAAAACCATTGTGATTAGAAAAACTCCTCAATGATTTTGACGAGTTTTCTCAAGATCAATTTGCACACAGCTGAGAAGCAACTGATAAAAAAAAATTCTCACATGTATTTTTAAAATTAATCAAAGTACGAATTAAAGATATAACCTTCAGGAAGTTCGAATAGTAAGGCTTTAGAAATTTTTTTTGATAATTAATTTTTATGCATAAGCATTTATTTAATGCATATGTTTTTATTGCAATAAAATCTGATGAGTTATTTTAGAGTTTGAGCAATTTTCTAATATTTGTTTGAATCTGACATTTGATTAGGGATGCATCGAATATTCAGTATCTATTCGCTATTCGGTTAGGCCGAATATCAAACTATTCGGTTTCCCGAATACTTAAAAAACCTCTTAAAAGTATTTTTTAAAACGTTACACAAGTTTTACTTTTAACTGTCAATTAATAAAGATATTCAGAATAATTAGAATCTTTAAATAAAAGAGAGTGATTTTATGTTATTTGTTATTTTAAAAATGTCACTTTAAAAAATTAACCATTAATGACATATCATTTGTTCATGGGAATTAATATATGTGGAAATGCAAGTTACTGAGTATTGTCTAGTAAATAATTCGTTTCTTGCTTTTTCGCAAACAGGGTGTTTCTAAACAAAATGGTAGAAAATTTCAGGGGTAATAATAAGCATCAAAATAGGCAATTTTTTTGTCCAGTAAATCAGGATCGCAATTCACTTATTCAGTCAGAAATACAGTGTATCCCCAAGTCAAACTTTAATTTTCTTTTTTTACTTTAATAATAATGAAGGTATTGTAACTATATTGTCAACAGAGTTACTTTCATTTCTGTGAAATATGATAACATGACGAGAAGTGCTGGAAATGGCAACCATTCATATCTAAACAGCACTAAGCTAGACATTATTTTATTAAGAATGCATCTAACAATACTTATACGGTACCAGTGGCCAAAATGCAGTCTCTTCCAAGGATATCATCACATTCTATACAAGCAAATTAATGTGATGCAAATTTCGCTAAATATCTTCATTTTTATACAGTTATAAACAAAAATTTTGCTACGACTTGTACACCTTTCATTTTTGATGAAAGAAGTGGAATGATATGTTGCTTATTGTTCAATATGAGAGAATTCTTTTCATTTGTTTGAATTAATTGAAGCCATGGAATTTAAATTTTGTTATTAAAATTTTTTAAAACCATCCTCTTCTTAAATAATAACTCAAAACATACTTTTTTTAGTAAAAAATTTACTTATAAAGATAGTCTTGTTTATCAAAATGGAAGTATCTGTGCTAAATATTATAAAAAATTGTTTAAAATTTAACTTTTTAAAGTTAAACACTGAGATATAAAAGTATTTGGCCAGCCGAATATTCAGTATTCGGCCGAATAGATACTATTCGGCTGGCCTAATATTCGGTATTCAGTCTAACAGTTATTATTCGACTGGCCGAATATTCGATATTCGGTTTACCAATAGGTCAAATATTCGGTATTCAGCCAAAATCACTATTCGGTGCATCCCTACATTTGATGGTTGATAAATTTTCTGAAATATCAAATTCCTTGGGGGGGGGGGGGGGTATTGCCCCCCCCCAGCCCCCCTCAAATGGCGCCCCTGAATATCAAATGAAACCCTCTGTGTGATCTGCGATTATACTTAACCAGTTGTTTTTATATACAAACTGCTATAAGGAAAATTGTAATAAAATAGTAAAAATTAAATCTGCATTAAATTCCATAAGTATCTTTTTTTTAATCATTTTATCACTAACCTCAAAAAAGTAATGATATCAATGCAAAAACCCTTGATGGGTTAAAAGTTTCTGACGCAGCACTTTATCTTATGCTCTAAGAATTTTAAATATGGAACTTAAAAATACTGATATCAAATTTTGAGTGACGTTATGCTATTTCTTAAAAAATATATTTGTATTTATTTCACCATTTTATTTTTGTTTTATTTATAATCGCATGTGCAAAAGTTATGTTCAACATGAAAAGCTGCATAAAATTTTATTCGCTGTTGCTTTATCATTTACATCTCTCATAAATTCAAAATATGTGTTTTAAAAGATATGATATAAAATTTAAGTGACGCCTTGATGTGACTTTAAAAGGTTTGTTTTTTAAAATTCAATTTAAATTATTTTTGACTTGGTTAAAATATTTTTTTTACATCTACACAATACTTTTAATTTTCCAATTCACTGTTAAATATATCACTTTCATTGAAGCTATACTATGCATTGAAATGTATTTATTTCAATAAATTGATTTATCTTTTGTGTCACGCTATTCAAAATTGTGAGTAAGATTTATGTAAATGGTTTCTTTGTGTCATTGTGTCCAAACTACATGAAATGTATGAAAAAGGATAGTTTGATGCAAATAAACCATTTACATAAATCTTACTCACAATTTTGAATAGCGTGACACAAAAGATAAATCAATTTATTGAAATAAATACATTTCAATGCATAGTATAGATTCAATGAAAGTGATATATTTAACAGTGAATTGGAAAATTAAAAGTATTGTGTAGATGTAAAAAAAATATTTTAACCAAGTCAAAAATAATTTAAATTGAATTTTAAAAAACAAACCTTTTAAAGTCACATCAAGGCGTCACTTAAATTTTATAACATATCTTTTAAAACACATATTTTGAATTTATGAGAGATGTAAATGATAAAGCAACAGCGAATAAAATTTTATGCAGCTTTTCATGTTGAACATAACTTTTGCACATGCGATTATAAATAAAACAAAAATAAAATGGTGAAATAAATACAAATATATTTTTTAAGAAATAGCATAACGTCACTCAAAATTTGATATCAGTATTTTTAAGTTCCATATTTAAAATTCTTAGAGCATAAGATAAAGTGCTGCGTCAGAAACTTTTAACCCATCAAGGGTTTTTGCATTGATATATATACCTGTAAAATACATATAAACCATTACAAATTACCTATGGAAATTGTGTTTAATAAAGGAATTTATTCAAATTAAAAATTATATACAAACCATCATATAAGTCTATAAAACAGATCCCCTTAACATTAGCAACATGGGTTTTAAAACATAATAAAAATGTAAATTAGTGGAATGAAGCCAGATTTATCAGGTCCTAGTTACCTCAATTACCAGATACAGTGAAACCTCCCTATGCGATCACCTCCTTAAACGACCATTTCTTTCATGGAACGAAATTTATTCCCACAGGCTCAATGCTAATTTTACCTATTAAGACTATTTTATACTACAAGAGTACTATTAAGAGACCATTCCCAGTGGAACTCCATCCATGAGTGATCAGTTTGTTCATGAAAAATAAAAAAATTCCTTTTTTTTTTGGTTGTTTGAAGAAGGTTTCATTAGTAAAATAATGATCTCAAAAGCTTGGAGATCGACTGGCGACAAACTTGCTCTCCGGAAAAGGAAAGAAAGAAAGCAAGGGGGAAACATACAGCACGAACATTGGCTGAATGGAAATTTTTCTTCTTGCCGTGTTACAAAACAGGTGTGGGTGTGTGACCAGGTGCTTTTGCCATTCTTTCAATGCAGATGTTTTTCAGCAGCGTTTTAACAATGTCAGCAAAAAGGGTGATATTAAACTTGGAGGAATGTATAGATGTCATAAATGAACATAAAAATGGAAAGAAAATTGGCTCAAAGGTTTAATCATGGGAAACTGCAAATTAACAAAATTTTGAAGAATAAAAAAGCCATTTTAAAAGAATGGCAAGACAGTAAATCACGTAGAATTAAATGAAAATGAAGGGAAAAATTCAGAGATGAAACGATGCCTTGTGGAATGGTTTCGAGCAGCAAGAGCCAAAAATATACCACTTAGCGGAACTTTAATAATAGTATCAGTTCATTTGTGACCTTGTCCCCATACAGATGTTTGTTTCGGCTGATGACGCCCTGTTAAAATTTCCAGCTCTATGTGTTTTTATATTTTGATTTATTTTTACAAGTGTGTTTTATCGCTAGTTTTTTGGTGCAGTTATATCTAAACTTTGGCATTATTTGAAGAATTAAAATTACAAACAGATGCAGAATCGCATGTAGCAAATATAACATGTTGCCTTCAAAACATTAGATTAAAATTGTAGATCACTTTCAACTTACATGAAATTAAAAAAATATTTCCAAGTACAATAGAAGAACTCAAACATTAGAAATTCACTTTGGTGTTATTTGAAGAATTAAAATTACAAATGCAGGCAGAATTCTATGTAGCAAATAACATGTTGCTTTCAAAATATCAAACTATATTGTAGATCATTTTTACATTACGTCAAATATGAAAAATATTTATAAGTAAAATAGATGAATTCAGGGATTAGAAATAAACCTTGGCGTTATTTGATGAATTCAAAATACAGGCAGAATCATACGTAGCAAATATGACATATTCCTTGCAAAACATCAGATTAAAACTGTAGATCATTTTCAGATTACGTGAAATAAGAAAAATATTTACAAGTACAATAGATGAATTCAGGGGGTCAGAAATAGACTTTGTCGATATTTGAAGAATTAAAATTACAAAAACAGGCAGAATTCTAAATAGCAAATATATCATGTTGCTTTCAAAACATCAGACTAAATTGTAGACCATTTTTACATTACATGAAATGTGAAAAATATTTACAAGTACAATAGATGAATTCAGGGATTAGAAATAAACCTTGGCGTTAGGGCTGGACAATATCAGAAATTTAATATTGCAACATATCAACCAGTTAATATTGATATTGGTGATATATCACGATAACTACCTTAAATTGTGCAAGAACAGAAATTTTTCTAATTTCGAAACATAAATGGTATAATAGCAGCAATTTAAGGAAAAACAGATGTAGAGAGCAAACTACTCAATGTCTGATACCTATATGTTCACACAGCAACATTAAAATAAGTATATATATTTATAAAAAAATATTTTAGAAAAGGAACCAATGTGTAATATCTGTTTGCACGTATACCATTTGTTGCAAAGTATTTTCCTTCAAAAAAAGTATGTTTTCTATTCTTCCTACTCTATGCATTATTTATCAGTGACATTTTAACTATTGAAGTACTTTGTGAATAAAACAAAATTATAAAATGCAAACTAAAATAGAACATTCTTAAATTTAGGACATTGATGATTTTATTTTAATTAACACAGGAAAAGAGGAAGCTCGGGAAAAAACTAAATTTAATGCCATATGTCGTGCTAATATACTTGTTATTAAATAGGTTTCAGTGGATGATAGATGGTACAAAATTGTTGCTTTTCAATCTTTCTCTAAAGAATCAATTCATTCTTGGCTGTTCTCAAATACAAAAGGGCAACTTTATGACACCTGTTTTATTTTTGTTCGGAAATGCATGAAACTAGCAGGTGGTGTTGTTAGGAAACTATATAATCGAACTGTTTTTCCTGGTTTTTTGCAAAGGAAATAGATCTTTCAGAAAATAGTGTCAAAGGGGGCGCTTTGAACGGAATTTCCATGCGAAAGAAGGATAACCACTCAAGAAAGGGTGAAAAACGTCTTTGTACTTGTGATCCAAAATTGCTTAACTCAAATAGGTAATTTAGCTAAAAATGGAAAACACAGTTCGTTTCTAAATCGCTTCCAAAGTCGGGCCTTCCAATTTTGTGCCTTTACATTTAAAAATGAATTTGTAAATGTGTGAAAACGTTTTGCATTTGTTACACATTGCTTTCAAAACATCACATTAAAACTGTAGATAATTTTCACCTTATGTGAAATATGAAAAACATTTACAAGTACAATAGATGAATTCAGGGGTTAGAAACAGAATTTGGTGATATTTGAAGAATTAAAATTACAAACAAGTAGAATTATATGTAGCAAACATAACACGTTGCTTTCAAAACATCGCATTAAAACTGTACATCATTTTCACCTTATGTGAAATACTAAAAATATTTACAAGTACAATAGATGAATTCAGGGATTAAAAATAAACCTTGGCGTTATTTGAAGAATTACAAATACAGGCAGAATCATACGTAGGAAATATGATGCATTGCTTTCAAAACATCAGATTAAAACTGTTGATCATTTTCATCTTATGTGAAATACCAAAAATATGTATAAGTACAATAGGAGAATTCAGGGGTTAGAAATAGACTTTGGCATCACTTGAATAATTAATATTACAAATACAGTCATAATCATATATAGCGAATATTACACATTGCTTTCAAACATAAGATTAAAACTGTTGATTATCTTCACCTTATGTGAAATACGAAAAATATTTACAAGTACAATACATGAATTCAGGGGTTAGAAATAGAGTTTGGCGATATTTAAAGAATTAAAATTATAAACACAGGTGGAATTATATGTAGCAAACATAACACGTTGCTTTCAAAACACCATATTAAAACTGTACATCATTTTCACCTTATGTGAAATACAAATAATATTTACAAGTAGAATAGAAGAATTCAGGGTTTAGAAATAGACTTTGCGATATTCGAAGAATTAAAATTACAAACACAAGTAGAGTTATATATAGCAAATATAACACGTTGTTTTCAAAATATTAGATTAAAATTGTAGATCATTTTTACATTACGTGAAATGCAAAAAATATTTACAAGTACAATAGATGAATTCAGGGATTAAAAATAAACCTTGGCATTATTTGTAGAATTACAAATACAGGCAGAATCATACATAGCAAATATGACACATTGCTTTCAAAACATCAGATTAAAACTGTTGATCATTTTCACCTTATGTGAAATACGAAAAATATTTACAAGTACAATACATGAATTCAGGGGTTAGAAATAGACTTTGGTGATATTTGAAGAATTAAAATTACAAACACAAGTAGAGTTATATATAGCAAATATAACATGTTTTCAAAATATTACATTAAAATGGTGGATAATTTTCGCATTATGTGAAATGCAAAAAATATTTACAAGTACAATAGATGAATTCAGGGATTAAAAATAAACCTTGACATTATTTGTAGAATTACAAATACGGGCAGAATCATACGTAGGAAATATGATGCATTGCTTTCAAAACATCAGATTAAAACTGTTGATCATTTTCATCTTATGTGAAATACGAAAAATATGTAGAAGTACAATAGGAGAATTCAGGGGTTAGAAATAGACTTCGGCGTCACTTGAATAATTAATATTACAAATACTGTCATAATCATATATAGCAAATATTACACATTGCTTTCAAAACATAAGATTAAAACTGTTGATCATCTTCACCTTATGTGAAATACAAAAAATATTTACAAGTACAATACAGGGGCTAGAAATAGAGTTTGGCGATATTTGAAGAATTAAAATTATAAACACAGGTAGAATTATATGTAGCAAACATAACACGTTGCTTTCAAAACATCACATTAAAACTGTACATCATTTTCACCTTATGTGAAATACTAAAAATATTTACAAGTACAATAGAGGAATTCAGGGATTAAAAATAAACCTTGGCGTTATTTGAAGAATTACAAATACAGGCAGAATCATACGTAGGAAATATGATGCATTGCTTTCAAAACATCAGATTAAAACTGTTGATCATTTTCATCTTATGTGAAATACGAAAAATATGTATAAGTACAATAGCAGAATTCAGGGGTTAGAAATAGACTTTGGCGATATTTGAAGAATTAAAATTATAAACACAGGTAGAATTATATGTAGCAAACATAACACGTTGCTTTCAAAACACCATATTAAAACTGTGCATCATTTTCACCTTATGTGAAATACAAATAATATTTACAAGTAGAATAGTAGAATTCAGGGTTTAGAAACAGCCTTTGGCGATATTTGAAGAATTAAAATTACAAGCACAAGTAGAGTTATATATAGCAAATATAACACGTTGTTTCAAAATATTAGATTAAAATTGTGTATCATTTTCACATTACGTGAAATGCAAAAAATATTTACAAGTACAATAGATGAATTCAGGGATTAAAAATAAACCTTGACATTATTTGTAGATTTACAAATACAGGCAGAATCATGCATAGCAAATATGACGCATTGCTTTCAAAACATCAGATTAAAACTGTTGATCATTTTCACCTTATGTGAAATACAAAAAATATTTACAAGTACAATACATGAATTCAGGGGTTAGAAATAGACTTTGGCGATATTTGAAGAATTAGAATTATAAACACAGGTAGAATTATATGTAGCAAACATAACACGTTGCTTTCAAAACACCATATTAAAACTGTACATCATTTTCACCTTATGTGATACGATATATATATATAATTATATGTAGCAAACATAACACGTTGCTTTCAAAACACCATATTAAAACTGTACATCATTTTCACCTTATGTGAAATACGAAAAATATTTACAAGTACAATACATGAATTCAGAGGTTAGAAATAGAGCTCGGCGATATTTGAAGAATTAAAATTATAAACACAGGTAGAATTATATGTAGCAAACATAACACGCTGCTTTCAAAACACCATATTAAAACTGTACATCATTTTCATCTTATGTGAAATACAAATAATATTTACAAGTACAAAAGAAGAATTCAGGGTTTAGAAATAGACTTTGCGATATTCGAAGAATTAAAATTACAAACACAAGTAGAGTTATATATAGCAAATATAACACGTTGTTTTCAAAATATTAGATTAAAATTGTAGATCATTTTCACATTACGTGAAATGCAAAAAATATTTACAAGTACAATAGATGAATTCAGGGATTAAAAATAAACCTTGGCATTATTTGTAGAATTACTAATACAGGCAGAATCATGCATAGCAAATATGAGGCATTCCTTTCAAAACATCAGATTAAAACTGTTGATCATTTTCATCTTATGTGAAATACGAAAAATATGTAGAAGTACAATAGGAGAATTCAAGGGTTAGAAATAGACTTTGGCGTCACTTGAATAATAAATATTACAAATGCAGGCAGAATCATATATAGCAAATATAACACATTGCTTTCAAAACATCAGATTAAAACTGTTGATCATCTTCACCTTATGTGAAATACGAAAAATATTTACAAGTACAATACATGAATTCAAGGGTCAGAAATAGAGTTTGGCGAGATTTGAAGAATTAAAATTATAAACACAGATAGAATTAAAAGTACAAAACATAACACGTTGCTTTCAAAACATCATATTAAAACTGTACATCATTTTCCCCTTATGTGAAATACAAATAATATTTACAAGTAGAACAGAATTCAGGGGTTAGAAATAGACTTTGGCGATATTTGAAGAATTAAAATTACAAACACAAGTACAGTTATATATAGCAAATATAACACGTTGTTTCAAAATATTAGATTAAAATTGTGGATCATTTTCACATTACATGAAATGCAAAAAATGTTTACAAGTACAATAGATGAATTCAGGGATTAAAAATAAACCTTGGCATTATTTGTAGAATTACAAATACAGGCAGAATCATGCATAGCAAATATGACACACTGCTTTCAAAACATCAGATTAAAACTGTTGATCATTTTCATCTTATGTGAAATACGAATAATATTTACAAGTACAATACATGAATTCAGGGGTTAGAAATAGAGTTTGGCGATATTTGAAGAATTAAAATTATAAACACAGGTAGAATTATATGTAGCAAACATAACACGTTACTTTCAAAACATCACATTAAAACTGTACATCATTTTCACCTTATGTGAAATACTAAAAATATTTACAATAGGTGAATAAAGGGGTTAGAAGTAGTGTTTGGCGATATTTGAAGAATTAAAATTACAAACACAGGTATAGTTGCATGTAGAAAACATAACACGTTGCTTTCTAAACATGACATAAAATTGTACATCATTTTAACCTTATGTGAAATACAAAAAATACAAGTACATGGTGCTTTCGAGTTATTAAAGTAAAACAGTAGATTTCAATAATTATTGAAACATGAAGAATTATATTATACATTATTATATATACATAAAAAATGAAAAATACATATCTAAGAAAATATATATATATATATATAAAGGAATTAAAAGAAATTATGCTCATTTGAGAATGAAAAGATTACATCTTCTTTTGTTTTTTATTAATTGAAGCAGAACTATATGAGATGTCATGAGATCTCGTTTTTTAAATAATTTTTGAGCCCCTTACACCTTACAATTAAATAATAATTTATTACAGCTTCCATGATCTTGCAACATAATGGCAACTGGACAGAAGAACAGGAGCTTTTAATATTCTGTACCATTTCTTGTGTTATGGGAAGCTGTAGTGTAAGGAAATGGTGTCGATTTTTCTGAAATACACGCTCTGCTTCTCGGCAAATTCTGTAAATTCCGGAATTAGGTCTAAGAAGACCACCCATGTCTGAATATTCAGTTAAAAGTGTTCGATAATAGGGTACCAATGACTCGGATTGATCTTCAGCACTTTTTAGTGCTTCTTGACACCCTCCACAAACACTTTTCTTGTTTAATATAGCTTTCAGTGTTGCACCAGCTATATAATATATATCATTCTCCTCAGCAACGGTTTTCATAGGTTTAACAGTAGGAGGTGTTTGAGAAGATTGTGGGTTCTCTGGTTGCAAGTATTTTGCATAACCAGAACACGAAGGCTCATCTGAATATCCAGAACATGAAGGTGCATCATTATCCAGTTGTGAATTCACAATAGATGATTGATCCTTCATTGAGGATTGTTCATCCAATGATAGCGATTTGTTGAATGACATCGTCCACAACAGATGACAATCACTGTCTGATGCATAATTAGAGTTTTCAACATCTGATATGAATTGGGACAAGCAGATCAGCCCCAGAGCACGCTTAGCCTGCAAAGATGTTGGTTTTGTTGCCGATCTTCTCCTAACTTGGGAAAAAACATTTTCCAAAGCATCTTGGGTTAAGCGGCTGGGAAGAAAAAACTTGAACCCTTCATTAAACAGTTCTGTTGCCAAGTTTATGACACTTAGACTTGAAAGTATCATGCCTGTTTGCAAGGGCTTCCATCCCCCCTTTCCTATCTCAATATTATGCATGATGTCTACAAAATCATTTAAAAATTCTATCTTCTTATCTTTATTGTGGATCGTCTGTGCACATTTTGGCTGCCTGGCTGTCATCAGCTCAAACCATTCTGCTATAGTGCAGATCCAAAAAGCAGTTGACAAAGCTGATTTGTCAACTTGCCTTAGATGTACAGCTTTTTCTAAAGCAGCTGCAGTTTTTATGGAAAATAACTGCACAGCTGTGGCAACATTCATTGTAGAAAATTGGTTTGGAAATAAATGAATTCTATCTAAGTGGTGCAAAGACCTCAGAGATGTGTCAGATTCATTTAGTTCCTTAACCCACAGCTCCCTTAGATAATCAACTTTGACAGTAGCTGTAGGCAAATCATGCTTTTCACATACATAATCTGGTAATACTATATCACCAGATAAGAAAGCACTACGCATGTTTTTCAGCAAATGTGGCACATCAGCAAGGCAATGAACTTTATTCCCATTTATGGAATAAAATGTTTGAATCCCCTTCCTTGATGCACAGATATCAAGAGCTGACCACATAGCCTTGTTACTGCTCCCCATATCAGATGTTGAGGCCCGAACTTTCAAGCCTATATTTGAAGCTGCCTTTATAGTTTCTGAAACAAGATATTTCATATTAATCCCTGAAGTTGATGCACCAGTAAGTTCATGGGCAACAACTTGTTTCCATTTGGCACATAAACCACGAAGCATTACAACAGTGTAATGTTTTGCAATGCCTGGCTCTCCCAAAGTGACGTTACCAATAAACGACTTAGATGAGGAATCAAAGTCCTGAACAGAAGCTATTTCCATCTCATCTATGGACAAGCAACAGTTGCGATCTGCGGTTTCCATGCTGTCAACTTTAGATTTTAATAAATCTAAAAGCATGTGCATCACACCAAAGTCTATGTCTAAACCCTGAATTCTTCTATTCAAAGTGCTATATGCTGGTGATGGATAACCAATTTTTCTTAGGTAATTGTACCCATGTTTGCCAACAGCAAATCTAACTTTCAATCCTTTAATAATAGAGTCCTCCGACCAATTAGTAATCGAATTTGCTGACTTGAAAGAAAAGAAGATAGCTTCATATCCATTTCTTTTTTTTTTTATCTTTTAATGTTTTATTTTCTCTTTCAAGAACCTTGATTCGATTTTCAAGGACCTCAATCCTTTCCAATAAATCCTCATTGGATGGTGCATTTTCCTGAAAAAGTAGAAGTAAATAAACATAAATAAGAAACACAGAAATAAAACTATAGACTACATTGCTTGGAGATAAGGAAATAAGAGCAAGGGGGTGGAGACCCCCTAGTACTAATAAAAGAAAGTTTTGCTCCGTCTGAGTGTCTATGATGGCTAGCAAAATCTATCATACATACAAGACTGAAAATTTGACTTTTTAATCACTAGCTTGGAAAAGCTTTTTTGCATGCATAGAAACCTATTTAGCATTGGAAGCGAGCAAAGAATTGACTTTTCAATTTTGTCTTTTTTCCATACTTTTGTTTTAAAATTGGCCAAACTGCAGTTATATTTTTAATCTCTTAAAATTTTAAAGAATTCAGAAGATAAGAACTATTTATTTTATTATGCTAACGGAACCAATGCGAAAACAAGAAAAAAAAAATTAGAAGAAAATATTTCTTTTTCACTAGATATCAATGTTTTTATCATGAGCTGCACAATCATTACAGTAGACTTCCTCAAATCCACACAGCTTGAGATCAGAGATTGTATGGATTTTAGAATTTTGTGGATTTGTAATCATCATTTGACGTAATTTGCGATTTTTTCTCCCCTCGACCAAAGGATGAAATTCCCATTTTTTCCCCCCGTGACAGATTGACGAAATTCTATTTTTTTTTCTGCCTTCTATTGTTGAGATTTGCAGTTGTTTTCGTGAACGACTGATGATATTTACCCTTTTTCCCCCGACCAATTGACAAATTGGCTTTTTTTTAAAATATTGAACAATTGATAAAATTCACAGTTTTATTTCGAGAGAAACTAATGATATTTATGGTTTTATATCATGAGCAATTGATGAAATTCATGGTTTTATCAGGCTAGCAATCGATGAAATTTGCTGGATTATTCAATAACGCTTTTCACGAAGTTCGCGATCGATCATGGAAATTCCCGATTTCTTTTCGTGACCGATTGATGAATTGATTTTGCAGAAATTTTCTAAAAAATAAATAATAATAATTCGAGTAATTCTGCTAATTCGTAGAAGAATCGCATGCCGATAGCTAATGTCTACCTGTAAGGATATATCTGATTAATCCCTGAGATACAAATTTAACGAGTGGGACCCAAAAGTATTATTTTCTCGTTACGAATTTTTCTGCGCCATGAGTGAATTGAGATATACCACTGCTGCTGAGTTAATTTGCAGCAGACATAAACGTGATTTTTATTCTATATTGTACAGCCATAGCAATTAAAAAAAAAAAATAAAAAAAAAAAAATAAATTTTTACACGTGTGGTAATGTGGCCTCCATGTTTAAACATATTTTTTAACTATGGACAATAAAAAAAAGTGGTAAATATCGCAGAATTACAGAGGAGAATATGCAGATTTGATTTTTTAAAAAGATTGAAGTCTTCCATTTGGTGAATAAGGGAAATCCCTGTAAAACACAGGATGGCTTAGACATCGAAAGTTAGTCAAAGCAAAAAAATTAGTAGCAGTTGGTGACCCTGGATCTGCACTTATACTAATGCCCCGCTACCAAGCATACACAAATTTTTATGCAAATATGCACTGTCTCACAAATGATTGAAATCATGGTAAAAAAATTGGAAATCCACATTTTCACGAAAAAGTAACATGTCTATATCACGCACACAAAAAAAGTAATAAAAATTTGAAAATGCATTTTTATGCATATTAAAATTCCCCACTCTTTCAGCCTCCATTTTTAAAAAATAATTTAGCATGAAAATATTGAAAATATCAGAGCATAAAATTCAGTTGATAAAAAAGTGTACTAATATTGTACTTACATTGTGCAGAAAAAAATTTTAGAGTTAAGTTTTGAGTACAAAGACATACTCTGATTTTACATTATTACAAAATTCAACATATTTAGCAACTTTTGAGATGGCTTCTTTTGTTACCAATTTGTGATCCTTTTGAGAGTTTTTTTTTTTTTTTTTTTTTAATGGCCAGTCAATAAAAATTGTGATTTTTTATGACTGATCGATGGAAAATGGGATTTTTTTAAGACAAATCGCTGAAAATATGTATTTTTCAAGCACTATTTTTAAAGATAAGTTGATGAAATTGGTGATTTTTGTAATTATCATGCATCTGTAAAAATATACATCTACCCCCCCCCCCCCCCCAAAAAAAAACAACACATGCACGAATTTTTCTACAACTTTGCTCTGATCGCAGTTATGGTCAAAATCAAAGTAAAAAAAAGAGGAAATCTGCAAAAAAGTAACACGTTTATCAACATGAGGAATTTTCCAGTGCTGCAATGGGAGTAACACATTCCACCACAACCAATATGATAATTGATGAAGATCAAAGAGTACTTGTTCACAATTGTAATTTACAACTATAGAGTCTGAAAATTCTACCAGAAAAATGAAAGTTCTCTCTGCCTGTTCATGACTGGTAAGCATACACTGAATTCGGGTATGGTTGGTATCTCTAACTGCTGTACATTTATTCAGAAGAATTTCTGCACCGTTTCAGAGGAATGACAAATTAGTTCATTGTGCGCTTAGGAGGTTCTGCCACCACTGACATCGCAAATTATATTATCTATAGCAGAAAAGACATGCTTCGAAAACGAAAGTACTTGGCACAGTACACACTGCACTTACGATCTCGGTACATATTTTGTTACATATTATCTGTTGTATGTGGCAGTAAGTTAGGCATTTCGATTGTGCAATTTGGTTATTTTGTATGCCAATATAGCAGAAAACTTGGAAAATTTCAGGAATTTTAAGACAGACTACCATATTTTAGGACATTTCAGGAATTTTTTTTCCAAATTTCAGGATGAGTATGATGCCTGTATATATAAAGGTTATTTTACAAAAAAAAAAAAAAAGAAAGAAAGGGGAGAGGTTTGGAAGGGGGGGGGGGAAGAGAATACAGCTGATGTACAATATGTTTCACTAATATTAATCACTAGTAATCTAACAAACCCACCAAAAATTGAATGTTATCTTAAAGCTTTAGTAATATATAATTAAGATTATTCATTACCTTTTCAGTCTTCTTTTTATCAAGAATAGTATTTGGCTTAGGAAGTCCAATTCCTTTAACCCTTTTATCTGTTAGAAGTTTTGGTGAATTAGGCACCTCAAAGATAGTAGGAATAGCATCCTGCTTCAACTTATTTTTACCTTCTCTAAGAGGTTCATACTGAGAATCTTCAAAATGAATCTGAAATATAAAAGTTCATAAAACATTTATGTCTGATATGCAAGTCTAAGAACTCATTACATGATTCATTAATAGCAACAGATGGGTGGATTTAGGAGATTGATTTCTCGCCGCCTACCAAAATATTTGGGACAAAACTTTTTAGAACTATATATTTTATTAAAAATATCAGTCACTTTTACTACATTAAATTTTTATTTTAAAACAAGCTTTTTTATACAGGATATTCTCATTTTTGGATTTACACTTACATAAACAAATTTGTATTTATTTAAATTTTCAAAATGAAACAAATATTATTTAAAAAGCAACTCCACAACTAAACAAATGCATAGAAAAATACTGGGAAAAATCACAGAAACTTTGAAAATTATAAACAGTTTAAATACTTACTATTTAGCCTTCATACAATATTCAAATTCTTTAAATTAAAAATATACATCTTGACTTCAGCTAAATGTCCAGCAAGGACTTTCACTGAATTGATTAATTTCTATGATTTGTGAAAACTAACCAACTACAGGTGATCATCCCAACTAGACTAGCTGACTTTATCACAAATTATTTCTTCAGGATTTTCGCAGTTCTGTGATTCCTTTCATGAATTTCTGTAGAATGCCTTCTTTTACTTAAATTCTATATACTTCTCTTACTTTAATTTATATCTTCTTATTTATATTTTTCAGGAAATTCTTATGGATGCCCATTACAGGGACATTTACCCTATAAAATAATTAAAATATTGAGTTTGTGCTAATGATAATAATAAATTACTCTATCTATAACTTTTTGTTGAGTGTCCATTACTGGAATAGTAGGTGTTTTATACTGGAATTTCGAATTATTTCTGTTATTAGAATGAACATTTCATAGCACAGTTCAATAACGAAGCCACCACTGAAGTTGTATTAAAATAAATAGTTAAAACAAAATACAACTATGTGATGATAATATGATATCACTTTTTTCTTTTCCATTGTGTACTTTCTAAGCTATCAAAAAAGATAGTTTTTAATTATAATATTACAATTCTATAACCATATTGGAGATAACCAATTTTAAATGCAAATATTAAAACGATGACAAACTGAAGTGTATAATATCTTAATGTTTAATTTAATAAGGCTTAATATATTTAAAACTTAATACTGAAATAGATGTTTCATGAAAATTATCATTATCTACTCCTAAAAATCAGAAAATTAAATTCTAGAAAAAAGTCACGTACCTGTCAAATTATAAAATTCTACAGACAAGTGTCAAAATTAAAGAATGGCTTTATATACCGACATTTAACTTTTTACTATTACTAAAACATACTTGACATTAGTCAAAGATGTTATTTTAAAATATATATCATAACAATTAATGAAGATACAGTTAACTTCCTCAAACCCACACAGCTTGGGACTGGGAGTGGGACCAAAGGTTGTGCAGATTTAAGAATTTTGTGGATTTCTGGTCATTGCTTTGTTTACATTTTGTAAACAGTAATTTGAAAGTAATAATGAGATTAAAATTATAATGAAGGCGTGCATTAAAATAATTAAGTAAAATAATAAACTAAAAGTATAAAAAGTAAGATAATTTTTAAAATGATTAAATTATTAAAAATAAAGGTCAAGTAAATATGCATAATAAAGATGAAATATTTTCCTTGAATTATTCAATGAAATTTTCCTCATAAAGGTAAGGTCCCTATTAATTCAGATCAAAATCATAAAGCAAGAAAGTTTTATTCCTGGTTTAGCCAGTCTTAATAACCAAAAAAGCTTGATTAATATATAAATACATTTGGTAAAAAGATTTTGATCAAAAGTGATATCAGTAATATTTTTTTTCAGAAATAAATGTACATTTGCTACATGAAAAAGCATGAGTTTAGTCATATTATCAAGAATTACATTAAAGACACATGGAATGATATAAAACTAAAAAATTATGTAATTTTGCTGCTATATTTGAACGGAGAGTTTCATTGTTTACATCTCTGATGATGTGCAGATTTTAGGCATTTGCAGATTTGAGGGAGTCTACTGTATAACCAAATGAAGCATTGAAAAATGATGAAACAAACTCTAATGCATTTTGATTGCTTGTTTTCCACCAGATATGACACCCTTTATCAGATGAAACAAACTACTTTCTTGGCCCATTTTTATTTTGAAAAATAGCTTGAAATAATAGGATCTACAGACCCTGTCGAATCTTTATAAGCTACAGTTAAATTGAGGAGTTTATGCTGTTATTGTCTTTATATTGACTTAGAAGATGGCATCCCTGAGTATCATTAAAAATAATGAATTCTTATTCCTTTGGTTTTTTCCCCCATAAAAACATCAGTGTAGTGTTGCAATGACGTATCTATTTATAGACATCATTTCAGAGTGGCCTGAGATACAGTAAAAGTTTCTTAGATGAAGACAAGAAAGCAAAAAAATTCTGCTTTAAACAGATCTTAATCATAGTAGGTAACACATCTATTATACAATCAAATTTGGGTACTTTTCGGTTAGCCGGGTGCCAGTGTTATATATACATATTTATATGCATATATATATATGTAAATATACATACATATACATATACACATATTGTATATATATACATATATATATATGTAAATATATATGTATATATACATACATGTATACATACATGTATATGTATGTATATATAACACTGACGCCCGGCTAACCGAAAAGTACCCAAATTTGTTAAGATGGAACCGCATAGGACTGGGCAAAATTTCATTTTAAGCAGGTTTTTGTCTTAATAAATATAATTCCATGGTTATACTGCATTTTTAAAAACAAAATACTGAAAATGAACTGCTAATGTATCTCAAACAGTAAATGAAACTGAAGTAAACAAAGTTTTTAATTATTTAAGGGTGTTCTCACCCTACCTCCTCCCCCTATCTCTCAATACGTTTCACATTCTTGGAGTCATTTTGGAGCAGACATTTGCAGTACTTAAGTATTGAATAACATATTTCATTTTCTCATAAATGATATACATTTGAAATTGCAGTAGATAGCTCACTGATGATGACTTTTCTGAGACTTTCCATGTCCCAAAAGTTGGCATAAACTGACAAATTTGACAGCATTTTCAGAACTCTTACATCATAAATTGTGGTTGATAAGACACCTTTTTGTGCATTCAATATTAACAATCAATCAATTAGATTTATGATGTACTTTAAAATGTAAAAAGCTTAGTATTTCTAGTCAAAAAATTACATAACCATAAACCAATCTTTTTCTTCAATATTTAGTAATGTTAATGGAAATAAAATAACACATCATAGTGCTGTAATGAACTGAATAAATCTATAATGTACCAAGAATTTCAGTAAATTTAAAAAATGCTTCAATGTTTTGCATTTCATAATGAAAAGATCTCAATCTGTGCGTTACCTTAAATCACAGACTTTCAAACAACTGATAAGACTGGCTTTGAAGTGTAAGCCTTTTATTAATGTTTTTAAAGTAATAAAAACTAATAATCCACTTTTAGTCGCCACATATCATGTTTTATACAATAAGAGGTGTCTAAAGATAGCCTGAGTATAACAGAAACTTGGCTGAAATGGAAAATTTCATGATCACTGCAAAATAACACTTTCTAAGATTAAAACCTGTCTAAAATGCAATATTTTTCAAATTCTGTTTAAATTTCATCTTAACAGGTTTCATTAAATTTTGTGAAACTTTAGTACTAATTAAACTTGATATTTTTTATAAACTTCAGAGGGGGCTGTTTTAGCCCCATCAGCCCACTCCTTGGATACACCACTGTAATGTTGACTTGAATAAAAGTATTCAGAATAAAATATTTTATTACTTTACTTAGAAATAAATGTTTTTCTAAAAAGTTTCTTGAAAAATATTTTACACACATATTTTATTTTCACCAATACAATTTAAACTTTACTTTGGCAATTTTGTGTTATGAATTTCCGCAGGCAAAACTTACATTTCTAACTAATAAATAATTTCTATTTTCTAATTTTTGGGTGTGCCTAATTCACATCTTATATATTTTCTTTTACTTTAATGATGCATAAATATACACAGAAATAGATGACAACTCTCCAACCTTTTATAAAGCCTTTGATTACATGGTTTTAAAACTTTTAAATATAATATAGATAATATTAATAAGCACTCTAGAAGTTGCTAGTGGTAGAGGGAAACTAAGCCTTACCCTCCTTCGTCTGGTTGTAGTCCTAATTAGTGATGCAACGAATAGTGGTTTGGCCGAATAAGCGAATATTAATTCATAAATTGCGATTTAAACTAAAATAATATATATAGATACCTTCATACAATTTTTATTAAACATATTCAGCCTTAAATATAATTAAAAACAAAATTCTAATTAGTTGTAATTTAAATGATTGGTTGTTCTTAGTTACTGTTTAAGTTTATTGAAACCTTTTTAACAAGCTATGGTAAAAATTAGTTCAACAACATCACTTATTTCAGAAGTTATTCCAATGTTGGAGACTTTATTCATCAAAGCCTGGAGAAGGGAATGAATCCTTTGGTACTGGAACATTTAAAGACTGCCTGGCTCAAAACATGAATGACGCTTTAAGCATATTCATGATAATGGACATTTTTGCATTTCAACTTTGCTAGACCACAGGTTTAAACTTACATTTTTTTATATAAAGATGAAGAAAATCATGCCAAGTTAAAATCTCGACTGATTCTACTTATGTATCTCAAACAATGAGATTCCTGAAACCGAAACAAATGCAAATATGGCAGAAACAAGTAAAGATGTTCATAATGAGTAAAAGACCACATTTTGCGATTGCTTCACGCAGATTTCAACTACTAACAAAAACAAAATAGTTAATTTCAGCCCTTACAAATGATGAGCAGCAGTTATTTTGATAAATCACTCTTAGATAGAAATGAATGTCCACTAAACTGGTGCATAGCAAATTCTATTAAATGTGTAAAACTTAAGCATAATTAAATCATTTTCATAATAAATATAAAATTCAAATAATTAAATTTACCTTAAATTTTTAGATATTATTTTTCATGTATTGTACGTTAAGAAAATTCAAATGATTATTAAATTTATATTTAATATTTGAAATAAAATTGTATTATAAATTTAATCAAATTTAAATTTCCTTAATATGTAACACATAAATATAAACCTATAGGTATGTTATTTAAAATATATCAACTGATATTATTTATTGTAAATATAAATAATTTTGTTTTAGTATTTGGCCGAATACTGTAGGAGACAAACCTAATATTCGGCTTTTAAGCCGAATACCGAATATTCGTTGCATCCCTAGTCCTAATATAGAATTACATTAGAGATTACAAAAGATTCAGCTGGCATGTTTTCTAAACACTCATCACATTAATAAAATGATCAAATTACACAGGTGATAAGTTTAATAGTTTTTAGAGTATATATGAAATTCCAGATTAAAATGGTATAAACTTTGGCACAATAGAAATAAGAAAAACAACTTTTTGATTGGAAAGCTTGATTTTGATTTAAATTTGCAAACATAGCATCATAATAGTATTAATTTTATTATGGGAATATACAATCCAATATAAATTAGTGCCAGTACATATGAAAGAAAAAACAAGATTAAGTACGAAATCAGGGGTGATTGTGACTCAGAGTGAAAAACCCTGAAAATTAATCGATACAAAGTGAAAAACCCTGAAAATTATCGATGCAAAATATACCAATATCAATTTACATAACAACTGATGCTGCAACAGCATGACAATCAAATGACATATTTCTGCTATTGTTTGAAATATACAATTTCAGAAAAACATAATTTGGTAAACTTATGTTAATTTCACTGAAAGCTAAATGACTTCATCAAATGGAGAGTGCAATTTATCTTGTTATTATGCAAAGTTCGAATTCTATATTCAGTAAATGAATTTATTCTAAGTACTCATGAAACAAGTACAAATTATATGTTAAGAGTTATTCTCTTAGTAGATTTAATGCAAGTCATATCTAGTTATTTGAAAACAGTAAAAAAATGTCAAAACCAATCCAATTTTACTTCTAAGTGACTAAGTATTAGAAAAAAATAAATAAAAATCTATTTTTAAAGCTTTACTCTTACACAAGGTAAATTTCTTTTTCCTGCTTTCTTTTTTGGGTATTACTACATTACAGATATGCAATTCTGGACATTTTTGTACTGAGATTGAGATGGATAACACAATACCAGGGGTGATTCTGAGTAAAAAAAAAATGTATCTGAAATTCACAGCAACTTTTCTGAAAGGTTACAGAAGAGAGGCTGGGGAGAGAATCACTCCTGGTTCTAATTATGTGTTTTTTCTGCGATCCTTTCACGAAATTTGCGATTTTTCGACGAAATTTGCGTTTTTTCACGATTCTTTAAAGAAATTCATGTTTTTTCCCTGTGACCCTTTAACAAAATTTGCGTTTTTTATGCGATCCGTTGACGACATTTCTGTTTTTCTAGCGATTCTTTGACAAAAATCGCGTTTTTTCCTGCGATCTTTTGACGAAAATCGCGTTTTTCCGCGATTTTTTGAAGAATTTTTTTTTTTATTTTCGTGATCCTTTAATGAAATTTCCGTTTTTCCCGCAATCTTTTGATGAAAATCTTGTTTTTCTTCGCGATCCTTTGCGAATTTTGCACTTTTTTGCGATCCTTTGACGAAATTTGTGTTTGTTTCGCGATCATTAGACGAAATTTGTTTTATTTCAAGATTCTTTGACAAAATTCGCATTTTTTCCGTGATCGTTTGGTGAAATTTGCGGGTTTTTTTGCGATTATTTAAAGAAACTAGTTTTTTTCCGCAATCCTTTAATGAAGTTCGCGTTTTTCCAGTGATTCTTTGGCGATATTTCTGTCTTTCCCGCGATCCTTTGACCAAAATCGCGTTTTTCTCCCGCAAATTTTGACGAAAATCGCGTTTTCCCCCCCAATCTTTTGACAAAAATTGCATTTTCCCCGCGATTCCGGGATGGAGAAAATCTTTCCCGGTTCTAATTATGTGTTTTTTCAGCGGTCTTTTTCCGAAATTCGCGTTTTTTCCGCGATTCTTTAAAGAAATTAATGTTTTTTACGTGATCTTTTAACGAAATTTGCGTTTTTCCAGCGATCCTTTGACGATATCGATTTTCCGTGTTACTTTGACGATATATCCGTTTTTCCCGCGATCGTTTGACGAAAGTCGCGTTTTTCCCCCCGCGATGTTTTGACGAAAATCTTAGTTTTATCGCGATCCTTTGACGAAATTTGTGTTTATTTGGAGATTCTTTGACGAAATTCACTTTTTTCCCGTAATCCTTTGAAGAAATTGTCGATTTTTTTCAGCGAACGATTGAGGAATTGATTTTTTTCGGCAACCATTTGTCAAAATTCGCGATACTTTTTAATGTCCGAATTTTCCGCTAAACGTAACGATCTCATAAACCCGGAAGGATAGATTGAAAAACCCGGAAGGATAGATTGAAAAACCCGGAAATCCGGGCTACACCCGGAGCACAATCACCCCTATGCAAAAAAATCAATGTAATGTAAAATGTATCATGCAATGTAAAAAATCACATGTTTATATTTTGGTGTAATTTCAAAATAAAATATAAGTAAAAAAACTGAGTTGTACTATTTAAATTAGCAGTTCATATTTGGATTTAGATAAATAAATATGCTAAATATAAACTGCTGAAACATTAAATATTTGCCTTAATGTGAAAAAGCATAAATACACACACAATAGAACCATTTAATATATTATTAATTAGTTTTGGTACAATTTGTTGTTAATACAAAAAGAAAGAAAATGAAAGGGGAAAAAATGTTCAACTTCATAATAATATTTCTAGTATATTTCATATTTAAAAATCTGTAATTTTTGCGATTGCTTCGCATTTTATTAATCTCTTATTAAAAATAAAAACTTTAGTAATAATAAATAAAAAAAATAATGCATAACAGTTCTAGTATATTTCATATCTAAAAATCTGTAATTTTTGTGATTGCTTCGTATTTTAACAATCTCTTATTAAAAATAAAAACTTTAGTGATAATAAATTTAAAAAATAAACCAGAACAATAATAAATGGTGTAAAATATGACT
Source organism: Maratus speciosus (assembly GCA_963932465.1). Taxonomy (NCBI): domain Eukaryota; kingdom Metazoa; phylum Arthropoda; class Arachnida; order Araneae; family Salticidae; genus Maratus; species Maratus speciosus. Next base: position 651,411,027 of record OZ010787.1, on the reverse strand, counting down.
TAAATATTTTCTTTTTCATTGATAAAATGTGTTGTTTACATTTGACCAGTTTGGCGATACTAGTATTTGGCGAAGTACCGCTGGTAACCCTAGAAAAATGTAAACATTACTGAAGTTATTAAACTTATCTATTTTTAAGCTTTATACATGTTAAAAAGTTTGGTATGCACTAAATTACAGCATTTTGATAAGCAAATAGCGATGTTTGAAAGCTATTGATAAAGAAAATGGAAGAAAACATATAATACTTACACTGCATAATTGGGAACAATCGCTGGGCACCCAATTCATTCTTCTGCAGTTTATGGCCCATTTCTTTCTTCTTTCCTCATTTCTGGGGAATCTGAACATTCTAAATCCATTTCTTGAATGGTTTGAGCAATTTGCAGCTACACAACCACCCATTTTATTGATTTTTAAGTAAGTAGAAAGCTTCGTCACTACAAGCGCCATGGGAAACAATTGCCGAGTGGGAAACAAGATGCCTGATGAGTCAGCCTGAGTTAAAGGAGCCCTACTTCCCTTCTTTACGATAGAAGTTTTTACCTTGACCACGTGATCAAAACGGAGATGGAATATCCTCCATTGGTTATGCTTTGTTTGGTAGGTTGATTGATACAATTTAACAATTCAATTGGAGATCTAAGGATTTTAATTTTTTAACAATTTCCATTTTATTTATTTAAAAATGATTTATCAGTTTCTTTATATTTTTCGTGATAGATAGAATGCTGTTAATAAACCAAGATTGGGATATCAACATATTGCAAGACTAGCTGCCCCGCCCGGCGTTGCCCGGGCCAGTAATAATATTTTTAACCCGACAGTAGTCTCGCCTTTTTTCAGAACGTTATTAGTCGTGCACGGTATTTTTGCCGCCGGGTCACCACATACAAAAATGCAAAATAAGAAACGTTCTTCGATTAATATTCGAATATTACATTTCAATGAAGTTATAAATTTGCAGTTTACTTAAAATATACATTTTATTCATGAAATTTGAAATAATGAAAAAAGGAAAAAATAATTTGACATTATGGATCGTTGCGTAGACATTTCCACAAAATTTAACTTTGCTTGCAAAAATGTACTTGAACAAAAAAACAGAGATTTCTTGATACTTCACTGTGGTGGTTCAGAAACATTTAAAGTCAGCTACATGGTAGTTCTCTATTCTATTTGTAAGTTGATACGTGTTAGGAGAACTTAATTCATATGGCTGTAAAAGGAATAACAAAATTGCAAGAAAATACTGCTATATAGATTTTTAAAAAGGTACTATCCAGCAAATTGATTTTCTGATAGAGTAAAGCCTGTTTATAAAGGAATCGTGCAACAAAACTGAACCCCCCTCCCCCCTCCAAAAAAATGCAATTATGCTTTGATTAATTTAAAGAGCCTGCATAAAACGGAATTTATCACTGGTCGTTGCGTTTCCGTCTAAGCAGGTTTTTATTTTATCTTACTTCTAGTGGGGGCCCTGTATTGGAATTATTACCGAAACGGACAGACTCTTTGCACGGCCGAGTTTGTATCATTTTATATCTTTAGAAAAAGAATTTTGGCCGCTATCTAGCGAGAGTTTTTATAAGTGAAAGTAATGTTTTTATTTGTATAGATATAAAAAACCTCTTAAAATTGAAAGAAAAAAATTAATTTAATCGATTGGACAAATTAAAATGTAGTTTATTATTATTATTATTATTCGATTAATTTATGTATAATTTTTTTCACAAACAATTCAATTGATTTAAAATTAAGAATAATTAAAAACCCTTAAAATTGTAAAAAAAAAAAAAAAAAAAAAAAAAAAAAAAATACAAAATTACTTTTAATTAAATACGTTGAACAATGATATGTATTAAATGTAGTAAATTTTTTTCATAATTCGATTCACTTATGTGTAATTTTTGTTTTGTTTTCTTTTAATAATTCAATTGTTTTAACGTTAACAACATTTGCTGTACGTATTTATTTACTTATTGCCATATTGATTTACAAATGCGAAACATTTTTTTTTTTTTACTTTAGATCCTTTAAAAGAAGAATGAAATTCTTAAAATAGCAAAAATGAAATAATTAAAATTTCAACTTAGCCCTATCGGGTTTCGAACCACGGTACGTTCGTACAGTAAACTAAGGCGTTAAGAGACTACGCCACAATGGACTTTAACCATGTGATGTCAGCTGCGGGTAAACAGCAGAAAAGCAGCATTAGGCGTGAAGAACATTTTAACTCCCCCTTCGTCCAATAAACAGTCTTTTTCAAAGGGTTTTTCCCTGCAGAGGTGTAGCTGTTGCCATTCGTGGGTAAAGTCCATCGACAAAAAATATTTAGTCAATTAAGGTTCCCCATCGAAGTGGAAATGATTTCTGAATTTCCTTTTTTTTTTTCGCGTCGGTTTCATTATTAAAAAAATGATTATTGTCCGAATTCTCTATCATTTTAATGCATCGTAATTATAACTAAAACCAAGCCCTTTTTAAAATTTCATAAAAATGTGCATATTTTAGAGGGTAAACGTTTAACCGAAATGGAGAGAATTCGCTCGAAATGTAAATCCTCTTTATGAGGCGTAAAGTGACCTGCTTTTGACGGTGTATTTGAAAGGGTTAAAATTCATATTTTTAAAAACCGATTACACCATCGATTTGAAGGAAATTTCAGCTTTATAAGCATGTTTTTGGTTTTTCAGTACTTTTAAAATTGCATCTTAAGGAGAAGTTGCAATAAGGGAGAAAAACGATCTTTTTAAAACTTTTTTTTCAAGAGGTTAGTTGCGATATATTTTTTAATTGATTGCAGCATTTAGACGTAAGAGTACAATCTCTCAAAACATGCCTTCTATTTTTTACTTTACTAAGCGGTTTGGATGATGTTAGTTAATAAATAATGACAAAATAACCCCGAAATATTTTTTTTCCATTCTTCATTTGAGTATCAGCGCCTTCAGTGCATTTGTCAGAGATTTTCCCGTCCGAGATAGATTTTTAATGAAAGTGAGTGACGGTTGAGAATTAATAACTTAACTGTTAATTAGAATTTTGAAATTCTGAGAACCAGGTATATCAGGAGAGACTTTGGGCTATTCTCACAAAATTTTTGAACCTCATACGTGCCGTAGATTTTGCTAGCCATTGCACACAGACACACAGACAGAGCGATTTGTTCTTTTATTAGTATAGATTTATTTGTAATCTACTATACTGGAGGGATTTAAATGGAATTTGAACTGTTAGTTAGATAATTTTTCAGAGAAGGTTTTAGTATATATATTTCTTATTTTATGATTGCATATTTTAACAACCTGCAGAAAACAGACCAAAATACATCATAAAACATAAGAAACAAATGGCACTCAAAATCACGCTAGTATAAGCAAAATACTTACTTATACTTTCAGTAGAAAATTTATAAACATTCTAATCATACTTTATCCACTACAAAACCAGACGACAAACCCCATATATTTTATCTCTTCTAGAAAATATGTGTTCAGATATTTTTAGTTAAAATAATGTACATCTATTACATTTTATTTTTATAATATTTTCCATGTTGATTTTCCGTAAAATATGATCTGCATCTTAGTCTCGATAAAAATTCCCATGTGCTTCTGTATTATTAGCATAAAAATTTATCTTTATCAAAAAAATCTTATTTATTATGAAAAATATAAAGTAACCAATAAATTGAAAAAATCATAAAGACACTTTGGGACGCGGAGGATTCGAACCCACAACCCCTAGTCTCGAGTTCAATGCTCTGTGCATTCAGCTATCTAGTTTACCTTTCATTTGCAACAGATTATCTTTATAATTAACATTATAATTAATCAAATCCAAGATTACAGCGTCTGGAATATATAGTGTGGAAAATCGGCTATCCCAGTAATGCTTAAAAAAGGGCTAAAATATTGAATCCCTTAAATGTCAAACGATGCTGAAATCCAATGAGTCGATCATAGCGACATCTGCAGGATATTTTCTAAAACTCCAAGAAGATTTTGTCTAGATGCTGTAATAATACGACGTTTACTTTGAAATTTGAAAATATATCGCAGATGTCGCTGCGATCGGCTCCCTGGATTTCAGCATCATTGCACATTTAAGGGATACAACATTTTAACGCTGTTTGGATAGCAGATTTCCACACTATGCATTCTAGACGCTGTATCCAAGATCCTTTCCTGAACGTACTGAACATTTATTCCATCTACCATAAAAGACCCACTCCATGTCCCAGTCTCCTGAGCTCGCGCTCTTGGTGCGCGTTCATCTTGAACACGCCCAAGGATTCTTAACACTCTCAGCACCATCCATCGGAGCTATTTTGAACTAAATTTTGAGATTTATGTACAAGATTCTTACGATTTTTTTATTAAACATACCACTGGTTTCATGTTTCTGTCTATCACCGTTTCCGAGTTATAGATTTTTAAAGTTAGGGGCCCTTTGTGAAACACCTTGTATCTATTTATGTATATATATCACTTTCTTCTGGACACGATAACTTCCACAATTCTGCACCAATCTCTTCCAAACTTATACATAAAATCAAGGGGCATAAAATCTCGGTATCTCGGTAAAATCTCGGTAAAATCAAGTTCGTTAATGGGCAAAATCGGACCAAGGGGATGGAAATAGGGAGGGGTTTTGTGAAAACCGAAAACCCACATAACTTCTTAATTTTTGTACATATCAAATCAGTTTAAAGTTTTTATTACTTCTAAAAATAGGGCCAAAAATTTATGTATCACAGATTTTTGATAAAGTTAAAAATGGGCTCAAGGGGCATAAAAAATAGGGTTTTGGGGAGAAATAAATTCATAACTTCGTCAATTCTCAAGATATCAAATCCAATTAATTTTATCATGAATCTCCTTAACATTATCTACAACTTTTATATTCACAAGTTTTTGACAGGACCAATTTGTACCGCAAAAAAAAATTAAAAACGAAAACAAAACGGGTGTTTGAAGAAGAAAAAAATCCATAACTCTGTCAATTCAAAAGATATAAAATCCCCATGAATTTATCATATATCTTCTTAATATTGTCTACAACATCTATATAGACAAGTTTTGGATAGGACCAATTCTTACAGCAAAAACAAATTAAAAATACATAGCGGTTGAAGAAAAAAATCATCTTAGTAAGGGTGTATTTAAATCCAAACTGCTTATTTTCTGAATCATTTTACAATTCATTTTTGCTCTCAAAGGCTTCCAATTGGTACCTTTTCTTACTCAAACTATATAATGTACCGTAATGGTCAATTTTTTGATAGAGGCAGAATATATTTTAAAACATGCTGTCAAAGTGGGCCTTTTGAACTGAATTTCCCGAAGCGGATTGTGTTGGAAAAATCATCGTATTAAGGGAGTATTCAAATCCAAACTGCTTATAATATTGAATCATTTTTAAATTCATTTTTACTCTCAAACGCATCCAATTGGTAGATTCGCTTATTCAGAAACTATATAATGTAGCGTAATGATCGATTTTTTGACAGAGGCAGAATATATTTCAAAAAATGATGTCAAAGTGGGCATTTTGAACGGAATTTCCCGAAGCAATTGTATTAGAAACAAAAAATATTGTCTTACTGAGAAAATAATTGTTGATATATCAAGTTTTAATTAATTGAACAGAAATTAAAAACACGGGTCGCTTATAAATCTCTTCAAAAATCACGTCAATAAGTTTCATATTTTTCCTATTAAAAATGAATCTGGAGTTGTGTCAGAAAATTTCGAGTTGTTGAGCATGGAAAAGTATTTTTTTGAATACCGCCCTAACATGATTCTGATAAAACCAGTTATTATATAAAAATGAAATAAAAACTCGTCAAAAGCGGCTAGATAAAATTGTTAAGGTGGGTTTATCTCTAATCATGATTTGGTTTTTGTTTGTGAAATTAGTATACTTAATTTCGAAATCTGCCTCCGACTGTAGGCCGGGCTGGCAGGGATTTTTTACAATGCATTTTATCACATTTGAAGGCATTGCAAATAAAATTAATATTTCTTATTGGTATAACATATTTTAATTATCTCGCAGATAAAATTATGAATTTTAACATAGTTTATAGCAAAAAAAAAAGTCACGCTAAACAACAAATTTTTAATGTAGAGGGAACCTAAACAAACACTTTCGTCATAGAATGTGTAGCTGGAAATGGCGTGTTTAAGCACTGTTGACTAAATTGTAGTTTACATAATTTCTTTGTTCTAATCATAAAAAATCAAAGGATAATACTTTTTGATTAACAAAATGCATAAGACATCTTTTTTTTTTTTTAAGTCAGAAAAATATTTTTTTAACTATTGTTTTGAAGATTTATCATTCACTTTCCGTCATTTTTGACAGGGATTATATACTAGTTACAAATAAAAAGCAATTTTTGAAACCTTCCATTTTGCTAGCCATAGATGGATTTCTAACACAGATAAAAAATATTTAAAATGCAAAATTTCATTTGAAAAAAAAAAAAAATTCAAAAGAATATACTTTTAAAAGTTATTTTAAATATTTTTCAGTAATGTTTTGTGCAACAAATTTGTATGCATAGGAATATACATTTGTTTGTTGCCATTTGGCAACATCATGAATCGAGTTCCACACTTTTGTTTACATTTTTAGTATTCTGGTCAATGGGTTCGTTGTTTGTTGCATCTTACTTTTTGTTAATTTCTTCATCAGAATATTAGTTCTGATAAAGCCTCATAATGTTCAACATATATTTTAAAGCAAAGACGCTAAGAAAAAAATATTAACAGAGGAAATATAGATTGAATTGTCAAGTGATTTTATGACAATGACAGTGATGACGATCCAACTTTTGATCCAAACCTTCTGTTCAAAAACGGTTCAGACACTCATGATGAGACTGATTGTGATTCACAAGCAGATGAATCTACTAATGAAATTGACCAGAATGTTGATGCAAACATTGAGATAGTGAATCTTCCACCTACATCAAAACAAAAGCCGCCAGATAAACGTAAACAGAAAAAAATTTTGCTATGAAAGCTTCAAACTCTTCAACCAGATCCTTCTTCGATAAAGTTTATCGGAGATGTTTCTCAGCCTAAATGTGTTTTATCATTAAAAACACCATATGAATTTTTTTGTATTTTTCCTCCAAGAACTTTTCGAGCATATCTCTGAACAAGCAAGCCTGTATAGTGCTCTAAAACATATTGAGAAGCCACTGAATATATGATTGACAGACATAAAAAAGTATCTAAGAATTTATATCTTAACGGTACCCTTGAAGAAAATTCTTATCCATTCCCATGGAAGAATCTGTGTTCATGAGCAAATATGTTTGACAAAAGCTCGTCACCAAATGAAGCCCCCCCCCACACATAAATATGATTTTTTTGGGAGGGGGGGGGGCAGGAGTATCTGGATTTGCGTACAATTTTGAAATTTATACTGTTGCGGGAAAAAAAAACACTAGCAGTCTGCCAAGTGGACATGACTTGGGGGTTAGCGATTGAGTCAATGCTAGATTAACTCATCTAATATTCATCATTTTAGTTGCTGGACATGTAAATCGTAAACTGTAATTTGATAACTATTATACATTAGTGAATCTAATGACACTTTTAAAATCAAAAATAATTTCTTAACTTGGAAAAATACGAAGAAACAGAATCCCGTGCTGCAAAATGTCACCTGACAATGAATTTAAAAAAAAACCAGGGAAGTATCATAGAATATTCTTAAAATGTCAATGGATGTGGGATGAAATCTTACATGGCAAGATAAAAAATTATTATGATGCATACATATGATGACATGATGTATATGCATACATATACATATATCTATACAGACATATCTATACAATATATAATTTTTAAAGTGTATATGGATTGTTATATGCATTTAAAAAGCATATAATTTACAAAGAAAAAAAAAAGTGATAAAACAGCACAGTGTTACCAATTGTCACAGTTCAAAAATTATTTTATTTAGCCTAATGCATGGTGTTGCAATTTGGCAACCATTTAAAAAGTCCAAAATACTGAAAAATATAAGAGTGATAGTTTTTTCAGGTTTTCTTTTTCTTTTTTTTTGTATTTTATACCCATTAAGGAATGAAATATATATTTTTTAAGGGAAAATAAAAAATCATGCACTAGAGGGTTAAAGATGCAAAAAAGTGTATGATTTTATGTTTTAAAACAAAATTCTAAGTAAAAAGGGCTTGCAAGAAGCGTTCTTCTAATTATTTTGTTATCGACTACCATCAAATACATTTAGACTTAAAAAAAATATTTCTTATTGTCCAAACTATTTGAAATTTTTATGAGTTAAAAATATGTTTCCGAAGGCTGTGTATAATTTGAGTGCCGAAATATTGCTATTTAATTGCAAAAAGCAGCGTTGTTATCTCCTTTATTTACCAACGAAATCCTAAGAGGAAAGCGTCAAAAGTGACTTTCGAAAAACAATTTTTTTCAAGGTATTAAAATTCGTATTTTTTTAAAAAAACAGATTGCCCCATTGGGAAGAAAGATGAACGTACATGTCGTTTAGTATTTTTTTTTTACGTATTTCAATTTTCCAAGCCAATGCATAATTTTGAAGTATGCCAAGAAAAGCAGGAAGGAAGGACGTCATGCACATTAAATGTTTTTTTTTTTAAATAGCTGTTACTGTCCAAACTCTTTCAAATTTTTATTAGTCAAAATATAATGTTTTCGCAGTCTGTGTAAAAAAAATCGGTGACAAAATATGGATATTTTGTGGTAAAGGTGCTTGTAAGACCTTTTTATTTTCCACATCAGGTCGTTTAATTGTTAAAAAGATAGTTCTTATTGTCCAATTTCTTTGAATTTTTTATCGGTTATAAATATAACCGTTTTGAAGACTGGTTAAAAAAATTGTGCAAAAATATTGATATTCAGTTGTAAAAGTACTGTGTTTTCTTGTGGCTTTTTTTCCGCATCGGGTTCTTTAACATAAAATAGACCTTATTTTCCCAACACTTTGAAATTTTTATCAGTTATAAATATAAGGGTTCTGAAGCCTGCGTAAAAATTTTTATGCAATAATACGCATATTTAGTCGCAAAAACATGAGCCGAAGTGGTCCATGGTTCTCTGAGGGAAAATTTCACAGATTTTCTTTCTTTTTTTTTTTTAATACGTTGTGTCATCCAAATGTTTCGAGATCCAGTGTACTAAGAAGGTGTAAAAAGATTGTGTTAATACATCGATGATAAGTTACTTTTAGCATACAAAAAGAGTGTCTCCAGGAGGCGCGAAGTAACTTGCAGTAACAAATTTTTTTGTAGGGTTAACATTTGTATTTTTGAAAATGAATTGTCCCGTCGTAGAGAGGGAGGTCCTCTTTAAGCAGGCATTTTTCGTTAATCAGTATTTTTAAATTGAGCCCGATGCGAGCTTTGACAGAAGAAAGAGAAAAAAATCGCAAAATCGAACTTTTTAAAATTTATTTTGAAAGGGTTTACAACAATATATTTTTGAACGGATTGTAACGATTTAAACATAAAAGTGCGAAATTTAAGAATATGTTTTTCCTTATAGAAAGAGTAAAAAAGAATATAGGTTTTTCTGTATTTCCAACAATTTTGCCGATGTGCACGTTGAAAAAGCCGCTCTCGCACTTTTGCATCTTTTCTGCTTTTGCGCTCCGTAAATGGGGTTTCGACGCACCCTGCTAAGTTTTTGTCAGAAATCGCATCTTTTAATTAATATCTCGACTGCCTCGGTAACTGATTAGTGTTTTATTTGTTTTGGGGTTAATAAATGAGGTTTTTGAATTAGATTTCGAATATTCGCTCTTTGTACCTCCTTCCTAATGAATGTCTAGCAACAAGTTGTTTTATCTGACGAGTCCCGCTTAAATTTGTGGGACCATCATGGACGCATTTGTGTTAAATTTTATGCCAGTGAACGCTACCTTCCGGAGTGCATTATCGAATGCCATAGTGAACGAACACCGGGAGTTATGGTCTGGGGTAGAGCTGGACGATATCAGAAATTTAATATTGCAATATATCAACGAGTTAATATAGATATTGGTGATATATAGTGAGTGGGAGTTGAAAAAAATCCTTATTTCGAAAGATTATTGTAGGTAGCAGCAATTTAAGTACAAAAAGTTGTAGAAAACAATGAATCAATTGTTTTATATCTATCTTCTCACAGAGTATCTTTTAAATAAATAAATAAATATATTTATACAAAATAGAAGTATTTAAAAAAAAGAACCCATGTTCGATATCCAGTTGCATTTATACCATAGGGTTTTACTTTAAAAATTGTAGGTTACCTATTCTTCCTATTTTATGCATTATTCATTAACAATATTTTAAATAAGTCATTTTTCTCGTGTATAACTGGGAATATAAAAAAAAAATTAAAATAAAATGTTCTTAAATTTAAGACATTGTTGATTTTAATGTTTAAAATAAGTGAAACGCAAAAATGGAAATTGATTTATTGCCATATGTCATGCTAATATATTTGTAATTAAATAGGTTTCAATAGATGACAGATGCAGTAGAAATCTTGTTTCTCAATATTTCTCTATTGTGTCAATGCTTAGTTCAAAAATGAAAAATAAATGTCACTGTATTTATAACTCCCTACAACATTGAAACCTTTTTTGAAATATAAGTAATCAAATGACGTCTGGAAATAGTTTTATACTAATTGATTTTTTTTCATTGAGTAATATTCATTTAAAGCTGAAATACGGACAGGTTACGTTAAATGTACTAAAAAAACATTCACTCTACAGAAACTACTGCAGAAAAAATAAGATCATATGAATAATTATTGGGTGCAGCAGAGGCAACTTCTGGACGTTAGTACATAAAAAAACCCAACTCAAAAGCAACCAATGAACAAGCAGAGAGGCTTTGCCAAGGTAACAAAAAGCAAAAAGGTGAAGCATACTTATTCAACACGAAGCATATCATTAGTGTACTCTGATTAGTTGTTCTCAAGTCGAGCTTTCTAGCTGCTAAGCTACAGTAATATCCTTGACTCCACACATATTTTAGCTCATGATATATCAAAGCCTTGATAAATTGCAATAGATCTAGACCAATAGCAGCGGCGGAATTAAATACAGACGATAACAGCTTTATTCAGCAACGAAAGTTCAATGAAGTTTGCTGTGAATAACAGCAAATGTAGATAATGTATTGGGATATGAAGAAACAGAGACTATCACTGGTGGGGGATATTCTGGTTTGAATAGAATAGGCAGTGAATAATTGTGCTTGCAAAAGTAAGGATTGGAGAAGGTATTGTGATAATAGGTGCAGAATATTTTGCGTCTTTTTTTCATGGTTTGACGTCGCGCTCCGGAAAGAAAAATGTTCTTGGGATATTAGTATATATATATTCACAGAGTCCAAGGTTGGATAGCCCTCCATTTAGAGGGGAGGGGGCATAGAGCTCCTTTTTTTTGGAAGGGGGGGGGTAACATCATTTAACAACTTTTGGGAAGTCGTTTTCATTTGTAAATACAAAAAAAAATTTGCAAAATAAATTCATAAAAATATAAAATTTACACATTTTATTAGATACCAAGAAATTGAAGAATTTCCCATTTTCTTATAAAAACAAAGAATCATTCAGAAACTGAGCATTTTAAACCAATTTGCAGGACTTGACAGTTACAAAAATGCTGTCATGAGGGAGCAATTAATTGGCTGTCGTGTCTTGGAATTCAATTTAAAACACCACATTTTACGCAGATTTTGCAAAAGATTCTTTCCATTTATTGAGAAATGGAAAACACTAATTAATCACATTTGTTCTGAATAAGTTCACTTGCAAATGTCCTGCATCTCGAGATTGAAAATGACTTCCTTGGATGCGTCAGAAATTACCTGCTTTGGATTTAAGTAGAGCTTCGAAGAGTCAGAAAGATTCTCATTGTTGAGCAAAAGGTAAATTTGAAAGAATTTAATATATATTTCATTTTTAAAATGTGCTTTAGAAATTTTCTTTGTCCAGGGGGGGGGGGGGATGATCCCCATGACCTCCCCCTTGGATCTGCCATTGGTAGAGTCAGAACTTAGATATCAATATTGGGGTATATCGTCAAAGTTAGAGCTTGGATATTGTTATTGTGATAGTTAAAAAATATTAATATTTGTCGATATATTGATAAATAATCCAGCCCTAGTCTGGGATGCGATTGCGCATCATGGGTGATCGCAGCTGCTACGAATTGTGGGTAATCTGAACAGCAACAGGTACATCAGTGAAGTGCTGGAGCCCGAAATCGTTCCTTTCCTTCAAGGCATTCCTAGAGCTATCTTTCAACAGGATATTGCCCGCCCACATGTTGCAAGGAATGTTTAAGACTTTTTGTCAGCAGAACACATACAGCTTCTTCCGTGGCCTGCGTATTCTCCGGATATGTCGCCCATTGAACATGTGGGGGATTTCGCTGATCGGTGTCTCCCTCGTTATCCTCCTCTTCCTATAGTTTCTACAAATGAACTTTGAGTGCACATACAAAAAATATAGAATGCTCTTTCCCAGACAGACATTCAAAAGGTGACTCCATGCCACATCGTATAGCAGCACTTATTGCAGCACTTGGTGGCTACACCAAATACTGATTTCGGGTACTTAATATTGTTTTTTGCTTTGAAAATGTAATCATTTGTTTGAACCAATACCAGTTGTTTATGTATTAAATTTCATTTAATTTTGATGACTCCTTCATGGTGTTGCAATTTTCACAAACATGAGTGTATGAATTATGAAATTAACATTTGAAAAAAATATTAAATGCAACCTACAATTTTTTGATAAATCTCATCCATCCGTAGCTCTGTTCAATCAATAATTTTATTGCGAATAACTTAGTACGCTTCTTCACATAATTTTTCTCAAATTTTGCACTATTAAATTTTTGCAACTTACATACATTTATACATATAACTGTGTTATACGGATAAATGAAAGTACTACTGTAGTAAACATTTTGTTGAATAAATTATGTACTCCAATCTCAAAGCTTATTCAACAGATGGTTCTACTGTAAATTGAAATATGCTCCTTTCAATCCTTATTACCCTTTTTCTACATTTCAAGATTTACATTTTTTTTAAATTCAGGCATTAATGGGTGAAAATGTATTGCATAAGCATTTTAGAAAGATAAGCAGACAAATAAACATGATTGATCTACATGTTATAATCATAAATTTTGTCAAGATTTTGCATTTTCAGTTTTGTGAGAAAGAGAGCTAATTTTGATTTTTTATTACTCTGTGACTTTTGTAGATGTTCAAACCAAACTTTTTGTGTATGAATAAGGATGCAACAGAGATCATTTTTACAATTGGGTATATTTTTATATAGGGCCGTATAAAAATATATTTTGAATTTTGCAGGACTCCCCATCGAGATGAAAGTATATTCTTTAGATTCTCTACTTTACTATAAACATTTTTTTTTAAATTTACATTATTATCTGTCTGTTATACTTACAGAAATAAACTGTGTAACCACCTTTTCCGGTGTACTACTCCTTTATATGTGCTTCATCCATCAAAACTAAACCTCTCTGAATAATTATCTCAAAATGTATGAATTTTGTTAATGCTATTAGAAACACTAACTGAATAGGTTTATATAGTTTCTTTTGAATAAATCAATTAACCAATGTTCGAAATCCTTGGTGGTCTGCTGGTCCAAGACTGCCAAAAATACAAGCAGACCACTAATTTGAAAAATTTAGTGGTCCCCAGTACCAGTAACTTTTTTTCCCTCTCTGACAGGCATCTGTAAATTTTCCTGTCTCTGAGAAAACCACAACAGATTGCAAATCACACAATTTTATTTTATTTTTAAAATAAAAAAAGGAAATAAGTTGCATTAAACCTTACAGTGAGTTGAAATAAATAATTCGAAATAAAATATTTAATTAGTAATTTGAGAGTTTTTGTTTATGTACTGTTATTTTATTTTTAAATTTTGGATAACTGAAATGTAAGTTTTGTTTGTATTCTAGGGGGTGGGAGGTGAAGGGCTGTCACTCAAAGTGTTAAATGGACTTACTAGAATTTTATGCAGCAGAACAGTGTTGATGCCTGCGGACCAGTAAATTGTTATGCTTACTGGTCCTTGGAACCAGTGACTCTTTTTTATCATTTCTAATGCTGTTAACTGATTTTTAGTTTACATTATTTAAAAATATTGTAAAGAATATTCATGACTCACTTTCACACTGACTAAAATTATTATTAGAAAGCTGAACGATTTTAACAAATTTTTATTGATCCGTATGAAATAATACATTCTAAATTTGTTTAAAATGTAAATGAATGGACTATGATAGAACATGGGATTTTGAGCTCGGAGTTTGTACATGCAGGACATATACTCAGATTAAAAGATTTCATCCAAACCATAGCAAGCAAGCAACACTACAGAACTTGACAATCCACTGCCTAGACAAATTGGCAAGCTCTTTAAATTTTATCCCAAAATTTACTACTCATATGTTACCATTTTCTTATAAAGGCATCCTATTATAATTGCAATAAAATTACATAACTTTCAAAATGTAATTTTCATAATTTTCAGCTCATTTGCATTGTAAACATGGCTTCTTATTTGTAATAAATTTAAAATAATTAACATTATAAATCTCTTTTAAATGTAGAATTAAATTAGATTTCTTTTTTGCAACAACAATTGAAAGTTTGGTTTTGTGTTTATGACGGCCAATTATCAACACGTGGGATATAGGCCCGAGAGGGGAGGAGTGCCCTTCGTGGGGGTCTTTCTAAGGGAACCTAACCCGTATTTACGCATGGGAATCCACGGCTTCGAAGAAAACCATGAAAACTCTGAAACGGTTAGGCCGACGGGCGTGATTGGGTTCGAACCCAGCACCTCCCGTCTACCAGCTTTGAGAGCAGAGCCTCTCAGCCACTGGTGGGGCTCAACAATTGAAAGATCTCATACAATGCAAATGTAACATATCGAGTTGCTACACCAGCTAGTTATTTAAAATTTTATTTTATTTGTTTCACATTTAGAGAAGATACAAAATACTTGCATCAAATGCAGTTTTAAACCTTATTCATTCACTCTATTGAATGAAATTTCAAGATCCCTTTAAAACTATAAATTAATAATGGACCTTGTGAAGTGATCTGGTAATGGTTAAAGGTATGAAAAACACTGCTGTATAAGGTAGGTCATACACTGATGCGACACATGCAAAAGGTTGCACAATTTTTTGGGGTAAAAAGATTTGAAATGGCTTTGTCCTTTGTTTCAACCTGTTTTTTCTGCTATGTTGCACTTCACTTTCCTCCCAGAGTGATTATAAAAAAAAAAAAAACTATCCTAAAATATGAGCTCCTAGCTATGATATCATTCACAGAAACTGAATGAAATTTTGGTTTAAAGTATTTTGACGTATGGGCTCAAGAATCATATGAAAAACAACAGTTAAACTAACAGTTACAGTGAAAAAATTTGAAAGTTTCAAATGGCAACATCTACTTTATTCTTATTAGAATGTGATCACCATAGTGAAAAACCATAAATATCATTGGAATGGTACCTGTAGCACGAAAATCACCGGTGCTAGACAGACTGAGAAAAAAAGTGAAAACAACCAATAAAGACAGAAAAGCAACAGAAAGTAAAACATTTTATTGTGTTTCACACATTTTTCATGTGGTCTCCTTCACACACAATGACACTTTTCCTGCAGCAGATGGTGGATAGCACTGAAGCACACACCACAGCAAGAGGAATCTGTCGAACCTGATGTCATCTTCCAAATCAGATGCAGTTTGTAGAGTAAATGGATACATATTGGATTTCAGGTATCCCTACAGCCAGAAATACATTGGAGTGAGATCTGGGGACCTTGGCAGCCAGGGAAATGTGAAATGGTGGCAGATAATTCTGTCACCAAACTGTTGTGTTAAGAAATGTTTGACAAAAGACCCCAGATGTGGGGGAGTGCCACCTTGCATCCACATGATGTCAGATAGAGCATTTTGCTGTTGAAAATTGAGAATTATGTAATTAGTCAACATTTTTAGATAGTGACCACTCATTACCATACATGTTTGTAGACCTACAGTAACCTCTTAAGGGTGTTCTTAAATCCAAAATGGCAACTTTCTGACATAAGTTTTAATTTATTTTTGTTTGGAAATGCATGAAACTAACAGGTGTTGTTGTTCAGAAACTATGTAATCGAGCTATTTTTTTCCCGTTTTTTTGCAAATGCAATAGATCTTTCAGGAAATCGTGTCAAAGTTGATGTTTTGAACTGAAGTTCCTGAAGAAAGCAGAAAAACCAGTCGGTGAAGGGCGAAAATCGTGTTTGTCACACAATCAAAAATGTTTATAACTCAATAGGTAATTTATTGATCAAAAAATGGAAAAAACAGTTCAATTCCAAATTGCTTCCATGGCCAGGCTTTCCAATTTTATATCTTTCTGCTAAAAAATGAATTTATAAATGTGTCAAAACGTTTTGTGCTTGTTGAGCAGAGCAGTTAAGAACAGCCTTAAAAAAAGTAAGGGTTGAGGATGAAGGTGCTTGTTATACTGGAACACACAGCACTTTTTCTTAGTGTAATGGAAGTGTAACCACATCATGGAGATTATTGTCTGCCCAGTGTATGCAGTTCTTCGAATAACCATTACCAGTCAATGAGAAATGGGCCTCGTCTGTCCACAGAATGTGTAAAGCCCAACTGTCATTCTCGTCATATCAGATAAGGAATTCATTTACAAAATCTAGCCGTTGTTGCTTATCACACACCCGCTTGCAACATCTGAACACACTGGAAACGAAATGGAAAACAGACTGCAGAATCTTGTAGATTGCGGAATTCAGCAACTGCAGAATAAGTGAAACACCGTGTGCACTTGCAAGAGGAACTTCACTTATTGTCTCATGGACTTCTGCAACAACCTTGACAGGAACAGAAAGTCTTCCAGGCTGAAATCGATTGCATGTGCAACGTTTCTTCAAATTTGCATATCAAGTCTTTTACAGTACATGGGCCTTGGTGTAGCTCATGGTTTCTGTGGTAAACACACAATGCCTCTGCTGTATTTTGTCCGTTCAGGTAATAAACCTTTACATTTTCCCCACGTTCCTTCCCCATAAGCAGCATGCATTTCATAGTGCCTTTTCTTTCACTTAGTGCAACAACATCAGGGTGTCTTACATCGAACCAGGAAATCTGCATACCTTTGTCTCTCCTCATTTCGAAAGAGATTTAGTAGGCTGGGATCAGAGCCAAAAAGACAGTGTGAAATGCAATGTTATTAAGAAAGAAATTTGTGCTTTGGAGAGCGCCACAGTTGTTTTCCCTTTTCTTCTTAGTCTGTCTAGCCCCATCAGTTTTCCTGTTTCAGGTACCATTACAACACTATTTATGGTTTTTCACTATGGAGATCACATATGAGTAAAAAAAAAGTAGGTGTTGCCATTTGAAAATTTTTTAATTTTGTTACTGTAACCATAATTGTTAGAGTTTAACTGTTGCTTTTCACATGATTCTTAAGTGCATACCTCAAAATACTTTAAACCAAAATTTCATTCAGTTTCTGTGAACAGTATAATAGCTCATACATTGAGATATTTTTTTTATAATCATCCTGTATTTTTAATGTATACCATATAACCACAGCAAGTATTACTTGAAAACAAAAGCTTCTAATTATAAGCATGAGCTAATTATAATCATTCAGTTGTAATTTCTTACATTATGAGTTACTGAGAGAAATGGATGAATTTAAGATTACTGAAAAGTTTCTTTTGCCAAGTTTTGTAAAAGTGTAAAAAATACTTAGTATTTTTATCCTATTTTGGTAAAATCGTAAATACAAAAACTAGACATTGTGAAAAATTTGTGATTCCTTAATTCTTTTTGAAGAATGTTGTTTGACATAGTAACTTTTCTTGGATGTTAACTTGCAATAACAAACAAAATTGAAAACTTTAACAGAAATAGAATATTTTATTAATAAATAAATTATATTAAATAAAATACATTGTAATCTTATCACATGTAGATTGCTTTTTATTAAACTGTATTCAGGAGTGGTATACAATAATTTACAAAGCAACTTCAAGTAAACAAGAAAATACTTGCAAAATTAAAAAAAAAAAAGAACACAGCAAAGCTTTCTACACAATTCATTTTTAATAAAACTGCTGTTCTTTTAGAAAGCAATAAAATAATTTGTCATAACGTTCATTGGCTTTATCATCAGCAAGTAACTCATTTGTTATTATTTTTTCTGAAACAAAGAAGACTACTTCAAAACTTATTTTAATTTAGATATTTTGAGCAAATTTAACCTGCATTATTTATGTTGTTTGAATCCAACTAAAACTGTTTACTTTTCAATGGATGACATGGCCAACAATTAGGCAAGCAGTATTGATTACAAAAATACCTGCCAATATTCTTGAAAGGCTGTTCTCAAATCCATATTGGCTAATTTCTGACATTTTTTAATTATTTTTGTTCAGAAATGTATCAAATTGGCAGATGCTGTTAATTCAGCACTATGTAATCAAACTGTTTTTTATTAAAGACAGAATTTTTTTTTAGAAAATGCTGTTGAAGTTAATATCCAGATGATACAGCATAGAAAAAGGAAAGAACTGCCATTCTGAGACAATAATCACTTATAAATCAAAGTGCAATTCCTTTATTGGAAAATGAAAAAAAATTACAAGTCACTTAAATAATTATACTTGCAAGTATCATGCTTATATGTTTAAAAATGAGTCAGAAAGTTTTGCATTGTTGTGGAGAAATATGTTTTTCAGAACCACTTTAATATAAAAAAAAAACAAGCAGAAAAATAGCTCAGATATACTGCTCGAGTAATGGGAAATTCCACTTTATCAACCAATATTATCTCACATTTTTGAAAAAAATTTAAATGAAAAAATTTTCTTTGTGAACGATTTTTTTAAATACAAATTTCCTTCTTTTGTAAGTAAATACTTAGTATTTATAGTAAACAAATATTTTGAGCAGCTGTGTAGGGGTGTTATTCAAATGATTTAACAAAATGGAAAAGCATTATGAACACAGATAATAATGCATTTGAATTTTGCAAGATGCTGAAAAAGAAATTATTTTAACAACCTTTTATCATAGGGAGCATGATGATGATGAACATTTTTATATTTAGATATTCAAGCATTAGATCATGGGAAAACTGATAGAGAGATAGATGGACAAACATATTAAAATAAGTAATATAAACACTTTATCAAGTAATAATTGTATTGCACTTTGATAATGTAAAATATCATATACTGCATATGAACATTTCTTTGTGATTTCAGCATTTTACAAAAATTAAGAACATGGGAAGACAGAAAAACTGATAAACTCTTAAACTTATTCTTCAAAAAATTTTTCAAGTCTGAATAAACATTACATTATTAAACGTCTTATTGTCATTTATGAAACATCTCATTTTCATATCAGAATATGATTTTAACAGAAAATGAAATATCTCATCCTTAGCAATTTTAGAACAACTGAAAACAGACGGAATATTTTATTAATGGCACTCAAAATGTTGAAATTAATTTTAAACATCAGCAGATAAATATTCAAATTACTCTATGCAGCTCTGTCTAAGAGCTACATTATAATTTGAATGTTTGGCAATTTGTTTTCTGTTAAAAACAGTTTGCAATTTACTAAGGTCATAAATTCACTTTTCACCACATTCTTAGCATTTTTACAAAATTTAACACATGGAAGTATAAACAGAATTAAAAAAAGAAAAAAAACTATATTCGGAAATAATTTTTAAGAATACTACTTAATTGAATTAAGACTGAAAATTTTAACACCATTAAAACAAAAATAAGTTCCTTTATACGTAAGCCCAGTAAAATAACTTAATATATGTTATACTGGTAAGTTTACACTGCAAAGATGTTGCAATGTTCATTAAAATAGTCCATTTTAACAGTATATTTAAAATTCCATAGCAACCCCATGTTTTCAAAAGTACAATATATAGATGAAAGATGAACAGTTAGACAGGCAAACTTAACTCAGTTAAAAAATTCAGATAGAGGCATAATAAAAGTTTTGAGTGAGCACTTTTAAAGTACCATACTAAATTTAATTCATTTTGTAAAGTATATCACTATAATTTCTTTTAATGAAAAACAGCATGTTGACGATATTGTAATTTAGAAATTATATAATTCTATAAATGAGCAATATTATTTTATTAGCTTTGGATCAAAAGGTTATGCAGAGTTTGGATCACCAAAAAAAAGTTCATTGCATTTAGACTAAAAAAATAAACTATATACAAAATAAAAAAAGAACACAATAGCAGTATTTCATTCCTGTATTTACACATAAGAGTGGTAGACAAAAAGGAAACATATATACATGAAACTTATTACAATTAAAAATTTTACAATGGCATTCTCTTCAATTATATGACCGTTTATTACAAGGTTCATACACTCCTTAGAATTTCCAAGAAGTCTGGCACCAGTGTTTCTGATCAGAAAATGGCTACTTAATATTTAAATCACAAAATTTGTAATACATTTTTAAATAAAATAGGCAAACAAATTATTAAAAAGTTGTGGTAAAACTGTACAAACACGGTTATTATTTTTTAAGTAATTTAGACTTTACTGGGACTGCATGAAATATGTTATATTTGCCATTACTTCTGTGACTTTCAAAAAAGGTGTTGACATTCATGTTTTTCCCTTGATAAATGTCATAAGCACACACAAAGATCTGTTTAAAAAAATGGTTCCTTTAAAGGGCCCTTAACAAAATTTTGCATCTTAAATTTTCTATCTTTCCTTTACAAAATTTTTTACCTTAAAACAGGACATCTCCCAGGTCCTCCCTTCCTTCATCTTAAAAATAATTCTATAACAAAAAATTTCCAGCTCCAAGCTCAACTCTTCACAAATTTAATCATTACATCTGACCTGTCACAAAACGACAAAGCACCTGAAGTCACCAAAGAACCTATTATTTAGCTTTTATATATGTCAAATATCTTGTTAAAAGTACATAAACAGATCTCTGAATATAAAAATAATTCTAAATTCACAATATTAAGAATCTATTTTCATAAAGTTAAAAACTTTTAAAATTTCACAAAAACAGCACCATGTGAAAAAAAAGTGTGGAAAGAACACAAGATATCAATGTATTTTATTATATGTGACTAAATTCATAAGTTCATGGCTCATAAACCACCTAAACTACTTCAAAGAAATGAATCTGGCCATCATTTATAAGTTGCATTTATTAAATTTGACTGTAAAATTCAATTTCTTGAAAATGTTAAAAGATAAAAAGAAATGAATATATGCAGTCTCCAAGATTAAGTACATTTATAGTTCATAGCTATGAAGCAGCATGGATTTCAGACATTGGTGGATTTTAGATCAGCAAACTTTTGGCACTGTACTGTAATTTGGTTATAAGACAATACAAAATATTTCTTTTTCAAAAATTTCCTCTGTACAATGAGTGCATTTAATTAAAACCTTACATGTATAAAAATCATGATGCATTTAATTATACCGTAATTGATAATAAATAAGAAAACAACATTGCCCTAGCATATTTCAGCATAATCAAGATACAAGTATCGTACAAAAATATTAGTACTTACAATTTATAAATAGTTTATGTTATGTATTTTTTCTTTCTTTTCCAAAAGTATACACATGAAAATAAATTTTAATGTATACATATATGGCATTCATTTTTTTAAACTCATGTATTAAAAAAAATAATAATAAATGTTGTATAAACATGTAAACACTTAACAGTTTTCATCTTCAGCGATGACACAGAATTTTTCTGCAAAATCAGCTTCAATGACTTATGCATGTGTAAGTTTTTAGAATAACAAAAATCATCCCCTAAACTATGCAAAATATAGTTTTCTAAAATTATGATTTTCATTTCAAGTTCATAAAATTTCATAAAGTAAAATTTCTAACATACTTATCTTTTACTATTAATTGTTCTGATTTATCATATACAATAATTTTAATATATACAGTAATCTCTCACTTATACATCGGTGCAAAGGACTGATGAAAAACAACACATAAACGAGAGAGACACATAAACAAAATTCAAGTAAAAATGAAATTTGAAATAAATGTTAAGACAATATTAATCTTAAAAGCGTTAAATAAGATGCAGAATGACAATAATAAAAAACCCCATTAACTTTGATTGTTAATGGTTTACTAATTCAAATCTAAAATATGTACACCTCCAATTTTTTCCCTTTACTCTTAATAACTGACAATTGATTGGTATATTGGAGGCGCGGGCTTATCTAAGAAATTTCACTAAATTTTTTCCAATTTATAAAATTTTCCACTCGGCATTCTACTCCATTTCTTGGAATGAATTCCATTCTTTGTTGGCTTCCTTAGATGCATCTTTGTTTTTCAAAATGACTTGTAACAGGAATTTTGAATTGTCCTGCTAAAGATCTTTTTGTCACATGAGGCATCTCTTCAGACATTTTAATAACCTCAATTTTAAAAGAAATCGGTAATTTTGTCTGCTTAAGGGTGTATTCCAATCCAAACTGCTTATTTTCTGATTCATTTTTAAATTCATTTTTACTCTCAAACTCATCAAACTGAGAAATTCTCTTATTTAGGAACTACATAATGTGCCGTGCTTCTCGATTTTTTGATAAATGCAGAAAATATTGAAAAAAATACCGTCAAAGTTAGCGTTTTGAACCAAATTTTCCAAAGCGGGAGATCTGGAGAATGAAAAAATGGTCATACTGAGAAAATAATTGTTTCAAAATCAAATTCTAATGAATTGAGCAAAAAATTAAATCACACGGCCTCTTAAACATCTCTCCAAAAATCACCTCAGCAAGTCTCATGTTTTTACTTTTAAAAATGAGTCTTGAAATGTCTCAGAAAATTTCGAGCTCTTGAGGGTGGAAAAATATATTTCCGAATACACCCTTAAGTAATTTTCAATAATGAAAAAAAGAAAAACACTTCAGTGTTTTGAGCGAGGGCAGAAATTTGAGAACAAAAAAGACTTTTAATATGCGCAGGTTAAAAAGACAGATTTCAATTTCTTCATTTCTGAAAGAAAGCTCCCCTCACCTTTCCCCTTACTGTAGAAGTAGCGGGGTGTGGACAAGGAATGTAGCTTCCAATTATTGTTCAGAAAACAAAAGCAAACGACAAACAATTGACCCATTTACAAGCTGATTTTTTTTTTTTGAAAGGACACTTGTAGAATAGGAAGAAATTTTAATGGAAACTGGAAATTTGTCCAGCTCATAAGTGACAGATGCATTTAACGTTTCGACGCATAAACGAAAAAAAATACCATTGCGTCGCTATATGTTTATAAGGGACTATCAAAAGTCGATGTATAACTGAGGGAAATGCATAAAAGAGATGATGTATAAGTGAGAGATTACTGTACATATATGGAACTAATTTTTTTGTAAACTTATTTATTAACAAGAAAAAATAAATGTTGTATAAACTTATGGAATCCCTTAATAGCATGGGTGCAAGAAGTCCATCAAAACCAAGACTGAAAATGTTTCGAAGTATTAGGTATAACTAAAGAAGGTAGGTAGAAGATTTCAATGCCTCACATTATAGCTAAAAATTGATCTTTTACAAGAAAACAAAGTGACTAAAAGTTCTTGCTTGTAAAATTACTATTATTTCACCATATAAACTATAATTTACTATTAGTCAAAAATCTATCCAAGACTGAAACTGAAGACGCATCAATACTTAAGTTTCTATCTTTGGCAATGAGACAGAATTCAAGGTTCATACTTATTTTCCAAGAAAAACTCCCCTGGAAAACCCCTGATGTATTTTCCGAGATGCATAATTTTCCATGTCAACAATTAATGACATTTTTTAAACCAGTATCATGACCACCACCCCACACACAGACACACATTCAAAACAAAAATTAAAACAAGGTAATTAAAAAAACAAACTTTATACATCACCTATTTAAACAATATGAACAGAATATAATAATTTTAATATATACATATATGGAATTAATTTTTTGCAAACTTATGTATTAACAAGAAAAAATAAATGTTGTATAAACTTGTGGAATCACTTAACAGCATGATTGCAAGAAGTCCATCACAACCAGGACTGAAAATGTTTCTGAGTATTAGGTATAACTAAAGGAGGTAGGATAGAAGATTAAAGGAAAAACATTAATTTGTGTACAACAGAGATGAAGTCTGCATGTCTTGTGGGGCTGTATTTAAAAACTCTGTAGATTGCTACAAGAATTTAATTTAATTTCCACTTTGTGATGTTATTATCTCTTTGAAAAGCATTATGAATAATATGAAAGTGCCAATATCAATTTTAAAATTTCCTTTATTTTTCTTAAGTTCCTCTTTAACAGTTTTCAAACCTCATGATGTTAGGTGTGTCTAGTGAATGAATGGATATCGCCAGACATTAAAGAGAGCACAGATTAAATATAACATATGATCTATTACTGTGTAAGAAGGAGTGGCTAGTTTCCAATTCTATATATTACATTGATAGAAGGCGTGTGTCAGTTTGATTTCATTATGACATCACAAAGCAGGCAAATAGCAGCGATTTCTCTCAATTTCCCAGAGTAGCCCAGTATTTTGTCAGGTTTTTCCAGGTTTAGGGAATTTTTTGCATTATCCCTTGAGATTCTCCTGATTTTTAAAACCAAAATTCATTGCCTGATTTTCTCCTGAGTCCCATAATCCCCTGATGAGTATGAACCCTGAATTCTGCAAAATCAGTTTCAATGACTTATACATGTGCAAACTTTTAAAAAAGAAAATCATCTCCTAAACTTTACAAAACATTGTTCTCCAAAGTTATAATTTTTAAGTTCATAAAAATTCATAAAGTAAAATTTCTAATAAATAGACTTATCTTTTACTTTGATTAATTGATTTGATTAACCAATAATAAAATAAATGATAAATAACTTTGAAATAATAATTAACAGAACATTTATAAATCAATCTCACCAAAAAGATCAACTTTCTGAGAAACTCTTTTACAACCACTTTCAGCAAAAAGTTCAAATTCTGGAGGATGATAAATAATCTGATCAGCAACAAATTCAACAATCTTCTTATTAAATGGTATTTTACGTAAATTAAATTCTCTTAAAACACACTGCTTTACATGCTCTTTCTCTAAAGGCAGAAAAGGCAAATATACATCAATAAGATTCCTCTTGATAATTTCACTATACTGCAATCCACCTGCAAAAAGAAAGAAGCTTTAGTTTTAAAATAAAATTTAAAGATATTCAACAGAAAGAAAAAGATTTTTATTATGCATATATTTATAGAGAGAACTAAAAAAGTAGGTTAGCAAAGAAATTATAAAAATTCATTCATTTTTACAAAAAAAACTCCTAATTTTTCCTTGAGTAATTTACCAGAATTAATAATTGTTGGCTAATGTGTATTTTAAATACATATTGGATTTTTTTTTTCAGAGTAGCAAGTAGCTGAACAATTTTTGAGGTTTTGAGAGAAATTACTGACTTTTTCTTGATATTTTAAGACCAAAACAATTTTCAGGGTTTTTTCAGATTTCCAAGTTTTCCTGAGGTATCTGAACCGTTTCTTAAGTTTTCATCCAGTATAATAAAAAGAATTACAATAATTATAATCATTTTTATACATAACCTGCCAATTTACTGTCTGAGGAAAATTGTCTCCAGGGAAGATGCAACATTGAATAGCAGATAAGTTAAAAATTAGATCATTCTTTATTAAGGCACAATGAAATATAGTGAACAATGGTTACTAACATGCAGTCTATGCCCATGGGAGTTCAACTCGGATATGCTTTGCATTCAATTTCAAGTATTCATTTCAACATACACTACAGAAAAAAGATCAAAGAACTTCTATCACATACTCAAAATTAAGCATGGATCTGACAGATTTAAACATTTAAATATGCAATCATGATATTAGGATGAAGTTTGGAAACTGTGTGGCTATCCCCAACCTCAATTTTAAAAGTGAGTAACAATTTCATCATGGCATACAAGCACATGTGATAAGACATATGACAAAGAAGCACATTCACAGTACAGAGTTTACCCAGAAAAAAGAATGTCACTGAATTGTAGCCATTCATGTGCATCAAAACCAGAAATGATGTCTGAAGAAAAACATGCAAATAGCATATACTCCTAGTATTTCGAGAAACAATCCACAGAAACATTGTATGTATATGTTATATTGCAGTAAGTGTATGGTGAGAGAACAATGCATCCTGCAAAAGTGTTTTCAGAGGAAACTATTTCAAAAGTGCACATAAGGTTGAGAAAGCTGCAATAGACACAATGAAGATTATTTTGTCCAAAGGTTTCCAGCAACTATACAAACACTGGCAGAATTACATAGTTGTTGAAGGGAGGCACTTTAAAGGTAGTTGTATATCACACATGATATCAATAAATCACATCTGTCAGGGAAGCCAGCCTCTAAACTTTTTTATCCAAGTAATATATGAATATCATTTGGAACTATTTATCCTGAAACCAGTTAACCTGAAAACCAGTTATCCTTGATGATATTTCCAATTGACTTATTTCAGAAAAATAAGCCATAGAGTGCCGGTTTGATACGTATATTGCTATGCATGATATAACTTGATTCCAACAACTAAGAATGGAAAGCATATTTAGTTATATACAAGGTGTCCGGTCTCAACGGTGTCCAATGGCTAATTCCTAAACCGTTAGTCATAGACATATAGTTCCAATTAGAAAAATGCTTTAAATCAGATAAAGAAATATTTTAAAAGCGATTTGTGTCAATAAAATCATTTCTTAAAAAATTACGAAATTTAAATTTTTATACGGTCCCCCGGTCCTATAAGTTATATTTAGCAAAATTTTCCTTTTATACTGACAAGTAAGACAAAAAAAGTCCCATTCATATAACACAAAAATTGTGCGAGTTATGAAACTTTAAAAATGCATGACTTATGCCAGTTTTCTACTCTGAAAACAAATGAGTTCGGCTTGGCTTTGAGGGGTCATATTCCAAGTGCTTAAAGTATTCGAAGATCTCATTTCATGTGTATTTGCACTTTGAAAAAAATCGTACAAGTATTATGATTAAGTTAACATTTATTAAGATTCAGATTGGCTGAAATAACATATGTTTTATTTTGTCAGGATTTGAGACTGTTTCTTTTATGATTTCTTTTAATAAAATTATGTTTTTTTTAATAAGATTTTATGTTACTTCAACGATCTTATGTATGTTTTTCCAGTTCAAAATTTGTATTCGAACTTTAACCCACTTTCAAATATCCGAACGAGATTACATTTCACATACTGGCACAAATCCGATAACAATCTAATATTATTATGATTTTCGGTGGTTACCATTTATACTTATTTTATAGGATAACACAAAAAATTTCGGATAGATTACCGCCAAAAAGTTTATGAAAAAGTTTTAGATTAGATAATACAAGACGGAGATTGTTGGGTTTTTTAACTTTTATGTATTTTTTTAGCACTGAATCCAAAAATCGCCTTAATTTTTAACCATCATGTCAGGATATTTCGCAAATCATAAATTGTCGAATTTAAAGGATAACAAAAATCGGATACTATAAAGTAGAGGAGATGGTTGTATTTTTTAACTTTTGATAATTGATTTTTGCGTACTTTTTAGCACTAAATCTGAAAATAACTTTCATTTTTAACCATCACGTTAGAATTTTTTTGCAAATGTGTAAGTTAAAATATAGCGAAAATCTCATACTATAAAACATATGTAAAACTTTTTTTATTTTATTTTATTCAATAATTTATTCGATATTTTTGCTTATCTTGGGATTCTTACAGCTGGGTGGTGTGATGAGATGAGGGGAGGAGATTAAATTTTAACTTTGAACGTTTTAACTTTGAAATTTACAATTTGCGAAAAATCTTGATGTGATGGCTAAAAATGAAGGTCAATTTCGGATTCAGCGGTACAGAATACATAAGAATCAATTATCAAAAGCTAAAAAACATGAAATAACCCAACTTTTTCAGGCTAGTGTAATCTAATAATATTTTAAAATACGTATCATTTTGTAAAGAATTGAGGCTGTTAATTTAGCATCATTTTATTTAACAAAAATTCTGTTTTTTTCTTTCTTCTTAAATGTGTATTACAAATAGTATATTTTGCATTAATATGTCAGAATGACTAAAGATTTCAAATTTATATTACAATGTTAATTTTACTCTCAACCATTTTTTAATATATCTGACAAAATTATATTTCGACTAAATTTGTGAATGACCCCCAATTTGCAGCAAAAAATATGCTCCAACTTTAAACAGGTATTACTCAGTCAATTTTAATCGTAGAACAACGGGACTTTTTTTGTATTACTTGTCAGTATAAAAGGAAAATTTTGCTAAGTATAACTTATAGGACTGGGGGACTGTATAAAAATTTAAATTTCATAATTTTTTAAGAAATGTTTATATTCACCCAAATGGCTTTTAAAATATTTCTTTACCTGATTTAAAACATTTTTGTAATTGGAACTATATGTCTATGACTAACGGTTTATGAATTAGCCATTGGACACCGTTGAGACCATACACCCTGTATATTGGGTATTTTTATACAAAAGAAACAGGAGAGTTTTTGTTTCCACGGTATTTCTATAAATTGCCTTCTTTTAAACTTTGATTAATGTCTGATCTTGTTTGGACTCGATTCCTTCTGAGTAGTCAATTAATTTGAGATCAAAACACTGTCATTGCCCCATATATTCTACAAATCTGACCAAATATATGTAGCTTTAAAGCCCAACCAGTTATCCAGAAAAACTAGTTATCCGGAATACATCTGACTGCAACCATTCTGGATAAATGGTTCTGTACTGTAATTAATACTAGCGATCAACCGAATATTTGGTTTTGTTTTCATTTTTGGCCCAAAATCTGAGTTTCATTGAACATTTGTTTTCGGCAAAAATGCTGCTGAAAAGTCAGCTGGGACATAAACTCAGTTGAAACTATCTGTATTCCTAAAATTTCAACATTATTGATAGATTTGAATTTTATAGACACAAATAAGACTCTATTTATCAATATGACCTTCACTGTTTATAATTATCAGTTATCACTGACTCAAGACATGAGTGCTAATTAAAAAGCAAACAGTGCATATATGACAAAACTTTGAAGGAGCATGCTCATTAAAAGCTGCAGACTTAACAGTAATAGAAAATTTTTGGTTTGAAACTGCAGAAGTGTTTCAAATCCTCTCTAAGCAGGGTTGTAGTGGGTAGCTGCCCGGGTACCCGCCCAGCTGCCCGCCCGGGCTGGGTTTTTTATAAAAAACCCAGGTATAAAACCCGGGTTTTTTAAAATATATTTCTGGAAAAGAACAGATGATGTATTATTTAACAGTTTATGGTTTTTTTGTTTTATTTATTTACTTCTTTGAATCTTAGAACTTAGATATATTTGTACTAATTTACTTGCATTTTTAGATTGGAAACAATTGAAAAGCATACAATTGATAGCTTTGCAATTTAAAATTTGTTATTTAAATTAAAGGGATCATATCTATATACAGGGTGTGTTCACAAAGTTTCAAGACTGATCTGAGAATACAAAACATATTAAACATATTTGTACAACAAACTAAAATTCTTCGAAATATGACCCTTGGGCATCAACACACCGCTGCCAGTGTTTTTTGCATTATTCATAGGCTCCCTGAAAGTCTTCGTGTGCAAGGCTGTTAAGGGACCTCGTCAAAGCTGCTTCGATCACTGGAATCGAATCGCTTTTCTTTCAGATCTTTCTTGATCCAGGCGAACAAAAAAATTGCTGGAAGCAGGTTCGGGGCTGTAGGGAACTTGTGGCAGTATTGCCACGTTAAACTTAGTCAAAACTTCAGCAGTGGTGAGCGACATGTGAGAGAAGCATATTGTCGTGGTGAACAATCCAATCGTCTCTGATGTCTGGGTGGGTGGACCAGACTCTTATCCTTCAAATGGTGGTGCATTCCAGTATGAACAGAACACATCCGCCCAGACACCAAATACGATTGGATTGTTTACCATGACAATGCACCCTCTCACATGTCGCTCGCAGCTGCCAAAGCTTTCGCTAAGTTTAATATGGCAATACTGCCACAAGCCTCCTTACAGCCCTGACTTCACTCCCAGCAACTTTTTTTTTATTCCTCCAGATCAAGAAAGACCTGAAAGGCAAACGATTCAATATGATTCCAGCTTCGACGAGGTCACTTAACAGCCTTGCGTGCAAAGACTTCCAGGGAGCTTATGAACAATGGAAAAAACACTGGCAGCGGTGTGTTCATGCCCGAGGGTCATATTTTGAAGAATTTCAGTTCACTGTACAAAAATGTTTAATAGATTTTGTATTCTATGAACAGTCTTGAAATTTTGTGAACACACCATGTATAAGCACAGAGAAAAATAGCGAGATCATTATTAAGACTATGAAGTCATTCCCATTTATTAGACTATGAAGTGTTCGCAAAGATTGTATTTGAGATCAGGATTGCCACTTATTTCGGCAATCAAATTCCTTGCGCTTTCCTAAGCAAAAAATTAAATTGCCCCAGAGTAATTCCTCTGAGAATTTTCAAAATTTCAACAGATAAATTTTGCAAAGTACCAAAGTTTAGTAAAATTCCTTGTTTTTAATACTCATTTTTAAATTCCCTCAGATTTTCTAGTTTTCTCTATATAGTGGCAACTGTGAAGATTATTAGGTACTTTTGTAATTATATTATGTCTATATATGTATGTATATATACATATAAATATATGTGTACGTACATATACAATATGCATACATATATATATATATGTGTGTGTGTGTGTGTATGTATATAAACACTGGTGCCCGGCTAACCGAAAAGTACCGATTATTATTTGTGAAGAAGGTGGAATCATCGTCCACATTTTGGCATTTTAATTTGCCCGGGGAAAATTGCCCATTTAACCCGGGTTTTTTAATAAAACCCGCCCGGGCTGGGTTTTTTCTAAAAAACCCGGGTTTTTTACAACCCTGTCTCTAAGAAAGGTGTAGTAAAACAGATGAACATCATTTACAAAAATCATTATAAAAGATAAATTGAGGTATGTATATTCAAAACATTTTTTAAATAGAAGAAATTTGTATAATTAGAAAATCATTCTGTATTGTTGATGAATTATTTACATTTCCTTTTATATGAAAATAAAAAGTTTTGGTCAGAGACAGAGAGAGCCAACTTGTACCCCAGAGATAAATTTCCAAACAGGGGTGTCACTTCAAAACCTCCTTAGGGAGGCAGGGAGGGGGGAGAGTTTTTTGGGTGGGTGTGAGCAAATATTTATTTTGATCTTGCTGTGCACATAGAGAAAAAAATGATACACTTTTATTCTTACTTTTTTTTTTATTAGTAAAGTACTCAATGTTAAATATGTTTCACTTTCAGAATGTTGAAATATAAGTATATATATCTATATTTAAATCTATACTAAACTAATAATAATTATAAAATATAAATGGTTATTTTTATTTGTATATATTTTTTTAAACATACTCAATGTTACTTTTTTAAAAACAAACTTTTAAGTAGTTTATTTCAATTAATTTAACTGCAAAATGTTAAAGAACTGAAAATGTGTATATTTAAAAATTAAATGTTCATTATTAAATTTGTTCTCCATTTTTTAACTATATTGTTTTAATGATTGATAAATGCCTATGATTATTGGTTGTCATAAAGTAATAAAATATAAAAGTTCTATTATTATTGATGTTTTGTTTTTGTTTGTAACTTATATACATATATGTATGTATGTTTATTTGTTAGAAATGTGTTTCTATACATGCATAATTAATTAATAATTATATATATGTATGTATTAATAGCTTTTTTGACAGTTTTGTTTTCAGCCAAAACTAAGAAGATTACCAAAATTTTTTTTGCGCTTAAAAACCTGTTTTGGTATAACACTAATTAATACGGAACAGAACCTCTATTACCTAAACTAATCAAAGTGAATTGAGTAATTGAAGTTACGATGCAGTATTACAGGAAAAAAGAATTAATTTCTTGCATTTTATAATAAAAACACAGTAAGTATGTACTGAAATACATTATGCTAAGAAATGAAAACTCTCGATCTTTTGCTAAAGCTAAATACATAAGTGGAAAAGACAAATACTAACACTAATAGTCATACATCTCCAAAAAATGTTCACAGACATACTTGAAAGGGAAAATTGAATTTGAAACAGCAAAGAGTGCTGATATCGCTGAATGCATAAATGGAGCAGGTTTTCAAGTTTCAAATGATACAGAAAACAGTTGTGTCACACATAAGAATAAGGAAAATTGCATAGAAAACAGTGACACTAAGGATGGTGATGGACTATAAATGAAAAATGTGGTGAACCTTTCAGAAATGCCCTTCAATACTTAGAATAACAATGTATGGGCTACACATAACATATTATATAGTAACCATCTTCTAATGCACCCCAATAATGTATATAAATTTCATTATGTTTAAAATTATGTAACAGCATTCAAATACATCATAAATGATTTTCTCCCATAGACCATAATGTGGTGGAATATTTTGAGTGCCTCTGTAAATGAACTATGAATGACACATTCCACACTTCATTTTCAATACCAAACATGTCATGGTAAATCTCAATAGCGTATATCAATTACATGGCAATCCGAATATATTTACATTAGTTAGAGCACAGACAGACAACAGATTGCAGACAGACAAACCGAAGTCATAAACACTTTTCAACTGTGTTGGAAAATGTTAAAAATGATATGATTCTGTGATAGTGGGAAGATTTAGTTACGGCAAAAAAGAATACCATACATTAAAAAAATATATATGAATTAATCAAGCTTTTGATTATCCAAGCAGGGTTTGCATTTCACTTATAATTTTATGAGTCAGCTTGACTTGTTAATCATAAAATTGTGAGTTTGTTGATAGGAAAGTGTGAACAGATAAGAAAAATAATTAGTCAATTTTGAACAATTTTTTAAAATAGAGATGTATAATAATTAGAACATTGACATTTTGGATGCTATAATTGCAGAATAACAGGCAACTATTGCACATAAATTATCATTACAATGAAATTGAAATAACACTTATATCTTTTCATTTTTAAAAATAATTCTGACTTTTATATATGATAAACTACTGACATTTTTGTCATGTGTATTCAAAGGTATGATAAGTTTTTCTAATGAACCATGGAAGATAGGGTGTAAGAGATTAATTTGAGAAAATATGAACATTGAAACAAAGTCAATTCTTTAAAAATACAAGTTGCAATTGTATTTTTGAAAGACTTTTTTAATTCAATAACTAA
The DNA here is from genome assembly GCA_963932465.1 of Maratus speciosus. Taxonomy (NCBI): domain Eukaryota; kingdom Metazoa; phylum Arthropoda; class Arachnida; order Araneae; family Salticidae; genus Maratus; species Maratus speciosus. The sequence goes on along the minus strand of OZ010787.1, from coordinate 651,377,529 downwards.
AGTCTCCCCCCCTCCCATTTTCAACTACTTTATCACCAGTAAAAGAAAGAATGGTATAGGAATGTAGCTTGTTAAATACTCAACAGTTTTGAAATATTTACTTAAAAGAAAGAAGTATATTTTATGTTTTGTTAGGAGGGGAGTTCAATCAGCAAGACAATTGTTGACTGCTGTTGCAAAATTTATGAATCACATTTCAAGAATTGTCTGGGATTTACTAATAAAATGAGTAAACAAAAACACTGTTTAGGGCATATAGTGCTAGTTCTCTCAGGTAAACACAGTTTTCTGCAATTTGGTAACCTGTTGAAAAAAGAAACTAGGTTGTGACAAATTCCATTTTAATCACTGCATAAAGATAAACTTATAAGGTTCCTAGATTATAAGATATTGCAATAAATTAATTTTAACACAATTATTCTAACTGGTAAACAAATCATATGAGATGTAAATTTCCAACTGGGCAAAAAATACTGGGATAGCTCAGATAGTAGAGTATTGGTGGCTTTAGCTAAGAGATTCCTGGTTCGAATCCTGGTCCAGACATTTTTTGCCCAATTGGAAATTTACAGCTTATAAGATATTAGTAACAGAGTTAAAAAACTTTCAGAATATAATTCATTCACAAACAAACAAGCAAATACTTTTTTTTTAATAAGTGAAGTAAGTTGTAAAATACATAAAAAAAAAAGGCAATTAAGATGAGCAAATCATCAGAAACACAAAACATCATAGCAATATGCCATATACAGGTGATAAAAAAAAAAATAGCAGCTTTTCATATGCAATATTTCAACAAAATCTTGAAAAACATTAAAAGAAATAAGAAATTTATGGAAAAATAATGTCTCAAAGATCGTGAAACTTTCGAATTATCGTTTTAAGCATTCAAATGTTTCAAATAGCATTTCAAAATTGGCATATGATGACAAAAATTTTAATCAACGCAAGTAATCATTTTTCACAAAATTGATCTATTTGAAAGCAGACATAAATAGATTTTAAGTTTTGTACAGTTGGTGCAAAGTTTAAAAGACTTGTTAGCAAATGTGCACATATACAGATCTCCTATTATATATTGACATGTTCCAGGTATAATTACAAGGTAAGTTTAATTGATGTATGAAATGAGCTATATAATGCATAAACCTATAACATACATAACTTCTTATCTCAAAGTGAGTGTTATGAAGATCTTTTACAGTAATTACAAAGCAATTTCATTGTTTTGAAACTCTTTTTTTTCTAATGTTTAGTGCTAAAGGTACTTTTAATTTTGTGTTTTATAATTATGACAGATAATATTTAAATTCAGCAATGAAGATTATAGTGAAATGCATTTGAATAAAGACAAAATTTATATTTAATATAAAATAAATAATTTCTATTCTTTTCACTTCCAAATAAATTCTTATTTAATGAAATCATTTGATTTACAAAAGCCTCCAAAGAAACAAACATGAATGACTAAAATATTGGTAACAACAAATTCCCTCGGGGTTTTTTATTTGTACTCCGGGACTATTAAATTGTTAACAGGACATCAAAAGTTGAAAAATCACACGCAAAAAAGCTGATATTGACATAGGGCCCTGGAAAAAATAAGCGATAATTCCCTATCCGATTTCCTGCAAATAAAATCCTGTAAAGAAAATTCTGATTTTTTAATCTACGAAATATTTATTTCTGGATTTCTTTTTTATTTATTACCAGATTTTTTCATTTATTCTGGATTTTTAAAAATTAAAATCAGATTTTTATATTTTTTTCCTTTGTTAACCAGGGTTAGAAATTAGGACCTCTTAGTAAGGCATCAAATGATGCCTAAAATTTTTTTCTAACTGCCAAACTGGATTATTTCATAGTTGCAATTTTATGCCATATCATATTTTCTCATTTTTTTTGCAACCACGTTAACAATATTGTTTCTATTTTTATGTGTTAAGGGCAAGGAGGCAGGGGCTGTACATATTAAACATTCTCTCTTCACATATTTATCTCTGTGTTAATCAATAACAAGGGGACCACCAAACATGGTGCGCACAGTTTTTGATACTTTTTAAGTATGTTGTAGGGGTTACACCTCTAATTATTCTGGTGAAAGGTTTCCTTCAAATGGGCCTTAGTTTTTAAGAAATTGGGGGTCAAAGTTCAACATACTTTTTAAATACCTATTTATTGCTGTTTAGAATGCATACTTGGTGGTGTCGAGGTAACGCACAAATACGCTGTACCGCAAATAGCAGGTTTGGACCCAGATTGTCCATTTTTTAAAAAAAATTAATATTATATTTTGACATGTTACAAATTTTATGTGAATTAGGAATTAGGCAGCTTTGAACTTTTTGATATTTTCATAATAAATTACATTTACATTTTCGAATTTTTTTACGAAAATTTATATTATTAAACTAATTTATTTGTATATAATAGCTATATCATCTTTTAAAAACTTACTATTACTGTTTACATTTATGTATATTTTGTTATTTATCACAGTTATGAAATAATGCATATTTTTTTCTTACATTTTATATATATATATAATAATTGACGAGGAAAAAATTAACAAAATAATATATAACTTTCAATATTTTATTTCTTCTAAATATAATGAATGGAATATGTTAACTAATGAAATGTTGATCATTACTGACATTGCCATTATTAATTTAGTAAATATGCAATTAATCGGGGGATACATATCATAATAATATTCAAAACACAAAATAGCATTAAAAAATGACTATAAAAACAGTTTCTTTGCATGAATTTTTTTAACAATATTGGTACAACGCAGAAACTAACATAATATATATTCTTTAAATACTTAATTTTTTAATGCCATTAAATAGCTGAACGAGATCAATAAAAGGAAAATTTTATTTCTTCTGATATTACTGCGAAAGCACAGCAGACGATTTTTTAAAAATATTTTTTAATTATAGAATAAATATCTTGCATTATTGCATTTCCAGTTGAATATTTAAGAATGACGTCAACAATATTTATAATTGTTAGAATGAAAAAATATTTTAAATTTAATCTGTGATTTTTTATATGTGCAAATAAAAAATGAGGTTCAGTTTGAACTTTATGGATAAAGGTATTTGGAGGACATTAAAAATTTATACAACTGGTAAAAAATTACATATAAGTGTTACTACTTTAACATTTCATTACTCTTTTGTAAACATGGTATTAAAATTATCTAATCGTAAATATGTTTATTCGACATGAAAAATATTTTGTATAAATTATGGTAAAAATTATAAAATTCCATAAAGTAAACAAAATACACATATATAATTATTATAGATCATTGCTTAAAGTATAAAAATGTAAATAATAATAAATTTAATAAAAACAATTCAACAAAAGTTCTAGACATAGATTAGATTAATTTTGGTCAATAGAAATATTAGCTAAAAAATTGCAAAAAAAAAAAATATATATATATATATATAAATTTTCATAAAAATTGTGAAAATGTAAATGTAATTAATTAGGAAAATATCAAAAAGTTCAAAGCTGCCTAATTCCTAATTCACATAAAATTTGTAACATGTCAAAAATATAATATTAATAAAAAAAAAAAATGGAGGCACAAGCTGGGTTCAAACCTGCTATCTGCGGTATAGCGTATTTGGGTATTACCTCGACGCTACCAAGTAAACGTTCAAAACTGCAATAAATAGGTATTTGAAAAGTATGCTGAACTTTGACCCCCAATTTCTTAAAAACTAAGGCCCATTTGAAAGAAACCTTTCACGGAAATAATTAGGGGTGTAACCCCTACAACATACTTAAAAATTATCAAAAAATGTGCACACCATGTTTGGTGGTCCCCTGTACGATAAACCCCCTGGCTTCCTATAAAAGTATAAAACCTGATTAATTTGGATTTATTTTCTTCACCTATTTTCAAATGTTTTCTGGCAAATGGTTGTGTAAAGTAGGAAGATACATCACATTTTGCAATTTTAAAAAGCTCATGCTCACTTCCAAGCTATAAATCTGCATTACATTGAATCGAAACTTCAATTTTGAACCATATTTCTGAACAAGATGTGCAAGAATTTTAGGGGAGTAATCTCTAAGGTCAGCTTTATCAGTTATTGGTTAAAGTGAAGTCAACTTAGAGATGGAAGGGAGTCTAAGACACGTGCTGCTTATATCGATAAACAGGTGCTCTTGAAGCGCAAACAGCGGGAGGAAAAACTTACGCTTAAGTACAAATGAGAGCATTTGTTATCACTAAAAAGACCATGAGGGGCCATTTTGACCCCTACCATATGAATATATTTCGGTTTGAACCAGAAATTTCTTTGTAAAAAAAGTTTAATAGATACAAAGAAGAAAAATGTTAAATAAATTTAAAGATTTAAATAAAAATTCTGGTGTAAAATATTTTTATAAAATGAGTAAAATTTCCAGTCTTTTTAGTGCTAAACAAAAATTAGTGAAAAAAAAGCTAGGCATAAAATCTGATGATGCATTATTTTGTGGTTGTGAAATGCAATAATTTAGTTGTGGGTCATTCCATGTCAGTTCAGGCAGGCATGTAACCCACCATCACAGATTTTGATGAAACTATGTGTGTTTGTTCCTTTTATTAAGATATGATTCCCAGTATTTTTTTTTTACTCCTTGGTCAAATAGTTTCTGAGAAAAAAATTGTCAAAATTTTGAATAACTGCCGTCAGTTGGCATTCTTGACTGCTCGATTTTCAAATGTAGCATGACATAAATATGATCATATTTCAATATCTATTCTACAAATCATCTTCAAATAATTTATGCATAATATATAGGGTACGCGGTTTATGAAAAAAAAATTCTGTTACGCTTATAACATTTTAAGTTTGTCTAAAAAAATGTTTAATCTTTGAAGTCGTGATTTTTTTATGAAAAATAATGCATTAACTAAAATAGCATTATCAACAAAAGGCGGTATTTTTATTAAATTTATTTTTTGTGGGAGATATACTTAAAGGTGTCCTTTACCTGATTCTGAAATAAAAATAGTGGGATTTTGGGTATTTTTAGTAGTATTTCCTTTTTACAAATATTTTGAGGCGTATTTCAAATCAAATCAAGCAGAGTCATTCCATGTCAGTTCGCCTAAGACATTTAATTCACTGTCACAAATTTCAGTGAAAGTGGGTATGTTTATAGCTCATTTTAAGACGTAATCACCTTTAATTTCCTTGATCCTAAGTAGAATATTTTTTAAGATAAAAAAAAATCTAAATTTTGAAATTTTTTTTAAATGTTTTTAATGACAGATCTATATTCAAAGACTGCATAAAAAAAAAAAGTCATTTCAATATAAAATAACTAAATAAGTTTCAAATAATGTATACGTGACAAATAATGTAGGCAGATTATTATTTATTGTTATTTGTCATGTTTAAATGCTAAGAGTGTGTTTAATCTTGTGAATTCTTAAAATCAAGAATTTTGTGAAAAATAATGCGTTAATCAAAAATTTATTATCAACTGAAGGCAGGCTGTTATTACTTTTTTTAATTGTATGTAAAAATATCTTTTCAATAGTTATAAAATAAAAGTAGTGAAAATATGAGCAATTTTAACAAAATTTTCATAAAATGTGAATGTTTAATGATAAATATTGAAGCTCTTCATGCTAAGATGTACTATAATGACAACGATATCGCATATTGCTACTCTTGCTTAAATATAATACATACAATAATAAAATAACAAATATTATTTACAGCAATAAAAATTAAGTTAAATAGTACCAGTTCCTTTACCAACACTACATTGCTCAACAGCCGACTTAAAATCAACAGCCCACTCTTATTGAAAAATACTTTCAACTGTTCAGATAATAAATAAACTACATTTAACCACTTCACCGGCGAAGGGTATGGGGAAACAGTGCTTTTACCCCCGAGTTATCTCGGGGCAGCCGGTGAAGTGGTTAAAAATCTTAATATCAACTTATTATCTTAAGACGATAATAACAACTAAACAACATAATGAATTTATAAATCATCTTTTAATTGAAAATTCATGAAATGGTCCTGTTAAATGTTGTTGTTCATCGAGTCAATCAAAACAAATTATAAAAAAAAAATAGTGAACCTAATATGCTGACTGCAATGACACTTCTAACAAAACTAATTAATTCATTGCCATCTGAAATAAAACTCGAAAGATCAAACAGAAAAAAAAATTCAGCTGTAGTGTGAATGTGACATACTCAATGGTTATTGAGATAGGAATGTCTTTGTGACATTTTCACCTGTATTTCAATAAAATATAAACATGTAAGCTTTTTTCATTCATAAAAATTAAGTAACACAATTATAAAATTTTGTTGTCATTACACCAGATGTTAAATTTTTCGTTACATACTATTAGATAAGTTCTTTACTTTTAGACATTATTGACATAATATCATAAAATTTACTATATGTATTTTCTATAAGTGTATAAACAATATATATATGCTTTATTAAACATAAATGAATAATTTTTAAATAATTTGTTTGAGAACAGGGATATATATACACACATATATGTGTTGAAAATCCATCTTTCAGCAATATTGTGATGAAATAAATCAAATTACCGTAATTTCCAGTGTATGGCCCGCATATCAAACAATCGTGTTTCGACCCAGAAAATTTGTAAAATAAAATGTAACTTTTTAGATAACAGTAAATATTGGTCTTCAAATACTGAATAAAATTTTTGGGTCCAAACTGAATTATTTGATCTGCGGGCTATACACCCGAAATTACGGTACATATCATTGGAAACTGAATAAAGTTACAAAAGTGCAACTTATTAAGTTTTAAATAATTTTTTAGATATAGTTATTTGAAAGATGTAAATATAATGGATTATGCATTTTTTGCATATATTTAAAGCACAATATGTCAAAATTTTCTTCAAAAGAGTGAAATTTTTTATTTTTTTCCATATTAGCAGCTCAATGCTAAATTTTCAATATTAACAGCCAAATGTGAGTTTAAAGATTAGGAAGGTCATTTTGAAAATTTCTATTGGGCGGTGAGGAGCTAGTGATTTTTCTCTTTTTTGGAAAGGGATAATTGCTCTTCGCCCTAGAAGTTTTACTAAAAAACAATATTGTTTATTTTTTTCCTTAAGAAACGAACATAAAAGATAATTTGAAAAATAAAATAAATGTATAAAATAAAAATATTTCCAGGGATGATACATTGGATAGAAATTACATCTGAAAATATTGATAATTTTAAATATGATTTAAGTACTACTAAAACCAACCAAAATCCCACTATTTTTATTTCAGATCCAGTTATAATGTAGTATTATGTACAATTTAAAATTAAAAAATTAGTCATAGAAACTCCGCCTCTGATTGATAAAGATTTTTTAATAATTTCATTATTTTTTGTAAAATATTTTTGATTTCAAAGATTATACAATTTTTTAGACACATTTAAATATTTTTTAACATTACAGCAATATTTTTTTCATAAGCTACATATTTTATTTACCTTGCTGAAATTATTCGAAGAAGATTTCTTTATTAGTTATTGAAATATGATTTTATATATAAAATGAGGCCTTTGAAAATTGAACAATCATTAATGGCAACTCGTGGCATTTTTCCAAAACTTTGATAATTTTTTCTCATATTTTCACTATATTTATTTTATAACCATTTAAAAGAAATTTTTGCGTACAATTAAAAAAAAGCAATAACACCCTGCCTTCGGTTAATAATAAATTTTTGATTAACACATTATTTTTGAAAAAATTCTTGATTTTAAAAATTCACAAGATAAAAGACACTCTTAGTGTTTAAACATGACAAAAAACAAGAAATAATAATCTGCCTACACTATTTGTCACATATACATTATTTGAAACATATTTAGTGATTTTATATTGAAATGACTTTTTTTCTTTTTAAATGCAGTCTTTGAATATCGAACTGTCATAAAAAAATTTAAAACAATTTTTCAAAATTTTGATATTTTTTATCTTAAAAAATATTTTACTTAGGATCAAGAAAATTAAAGGTGATTACGTCTTAAAATAAGCTATAAACAAACCCAGTTTCATTGAAATTTGTGACAGTGATTAAATGGCTTAGGGGAACTGACATGGAATGACTCTGCTTGATTTGATTTGAAAAACACCCAAAATCCCACCATTTTTATTTCAGAATCAGGTAAAGGACACCTTTAATTATATCTCCCACAAGAAATAAATTTAATAAAAATACCGCCTTTCGTTGATAATGCTTTTTTTTTTAAAGCATTATTTTTCATAAAAAATTCACGACTTCAAAGTTTAAATAATTTTTTAGATACACTTAAAATGTTATAAGCGTAACAATATATTTTTTTCATAAGCTGCGTACCCTAAATATTATGCATAAATTATTTGAAGATGATTTGTAGAGTAGATATTGAAATATGATTAAGTATATGACATGCTACATTTGAAAACCAAGCTGTCAAGAATGCCAACTGACGGCAGTTTTTCAAAATTTTGACAATTTTTTTCTCAGAAACTATTTCACCAAGGAGCAAAAAAAAATTACTGGTGATCATATCTTAATAGTAAGAACAAACACACGCAGTTTCATTAAAATCTGTGATGTTGGGTTACATATTGATATTTTACTGCCTGATTTGATGTGGAATGCCCCTTGTATTTGATTAAACCTTTAATCAGATTATAAAAAAATTAAAGAGCCTAATCTACATTATCGTCTTTTAATAAATAAAATTATAATTAATAATTATGGAAGTAACAAAAACTGCAAATAAATATTTCATTAGCTCAAATAACAAATCAAAAGAATGACACCACAGTTCTTGACCTTTAAAATTACTGTTATCACATAAATTTAAACTTACGTACACATATGCATGTGTGCTAATTAACAATATTATCAAAATTAATTACATTTGTTAATTCATATGTACACACAGAGTAAATGTAATCATAAGAATGAACCGTCATATTTACAATCCACATTAACTTCACAATATGTTAAATTTCAGCATTATTAACCACTCACTGGGTATTATTGGCATTTAGTGCTTCAAATTTAAATAAACAGTATTGTTGCATCTTCAATCCCTGATTACTTTATTTTCTGCATACAAGTCCAAAAGTAGAAAACATTCTTTAAACTTATATTGAAGTAGCCCTTGCCATTTTCATATATTTTGATACTAATTAATGCTTTTTTTCCCCTACACATTCTTTCTGAAAAACTGCTGAACAGATTTTATTCATTCTTTCATTCTTCTTTAACTCCAACTTGCTGTTATAGATTTACTTGTAAAAGCAGAATGAGAAAAAAGATAATCATTCTTTACCTAGATATATTTAAAATGCTTGTTGCGTTTATTTCATACAGTAGAATGACTAATTTGATTACTCAAAGGATGGTGCTGTGACAATTAGGGCTGGATGATATATCAATAAAACTGATATAAAATACAAATCATGTTAACAATATAAAAAAATCCTACACAATGATATATCACAAATATCATAATTCTGATGTAAACTTTGATTATCAAATTTCTTCATTAAACTGCAATATTAAACAGGGCTTACTGGACTTTGAGTACTCAAGATTCTCCCAGCTACAACTGTGATATTAAATACAGACTCTACAGTTTCGGTTATCATAATACTAATGGAGTGACTTCTCCCAGCCTAAACCATGACATTAAATACCGACTCCTCGGGTTCAGCATTCATGATAAAAGGTTTTTGAAAAGGGGAAAGTGTGACTGTTTCAGTGTTTATATGACAGGCGATAAATATCATACAAGCTGTTTTCGCATGCAATCACTGATAACGGATGATATATTATTTTTGCTGATATAGTGTTACATGCAACAGTGGATTTAATTGGACAAATGAAATAATAATTCCATATTAGTATTTATTAATGTCTGTTCTAGTGTAAAGGAGGTCCTTTTCAAAAATACAGATTTTTTTTACTTCTGTGAAGCATGTTTTTTTCTCAACATTTGTGTGATATATGTGAATATTTTGTATTTTACTGCCTCTGCCAATTTATTTGTTTATGGGAAGTGGGAGAGAATATTTAGATATTTGTTTATTTAATGTCACTAGAATTCAAAATAACAAACAGGGCAGAAAAATTAAGCAGTTTTAAAGTTTGTGGGCTGACAATCAAAGGAAAGATGCAAATTTTTCGGTGTGTGTATTTGTGTATGTGGAAGGGGGTTACAGTTTTTTTTTTTTTTCCTTAAGCAGATATTAGTCAAAATACAAGAGATCCTCATATAAGTTCCCTGGTAGCATAAGCATAATAGTCTTAAAGGCTAAGAAAAAATATATTTTTTAATTCAGAATTTTTTTAATTAAATTTTTAGGGCTGTTCTCAGAAAAGTATTATTTCATGCAAAAATTTCTGGCACATTCACTGATTTTTTAAATATAAAAGCAAGAAATTAGTGCACTATTGAAGTATTAATGAATGAACTATTTTTAAGACAAGAGATTGGATTTAGCGAAACTGGAAGTTTGACTATAATAGTATTTGTTGCATGTTGTGCCGTGCAATGTACTTGGTAATGTTTCTCTCTTCCCCTCCCATCATACCCACCCCCCTCTCTCAATCACCGTTGCAGAAGAAAATACGTATTCTGTATTCAAAAGGGACAGTGACTCATTAAAATCCTTATCTGCAATTACATAAAATTATTCATTTATTGCATTTCATGTATACAGCATACATGGGCGCTGGAAGAGCGAAATCAAGGGTAAGGTAAATTTTGAAACACATTTTGATTGAGGTTCACAGCATAGGCAGAGTTTTATTTTTCTTTCTTTTTATTAATGGAGAATATAAAAATGAAATAAAATAAACTAAATTTTTTTGTCAGAGACGCCGACGCATAAGACAATTTTAAACATAACAGCACAAAAGCAATATAAAAATTTAACAATTATAAAATATAAACAATTCAAAAATTGACTTTAGCCAAATTATTATTTCCCCCACTCTGGCAATAAATTTTTCTTAGTTCTTTTACTTTCTTCTGTCTTTACAAGAAGAAAGTATTGGATTCATGAAAAAAATTAACTTCCGCTTTTTGATGAATTTATAAGTTTTAGAAAGTCCTGAATACAATTTGATTATTCTTAGAAAATATCTGCCTGTCTGTATGTGACACAAATTTTGTAGCCACTCTATCTCAAGAACTAATGCCCAGAATATAATAAAACTTTAGATTCAGTAATACTTTGATATAAATTGTTGTAAATTGCCTGACAGGTAGTGCTGCTATGCCACATTTTTCACGATCTCAGCAATAGCTCTATCTCAAGAACTAATGCATGGATTTCTGTCAAACTTCAGATTAAGTTATACCTTGTAAATTGGTGCTGATTAATTTCTGGTGTAAATTGCCCAACATGTGGTGCTGCTACGCTGAGTTTTTACAATCTCGCAATAGCTGTACCTCAAGAACTAATGCATAGATTTTCATCAAATTTCAGATTCAGTTAGACGTTCACATAAGTTTTACTGATTAGGGTTTGGTGTTAATCGCCCAATAGGTGGCACTGCTATGCAACATTTTCTACGATTTCAGCAATAACTCTATCTGAATAACTAATGCATGGATTTTCATCAAACAAAAGAGTCAGTTAAACGCTGACATAACTTGTTTCTGATTAGGTTTTTGTGTTAATCGCTTAATAGGTGACACTGCTATACTGCATTTTCCACAATTTTTGCAATAGCTGTATCTCAAAAACTAATGCACGGATTTTAATCAAACTTCATATTCTGTTACAGTTCGCAAAAATAGATCCTTATTAGTCTTGGGTGTATACTGCCCAACAGGTGTTGCTGTTATGCTTCTTGGACTGGGAATTTTGGTTGCAGACATCTAATAGGATTGGTGCTGAAATTCAATGATTTGTTTGAAAGATGCAATGCTTATATCTCCTTTTAAATGCACACAATGTGGTGAACCTACATCTTTAGAATCCTTATGATGGGCATAGATTGTCATTTAATTTTGGCACTGTGATAGTGAATTTTGAAGTATCAACATGTATGAGACAGAAGAAAGTTTTGGGACAGTCACATCCGACTAAGGTCTTTCAGTGTTTAATTATTTACATTTGTTTATTTATATATAGTTTTTATCAATCTATTTGACAATAATATAACTTTTCTAAAAAATGTTAATCTAACAAAATATATAATGTATATTGAAGTTATTATTATGAATGTATATATATTTAACATTACTTTGTTCAGTTTCATACGTTACTTGATATCTTACTACTTTGTTCATATGTTGCAATATCGATGTATCGGAATATCATGATATAAAAATGCCGATTTATCATGATATTTAATTCCAGACATCGCCCAGCCCTTGTAACAATATGAATTAATAGATTAAACAAAATATCAATTTTATATGAAATGCTTTTATGTCTAATAAAACGTACTACTTATAAGCTATTGTACTTTATTAAGCTTGTAAACAATTATTTAAGGCTTCTTCCTTTTTTTTTAATCAAAGTTTCTTTAGAAACATTACCTTATTAGATGTAAATTTCCAACTGGGCAAAAAATGTCCAGACCAGAATTCGAACCCGGGACCTCCTGGCTGAAGCCGCCAGTGCTCTGCCATCTGAGCTATCCCGGACGATTGTAATCGAACATTTTTTGTGTATGTAACAGATGCTGTAATCTTCAAGGTTACTGGTTGAAAAAAGTTCGACCACAATCGTCCGGGATAGCTCAGATGGCAGAGCACTGGCGGCTTCAGCCAGGAGGTCCCGGGTTCGAATCCTGGTCCGGACATTTTTTGCCCAGTTGGAAATTTACATCTAATATGATTTGTTTACCAATTAGAATAATTGTGTGAAAATTAATCTAGTGAAACATTACCTTAGTTCACTTTTAACATCACCTTAGATTTTAATACTTTTGTTAAAATTAAGAAATTTATAATTTTAATCACTAATTAAAAAAAAAATCATTGAAATCATGATTTAAAGCACTGCTTTTAAACATCTGATTAAAATCATTTACATGATATAATTAAATGACTGTAAAAAAAAAAAGATATAGGTTCCTATCTACCAAGAATAATGCCCATTATTAAATACCATTCAGAAATTTTGCTTCAGGAATTGTTTAAACATAAAAAATTAAATGATCTTTGATTTTTCAAATGGTAGCACCCATTTTTTGATACCATATTTGAGTTCCTTCAATCAAAGCAAGTGTGAGAAAAAGTTCATATACTTTTTCTTAAATCTTCAGAGTGTTTTATCTATAAATTTTGGAAAATAAAATTTAACTCTTACAAGGAAAAGTGCCAAAAACTCTCAATTAGTCAACCGGTAAGGTTATACAGAAATATTAGATATATAATAAACTTGCTTTATATGAAAAAAAATCCTACAAAAATGTTTTGGTACATTTCTACAATTTTTTATTTGTGTGCATGTTTTGTTATAATATTCCCCTATACTTCAAAATCTAATGATTTGAATGGGCTTTAAACTTACAAACCCATGTTTTCGACATTAGTGGTTTGTTTTGTTCAAAAATTAATGTTCATATTTTTTTAAAACATGAATTTATTAATTTTCATAATTAAAAAAATGCTTTTAAATTGAAAAAACTGCCTGAATTATGTTTGAGTCTATTTATTGTATCTGATAAAAAAATAAATAAATAATTGTATGAACTTTTTGCAAGATATCAATTAAAATGTTTCACGCAGATAGCATTAACATCCTCAAACTTTGAACTCTTGGAATTCTACGAAGATTTAAGAAAATGTATATTAACTACAATCGGCTCTCGTTAATTTGAAATCAGATAAATCGAATCTTCGCTTAATTCGAACTAAACATGAAGTCCCAAAATTTTCAATGGCAGAATAATGTTAAAACTTTTCATTTATTTGAACTTATTTTCTTTTGACTTCATTTAATTCGAACTAACAAGAATTCCATATTTTCATACTTTCTCACGGACTTCAGATCCTTGAAATAACTTTCTTTGTTTCATTTTTGTCAGAATTGTTCTGAACTAGTACAATAATCCCATGTATTTGATATCCGCTTTCTTAGAGTGCCCCATCTGTCCACCAATGACAACTCTGCCCCTTCTTCCATTGGTCTTGTTCCTAATCCCTTCTCTAGCATTTGGCACAGTGACATTCCAAGAAATTCACAGGGTGGACATCTGTTAAAGATACGGGAAACCAGTTTTATCACTACATTCTATTTACAGTGTGGGGATCGAACTTTTCAGTCAATGGTTTTACTTACTGCTAAAGTGTTTTTTGAGAAAGTAAAAGATCTTGTTTCTTTAAAATATGGCTCCACATGGAAGTTATAAATTGTTAACTCTAGGAAGCTAAAGGGAAAATTATTAAAAAGGTAGGATGTGGCTGATCTAAGACAGAAATTGCTGCAGAATATAGAATAAAAAAGAATACACTCTACTTACTTGAAAAATAAGGAATTCATCCTGAAATCATGGGAAAAGGAAAGATCTGCTAAAGGATGAAAACGAATGAGAACAGCAGCCCATGAGGATTTAGAGGAAGGAAGCTTTACTGTTATGGACAAATGATGCATTGGCAAGAAATGTACCTTTGAGTGGACCTATATTGGCAGCTAAAGCGAAAGAACTTGCACTACTCATGGGTATTAACATTTTCAATTACAGTGAAGGATGGCTGACACGTTTTAAGCACTGAAATAACATCATACACAAAACTGTGTGTGGTGAAAGTGGTGCTGTAGACATTGCTGCTTGCAATGAATTCTGCAAAAAGCTACCCGAACTTATTTCTATTTATGAAATGAAAGACGTGTTTAATGCCGATGAAACAGGGTTGTTTTATAGACTTCTTCCTAATAAGACTTTAACATTTAAAGATGACACGTGCACAAGCGATAAACTTAGAAAAGACAGAATAACTGTGATGGTAGGCACCAATATTGATGGAAGTGAGAAGTTAAAATTGTTAGTTATTGGTAAATCAACTAATCTACATTGCTTCAAAGGAGTTAAAACACTGCCTGTTGATTATGTGGCAAATGCCAAAGCCTGGATGATGCATGAAATCTCCATCAGTTGATTAAAAGAACTGGATAAAAAATTTTCCCGTGAAAACAGGAAAATTCTATTGCTGCTAGATAATGTGCAGAGTCATTGTAAACTACCAACGCTGAGCTCAATAAAGATTGAACATTTACCCCCTAATACTACAGATCAACTGCAACCAATGGACTAAGGAATAATTCAAAATTTAAAAACTCATTATCGTAAAAGGATTCTTGAACAAATTTTATTTTCGATTGATCTTAAAGAAAGCTATAACATTACATTACTCACAGCCATCAACGATTTATATGCGGCGTGGGATGCCGTACAACTTAAAACAATAGAAAAATGCTTGACATGCCAGATTTATCCATCTATCTAAAAAGAGTGGTTGTAATGGAAATGGCAGAAACGACAGACCTTTCAAAGAAATAGAATTTCCAAACATTTCTGAAAAGTTCCAGTGTGATATTATGCTCGCAGAGTATGTAGCAGCCGACAATAGTTTGGAAGTATCTGGACCCTTAACTGCAGAAGAAATTGTTGAAACAATTCATGAAAAATGCAATGAGGAGATGGAATCAGATTCTGGCAATTATGCTACTATGTCCCAAGTGCTTTACCCTCAGAAAAGTCAATTGCACAATCAATTGAGTGTATGCGTACATTTATCCTGATGCAACTGTCATCGGACAAAGAACTTAACTGTTTGTTACAAATGGAAAAACTGGCTAAAGTAAAAAATGAATAGGACTAAGCAAAAAACAATTGATAATTTTTTTCATAGAGGTGATAAATAAGTGTAAATAATTTCTTAAATGTTCATCTAATTTGAGGTAAGAAAATTATAGTACAATTAAAATGTAATTTTAAATGCAGTTGTTTTATAGTGTATTATTATTTTTTATGTTTTATTTATATTATTTTAATATTATTAATTATTTTACGTATTTATATCTTTTAATTTAATATTAAGTTATATTCTAATGATAACAGCCGGAATAAATTAAAAAAATACTATAACATTAATTCTTTTGTAATAGTACCCCTTTAAACATGTTTTCATCTCATACTTTCCACAATTCGAACATTTCTTGTGGTCCCGACGAGTTCGAATTAACAAGAGCGGCTGTATTTCTTTTTGCAGGCTACCTTGATCCAAGCGAGTCAAATATTGTGTCAGAAATAGATGTTACTATTTGAAAGTTCCCAAAGTTGGTACAAATTTTAGTATACAGACCTGCCAACTGCTATGAAAAAATCGTAGTTGCTACGATTTGGACCTATAAACTATGACGCTACGAAAATCGGTCTTAAATTATGATTTTTTGCAAAAAACACAAATTCATTTTTTGTTTCAAGTTGCGATTTTTATCCCACACAGCATATTTTTCAGGAGTGATTCTATTCCAAAATTTCAAAGTATTCACTTAAAAAAAATTGGTTATAAGTCCGAAAATTCGGATATTAAAAAAATGTTCATGGGAAAAAAAAAATCTTGGCTGCAAAACAAACTTCTTAACATAAAACCCTCTTCATGTATATTAACCACGAGTGAATCGGGTTTCTGTAAATATTTATACAGGAATTCCCTTCCTTAAAAACAGGAGTGCCTATGATATTTGTTCGATGAATTGTATATGTTGTGTCAACAGTTAATAAATATACTAGAGATTAAAATAAAATTATATTGAAACAAACATAGATTTACATCTTCCTGCAGGTACAAGAATACAGTATGTTAATGTTGACAAGAGCCAGGCTTTTTGGGATGCCCAGTTGCGTAATTAAAAAATATTGCAGCTAAAGAGTTAAATTCTGCGTGCGTTTAATCTGAAGGTTGCACTTCAACTGCCTCTTCAAATGTAGAGATGCACTGAAAACCAGGAAGTGTCCTTGACCACCAAATATAAATCACAATAATTATTTTTAAACAACTGACAAAATGTCTAAATAGAAGAATATCTTGATAGGATAAACAAAGTTATTTCTCTAAGAAAATGAGAGGTAATGTTTATAACACCATTTCAGATGATTCATAGTTTGAAAATTGCTAATTGCTAAAGGAGCATATTTCACAATAATGATGAATTTATGAGATTGTTTGTCTTGCGTATATATTTCTATTGCAACAGGAAATGAAATGTTGATTTATGATGGATAAATATTTTAGATTATTATTTCAAGAAATGTCAATAAGGGTTTTCTTAAATAACAGTCACAGCAATAAATAACTCTAAAGTGATTTTAGTTGAAAATGTGTTCACTGAACATGCCCCCCCCCCCCCCTATCAGGGCCTTAGTCCTGATACTGAGGGAGTAATGCTATTTTGTTGATTGGACACTTGACTAACGAAGACCCGCGTTGCACAGTCACCACTCTGTTGAGCCCATCACTGCCTGGGTGGACCTCCGTAATGCGACCCAACAGCCAAGTTCCAGGCGGTTGATTTGCGTCCATTAATAACACTACGTGACCCACTTTGATGTTAGGCGTGGCGATCTTCCACTTAGCTCTGGGTTGCAGCGAGGCCAGGTATTCCTGGTCCAGCATTTGGAGAATCCAGCTTTCATGTTTTGGATCAGTTCCCATCGTTTCTTTAGATTCGTTGTCGGGGTTGCTGACTCATCGGGTATGGAATGCAAAACATCCCCTGTAAGAAAATGTGAGGGAGTGAGAACATTTATTGAATCAGCATCATTATCGTTTAAATGTATAAGCGGCCGCGAGTTGAGCAAGGCTTCTATCTGGACGAGTAACGTGGCTAGCTCCTCGAAAGTGAGCAATGTCTCTCCTATGACTCGCTTGATGTGATATTTTGTCGATTTTATGGCAGCCTCCCAAATCCTGCCAAAATGAGGGACAGAAGGAGGGATGAAATGCCATTCTAGAGAGTTTTCAGCTTGATCATGTGACATTATTTCATTATCTGTAAATGAACGCCATAGTTCATAGATTTTATCCAACTTTCTGGATGCACTTACAAAATTGGTGCCATTGTCGCTATAAAGATGCCATGGGGCGCCTCGCCTTGCACTAAAATGTCGAAGGGCAGCGATAAATGCCTTAGCTGTCATATCACTCACAGCTTCAATATGCACCGCTTTTGTAGCCAAACAAATAAACAAAGCTATATAGCCCTTAGTTGTTTCCGCACCCCGACCCTTACTAAATTTAATAGATATAGGGCCTGCGTAATCAACACCGCTGGAGAAAAATGGACGTTCCAGGGTTACTCGATGCTTTGGCTAATTCCCCATTAGTTGAGGGGTTGCAATGGACCTTTTATATCTGTAGCATTTCAAGCATCTATCGATGCATTTGTTAATGATCTTTTTTCCACCAACTATCCAATAAGATTGTCTTATGATGTGGGATAGCAGTGAAGGCCCAGCATGTAAATGGGCAATGTGTTGTTGCTATATTAATAACTCAGCCATTTTATGCTGTGAGGGCAAGATTAACAGATGTTTGTGATTAAATGATAATTGTGAATTTTGTAAGCGTCCTCCCACCCGTAACAGACCTTATCATCAATAAATGGGTGGAGGGATTGTAATGCACTTTTCTTTGGAAAAGCCTTCTGTTCCTGGATACACTTAAATTTTTCCTGAAAGTAAGAATTCTGAATCCAACAAACAATATTCTCTTCGGCATCTTTTGTTTCTTTGAAAGTAAGATGTGATGAAGAAATTTCTGTTTCGTTAGACTTCTTGCATTTTTTGATAAATCTTTGACAATATGCCAAAATGCGAATAATTTTTGCAAGCGAGGAGTGCTTTTGAAACAAATTATCAAATAGATCATTTGATGTGCGGGCGTGAAAGGAAAAAGTTGGATCAGACCTTTGTTCGGCTTTGATTTGATCATCAAATTCCTCAGCATTTGAGTCGTTTTTGGGCCAATTGGATGGGTCCAAAACCAGTCAACTTGGCCCCTTCCACCACAAATCGTAACTTGGAAGACATTTTGGATCAATACCGTGTGAAGCGATATCTGCGGGGTTCTCTTTGGATGGGACATGTCTCCAGTGCTTTGTAGGTAGAATTTCGGTAATTTGAGCTGTTCTATTTGCGACAAAAGTCTTCCATTTACGAGGATGTGCAGATAGCCAAGAAAGGACAACTTTTGAGTCCGTCCAGGTGAAAATATCGAACTTGTAACTCTTTAATGTTTCCATGACGGAACGGAACAGCTTAGATAGTAGGTGCGCACTGCAAAGCTCTAATTTTGGCACTGAAATCTGTTTGATTGGAACTTCAGTTTTAGAAACTAAGAGAAAAGAGTTTGTTTTCCCCTTATAACTTTGTCGGCAATAAATTGCAGCAGCATATGCCAACTGTGAGAAAAACTGTGTAATTCAAACGGGTTACCGGATGAAAGCATGACACATCTAGGAACAGACAATTGATTTAGTCTGTTAAAGGAAATTTGAAATTGTAGCAATTCGTCTGTAAGATGTTGCGGTATAATAGAGTCCCAGTCCTCTTTTGTAAGCCAAAGTTTCTGATAAAATACCATTAAAGTTACAGTACAGGGCAAAATTAGACCTAGTGGGTTGAAAATCCGTGCAGACTCAACTAAAATGTGTCTCTTTATAAGAGGTGGAGTGAGTGTTAATGCAGTTATGAAAATAAAACTATCTGATGAAAAGTTCCAGCTTAAGCCTAGAACTTTGGAGCTTCCGTTGTCACTAGGATTGATTTCAAAATTTGATTCAGTGCTAGAAGAATCTATAAATTCATTAAGAAATGCCTGCAAATTCGAATTCCACAAGTGGAAACCATGCGCGTCTAAACAATCTGTAATTTCTTTGCAAGTTTCTATTGCTTCCCTAACAGTATTCGTACCGGATAATAAGTCATCCATGTACATATCCTCTTTTAACATGTGCGAAATGCAAGGATTTTTTGTATAATCCTGAGCGATTTGTTTTATACATCTAGTTGCCAGAAAAGATGCTGGCGCTAAACCATATGTGACAGTTTTTAGTTTATAATTTTTTATTTCCTCATTAGGATTAGACCTCCAAACTATTTGCTGATAAATTTGATCCTCTTCGGCAACCAAAATCTGGTGGTACATTTTTTCTATGTCCGCAGAAAAGACTATTTTCAGAAATCGAAAATTAAGTAAGATTTTGAAAATGTCCCGTTGTAACTTAGGGCCTACACCCAAAATAGAATTCAAGGAAACACCACTTGAAGTTTTGCATGAAGCGTCAAAAACTACCCTTAATTTAGTAGCGATACTAGAAGATTTAATAACCGCATGATGAGGAAGAAAGTAGTGTTTGTTTTCATAATTATTAATATCATTTTGTGCAACTAATTCCATGTGATCCAATTCTTCATATTCATACATAAACTCTTTGTATTGATTTTCAAATTCTGGTTTTTCTCTAAATTTCTTTTCCATAGCAAGCAAGCGAGAAATTGTGGCAGGTTTAGAATTACCTAATTCTGATTTAGATTGAATAAAAGGTAACTTAACCACAAAACGACCTTCGGAATTAATTGAATAATTTTCCTGAAAATGTGATTCAACAAATTGCTCTTCAGGTGACAACATTTGAGTATTCTTATTAAATACTTCTTCTATTTCCCAAAAACACTTTAACTCTTTATCAATATTAAATTCATAATAAATGTAAATTATGTATTGAATTTGGAGATGTAGTAGAATGTGGCATTTTCCCTGATACCAGAAAGCCAAAAATTGAATTTTGAGCAATTAAATTGCTCTGCGTATCTGTTACTTGACCAGGAAGCAAAATAGAAAAGAAATAATCAGATCCCAGAATAATGTCTATTTTATTTTGTGTCTCGAAATGTGGATCCGCTAAGTTTATATTCCTTAAATGTGAAAAATGCTTCTCATGTATTTTTTCCGCAGGTAACGGAGCAGTTAAATCATCTAAAATAAATTCCTTTACAGACAACTTGGTGTCAGCATTATAAATTGATGTAAGATCAAACATTACGTAACCCTTAGTTACTGCGATCTTTGAATTAGACAGACCTTTTAGGGGAAACTAGCGTTTTTCCTTTTAATTCCTAATATTTTCATGTAGGATTCAGAAACAAATGTAGACTCTGATCCACTATCACACATGATTCTTAAAGTGTGCTTTTGACCCATGCAATCATTAATATATACACTAGCAGTGCGCAAAAGTGCGAAAGATGTTTGAACTGCATTTATGGAAGGAGAAATTTCCTTTTTATTCTCATCCGGAATCGAACCGGCCTCTGAATCAGGTTTGTTTTTGTGGCTCTGTTTTTCATTTGAATGAGAAGTTGATATTGCTTAATTTTGCTGCTTATTTTTGCATAAACTAGTATGATGTTTCAGCTTGCAATTGTGACAAGAGTAAGAGGAATTGCACTGCCAGGTAGTGTGCTTGTCAGACAAGCAATTACTGCATAACTTGTTTTTCTTAACAAACTGTCTCCTATCCCTGATGCTTAATTCTTTAAATTTAACACACTTGTAAAGTGAGTAATTATATTTACAAAGTAAACATTTGCTAATGACACTGGAAAAAGATCTATTGACGTTATACTGTTTCTCTTGTTTATGCGAACCTTCATTTTCACTTTTATACAACTCTAAAGATGAACATCTATCATTTATAAACTGAATAAATTGATCAAAAGACGGAAAGTCTTCGCTTGAGGTCAATTTTGCTCATTCCTCCCTTGTTTTAGAATCAACCTTTTGTAATAAAATATGAATTAGCCATAAGTCATGGCCAGATGCCTTTTCATCGATTGATTTAAGGCCTCTAATTACTTCATCTGATACATCTGATAAACAGCGTAAGCTAAATGCATTCACTTGAGTAATGGGGGGAATGTCCAAGAATGTTTTAACTAAAGTGGAAACAATTTGTTTTTTCTTATCATATCTCGACAGCAATTTTTCCCACGCTTCTGAATAACTGTTTTCATAAATAGGAATATGTTTTATAATAGAGGCTGGCTCTTCCCCTAGTAACCCTCTTAAATACTGAAACTTCCGTATATTAGTTATGCTGTCGTTATTATGAACTAATGATAAATATAAATCTTTAAATGACAGCCAGTTTTTAAAGTCACCATTAAATTGCTCTATATTGAGCCTAGGCAATTTAAAATTGTTAGAAATAGTAGAACTAACAAGTGGAATCTGATCATTTATCAATTGAGACTGTGCATGCACATTTACGGTAACTTTTCCAAGTTCCGTTTGCAGTTTGGCTTTGGTTTCATAATATTTTTTTTCAAATTCCTCAATTTCAGATGCTTCAGCTGGTAATTGAGCATCACATTTATCAAAGTCTGAGTAAACTGTCTCTAATTTTTCTAATTTATTGTACAAGTCATTCTTTTGAAACGTTTGCTCAGAGTTAATGAAGTTGTTTATCCTTGTTAGAGCAGATTTAGCTCTGCCACGTAAATTTATAGCTGCTTTTTCCAATTCTTCAGCAGCCTTTTTTGCGGCTTCCAAGTCGGTACTCATTATTCAAATAATGAGGTGAATAGCGTGAAAAACAAAAGCCAAACTGATAATAATAATAAGATAAAATGTACTTATCTGTAATAAATGTGATGCAAGGTCCTCTGTCGTCTGTTGCAATTCCACATAAGACTGGTGAAAACTTTATTTAGAAAACTGCAGTAAGATATGATGAGCATACACACACTTATTCCAAGCTTGAAAAAAGTATCAAAGATAACGCCGCGTGCCTCCAAAATTTAATGTTCGATGAATTGTATATGTTGTGTCAAAAGTTAATAAATATACTAGAGATTAAAATAAAATTATATTGAAACAAACATAGATTTACATCTTCCTGCAGGTACAAGAATACGGTATGTTAATGTTGACAAGAGCCAGGCTTTTTGGGATGCCCGGTTGCGTAATTAAAAAATATCGCAGCTAAAGAGTTAAATGCTGCGTGCGTTTAATCTGAAGGTTGCACTTCAACTGCCTCTTCAAATGTAGAGATGCACTGAAAACCAGGAAGTATCCTTGACCACCAAATATAAATCACAATAATTATTTTTAAACAACTGAGAAAATGTCTAAATAGAAGAATATCTTGATATGATAAACAAAGTTATTTCTCTAAGAAAATGAGAGGTAATGTTTATAACACCATTTCAGATGATTCATAGTTTGAAAATTGCTAATTGCTAAAGGAGCATATTTCACAATAATGATGAATTTATGAGATTGTTTGTCTTGCGTATATATTTCTATTGCAACAGGAAATGAAATGTTGATTTATGATGGATAAATGTTTTAGATTATTATTTCAAGAAATGTCAATAAGGGTTTTCTTAAATAACAGTCATAGCAATAAATAACTCTAAAGTGATTTTAGTTGAAAATGTGTTCACTGAACAATATTAAATGCAAATTTCGTCGAAAGATCAGTAAGAAAATGCAAATTTCACCGAAAGATCGCAGAAGGAAAACACTAATTTTGTCAAAGGATCGTAGTAAAAAAAAAAAAAAAAAATTGTCAAAGGATTGCGGTAAAAAATGTAAATTTCGTCAAAAGTTCGTGGTAAAAAGTGGATTTCAACAAAGAATCGTGATAGAAAAATGTGAATTAGGATTGTGAGAAAAAAAAATTGTGAATATCCTGAAATGATCGCGGGAAAAAAATCACAAATTTCGTCAAAATTTATTGCACTGGGCTAAAAATTAGAACCAAGCTCCTATTACAAATGTCAAAAGAAAAACGATTTTAAACGAGAAGAAACTAAAAATCGTATACAAATTTTCAGAGGAAAAAAATTACTATATTGAAAGACTGAAACTGTATTCCTTTTACGAATGTTAAAAGATGGCTGCGAAACACGAAAAAACAACCAACCAACCTCCAGATTAATTTAAATTTTGTGTGCTACGATTTCTCTTTTTCAAAGGTTGGCAGGTCTGAGTTAAACAACTATAAAACATGATTTATGTACAGCGTTAATTGATTAGTAGCCATTATTTCCAGTTGACCGGTACCCATGTCTTTTTTATACAATTATTTTTAGCAGAAGTAGGAAGGGATGATCACGTTTTTCTCAGTATTATATGATTATATTATATATTATGTTTTATGAGGAACTATTGAAGCAATTTCAATATCTTTTTAAATAGTTTTAGCAGTAGTTAAATTATGAGCTGATCATTCAGCAAGAAATAAAAATTTAAAAAATGCAATTATTATGTTAACAAAAAAAAAAAAATTGAACCTAGATAAATTCTTTTTAATTGCACAGTTATTAATATTTTTATTTTTAAATGAACAATCAATTTATAGTTTAACTACTGCCAAAATTATTTTTTTTAATATAGATATCACCAGTGGTGTTAAGAGACTATTGAGGGTTAGCCTACTCAACCAATTTAAAAAAGTTGTATAATATTTTATTAGTAATATTATTTATCTTTTTGTAACGAAAATTATTCACACTGCTTATTAGCAGTTGTTTTATACAGGTTCATTTAATATTTATTGCTCTCCATGACCATAGAGAAATGGAGAAGCTGGTACCAGAAACTCTCTAGCTATAGCCTCAAAAATACTCCTGTTTTGTTGACAGTAAAGTAGTACAGTAGACTAGAGATCTGCACAGGCCAGTCCGTGGCCCGAAGGGCTTGGGCCGATTTTCATTCACGGAACTCTGACTGGGCCATACTTTTTTATGAAAGCTCGGGCCAGGCCTAACTTATTTTTCTGTACAGAGCCGGGACTGGTTTCATTCATATTCATAGTCTTCATGGCCCAAAATTTTCAGTCCTAATTTTGACCCAGCCCGTATGAAAATCATTGTCTCAGCATATCCTGGTCCATTCAAAGGCCAGTAAAATTAGGCCTGGTCCAAAAATTTTTGCAAAAAATACATACATTTTAAAATCGCCATTATTCTACACTTAAACATTAAAATTTATTCTTCTTAAAGAACAGTAGATTTCTGCACTTATTAAAATACAGCTAGATTAAGATATAGTAAAATGTGTGAAATGGAACCTGCCTATGACGGAAACCTGTTGATTCATGCATAATTATTATACTAATACATAAGAAAAGAATATATAATACATTTACACTCGCTAAGAAGGAAACTTGTCTTTAACTCTTTTTTTTTTTTTTTTCTATGTAATTCTGTCTTAGAAGATTTTACTGTATAGCATTTTTCAGATTTTAACACTTCAATACATGAAAATATGGATTAACAATATTAATGATAGCTGAAACATTTACATACAAGAAATAGAGATTCATTAAAAAAATAAATATTGCAGCCTACAGCACTTCTATAAAAATGAAGATTATAAACATGTATAAAAAGTTAAGATAAATATTTTTGGTCAGAACTCCTCGTACGAGACAAATTTTTAACCAAACCGATGTAAAAAATCAATGTTTTGTTGGAATTCACTCGGGCCAGGCAAGACTTTTAATTTTTGTATTGGGCCGGGCAGCAATTTTTTTTTTCTTTGAGTCGGGTGGACCTGGAAATTTCGACGCATGTATACAGTAGACCCCTCAAATCCACACAACTTGGGACCAGGGGTTGTGCGAATTTTAGAATTTTGCAGATTTCTGGTCATTGTTTTGTTTATACATTTTAAACAGTAATTTGAATGTAACAATGCATTCAAAATTATAATGAATGCTTGAAATATAGTAAAATATTAAAAGTAATAAACTAAAATGATAAAAAAAAATTATTAAAAGTAAAGGTCAAGTAAATAATTAAAAATGTATAATTAAATATCCATAATAAAGATGAGATACATTTTCCTTGAATTATTCAATGAAACTTTCCTCATAAAGGTTCAATTCACATAAAAATCATAAAGTAAAGAAGTTTTATTCCAGATTTAGCCAATCTTAATAACCAAAAAAGCTTCATTAATACATAAATATATTTGGCAAAAAGATTTGTGATTACCAGTGATATAAGCAATATCTAATTTTTTTCATAAATAAATTTATACTTCCTTCATGAAAAACAACAGGTTCAGTCATACTATTGAGAATTACATATTAAAATACATATAGAATGATATAAAACTAAAAAGTTCTGTAATTTTGCCCCTACATCTGAACTGTAACTTTCATTGTTTACATCTGCGATGATGAGCGGATTTTAGGGTTGCAGTTTTGAGGGAGTCTACTGTATATGAGTGCATATTGTTGATTACACAAAACTTGTTCTCAGTGATCCAGCTTTACTTGAATCAGAAAAGAAAAGGTTAGCCTCTGACCTGGGGTCGATCCAGGCAAAATTTGGGGCCTATTTAGGGCTCCTCCTCAAAAATCCATTTTATAAAACAGGCCCCTTCACAAAATTCATTTGAATAAAACAGACCTCTTCACAAAGTTCCATAAAATAAAAATGTACTTTTCATTGATATATTTCTATTAAAATGTTTAATATGAAATAAAATAAACTCACCATAAAGGAAAACTTTAGCAGAAGGATTTAAAGATGTTATTATTAAAAAATTTGGTTTAATTAATGGTTAATTGTAAATTTGGTTTAGTTAATTATTGGTTTGAATTTGAGAAACTGTATTTCCTTTTTTGTGACACAATGTTATTTTTCACGAAAAAAAAAATTACAAAAGTAACTTTTTCTTTTCACAAAATGGACGCCAAGAAAAAAAAAAACGTGTATCAACCCTTGCCTCTGACAAATAAGGAGCTTTCTCCCTCCCTGATCTCCTGCAGAGAAAATAGCAGCAGTATATGGTAAGGGTCAAGCAATAAATGAACACTAAACAGTGTAAGCAAAAAATGTATCAGAGAAAAACAAATGTTCCAAGCTATTATGCTTATTGCATTTTATCTAATTAAAATATTACCACATTAATAACCAAAATTATCCTAATCTAGACAATAGTTTTATGCAATTATTTTTAATAACTATTTAATGATTACAGTTAATTCTTTTTATTTTAATTAAGAGAAACTCATTAAATATGTACATGTAACAATATGTTACATTAAAAAAATCTTTATAAGAAATTCAAAATAAACAAATAAATGAAATTGAAAAGGATTTTAAAATTTGTTATATATTTCCTACATCATTAAATAACAATTTATTTCAACAAAATGATAAAATCAAATGTGTTATTAAAGCTAACAAATAAAGCTTTAACAATAACTATTTGTTCATTAGACAAAAATATTTTTCAATTAAAAAAAATCCTGAATGTATCATATCAGCTACAAATTTTGATTTTGTTTAGTGTTTTGTAAATGTCTCGTCTTAAAAAAAGGAAATAAATCATAAAAATACATACTTAAGGCTGATAGCACTCAGCTTCCGAATTCCCCTCACTAATGCCACTAAAGTCTATGGGCGTAGCAGTAGCATGCATTCGTATAGTTAAAATATCTTCTCAGGAAATTAATGTTTTTAATTGCTTTTTTTTTTCTATACTCTTCTTAAAAGATGTTCATTTTATATTTTGAGAACTAAGAAAAAAAAGAGACATCCTTTAAGAAGAGTACACAGAAAAAAGGAGTTAAAAATATTAATTTTCCAAGGAGATATTTTAAGTATATGGATGCATCAAGCATCCATAGACTTAACATTAGTGAGGAGAATTTAGAAGCTGAGTGACTGGCAGCCTTAAGGATGTGTGTATTATCTTTTTCTCCAGAAATAGAAAAATAATTTCTTTTTTCAAGTCATATGCTTCATTTATTTTTAATTATTTATTTAACAGCCTGGTTATGATTTAAAAGATCTAGGCAAGTCATCTGAATTTCTATTTTTCCCCCAATTTATTGAAGGAAATTTCATTTAGACGTAATACCAGTTATACAATATATTTTGAAATATTTCAACATCTAATGTCTATTGATATATCTATCGATATCTATAATGTCCAATCAATCTACAAATTACATGAATTTTCCATAATGCCTCACAAATTTGGAAGCAATTTCTTCTGACTTCTTAGTTGTAAAAATGTCTTCTGCTTTGAAACACATTAAATTACATAATTAAAAATAAATAAACAAAACAGTTTTTACTAGTTTGTTTTTCTTTCAAATTAATATAATTATTGCATTTTTATTTCTTACTGGACAACCAACTTATAAATAGTTTTAATTAATAAAATTTTATCTACCTGATTTTTAAAAAAAAATCACAGTTTTCCATTTGTACCAAAAGGGAGGGAATCTTTTAGAAAATGTTGGCAAAATTGCCTTTTTATGGCAACAGCCTTGGAAAGGGTCTCATCAGAAAGCGAATTACATTATAATTCAAGATTATTATATTCATGAGAAAATAAAAATAGCTATTTGACTGTAAGGTATTCAGAATAGTCATGTGTGCAGGTAGAGCCTGATTAAGGTTGTCTGAGGTTGAAGGCCCAGGACCTTTTTAGAAGGCTCGATCAAATCAAAACAGTAGCTAGATTTATTTTATTATTATTATTATTTTTTGAGTATTTTTTTTTTTTTTTTGAGTATTTTTGGTATTATTAGATATTAAGATACAGTTGCTAAATTAAACAAAATCCTTTTTGGTTTTTGAGCAAATCATTGCAGAAAACTGCCTTTTTAAGAAATTCTTTTACTAATTTTGGCGTCCCCATCAGCAGGAGTCCAAGGCCATGGCCTAGTCAGCATGTATGGTAATAAAGCCCTGTACGCAGATTTTAAGCATTTATGTGCAAAAATTCATTCTTGAATGCATCAGAACGTTTAGTGCTAGTGAACAGGAAAAATAAAATAGTCAAGAAATGCCCTTTTTCACACACCATTAATTGCTACATGGCAAAACATGAACATTTTTAGCCTATCCATAAAAAAAAGTGTGAGCTTTTACACTGAAAATCATTTAACTAGTTCAAATGTTAGCTGCTTTATATATGGGGTTTTTGTTTGCAAAACTGCATAACTATTGTACTTTTTATTTCTTGCTAATTGATCAAGTTATGACTTGGCTATTGTCAAAAATATTTTTTAATAATATTGAAATCACATCACTCATCCCTGAGTAAATGTTACATCAATGTCAACTATTTAAACCCATATTAGACCGCTGTCCTATAAATAGGACAGCTAATAAAACATTTTTAAAAATAAAATTGGTAAGTTATCTTTTGGGTGCATTTTGTTATGGCATCTTTAAAATACATAAAAGTATAACATATAAACAAAAAAAAAAACCAAGTAACCTATTAAAATTTAATTGATAAAAATCTATTTAAAAAATTCTTTATAAATTGTGATCCTATAATCTAGAATTTCACTGTTATTATTATCTTTTTATTGGAGAAATCATAGAGTATTTTTGTACAACATAAACAGTATTTTAAAAGTAAAATAAAATATTTGCTCCAATATGGGTTAAACATGTGATTTTACAAATGTTGTCATCTCCATAAGTTTTAGACTGAGAGAATGAGAAAATAAATTAGGGCTTACTAAGATTTTTCTTTCAATAAAAGTGAAAGAGCTATATAAAAAATATATATATGAGTTCCAAAAAAGAATATCATACCAGACTCATGATACGCTGCTGCTTTCAAGCAATAAGAAAATTCTGTTAAAGTCATGTCCTCTCTTGGCACGCCTTCAAGCCATGCATCATACAAAATTTCTTCTATTTTTTTAGCACCAGAGTTACTGAAAAAAAATTAAGGTAAAATTATGCAATGAAATGTACATACATTATGAAAATGTAATGTTTTTTAAATCTAATTAAACAACAAAACAACGTGTTTCAAAGGAGTGAATCCACTGTCTTGAAAGTAACCAATATCAAAGATTTCAAACCTTATATTAAAAAAATTAACACACAATAGTTATCAACATTGTAACGTACGTACTAAACTTTTACATACAAAAATATTATAACATAGGTTGCTTCTACAAAATATTGGTTAATAGAAGTAGTCATTTTCTTGTGTTAAATAATTAAGAAAAGAACAAACATGATCAGTGTTGAATTTAGGAGATGGCCGGGGGAGATAATTCCCCCACCACTAGGGCATCAATATGTCCCCCTGGCATATGTGGAATTTTATGCTTATAAATGGTCTAGAAATGCAATCACCCCACTTCTCCATAGCTGTAGAGTCCCTCCTGGAGAAAAAATATTTGGATTTAATATTAGTCCAGGCAATAGAGACCGTATAGGGACTCTACCTAGCAAAATTAATGGAAGTTCTGGAAATAGGCTTACTTTATGTTTTTTGGGTCGCTGAATCAGAATTTGTAACTTCTCACCAAAAAAGGTTTTTATTAAAAAAAATCAATTTTTTTATTGTTTTAGTAAAAAAGTATCTAGAAATTCAGAAAGTAGACAAAATTCGCAACAAATTAGATATATGACATTATGACTTAGGATGAAGGGGAAGGGGGCATCTGCCTCGGAACATGCGCTGCATGGACTAAGTTGCGCAATTCCAATTAACCACTCGCACGTTTACATTCGCCCTTCCATCTCCCCTCCGAACTTTCTCTATAAGGTTTGCTTTAAGTTTTTTGGGTCGCTGAATCTGAATTTTTAACTTACCCCCAAAATAGTTGTTTTTAACTTAAACTTCTTATTGTTTTAGGGGAAAAGCATTACGAAATTCTGAAACTAGGCAAAATTTGCAACAAATAGGATACATGACATTATGACATAGGATGAACGGGGAGAGAGGGGGCTGCCTCGGAACATTCCCTGCGTGCTTTTCTCAAAAACCAAATTTTTTCAAAAAATCAATTTTTTGGGAGGTTGCCGGGTGAAATTTTGGTGGGAAGTTACAAATTCAGATTCAGCGACCCAAAAAACATAAAGTTAGTCAAAATCCAGAACTAGCATTAATTTTTCCAGGTAAAATCCCCTATTGCCTGCACTTAATAACTTAGTGCACGTAGTGCCACAGTGCATGTTCAGAGGCAGCCCTCTCCCTACCCGTTCATCCTACGTCATAATGTCATATATCCTATTTGTTGCAAATTTTGTCTAGTTTCTGAATTTTGTAATGCTTTTCCTCTAAAACAATAAGAAATTTAAGTTTAAAAAAACTATTTTGGGGGGTTTCGGGGGGCTAAATTTTGGGGGTAAGTTAGAAATTCGGATTCAGCGACCCAAAAAACTTAAAGCAAACCTTATAGAGAAAGTTCAGAGGGGAGATGGGAGGGCGAATGTAAACGTGTGAGTGGTTAATTGGAATTGCGCAACTTAGTCCACGCAGCGCATGTTCCGAGGCAGATCCCCCCTTCCCCTTCATCTTAAGTCATAATGTCATATATCTAATTTGTTGCAAATTTTGTCTATTTTCTGAATTTCTAGATACTTTTTCCCCAAAACAATAAAGAAATTTATTTTTTAATAAAAACCTTTTTTGGGGGGCATTTTACCAAAATTTGGGAGGTTGCCAGGGGAAATTTTGGTGGAAAGTTACAAATTCGGATTCAGCGACCCAAAAACCTAAAGTAAGCCTATTTCCAGAACTTCCATTAATTTTGCCAGGTAAAATCCCCTATTGCCTGGACTATATTGAATATGATTAAAAATGAGATTTTTCTGTACATTGGGAGCATCCATTAATTTAGTGAAATTTTGAATGGAAAAGATGATTTATTTAAATAGTATAGGCTGTAAAAAAGAATTATGAATTTTTATTTTACAAATTTTCAACTTATCATTAATGTAGTATCTAAACTAATCCAGGGTTTATAAAATATATTAATAATTTATTAATAAAATTTTTGCTGTTATAAATTTGATGAAAAATGCTTTATACCCTATTCATATTTTGTTTTATTTTGTAAAATAATTTTTTAAAAATTAGGTCCACTTGTCATTTTATTAAAGTAACTGTCTAATGAAATTTGTTTGAAGAACTAACACTTTTTAAATTCATATCAAAAAGCAAAATACAGTCGAACCTCACTATAATGAACCCGGGATATAGTGAATACTCGGATGTAGTGAACTTTTTTAGTGGTCCCATCCGAACTCACATTCCCCAAAGCAGAATACTTTGCAATGTTCTGCAACGGAATTTCAGATGATCAAAAATGTTCTGCAAGCGCAATGGGGGAAAAAAAGGTGGGAGGGGGGGGTGTTTATATACATATGTAAGGATGTAATTTCATCTTTTATAAAAATGCTAAAGATGTGTTTCGTAAAACACTGTCAAACAAAAGAAACATATTCTGGAGGCAAGATTTATTTCTAGAACCATGGCATTGACACAGAAGTTATTGACTTTGGAAGTGAGATATTTAGACATATTACTTTTATGAAGAAAATGTCTTTGGAAATTTGGTCCATACATAGTTATAAGGCCAGCTTTTACAAGTTTCCTAACAGATTTATGTCCAGATGGAGGTCCATTCGTATAAATAAACATACGTTTGTCTGTTGTACCAATGGTCGTTTCGTTCCCATCAGCTGTATTGGGTCTTTTAGAAATTTTTTTATCGATTGTAGACCCCCATGATTCGCATATAGCTTCAGATACTGAAATAGACAAAATTTTAGTTAGAAAACTGGTTAATTTCGGGATCTCTGATTTTAAAGTATTCACAGTATTTTTTAACATTGTCTTATTTTGAAAATATGTTTCACTCTCCTGGCACTCTTTGACAGTTTCATAAACCCAATCAAGAAATACAGTTTATTCAAAATACAGCTCCTTCCCTTCCTCTTTGGAGGGAGGAACACAAGGGAGTACATTCAGAATTTCTAAAAAATTAGAAAGATTCAAGATTTTGTTTGTGACATCTGAACGTGGAAAAATAAGATATTCAAAATTGAATAAATAATTTTTTGCTTTGGTGATCTCATCAAGTTCTGTGCTTTGTCCAAAATAGGCACTGTATTGATGCAGCAATGTATCAATATATTGCACTATATCTTTGATGTCACTGATAAAATACGATATACAGTCGGCTCTCGTTAATTCGAACTCGTCGGGACTACAAGAAATGTTCGAATTATCCAGAGTTCGAATTATGGAAAGTATGAGAGAAAACATGTTTAAAGGGGTACTATTACAAAGGAATTAATGTTATAGTATTTTTTTTTTAATTTCAGATGGTATCGTTAGAATGACTTAATATTAAATTAAAAGATATAAATACATAAAATAATTAATAATATTAAAATAATATAAATAAAACATAAAAATTAATAATACACTATAGAACAACGGCATTTAAAATTACATTTTAATTGTACTATAATTTTCTTACCTGAAATTAGATGAACATAAGAAATTATTTACACTTATTTATCATCTGTATGAAAAAAATTATCAATTGTTGTTTGCTTAGTCCTATTCATTTTTGACTTTTTAGCCAGTTTTTCTATTTGTAACAAACAGTTAAGCTCTTTGTCTGATGAAGGCTGCATCAGGATAAATGTACGCAAACACTCAATTGATTGTGCAATTGACTTTTCTGTGGGTAAGGAAAGCTCTTGGACATAGTAGCAGAATCACCAGAATCCAATTCCATCTCCTCATTGCATTTTTCGTGAATTGTTTCAACAATTTCTTCCACAGTTAAGGGTGCAGATACATCTAAACTATTGTCGGCTGCTACATACTCTGCAAACGTAATACCGCATTGGAACTTTTTAGAAAAGTTTGGAAATTCTATTTCTTCAAAAGGTCTGTCGTTTTCGTCATTTGCATTATAACCACTCTTTTTAGATGGATGGATAAATCCGGCATGTCGAAAGCATTTTTCTATTGTTTCAGGTTGTACGACATCCCACGCCGCATATAAATCGTTGATGACCGTGAGTAATGTTATGTCGTAGCTTTCTTTAAGATCAATCGAAAATAAAATTTGTTCTAGAACCCTTTTACGATAATGAGTTTTTAAATTTTGAATTATTCCTTGGTCCATCGGTTGCAGTTGTGCTGTAGTATTAGGGGGTAAATATTCAATCTTTATAGAGCTCAGTGTTGGTAGTTTACAATGACTCTGCACATTATCTAGCAGCAATAGAATTTTTCTGTTTTCCCGAGAAAATTTTTTATCCAGTTCTTTTAATCAACTGATGCAGATCTCACGCGTCATCCAGGCTTTGGCATTTGCCACATAATCAACAGGCAGTGTTTTAACTCCTTTGAAGCAACGTGGATTAGTTGATTTACCAATAACTAACAATTTTAACTTCTCACTTCCATCCATATTGGTGCCTATCATCACAGTTATCCTGTCTTTTCTAAGTTTATCACTTGTGCACGTTTCACCTTTAAATGTTAAAGTCTTATTAGGAAGAAGTTTATAAAACAACCCTGTTTCATCGGCATTAAGGGTGTATTCCAATCAAAACTGCTTATTTTCTGATTTATTTTTATATTCATTTTTGCTCTCAAACGCATTAAACTGGCAAATTCTCTTATTTAGAAACTACATAATGAGCCGTGCTTGTCGATTTTTTGATAAATGCAGAAAATATTGCAAGAAATGTTGTCAAAGTTGGCGTTTTGAACCGAATTTCCTGAAGCGAGAGATCTGGGAATGAAAAAAATGGTCATACTGAGAAAATAATTGTTTAAAAATCAAATTCTAATTAATTGAGCCAAAAATGAAATCACACGGCCTCTTACACATCTATTCAAAAATCACCTCAGCAAGTTTCATTTTTTTACTTTTAAAAATGAGTCTGAAAATGTCTCAGAAAATTTCGAGCTGTTGAGGGTAAAAAAATGCTTTTTCGAATACACCCTTAAACACGTCTTTCACTGCATAAGTAGAAATAAGTTCGGGTAGCTTTTCGCAGAATTCATTGCAAGCAGCGAGGTCTACAGCACCACTTTCACCACAGTTTTGTGTATCATGTTATTTCGCTGCTTAAAACGTGTCAGCCATCCTTCGCTACAATTGAAATTTTTAATACCCATGAGTAGTGCAAGTTCTTTCGCTTTAGCTGCCAATATAGGTCCACTCAAAGGTACATTTCTTGCCAATGCATCTTTTGTCCATAACAGTAAAGCTTCCTCTAAATCCTCATGGACTGCTGTTCTCATACGTTTTTGTCCTTTAGTAAATCTTTCCTTTTCTCATGATTTCAGGATGAATTCTTTATTTTTCAAGTAAGTAGACAGCTTATTCTTTTTTTATTCCATATTCTGCAGCAATTTTTGTCTTAGATTGGTCACATCCTACCTTTTTAATAATTTCCACTTTGGCTTTTAGAGTTAACGATTTATAACTTCCACGTGGAGCCATATTTTAAAGAAACAAGATCTTTTACTTTCTCAAAAAATAATTTAGCAGTAAGTAAAACCATTGACTGAAAAATTCGATCCCCAGAGTGAAAGTAGAATGTAGTGATAAAACAGGTTTCCCCTATCTTTAACAGATGTCCACTCAGTGAATTTCTTGGAATGTCACTGGGTCAAATGCTACAGAAGGGATTAGGAAAAGCACAATGGAAGAAGGGGCGGATGTGTCATTGATGGACAGACAGGGTGCACTAAGAAAGCGGATTTCAAATGCATGGAATTATTATACTAGTTCAGAACAATTCTGACAAAAATGAAAGAAAAAAAGTTATTTCAAGGATCTGAAGTCCGTGAGAAAGTAAGAAAAAATGAAAAAATGGAATTCTCGTTAGTTCGAATTAAATGAAGTCAAGAGAAAATGAGTTCGAATAAAGGAAAAGTTTTAACGTTTTTCTGCCATTGAAAATTTCAGGACTTCATGTTTAGTTCGAATTAAGCGAAGATTCGATTTATCAGATTTTGAATTAACGAGAGCTGACTGTACTAGAATTATCAGTAGTAGACCTTAACATTTTACTACTTATTGGAAGGTCTGGCAGAGGTACTCCTTGTAAAGTATCTTCTGAAAACATGTGCCATGAAAGTATTGTATTTTTAAAAAAACATTTTGGCAATGATCTGACAATATCAATAAATTGTTGCACATTCTCACAATCATGAAGGCTTGTCAGATGGGATTTGATGTTTAGCAAATAACAGTTTAGATTTGTAATTAAATCTGTATACTCCCAAGGAAGAAGATCTGTTACCTGAATACATTTTAACATGGTAGCAAGTACCGAAATTATATCAGCAATAACTATTATACTGAAGATATTTCTTTTTGATAAAAGTTTGTCCCTCAGACTTGCATTTTCTGTTTTTTCAGAGGCTTCGGGTAATGCCTTGAAGTCATTTAGGAATGTTTGAAAACCATTAAAAGCATGTGAAACAAATTTCAAAGTTTTAAAAATTTTAGGCTTGTAGAGAAACATCTGCAGTTCATCTGCACATTCATTTAGACTTTCAAATGATTTCCCCCACATGAATTCTTTCATGCAAGTATTGATAAGTGCTAAGGAGTGCTTGCACAATTTTACTATCTGAATGTACCTGAACCAACTCTAGTCTGTGCATAGGGTCCCAGGATACATCTTCTCTGACCAGTATAGGTCAAAATTAACATTTTTACCCACTAGCTAGTACACAGATTTTTTTCACTAGCCAGTTTTTTTTTTAACCACTGGCCAGTAACAAAGTTATGTATGCTCCATACAAAATCGTGTTTTTTTGAACTACGTAATTTACTGATACATATTACTTACAATTCGATATGATTACACTCAACTGAAAATTTTTATTTTTACTATTAATTGCAATGAAATAAATTCACAGGAAATTTTCAGAAAGGTTACAGAAGAGGGGGACCCCCTGCCATCGGCACTAACTAATATGCATTTTTCTGAAACCATTTAACGAATTTCGCGTTTTTTTCGCGATCTTTTGACGAAATTTACGTTTTTTCGTGACCTTTTACAAAATCTGCGTATTTTCACGATCTTTTGATGAAATCTGCATTTTTTCCGCGATCTTTTCACAAAATATCTTTTTTTTTGGTAATTTTTTTAACGAAATTTGTGGGGGTTTTTCGCCATTCTTTGAAAATATTTGCATTTTTTTTCAAGATTTTTTGACAAAATTTGCGTTTTTAAGTGCTTTTTTGACGAAATTTGCATTTTTAGGCACTTTTTTGATGAAATTTGCATTTTCCCGCTATCTTTTGATGAAATTTGTGTTTTTCCGCAATCTTATAGTGAAATTTGCGTTTTTTTACGATCTTTTGAAGAAAGTTGTGTTTTTTCCACAATCTTTTCACGAAATTTGCACGATCTTTTGATGAAAGTTGTGTTTTCTCTGCGATCTTTTCACGAAATTTGCTTTTTTCTGCGATCTTTTCTCGAAATTTGTGTTTTTTCCGCGATCTTTTTTCGAAATTTGTTTTTCCGCGATCTTTTGACGAAATTTGTGTTTTTTCTGCAATTTTGTCACAAAAGTTGCATTTTCTCCGCGATCTTTTGACGAATTTTGCATTTTCTCCAGGATTTTCTGACAAAATTTGTGTTTTTCCGCGATACTTTGAAGAATTTGGTGATTCTTTGTCGAAATTTGCATTTTTCGGCGATCTTTTCACGAATTTTGCGTTTTTTCTGTGATCTTTTCACGAATTTGGCAGTTTATCCGCAATCTTTTCTCAAATTTTGCAAGTTGTTAAACAGCACATGCCTCTTCTCCCCCCCCCCCCTTCCCCATTACAGGAACAAACCTCTCTTCTTTGCCCTCCTTAATTCTAGGAATAACAGGCTGTCTACAGAAATTGTAAAACAAAGTTCCCTGATTTTTCCATGATTTCCCAGACAAAAGCTAATTATGATTTATTGCTTATCAATTTTCTACTTTGACACTAATTAAACTAACATATTTACTTTGATTTATTGATCTGAAATTAATCCGTTGTTGTTTACAATTTGATTCTTAAACTATCTAGCATAGCCTGATAAACTCTGTTTATGCTATAAATATAATGATGCTTTACTTCCTTGTTCATGAGAGACTTATTACTTTTATAATGATTTTAAGATAATTTAATATGTTTTATGCTAAGTGTATATGTCAACAAAGGGTAATTTCTTTTCCAACTCTGTTTCATAAATATCAATTAGTGTCAAAGATTTGTATGATGAAGAAAATATTTTTAATTATTTTTATCCTTTCACATCTCCCCCCCCCTTTAAAAGTGAGAACCAGTGGCTTTGCCTGCAAGGTCAATTGAGCTCATTCTAGTTTAAAAAAGGGCAATCTCTTAACTCTAATTTTGAATTTATGCTCTCCAGTCAGCTGGACCGGGGCCGTCACGAAACAACTTTCTTCTCAACGGGCCTGCTTCAAGAATAAGATGAGTCACGCAAGAGATCTGAGTTAGCAAATGAACCAAGTCGAATAGTTGTATGTATGCATCAGAAACAGTGCTATAAATTTCCGTTTTGTAATATTTTGTTATGGCTGTTTGAATTAAGGGTCACTAAACAGGTACTTTCTTTCTTTTTTCTTTTTTTGCTTCTTTTTGCCCTTTGATTTAAAATATATTCGAAAACATTTGATTCACAGTTTTTATCTATGATTTTAACTTGAAATATACATTTATGACAAAGTTCCCTTTAAAAATTTCTTACATTAAAATGCCTTAATTTAAAATTATAAATATCAGGATTGATATTACATAAACTCATAAATAAAAATGTTATATTTTTTTTATTAATTAAAACAAAAATTCTATTTATCAATAAAAAATTTACTTTTCATAATGTATGCATAGCTTAAAATACACATTCCGTTGGTAGGTGTTACAACTAAAATAGCATTTCTCACTAACAGTAAGCACATACTTACAGTAATTTAAAAAATATATGGTATTTAATATTGCATAAAAAAATAATCTCACTTAAACAGACAAGTATTAAGGAAGTTGAAATATCTGGAAACTTATCAACGACTGTTACATGTTTGTTAATACATGTGATTTTATTTTATTAGAAGTGAGTTTTCTGTTGTCATTCTTGACTTTTGCATAGTTATTTATTTTATTATTATATTCGCAATTCCTGACAAACACATAACTTAAGGGGACAGTTCACCTGAAAATTAACCCAAAAAATCGATTTTTTATATTTAAAAAAAATATTAAATGGAAGCTTATTTAATTATGAATATTGTGACACCTCATTTTTACCCATACGGCGATAACGCCAGATATTGTAAATTTCATTAATACACCCAGCGCAATTACCCAGAAACAACTAACTTTATTTATTATTTATTTATTTATTTTTTTTTTATTTTTTTTGGGGGGGGCTATGTTCCTATTTACTTCACTTTCATGATTTAAAAATGCTAAGGCCTTTTTTTCGTATTTCAGATATAGATTTAAACTTTTTTGTACATGTTCTTTATTATACATGTGAAAAATATGAGCATGGAATTGTCCTTCGTGGTTTTATTTTATTTATTTTTTTAATAAAAGTATATGAAGATGTATTAGATTTCACTCTTTTACGCTATGTATAGCAGTGAAAAAATTATATTAAATGTAACATTTGATTTATCTAAAACTCCATGCTCAGTCTTGCATAATACACATTTGAAAATCTTTTTAAAAAAATGGGCAAAAATATTAATATTTAAAAAAGTAGAATTTTAAAAAATTCAAAATGTTTTAAACTATTTTAAATTTTTAACTAAATATGCAGTTAAAAATTTTTTTTTTATGTACTTTTAGTTGAACATTGAAATGCAGTGACTTATTGCACCATTTGAATCATTTATTTAAATTTTAAAAAATGTTGAAAAGGTAAATTGCTTCCTTAAATATATAGCAACGTTGGCTTCCACACTTCCATTTACTTATGAAATCCAGACCTAAATTTTCAGTCTTTTCAATAGTGAGTTGTACAATAAGATTTTGGGCTCTTGGAATTTTAGGAAAGTACTTTTGTAAATATACTTTTGTAAAAGTGTTTAAAAACTAATGATAATTAGTTTTTAAAAATTTGAAAACCATTTACAATTAGAAATAATAACATTTCCTGGAGCCATTTTATTTTACCACTATCTGCCTACATCATGAACTTATACACTTTATTCGGGCAATCTCATTCAAAATTAAAATTTTAATTGATAAATAGAATTTTTGTTTTATTTGTTTAAAAAAATTAATATCTTTATTTTTGATTTTATATAATATCAATCCTGAAATTTATACTTTTAAATTAAGACGTATTTATTTTTAAAGGGAAATTTAATTATTATCTGCTAAAATTGTGTTATTTTAATACATGATATCTCCTGTCATAAATGTATGTTTCAAGTTAAACTCTCCGAAAAATACCATGAATCCCAGTTCTTTAACTATTTTTGTATTTTTATTTTTTCATGATAAAGTTGATAATTTTAATGTATGATTTTTTCTACCATAAATGTATATTTCAAGTTAAAATCTCCGATAAAAACGGCGAATCAAATGCATTTGAATATATTTTAAATCAAAGGAGGAAAAAAAAAAGCACCTGTTTAATGACCCTTCTCTGTTTAATTATTGAATGTATAAATCAAATAGATCTAAAACAAGCCACAAATTGCTCAATAAAATATTCTAAAACGGAAATTTCTAGCACTTTTTTTATACAAATATACAACTATCCGACCTATTTCGTTTGCTACTCAGATCTCTTGCGCCGCCATCTTGCTGTACATTTTCGTCTTGAAGCGGGCCCGTAAGAAAAGGAAGTTGTTTCACGACGGCCCCGGCTAGACCTACTTTCACATCTAAAAATACATTTTATATGATATATTGAAGATATGATGCAATATAGTAATATAACAAAACAAATAAGTAATTACAGCTACAGCAACATTTTCTAGACAAAAAGATAATATGAAACATAACTGACAACTTCTTCCGGAAGAACACAAATGATTCTTATGTACACAGTTTTCAAATGCGTATAGTCTGTTGTCACATTTCTGACATCTTACGTGATATATTTTTAAACTAGCATTTGTAGTAAGCAGTCTCTATTAGTATTAAATCTTGTTAAATGTGACTAATACAACATTATGCACAATATTATAAAAAATATTCAACATTACATAAAATGATAAATAAAAAATTTACAGAACACACAGATTCAAAACAAAATATCCAAATACACTATTTAAAATATAAAATAACAAATACAATATATTTTTTCAATAACTAGCACTTGTGAACTACAAATATACAACGTAACAAAATATTAACAGATTCTTTATACTCAGGACTGATACCTTATATACTAATGAAGAATGAAGTAGTCTTCATAATGTTTCAATCTTTTAAGACACTTAGCTTCTTGTTCTATACAGTCACAGGATTAAGCTCATGGTTAGCAACAATTATTGTACTTCAAAAATTTATAAAAATAAGAAAACTATAGTCAAAAATAAAAATGTGGTGAAAAATAAAAAATGTCGTTAAACAAATAGCATTCTGTAACCAACTGTGGGAAAATATAGACACACTAAGAGAAGGAATCAAGTAAGTCATTGTTTGCAGACTGAGGATATGAAATTCTTCAGTGGCATCAGTAACCCCCGGCGAGACTCTCCCAAGTTATATCTGTAATTTTATTTTTCTTGAATGCTTTCATTGAGACAAATTTTCAAAGCCAAAGGAATTTAACAACATAAGACCTGAGACAAGGCAACAATTCTGTACTTGATGCCATTTAAGTAACTCTCTGACATCCCACTCATTTTTTCTATTGGTACCGTTATTAATTGTGTGTCCGAACACTAAGTATGTCGTAGGTTACCATGTTAGCATTACGAGAAAAGAATTGCTACCTGCTTAGCTGTCACTACTTTGGCATGGATATGACTGTTTTAGCACGTTTTTTCTTTTTCATTAATACCTTGTTTCCTATATCTGGCACTTTATTAAAATAAAACTCATAAAGTAAGATTCTGTGATTCATGAAAGTAATCAAATTCTCTGAAAATATATTATTAATTTTTGGGAATATACTCTAAATTTAAATACTTTGAACATTGAAACTAATAAAAATATAATTCTTCATAATAGCAAAGTAAATATAATAAAAATAGCAATAGTAATAATAATACAGCACAAGCAACACTTTAATTACACTTTTTGAAACATTGTTGAGTCTAACTGACAAAAACAACTATCTCAAGAGAACACTAAAAACTTAGAAAGAAAGAAAAACACTACAATAGATGACTTTTAGCATAACTCCTGATTTTCCAGGAGGTTCATATTTACTTTGATTATTTATTGTCATCATTACTCTTGACTATTTATGATTAAACACATAAAATATTACATATCTATACTGGAATTACCTCTTCTTTCCAGATGAACCTGACTACTATTACTTTCATTTTGACCCCTTACAGCATTTATTTTGTTAACCAGTGAAGGTTCAGGGGTCAACCT
This sequence comes from Maratus speciosus, assembly GCA_963932465.1. Classification (NCBI taxonomy): domain Eukaryota; kingdom Metazoa; phylum Arthropoda; class Arachnida; order Araneae; family Salticidae; genus Maratus; species Maratus speciosus. The sequence goes on along the minus strand of OZ010787.1, from coordinate 651,335,112 downwards.
TCCTTTTTTGTCTGTGGGACTCATTGTTACTCAATTTTATTATATGCAATTATGAACAACAAAATATACTGTAACTACAAATAATCATTAAAAAAAAAATCAAGTCATTAAGATTAATTCCGTCACTTTTTGGGCTGTTTTATTTAAGTGAGTACTTTTCTTTTATACCTGGTTACTCACACAACTATCAACAATATAAAGAAATAAAATATACTTTCAAAAAATCCTAAAAAATTAACCTTTGTGCTAACAGCCTATCAAATATGAATAAATAAAAGTAACAACATTCTTTGCAACCCTTCACAATAGTAAACATATCATTTTCACATAAAAATAGTAACAAGATATTAAAATAAATAATTTAAATAAAATCCACTTTACGAATTTTTCAAAAAATAATAATACTGGGGAGTAAATAATATAAATTTAAATAAAAGTGTCAATAGTAATTTTCACTGTTTTATATCTTTTCTTCACTAAAATGTTTTTCTTCTTTATTTGAAAGTAACATAAAAGTACATACCTGAATGCCCTTTTAAATAAATATTTCCTTTTTGCACACTTACTAAAAGTTAATAAAAACAAATTCACACTTTTTTTCCACGACACACCATTTGTATGAGAAATATTCACGGTTAATCCTTTTCTGCGCATAATCCATTAAAGTGGTGATTGTGGCACTCTTTTCCTCTTTTCACTGTTCATTTCCAACTTTGGAGTAAAAATGTCATCAACATCTGGATCAGAAGAGTCAGCAAAATCTTCTTAATCAGAGAGTTCACGCTATCAGGACTTTAGACAGAACTTTCCCATTGTCTGTTACTTAAATTTTCTTTAGTCACAAAAGGTCTGGCCAGGCTCAATTGATGAGTTTAAAACACGGTTAATTTTTCATCCTAGACATCTTTCATCATCAACGCTCATTGACTTTGTAGTCCAGCACGTTATTGCAATCTAAAACCAGCTGACATGGTTCTTCACTTCAAAGAAAAGGTGATTTGTTTTTCCGCACTGGAAATCCATGGGACTTTATGCAGGAACCAGTAAACATCCACAACAACTAATGAAAGGAATCAGCCTGTACCTCTTATTATGTGTGTGTGTAGACATGGCCTTACAAAAAGATGAGGCAGTTTTTTCCTGAACCTGACTTTATTGTCTGTAATAGTACATGATCTCACATGAAGTCAGGCCCAGTGACTTGGGAGATGGTAGGAGCCAAAGCTCTCTAAATCATTCCTGATATTCAACAGAGGACTACATCATAATCTGACTTCTCTTACCTTCTGCACCCCGCTTTTTATCAGCTAGTTTTTACTTTTTCCAGCAGAGGGCAGAAGTATAAAAATGGGAGGCTTATTCTTTCATGATTGGTGCATTATCTTTTTTATAACTGTTTTTTATGTGGAGACAAGAGTCTGAACTTATGTTTGCACAACAAGAGCTAATTCTAATTTAAATGTTAAATATTATTTATGAGGTAATCATAATATGAAATGTCCACCAGACAAAAGCTAATTATGATTTATTGCTTATCAATTTTCTACTTTGACACTAATTAAACTAACATATTTACTTTGATTTATTGATCTGAAATTAATCCGTTGTTGTTTACAATTTGATTCTTAAACTATCTAGCATAGCCTGGAAAACTTTGTTTATGCTATAAATATAATGACGCTTTACTTCCTTTTTCATGAGAGACTTATTACTTTTATAAGGATTTTAAGATAATTTAATATGTTTTATGCCAAGTGTATTATGTCAAAAAAGGGTAATTTCTTTTCCAACTCTGTTTCATAAATATCAATTAGTGTCAAAGATTTTTATGATGAAGAAAATATTTTATTTATTTATTTTTATCCTTTCATATGTAAATACACAAAACTTGTAAAAAAGGAACCTGCCTATAGAGGAATTCTGTCTTAAACAGTATAGTATTCCATAGTGCAATCAAAAAGAATACTATAGAAATACACCTGATAACATGAAAACCTGTGTAAAACGGAATTGTCACAATATTTGCAATTTCATCTTGACAGGTTTTACTATATATATAATAACCTAAAGGAAAAATTCTGGACCCCTCCTGAAACAAAATCCTGGCTACGCCATTGATGACAAAACAAGCAAGAATAATAAATCCATGGAATTATTAGAATTCAAATTTTTTATTGAAATTTCAACGATTTATCCAACAACTAATTTAAGAACAGATGGTAGGGATTATTCAACCAAAACAGAGGATAAATAGTCTACCAGATGGCAATTATCAAGCTGACCTGAGGAATCTAGATACATATGCGCAAGGAAGCGCTACTTTCTGAATCAGTGCTGCCAGATGGGGTACTTTTTTTAAATTCAGATTCTTGATTGGCACCACTTTTTTGAAATGGTAAAATGCGCCTTATTTAATGTCATATTAATTAAGGTGAAAACAAAGGTAATTTTACCATTTCAAAAAAGTGGTGGCAATCAAGAAATCCGAATTAAAAAAAAGTAGCCCACTGGCAACACTGTTCTGAATGACTTCAAGCTTTTCATTAAAGATCACTATTTTTAGATATTTTCATTTAATTTTTGATTGATTTTTTTTCTAGCTTTAATAATAACATTTTCCTAAAATATCATTTATAAGAATGCAAAATGATAAAATAAGTATAAAATTTATCTTAGAAAAGCTCTGTCTACTTCCTTTAATTTCTCTCACTTGCAATCAGTGTTGTAATTGTAAAAAATCCATAAAGTATATGGTATAGGCAGAGGGTATACACTGATGTCATGAATGCTCATAGCTAGGGGTATACGCGAATGCTTTGTTTGAGAAACAGAGGGTATACGGAGCTCCTTACAAAAATCCAGAATGTACACATTGTATACCTGCCACTACATCCCTGCTTGCAATCAATCCTTCAGTAAAATAATCCACTCAATGAGGTTTCTTGAATTTTATTTAATGGAATAAGGCTAAACAAACAGTTATTTTCCTACACGCTCTAGAACAGTAATTTAAGTATATAAATAAACATACTGATTTTTTTTCTTTTATATTTTCATAATTTGTGAGCAAGAGGGTTAAGGCTGTTCTCAAATCCAAACTGATTACTTTCTGACTCATTCCTGATTTAATTTTTGTTCATGAAAACATGAAATTGGCAGTTGCTTTTATTCAGAAACTATGTAATCAAACAGTTTTTCCCAATTTCCCGTAAAGGCAGATCTTTCAGAAAAAATATTTGTCTATACAATGATCCAAATTTCTGGATGTGACAATGTGTGAAAGGAAAGTAGCTGCTGTCACAATACAACAATGGACAAACAACAACAAACTATAACTCAAGATGTAATTCCTTTATCAAAAAATGAAATAACTGATTCTAAATCACTGCAAGTATCATGCTATTATGCTTAAAAATGAGAGTCTGTAAATGCATAAAAATGTTTCACATTCTTGAGCAGGGAAAAACTAAGTTTGTTGATTCACCCAAAATTCATGAATCAGCATAAAGCGCACCACGTCTGACTATTTCACTTATACCTAGAACCACTATAATACTTTTTAACAATTTTTTGGGGAAAAAAATGTGTTTTTTTATTTTTAGAAGCAGAAAATACCAAAAATTCAAAGTATCATAACTTGCCAAACTTTGGTCACAGAAGAATGGAATTTTTACCAATAGGCCCTTACATTTGTCCTATAAGCCAGGCATTGTTGGTTGTGTTTATTACAGCCAATTATCATCACGAAGGATATGGGCCCTAAGGAGGGGGGGAGTGTCCTCTGTGGGGGTCTCTCTAAGGGAACCTAATCCATATTTACGCTTGGAAAACCAAGATTTGAAGAAAACCATGAAAACTCCGAATGATTAGGCCAAAGGGAGCGATTGGGATTGAACCCAGCACCTCCCATCTATCAGCTTAGAGAGCAGAACCTCTCGACCACTGGTGGGGCAAGTCAGGCATTGTATAAAAATTTAAATTTCATAACTGTTTAATAAATAACTACAGTCAACATCCTTCTAATCCACAAAGCTTTTGACCAAAGGTTGTGTGGATTATAGAAATTTCCTGATTATAGATAGTGGTTTGTTCACATTTACCTTTTGCAGATATAAAACAAGTTATTATTAAATGCATGAATGAATGTTAAAATAAGAAGGTAATGATTTCAAATAAATTTTGTGATAAAATATGTTGTCAACATCTAAAAAGCTTATCAACTTCATAAAAGTACATAATGCATATAATATATAAGCATAATTAAATAATATATAGCAGTAAAATAAACATAAATATTTAAATATACAAGGGTTGTTCAATAAGTTTTGCCTCCATGTGTGTAACTACTTTAGTAACAGAACAAAATGAAATATTTTACATTGATGAGCAACCCTTCATCTCATGATGTTTTTATTTTGCAGGTGAGGCCATTGACATGTAAACAGTGAAATGGAGAATGTTGAACATGGAAGTGCGATCAAAACAGTGTGCAGTGATCAAATTCCTGACAGTGGAAAATGTTGCACCAATCGATACTCATATGCAAATGAGTGCTGTGTATGGCAAAACCTGTGTGGACAGAAGGTCAGGAGATTGGTACATAGAAGCCAGATGGAGAACCGAGTCATGTCAAGTGTGCAAAATAAGACCCGCTGCAGACGGCCGAAGACTACAGACAGTGCAGAGCATAGCGAACGTGTCAATGAACTGATTGTTGATAACCGGCGCATTAAACAGAAGGTGATTGTCAGCATTGTTGGAATATCGCTTGGAACAGTGAATCACATTATGAAGGATGAACTTGGCTTGACGAAAGTGTGCTCTCGGTGCGTGCCTTGGACTTAGTGCCTTGTGAGTGACTTTTGGCTATTCCTAATGCTGTGAAAAAAGACCTTAATGGCAGATGCTTTGAGTCCAATGAACAAGTCATACATGTGGTGCATTCTTGGTGTCGTCAACAGACAGTCTCATTCTTCTGTCATGGCTTACAGCAACTAGTGTATCGATGGCAGAAGTGCATCGCTGCCAGTGGTGACTATATTGAAAAATAAGGTACCCCTTCAAAGGCAAACATTTCAAAGTTGCTTGTCAATGTAAAATATTTCATTTTGTTCTGTTAATAAAGTAGATACAAACATGTAGGCAAAACTTATTAAACAACCCTCATACATTCCAAATGGGCATTTATCATTGATTACTTTGAATTTTCTAAAACATTGATGTAAGGTAAGATCATCAGTGATGGCTTACTCATTCAATATTTTGATGATGCTATAGGCAAACACCCAATATTCTAATTGCTTTTAAAATCTCTCAATAACATTGCCTTTGTATTAAGAAACCCGTTTTCACTTTGGATTTATTGATTCAATTTTACTTTCACATTTAATTAGCATTGCAAAACTTTCTTCATTTTTAGTTCAAAAGAAATGAAAATGGTTCATAATGCAGCTACAATCTATTGAAATTTAAGTATTACCTAGTTTATCTTTAATTTGCTGTTGCTGTCATTTAATAGTTTATTACAAATTTCTGTTCCTTTTATTGTTTTTCAGCTATTAATGATAGAAAGAAAAGGGAAATTTTAAGTCGAAATTGATGTTTTAGTCTCATTTTTTGAGTGATGGTTTATTAAGATTTTTTTTTTTTCAATTATTTCCTTATCTCTTTGTCCAGGACATTGAGAAACTAACATCACATGCAGGGTGATTATTTTTAAGCAAGTGACAATTATAACAAGGTTTTACCATAATATGTTTTAAAGAACTTGGGGCCTCTGTGCCCTACGACCTATGCTTGCCAACCCCTGTTTAGACACAGCAGACTCTAAAAACATGCTAATTTGATCGACATAAAAAAGTTTACGGAAGATTGAATTCTTCCCGTAAACAGGTTTCCATTCATTTCCCATTGATTGGAGAATTTCAAGGCCGAATCAGCTGCTGTTCAGAGATCCAATGTCTGTTTTCATCTTTGATTAAATAAGATCAGCTAAACATTTGAAAATAAGCTAATATAAAATGAATTAAGTAAACAGAGTCTTTTTCTCCCAGTATTTTTTAACAACGCTATAAGAAAATTGTTTTAAATAAGACATTTTAAATGTATCATTTTAAATCTGACACAATTTTCACAAAAGTTTACTTTCTCTTTTTAATATTCCTGTAGAAATATTTTTGTTGTTAGAAAGGAAATATTATTTGCGTTGTCTTAGAATTCACAATAATAGGTAAAAAGATCATCGCAAAATATGAAATAAATGTGTAAACAAATTTTAAATTTAAACTGTTTTGCAATATATTATTTAGTCACTTTAAATATAATGTAATTTCCCTTATTTACTACTTTTAATACATATTAATGAATTTATTATTTTAAAGTTTTCTTTCTCTTTTAAATATTTGTGTGAAAATACTTTTGTTGCTAGAAAGGAAATATTTTTATTTGCATTGCCTTAGAATTGGCAACAATAGTTTAAAAGATCATCTAGAAATGTAAAATAAATGCCTCGTGTAAATATACTTTTAAATTTAGCATTTTTGGCAATATTATTATTTAGCCATTTTAAATATAATGTAATTTCTTCCATTTATGGCTTTTAACGGATATTAATGAATTGATTATTTTAAAATTTTCTTTCTCTTTTAAAATTCACGTGTAAACATAGTTTTTATGACGAAATTTTCAATATTTTCCTGCTTTTAATACATAATCATTTGATTCTAATTTGAACGTTTTTTTATTCTGATTATAATAGTCACACATAAATAAATTTTTAATTTGAAGGAAATATTATTCATTGCGCTGTTTTTACAACTGGCAACAATTTAAAATAATAACCTTTTCAAAAATATCTCTTGAAATGCTGAAAATTTTAATTTAAAATGGAAATAAATCCTCCAAAAATCAGCCAATTAAAAAAATAATAAATGAAGCCTGCACAGCGGGAGCTTCTAATGTATATCTTTAGTGAAAAAGGATTAAATTCCTATGTAAAGTTTTTCTCCTATAAAACTTTAAGATTAAATATTTCTAAAGGCTCTTCTCAAATCCAAAGGAGCAACTTTATGACACAAGTTTTAATTTATTTTTGTTTGGAAACTAATGAAATGGGCAGATGTTATTCAGAAACTCTGTAATCGAAAGACATTTTCCATTGTTTGGTGAACGTAAAATATCTTACTGAAAATATAGTCAAAGTGGGCGTTTTGAGCCGACTTTCCAGACAAATGAAGGAAAAGCTGTTAGAGAGAGGAGAAAAACCCGCTGTTATGTGACTCAAAATCGCTTATAACTTGATAAATAATTTATTGATAAAAAAAAAAAAGGAAAACTCTTTTCAATTGCAAATCACTTTGCTAATATTATGAACTTCAATTGACAATATTAGACAGTTTACTTATCTTTTTAATTCTTACTCATACTCCATGTATTTAATGTTTCTCTTTTTTAATGTAACTTTTTTTCTGTTGACTTGTGTGGCAACAGTGTAATTTGTTGATATCGCAGCTTGTTCCATGGCGAAAGTCAGTCAGCTATATTTTCATTTATTAAAGTAATCTTCGTAATGTTTATTCATATTTATTTTTCTTAATTAAGTTAATTTAATCTTGTTTGTTAATTATCTGCTAAATAATTCAAGTGGTTATGTCCCCAGACTTGCATTCCATTGCGCGATAGTTACGGTAACGAGAATTAGGCCTAACCAAGGGAAAAACGTGTTTCAAATTTGAACTGTGTTTGGTTAGTTAAGATAAAAATATGGAACTTTTTACAACAGATAAACTTGTTGGCTCTGAGAATTGGGTCAGATGGAAATGGATGGTGGAAGGCTTGCTAATGGAAAAAGAAAATGCGTTCGAGGTGTGCTCTGGCGAGATCGTACAGCCAGAACCGGATCCCGACGACGCTGAAGCTGCAGATCAGAACAAATATAACAGTGACTTAGCCAGCTTCAATAAAGGCAACAGAGCGGCTCGAGGTATTTTTTAAAGAACTCTAGATAGTAGAATATGCAACCTCGTATCGATGTGCAAAACTGCAAGAGAAATATGGCTGAAACTACACGAACTGTTTGAGCAGAAAAATACCTAAGCTCAATATGCGTGTCAGATGCAGTTCTCATCGTTTGTGCGAGATCCAACAAATTCAATGGCTATGCACATAGCAAAACTAGATCGCCTTGTGTCACGGATGTCTGATTTAGATATCAAACCAAATGACTTTGTAGTAATAAGTAAACTTCTGGAAACATTATCTAGTGACTTTGAGCCACTTAAAATGGCTTGGTGTGCAAGACCTGAAGAGTGTGGCCACTAGTGAGACCACTAGTGGAGCTGAAGAAATTACTTGTTGCAGAAGAGCAAAGAAGAATGACAGAATCTTCTAGAGAAACTGAATTAAGTGCCTTATTTGCCAAGTCTAGTTTGGGAAAGGTTCACAGTGCTGCAGAAAAGTATGACAAGCATGCAAACAAGCAGGAGAAGCAGTATAAATGCTTCAGATGTGGTAAAAGGGGCCACATGAAACGATACTGTACTGTTAAGAACTTTAATAATGTGCATGAGAGAAAACCAAAAGATGAAGTTTTTATTAGTGAATGCCTTGTAGCCAATAGTGATGACACATGGGTCATTGATACAGGTGCCACATAACATATAACTAACAGAAATGATGTCTTTCAATGTTTCACACACTATAAGTGCCCAATAGAAGTAAGGGTTGGTAACAGTTCCACAATGAAAGCATATGGTCATGGTAGAATATCTGTGAAAATGTTAGTTAATGGCAGCTGGAAAGACAGTGTAATGGAAAATGTGTTATATGCACCAGATGCTTTGAGAAATTTATTTTCTGTAAGTCAAGCTCTAGACCATGGGTCAAAATTTAACATGTGTAACGATAAATGTGAATTTGTAAAACCGAAAGGGATTGTTGCTGTGGGAATACGCCAAGGTAACCTATTCAGATTGCTATGCAAAATAAAAGTACCTGAGGTAAAGAGTGCAACTAACATTGCTACAGTGCCCTCTTCTGAAGCTCAACTTGCTGAATCAAACTCGCTTCAACTCTGGCATGAGAGGCTTGGACATTTGAATAAGCAACATGTGAAAAAGTTTCTTCACACTCAAGGTATAGAAGTGCAAAATGATGGTGAGTTTTACGAAGCATGTGTGTTAGGAAAACAACATAGACTACCATTTCGAAATCGTCAACAACGAGCTAAGGATGTTGGGGAGGTTCTCCATACCGATGTCTGTGGACCAATGGAAAAAGAATCTTTAGGTGGTGCCAACTACTATGTATGTTTTACTGATGATTACTCTAAATTCAGAAAAGTGTATTTTCTCAAGCATAAGTCTGAGGTCCAGTCAAAATTTGAAGAATTTTGTATTTTCTTCAAAAATCAAACACAGAAACCAATCAAGCAGTTCTTAGTGATGGTGGTTTGGAATATGACAACAAAATGTTGAAAAGTTTGCTTCAGAAAATGGGAGCAGAATTTCGATATAGCACACCCTATACACCTCAACAAAATGGATCTGCTGAACGAAATAATCGAACTCTTGTCGAGTTAGCAAGATCAATCATGATTGCAAAAGATTTACCAAAATCCCTGTGGGCTGAAATAGTCAATGCTGTAGTACATATATTGAATCATGCTGGAACATCAGCAGTTGAACAAAAGTCCCCTTATGAAGTTTTTTATGGTAAAACTTTAAGACTCAATCATCTTCGAATTATTGGCACAGAATGTTTTGTTCATACCCCAAGCAAAAGCGCAAGAAGTGGATCCGAAAGGCCAAAAAGGCATTTTAGTTGGCTACTTAGATGATGTTGATGGTTATCGTGTATGGTTCAAAGACACAAGAAAAATCGAGAGAACTAGAAAAGTAGTGTTTTCTCCTGAATCTGTATCAACGTCAACCATAGTTGCAATTGAGACGGAACAGCTTAGCATAGATGAAAGTCCTGCTCTTGACAGTGATGGAACTGAGTTTCATGCAGATGAAACCTCTGAAAATGTGCAGCATGATAGAAACCTGAGGAATAGGATGCAGTTGAAGGCACCTGAATGTCGTATTGAATGCTGTATTGCAGAACAGATTGAACCAGAACACTACTACCAAGCAGTTAAGTCAGAAAAGGCAAATGAATGGCAAGCTGCAATGGATGAGGAAATCAAATCATTATCAGAAAACGGTACTTGGTATTTGACAGACCTACCAGAAGGAAGACGAGCTATTAGAAACAGATGGGTATATAAATTGAAGTGTCATGCTAATGGTGACATTGATCGGTTCAAAGCTAGGCTTGTAGTTAAAGGATTTTCTCAAAGAAAAGGTATAGGTTATTCAGAAACCTTCAGCCCAGTTGCACGTTTTGAAACTATTCAAGCCTTGATAAGTGTTGCAGCAAATGAAAATTTAGATCTGGTACAGTTTGATGTTAAAACAGCATTCTTATATGGGACATTAGAAGAAGAAATCTATATGAAACAGCCCGAAGGATATGATGACAACTCAGGCCGTGTGTGTCGACTAGTTAAAAGCCTCTACGGATTGAAACAGTCACCAAGATGTTGGAACAAGCGATTTAAAGAATTCCTGGAAAAGTATGGTCTAACAGAGAGCAGTGCTGATCCATGTTTGTTTTGCAGTAATGGGAAAGAACAGAAGTTGTTATTAGCATTACATGTTGATGATGGACTTGTTGCCACAACTCCTTAGATCAAGAATCATTTCCTTGAAGAATTGCAGCGCGAGTTTAAGGTAACATACAAAGATGCTGAATATTATCTTGGTGTAGAAATAAAAAGGCTAACAAGGGGGGATATTGCTATTAGTCAACAAAATTATGCTAATAAAGTTTTGGAACGATTCAACATGAAAGATGCTAACCCAGTTTCTACTCCCATAGAAAAGGATAATGTCTCAGGGAAAGATAATGTAGAGATTGATTCTGACAAAGTCCCTTACAGACAAGCTGTAGGCAGCTTGATGTACATGGCTGTTGCTACCCATCCAGACATTGCCTATGCTGTGTCATATTGTTCTCAGTTCTTGGATAAAGCTGAACAGAAACATTGGTCAATGGTAAAACGAATACTAAAGTACATCAAAGGAACACCTAATTTTGCTTTAGTGTTTAAGTCTGATTTTCATCCTGGTGTCTTAGAAGCATACAGTGATGCAGATTATGCCAGTGACACAAAAACCAGAAAGTCAGTATCTGGTATTGCATTTTCATACAGTGCAGGAGCCATTGACTGGGCAAGTCGTCGACAGCAATGTGTCTCATTAAATACCACAGAAGCAGAGTATATAAGCTGCAAGTGAGGCAACCAAAGAAATGGTTTGGCTGAAACGCCTCTTTGATGACATTGCCCCATTAACATCAACTCCTATTCTGCAAGTTGATAATGCAAGTGCAGTTCGTTTGGCTAAAAATCCTAAGTTCCATCAGCGAACTAAACACGTGGATATTCAATATCATTTTGTAAGAGAAAAGTGTTTAATTGGTGAAATCAGTGTCCAGCACATTGATGGTGAACATCAAATTGCAGATATTTTTACAAAAGCCTTACCTAAAAAACGTTTTGAAATGTTAAGGACTCTCCTGGGTATGGTAAGAGTGCCATAATTGCAAGTTCAAGGGGAAGTGCTAATATTATGAACTTCAATTGACAATATTAGACTGTTTACTTATCTTTTTAATTCTTACTCATACTCCATACTCCATGTATTTAATGTTTCTCTTTTTTAATGTAACTTTTTTTCTGTTGACTTGTGTGGCAACAGTGTGATTTGTTGATATCGCAGCTTGTTCCATGGCAAAAGTCAGTTAGCTATATTTTCATTTATTAAAGTAATCTTCGTAATGTTTATTCATATTTATTTTTCTTAATTAATTTAATCTTGTTTGTTAATTATCTGCTGAATAATTCAAGTCACTTCAATAGTCAGCCCTGAGCCCTGCCAATTTTGTGCCTTTATGTTTAAAAATGAGTTAGTAAATGTATTAGAAAGTTTCAGCTTGTTGAGATAGGTCAATTGTAGGGGTGCACCAAGCAGTACTTTGGCCAAGTTGTCGAGTACTGAGTAGTTGTGTATAAGAAAGAACTACCAATACGCACATGAAGTAAGCTTAAGAGTAACATATCTGTGTGTGTATGTATATATAAACATACTTTCTTGAGCATATAATCATACATTTTTTAATTGACTTTAAAAAAAAAAATTCAAATTAACTAATTAAATTTGAAATTTAATTATGCACTTTTAAACACAATTCTTGAAAATTAAAAGAAATTAAAACAGTAAGAGTAACTTTATTTTCAAAAATATGAAAAAAAAAACATAAAAAGTACAATTAACCAATATGAAATTAAAACTTATTCTTCAATTTATCTAACTCATTCTGATATATGAAATCTGTCTATCAAAAATGGTTATTGGTAGCGGTAACAATTCATTGAATAATGCAAAATGCTGATGTTAAAAGCATAGCTTGCACCATTCACAAAGTACAGCTGGTTAATAAAATGGGTTTTACTGTCCCAATATGTTATTTCTGACATGTTAGCTATAGCTAAAAATATTCTGGAACATTTTAATAATCCCGTAGCTGCATGCTCAAAATTTGAAAAGGTTCAGTTGCATTTGTCTATGAATCCAAAAAAAATTAATCATAAGAGTAATTAAATGTAATTAATTATAATATGGAACTCAAAATATAATATAAAAAAGATTGTATGAATTAAAGCGGCCTCTTTGTCTTTATGTTGCCAAAAAGCCACTCAAATTAATCATAATATTGATGACGTCAAATGAATATATGATATTAGAAGTATTATCATCAATTAAAACAATACTACATTTTTTAGAAAAAGAAAGTTCCAATCAGTTTGATTGTGGTATAATGAAAAGGGCATTAAAATGTGAATTAATGAAAACCAGACAAATGAGAATCAGCAGTATACTATTGAAATTGAAATCCAAGAACATTTTTGTTATTTTATAGCAACTGCTATTTGATCCTCGATTCAAATTGTTATTTTTCACTGAAAAGTATAAAAATGGAATTTTAAAAAAAAAGAACAATGCAGCACAAAAACACTACTATAAGTGATGTAGGTGATCCAAAAGAGGAGACATCAGAAAAATGTCTGTCTATTTTTTGGCAATGTTTTGTTGAGATTGCAAACGAACAGGTGAATAATTATGACACTAATATTAGATTGGAAATAAAATGTGAAGAGATACTAGAAAAAGAGATAGACTTTCTTAGCAGGAGAGTTATTGGGTAAAACAGACAGTCTATTTTAATGGAAGAAAGAATATAGAAAAAATTCACTCATCATGTGCAAGCTTGCAAGGAAATTCTTATTTGCACTTTCAAGCAGTGCTTACAGTGAATGCATTTTTTCGGATTCGGGCCAAATTTACAATAATAAAAAATATTATATCTCCAGAAAATGTAGAACAAATTGCAGTCTGCACCATAATTTATGATATATATTAAAATATTTTTATTTCATTTCTTTTATTTTGTTTTTACAAACTACTTTTCTTCAATAAGGGTTAAAAAATGAAATTCTTACAACTACTCGGTATTACCTGAGTACTCGGCCAAAATTTAGCTGAGTACTGAGTACCCTGCAAATTGGCCGAGTATGCTGAGTACCGAGTAAATACCAAGCACTCGGCACAGCCCTAGTCACTTGATAACCGCTTTAAAATAATTATTAAATTTAAAAACTGTCTGCATCAGCATGTTTATCAAATGTATAATACTACCAATACTATTGTATTACATACTATACCTCAGGACGCACTCCAGAGGTGATTCTGAGTCAAAAAAAAAAATTCTGAAATTCACAGCAAATTTTCTGAAAAGTTACAGCAGAGGGGGGACAGCACTCCTGGCACTAACTATGCATTTTTTCCATGATATTTTAACAAAATTTGTGGTTTTTTGCGATTTTGATGAAATTTGCAGTTTTTTCGTGATCTTTTGGCAAAATTTGTGGGTTTTTTTCCACAATCTTTTGACGAAGTTTGCAGTTTTTGCAATCTTTTGATGAAATTTGTGGTTTTTATTACTATCTTTTGACGAAGTTTGCAGTTTTTCACAATCTTTTGACAAAACTGGCTGTTTTTTCATGATCTTTTGACAAATTTTGTGGTTTATCGCAATTCTTGGATGAAATTTGCATTATTTCTGTGATTCTTTGACAAAATTTGCAGGGTTTTTTTTTTTTTTTTTTTGCAATTCTTTGACAAAATTTGCATTTTTTCGGCGATCATTTGTCAAAATTCATGTCCGAATTTTCAGATTGATGAGCGACTTTTTTAAAATTTTTGGAGCAGAATCACCCCTAACGCACTCCTATAAGTGTGGCATTTGCAAATATACTATTGTACAGCATACTATTGTATAGCATATACAAATATACTATTGTATAGTAATATATCAAACGTATAATACTACTATAACACTACTACCAACTTTCATATTTCTATATGCAGTAGTTTTCTTAATATTACCGAAGAAAACCCCTGGTCACAAAAAATTCATTTACTGTGACGGTGACAGAATTAGTTACTTTTTTTTTTAGAACAGAGTGATGCTTTTATACAAATTATATAAAATTCTGATCTTAAATTCAAGAAAACATTAATCTAATGTATATTATATTTATTCAAAGTATGATTCCCCCCCCCCCCCCCCCTGACAGGGTACCTACAGGTGCTTACTTTTTCCTTTTGACTACCATCATTTATATAGAATAGAGAAAATTTTGTTGCAAGTAATCACATATTACATACAGCAAAATTTTTTTTGTAGAAATACTGATGTTCAAAAAGAAAAAAGTAAATTAAAAAATAAGCACCCACTACCTGTTATCACACTCCTAGACTACTGGTATGCCTGTTTGATCATATCTGATTCTATGTGACAATTAACAAACATTACATCATCAAGTGATTATACAAAAAAAAAAAAAAAAAAAAAAAATGAAAATACAAAATCCACTGCAATGATACATATCAAAATAGATAAATCACTTGAGAATTTGTTTTGTTTTGAGTTTGTTGGCACTGTTGGCCTACAATTCTCATGATTTCAGTACAAAATTACCTTTGAAAGTACATATGAAATTATTTTACTTAAAATATATAATCCACATTCCATAATAAAGATTATGGAACTCTTTAATTATAAAAAAAAAAGAATTGTGTCCATGATGCCATTTGAGCTGGAATTATCAGCTGAACTGAACTGTAGTTATTTGACTGTAATTATATGAAATGTGCTTCATATTTTTATTCTAAAATAAGAAAAATTTTCAATTTCTCTCTGCCTCTCTTTTCTTTTAAAGTTAAGACATATGTAACAGATTATATGTTCAATATACATGGGGCAAATGTCGCCCTTCTAGGAGTGCGTCCTGAGGCAACTGTCTCATATCTGGTACAGGTCTTGATTTTGTGGATTTTAGGTCTGCAGATTAGAGGAAGTTGAGTGTATTATTTTGATGTAAATGGATTTTCATATGATGAAAAGCATCATTTAGAACAATTTTGTAATTGAAAAGCTGCCTCTTTAGGAATTAGTTACTGATCAATAAGTAGAGACACACTGTAGGGGAGACTTGATCCCTTTTTCAGTTTTTAATTTTTATTTTGGAAAAAACAAAAATTTTAAAAAATGTTTCCAGTTATTATTAAAGGCTCATGTGTCTTTCTTGATGTAGTATTTTTTTTTTTTTTTTGGAAAAACCATTTTTAAAATAAAAATAAATTGTTTTCCAAAAAATAAAAAAAAGGATCAAGTCTCCCCAGTTGTAGGGAGACTTGATCCTTAAAACAGATGCATTGAAATGATTCAAATTAAGTAGTAGAAATCAAATTTATTGTTGACTAACATGTAAAAAGGGAGAGAAACACAATGATCAAAAAACATTTTCAAAGCTTTAAAAATCAAATGTAAATATTAAAATTATTGCAGTTTGAAGAATTCTACCAAACATGGTTGGTTTGGGTAGTTTTTTGATAATGTCATCATTGTCCACAACACCATTGTCAACATTTTCTGGATAAATAAATTCGTCGAAATTAAGTCCTCGTTTTCTCAGAAAACTGATTTCACATTCAGATGATAAAATCTTACTGTAATTTTTCCCTACAAAATGACTAATTTTCTTCTTTCCCAGAAATCGCATAATGACAAAGTCATTTTCATCAATTGACAAATTTTTTGGATTGTCAATGATTTCATCAGAATGTTTATCAAGTGGATCTGAGTGCATTCATCTACATTTGCTTGCTAACCATCATATGCAGCCACATATTAACTTTCTATTAAAGGTTAAAATTCAATATTTGCTTTAGTAGCCAGTGGCCGGTAGAGGCTGTACGTTTAGTAGCCACTACTGTCAAGTTAGTGGCCACTTATCGTAGTTTGTAGATTTAAATAGTTTTACAAGTAATGTTTTTAAAATATTAATGTTGCGAAGATATATTTTAAAATATATAAAAATAAAACTATTCACTGTGTCAGTTTACTTACCCCAACAGAAACAATTAACAGTTATTACATTAAAAAAAGAGAGAATTTATCGACCAATGTCGTACAAGACCGAGGTCAAAGATTGGTTCACATCTCCAATACGTCACTATGTAGCCCGAGATCAGAATTCTTTCTGAAAATAGGCCTAAAATATTTCCCGTTTGACGAAATTCGCAATTAATTTTTGAAATTATTTTAAGAAATTTGCAATTATTTCACGCAACCTCTTGCTAAAATTCACAAATTTTTCGCCGATCATTCGACAGAATTCACGATTTTTTCCCGCGATAATTCGACGAAAGTGACGATTTTATTACGCAATCTCTTGATGAAATTCGCGACTATTTCCACGATCTTCTGACAAAATTCGTGATTTTATTCCGCGATCGTTTGACGAAATTTACGTTTTTTCGCAATCTTTAGACGAAATTTGCAGTTTTTTCGTGATCGTTTGGCGAAATTTGCGGTTTTTCGTGATCTTTTGACTAAATTTGCGGGTTTTTCGCGATCTTTTGACGAAAGTTTCGGTGTCTTCGCGATCTTTTGACGAAATTTGCGGGTTTTTTCGCGATCTTTTGACGAAATTTGCGGGGTTTTTTCGCAATCTTTTGACGAAATTTGCAGTTTTTTCCGCGATCTTTTGACGAAATTTGCGTTTTTTTTCGCGATCTTTTGACGAAATTTATGGTTTTTTCACGATCTTTTGGCGAAATTTATGGTTTTTTTCGCGATCTTTTGACGAAATTTATGGTTTTTTCGCGATTTTTTGACGAAATTTGCAGTTTTTCGCGATCTTTTCACAAAATGTGTAGTTTTTTCGCTATCCTGGCGAAATTTACTGGGTTCTCGCGATCTTTTAGCGAAAATTGCGGTTTTTCGCTATCCTTTTATGAAATTTGTGGTTTTTACGCGATCCTTTCATGAAATTTGTGTTTTTTCGCGATTCTGAAATTCACAGCAAATTTTCTGAAAGGTTACAAAGGGGTGGAGCTGTGTTTTTTCTGCACCTGGTTGACGAAATTCCCGTTTTTTCGCGATCTTTTGACGAAATTTGCATTTTTTCGCGAACTTTTGACAAAATTTGCAGTTTTTCGAGATCTTTTGACGAAATTTACGTTATTTCGCGATCTTTAGACGGAATTTGCGTTTTTTTTCGCGATCTTTAGACGGAATTTGCGTTTTTTTCGCGATCTTTTGACGAAATTTGCAGTTCTTTTTGCGATCTTTTGACGAAATTTGCGGTCTTTCGCGTTCTTTTAACGAAACTTGCGGTTTTTTCGCGATCTTTGGACAAAGGTTGCGGTTTTTCATGATCTTTTGACGAAATTTGCGGTTTTTTCCCTATTTAATGGCAAAATTTAGAGGGGTTTTCGCAATCTTTTGACGAAAATTGCGTTTTTTTTTTTGCAATACTTTGATGAAATTTGTGTTTTTTACGCATTCCTTTCATGAAATTTGCGTTTTTTCTGCGATTCTTTGATGGAAATCGCGTCTTATTTCGGTATTCTTATGAAATTCGCGTTTTTCCGGCGATTCTTTGACGATTTTTTTGCGAACGATTGACGAAATTAATTTCTTTTGGCGACCATTTGTCGAAATTCGCGATACTTTTATGTCCAAAATTTCGGATTGATGACCGATTTTTTTAATTTTCTGAACCAAATGCCTTCAATGTGAACATCAACGCGATTTTCTTTTTCTTATTACGATTCCACAGAAATCGCTGATCGATTAAAAAAAATAAAAAAAGCGGAAAAGTGGCATTTCTGACATGTACTATTACATGAAAAACAAAGATCGCCACTTTGGCGATCAGATGCACATCATAAAGTCGCCAATTTTTTACATTTAGTTGCCCTGTGGGCGGTGGCGACCGGGAATTTTAACCTTTACTTTCTATCTTTGTCAACCATCTAAAATAAAGGTTATCATATTCTAACTAATACAGATAATATCTAAATGTCAGAATGAGAAGTAGGGGTTAATAAAATTTAACATTAATTTAGCTTAACTTTGGTTTGGGGGCACTCGATCCCCAGGATCAAGTCTCCCCATAGAACAGGGATCAAGTGTCCCTAATGTGCATGTTTGGGTAAAAAAATTGCTAAATCAAAAATAAAGAAGTTGTATTGGATTTAAATAACAACATTTAAGCATTAAGGAATGTTAGTATATTATATCAATAAAATTAAATAATTTAGTTAGATTTAGCAAAAAATATGAAACACAAACTATTTATTCAAAAAGAAGTTTGATTGTAAGAAAACAGATATTCCTTTCTTACAACAAAAATAAAAATGGCTGAATGAAATTATGTTACTAGATCTGTTGATAAGGAATCATTTTATTAATGTTTCCAGTTTCAGAGTCTTAACTGCATTTTTTCTCTGTTTCTAGACCTAGGGATCAAGTCTCCCTAGGGATCAACTCTCCCAAGTCTCCCCTACACATAAAATATGTAAAATTTGAAACTGTACAATAGATAATAAAATCTGCTCAAAGGAAATCAGCATAAGTAAAATTAAAGAGAGGATAACAATTACCTTATAAATACAAACATACTATCTCCAGCATATGCATCAGTAGAATTTTCATAGAAATAAATGAATGGCAGTATAACATCTAATACACCGGGCACCATTTTATCCATTTCTTCAAATATGATCACAGGTTTGTCACATAGGCTTAACAAAAATGGTATTTCATGAAGAAGTCTTTTCTAAAAATTAATAAATAGAATTAATAAAAGTAAAAGAGTGGTGGAAAGCTATGTCAAAGAAATTTGCAAAAAGTACAAGTTAAACAATTATAAATACTGAAAAATACAGGAATTTGCATGAGCTCAATCAATGTGAAAAACTGATTAAAGCATCAACAAAATATCATCTACCGAAAGTAACATAGAAATAATGTTTCTCCCAGACAGTTTCAGGAGGATATTGCTGCACCCTGCCTGCCCTATTGTTAAAAAGAAAAAGGTACCACTTTTTTAAAAATATAGCACCCTTTTTGCCTTCGGTTAAACAAAGGCCTTTTTTAATTAAAAATTTCTTACATTCTAAATAAACTGGCTCATTTTCATGTCTGAAAAGAAGTGCTCTGACTTTTAAACATTAAAAATGCCTTTAAAAATCAGGAATGCCTAATAAAAGAAATGCCCTTAAAATTTTAAAAAGTACCCTTTTGCCACCAGCAGCACTCTTCTTTTTTTAAACGAGGGGGAATTCTGATGCAGTTCAGAACCATTTATCCAGAATGATTGAGGTCAGATGTATTCTAGATAACTGGTTGGGCACTAAAGTAACATTCATTTGATCATATTTGTAGAATATGTGTGGCTGTGGTATTGTTTCTGACTTCAAATTAATTAATAGATTACTTAGATTAAGAATCAGATTCAATCATTAATCAATTTGAAAGAAAGTAATTCATGAGAATCCCTTGGAAACCAAAATTTCTGTTCTATATGCATAAAAATGAAAATGTCCAATATCTAACTAGATATGCTTTTTTTTTTTTTTTTTTTTTTCCAAATCTTAGATGTTGGCATCAAGTTATACCATGCATGTTGTAACATTTCAAGAAATACTCATGACAAACTATCACTGTATGGGACATTTTTCTGAAAACAGTCAATTGAAACTATCATTCTGGGTAATTGATTTTCTGATAAATGGTTCCATACTGCATTAACAAGATATTTTTCTCTGTTTCGTGCAAATGTGCATTAACAATGCATTTGAAATGCTTCATACAAAACTATAAAAACATTACAGCTAATCTAAATGAAAAAAAAAATAAGAATAACATATGAGAATAAAGAATTTATCAAGGGATATGAAAAATTGTTCAACAGTATAAGTTATTTCAAATATTTTATTTCATTTGTTTGACAGGAAGTTTGATAATTCAATAAAATAATTTTCAGAAGATAAATATTCCAACAAAAAATTCTTCTTAATTAATGTAATTAAATGTCTTACAATACTCTGTAATACATTTGTTTCTCAAAAGTTTTCTTTTTTGGAGAAATAAAATTTCCAAACATACACAGAAGAAAACTACAAATAAAAATATAAAAACCTAATAGAACAAAAAAAATTAGACCACATAATCAAATAAAACTTACAAATTAAACATTTGGTGTTAATTATAATAATACAAACAGATATTAAAATTTACTGATTAATAATGAACCTTTAAAAAAATTAACAGCAAAATTTCACATTAGATATAAAAATAGTGCACATAAATACTTTTTAATAAAAAATAATCTAACTTTTAATCTTGTAAGTTTTGATGATGTTCATATCAATAATCTAACAACAAAATATTTTTTAGTTAAAAGTGCAGTTAATTATCTTTGAGCTTTTTCTAAAGAAAGATTAATTTTAGCTTTTTTTCTTTTTACTAATAATATGCCAAATATTCATAAAAAATGAAAAGTAGAAAGCTAACATCTTTCACATTTGTATATTTAATTTAATAATATCATCTCTTGCTACAATTCCAACATGTAACTGGGTTGTTCTCTACAATACTTGCAAATTTGGGCAAGCAGTCTGACTTGAATGATACATATGTAAATTTTCATAAAAATTAGATAAATGGTAAAAAATTAGTCAATTATTGAAGATTTTAATAGCAGCAGGAATTGTTTTAAAAATTTGACTTAACAAAAAAAAAAAATAAATAAATAAAAATTTGTGGAAAAAAATAAAATAAAAAATGTGAGGGAATGACGAAATAAGACATTTTTACTAGTTGTAGGGAAAAAATGCAAAATTATGAAGAAATCCAAACTGTTTCCTTTAAGAGCAACACTTAATATAAAATGTATGATAAAATTAAAATTGTTGATATTTGTAAAAAAATGAGTATTCTGTGTGAGGGAATGACTGCTAATAAAAATGCTTCCAGATATATTGACTGAAATTTTTTTTTTTTTGAAAAATTAACAAAATCTTACACCACCAATTTATGTTGCTGGACTGACAAGTGCTCAAAATGGCTTCTTCTCTGTGAAGGATGCTAGACTGCTACTGCTCTTTAGTGGTAGATATTTGAGATAATAGCAATGTGTGAGGAAATGATGGTCTAACATGGGGAAACATATAATTGATTGAGTAGACTATATAATAATAGTAAAAAATAACAGTTTTATTATTTTTTGTAATGTACCAAATAAGAACTTTATTTTGCTTAGGGTATTTTTAACCCTCCGTCTACCAGACGGGTCCATTGGACCCGACAGGTACATACAAAATATTCATTCAAACCAGAAATTTCTTTAAAATAAACTAAGTATATAAACCAGACAAAAATAAGGTAAATAAATAAGTTAAATAGTTTTAAATAAAAATTCTGGTGTAGAACGTTTTATTAAAACTTGAATAAAATTCCCGGTAGATCTAGGGTTAATTATTTTTATTTCTGGATGGAAAGAAATAGGCAATAAAATATGGTAGTGCAGGTGGGGGAAAGGTGAGGAAATGATGTTTGCATGATATATATTACATTTTTAAATACTAAATTTATTTATTTTTAAATTTTACTTTCTGTCCCTAATAAACTATGTTTAGATCTTCTAATAAAAATAAATAAAAATGTAATGAAATTAAGATCATTTATATGACTGGGAAACACTTTTTGCACTATTGTAGAGAATAATCCAAAATATTTAAAAATGAATACCAGAAAACATAGTCACATGCAATATTCTTTAATAAAAGTAATAAATGATTGGTAGCAGAGAAGTTTGTAAACTAAAACAACATTGAAAAGGAAAACTGATTTTATTCTATTTCACTAGACTCAATGTCACTGAATTATTCATTAACTGGTGAAGTTGTTAAGGGCACCAGAAAGGTTTGAATTGACACTTTTATTATTATTAATAATAATGTTATCACTAACAGGTAAAGCCCTCAAATTGTGGTAGTATGAGCCATAAGTGTTGAACCACGAATTAGCAATACCTGCAAAGGACAAAACTCAATTATCTTGAAACATTGTTTCTCAGCAACTTCACCATAACTTTTGAACAAGTTAATGGATTTACATTTTTATTTATTTTTTAACTAAGGGAAGTTAAATTCTTTACTAAATATATCTAAAAAACATACATATAAACTTTTTTTTTTTTTGCAAGCTATAACAAAAAATAGGATCAATCTTAAGGATTTTCAATTTTTTATAATTCTTTTTCTTTTCAATTAGCATTAAGAGAAAACGCAATAAGCAGTATAAAAAAGCAACAGCGACTCTAAAATAGGTAACTGAGACTCCATAATCATGGCTAAACTAGTTTTACAAGATTAGTTTTGTTGCACACTTAAAACTTTGGTTATTATTTTCTACAATTTAACAAATGTTTTTTGAATTTATAAATGCAAAAAGAAATAATAGTCAAAATTAATGACAGTCTTTGTAAACCTGATTTGATGAACACATATATGTCTAACTCTTTAATATTTTACTGTAATAGAAATGGTACACAAAGACTGATTAAATATTTTAATGTTCCTTTTTCTAATTATAAAACAATGTAGTTCAGAAATATTAATTAATAATAGTAGCTAACTAAATTTCAATTACTTTTAACTGATAATCATTCACAAACACAAAAACGGTTCTCTGATTTTCACATCAAGATTGGTAAGGTAAATTCATCAAGATAATTTACTTAAGAACATTGGGCAGAGCAGACAATGTTTTAGCAATTCAGAGCTAAATGAATCTTGAAAAAGAAAAATTCATTTTGTAATATTTATTGAATATGAAAACAATATGATCATTCCTTTTTACTTTATCATTTGACGAAAAAAATTAGAGGTCAATTTCACTAGAAACAAACCTCTGTACCCAGCATTACTTAATGAGATATAATTTTTTTTTTTTTTTCATTTAACATCATAGACTCTTTTGAAGATCGACTTTTCATTTAGCTTAGCATCATAGCTTTATTTTTATGATTTTCCAGACAAAGTGAAAAAGCAGCAATAGAAATAATTTATTCCTCTAATATAAATTTTTTTAGCATTATTTTAAGATTTCAGTTATATACATTTAACTTTTTCATTAATATTTAATGATAAATTTCAAAATGATAGTTAAATTTTTATTTTTTTCGTCATTCATGTTTTTATTTCAACACACACAGGATTTCATTGAATAAAGTTAAACTATCAACTAAACACAGTTTCAATGCTTGATTTTTTAAAACTATCATATATTGAGGGTTAGTTCATAAGCAGCATTAAGAGAACTCTTATCCAAAACAGGTTTTCTCTGCTTGAATCATGAAATCACATGTTAACCTATGGGATCTTATTAGGCGATGACTCGTAACCTAATATGATTGGAAAACAGTTTTCTCCATGAGAAAGTAAACATCCAATGCTGACATAGAGCTTTTTTTTTAAATGTCTACTTAAACTTTAAGTACTTCTTTAAAGATAAAATTTTTAAATTTCCCTCAAGCAGAAATTTTAAATTTGAAGGTATTTATAAAATAGTTAAAATTTAAGGAGACATTTTTTTTTAAAATTCCATCACACCGACACAATACATCTACTCTCTGAAATGGTGAAAATCTTTTCCTGATCATTTACATTATGTAATGATTCATCACCTACTAATATTTTCATATACATTAATATGGAATTTCCTGATCAGAAGAGAACAGTCAGGTGACCTCTTAACCACCAACATATGTCTGGGAGTAATTTAATTCACATTTAAACATTTAAGAGCGTGTTTTAAATTTCTGGAGTAACTTTTAAAACTAACTTTTTTATTTCATCTATAGTGTTACAAAAAACGTTAGTTACACTGAAAGAAAATATTTAAAAACAGAATTTATTGTTATTATTATTTACTGACTCTAAACTTCATTTTGAAATTTACATTATCATTAAGAATAAGTCTTTCAAAGGAAAGTTTTTTTTTTATTACTTTTTTTCCATTTTAATTGAAAAGTCTCTTTCATATGATGTAGTAGAAAAAGATAATATCAATCCGATGACAAATAATAAGATGCCTATATCCAGAAATATAAATCATGCACTGTTTTTAACATTTTTCTTTCAGATACACATTTAGAAAAGGCTAACATAGACAAAGCAATTCTTTAATTTTATATTTGTGAATGTTCTGGTTTTGACCTTAACAGAATAAAGTATTTGAAAATTTTCCAGAAATATTGATGCGTTAAAATGATTCTAAACAGATAAAATTCTCATCTTTGTGAGCAATGGCAAACACAAATAGCATAAGTCATGGAAACTGTTTTTCATTACATATTACCTGACCCACCCAGCATTGTCTGGACCCATAATAATAACCTTAAATATACTTGCAATCTGTATTGTTTTTATAATTTTTCGATGAAAATCTTTACAAACAAACCTAACGTTGCCACACTGCCTTCAGTAGCATACACTTTGACTTTACAGGATTTTATATTTTTAAATAAAAATCTATGCAAATGAACTTAAAGTTGGGGCCTCCACTGTTTCCAGCAATGTACACTGGGATTTGTATGATTTTATATCTTTAAACTGATTTTGTATGAATTTATATTTTTAAATAAAAATCTTTACAAAACCTAGTATTGGGGAACATACTGCCTTCAGCCGCATACACCGGATGTGCTATGCAAGCTCCAGTTTATTTTTGTAAACAAACCTTGAATTTGTATGATTTTGTATTTTAACCCAAATCTGTATTAATTTATATTTTTAAATGAAATTTTTTTCAAATGAAATAAGGGGTCCCAACAGAGTGATTGCTGATTTAATTTCTGACATTTAGATATACAGTAGACTCCCTCAAATCCCCACAGCTTGGGACCAGAAGTTGTGTGGATTTTAGAATTTTGCAGATTTCCAGTGATTACATTGTTTACATTTTTTAAACGGTAATTTGAATGTAATAATGCAATCAAAATTACAATGAATGCTTGCAATATAATAAAATACTAAAATAATTAAGTAAAATAATAAACTAAAATAGTAAGAAGATAATTTTTAAAATGATTAAACTGTTAAAAGTAAATGTCAAGTAAATAATTAATAATGTATAGTTAAATGTTTATAATAAAGATGAGATACATTTTCCTTGAATTATTCAATGAAACTTTCCTCATAAAGATACTCTATTAATTCACATCAAAATCATAAAGTAAGGAAGTTTTATTTCAGGTTTTGCCAATCATAATAACCAAAAAAGCTTGATTAATACATAAATATATTTGGTAAAAATATTGTGACTACCAGTGATATCGGCAATATCTTGATTTTTTTTTTTTTTTTTTTTTTTTTCAGAAATAAATTTATATTTCCTTCTTGAAAAACCAGGATTTGAGCCATATTATTGAGAATTACATATCAAAATACATACATAATGATATAAAACTAAAAAATTCTGTAATTTTGCCTCTACATTTGAACTGAAAGTTTCATTGTTTACATCTGTGATGATGTCTGGATTTTAGGGTTGCAGATTTGAGGGAGTCTACTGTAATAACTTTTCAATTGTGACCTGGGGAAACCTAAATAATACAGCGAATCCTAAAATTTCCAAAACACAATTCTTTTAAAACTCAAAATGATCCCTGAAAGGGACTTGAAAAAAAAGGGGGAGCCTGACGAATACTTGAAATGACTTCCAGAAATTTTTTTTTTTTTTTAAAGTAAATATTAATTTTCAAAGACATTGTTAGAACTGAAAAGGTTTTACAAATAAAGGTTTTCTTTTGGTATTTTGATTAAGAAAATGGATGTAGAATTTTTAATCTGCTGAAAAAAATGAAAAACATTAAATTGCCACGCAGAATTTAAAAACAGTAAATATCAATATATTTTTTATCACAAGACATTATTAGAATGGGAAAGGTACCATGAATAAGTGGATATTTTTGGTTTTTTATATTTCAACATAAAAAGCAGATGCGGATTTTTAAAAATGCAGAAAAAATTAAAAATATGAAACCTGCATTTTCAAAATATGTTTTTTAAATGGTTATTAATATCAACGGTATCATTATTATTATTTATTTTTAAATAACATGGCAATGATCAGGAAAGTACCCAAAATAAATAGGTATTTTTTGTATTTTGACATTGGAAATGGATGTAGCAGTTTCATAATTTAAAAAAAGCAGAACATTTTCCACACTTCACTTTCTTTGTGTGAAAAACCTTGGAATACAATTTTGGGTGAGACAATGTACCATTTTGCAATGTTCATCATGGTTTTTAATTAATATCTTGTCTAATTTTCAAAAAAGGAAAAATCTGTGCCTCAGGCTCTTTTGGACTTCCCTTTGTATATCCTCATCCAAACTTTCAGACCTCTAAGTTTGGTAGATTTTCCTAGCCAACACATAAACAGGCATCTTAATTTTATTAATATAGACAAATTATACAATCACAATATGATTGATTACACATGTATAAAAGCTTGTTTAGCTCTGTAAAAACCTAATTAGTGTTAGAAATACTAATCTCTTCAGAAATAGATAAAACTTATCATTTATCAAGTTAATTGCTTTTCAAAAACACTTTATGTCTGCAATAAATAAAACTGTTTACTTCTTCCATCCATCATGTTACAAAAATAGAACTTTACTTCCTGTTTCATCTTTTGAAATGTCAATCAAATGTTAATAAACACTTACATTATAAAGCTGCAATATTGACAGTATAAAGAACTATATCAATAATTTAGTGATTTTAAATGACAATAAGTATTTTATTAATATACATAATCTTGAATTTATTTATGTCATTAATCAAGTCTAAATAATGTTTTCTATTATTATTCTTAAGTATCAGTAAATAAATAATTAACCAAGTAAGGAGCAAAAATAAATGCTCCAATATGTATCTTTAGAAATATAAATATTTTAGTTTAAAACCATAAGTGCTGCAAAATTATAAATAATGAGAAATATACACATTTTTAATAAATAAATTTACAAGCTCTTTATAGGTGAAACCATTATGTTGTATAATTCAAATAACAAATGGATTAATCTAATTTTTCTGGATAAGAAGAAAATTATCGTGGACGATCCTGAAGTAGAAGGTAAGCTGATTTCTCTTACCTTTATTATATGATTTAAATGTGATTATTTTTATATCACATTAGTCTCAATTTTAATAATCTAACAATTAGATGCTGAGTTATCATGCAAGGTGCACAAAGTATGCAAGAAGATCAGTTCAGCTTCAGTCATCATGCAGAACAGAAGTTAAATCAGATACATAAGAAGGCAATTGTAAATCTAACAAAGGGTAAATCTAACATGCACCAATCATGGTGCATACAGATTTTGATGATTTTAAAGTACCGTAATTTCTGGCCTACAATCATGTTTTGACTCAGAAATTTTATTTATTAATTTAAGTTAAATATTTACCATGATTTAATAATTTACATTTTATGAAATAAGATTTCTGTGTCCAAACATAATTGTTTGATACGCGGATTCAGGGGCCTTGCTAAGGGGGAGGGGGCATCCCCCCCCCCAAACATTCGTGAATGTTATTACACTTGGCAAATTTGTTTAAAACTTTAATAAAAACATTAGTATATTTTCTATTTCTGATAGACTTGGGAAAAATTACAAAACTAATTGGGAATATTATTAAACTTTTAACAAACAAGAACTATATTACATTTTCTAACTGTGATAAGTTGGCAAAAATATAAAATGAGTTGGCAAATACTAAAATTTGACTTGGCAATTTAAGGTTCTCTCCCCCACCAATAAAAAGTCTTAGCGATGGCACTGCGTGGATTATAGGCCGGAAAGTACAGTAGTTGAAGAATTCATACCAGTAACTATGCTGGTGAAAGGATTTCTTCAAATGGGCCTTAGATTTTGAGAAATCGGATGTCAAACTTCAGTATATATTTCAAATACCTATTAATTTGCTCATCTCAATGCAAACATCGTGGCATCAAAGTAACTTGCTCGCACACTGGTCAAAAGGCCAGTATTCGATCCTACCTTTTGACATTATTTTCTTTTTAAATTAATTTTATATCTTTGACACCTTACAACTTTTAAGCATAGTTATGAATTACTGCCGCTTTAAAATTTTTTATATTTTCTTAAATAATGTACAATTATGTTTTCGATTTTTTTTCCCATGAAAGTTTATATTTTATCTGTAATTTTTAAACTCATATCGCCAATGATAATCTAAAATATTTTATGTCTAGAATTTTTTTTAATTACTATTATTTACCTTTTTATAATTTAAACACAGTTCTGAAATAATACATCATTTCTTTTTTTTTTATTTTACTTTATGGATTTTAAGTAAAAATTTATTATTATTTTGTATAAATTATAGATAATAATTCTAACGCTGAATATCTCAAATGTATTTATCTTTAGATAATTTTAATAGAATATACAGTCCCCTCCCTCTAATATGCAACTCTATAATCCGCAAATGCCTATAATCTGCACTATATTTCAGATGTAAACAAACAGTTAAAATTTCCCTTTTTTAAACAAGATAATGTGCACTTTGACCACAATAAAAGTTGACTGTCCGGATGAATTTATAAAGAAATTTTTAATGCATTTCTGCATCCATTAGAAGGAAATGTTTTATGTATCTTATAAATAACTATTACGCTGTTATATTCTGAACAAATTTGCTGGCTATATAAAAGATAAAATTTCTTTCAAAGATGGGTGAGCTCTTGAGGATAAATATCTTAGTTTTTTAGAAAAACAAATTTTTGTTACTGATCAAGAAATCCTGACTCTTAAAAGGCTTCAAGATTAAACTGCATAGCATAAATTAAAAACTATAAAGTGAACACTATCACTATGATGCTTGATAGATTTAAAATTAAATAGAAATGTTTTCCATTAATTTTGTATTATATCAATTAAATGTATTCCTAATATTGAATAAGCTTTTTATTTATAAAAATGCACTTTCTTTCATTTCTGTGTTATTTATTTAGAATAGGATTACTACTTTGTTGATAAATTCCAAATATTAGAATGTAAACAAAGAAATGACCTATAATCTGCAAAATTCTATAATCCGCAAAACCCTTGGTCCACACCTGGGTGGATTAGAGGGAGTGTACTGTATTCTAAAAGAAAATAAAATGTTAAAGCTGTAATGCTAATAAATGTTTAACAGTTATATAATTTCTTTTATTTTCTCTATATATGATTTACCTGTAAATTTCAACCACAACATCTTTTTTCGTTTGCAAATTGTTAATTATTGCAAAAAATCAACAAATTATATTTCAAAATACTTTTTTAGTCTAACAAATACTAATAAAAAAATAGTCAACTGGAAATGCAAAAATCGTCTGCAGATCCAGCTAAAACTTATGATACATAAAAAATATATATATTTTTAAGAAATCTTCAGCTGGACTTTCAAAATATACCAGAATAAATAAAATGTTTTTTTACTGATATCTTTTAGCTTCTTTTGTAGACAATTACTAGATAAGAAATTATGCTATAAATAGGAAAAATTTTCATATGAATATTCAGTTTCGAATATTTTTAGGATGTGTCACTCGGTTAATGGTATATTTATTAACACGTTCACTGCCAAGCCTATAAAGTGAGAATTTTCAAATTTCTCCTTGAAAGTCTTTGTCACCACAAATTCAGAAAGGTAAATTTCGCTTTACTAATACAGTGAAATTTCTGCCAGTAAATAAGGCAATTTTTTTAATTCTAAAATAATGGTGACAAAGTAATTAATAAATTAAAGCCACAAATATTAAAGTTACGAGTATACTCGTAGCTTGGCAGCTAAAGGTTAAAATTCAATATTTGCTTTAGTAGCCAGTGGCCGGTAGAGGCTGTATGTTTAGTAGCCACTACTGTCAAGTTAGTGGCCACTTATCGTAGTTTGTAGATTTAAATAGTTTTACAAGTAATGTTTTTAAAATATTTATGTTACGAAGACATCTTTTAAAATATATAAAAATAAAACTATCCACAGTGTCAGTTTACTTACCCCAACAAAAACAATTAACAGTTATTTTACATTAAAAAAGAGAGAATTTATCGAACAATGTCGTACAAGACCTAGGTCAAAGATTGGTTCACATCTCCAATACGTCACTGTGTAGCCCGAGATCAGAATTCTTTCTGAAAATAGGCCTAAAATATTTCCCATTTGACAAAATTCGCAATTAATTTTTGAAATTGTTTTAAGAAATTTGCAATTATTTTACACAACCTGTTGCTAAAATTCACAATTTATTAGACGATCGTTCAACAGAATTCACGATTTTCTTTCGCGATCATTCGACGAAAGTGATGATTTTATTATGCGATCTCTTGATGAAATTCGCGATATTTTCTACGATCAATTGACGAAATTTGCGACTTTATTTCCTCGATCTTTCGCAAAATTCGCGATTTTATTCCGTGGTCGTTTGACGAAATTTACTTTTTTCGCGATCTTTTGACGAAGTTTGCGTTTTTTTCGCGATCTTTTGACGAAGTTTTCGTTTTTTTCGTGATCTTTTGACGAAGTTTTCGTTTTTTTCGCGATCTTTTGATGAAGTTTTCGTTTTTTTCGCGATCTTTTGACGAAGTTTTCGTTTTTTTCGCGATCTTTTGACGAAGTTTGTGTTTATTTCCGATCTTTTGACGAAATTTGCATTTTTCGCGATCTTTTGACGAAATTTGCGTTTTTTTCGCGATCTTTTGACGAAATTTGCGCTTTTTTCGCGATCTGTTGACGAAATTTGCGTTTTTTTCGCGATCTTTTGACGAAAATTGCGGGTTTTTCGCGATTTTTTGATGAAATTTGC
The DNA here is from genome assembly GCA_963932465.1 of Maratus speciosus. Taxonomy (NCBI): domain Eukaryota; kingdom Metazoa; phylum Arthropoda; class Arachnida; order Araneae; family Salticidae; genus Maratus; species Maratus speciosus. Next base: position 651,303,708 of record OZ010787.1, on the reverse strand, counting down.
GGTTTTTATGCGATCGAATTTTGACGAAATTTGCGTTTTTCAGCGATTTTTTGATGGAAATCGCGGGTTTTTTTCGCGATTCTGAAATTCACAGCAAATTTTCCGAAAGGTTACAGAAGCGTGGAGCTGTGTTTTTTCTGCGCCTGATTAACGAAATTCCCATTTTTTCAAGATCCTTTGACGAAATTTACTTTTTTTCGCGATATCTTGACAAAATTTGCACTTTTTTGCGAACTTTTGACAAAATTTGCGGTTTTTCGAGATCCTTTGACGAAATTTGCAGTTTTTTCGCGCTTTTTTGACGAAATTTGCAATTTTTTCGCGATCTTTTGACGAAATTTACGGTTTTTTTCGCGTTCTTTTAACGAAATTTGTGAAGGTTTTCGCGATCTTTTGACAAAATTTGCGGTTTTTCGTGATTTTTTGACAAAATTTATGGTTTTTTGCGATCTTTTGACGAAATTTACTGTTTTTTCGCGATCTTTTGACGAAATTTGCGGTTTTTCCCCTATCTATTTGCGAAATTTAAGGGGTTTTCGCGATCTTTTGACAAAATTTGCGGTTTTTCGTGATTTTTTGACGAAATTTACGTTATTTCGCAATCTTTAGAGGAAATTTGCGGTTTTTTCACGATTTTTTGGCGAAATTTGAGATTTTTTTCGCGATCTTTTGACAAAATTTACGGTTTTTCGTGTTCTTTTAACGAAACTTGTGGGTTTTTTCGTGATCTTTTGACAAAATTTGCGGTTTTTCGTGATTTTTTGACGAAATTTGCGGTTTTCCCTCTATCTATTGGCGAAATTTAAGGAGTTATCGCGATCTTTTGACGAAAATTGCGGGTTTTTGCGATACTTTGATGAAATTTGCGATTTTTACGCATTCCTTTCATGAAATTTGCGTTTTTTCCGCGATTCTTTGACGGAAATCTCGTCTTTTTTCGAGATTCTTATGAAATTCTCGTTTTTTTCCGTGATTCTTTGACGATTTTTTTGCGAACGATTGACGAAATTGATATCTTTCGGCGACCATTTGTCGAAATTCGCGATACTTTTATGCCGATTTTTTTTAATTTTCGGAACCAAATGCCTTCAATGTGAACATCAACGCGATTTTCTTTTTCTTTTACGATTCTGCGGAAATCGCTGATCGATTAAAAAAAATAAAAAAAACGGAAAAGTGGCATTTCTGACATGTACTATTACATGAAAAATAAAGATCGCCACTTTGGCGATCAGATGCACATCATAAAGTCGCCAATTTTTTACATTTAGTCGCCCTGTGGCCGGTGGCGACCGGGAATTTTAACCTTTATTGGCAGCAAACGTGTTAAATTAAAATGTCAATGCCAGAAATGAAAACATTTTTGTATTTCATAATTTAACATATTTTAATAGATTCCAGAACAAATCAAATAGCAAAAGAATTTTTTTTTTAGTCAAATACATTTGTATAGAAAATGTAAGAGAAAAATGCATATCATGCATTATTTTAGGACTGTGCTTAAAATATAAAAAGATAAATAACTTTTTGAAAACAAATTATGTAGACACAAATTAGTTTGGATTTCCATCAGCAGAGATATTAGCTTAAAAATTACAGAAAAAATATAAATTTGCATGAAAAAAAATCAAAAACATAAATCTATTTTTTCTAAACGAAAATAACAAAATGTTCAAAGCTGCAGCAATTCATAACTATGCTTAAAAGTAGTAAAAAAAAAAAGCAAGAAAGTAGGATCAAATGCTGGTCCTCTGACCAGTGTGTGAGCATGTTACCTTGACGCCAGGCATTGAAATGAGCAATTTAATAGGTATTTGAAACTTATGCTGAACTTTGACCTCCAATTTCTCAAACTATAAAAACCATTCATAGAAATCCTTTCACCAGCACAATTAGGGCTAAGAACTTTACAACATACTTTAAATCATCAAAATCCGCAAGCACCATGTTTGGTATGTTGTTTATGATGACCAATTATCAACACGAGGGATATGGGCCCAAAGAGGGAGGATGCCCTCCGTGGGGGTCTTTCTAAGGGAACCTAAACCGTATTTATGCAAGGAAATCCAAGGTTTGAATAAAACCACTGAAAACTCTGAATGATTAGGTCGACGAGCAGGTTCAATTGGGTTCAAACCCAGCACTTCTCGTCTACCAGTTTCGAGAGCAGAACCAGTGTAATGTGAAAATGAACCAGTGGCCACTGATGGGACACACCATGTTTGGTGATAAGTAAAGGTGTCCATAAGACTGAATTGTACATTTTCATGTGTGGCTATTTATATGTGTGGTTTCTGTTGAGTATTATTAACAAAAATGTTTACCATTAGTAAATGAAGGTTTGGAGATATATGCAGCAGTGCCCCTTCCCCCTCTCTAGAAAAATGTTCTAGTCATGCCAATGGTTGTCTTAGGGAATTGTGTCTGTCTGTCTAGTTTTCCAGGATAGCTTAAGCCAAAGGTTCTGAGTTTAACTTACGGACTAGACATATCATTTTCATTTACTTGGAAAAATTTAAACATGTTTGATTTCTTTACCAGTTGATTTAATTGAATAAAAAAATCTAGCTTCATACCTATGGTTTCAAAAAGTAAAAACATTACTAATGTTCAAATAAAAAATGTGTTTTAATAAAAACTGTCAGCTTTTGGACCACTTCTTACCTAAAACATTTCAGAATGGTTAAAAGCAAATTTCACAGGATTATCAAAATTATAACAGTGACTACTTACACGATAGGTTTCTTTCTCTTTTTCATGAAAAAAATCTCGACTTCCATAATATGTTTGCACACACTTGCTTTTAAATCCTTCTTGAAATAAGCTCACAACTATCAATTTACTAACGAAGCTTTTCCCACTGCCAGTTGGCCCTTGGAAAGAAATTAATAAAGGTTTCATAGATTTCATTTTAATTAGATGATCCTTCAACAATTTAGGTAGGTAGTGACTTATGATGTGCTGTCCAAACAGTTCATTTTCAATATGGAAGTTAAAGTCTAAAATAGGAAAAAAAAAATGTTTAATTACATTAGCTAGAGAAAATAGCTTAAGATATATATATATACATGATGTCCAAAAAGTTTGGAAAGGGTCAAATAACTCAAGAAATACACGTTGGATTTTAAAATGGAAAAATATGTGTTAAATATTTTTTTAAAAAGCTATTCGGTGATACCAAAGAAAACCCTCCTTCCCCACCCGACCTTGAGAGACAGAGTGGGTCCAATTTTGAAATCTTGAATGAGAACCTCCATTTTTTATTGCAAAATTCAGATTCTACAGGAAAAAATATGTAACTTTTGTATTTAACAATTTTTTCATTACAACATAGATGGTGCTGTGATCAGCAAAAATTATATAATAAATGTAAACAGAATGCACACTTTTTGGTGCACGTTCTGAGTCTGCACCGAACAATTGTTTTTTAATATGCTGTCATCTTATAATCACGAGAATTTCAATATTTATAAATAACGACAGATTAAAATATTCAGAAAACGGTATTTTTAAGCAAGATAAAAAAAAAAATAAAATAAAATAAAAAAATAAAAAAATGTTTTTTACAACATAAATTTTAGGGATGCACCGAATATTTGGTATCTATTCGGTATTCGGCCATGTTGTCGAATATTCGGTATGGTCAAATATCAAACTATTCGGTATGCCGAATATTCGGCCGAACCGAATACTTAAAAAAACGTAGAAAACGTAATTTTGAAAATCTTATACAACTTCTACGTTTAACAGTCAACTTATAAAGATATTCAGAATAATTAAAAACAGAATAATATTTAAATAAAAGAGAATGTTTTTACATTATTTATTTGGTGTTTGTTAAGTATTTAAGAAAATTAACCAATCACAAGGATTTTCATAGGAATTAATTATGTACAAATGCCAGTTCCTGAACATTGTCCAGTAAAAAATCTGTTTCTTGCTAAGATTTTAAGAACAATGTTTACAATATCTGAAAATGACTGCCCACTCCAGACACCGTAGGATGAATTAAAAAACTTCCTTGCTTAATCAAAGGGAGTGGAACAGTTATTCTTGCTAAGTTGCCACCATATAAAATTTGAATCAATTGTATTATTTATTTACTTTTGTCTCTTCCTGACAAACAAATAATATATGATCCTGCACAATTTTTTCACAATTTCTCTTTGATATTAAAATGTTTGTTTTAGAATTTAAGAAAATTTTATTCATTTGTTTTAATTCTCAGATTAAGCCATTAAAATTTGACTAATTAAAATTTTTTTATAATTATCCTCTTCTTAAATAACTCAAAGCCGATTAAAGTATTCAAAAAGCCGAATATTCAGTATTCGGCCAAATAGTTACTATTCGGCAGGCTGAATATTCGGTATTCGGCCTAGCAGTTACTATTCGGCTAGCCGAATATTCAGTTTGCCTGTTGGCCGAATATTCAGTATTTGGCCAAAATCACTATTCAGTGCATCCCTAATAAATTTTAAGTAAATTGGGGAATCTGTGTCATTTTGATCTTTTAAACAGCCCTGCTATATTTCATGATTCAAAAACAAACTTCTCAACAACCTTTAGTTAAAATCATCGCATGATATCAAACTTTCAAAGTACCTTAATATATATCAGAGTCAGTAATAGTTAATTAAAATTCTCATTTCTCAATAACTTTTATACAAAATTATCAAATCATCTTAATCTTTCAAACTGCAATTAAAAACAAACAACACAGCATAAACTCAATGGTTATTAGAGTGTCAACAATTTTAATCAGCAATTAAATCGTGATTTTAATCAACTGATTTTTTTTAAAAAATCATTGATTAAAATCAAAAATTTTCTACATGTTTAAAATGACATAAAAGTATTAAAATCTAAGATTAATATAATTTGGAAAGTTTCTACATGTATTTGGCCTTATGAATAAGTGAAAAAAAAAAAAAAAGAGTTTTAAATAATTGTTTCTAAGCTTAATTCTTGGGTCTTGTAAAACATTAAGTAGGGGAGAGTGGTAATGAATTGGCCATGGGGATGAATCGGCCATTAACAAAATATGAATCTGATTGAAAAGTAAATTTTTTCCCTTTTCAGTAAAATAAATAAGCTAAAAAGTGTCTATTATTTCATTGCAGATATGTGTATTAGCAAGTCTTTGCAAATCTGTAAACTAATTTTAGGATGTATTTAGATGTTATTTGAATTTAATATATTAAAAAAATCTGAATATATTCCAGAAGTATAGGTGGGGCTGAATGGGCACTACATCATGGTCATGAATGGGCCACCTTTGCTCTGATCATGAAAATATGGTTTTTCTTTCTTTTTTTTTCTGATTTTCTCTTTAATATGAAACATAACTGACTGTAATGGATTTAGATTAAATTACTGTCTAGCTAGAATAGGTTTATAGCAGGGTTGGAAAAAAACCGGGTTTTTTTGTAAAAAACCAAAAAAACCGGTTTATTTGGTTTAAACCAGGTTTTTTTGGTTTAAACCGGGGTTTTTTAAAATATAATTTCCTATTGCATACAGATGCATATCTGTTGATAAAATAAACATTTTTGGATATTATATAAGTAATATAACTTTTGAAAATATTTAAATTAAATAATTATACAGTCAATTATATAGAAAAGTGAAATCATTTCTAATTTAAACATATTAGTAACAGCTATGTCTTATGTTTAAAGTAAACTGCTCTACACAGTGAAACATTGATAGTACCTTTTAAAATCGTATGAAGAATCTTTTGATTAATAATATAATAATCAATCAATAGACATTTGATGCAGTTTCATGAATATAATATATTATTCTATGGTTGTTATTATTATTTTTTTTATATCCAAATACTTCTGGTTATTTTGTTTTTTGAGTGATAACTCCAAGTGTCCAAGTCAATATTTTTGGCCATTCGATTCAGCAACTAACAGAAAAGATTGATTGGTATTATTGAAATGCTATAACTAGCACTCAATTTTTGCAAGCTGTGTTATTCAATTTGATATCTTAAGTTACTCTTTTAAATTCTTTAAGGATAATCTTTACCAATCCAGAAAATTTTCTTTTACAACTTAACCAAAATCTTAAAGATCTTGTATTTTGTTATTAACTGCTGCAAATAATCTGCATTTTTTAAATGAAAATATTTTATGCTAAATATTGAATATTATTTATCTATTTTATCTTTTCTAATTTCACATGTTTTAAGAAAAATCTTTAGGGTACCAGATATGTTCATCAGCACATGCTAATTTTCATTCTACATGCATAGAAACATGACCTAGGCTCATTATGTCTCATGTTGACTGCTGAGATGAAGTGTTAAAAGTAGAAATTACTTCTATCAATAATTTAAAACAATTAAATTACAAAAAAGAGAAAATATTATATTAGATTTTTTTCTAAAAAAACCAAATGGTTTTTTTGACAAAAAAACCAATTGGTTTAAACCATGGTTAAAACCACTTGGTTTAAACCGTGCCAACCCTGGTTTATAGTGATGTCTATGTCTAAAAAATAATTTGCACATTTTCACCCTAAGAAATATCAGTTATTCATAATTAAATTAGTTATTCATAATTAAATTAGTTATTCATAGTTAAATTGTATAAATGATTAAGGTGAACTGTCCAGTTGTTGACCACACCTACCAGTATTTTTCCATTTGATATAAAACTAGAATAATTGTTTATATTCTGAATCTGATGGGTAGAATAAATAATACCAAAAATTTACACTAAATAGTCAATTAATAGGCAGTTCCAACCCTGTTACAACCATGTTGTTTAATATTAATTTTGAAAAATATAAATTTCATTAAATCATAATGTGTATTATTTCTATGTATATTTTATGTTCTTTCTTTCTTATAATCTCATTATTTTGTCATTTTTCTGCTACAATTATGTGATTTAATAATATCAATTTTGACGTTCATTAATTTTGATAAGCATTGTGTATTACTTACTATTTCAGTATGCTTTGATCATATCATGTCAAGTACCATTCTTTTTATCATATTTGGTGAATAAAAGATTAATTCAACATTTTTTCATTTAATTCATTTAGTGGCCCATTCATTACTTTCAATGGCCCATTCAGCCCCATGGGTGGGGCTGAATGGGCCAAATTTCTATATTTTTATTTTCTATTATTAATTATAGACATTTTCGGCATAGATGCCGTATCTTCCCTCAGCCGTTGTTGTTTTGAATTGTTTGGCGATTTTTTCTTGGCGTGTTTGCGGATATGACAAACTCGATATGTAAACCCCGTGTGACATGTGTGTTGTGACGTGTCGTGTTCTGGCAACCCCTGAGAAGCTTAGAATTTTGTAGATGTATTTTGATATCATGTTCTATCGTTGTCTTTTTATTTTTATGTTAAATTTATTGGATGTATTTAATTGACTATAGTTTCTGTAGTCCGTTTAAACGCTCTTGCTGAAGTAATTAAGAAATATGAGGAAATTTTGACAAGAAAGGGAGGTTTGTTTATAGCGTGTCAATGCGTATTAAGCCTATTTTGGAAAATGACGGTGATGTTATGAGAGATATTTCATGCTGGAGGTTTCAAGAAAGCAGATGTCTGTTAAGGTATGTTGATAATTTTATGTATATTTTGTTGCTTTAAGAGTTTTTTACATTTTGAGATTGCTACAAAATGAGAACTGCTGAATTTTGGGAATGCTATACCGCGGAAAATGCTGAATTCGGTGATGTTTTTTTCTGGTAAATGTGCGTGAAGCACTCATACAACTATTGCTGATTGCCACTTTAGGGAGTTTCGTTTTTTATGTATATTTTGCTGCTTTAAGAGTTTTTTACGTTTTGAGATTGCTACAAAACGAGAACTGCTGAATTTTGAGAATGCTATATCGCGAGAAATGCTGAATTTGGCGATGTTTTTTTTCGGTAAATGTTTGCGAAGCGCTCATACAACTATTGCTGATTGCCACTTTAGCGGGCTTTGTCTTTTAGGTATATTTTGCTGCTTTAAGAGTTTTTTACATTTTCAGATTGCTACAAAACGAGAACTGCTGAATTTTGGGAATGCTATACCGCAAGAAATGCTGAATTCGGTGATTTTTTTTCGGTAAATGTGCGCGAAGCGCTCATACAATGATTACTGATTGCCAGTTTAGCAAATTTTGTTTATTATTTACATTTTATTTTCATTAAGCCAAACATGCATATAAACCGGTGCTTGGTGACATTTATTACTTGGCAGAAAAGGGGTTTTCAGGCCAAGAAGAATTCCAAGATGGTGGCCGGGGGGAACTTATGACATCTGTTCCACATTTTCTAATACAATTTTTATGACTTTTTTATATAACCAAATAAGTAAAGTAACTGAAGAGCCAAAAAAAATTACAAAAATTGGCCCATTCATTACCACTCTCCCCTACAGTAATTTTGTAAAGGCATAAAAAGCATTTCATTTAAAAATTATATTTAAATCTAATATAATTTGTGATGTCATAATTTTCTTTAAGTAATCAAATTATCCATTATTTTACATAAAATAAGCATAGCAAGTATATTTCTGCAAAGTAAGAGAGTAAATAACCAGAATCTTATTTTCTCATTCTACTTTTACAATAATAAATTTACACCAAATATTGTAGTAGAATGGAAGAATAACATCTGCTCAACAGCTGTTGTAAAAGAATACCTAAGGAAAAAAGAACTAATTGATATAAAAATGTTAGGTACAGCAAGCGATCCCCACTGAGGAGTAATAGTGCTGTTATTTAATATTTTGAGGATTTCTGATGCAACTGACAATCATATATTTACTCTGTATGTGTGTATGAATGGTTGTAACTCATTTTCATAATATTTTCGGTTAGATACACATACATAGTGTAAGTTAAGATTTAGGTGATTGACAGTAATTTTTCATTCAGTGCAATATGTGGTGCAAAAAATATTTATAAAACTAGTCATGGTATGAACGCACCTCATTTGCCACGTTTGATGAGCAATTTCCAACTTGTTTAAAGTTTGTTTCACACATAATAAATACAAAATATCTTCTTACTAAATAAAAAAAGGTTATTGAGAATAAAAAAAAATTTCTTTGTCAATCTGTCATTCTTTTCATATTAATTTTCTGTAAAATAAAACAATTTGTAAAATAACTTTTTTTTTTTTTTTTAAAGTCATATCTCTAAAATACAAATTTGAAATGTGAATAATTAATTATATCATGATAGTCCAAGAGCCGACAGCACAAAAACCTATGTTATCAAGCACAAGAACTTTTATTTTATGGAAGAGTAGAATTAGGGGAATCTAATGATCCATGGCTACCGGAAGTGAAGTGGTGCATAAGCCAAAAGTTAATATCACCAGTGGTTGACTCATAGGTTTATCATTGTATTTGTCCTACAAACAAAGGTATGAAAACATGGTGGATAGTTGTAGGACAAACACAATGATAAACCTATGAGTCAGCGAGTGGTGGTATCAATTTTTGGCTTATGCACCACTTCACTTCCGGTAGCCATGGATCATTAGATTTCCCTACTTCTACTCTCCCATAAAATAAAGGGTTTTTTTCTTGTGCTTGATAAGGTAGATTTTTGTGCTGTCGGCTCTTGGACTATGGGTTTTGCATATATTTTGTATATTTCTTTTATTTTAGGAAAATGTTAATTTTATTTAAAAAGTCGGAAAGAAGTAGAATTTTTAAAAAATTAGTTCCTTAAAATAGAAACACTAACAGGAAAAAATATGACTCGAATGCAAAATTATAAAGCAAGAGATGGATATATGACTAAACTAGGGATTGACTGAAGCAGCAATTTTGCCGAATACCGAATCTTTGGTCTAAGTGTATACCGAATATTCGGTATTCGGCGACCGAATACTTAAAAATTTTTTAATACACATTTTTGCGTATACTAGCTTCTTTAATAAACTTTAATTAAAATTAAATTCTTAATAATTTATTTCAATTACATTTTTATTCTTAAATCTAATTACACAAGAAAATTTAATGGCTTCTTTCCACTCAAAAATTCACTGACCCATCACTTATTTTTTATTATTTTATCACTACTCAATACCCAAATTAACCTATGAAAGTATTAAACTATACAGGCTATTATTAAAGATAAGGATTGTCAGAAAAACAAAAGTTCACTCAAATAAAAAGAAACAATGTTGCCATAAAGCTGACTTACTGATTGTCTAATTATAAACATATTGAATTGGAATGTTCTCAAATACAATAGGTATATCGATTTGTACATTTAACTCTTTTCTGTCAAATTATTGATAGATATCTATATTTTGATTAATATTTTAACATTGTGTTGATGAAGATAACAAATTTGAGTGATTTTAATTTAATAATTATAAAAGTTATGGGATAGACATAGGGGGTATACTTATTTGATGTGTGTATTTTATTTAATACAGTAGACTCCCTCAAATCCGCGACCCTAAAATCCACGAATGCCTAAAATCCGCGTATTTTTTTCAGATGTAAACAATGAAATTCACAGTTAAGTTGCAGGAACAAAATTCAAGACGGCGCCGAAATCGGCGACTACCGCAATGTTTTTTTTTACTAAATTTTTTGTTAATCATTCTCTTTTGGCTATTACAGATGATTTATTACTAAATAAATTTACATTACTTTTGATTTTGATATAAATTAGCATATCTATATCAAAAATTCCAGGGTTCGAAATGGAAGAATCCACGAACCGAAACGCTATTTTAAAATTATTGTTCGCGGAATTTTTTTTTAAATTATTGACAAATTTATTTCTAAACATACAAAGCAATATAAGAAAAGCATTCAGGACTCTAAATAATAATGAAAAAAGTTACAGTGAGCGCAATAAGCTGTATATACTGATAATAGCATTAACACTGTTCTCCTTGCTATCACTAGATGGCAGCATAGGACTTTTGGAATCAAACTGAATCGATTTCATTCGTAATATTTTTATTTTACATAATTATTTTAATAATTACTTACTTTTAAACTAATAAATTATTTTAATATTTTACTTATTTTAATGATTCACTTTATTGTAAGCATTCATTATAATTTCCCTGGCTTAACTACCAATCAAATTAATGTTTCAAAAATGTAAACAAATCAATGACCAGAAATCTGCAAAATTCTAAAATCCGCACAACCTCTGGTCCCAAGCTATGCGGATTTGAGGGAGTCTACTGTATACACCTTAGATATACAGAGATGAACTCTGATATACTTATTTGATGTGTATATTAAAGAAAATACACATTAAATAAATTTAAATTAAAAAAAAAAACTCATGTAGAAATAATTAAAATTAAATGATAAGGGAAAGATGCCCATCTTCCTTACTATTTTTTTCTCTATTGTAGGCAGTTGTTTTGATTTTACCCCTATGTAGACTATTTTAGGAAGACATTTTTTTTAAAATTAAAAATGGGCTTTGACTTGTTTTTTGTTGTGCAGCTGAACTCTGAACTCATGCACATAATATTGAAACTCATCGTTTAGCCTATTCTACTTCTAAGTAAAAGATAATTCTTCCTCTTCTAAGAAAATACTTAACCACAATTATTCGGCCGAAGCCGAATATTCGGTTTACATGCCGAATCACCAAATCGACTATTCGGTAAATCCCTAGACTAAACTCTGAAGACTCTTTCTAAGTGCTCATTAATAGATACAGATTTAACTGTAATAGAAAATTTTTAGTTTGAAACCACAGAAGTGTTTCAAATACCACTGGTTGGCAAAAAAAAAAAAAATCCTCCCTGCAAACTAAATATGTAAAGTGTACAGATTTAATACTCCTAATTCTAAATGCTATGTTATCCAAATTACTCCAGCACATACCATTTTTCCGAGAAACACTTTTATAATAATAACAATCAGGCAGGATTATTATATTAAATTGCAATGCTAGATAAAATTGAAATCATGAAAAAAGTATACTTTTACTGTCTTAGATATCAAAATGAAAAAATATAGCATGAAAATTTAGTTTATTAATGCTTGTATTGTGCACTTTATATATTATGTCCCCCCCCCCCTTTCATGACAGAATTTACCATTTGCTATCCACTATCATTCCTTATACCGCTATAACTCGGGACTGTTTAAAATATTTCTCTTCATTTTCAAGGATTTTAAAAGTTCATATTTTTGTCACACAGTAACTTGCAATATGGTGGGGTTTTTTGTCACATATGTGACGTACGTTAAATGCAATGACATAACAATGACGTCACAATTTTTTTCTAATTGCTAGAAAAATATAATTTTACAGTAAATAACATGTTTTGAAGAATTTTTGTAATTTTTTAAAATTTTCTAAGAAGTACACATCTCAGTCACAATGTGACATCACTGAGTGGTGGCATTTTGGTCACAGATGTGACGTGACCTGACCTGACCACAGTGACCATGCATGCTATGAGGGTAAAAACTGAAAAACGTAGTCTGACATTTTGTATGTGCATTACATGCTAGAATATTATGTTACGTATTTTTATTTATTAATGTTTTAAAGATGACAGAATAAGTCTGGCAATGCAAATTTGTTATCCACACTTCAAAAATCTTCTGTGTTTGATCTAATCGGAACTATTAAAAAGCAATAGTGAAGGGTGTGAATGGTTAAGTAATGAATTTCAACACACATTGGTATCTGATTCTGTCAATACTGGTGAAAGTTGTTACAAAAGTACTGAAGGAAAAAAACAACAAATATTATTTTAAAAATGGAAAAAAAGATCTTATGAAAATAACAAAAAGCGAAAAACTGCGGATTGGCGGAAATTTTCACCCCTGAAACAGTCTGTTTTAAAAATAATATCTTACCAGAAAAGTTAAATGCTGAACGAGAAAAATCTTGAGGCCATCGTGTCCAATTCCATGAAATTTTATGTAGTTTAAAATGGGAAAGTAGATCGTCGGGATTTTGAATAAAAGCATTAATTTGTTTATATAACTTTGAAGCTAATTCATCGATACTTAGAACAATATGCTTTAAATCATCTAAATAGACTGATTTAAAAGATTTAATATGAGATACGCTCATATGAAACATCGAAAAAAAATCTTTCAAGTCAAACTTTTTAAAGGAAAAGGGAAATTTTATTTCTGAAAATACATTAGCTGATGGAAATTTTATTTCTGGAAACACACTGGCTGATGGAATTTTTTTTTCTGTAAACACATTGAATGATGATACAGTATTTATTTTAAGAACTTGAATGCTCAATGCAAGTAAACAGAATTTACAAATTATTAGCATCGAACTCATCCCTCCAATCTTATCTTAAAAAAATGAGAAATAAAAATAAATCACAGCTTACAGACATTTTAATAACACAAAAAATTCTACATTAACTAATCACGATTTATATGCCCAAAACATAAACACTTTGAAATTAGAAAAAAGTTGCCATCTTCAAGTACAAAAGTCTGAATGAGTGTGTTCAAGTTGCACGCGCGCGAGCTCAGGAGACAGGAACATGGAGTGGGTCAATATCATGGATGGAATAACACGTAGTGTGTTCAGGAACAGATATTTTGTTACAAAAGGGACGTGTGTTAGATGGGTTAGTTGTGTTCAGGAACAGATCATGGATTTGATTAATTATGGTGCTAATTATAAAGATATTTTGTTGCAAGAGGGACGTGTGTTAGATGGCTGAATGGATAAGGTAGTGAACTCGAAACTAGAGATTCTGGGTTCGAATCCGTCCAGTCCCACATTATATCATAATTTTTTTTGTTTTGTTTTTTGGTTGTTTTATATTTTTCATAATGAATAAGATATTTTTGATGAAGATATATTTTTTATTTTTATTATACAGAGGCACGTGTATTTTTATTATAATAATAAAATACTTATTTAAATGTGAGAGAATGAGGTATTTCGAGATGAAAGTTTTACATCCGAACGCCTTTTAAATATTCAAAGTTTCGTTTCTAAGTGATTATATATATAGTATGTATATATATAATGATATAAACATTAAGCAAATCCAAATGAAAAAATAATATATATTGTGCGAAAATATCCTTTTGCGCGTAGGATAATTCCTTGATTTTCTTTTCTTTTTTTTTTTTTTCTTTTTTTTTTTTTGAGTACTTTAGGAGTGAATTTTTATCGAGATAGGCTGGAAATCATATTTTACTTTGAACATTATAAAAATAAAATGTAGTAGTTGTAGATTATTTTAACTAAAAATATCTGTACATATATTTTTTAAAAAGATAATATATATAGGTTTGCTGTCTAGTTTTGTAGTGAATTAGAATGTTTATAAGCATGTATTATAGTAGCATGATTAGAATGTTTATAAATTTTCTACTGAAAGTATAAGTAAGTATTTTGCTTATACTAACAGAATTTTGAATGCCATTTATTTCTCATGTTTTATGATGTATTTTGGTCTCTTATCCACACGGTATTAAAATATGCAATCATAAAATAAGAAATATATATATTAAAACCTTCTCTGAAAAATTGTCTAACTAACAGTGCAAAATTCATTGAAATCCATCTAGTATAGTAGATTACAAACAAATCTCATATGTTGATATCACAATCTTGGTTTACTAACAGCATTCTATTTATCACGGAAGATATAAATCAACTGATAAATTATTTTTAAATAAATAAAAGGAAAATTGTTAAAAAAGTTAAAATTTTTAGATCACCAGTTGAATTCTTACAATCAACCTACAATCAATCAACCTACCAAACAACGCACAATCACGTGATCAAATCGCCCACACAATTTTTTTGAGCAGCTCGCGCGGAGTTTGTGTGCGGTTGGTTAACTAATTTTAAATTCTAAATGGGTTAAAGTAGATAAAGAAGGTCACGTGATGTTTTTCCCGACTATTTTAGATTTTATCTGAGTGTACATAGGCATGTATTTCTGTTACGAAAACCATGTTTTGGAAGGATAAAGAAATATAGTCGTTGGTTTTATCTTTTTTGAACCATTAAAAATAATGAAATAATTGAATTCTTTTAAAATTCCTTTCTTCGATAAGACCTACTCCATGGCATAAACTTCTGAGCGCGCGCGCGGCGCGCACTGCACTTCTGAACACACTCAATGTATTCCACATGGAGAAAAGAGTTAAATGGAGATGGAGAGAACCCACGGAGGAAGGAATAGATGGGGATGCAGTATGCCATAAAAGGCCCAAACAAAACAAGCACGTGGAACAGGTACAGAATTTTGCAGATTATTTTAATTTAGAGAAAAAAGTACACGGGAGATGTCAAAGAATTCTGTTCCTGTTCCACATTCTTGTTTTGTTTGGGCCGAATGAGGGCATTTACGGCATACTTCATCTCTATCTACTTCTTTCCTCTATAGGCGTCACCCCCCAGCCACCAGATTTCATTTCTATTCTTTTTTTTTACTCTATAAACGCACCTCGCCCGATGTCAAGTATACGAGTGACATTGCATTTAAATACACGTGTATTTGTTGTGTTTCGTCATTCAGGTGTACGACTGGACGTTTGTCATCTAAGAATTGAATGAATTTTAACATCTTGCGAGTTTGTGCTATGTGAGTAATATTTATTATTCATTTAATTTAATTAACGTAGGTTTTTTTTTTCTTTTTTTTAACTATGAATGTGCAAGGATGGATCCAGGGTTGCAAAAAACCGAATCCAGTTGGGTTTTTTAGGGTTTTATTGGGATTTTTGTTTTTTTTTCAAGAAGTGAGGGCAGAAGGAGCCCCTTATTTTTTTTTAAGTGCATGCATTAAATTAAGAAATCTTATTATATTTTTATTAATCAACTTAATATTAAAATAATGTGAATTGAAATAACACAAAGAAATCAGTGTGAAAGTCTGTAAAAAAAGCTTTTTACTTCTGGGACATCATATAATATTATATAATAACCACATATTTTATAGGTTACTTTTTATCTGTATTCCTCTCTGAGAACACATTTTTTAAACAAATCTTTAATATTATTTATTAATCAAATGATGATAAAATTGTCAAGATATATCTTTTGAACATAATATATAGCTGTTACTATAGGTGTAAATTAGCGGTCGCCACTCGCCACGTGGCGATTAAAGTTGTAAAAGTGGCGATTAAAAAATTGGCCATCGATCGCCACTCGCCAAGTGGCGATTAAAAAATCTGTTATCGATCGCCAACTGAAATGCAACTTTTTTCATGGAAAATATGCATCTCTACTTTGATTACATCTAATTAGCAAACTGGTTAATTTTTTTTCCTATTGGATGCAAGCAGATTTCAGTGATTTAGCTGTATTTTCAATATTTCATTTTTTCGCCAAGTGCTCGCTCTTCAGTTGGATTATTTTTTTTTTACAGTTTTATTCTGCAAAATATATTCATCAGCTTTGATTCCACATGCGTTTCAAATAATTTATTCCTTTTCTTTCACCGCCTTTACCTTTTCTTTCACTTTTAAAATGCAAGTGCATTTTAACCCTTTCGAGTCTGGAGTACTATTAATAGTACATGTCTTTTCATTGAGTATTGTTTTATCTTAACAATTACTTTTGCTACTATCTACATACAGTAATGATAGTACATTATGGCTATGCCTTTCTTATTATGATTTCATTTATGTTTGGACATTTAGTAATAACAATAAAAGTTTGCTTAATTCTCTTTGCACCGTTGGCAATTCCTTTATTTTATAAATATATATCACTCTTTAAATTTAAAATAGTATAGGTTACTTTTCTGAACAAATCATGTGTGATAAAAGACAAAAAACATTACAAAGTTGTAACATCTGTTAAACTCTGTTGTAACGATATTTTCCAAACGCCTCCAAAAACTCTTCCTTCCTATTATCATATAAATATGAATTGAATAGTACACAAAATAAGTACATTCATTAGAATTTAGACAATGAGATAATCATTAAACTTCAGTAAATCTATTCGGATAACTACGATTAGCATTATTAAAATAAAAGTAATTTTATCCTCAAAACTGAAAAAAAAAATCCGACACGAAAGGGTTAAGGACATTGCAATATCTTCAATATGTTAGATCAGTTAGATTATTTTTCATCAAGAGATACTGTTTAATCCTGTGAAATACAGTCACCAGCTTAGACTTCAACTGTATGTAATGTGTGTAGCATGTTAATAACACATTTATTAAATAAAATCAAAATAATGTTTTATTTGATTTTCTTTTTTTAATTGGATACACCTAGCTGTTGGAATTAGTTATTTTTTATATAAAGAAAGTAAAATGAATTTGATTGATACTGGTGTTTATGAACATATACAAATTATCCAAAAATAAATTTTAAAAAAGTTAATATGATAACAGATTTTGTGGTTTTAAAGTAATTTTCTTGAATTTGGCTGGTATAAAACTCTGATTTATAGAAAAATATGTATATATACAACGATTATAGTTTATGTAGATGTCAAGAAAGTTTGAAACATTATACTGGCCACTAACTTTAATAAGTGGCCACTAATAAAACTGAGTCTACCGGCCACTGGCTACTAACTCAATTTCCCAGTTTTCACCTATAGCTGTTACTGAAAATATTTGAATTACAAAAGATTTCAATTGTCTATATAACTGATTCTAATTATTTAATTTGAATATTTTGAAATGAAGTTATAATACTTATATGATATCCAACATTGTTTATTTTTATCAACAAATATGCATCCATATGTAATAGGAAATGATATTTAAAAAAACCTCATCTAAACAAAACAAAAAGACTTTTTTTTTTTTTTTTTTTGCCAACTCTGCCAAAAAGTGAATAAGTCAAATTTGTATCCAGTTAGGAACTTATATTATGAAGTTTTTTATCGTTAAATTTTTATATAAAAGACCTTGTAAGTTTTTATCTGTGAAATTGTATATTGATATGTATGAATATGTATATTGATTTTGGCTTTTTTTCCCATAATATTAACAGGCTTTTAAAAGACTTAAAGCACATTATTTCCTTTTGACTTTGTGACATTTGGCAGTACACCCACAATATGTTTTAATAGGATAGTGTAACTCTTTAAACACAAAGGTTAAAAAGCTAATACAGTAGACTCCCTGAAATCTGCAACCTTAAAATCTGCACATCATCACAGATGTAAATATGGAAACTTTCAGTTCAGATGTAGGAACAAAATTACAGAATTTTTTAGTTTTATATCATTCCGTATGTACTTTAATATGTAATTCTCGATAGTGTGACTGAACTCGTGGTTTTTCATGAAGGAAATATAAATTTATTTCTGAAAAAAATCAAGCTATTGATGATATCACTAATCGCAATCATTTTATCAAATATATTTATGTAGTAACCAAGCTTTTGTGTTATTAAGACTGGCTAAACCTGAAATAAAACTTCCTTACTTTATGATTTTGATGTGAATTAATAGGGCACTTTTATGAGACAAGTTTCCTTGAATAATTCAAGGAAAATGTATCTCATATTTATTATGCATAATTATACATTATTAATTATTTACTTGACCTTTACTTTTAATAATTTAATCATTTTTTAAATTATCTTTCTTTTTATAATTTTAGTTTATTACTTTACTTAATTATTTTAATATTTTACTATATTGGAAGCATTCATTATAATTTTGATTGCATTATTACATTCAAATCACAGTTCACAAAATGTAAACAAAGCAATGGCCAGAAATCCATAAAATTCTAAAATCTGCAAAACCTCTGGTCCTAAACTGCAGTGTTGAATTCAGACACTTTCTTCCGGGAGAGATTTCTGGGGGGGAGGGGGGGGGGATTGCACTTTTTTACCATTGAAAACACAAAATCAAAATCCTTGGGGGGGGGGGGGACACAACTCATTGCTCTGGTTCAACACTGCTAAACTGTGCAGATTTCAGGGAGTCTACTGTACAAACAAAATTTGTATATAAAAACAATAATATATATCTATATATAAACAAGAATAAAAGTTCATCAGATTTGTTTTCATAGCGCTTTTCGTTATTTGACCCATAAATTTGACCTTCTGAAACCCAAATTGCACTAAGCTTTTTAAAACAATACCAAGGCCCTATGATGGACTTTTTTAACACTTTGAGGTCTAAGCATGAGTATCACTCAAGTTGCCATTTTTGGTGGAGACAAGTTCAAGTCTGAGAGTCTCTCTGGGGTCAACTTTTAACTCTCTCAGCTATGAAGTTACTGACTATACACATATATGAAAATATCTAAAATCAGAGCTTAACTCGAACTTACTGTGAACCCTGTGCTGTTATTCTTTGTGCAAATCTGTACTTTGAAATGTACTACCACACAAAAGCAAATTATACTAAATAATGTTTATATGCAAATAAAACTTATTTTCAGATAATAGTACATTTGGGTAAGTTTTTGTTCAAGTCTGTGTAAAATTTAAAAATTAGTGTTTTCCTATGCGGAACTTTTAGAAAATACAGTAGACTCCCTTAAATCCGTAACCCTAAAATTCGTAAATCATTGCAGATGTGAACAATGAAACTTTCAGCTCAGATGTAGGGGGAAAATTACAGAAATTTTTAATTTTGTATCATTCCGTATGTATTTTAATATGTAATTCTCAATAATATGACTGAACTTGTAGTTTTTCATGAAGGAAGTATAAATTTATTTCTGAAAAAAAAAATAAAGATATTGATGATATCACTGGTAATTACAAGCTTTTTATCAAATATATGTATTAATCAAGCATTTTTGGTTATTGAGACTGGCTAAACCTGAAGTAAAACTTCCTTACTTTATGATTTTGATGTGAATTAATAGGGTACCTTTATGGGGAAAGTTTCATTGAATAATTGAAGGAAATTGTATTTTATCTTTATTATGCATATTTAATTCTACATTATTATTATTATTTACTTGACCTTTACTTTTAATAATTTAATCATTTTTTAAATTATCCTCATTTTTATTATTTTAGTTTATTGCTTTAATTTTTTAAATATTTTACTGTATTGTAAGCATTCATTATAATTTCGATTGCATTAATACATTCAAGTTACTGTTTAAAAAATGTAAACAAAGCAATGACCAGAAATCCACAAAATTCTAAAATCCGCACAACCTCTAGTCCCAAGCTGTGCAGATTTGAGAGAGTCTGCAGTACATAAAACTTGCTTTTTCCAATAATTTCTCATTAAATATTAATTTTTAATACATTTCAGTAGTTCCTTCATATTATGAATAAGAACAGTTTGAAGTTTATAATTAAAAAAATTTATTAAAATACATATCTTCCAAGTACTTTTTAAAAAAATCATGAAAAGTACCAAATACTCTCAGTCCAGAGCGATTGAAATAGCTCAGACCTCAAAATGTTAAAAGTAAACTTTACACACAAAAAAAAAATTCTTTTGAATCGTTACTTAAGAAAAGGTTAATTTGAAAGCATTTTTAATTTCATGAATTCTTCTGTGAGTTAAACCAAATTAATAAAATTTTCTGATATTCTAAAACAAATATTTAAAAATCAAACAGAAATTTTGAAGGAATTGGAAGAAAACTTATAGTCATATACTCATTATTTGTCAGGAAGGGACTGAAGTAAAAAATAAACAGTCCATAAATCTGTTCAAATGGTGGGAACTCAGCAAGACTGAATCAGCCTGTGTTAAGACATCTAATGGTTGTTTTCATGTTTGATTAAATAAAATCAGTTTGATGTTTGAAAATAAGTTAATCTAAAATGAACTACATAAACAGTCTTTGCCTTCCAGTATTTTTTAATAACACTATAAGATAATTGTTTTAAATAAGACATTTTTAATGTATTGTTTTAAATCTGACGTAATTTTCACCAAATTTTTCTTTCTCTTTTTAATATTCATGTGAAAATACTCTTGTTCTTAAAAAGGAAATATAATTGAAAGTTGTTAACATGAACAAACTTAACACAAATTACTTTTAACACTGTTTCCAGTTATCCTGTCAAGTTGTGTATGAATTTACTATGATTTTAGTCCTTTTAATATGAACACACTTAACAACAC
Organism: Maratus speciosus; assembly: GCA_963932465.1. Lineage (NCBI taxonomy): Eukaryota > Metazoa > Arthropoda > Arachnida > Araneae > Salticidae > Maratus > Maratus speciosus. The sequence continues at coordinate 651,282,704 of OZ010787.1, read as the reverse complement.
AAAATGTTGTTTTATCACAAATTGAAAAGGATCGGCCATTGAAATATTTCCTACTCATAGCACAAACGAAGCAAATTTTTGCAACTTTTTGATGCAATTGTACTGAGTTCTATATGTATATTTATTTATTTTTTTTTTCGAACTCCAAATTTTTGAAAGAATGTTAGTCTTGAAAGGGAAATGTCTTTAGTTTTGATAACCTCAGACCAGTGATTGTTAAATTGTCATTCGATTCCTCCTTCTATCCACCCAAAAGATAAAATTCTATTGTAAGAATTGCATTGAGGAGTGGAAAAAAAGTATGTAACACTAATTAAAGTTGTTTTCACAAAGCTCTTTACATACCATAATTAAACTGAGAGATTGTTGCAGCAGTGATGACTTAGGTTTTAATCTGTAAAAATAAATCGAGTTGGCTGTCCGTAGCTTTGGTAAATTTCTTCATATGTAATGTAAATACCGGCCAGTTCTCCTTAAAAAGGCTTCCACCAAGAGATAGCCCACATGTAAGTCTATGTTCTTGACAAACTTATACAGTAGACTCCCTCAAATCCATAACCCAAAAATCCACACATCATAGCAAATGTAAACAATGAAACTTTCAGCTCAGATGTAGGGGCAAAATTACAAATTTTTTTTTTTGTTTTATATCATTCTATATGTATTTTAATATTTAATTCTTGATAATATGATTGAACCCATGGTTTTTCATGAAAGAAGTATAAATTTATTTCTGAAAAAAAAAAAAAAAAAAAAATCTGATGAAATTTTGATGATATCACTGGTAATTGCAATCTTTTAACCGAATATATTTATACTATATTAATCAAGCTTTTTTGATTATTAAGCCTGGCTAAACCTGAAATAAAACTCCCTTACTTTAAGATTTTGATGGGAATTAGTAGGGTACCTTTATGAGGAAAATTTCATTGAATAATTCAAGGAAACTGGATCTCATTTTTATAATGCATATTTAATTATACATTATTAATTATTTATTTGACCTTTACTTTTAATAAATTTTAAAATGATATTAATTTTTATCATTTTAGCCTATTACTGTAATTATTTTAATATTTTACTGTATTGCAAGCATTCATTATAATTTTGATTGCATTATTACATTCAAATTACTGTTTAAAAATGTAAATGAAGCAATGACCTGAAATCTGCACAACTTCTGGTCCCAAGCTGTGCGGATTTTGGGAAATTTACTGTATTAACACGTTAAGTGCCATGTCAGTCACTGGTGACTGATGCTGAACTTTCCTTTTAAAGCGCATCATTCAATGATGACTGACATCTAAAATACTAAAAATATATATTGTTTTAAATAATTACTGAAAATTTATTTAAAATTTACCAACCTTTTATTTATTATAGGATTATACTTTCTTAAAAATTACTTAAAACATTGTAAATTTTTCAGCGATTCCGTGTCACCAGTGTCATCTCTGTAATATTGATTAGATTAGTAGTAAGTAGATTTTCATGATACGTATGTATATTTATTCTTGTTATATATAATATTTTTTATTCTTGGTATATATAATATTTTTAAAGTATGGATCAGAGTTTACCCCAGGCAGTTTCAGGAGGGTGCTGCACCCTACCTGCCCTTAGGTTTACAAAATAGCACCCCTCTTGCCCCTCATTTAAAAAAGTAGCTTCCTTGTTGCCCCCACCTGAAAAAAGTGCCTTTACTCCTTTGTTTATTAAAAAAAATACTTGCATAGTAAAAATTGACTCATTGCTGCCTTTAAAATAGTGTTCTGAGTATTAAATATTAAAAAGTAAAAACATACATTTATTTTACTTAAATAGGTGTCACAAATATAAAAATTAAAATATGTTGACATGTTTCGGTTTAATAGTAAAAACCGTAATCATAACACACACATAATCAATAGAAATGATTATGTGTGTGTTATGATTACGGTTTTTACTATTAAACCGAAACATGTCAACATATTTTAATTTTTATATTTGTGACACCTATTTAAGTAAAATAAATGTATGTTTTTATTTATATGATATGAAAAGGTGAAGTAAATTTTGTTTGAGTTTTTACGAAAACTTACAACGGTTTTTGATATTAAAAAGTAGTTTTAAAAATCAAAAGAATGCCTTTAAAAATTTCAAGAAATGCCCTTAAGAATCCAAAACACACCCTTCGGAATCCAAAAGTGCCCTTTTCCCACAAGCAGCTCCCTGCCCTTTTTTAAACCTGGGGGAAACTCTGATGGAAAATGCAAAATACTTTTAACATGAACAAAATAAATTTCCCCATGAGTGTTCACGTTAATGAGGTTCGACTGTATTACTATTTGTGCTGTCTTAGATGGTTGGTTGGTTGTATTTATGACGGCCAATTATCTGCACGAGGGATATAGGCCCAGGGAAGGAGTGCCCTTCGTGGGGGGGGTCTTTCTAAGGGAACCTAACCCATATTAACGCTTGGAAATCCAAGGTTCGAAGAAAACTCCGAACGATTAGGCTGACGGGTGCGATTGGGATCGAAACCAGCACCTCCCGTCTACCAGCTTCGAGAGCAGAACCTCTCAGCCACTGGTGGAGCGTGCTGTCTTAGAATTGGCAGTTAAAATATCTCAAAATATAAAATTAATGTGTAAATGTATTTTTCAATTTAAACAGTTTGACACTATTACTACTTTTTTTGCATTTTAAATATGACATTTCTGCCATTTACTGTTTTTAATGCATATTAATATTTTAAAGTTTTCTTCTTTTAATATTCACATGTAAATACTACTTTTATGACACAATTTTCAACATTCTCCTTCTTTTAACATGTAATTATTTAATTCTATTTTTTAAAGGTGTTTTCTGATTTTAACAGTCACATGTAAATAATTTTTTTATTGAAATGATCTTTAATTGAACTTCAATTTTTAATTGAATGAATGTGCTGTTTTTACAATTGCCAACAATTTAAAATAATTGTTTTTTTCTAAAATATGGGAAAAATATATCTTGAAATGCTAAAAATATGAATAAAAATTTCAAAAAAACCCTCCAAAAAAAGGTAAAAAAATAAAAAAAATGCAGTCTGTATGCCACAAGTTTGTAATGTATATCCTTAGAAAAAATGGTTAAATTCATGTATAGTTTTTGCTCCTATAAATCTTTTGGCACTTTTCTGTTAGCTAGTAATGTGTATGTATATAACACTGGTACCCAGATGATAGAAAAATATCAAACTTTTTTAATGGGACAATTTTGAACGAATTTAACTATTACTAGCTCTTAAAATAATTCTTTGGTTTAAAAAGTGTTTGATTCAGCATGTTCATCAAATATTTCTCTATAATAGTACTACTACCAATTTTCATATCTTTATATGCAGCAGTTATCTTAATATTAGCTAAGAAAGACCCCCGGTGAGAAAAAATCCCTTTACGGCTACAATGACAATATTAGTTACTTTTTTTTAGTACAGAGAGATAATAAGTATTTAATTAAAATTAATAGTAACAGGGGTCGATGCAGGTTTTTATTCTTGGGGCCCATTTTGTGAAAAGTAAGTTATTTTTGTGAAAACTTATATTTTGTAACGAAAGTTGAAATCCAGTTACTCAAATTTGAACCAAGAATTTATTAACAAAAACTTCTGTAAATCCCCTTGCTAAAGTTTGTTTTTCGTGACCTGGTTTTATTTACAAATTACACATTTTAAAACAGTTTTTATGAAAAAGAATGTTACGAAAGGGGCCTATTTTATTAAAAGGAATTTTGTGAAGTGGCCTATTTTATTAAGTTCATTTTTGTGAAGGGGCCTATTTTATTACATTTATTTTTATGAAGGGGCCTATTTTATTAGATTTTTGTGAAAGGGCCCTAAATAGGTCCCAAATTTTGCCTGGATCGGCCCCTGAGTAAGCATCTAAGGAAACATAGTTAAAATTAAAGAAAACTGTGAAAAAGAAGGTTAAACTTAATCAGATGAATAAATAATGTATTTTAAAATCACTGGCAGCTAATAAAATTAGCATATCCAAGCAATTATCAACTACTTCAAAACTTTATAATAGGAATGCCTTCTTCCATCTAAAATAAATTTTTAATTAATAAGTGTAGTGACCTGATTATAGTCATTTATAAATTTTTTCAAGGTTTTCTTTTTCAATGAATAGGTGATTAAAAAAAAATATATTATCTAAGTCATATACAATTTTGCATTCCTCAAATGATTAATATTCTACAGTTAAGCTCTAATAAGGTAAAATTTTATGTTGTATTGTTTGTTCATAAAATATTTGATAATAGTCTTCATTCTGAAGCACCAAAATGTCACACGGCTAAATAATCAAAACATAGATATTTAAGGATGATGGACAGTCATGCTGCATTTACACTATGGCTTATCAGGTCTACGATGTCTGCTAGTCCTGGGTTTAGGAGGGTCTCTGTGGTCTAGATGTTGGCATTAAAATATTAGACCCAACCAATCAGTGTGCTTCATGATATTGGTTAAAATTAGCAGTCACCACTTGCAACATGGTGATTAAAAGTGTAAAAGTGGCAATTAAAAAATCTGTCATTGATCGCCAAGTAAAATACAGTTTTTTCATAGAAATATGCATCTCTACTTTGATTACATCTAATTAGCGAACTGGTTAATTCTTTTTCCTACTGGATGCAAAAAATTTTCAAGGACTTTGCTGTATTTTCAATATTTCGGCTTTTCACCGCGGCTCTTCACTTCAGCTATATTATTTTTTCTAGAAATACCATTTTATTATGCAAAATATATTCATCAGCTTTGATTCCACCTGCATTTCAAGTAATTTATTCCTTTTTTTTTTTTTTTTTTTTTTTTTCCCACTGGATGCAAGAGGATTTTAAGGACATTTCAGTATCTTCAATATTTTGACTCCTGCCACATGCTCACCCGTTAGATTATTTTTCTTCAAGAAATATTGTTTAATCGTGTGAAATATACTCACCAACTTAGACTTCACCTGTATGTAATGCGTGTAGTGTGCAATAACATTCACTTATTAGCAGTGTTGTAGTCATAAAAAAAACAGAAAGTATACGCTCTAAGCAGAGGGTATAAGCTCAAGGCAGAGGGTATACCCTAGAGTGTATATAAAAACCTATAAAGTTGACCACCTGTCTATGTTGACCGCTGTTTTTAGGAACCAAATTTATCCTATACAAAACTATAAGACAAATCCTTCGTAACCTGACCACCTGTCTATCTTGTATCTTGACCACTGAAATTATTCAAATTAATTTGACTAGAACTATTATAAAATGCCCATCAAAACCCTTTATAAGTTGACCATTCAAAAAGCTAACAAATCTTGAATTAAAAAAGTAACTCTCAACGAAATTTTCTATTTTTTTTTTTAAACTAGAATTTCTAAAAGGGTGAAATTGTTATTAACCTGTGAAATTCTTTTAGTAGTGATAGTTGTTGGTAAATAATTCAAGGCTATTCTTACATTGTTGCTCTTGTGGATTTGGCTTTTCAACATCCTTCCCCCCCCCCCCCCCCCACTTCCATTCTTCGATTCTAAATTTCTTTCTTCTATTTCCCATTCTCTTATCATTCCTTCCCTTCTTTCAATAAACCCAGGTGCTATTGATTGATTGTCTTTTTAAAAATAAATACAGTAGACTCCCTCAAATCCGCACAGCTTGGGACCAGAGGTTGTGCGGATTTTAGAATTTTGCGGATTTCTGGTCATTGATTTGTTTACATTTTTGAAACATTAATTTCATTGGTAGTTAAGCAAGGGAAATTATAAAGAATGCTTACAATAAAGTGAAACATTCAAATAAGTAAAATAATAAAATAATTTATTAGTTTAAAAGTAAGTAAAAAATTTAGAAAAATATTAAATTATTACGAATGAAATCGATTAAACAATTCCAAAAGTCCTATGCTGCCATCTAGTGATAGCAAGGAGAACAGTATTAATGCTATTATCAGTATATATAGCTTATTGCACTCACTGTAACTTTTTTCATTGTTATTTAGAGTCTTGAATGCTTTTCTTATACTGCTTTGTATGTTTAGAAATCAATTTGTCTATAATTTAAAAAAAAAAAATTCCGCAAAAAATAATTTAAAAATAGCGTTCCGTTTCGTGGATTTTTCCATTTCGAACCCTGGAAGTTTTGATATAGATATGGCAATTTATATCAAAATCAAAAGTAATGTAAATTTATTTAGTAATAAACAAGCTGTAATAGCCAAAAGAGAATGATTAACAAAAAATATAGTAAAAAAAACACTGCGGTAGTCGCTGATTTCGGCGCCATCTTGAATTTTGTTCCTGCAACTTAACTGTAAATTTCATTGTTTACATCTGAAAAAATACGCGGATTTTAGGGTCGCGGATTTAAGGGAGTCTACTGTAGTAGTAATACTAATTGATTTTAAAATTGGTACAAAACTATTAGTAGTTCATTCTTGTAGTTAATCTTTTCTTTTATAAGGTGTTAGAAATATGCATGGTGATACAATATTATTTTAAAGCCCTGTCAATAAATAAAATTTTTGTGGGAAAAAATGATATGGTATGAATATCACATAAAAAATAAAAAGAAAATTTATCATCACCCTTTATAAATTGACCACTTCTCTAAGTTGACCACTGAAGTGTGGCACCGCAAGTGGTCAACTTACACAGGTTTTACAGTACTATAGCTTTCTTGAGAAACAGAGGGTGTTCTTTAAAAAAATCCAGAAGGTATAGGCCATATACCCCCCACTACATCCCTGCTTATTAGATAAAATCCAATATAACATTTTATTGTGTTTATTTTTTTTTTTTATGCGTAACAACAAGGTGTATACAACCTATTTGTTGGAATTTTGATTTAGTTACTTTTTTATATAAAGAAAGTAATACTTTGATTAAAAATTGTGTTTATGAACAAATGATTTATGAAAAAATTTATAAAAAAAAAATGTGATAATAGACTTTTTGATTTTAAAGAAATTTTCCTGAATTTTGACTCTTTCCTGATGGCTGGTATAAAACTCTGATTTATAAAAAAATATGTATTTATATACGATGATTATAGTTTATCTAGATGTCAAGAAAGTTTGAAACATTATAGTCAACCACTTTTAAAAGTGGCCACTAATGAAACTGGGTCTTCCATCTACTAAGCCAATTTCCCAGTTTTCACCTATACTTCATGAGTTGTTTATTCTGCCATTTTAAAAGATAGAATATCTTTGAAGGTTCAGACGACAGCTTATGACTTTGAAGATTATTTGAATTTAATAAGAGGTTTACAAATTAAAGGTATGTAATGTTTTTAAGATATTTTTAACCTTTCTCTACATTGTTTCATAACTGTAAAAGTTTGTTTTATAAAGCTATACTATGTATAATAGTAACTATTATTAGAACAGTAGTAACTACTATTTTATGTATTTACATGCTACAGTACTAAAATTCATTTGTTAGTTATGTTTCTCTTTATGAACGTATGTATTTTTAAATACTTTGGTTGCTATCTTCCTGTATATACGTACTACAGTACTAAAAGTCATTTGTTAGTTATGTTACTTTTTATCTACCTATCTATTTTCCTACCAAACTCTTTATGAACATATGCATTTTTGGTACTTTTCGGTTAGCTGGGCACCAGTGTTATATATGCATATAAGTACATAAATATGTATACAGTAAACTCCCGACTATCCGGCCTAGTAAAAGAAAATGAGGAATGTTGCAAGCGGCCGAGACAGGCAGGTTCCCGTCCGTAGGAAAATGCTAACTCACGGCAGGAAGGAGCAAGAAGGGATTGTAGAATGCAATAGCAGAGACAGAGAGGAAGGGAGAGGGGGATTAGGGCTTGATAACCTCTTTTGTCAGATGTGCAACAGATGTTAACAATTTTCTGCTTATCCTGGTTACTTTCGTATAGTCTTTTGGTGTGCTTCGTGTTTATTTATTGAAGTTTAATAAAATGGGTGATATACGAAAAAAGGTTGTATTGACTATGGGGGTGAAACTATGAGTTAGCAGGAGGAAGCAACACCAGCTAATATTATCTGCTTGCGTAAATGGAGGGACATTGCGTCGCGGAAGAGGGCTAACAGGAAGAAGCAGTCATCTATCAAGGGGTTTTTCAAAAACTAAAAACTAAGTTTTGACTCTTAATGCATAAATTTTCATATTTGTGCATTAATTTAATAATAAATAGTAAAATAAGATTTACTCATTTTTTTACGAATTAAGCTTATGTTTCACGTTAATGTTTTGTTTATTTTTAAACTGTATGCACTGTATATATAAAATTTATCTTAAAATGTGTAACATGCGTTTTTAATGTAACGGTGTGAGGAGGGCAGGAAGTGAGTAAATATTTCTAGAACTCCGGCCTATCCGTCTTTTTTGTTGTCCAGCCTACCCTTCAGCCACATTAGGCCGGATAGTCGGGAGTTTACTGTATATAATTACATATATGTGCATATATACTTATTTATATATAATATATGCATACAAATGTATATATACATATGTATATATAACACTGGCGCCCAGCTAACCAAAAAGTACCACATTTTTTATTGTTTTGATTGCTATCTTCTGGTATTTACATACTACGCTGCCTATTCATTTATAATTTATAGTTATGTACCTCACTTCCAAATTCTTTAAAATTAACCAGGTTTCATATGCATGAAGTTAAAAAACAAATTTGATAGTATATGAATACAACATAACATAATATGATCGTCATTCTATTATAATGTACAATAATGCTTTTTTTTTTGTAAGTAAACACTTTGATTTCTTTCATGTATTTATTTGAAATTATTCTATTTCAATGCATTTTTAATACTGACAATTTTTACGTTTGTCCTACAACTAATAACAAATTTTTAGCCATAAAATGAATTTTGAATTAGCTCTTCAGTTTTCTCTATTACTGTAATTGACTGATCATAGCAAACTCTGTACAGGATTTGCATTATTATTAATCAGCTTTAAATTTTAAATGTGTTAATTTGTACAATAAATCAATCCTAATACGGTATCTAAAGTATTATGAAGACTTTGACTCGTATTTAGTTTATCACCCCCCCCCCCCCCAAAACAAAAAAAATTATTGAATTAATGAAATAATTACACAAATATAAAATTAAACTTTTGTTAAAATGAACAAACCTATGTTTAAATGAAGTTTTTACTTTTAATTATTATTACTAATTTATAAACAATCACTTATTCTTTCTCAAAATGTATCTTATGTTTATTTTTCTGAAATTTTCTTTAATAATCAGCAGCAGTATATTAAAACTGTAAAATCTAGAACATGAATTTTTGTAGCCTCTCCCCAACTTTCAGAACAGGGAATGGCATAAGTTAAAAAACTCTTTTTTTTTTTTTTTTTTTTTTTTTTTTTTTTTTTTTTTTTCAGAAAGAGTTTGAAAAATCTTTCAAAACCCATAAAAGGTGCAATACAGATTAGTGTCTGGTGAATCTGCTGGCACCGGGATAGATGCATATTTTACGCCAAGTTTGGTCACTCTCAGAAGATCACAGTTGTGTAGTTTTGTATAACAACCAACTACCATTTGTGATCTTCTGAAAGAAAGTGGAAATGTGCTATTTTTGTTATTTTGTCTCCAAATTAATCCATCAGGAACTTTGTAAATATTTATTCAACGAATCAAGTATTAACTTGTATGACTGACTATAAGTATGTAGTTTTTTAATATATTTTCTGTTGTGTAATATAGAGATATTTTGAAATACATTCTACATTTTGTTGTTTTTAATAATTTATTATAATTATTATATATATTTTTTAATTTATTTAAATTGCAGAATGTTTTCAATGAGACATTTTTCAACAAATATGTGAATGCCTATTGATTACTATCTGTGGACTCCACTTTCGCATGCTTATTTTTGAAGAGATGGATCTTTAGTAATATTTGTGAGTATGATGCTTGTAAGTAACTCATTTTTATCAAAACTGCATTGTTCATTATTTATTAATGTTATTTTTATATTAAATCATTTTCCCCACAAAATGAATATACAGTAGAAGATCTTTATAATGCAAACCTAAAAACGCAAGGTTGTGCGTTATATAGAATTTTGCGTTATATGGATCACATTTCATATATCATTAAATTTACCTTGTTAAACATGGCCAAATATGTCTGATACATATCAAAATACATTAGAACATCTTTATACTGTATGCCTTGTTACCAGAAGTTATCCAGATAATAATTTTTTGTATAATATAGATCATTTCACACATTGTTAAATTTACTTTATCTAATCCAAATATACCTGGATCAAATCATTCATTATATTACTCATTTTCAAAAATGTTTATTATAGCATGTTAATAATAGCAATTTTTTCATTAAAAAGTTCTGAATTAAAAGAATGTAAAGTTGAAATAATGTATCAGATTTAGTTCTCTAGAAAGTCACAATTTTTTACAATATGGAATACAGGTACTTCTTAACTGCAAAATTCATTGTTTACATCTGAGGAAGTTGTGCGTTATATGGAGAATTGCATTATATGGAATTGCGTTATAAAGATCCTCTACTGTATCTGAAAGAATAAGCTAAAGCTATGTTAATTCTGAATACAATAATTATGATTTAATTTTTTTAATAAAGGTTTCTTTCACATTAGCTTTCAAATTTATAAAATGATGTTAAATGATCAATTACCAAAAAAAAAAAAAAAAAAAAGTATAAACTTGTGTAATTTATGTAAGTAAGCTATGTTTTATGAAAACACAAAGTGTAGGAGTATTATGTTAGAAGAAATCAATTAGCCTCCACACACACACTTTTCAGAGAGTTTGATATTTTAGAAAATGTGCTGAGACTAAAAAAAAAAAAGGAGAAAAAATCAGAACAACAATTAAGAGAAAGAAAGTTCAGAAGTTACACCAAAGCTAAAATAACTTATCGGATTTGTTTAAACAAGATCATAGCATTAAATAAGAAGTTTGTGCACATAAATTAATTATTAATAATATTTGCTAAACTCTTGATATAACAATATTATGCAAATAAGACACATTTATTATTAATGACTACTTTGGCAAAAAAAAGAGTATGATTATGTATATTGCTTCTCCGTTCTGCACAATAAGATCAAATGACATCTCTAAAATGTATTACCAATTGTTATCAATGTTATAATTTGGGTTGTTTATTTACAATTCTTTCAAGTGAGATGAATTATTTATTTTATTAGTATAAGTTATTGACACTATCAGAAGCATATGTGTATTTTTTAATTCTATTAAAATGTGTCAACATTGTAATTAATTTTTTAAAAATTCTGTGCTGGAAAATAAAATTAAGTGATAATGTTTCATTCATAGTGTTACTGAGTGTGCTAAATTCAAAATGTAAATTTGACATGATTTGTTAATTAAACCTATTCACAGCTCAATTTAGATGAAAATTATCTAATTTTAGTGTTATTTCTTGAACTCTGACAGTTATATTTATTATGATAACTGACATTACTGAAAAAGAAACATAAGTTAGGATAAAAAATATAATTTTCATTCTCACGTTTTAGGTCTTTTTCATCCAAATTGACCTTATCATGTCAAAATCATGTTAAGGCTCCACTGCACTGAAACTCCCCGATCACAAAATCCCATGTCAGCTTGTGGGAAAACTTTCAAGCATGATTACTCATTACCTAATATAATTATTAGAATACTGTTTTCACCATCAGAAAGTAGACGTCAGATGCCGATGATGTGTGTTTTTAAAAATTATCTCTCTAAATTTTAAGTACATAAAAAATCTCTATAAACTTCGAAATTTCCATTTGGTTAAATTTTATCTTCTTAAAAATACTTAAAATTTAAGTAGACAATTTTTAAAAACGCACATCATCTGCATCTGATGACTACTTTCTGATGGTGTAAACGGTATTTTAATAATTATATTATGTAATGAGTAATCGTGCTTGAAAGTTTTCCCATAGGTTAACATGAGATTTCGAGTTCTGGGAGTTTCAGTGCAGCGGCCCCTTAACATTACATCTGAATATTTTTTGGTGTTATATTACTGAAATTGCTGCAGTAAATTGTTTTAAATATAATGCAAATTACCATGGAATGATCATACTATTCAATTACTCCCAAAATTGGAATTAATACGTATCCAGTGTCATAAAATGCTATAATTTGAGATGAGTCTTCTAAATTTTTGGGTCACTGAAATCTTTTAAAAACCATTATATATAAAGAAAAATCAATGAAATTGGAAGCCATGCTTTCATGATTTTTATGCTGTTAGATTATAGCTCACAGAATTTACATTTTTCCTATAATATATTTTGCAAATAAGAAGCAGCTTCTTGCTTCTTATTTTATTTTAAATATGAATTAACTGAGAAATTTGAGCATAACAAATAAAGTTTTAAAAAAAATTAGCTCAAAAGATTAATTTTGAAATGTTAATGCTAATATTCATAGCTACTGAAGCAGAATTTAGTTCAAAAGTGTTTTAAGAAATTTAAATGATCACAGGTACCAAATTTATCACTTCTATAGTTTGGTTATTTTATTTAGTTATAATTAATACATTTTATAAATACAGCATAGAAGAAAATTATGTTTATTAGTAAAACACGTGGTGCATTATGTTGCCCCCCCCTTTTTTTTTGGAAAAATAACCTTTATCTACAGTACATAATATAAACAAGTGCATTTTATTAAAGGCTTTCCACTTGTGGAAAGAATATTCTCATATTTTTTCAATTTAAATGATCTTACATTGACTATTACTCATGCTGGTTAAACTATTCAATATTTATATTCAACATCAGAGTATTTTTGGTAAATTTATATTAGTTGTATACAAATCTTTCCAATAACAGATTTTTATTATTATTATTATTTTACACATGTGCAAATTAAAAACAAAATTTTTATGATTTTTTTTTTCTTTGTAGTATTTCTTTTTTTTTTTTTCCTGCAAGTTAATTGAAATGAGTGAAAGGCATGTATTTCAATACATGTAACGTATGTATTTTAATGAAACAAGTGATTGGTTTATATTTAGAATTAAACGCAATGCAAATGATGAAAAAGGAAAAATATTTGTTAATTTATCACCTGTGCCCAGAGTAGCGCCAATGTAGAAAAGTACTGCATTTTAAAATTGTTTTTATATTATATACAAATCATGAAATGAAGAAATGTAATGTTATAAATAATTTATTTTGATCTTGGGTTCGAAATTTTAAGTTTATTATACAATGTTAACGCTGTTTTAGTTACCAGAAGTGATTCTTTTTTCAAAACATGTGTTTATAGAAAACATTTTTCTGTATCTAGCCAACCTCATGCACTCTCAAATCATCCAGTCAACTAAAAGATTGGTGTTTTTTACACGTATGTAAATCATGCTCTCAAAATTTGTTCTGACTCTGCATCCCTTAAGGATAAACTTAATTAATTAAAAACTGTTGCTTTCAAAAGAGCATTCAATCCTTCTGTTATCAATAATGCTGTGAAGAAATTCATTAGACCATCTGGTAAATCTACTCTTTCCAAATCTGTGGAGAGCAAACCTTATAATTTGATTGTTCTATCCTTTTATCCTCCTTTATGTTTCAAATTAGGTAAAGGTAAATTTTAACATTATCTTTAAACCTGTCAATAAATTCAAAATCCCCTCCACTAAATCTCCTGTTCCTCATCTTGGTAAATGGGGAATTTATTAATGTTCCCTATAATGGCTGTGATTTATCTTATATTGGTCAAACTAAAAGAAAACTCGAAATCCGCTTAAAAAAACACTCTGGTTATGTAAATAATCAAGAAATTTCTATATCTTCTATTGCAAAGCATTCTTGGGATTCTGGCTATAGTTTTAATTTTCAAAATGCTAAAATTATCTTTAATGCCAATAGTATATCTGAATTGGACTCTCTTGAAAATTTAGCTATTTATCTTAATTGTGAGGTTATTGTTAATCTTAAATCTGATTCCACAATGCTTTCTGCAGCTTAGCAAAACCTTTCCAGTCTTACCATATAATTTATTTTTTGTATTAATTAATATTAGTTTAATATTTATTTTTATTTTATTTAATTTTTTTTAATGTATTACTTATTTTTCATTTTATTTCATGTGTTCCCATACTTTTTATATATGTGTGTGTTTTCCTTTTATTATTATTTATTTAAATTTTTTTATGTATTTATTTATTTTCCAGCTTGCTTCCTTATTCTCCTACTCTGTGTTCTTTTGTTTCAGTTTTACTCTTCTGAGATTGGCTGTTGTCTTCTGCTTTCCTATTGACTGTTGATTTCTACTTTCCTACTGGCTGTTTCTTCAGCTTGCTTCCTCCCCTTATCTTTCATTTCAGTCTTGTTGCTGCTTTCATAGTAGAAGCACATTTTTTTTTTTGCGCTTGATGAAGAAAGACTAAGATCTTTCGAAAGGCCTAGCATATTTAAAATTTCTTGATGGTGTTTTAAGATCTTTTAGCTCGTATTGGTTCATACCAGTTTCAACTTATATTCTTTAATGTTAACTCTTATGCAAAGATGAATGCAAACTAAAATCAATGGCAATTTTCTTTACAAATTTATCATTTTGCATTTTAATATTTTTAAATGATTTTTTTCTCTGTTTTGCATAGGATATTTGAGGTCAATGTCTGATTGTGTATCTTTTTACTCTTGATTTCAGGTGCAGTTTATCAGAGAAAAATTTCAGTTTCAGAATCTGTTCTAAAATTAAAAGTGCCCTTCAAAGGAATAAAAAAAAAAAAAAGGGCAAAAAAAAAAAAAATAAAATAAAGATATTTGGTTAGACATCAGCCTCAGATAACCTGTGCCCCCCCCCCCCCCCAAAAAAAATCCAAAGTATTGAAATGCAGATAAGAATTTTGAAAAGAACATTGCCATAGATTTACCATATTATTTTGTTACTACTATCATAGGCTGTTATTGTGGGGCAACTCATAGCCATTACAATATGAAAACTAACCCCACTCATGATTTTTCTTATTTCCATTACACTGTTTATTCAGATGTAGCCCTCTTTTTATTCATGCCCCCCCCCCCCCCTGCCTGAAAAACAGACAAGTTGTACAGTAACCTCACTTTTTAATAACTCTGATTACAATAAATCAGAGTCTGTTCTTAATTTTAGTTTAAAAAGAAGTTGCAATATACATTTAAACAATGTTTTGGGGGCAAACTTTATCTTCCTTTTTATTATTACTTTTTAATATCTTCAGGTTATATAATATTACACTTTCAGATACATCATACTTTTTTGTTGTCTCCTAGCATATGTGATATAATGAGATACAATATAACTCTGTGGAATTTATAATTAGTTAGAAGTTAGTTTACTTCTCTTCCCCTCCCCCCCCCTAAATACAAATACTGAATAACTTTAAGCTCTTTTTAGATGTGTTTGTAATGTAGCATCTATCCACATATAACAGTGCAAAAACCACTCAACCTAATGGCTTGAAATTTAATATATATAATGTTGCAGAATTTTGTCTAGTCATTTCAAATTTTATCAAAATCGAATCACAACTTAAAAAGATATTCATAAAAGTTTTCTTCATTCTATTAAATCCTATCATACATAATTAATTCAATGATATCCCATGATAGGTAATAATTCTAGGTTGCTATGGTGCAGAGTTCTGCAAATTTGTAGTTAGAGTTATCTGCAATATAATTACAATTTCGTTGTATGTAATTAATTGTAGTTACAATTACCTGCCATAAAAATTTCTTGTAGTACTGTAAACGAAAGAACTCCCCCATCCCAATATTTGACAGAATTTCTGTGCTTGAATGTGTGTAACTATAATCTTACATACAATTAAATTGTAATTACATTGCAGTTACATATTTGCCCAACTCTGCCATGATGATTATGTCATATTTAAGATGGAGTCATTATTTCCATATTACTGAATTTAATATACATAATCATACTAAATGTTGTATTCATGCGTTTTTGCATAAGTGTGCAACACTATTGCACCAAGATCTGAATATTTCTAAAACAAGTTACGGTACAAATGCACCTCATTTGCCACATTTACATACAATTCCTGACTTGTTAGGTAGATTTTGTATGAAATACTACCTATTGGGATCTCACCTATGTTGGAATTTCAAAAAAATTTTTTGCAGATCTACACTGATCATGACCCCTAGAACCCAAAACCACCGCCAGTAGAAAACTTTATCTATCTATATGTATCACTTTTTTATGGACACGATAACTTCCATAATTCTGCACAAATCTTTTCCAAACTGATACATTAATGGGCAAAATCAGACTTCCTTAAGACTAGTTCCTTAATGGGCAAAATCAGACAAAGGGGGTGGAAATAGGGAGGGGTTTTGTGGAAAAAAAACAACCATAACTTCTTAATTATAATACATATTAAATCCGTTTAAAGTTATTATTATTTCTAAAAAATTGGCCAAAAGTTTATGTATGACAGATTTTTGATAAAACTAAAAATAGGCTCAAGGGGCGAAAAAAAATAGGGTTTTGGAGAGAAAAAAAATTATAACTTCGTCAATTCTATTATAAATTGTCTTAATATTATCTACAATTTTTATATTGACAAGTTTTTGATAGTACCAATTGTTACTGAAAAAAAAAGTATATATATATAAAACGAGAACAAAAAAGGGGTGTTGAAGAAGGAAAAAATCATAACTTCGTTAATTCAAAAGATATCAAATCCACGTGAATTTATTATATATCTTCTTATTATTGACAAGTTTCTGATAGGACCAATTCTTACAGCATTAACAAATAAAAAATACATATAGGTTGAAGAAAAAATATCATATTAAGGATGTACTCAAATCCAAACTGCTTATTTTCTGATTCATTTTTGCTTTCAAACGCATCCAATTGGTAGATTCTCTTATTCAGAAGCTATATAATGTACAGTAATGGTCAATTTTTTGATAGAGGCAGAATATATTTTATAAAATGATGTCAAAGTGGGCATTTTGAACCGAATTTCTCGAAGCGATTGTGTTGAAAATGAAAAATATGGTCCTACTGAGAAAATAACTCTTTATAAATCAAGTTCTAATTTATTAAACAAAAAATAAAAACACAGGTCGCTTATAAATCTCTTTAAAAATCACATCAGTAAGTTTCATGTTTTTCCTTTTAAAATGAATCTGAAAATGTGTCAGAAAATTTTGAGTTGTTGAGCATGGAAAAATGTTTCTTGAATACTGCCTTAACATGATTCTGATAAAACCAGCTCTTATATAAAAATGAAATTAAAAACTCGTCAAAAGCGGCCAGATAAAATTGTTAAAGTGGGATTATCTCTAATCATGATTTAGTTTTTGTTGGTGAAATTAGTACTTAACTTCGAAATCTACCTACGCTTGTAGGCCGGGCCAGCGGGGATTTTTTATATTCAGTATGTGTTTTGACTTCCCTGAAAACAATTCTGTCTTGCCTATATTCTACCCACACAATAAATTCCTCTTATTTATGATTAGTAAATACAGTACTCTAAATGCATTATTGTAAAGTTTTTAGAAATTTTGATGAGTAAGCAATAAAGGTTTTCTTTTTAATAGAACAGGAGTGTAATATCTTGCATTTCTGGTGTCTTCAAATCTTCTGCTATTCTTAGCAGTTTGAATGAGACTTATTTCTCTTCATCTCACTAAATATTATTTACCAATTTATATATTGTTTATTTCAATTAATGGACAGAGTTTCTTTCTTTCCTTTTTATTTTTTAAGTATATCAAGAAACATGCTTTTTGGTTTTGATGTACTATCAATTAATGGACAGTTTCTTTTTTTTTTTTTTGTTAAGTATATCAAGAAACATGCTTTTTGGTTTTGATGTACTATCAATTAATGGACAGAGTTTTTTTTTTTTTTTAAGTATATCAAGAAACATGCTTTTTGGTTTTGATGTACTTCTTAATTATTATGCCAACTGAAAATTATTAATTGATAAACCGGGAGCTGGCAGCACATACAGTCACCCATCGAGTTCACGGACGAGATTCTAAGATTAGTTAAATCTTGATTTGCATATTAAAACGCAATTGGTCTGCCAAGTCATATCTTGGTGGAAAACACTATTTTAGCGGCTCACTTGTAGGTTTACCATTGTGTTTTCCTGCACCAAAAGGTATGAAAACATGGAGGACTGGGAGCAGGAAAACACAATGTTAAACCTATGAGTCAGCCGCTAAAATGGGGCTTTCAGGTGTTTTCCACCAAGATATGACTTGGCAGACTGATTGTGTTTTAATATGCGAATAAAGATTTAACTAATTCTAGAATTTCATTCGTGAACTCAATGAGGTGATTGTTTGTGCTGCCGGCTTCTGATCTATGATTATCCCATTTCTTTCCAAAAGACTGTCTTAATAGTTCACAATTTAGCTAGTTACACAGTTTATTTTTACTCAATGTTTACAAATGTGTTATCTTTCTTTCAGATTAAAATGTAAATACAGGTTTCAGCAGATCAATAAAGTTTTCTGCAAAACATTGTGTCATCATTATAGACCATAAAATACAGAATGTTATTTTATTTATTATACATAGTAATCATTATATTCAATAATAAATTTTGTTATGTAATAATATTTATAATATAAAGAAATTTTATTTCGTTTTTGTAACTTGTATTTTCAAATAAAAGAAATTTTTTAGGCATTTCTTGTTTTCATATGACTATATATTCTTATTGTAAATGGTATTTCAAGTATTTACTTGCTTTGTTTATCATGTAAACCTTGATATAAGAATTGTTTTTTTATTATCGATTTATTTTTAATAACAAAATGGTTAATATGTACAATAATAAGAAAATACTCTCATATTTAACGTTTTCAACATGGTTGAAAAATGTTTATAAATTTGGTTTGTTTGTTTGTTTACCCACACTCTAACTTTTTTAAATATACTGTGATCGCCATATAATTATTATATGTTAATGATGTTTGCTATTTAAAGGCAAAATTCTATAAATATAATGCATCAAAAAGTGTTATGGAGACAATAAGTGCTAAAAATGGATTTTTACTGAGTTATCTGCTTTTAATTAATTTAAATTACTCATTTAGATATTTGATTGTATGAAAAATTAAATTTCCTAATAGCTAGATGTTGGAGAATGTTTCATAATTTATGCCTGATTTTTCATAATTATTGTTTGTGGTTATATATAAGTTTAGTATTTATGTGTTTAAAGGATTCATAGAAAAACCTCTTTAATCTTCAAAGGGAAAAAAAAAAAAAAAGAAGAAGAGAGTGAGAAAGAACAATAGCAGTAATATATGTGTATTACTTAGCACATTACCCTTACACATAAATAACATACTAATAATTACCCCTCACATTAGCTATATTGCTCTCAATTTTTTCTTTCATTAAATTTTGTGTTGCAATAGAGGTTCCTTTTATAAAGCCTTGAAACAAATGATAAACATTTTATACTGCTTATGCTTTCCTTTACTTTGGTTTCTTACACATTTTTATCTCAACACAAGGTATTTTGAATAAATATTATCAGTTTTTTTAAATACTCTGGGACAGATTTTAATTTTGAAATGCCACCCTCTTCTGCTGCTACAGTGTGTAAACAAATCTACATTTTTTGACCGATTTGCATGGAATCTGATATAGGGGCTGTGCATATACAAAATTGTCGCTTTAGGGCGGGGAAGGAGTCTGGCACTTGATATCATAAGATATTTCTGGGAAAAGAGGGTTTTGTTGATAATTTTATCATTTTTTATCCAAACAATATTTTCTCTTTTTTATTTTCTGAGATGCTCATATTGGCAAAAAATAATACATTAATCGAAGTGACGTAGTCATTCTGTAGCACTTCAACAATTGAGTACCAAACTTCAATTTGGATATAGCTCCTAAAATAGGCTCATTTTAAAATAATTAATTTCTCGGAAACTAATTGTACAAAGTTCATGAAAATTTGGATTTAGACTAATTGAAAGATGTAGAATCTATTAATGGTGTCAAATTTGGGTATTGCTATTGAAAAAAAAAAAATTGGGTTTGTTTTGATATGTAGATGGCCCCCTAAGCAAATTTTACATGTACCATTTAAAGCAGACATTATTTCCAATCGTTTGGTACCAGTAACTTTCTTCTACAATAATTTGTTGCAGAGTTAGTCGGGGGTGTTTACTTTATTTCCCCCTATGACTGTACATATATAAAGTTATCAACATTTTTGTAATTTTAGTACCCTTCCTTCACATGCAATATTACATGTTATTATTTCTCAAAACTCCGCCCCCCCCCCCCCTTCCAATGATGTCATTATCAATGTTTAAAAATCCTTTTTATTTTTATATGTTTGTAGTGATATAAAAGATATGATTTTAGATTTAAATAACTTTATGTCAATTAACATCTAAAAGAAGTGTAGTTACTATTTAAAAGGTGTAAGACAATTTTGATATAAAGAAAAAATTAAATAACAAAAACAAAAAAATATTGTTTGGATAATAAATAACAATATCAAAACACAAAACCCTCTTTCCCAGAAAGATCTTATGACAATCAAGTGCCAGACCCCTCCCCCACCCTAAAATGATAACTTTATATATGCACAGCCCTTATATTAAGTTTCATGCAAATCAGTCAAAAAATGTAAATTTGTATAAACACCGAAGCAGCAAAAGAGGGAAATTTTAAAATTAAAATTCCCCCCAGAGTATTTAAAAAACTGATACGGTGTATTGCAAATACCATATGTTAAGATAAAAATGTGTAAAAACCAAAGTAAAGAAAAGCACAAGCAGCATAAAATGTTTACCATTTTTTTCAAGGCTTTATAAAAGGAACCCCCCATTTCAACACAAATTTAATGAAAGAAAAAGGTTAAGAGCAATATGGCTAATGTGAGGAGTAATTATCAGTGTGTTATTAATGTATAAGGGTAATGTGCTAAGTTGTATATATATGTTACTACTATTGTTCTTTCCCACTCTCTTCTTTTTTTCCCCTTTAAAGATTAAAGCTTTTCTATGAAACCTTTAAACACATAAATGCTAAACTTATTATGTTTGTTTCTTCTTCTCATTACATTGATTTTTATTTGTCACATACCATATTATACAAGGAGCAACAATTCTCCAAAACCCCTTCCAAATAAGGATACTGGCTGCACCACTGGTATAAGGAATATACACACAAATAATAATTATGAAAAATTAGGCATAGATTATTAAACACTCTCTAGCACTAGCTATTAAGAAATTGAAATATCTAAATGAACCATTTAAAAACACATAACTCAGTAAAAATCCATTTTCAGCATTTGTTGTCCCGATAAAACTTTGATGCATTATATTTATTGAATTTTGACTTTAAATAGCACATTCTATAGTGGACCTCATTAACATTTAATAATTCCAAGGTAATCCCAGTATATTTATGAGAGTTAGTTTCTGGGCAAACAGACAAACAGAATTCATAAATGCTTTTCGACCATGATGAAAATGTTAAAAATAAGAGTATTTTGTTATTAAAAATAAATAGATAATTAAAAACAATTCTTACATCAAGGTTTACATGATAAACAAATCAAGTAAATACTTGAAATACCATTTACAATAAAAATACATAGTCATATGAAAGCAACAAATATCTAATATTTTTTTTTATTTGAAAGTACAAGTAAAAAAAAAATTCTTTTATATTACATAACAAAATTTATTATAGAATATAATGATTACTACGTATAATAAATAAAATAACATTAATCTGTATTATAATGGTCTATAATGATGACACAATGCTTTGCAGTAAACTTTAGTGATCTGCAGAAACAGGTATCTATATTTTAATCCAAAAGAAAGGTAAAGTATTTGTAAATGTGTAAAAGTAAACTATGTAATTAGCTAAATTGTGAACTATTAAGACAGTTTTTTGGAAAGAAGTGGGATAATCGGTAAATAATTTTCAGTTGGTATAATAATTAAGAAGTAATAAATACAGGGCTCCCAAATGGTCCGCCAACTGAATACCAATAAATTTTAACAGAAAATTTTATGGTAGGTTTGCGCTAGAATTAACTTTCAAAGGTGATTCTGGAGCGGTTTGTAAGAAAAATCTAAAAAGAAAATTTTTCTAAAATAATATAGGTATTCAGTTGGCTGACCATTTGGGAGCCCTGTAAATAGCACATCAAAACCAAAAAGCATGCTTCTTGGCATACCTTAAAAAAGGAAAGAAAGAAAATTTCAGTCCATTAATTGAAATAAATAATACATAAATTAGTAAATAATATTTGGTGAGACAAAAAGAAATAAGTTTCATTCAAACTGCTAAGAATATCAGCAGATTTTCTTAGACGAACATCAGAAATGCAAGTGATTTATACTCCTGTTTTATTAAAAGGAAAACCTTTATTGTTTACACATCAAAATTTCTAAAAACATTAGAATAATGTATTTAGATTATTGTATTTACTACTCATAAATAAGAGAAACTTATTGTGTGGGTAGGATATAGCCATGATAGAATTATTTTCAGGGAAGTCAAACTCATATTAAATACAAACAAGTTGAAATTGTACGTCAAACGTGGCAAATGAAGTGTGTTTGTACTATTAGTTTTATAAGTATTCAGATCTTGGTGTAATAGATGTTGCACTCTTATGCATGAATACAAAATTTATTATGATTATATATTTTAAATTCAGTAATATGGAAATAATAGGACTCCCTCTTAAATAGGATGTAATCACCATGCCAACCTAGAATCATTATCTGTCATGGGATATCATTGAATTAATTATGTATGATAGGATTTAATAGAATGAAGAAAACTTTTATTGATATCATTTTATGTTTTGCTTTGATCTTCATAAAAATTGAAATGACTCGACAAAATTCTGCAACGATTATAATTAATTAATTACAAATCATTCAGTTGGGTAATTTTAAAACTACAAACACATATAAAAAGATCTTAAAATTATTCAGTATTTGAATTTGGGGGGGGGGGGGGAGAAGTAAACTAAATTTAACTTCAAACTGATTATAAATTCCATAGAGTTATATATCTGATATACAATATATATCATTACATCACATATGCCAGGAGACAATAAAAAAAGTATGCTATATCTGAAAGTGTAATATAACATGAAAATGTTAAAAAAAAAAAAAAGAAGAAGAAGAAAGATAGAAGTATATGTGTTACATTTGCCCTGAAAACCTTGTTTAAGTGCATATCGCAACTTTTTAAACAAAAGTAACAACTCAGACTTGCATTTATTGTAATCAGAAAGTTATTAAAAAGTGAGGTTACTGTACAACTTGCTTTTTCTCAGATAGTGGGGAGGGGGGGGGGGGGGTCATAAATAAAAGAAGGCTACACCTGAATAAACAATGTAATGGGAATAAGAAAAATCATAAGTGAGGGTAGTTTTCATGTCACAATGGTCTCCCTACAATAAGAGCCTATGCTAGTAGTAACATGGAATACAAACTAAATGTTGCACCAACGGCAGTGGTTTTTTCAAAATTCTTATTTGCATTTCGGTACTTTGTAATTTTTCTTTTTTTTTTCACGTAGGTTACCTGAGGCTGATGTCTAACCAAATATACTTACCTTTTTTTTTCCCAGTTTATTTTGGAACGGGTTCTGAAACTGAAATTTTCCTCTATAAAACTGCACCTGAAATCAAAAGAGTAAAAAGATACCCAATTAGACATTGATCTCAAATATCCTATGCAAAACAGAAAAAAAAGAACATTTAAAAATATTCGAATGCAAATGATAAATTTGTAAAGAAATTTGCCATTGGTTTAATGTTATTTTGCAAGCATCTTTGCATATGAGATAACATTGTATAATAAATAAATAAACTTAAAATTTCGAACCCAAGGTCAAAATAGCATTGATTATTTATAACATTACAAGTTTTCATTTCATGATTTGTACATAATTTAAAAATATGGTACTTTTCTGTTAGCATGGCACAGGTGATAAATCAACAAATATTGTTCCTTTATCATCATTCGCATTGCATTCTTTTAATATTAAATATAAACCACTCACTCACTTCTTTATAATACGTTTGTTACATACGTTTAAATACACGCCTTTCACTTGTTTCAGTTAAATTGCAGAAAAAAAGAAATACTCTAAAGAAAAAAATATATCACAAAAATTTTGTTTTTAATTTGCATATGTGTAAAAAAAACTGTTATTGGAAAGATTTGTATACAACTAACATAAAAGTACCAAAAATTCTCTGAAATTAAACATAAATATTACATAATTTAACCAGCATGAGTAGTACTCAGTGTAGAATAATTTAAATTGAAAAAATATGAGAATATGCTTTCCACAAGTGAAAGCCTTCAATATAGTGCACTTATATACAAGTTATTTTTTCAAAAAAAGTAGAGGGGGGGGGGGGGGGGCAACAAAATACAGTTAATTTCCAATAGGTATGTTTTACTAATAAACATCATTATTTTCCATGCTGTACCTATGAATTTTACTAATTAAAACCTAATAAAATAATCAAACTATACAAATGATAAATTTGGCATCTATGGTCATTTAAATTTCTTAAAACACTTTTGAACTAAATTCTGATTCATCAACAATGAGTATTAGCATTAACATCTCAAAATGAATCTTTTGAGCTAAAAAAATAAAAATAAAAAACTTTACTTGGTATGCTCAAAATTTCTTAGTTAATTCGTATTTAGAATAAAGTATGAAGCTGCCGCTTACTTGCAAAATGTACTATAGGAAAAATGTAAATTTTGTGAGTTAAATCTAAAAGCATGGCTTCCAATTTGATTATTATTATTATTATTATGTAATGAACTTTAAAGATTACAGCAACCCAAAAATTTAGAAGACTCGTTTCAAATTACAGCATTTTATGGATGTGTATATGTTTAATTCTGGATCATCATCATTGGATATGTATTAATTTAAATTTTGGTAGTCTGAATAGTAGGGTCATTCCATGGTAACTTACCTTATATTTAGGACAATTTACTGCGGTATTTTCAGTAATATAAAAAAAATATTCAAATGAAAGTTAACATGATTTGTTAATTAAACCTATATAAAATCAATTTAGATGAAAATTACTTACAAATGAGAGTGAAAATTACATTTTTTATGGTAACTTACATTATTTTTTCAGTAATGTTAGTTACCATAACAAATTAACTGCCAAAGTTCAAAGAAAACGCTAAAGTTAAGTAATATTCATCTAAATTTATCTTTGAATAGGTTTAATTAAAAAATATGACAACTGAAAATTTTTTTGTTGTTATATTACTGAAATTACTGAAGTAAATTGTTCTAAATGTAACATAAATTACCATGGAATGACCAAGTAAATGACAAACATTGATTGGGCAAAACAAACACTATCACCTAATTTTATTTTCCAGTTCAGAGCTCTCTAAAAATGAATTTCAATGATAACACATTTTAATAGAATCCTAAAATGCACATATCCTTCTGATAATTTTAATAACTTATACTAATGAAATAAATAATTCATCTCACTTCAAAAAATTGTAAATAAACGACCCAAATTATAACCTTGATAATAATGCTGATACATTTTAGATTATTTTAACATGAAGAAATAATAAATACACTAAGCTTAATAATTACAAGCAAATGAAATTATAACCTTGATAATATTATGGATAATACATTTTAGATTACTTTAATAGTAGTAATATTTAAAAAAAATTACATATATACAGCTTCATAATATTATGGTGATTTTAAATTATTATTTATAATTAAACCGGGGCACCATTTCAAAAGTTTCTTGGAAAAAGATTTACATTTTAACACATTTGCAATTTATACATTTGATCTTGCAGTGAGCAGCTGCAGATAATAATATATGCATAATAAAGATGACATATTTTCCTTGAATTATTAAATGAAATTTTCTTCATATAGGTAACCTATTAATTCACATCGAAATCATAAAGTAAGGAAGTTTTATTTCAGGTTTAGCTAGTCTTAATAATCATAAAAGCTTGATTAAACAAGAAATATATTTGGTAAAAAGATTGTGCTTACCATTTTTCTTGATTTTTTTCACGAATAAATTTATATTTCCTTCATAAAAAACCACGAGTTTGGTCATATTATCGAGAATTACATATTAAAATACATACAGAATGATACAAAAGTAAAAAATTTTGTAATTTTACCCCTACATCTGAACTGAAAGTTTCATTGTTAACATCTGTGATGATGTGCAGACTTTAGGTGTTTGTGGATTTGAGGGAGTTTATTGTACCTATCAAATTTCTTGAAAAGTGTGTGTGTGTGTGTGTTTTTTGGGGGGAGGTTGTTAATTGCTCCCCTTTAACATAAAACTCAAACATTTAGAGTTTTCATAAAACATAGCTTATACAGTTACATAAACTACACAAGTTAACTACATATTTTTTAAAAATAAATTTGAAAGCTAATGTGAAAGAAACCTTTGTTAAAAAATTAAAGATATTCAATCATAATTATTGTATCGAGAATTGACATAGCTATCGCTTATTCTTTCAGATAGATTCATTTTTTGGAAAAAAGGATTTTACATAAAACGAAATTAATAAATATAAAAAATGTAGTTTTGAGAAAAATTACTTACAAGTAGGGATCTACCGAAAATTTGTTTTTGGCCCAAAATTTGAGTTTCACCACACATTTGTTTTTGGCAAATATGCTGTCAAAAATTCGACTGGACAGAAACTATCTGTATTCCAAAAATTTCATTTCTTCCTTTGGAAATTTTCAACATTATTCATTTATTTAAGCTGTATCAGGTCAAATGAGACATTCTTTATTTATTGCTATG
Source organism: Maratus speciosus (assembly GCA_963932465.1). Taxonomy (NCBI): domain Eukaryota; kingdom Metazoa; phylum Arthropoda; class Arachnida; order Araneae; family Salticidae; genus Maratus; species Maratus speciosus. The sequence continues at coordinate 651,255,814 of OZ010787.1, read as the reverse complement.
AACATAACTTTTTATAATTATCAGTCATGATTGACTCAAGACAAATTATAAAGCAAGCATATATTATTATTAGTGCAAATCATAAAGCGAGCAATACATGTTCCCATTAAAAACTGCAGAGTTAAAAGTAATGGGAAATTTTTAGTTTGAGACCACAGAAGTGTTTTGAATACTCTTTGAGAAAGTTCTGGTATAACAGATGATCATTTACATAAAACATTATAAAAGATAAATCGAGGTTTGTGTACCTAAAACACTTTTTAATGATGAAATTCATATAATTAGAAAATCATTTTGTGTCGATGATGAATTAATTGCATTTTATTTTATATGAAAATAAAAAGTTTTGGCCAGAGGCACAGAGAGTCAATTTGGACCACACATATAATAAATTAATAGTTATGTATATTTAATAAGCCACATATAATTAATTAATTATTACTTATAATAATTATATATTTATTACTTAATATTTTTTTATGTTTTCGTTTTTGGCCAAAAACGTATCAAATTCATATAATTAGAAAATCATTTTGTGTCGATGATGAATTAATTGAATTTTATATGAAAATTAAAAGTTTTGGCCAGAAGCACAGAGAGTCAACTTGGACCACACATATAATAAATTAATAGTTATGTATATTTAATAAGCACATATAATTAATTAAATATTACTTATAATAATTATATATTTATTACTTAATATTTTTTTTACGTTTTCGTTTTTGGCCAAAAATAGGAAGATTACCGAAATTCGGTTTAGGTTTTGGTCTTAAAAACCTGTTTCAGTCAATCCTTACAAGCATCATACTTACAAATATTATTGAAGATTCATATCTTCAAAAGTGAAAGTGGGATCAACGGGTAGTCATCAATAGGCATTCACATGATTGTTGAAAAATCTCCCACTGAAAAAATTCTGTAATTTAAATAAATAAATACTGTCAGTCATACCAGTTAATATTTGATTGGTTATATAAACACTTACAACAGTTCCTGATTGACTGATTTGGAGGCAAAAAAAAAATAAATAAATAAAACAACACATTTCCACTTTCTTGCAGAAGCTCACAAATGGTAGTCGCTTATTATATATATAAAACTACACATTTGTAATCCTCTGAAAGCGATAAACTTGTGGTAAAATATGCATCTATGCCAGCACCAGCACCCGTAAGGCATGGTGACGTCACGGCGACGTCGTTGTGAAGTCACACTGTGATTTTGTGATCGTCGATGTGACGTCACAGTGACTAGAATGCGAGGTCGTTATGGCCGTTTTAGAGGTCGTTTGTGACGTCACATTGTGACCACCCTGTGAAGTCACGGTGTGACAAATTTGTGAAAAAGTGTCATTTGTGACTATTTTGGCATTAACTTTGTGACGAACTTGTGACGAAAGCGACAATGCTTTGAAGTCACACTGTGACCAATTTGTGAAATATGTGTCATTTGTGACGAACTTGTCATAAACACTGTGATTTCAAATGAAAATCAAATTTCAAATTAATTGCTTAAAAGACGCAAATAGTGAAAAAGATTCCATGCTGGGACTCGAATCCGGGCCATTAGTACAGTGCACTGACATTCTACCGACTAAATCACATGGAACGATACCCAGGCTGGAAAATTTCTCACTATTACATGATGGCGAGGCTACAAAATCAGCACAAGATGGAATATTTAGCGTGAGCCACCAACATGATGCAAACACGAAACTTAATTAAATCCAGCATCGATTGAAATTATATTAATACTTGGAAATTTTTCCAGAGAGAACCATTCGCCTTGCATACAATATTTCAAATGAAAATCAAATTTCAAATTAATTGCTTAAAAGGCAATTTTAATTAGAAATGTTGCATGCAAGGCGAATGTTTCTCCCTGGAAAAATTTCCAATTATTAATATAGTTTCAATCGATGCTGGATTTCATTAAGTTTCGTGTTTACCCCATGTCGGTGGCTCACGATAAATATTCCATCTTGTGCTGCGTTTGTAGCCTTGCCAACCTGTAATAGTGAGAAATTTTACAGACTGGGCGTCGTTCCATGTGGTTTAGTCGGTAGAATGTCAGTGTGCTATACTGATGTCCCGGGTTCGAGTCCCGGCATGGAATCTTTTTCACTATGTTGGCCTTTGCGCCTTTTAAGCAATTAATTTGATATTTGATTTTCATTTGAAATATTGTATATAAGGCGAAGGATTCTCTCTGGAAAAATTTCTAAGTATTAATACAGCGATGAATTTTGAAATAACCTTTTGCTGTAAATATAAAATCTTATCTTTTTACCGTACTTTTTAGCAAAATATCGCTATTTTGGAGACTTATTCTTCTAAAACATTTTAAATTTTTCCACTTAAAAAACAATGCTTATCAACTGACATATTTTTTTTATTCAGTTCTATGATTGATATTAAGTTCTATGCTTGATATTGAGTTCAAGCTTGATATTTAGAATGTGTAATTTTTTTAATTTGTTGTGATTTATCATTGCTTTATTAAATACGAACATGGAGACTAATGGATATTAATACAACTATTATTTATAGAGCGGCATGACAAGCGATATTTATTTAAATTTTTTATTCCAGTGTATATTGTATTTTATGAATATGAGCTAAATAGATTTGGTATGTTTTATAGGAAAAGACTGATCTGAGATATAGAAAAAAAACGAGTAAGAAAAATCATGTGTTAATCATAGATTATAAAATACTTTCCAACACTTTCTGAATGCTTTAACAAGACATCGTAATTTAGGGAAATGACGTAAATAAGATAACTAAGTAAACATTTTAGAAAATTCATAAAACATTTGAAAAATTGATTTCAGCAGTTACCGTCCATAGCCAAATATGTTTTCCAATTCTTTTGAACAGCCCTGTATTTGATCTGTAGGTTGATACACTGAGAAAAATGAAGTACTCAAAAATAAGTAAACCGACGTACTCATATCGAATTGAATATTTTTGATAAAAAATGAACCCATGCTTTCTCTATTTTGAAACATCACATGTTATCAAACCCAAACAAACGAATAGTTTTGTACCCTGTAATGGTTCATTTCATTTATGGCGGCATAAATGATGTTTATTAATGTAAATATTAAATTATGCACAGCATTTAAAAAATAATTTAAAAGTGCTTGGAAATAATGCTCTTGTCATAAAAATATTCGATTTGAGTATCTTGTTAAGAATTTTGCTATTTTTCTTAATAAATAATCAATTAAACATTTCTTGTTAAGAACTTTGAACGGGAAATAAATGTCAGTACATTTTTACTTTAAATTTTAGGTTTTTCTTTTTTTTGGGGGGGGGGGGGCAGTACATAACGATTCATATTTGATCACAACCAATGAATAAAAAATGAGTACATGTGTTTCTCAACTTTGAGTACATTTGGATCGGAGCTATTTTGAGTATGTAATGCATTTAAAATTGAGTACTTTTTACTCAATTTTGACTTCCCATTTTTTTAAGTGTATATATACTATATAATGGGAAAATCTAGTTTAGCAAGAAAACGCCTAACAGGTTGAAATTCTTTTTCAGCAATTTATACTAATGTATGGAAACATACTTGAATACTTTTGTACAACCCTGTAGTTTACCTAGAATCTTTATTACACGCCACTATTTAGTTAAAATTTAATTCAAACTAAGACACTCTTAAAACTGCTGAAATCACATTTTCAGAAATTATAATTTATAGACAGCCATGTATCCAATTCTTTACGTGACCCTGTATATCATTTTATCTATATTCTACAAACATTTCTTGGTAAATTAAATGCAGTTCAGCAAAAAAAAGCATATCTCATTTAAAAACAACCTTTAAGCAATTTGCGCCCATTCCCAGTAATCCTTACGAATACTTTTGTGTAGCCTTGTATAGGAATTATAGCATTTATATACACCATATACTATGCATAAATATAGTGAATCATAAAAGCGCATATCATAATTAAAAATACATTTCCAGCAATCATCGCTAATGAACAGTACTTCGGATACAATATAGTATCTGAAATATTTTGTGTGTCCCTGTAAATGCTATATACGTATTATTCTTATTATACATGAAATAATTTATAGTATGTAAACCTCAGCGACAAATATCAATTTCATTATATATGAAATAGATTAACATAATTAAAGTATGCCGCAAACAATTCCCTCCACCCCTATATCATTATGTATTTGAATTCCTTTTTTAGCCCTGTAAATGAACAATAACTATTTTTTGCATCGCATAGTCAACAGAATACATATTTTAGTGCACTTCATAAATGTATATAAATTTTATTCTGTTTGAAAGCGTGCGTAAAATCATAAAAAAATCATTTGAAACGATTTTTTCCCATAGGCTGTAATGTAACGGAAAAATTTAGGCTGTTCCTGTAAATAAACAAAGCATGCTACAAACTTCATTACAAATAGGTACCGTGCTATGGTAAACGTCAATAACATCCAAAAATTTCAGGGCAATCTGAGTATATTTTCGAGAGTTAGAGTGCGGACAGACTGCTAGACGGACAGACAAACCGAAGTCATAAGCACTTTTCAACTTGTGTCCTATATTATGTATCCTGTATTATATGAACTTTTCAAAATATATACTAAGCAGTTTAATCTATAACTTCCCATCAGGCATGAAAAACACTTTGTTTCAAAGCTTAAATATCATATTTTACTTTTTAGTGCCAATAATTACACGTATCATAAACGTAGAAAATGAATTTACAATAGAAGAAAATTTAATAACCGATTCAGAATGTCTATAATTAAATGTTTGATTAAAATCACAAACAGAAAAAATGCTTACATACAATTAAAAAAAAATAAATATACCAATTTGAAAAACACTAAAAATAATAATTAGTATTTATAATTGTACTATTAAACAACAGCAAACTCAATAGATAAATTAAATGCATTATTAGATTTAACAATATCTCAAAAATATTTCCATATGGTATAAGGAATTCCTATTATTTCATAATTTCGGCAAATGTTAAATCTGAAAACATTGGTCTGAAGATTTAGGATTTTGAAAGATAATTTAAAATATTATTAGCACTAAAAGAAAATTCTTTCAAATGTTTCACTACTGTAATATGTAAAAATACAGTTTCCCAGTATAATGTTAATTTCTAATCTGAAACAGTTTCGTAATCTCATGATAATCGAACATCATATTTAACCCCAAAATAATAATAACTATAAGTGTTAGTAATCAAAAAATAGTAAGAATCCGATAAAATAATTCCAAATCATTGTCGTTCCATACATTTTCAATCTCAAGTAATAGTAAATTAATGTTTATATTAATTCCAGTATGAATGTAGGCATGCACAGTCTCTGCACAGTTTTTTTTTTTTTTTTTTTCAAGCGATGGCAGATTAAGATATTTTTCTTTACAGTTATCGAATTTGAAAATATCGCTAGTGACAGTTAAAGATCAGTCTCTTACAAATATAACATAAAACTATTTAACTCATATGTACAAATCAGGAATAAAATATTTAAATTAAATAAAACTTACATATACGTTCTATTAATATCCGTGTATCCTAGAATGGTCATTTCCTTATCTTAAAGTGTTGTAGACGTGGTGAAGGTGATGTTCTAAAAACAGTGAACTATTTATTTCCCGCGTCTTCTCATGTTTATTTTTTTGTGGGCAGACGATTTTCAAGCAGATGGTCTGGTACAGATTATTTGTTTTTGCATGCAAGAGATATGAAACTTGAATGCGCAGTAATTTTCTGAAAGTATGGTTAATTAAAATTTTGTATTTGAAGAAATGTCCAATGTATTTAAGCTTTTCTTTTTATCCACACCAAATAATTCAAGTTAAAATGTATTTTAAAGTTCCTTTTTTCTAAATAATTATAATAATATTATTCATAATTAGAGTTTATTAGATATACCATTGTTTAAATTTTCAAAAGGTGTAAAAATAAATTTAATGGTAATAACGAGCCCCCCCCCCCCTTTTTTTTCTTTTTTTTTAAAAGTAAAGTTTGTTTTGCACAAATTTTGTATATTTCTTTTATTTTCGGAAAATGCTAATTTTATTTAAAAAGTCTGAAAGAAGTAGAATTTATGACTTGAATACAAATTATAAAAATATTCTAAAGCAAGAAATGCATAGATGACTAAACTCTGAAGACTCTTTCTACGTGCTCATTAAAAGGTGCAGATTTAACTGTAATAGAAATTTTTTATTTTGAAACCACAGAAATGTTTCGAATAATCCTGGTCGGTAAAAAAAGAAATAAATAAATTTCCTCCCAGCAAACTAAATATGTAAAGTGTATAAATTTAATATTCCTAATTCTAAATATATTATCCAAATGCTAGATAAAATTGAAATCATGAAAAAGTATACATTCACTATCTTAGATATCAAATTGATAAAATATAGCCTGAAAATTTAGTTTATTAATGCTTGTATCGTGCACTTTATTTATTATGCCCCCCCCCCCTCTTCCCTTTAGTGACAGAATTTACCATTTGCTATCCACTAATATATTTTTTTCCTTATGCCATGTAACTCGTGACTGTTTAAAATATTTCTCTTCATTTTCAAAGATTTTTGAAGTTCATATTTTTGTCACACTGTGACTTACAATATGGTGGTTTTTTTGTCACATATGTGACGTGACGTACGTTACATAACAGTGACCTCACAATTTTTTTTTAATTGCCAGAAAAACATAATTTTACAGTAAATATAACATGTTTTGAAGAATTTTCGTAATTTTTTAAAGTTTTCTAAGAAGTTCACATCTCAGTCACAATGTGACATCACTGAGTGGTGGCATTTTGGTCACAGATGTGACGTGACCACAGTGACTTACAGTGACGTCACAACGACGTCACCGTGACCATGCATGCTATGAGGGCAGATTCACCAGACACTCATCTCCAGGGATGTAGTGGAGGGTATACGGGGGTATACGCCGTATACCTTCTGGATTTTTTTAAGGAACACCGTATACCCTCTGTTTCTGAAGAAAGCTATAGTATATACACTCTAGGGTATATGCTCTGCCTTGAGCGTATACCCTCTGCTTAGAGCGTATACCCTCTGTTTTTTGTACGACTACACCACTGCTCATCTCTATTGTCATTTTTATGGGTTTTAAAAGTTTTTAAAACTCTTTCTGAAAAAAAAAATAATTTATGAATTTATATAACTTAAACCATCCCTTATTCTGAAAGGTGTGTGTGTGGGGGGGGGGGGGAGGAATACAAAAATTCATGTTTTTACAATTTCAATATACTACTACTGATTAATAATTAAAGAAATTTCAGAAAAGTAAATATCTCAAAATTTTAAAAAGAATAAGGGACGGTTTATTAATTAGTAAGGATAATTAAAAGTAAAAACTGTTTATGTAAAAACAGGTTTGTTCATTTTAGCAAAAGTTAAATTTTATATTTGTGGTTTTATTTCATTGTGTTTTTGGGGAGGTGAGGAGGATAAGAAACTAAATACAATGCACAATTCAAAGTCTTTATTTATAGCCACATGGTGTGAGTTTTATAACCACATTAGAATTGATTCATTGAAAAAATTAACACACTTTAAAATTTAAAACTGATAAATTACAGTGCAAGCAGTAGCGTATCTAAACTTATTTCAGAATACAGTAAAAATTTCTAAGATAGAACACAAGAAACCAAAAAAATTCCTCTTTAAACAGGTTTTTATAGTAGTAGGTAACACATCTATTATGCGATTAAACTTGTTAAGATAGAATGGTATGGGACTGGGCAAAATTTTGTTTTCAGCAGGTTTTTTTTTTTTCTTATACTGCATTTTTTTAAATGGACTACTGAAAATTGTCAGTTAAATGTATTTCAATAAACAATAAATAAAACTGAAGTAAACCTCTGTATACCGAAAACTTACCTGAAATGAAAATTTTCATGGTTTCTATGAAATAACACACTTTCTAAGATTAAAATCTGCCTTTTGCTAAACTTTTGTGATTAAACTTGACATTTGGGTCATTCCATGTCAAGTCAACCAAAAAATTTAATTTTCAACCTGACCATTTCAGATTTCAATGAAATTATCAGGGATCATTATCTCCAGTGATATAAATGATAATACATTTTTATAATTTTTTTATTGAGTTAAATTTTCATACAATTAATTATTTAAATTTTGAAAAATCATCATTTTTTGGGTTGCATACATTTTTCAATTTTGAATTTCTCAAGTCCTATCAGGCGTACAGAATTTATGACCCCTCATTTTAAAGAGAATTTTATAAGTTTTAATTTGATACCCAAGTTGACTATGCTCAGTTGAAAAAAAAAAAAAAAAAAAAAAAAAAATTAATTTAAAATAAAAAAAAATTCAGATAGTGATTTTTAAAAATTTTGCAAAAAATATATGTTTGTTGTAATATTATAAGCTAAAATTTCTGAAATTTTTAGAGTGGGATCTCAATGGGATCAAGAGTTATGAAATAAAAACTGAAAATTACCATTCAAATAATACATAAATAACAAAATAGCTAGAATTAGATTGTCATTTGAATGGTAATTTTCAGTTCTTATTTCATAACTCTTGATCCCATTGAGATCCCACTCTAAAAATTTCAGAAATTTAAGCTTATAATATTACAACAAACATACATTTTTTTCAAAATTAAAAAAAAAAAAAACACTATCTAAAAAATTAAAAAAAATGTAAATTAATTTTTTTAACTGAGCATAGTCAACTTGGGTATCAAATTAAACTTTATAAATTTCTCTTTAAAATGAGGGGTCATAAAATTCTGTATGCCTGATAGAACTTGAGAAATTCAAAATTGAAAAAATTATGCAACCCCAAAAATGATGATTTTTCAAAATTTAAATAATTAATTGTATGAAAATTTAATGTGATATAAAAATTATAAAAATATATTCTCATTTATATCATCAGGGAAAATGATTCCTGGATGTTTCATTGAAATCTGAAATGGTCAGGTTGTGTCACTGGTTGATTTGCCATGGAATGACCCATTTTTTATAAATTTCGGAGGGGGCCGTAGCCCCATCAGCCCACCCCTTGTATACGCCACTGAATGCAAGTCATGTATACAGTTTGTTATGATCAGTCAAATATATAACAGAAAAAAGAAAACTGAAGAGTTGATTCAAAATCAAATTCTATATCTAAAAATTTGTTGACAGTTTTAGGATAAAGTTAAAAATTGCTAGTACTACAAATTCATGAAACAGAATAATTCAAATAACATCTGAAAGAAATAAAAATATTTACTCATAAAAAAGGCATTACCGTCATTATGATAAAATGACGCCCTTATTATTTTAATTTGTACTAATATACTATCAAATTTGTTTTTTAAATTCGTGCATTTGAAACCAAGTTAATTAAAAAGAATTTGGAAATAAGAAACATAGCTAACAATTACCAAATAAATTGGTAGCGTAGTATATAAATACCGGAAGATAGCAATTAAAGAATTTAGCAATAAATAGCTTTATGAAAAGTTTGGTAATATAAAAAGTAAAATAGCTAGCAAATGAATCTTAGTAGCGTAGTATGTAAATACATGAAATTTACGATTGGATAGCTTTATAAAATGAACTTCTACAGATATGAAACAATGTAGAGGAAGGGAAAAGGTTAAAAATATCTGAAAAACATTACATGTCTTTAATTTGTAAATCCCTTGATAACTTTAAATATTCCTCAAAATCGTATGATGTCGTCTGCTTTATTTATTTATTAAACACATACATCTGACTCTGACTTGTGTGCTTGATATCAAGGGTTCAGGGGCCCATGCAGGGTATACGAAGGAGTCGTGGCATTGTCACGGATGTTTTTCTAAAGCACGTCACTTTGACGTCACAAGAACAGGGGCGGGTGACCCACATGGCGGAATGAGATAGATGGAGATGCAGTATGCCGTAAAAACGGTTTGCAATAGGATGCCCGATATCTCTGAAATTTAAATGCTCTCACTAGGCCCAAACAAAACAAGCACCTGGAACAGGGACCGAATTCTTTGACATCACCCGTGCATTTTTTTTTTTTTTTTCTAAATGAAAGTGATCTGCTTATTTTTAAGCATTCTGAAGCAGCATTCCATTGTATTATGAACTAAAAACTGTATTGCTAAAAGTTTTCTTCTTTTTTTCGTGAAAGAACGTGCTTGTGTTTGGACCTGCTGTAGCGGATTTTAGGGTTACTTTTTTGGCATTTCTCCCAGCCACCTTACTGCATCTGTATCTATCTCTTTCCTCCATGGGTGTCCCCTCAAGTTTATGGGTGTCCCAGAGGCGCCATTTGAAGAGGGCTGGGGAGGGTGCACGCCCCCCCCCCCCAAGGAATTTTATATTTCAGGAAATTTATCTGTCATTAGGGATGCACCAGTGATTTTGGCCGAATACCGAATATTCGGTCTACAGGTAAACTGAATACCGAATATTCGGGAAGCCGAATACCGGATATTCGTCCTACAGGTATACCGAATATTCGGGTAGTCAAATACTGACTGTTGGGCCGAATTCAAAGTTTACAGATATTACAAAATTAAATTTTAAAACAATTTTTCATAATACTTAACACAGATACTTCCATTTTGATAAACAAGACATTTTTACAAGTAAACTTTACACACGCACCCAATCTCCGGCACTTCTTCTCAATATATCATATATCACAGAAATCAAAGTAACTCTTTTGAAAATATAGTTACGATATCTTCATTATTGTTAAAGTAACAAATGAAAATCTAAGTTTGACCTGAAGTGAGATGAAATATACTGTATTTTTGATTTTGACTGATTAAGCGGATTGAGATACGATAGGCGTAGTGACGGGGCATGTGCCCCCCCCCCCCCCCAATATTCTACACCCCGGGCGCCAGAACAGAAAGCGTACGGGGCGCCAAATGAAGATTTTTTTGTCTTTACATACCAAAATATATATGTATTTATATTGAATTTGCATAAAAATGTCTCCCAGTTGGAAAATCCAAAAGGAAAATTGAACCAAATGCATTAAAATTTACAAATATATAAAAAGATTCATCTATAATAGAATACTGCAAATGAATTAGAAAAAAGAACTGTTCTCTTAGGCTATTTTTTTCTCCAATTCCAAATGTACCGAAAGGCGAAGGGGGTGTCAAATGAAGATTTTGTTTGACCCTGACATTTCTGATAAAAAGATTCCATGAAGGCTGTTCAATTTTTTTCTCTCTCTCCCTGGGAAGTGTTGAGCTTTCATTTTTCCCGTCTTGATATAGGCGAGGTAGGGTGGCTGTCCGGAGCAATAAAAACAAATGGGAGAAGGAGTCAGAGCCGAAACTAAGGGGGAGGGTAGGGGGGCATGTCCCTGGGCGCCACGCGAAGGGGGCGCCAGATGAAAATTTGGTTTGCCATTTTGTACAATATGTATATGTGCGTGTGAAATTTGTGTAAAAAAATATTTTTTAGCCGAAAAATCAAAAAGAAAAGCTAAGTAAAGTGCATTAAAATTGTCAAATAGATAAAAATATTCGCCTACAATATACAAGACAGCAAATGAATAACCCCATTCTTTTTCTTATAATTACTTTTTTACATGCATATCACCATATCTGGCCTTAGAGTAGAGGGGGCGAGGTCAGGTGACTGACTGGGACAATAAAAACCAAGCGGTCGAAAATTCACAAAATGAAAAGTAAAAAATTCATAATTTTGGCGTTGTTGTTTTGAGTCGCACATAAATTTGAAAATTTCATTAGGTCGAGGAAAGTATGTAGACATATCAATCTTAATTAAGAAGAATGGTATAAGTCATAATTCCACAAAACTGGTATAGATAGTATTGGAAGATATTTTACAATGCTGGAATTCATTTTTTATGCCTACAGTAAATCCTGGTTTTTTAGTTCCTAAAACAATGTGACTCATTTCACTGACATTAAAGTGCCTCAATTGTAATGCTACAGCAACAGTAAGATCTGGAAAAATGAAATCTGTCTATAATGGAATCTTGTCTTAACCCTTAACTGGAAACGTGCCGTCTGTGAGACGGTTGCGTTTACATATCAGTCCTTAATATTTTCTCTCTCCGACATTCAAAACGTATTTTTATGCTGTTATATTAAAAAATTGGTCCTGTTAATGCATTACTATTAAAGATTAAATCGTTAAGTTCACTATTTCGTAAATTATTAAGTGTTCTTTTGTACACGGGATTTTCACGTTTCCGGTTAAGAGTTAAATGAAAAATACTGCATAGTTCCAACAGAAAGAATATCAACAGTTATATCTGCTAAGACGGAAACCTGTATAAAGCGGAATTATTTTCGCTTCCTTTCGATTTCGCTTCATTTCAATTTAGCTATATATTTCAATATTACGTATTTTACTGTTACACATTTTAAATTTTAAAATAAGTCCGCTAATAGAAACTTTCGCAAATTTCTCTTTGTAAATTTACTTTGCGGAGGAAGGAGGGGGCGCCAAAATCCATGTTTGCCCCGGGTGAAAATACAGCTAGTTTCGGCTCTGGAAGGAGTGCATAAAGTAAAATGCTTTAGTAAAACCCTTTAAAAGAAAAAAAACGAGTATAGCATTTGCAGTGGTATAATAAAAAATCTCCCTCAGGGCGCCATGGCGAATAAAGTGCCCCTGCCTTTATCCCCCAAATGATTTTTTCTCTTCTTTTTGCCTCCTTACCCCTTAACTTTCTCAGTCAGTCGACAAAAGAAAAGACGAATTTCGACAAAAGATCGTTGAAAAATATCGCGAATTTCGTCAAAAAATCTCTGAAACAAATACCGAATATCAGTTTCGTCAATCGGTCGTTGAAAAATACACGAAATTTGGCAAAGGATCGTGTAAAGAAAATCGTGAATTACATGAGACGATCGGCGGGGGTGAAAATACGAATTTTGGTAATTCGTCGTCGAAAAAATCTCGAATCTCCTCAAAGGACCGTGGAAAAATATCTTGAATTTTATCAAAGGTTGCGGAAACAAATGGCGGTTTTCGTCATTTGGTCACGAAAAAATCATAGCAAATTTCGTCAAAAGAATGCACAAAATATTACGAATTTCGTCTAACGATCAAGAGAAAAAAATTGCAAATTTCGTCAAATGGTCGCGGACAAAAAGACGGCAGGGATGATCCTGAGTAAAAAAAAAATCTGAATCTGACAACAAATTTTCTGAAAGGTTACAGCAGAGGAAGGAAAAGGGAGAAATCTCCCGGCGCCAATTATGCGTCTTTTCGGTGGTCTTTTGGCGAAATTCGCGTTTTTCCGCAATCCTTTAACAAAATTCGCGTTTCTCCGCGATTCTTCGACGAAATTTGCGTTTCTTTATCGCGATCCTTTGAAGAAATTTGCGTTTTTCCGCGATCTTTTGATGAAATTTTCGTTTTTTGCGATCCCTTGGTGAAATGTGTGTGTTTTTTTCGAGATCCCTTGTAGAAATTTGCGTTTTTTCCGCGATTCTTTGTTGAAATTCGTTTTTTTCTGCGATCCTTTGAAGAAATTGGCGACTTTTTTCTGTGAACGATTGTTGAAATTCATTTTTTCAGCAATCATTTGCCGAAATTCGCGATCTTTTTTATGCCCCAATTTTCGGACTGATGACCGATTTTTTAAAATTTTCGGAACCTTAAATTTTCGGAAAATTCAGTACAGAATCACCACTGAAAAGACGCGAATTTGGTCAAATAATCGCGTAAAAAATCGAAAATTTAAACAAATGATTGCGCGAATAATCAAGAATTTTTAAGTCAGTTTTGAAAAGAAAATCACGAATAACGGCAAACTATCGTGGAAAAGAATCGTGAATTTCGTCAAATGATATCTGAAACAAACAACGAATACCATCAATCAGTCGCGGAAAAAATATATATCGCGAATTTCGACAAGTGGTGGTGAAGAAAAAATTTCGCTAGTTTGTCGCAGAAAAACTTGCGAATTTTGGCAAAGGATCGCGAAAAAAAAAAATCGTTAGTTCCGTGAAACGATCGCCGGAAACAAAAATGCGAAATTTGGCAATGGATCACGGAAAAAATAATTGAGTTCCGCGAAACGATCGCCCCAAAAAAATCCGGAAATTTGCTGTAGGTCATAAGAAAATTTGCTAAATCTCCTTCAACGATCGTAGCAAAAGATAGCGAAAAGAAATAACTATTTTCGTCAATCGATTGGGGAAAAAATCGCGAATTTTGCAATTCGTCGCGGAAAAAATTGCGAATCTCCTCAAACAACCATAAAAAATATCTTGAATTTTACCAAAGGTCGCGGAAACAAATGGCGATTTTCGTCAATCGGTCGCGAAAAAAACATCGCAAATTTCGTCAAAAGAATGGACATAAAATTGCGAATTTCGTCTAATGTCTAATCGATCACAAGATCCGGCGATTTTCGTCAATCGGTTGCGAAAAAACATCGCAAATTTCGTCAAAAGAATGGACATAAAATTGCGAATCTCGTCTGTCTAATCGATCACAAGATCCGAAAAAAGTCGCCTGTTTTCTTGAAATAGTCGCTTTTTAATAGTTTTTGGCCTAAAATAGTCGCCATAGACGCCGGTTGCTGAAAATAGTCGCTTTTAGTAGCAAGTGGCAGCCCTGCAATCGTATGTTAAGAAAAATCGGAATTTTTTGAGAAATTGGGTCGAGCCGAACCGGGGCTGATTTAATTTATTTTTTTCACAGGCCGGGCTTGTTTTCACTAATTTTTGTATGAGCCGGGCCTGGTCGTAAACTGTGAGAATATAAACGGGCTGGGCCCGGATGGAACTTTTAATTTTCTCGCCGGGTTGGGCCCAGGCCTGGGAATTGCGATCCGTGATGACCTCTAATGTGCCCCCCCAGGGGAGTGCAAAGAAGGGGATAAAGGAGCGGTCGCCCCGGGCGCGAAATTTATGCTCCGAACCACGGTTTTATTTGTTTATTTATTCATTTTTTTGGCCGTCGATCGCTTTTCGGGGAATTTCTTTTTCTCTCTTGATCATTTTTTTTTTTTTTCTGTCGCAAAACACAATGAACTCTCTAACAAATAAGTGCTATTTTCTTTTATGCTATTTAGTTGTTCTGAATTCCGAAATTAAAATTAAACCTTTTAAAGTTCCAAAATAAACGCGAAACATTTATTCGATAGAATTTATTTCTGTTTCTGCACTTTATCAATTTTATTACAAATATCACAAAGAGAAAGATTTTTTTTCTTGGGGGGAAGGGGGGGGGCGCAAAATTGAAAATTCGCTCTGGGCGCCGTTTTTACTTCACACGTTCTTGGTGCCCCCCCCCCCCCCCCCAAAAAAAAAAAAAAAATCTGGTCACGCTACGCCTATGTGAGATACTGGTTTCTTGGGCAAAAATTGTCTGTCTTGATGTCTATTTCCACATCTGAAAGTTTTTCCCATTTTCTTTAGAAATACTCTTTTTGCGAAAAAGCAAAAGACAGATTATTTAAAAGACATTGTTCAGAAACTTCCATTTGTGCATCGTTTATTTCTATGCAGATCATCATTAATGGTTAATTGTTTTTTAAGTGGCACGTATCAAACAGCAAATAAATAATGCAACAGCATTCTCTTTGATTTAAATATGATTCTGTTTCCAATTATTCTGAATATCTTTATAAATTGACAGTTAAAAGTAGAAGTTGTGTAAGAATTTTAAAAATATTTTTCAAAAGATATTTTTAAGTATTTGGTTTGGCCGAATAGTTCGATATTCGGTAGACCGAATAGTTTGATATTCTGCCTAACCGAATATTCGGTAGCATGTTCGAATACCGAATAGATACCGAATTTTCCATGCATCCCTATCTGTCATCACAGGCATGGGCGTAACTAGAGAATTTTTCTAGGGGGACCACGGTCCAATCTATTGATAATTTCCAAACAATAATAGTAAACATTTTTGTTAAAGCTAATAATACTCAACAAAAAGCTCATGTATTGATGCATTCCTTGAAACGTATAGTCGATCAAAGAAATTAGTCGGACGAAACTTTGTTCTATCTCATACATTTTTTTTTTTTTTTTAATTACACATCGAGCTTTTTGCCTATTTTATGTTTTAAATGGGGGAGGGAGAAAAAAAATTCCTAATGTCGAATCGATGGTTAATATATCCAAAAACGCGAACATTTTTGGCTTATTACAAATATGCAAATTAAACTAGTAGACAGAACAATTAGGTAATTCAGTGTGTGTGTGTTTTTTTTAACAGCTACTGTGCCCGTCCTGGAAATTGAACAAAATTCGTTATCACAATGGCACCTTCAAACCGATTTTTTTCCAAAATTGTCACCAATATTATTACATAACGTTTCAATATAAAATAACTATTACATTACATCTGAATAATAAATTTTGTCGAAAAATAGTCATAAATTCCTTTCTTAAACTGCAAAAAATCGAGAAATTCAAATATCCCTATTTTCAACTGGAACATAACGTCTATAGTCAAAAACGTATGTATGAAGTTTGTTTCAGTCCTATCTAAAATTTCATGCACTTTCCGATGCTACGGAAGAAAATCATTATCCCTTCCAAGGGAATTTTCGCAATTTCAATTGGCACTTTAAATATACTAGGGGATCCAACCCGGTCCTCCCGGTGTACAGAATATAAGGTAAAACCATTATATATATATATATATTTTTAGATAGTCTACTAACAACACCCAAAAGCGTTTTATTTGAAAAGCATCAATTTCGCATTCAAATAAAGTTTGGGAATTTATTAAAACCGATACTTTCGTATGAGCCGAAGATTTCGTGATTTACAGCAGTCCATTTTAATCCTGATCATTTCACTTGTTTAACAGCGTAGTTCGATTACATGTTTGTGAAATTTATGTTTATATTATTTTATTTTATTGATGATGTTTTAAATCCGTTATTGGATATCGGCAGGGGAAAAATGCTGAACTATTTATATCAAGTGCGAACGGATTTATTTTTCCTAAGGCTAATGTCAGGCTTACGTATTATCCCTACACAATGCTAGCGGCATTGTGTAGGGGTAATACGTAAGGAAAAAAGCGTGCAAAAAGACATCCGTCAGATATTAGCCTAATCGTTTGCAGTCGATAGAGATAGATTTAAAGAAAATTCATGCTCGACAATTATTGTTGAAACCATATAAAATAAGTCAATTGCGATACAGTTTTCGAATAAATTAGAATACAGTTTTTAAATAAATTACATTTCTAAATATATTATTTTCTCCCATTCAACGGCGTAAAAATTGAAAATATGCATTATTCAGAAGTTAAAAAAATTACAGTAAAATCGAAATTTAATTGTCTGCTGTTGCCACTTTCAAAATAACGACAGCGTTACGCACTGACACGTTCGTCGTTTATAATACAGATAGATAATTGAAATGTCAATAAATATAATGCAAAAAGTCCGAAGGTGGTTGTCAGATTTCTGACACTAATGAGTATGTAAAAAATTAAGACTATTATAATCTGATGTTATCTTTTTACTTATCTATTGTATTACTGGGCCCCACCAGTGGCCGAGAGGTTCTGCTCTCGAAACTGGTAGACGGGAGGTGCTGGGTTTGAACCCAATCGCGCCCGTCGGCTTAATCGTTTGGAATTTTCGTGGTTTTCTTCGAACCTTGGATTTCCATGCGTAAATACGGGTGAGGTTCCCTTAGAAAGACCTCATGGAGGGCTCTCCCCCTCAGGCCTATATTCCTCGTGCAGATAATTGGCCGTCATAAATAACATCAAATAAATAACCTATAAAATAAGTGTTACCTATGTATCACTTTCTGCGTACGAGGTATTTAAAGCAATATTTTTCCTTATCTTGAAGTTGATCCGAGCTGTTTTAGTTTGAAGCTTGTTCATACAATACTATCTTTATATCAATGCATTCCAGCTTCCCTTGTTATTCAAGAACGCATACCACAGATAAGGCAAAAAAAAAAAAGAGTTCCCTATCTCGTAAGTAGTGAATGCCATCTGAGGGAGAAGTTTTAGATAAGAGAAGGGTCCCTGTTCACAGGAGGTAATCCCCGTATGCTGGGTTTGGAAGGAGTCGTTGAGAAAGACACGGTGAGTGCTGGCGTAGACCTGGTGAAGAGACGTCGTAGTGCTTTGATTGAATGTTCCGGAATTGAGCTAGGTGAGTTGCGGGAAAAAGCTTAAGTCCTGTGTGGAGTAGTGTACGCAACGGGAGATCCAAGGTGATCAGTGGCGTGGCGTCCGGTCATCGCTGGATGCGGCGATGACCAAGCAATATTTTAAAATTCTTAATAAGCTTTTAAAACTCTACGATCCAGTTTTAGCAGAACATTTGGAGTTCATGCATAAGTGAAGGTAAGATTTAAAGTTTCTTTTTTGAACATTCAACCATTGAATTTTAGAGTTAATAATTTTTCACCACAAACTTAAATAATTGCGATGACCACCGAAAATTTTCACGCCACGCCACTGAAGGTGATCGTCCAATAAACCTGATGAGATACTGTAAGGTGAGACGGAAATAGGGTATTTTAATAAGTTGACCCAGCGCGCACAAAAATACTTGATATATAACTGAGTATCTGGCAAGATCGTCTATATCCGAGCCCTTAAATTGTTGTTTTGTAAATAACTGGTAAGTAATTTCTTCTTTAATATTAAGTGAATAAGTTTAGTATTTTTGATAATCCTTCTCACATCGTTTCCGATATCACGCATTTATATTGATGGTGGCAGCATATCGAATAAAAGGACACTTTTTCCGAAGTCTGTATACGAGTGGTGATCGTGGATCCGGGAAAATTCATCAGCGTGTGGACTAAGGAAGAGTGCAACAGTGGTATCTCTTTTTGGTAACTAAAAAAAATTATGAAAATCACATGAATTTAGGCCAAAATAAGCAGAATCCCCCCGCTACACAGATTGGAGTTTGATTTGCAACTACCTATACTAACTAGCAGGAATGACCGAGCTAAGCTCGGTCAAAATTAGCTTTGTGTTTATCTCGATATATTATTCCCACTGAATCATTCTTGCTGTTTTATAAGCAATTAGCTTGACCCTGAGACATAGTGACCCAAAATGACCCACTAATCGAATTTTTTCAAACATGCGACCTAACACAATGATCTTCTCGAGCCTATAAACGATGGAATACAAAATTTAGTGAAAATAGTTAGTCGTTTTCTAGATAAAATAAGCTTGACCCACGCTGATTCAAAAATTCACTAACCGAAATTTATCGAACATGTGAGCTATTTCAATGGTCGTTTTGTACTGTGAAACGGTATAACGAAAAAAATTGTCAAAATTATTTGAACCTTTTTGAGATGCCGTAAGCTTCACCCCGACCCATTATCACCAAAATGACCCACTAATAGAATTTTCTTGAGCATGCGACCCAAACCAATGGTTTTATCCTGTCCAGAAACAGTGTAGTACAAAGTTTATCAAAATCTTTTGAGCCGTTTTTTAGATACAGTTAGCTCGATCCTGATCCATTAGGACCCAAAATAACCCATTGATTGAATTTTCTTGAACATGCGACCCTACCCAATGTTCTTATCATGCCCGGAAACGGTATTATACAAAATTTTGTCAAAATGTTTTGAAGCACTTTTTAAATACAATTAGCTTGACCCAAAATGACCCACTAATCGAATTTTCTTGAACATGCGACCTAGCCCAATGATCTTCTCGAGCTCGAAAACGATAGAATGCAAAATTTAGTCAAAATCGTTTAAGCCGTTTTTTATATACAATTAGCTGGACCCTGAACCATTGTGACCCAAAATGACCCACTAATCGAATTTTTTTAGAACATGTGACTTAGCCCAATAGATCAGTTTCAACCACGTGACCACATGCCCCCCCCCCCCCATCCGCCACACACACAAGTTTCCACCAACCAATCAAAATCATTGATCTTTTAGCGCTCAACTAATGAAGTGGAGAAACCCGGGAAATTTGGAAGGCAAACGAAAAACATTCACGCGGTTGGCAAGCTGGTTGCTAGGGTGTGACGTCAGTTAAAACTGGTCTATTCTCTTCTCATGCCCAGAAAGGGTATAATATAAAATTTGGTCAAAATGTTTTGAGCATGTTTTTAGATTCAATTAGCTTGACCCCGGTCCATTGTGACCCAGAATAACCCACTAATAGAATTTTCTCGAACATGTGACTTAGCCCAATGGTCATCTCGTGACCAGAAACGGCCGTATAATTAAAAAATTTTGTGAAAATGTCTGGAGTCGTTTTTTAGATATAATTAGCTTGACCCTGACCCATAATGACCCACTAATCGAATTTTTTCGAACACGTGACCCATCCCAATGGTCTTTCGTGCCCGAAAACGCTAGATTACAGAATTTCGTCAAAATCGTAGACCCGTTATCTAGATAAACTTAGCTAGACCCACGGTGACCCCAAAACCAACTAATCGAATTTTCGTGAACACGTTACCCATCCCAATGGTCTTTTCGTGCCCGAAAATGGTTAGATACAAAATTTATTCTAAATTGATTGAGTCGTTCTCTAGATATAATTAGCTTGACCTTGGCCCATTATAACCCAAAATGAACCACTAATCGAATTTTCTCGAATACGAGACCCATCTCAATGGTCTTTTCGTGCCCAACAGGAGGGGTTAAACTAAGGGGCCGAAACTAAGGGGGGGCAGAGGGGGCATGCGCCCCGGGCGCCAGAACGAAGGGGTGCCAAATGAAGGATTATACCCTTGGAATGGATCATTTTCTTCTGATGGACTGGTGGCTTCCATTATTATGAAACAGCCATTATAAATGAAGTGTTAGATGAAGATGAAAGAGCAGATGTAAAAAGTTAGAGCTCTGATTTTCTAGTCAGAATAGGGAAAAAAAATGGCCATAATTTTTTTTTCTCTTTCATCTTCACCTAATATACTTAATTTATAATGGCTGTTTCATAATAATGGATGCCACCAATCCATGTGAAGAAAAAACTCGGTTAAAGCGGAGACTCGGTTAAGCGGGACTCTACTGTATATTTCATTTTTAAAATGATCTTTAGAATCTTTTTGTTGGTGTTCAGGAGGGGGGGGGGGCGGTCATGACCCCCCGTGACCTCTTCCATGGATCCGACATTGTGGATGACGTATTACATATTTTATTATGACATAAAAAATTTTAAATTTTAAAATAAGTCGGCTATTAGAAAATTAGTAAAATTCTCTTTGTAATATACTTTTATTACAGATTTGGCAGAGTGGGGGCGCCAAAATCCATGTTTGCCCCGGGTACAAAAAAGGCTAGTTTCGGCCCTGGTGCCCAAAAACAGTAGGGTGCAAAATTTCGTCAAAATCGATAGAGCCGTTATTTGATAAACTTAGCTTGCCCCACGGTGACCCAAAAATGACCCATTAATTGAATTTTCTCGAATATGTGACTTAGCACAATAGTCTTCTCGTAATCCAGAACTGTGGAATTGTAGAGTTTAGTAAAAATTGTTAGAGACGTTTTTTAGATAAAAATAGTTTGGCCCACAGTGACCCAAAAATGACTCACTAATCACATTTTCTCGAACACGTGACTTATCCCAATGGTCTTTTCCTGCCTGAAAATGGTTAGATACAAAATTTAGTCAAAATCGATTGAGCCGTTCTTTAGATATAATTAGCTTGACCCTGACCCATTATGACCCAAAATGACCCACTAATCGAATTTTCTCGAACACGAGACCCATTCCAATGGTCTTTTCGTGCTCGAAAATGGTTAGATACAAAATTTAGTCAAAATCGATTGAGCCGTTCTCTAGATATAATTAGCTTGACCCTGACCCATTATGACCCACTAATCGAATTTTCTCGAACACGAGACCCATCCCAATGATCTTTTCTTCCCCGAAAATGGTTAGATACAAAATTTAGTCAATCGATTGAGCCGTTCTCTAGATATAATTAGCTTGACCCTGGCCTATTATGACCCAAAATGACCCCTAATCGAATTTTCTCGAACACGAGACCCATCCCAATGGTCTTTTCGTGCCCTAAAACAGTAGGGTGCAAAATTTCGTCAAAATCGATAGAGCCGTTATCTAGATAAACATAGCCTGACCCATGGTGACCCAAAAATGACCCACTAATCGAATTTTCTCAAACATGTAACTTAGCACAATGGTATTCTCGTAATTCAAAACTGTGGAATATAGTGTTTAGTAGAAATCGTAAAGCCGTTTTTTAGATAAAAATAGCTTGACCCACAGTGACCCAAAAATAACTCACTAATCACATTTTCTCGAACACGTGACTTATCCCAATGGTCTTTTCCTGCCTGAAAATGGTTAGATACAAAATTTAGTCAAAATCGATTGAGCCGTTCTTTAGATATAATTAGCTTGACCCTGACCCATTATGACCCAAAATGACCCACTAATCGAATTTTCTCGAACACGAGACCCATTCCAATGGTCTTTTCGTGCTCGAAAATGGTTAGATACAAAATTTAGTCAAAATCGATTGAGCCGTTCTCTAGATATAATTAGCTTGACCCTGACCCATTATGACCCACTAATCGAATTTTCTCGAACACGAGACCCATCCCAATGATCTTTTCTTCCCCGAAAATGGTTAGATACAAAATTTAGTCAATCGATTGAGCCGTTCTCTAGATATAATTAGCTTGACCCTGGCCTATTATGACCCAAAATGACCCCTAATCGAATTTTCTCGAACACGAGACCCATCCCAATGGTCTTTTCGTGCCCTAAAACAGTAGGGTGCAAAATTTCGTCAAAATCGATAGAGCCGTTATCTAGATAAACATAGCCTGACCCATGGTGACCCAAAAATGACCCACTAATCGAATTTTCTCAAACATGTAACTTAGCACAATGGTATTCTCGTAATTCAAAACTGTGGAATATAGTGTTTAGTAGAAATCGTAAAGCCGTTTTTTAGATAAAAATAGCTTGACCCACAGTGACCCAAAAATAACTCACTAATCACATTTTCTCGAACACGTGACTTATCCCAATGGTCTTTTCCTGCCTGAAAATGGTTAGATACAAAATTTAGTCAAAATCGATTGAGCCGTTCTTTAGATATAATTAGCTTGACCCTGACCCATTATGACCCAAAATGACCCACTAATCGAATTTTCTCGAACACGAGACCCATCCCAATGGTCTTTTCGTGCCCTAAAACAGTAGGGTGCAAAATTTCGTCAAAATCGATAGAGCCGTTATCTAGATAAACATAGCCTGACCCATGGTGACCCAAAAATGACCCACTAATCGAATTTTCTCAAACATGTAACTTAGCACAATGGTCTTCTCGTAATTCAAAACTGTAGAATATAGTGTTTAGTAGAAATCGTAAAGCCGTTTTTTAGATAAAAATAGCTTGACCCACAGTGACCCAAAAATGACCCACTAATCGAATTTTCTCGAACACGTGACCCATCCCAATGGTCTTTTAGTGCCCGAAAATGGTTAGATACAAAATTTAGTCAAAATCTATTGAGCCGTTCTTTAGATATAATTAGCTCGACCCTGACCAATTATGACCCAAAATGACCCACTAATCGAATTTTTTCGAACACGAGACCCATCCCAATGGTCTTTTCGTGCCTGAAAACGGTAGGGTGCAAAATTTAATCAAAATCGTTAGAGCCGTTTTCAAGATAAAATTTACATACACACACACACAATTTCTGCTCGCATTATAGTATAAGATAAAACTAAGTTTCGCTCTGTCTGCGTGCGATGGCTAGCAGAATCTATGGCTCTTACCAGGCTGAAAATTTTTGCGAGGCTAGCCCAAAGTGTCTCCTAATGCACCTGAGACTCAATTTTAAAAATCGAGTTATTAATTAAAAATCGCAACTCACTTTCATTAAAAACTCATCTCGGTCTTCGCGAGAAAAAAAGCTGTAGCGCATCCGCTGTATGCTTATTTACGCATCGGTTGAAAATGAAGAGAGATAAAATAAAATTTTAGTATTTCGTCCATATTTATTAACTTACGTCGTCCAAACCGATTAGTAAAGCTGAAAACTGAAGACATATTCTGAAAGATCATACTCTTACGTCTCAAATGCCGCAGTCGATTAAAAGACATATAGCAGAACCCCTTGAAAATTAAAAATTCAAAAAGGGTCGTTTTTCCAAAAAACGTTTTTCTCCCTTATTTTCCCCCAGGATGCAATTTTAGAGGTACCGACAAACCAAAAATATAATCTTAAAACTGAAACCTTCTTCTAATCGATGATGTAAATGGTTTTTAATAATATGAATTTTAATCCTTTCAAAAACGCCGGCAAACTCAGGTCACATCACGCCGCACGGAGACGATATTTTTTGTACACTAAAAGTCCGTATTTTAACACAATCTTTTTAGAGTATCACAATAGGCCAGGTTTTCATCACCTACAAAAATTTTGAAATGTTCACACGGGTAGAAATACTTTTTACAAAAAAGTAATGTATGAAAATTTCGACGAAATCCGTAAAAAAATTGAACGTTTCATCGCGGCTTTGCCCCACCAGAGAGCAATTTTAGAGATTTCGACAAACCAAAAAAATGTTCTTAAAGCTAAAACCATCTTCTAATCGATGGCGCAATCGGTTTTAAAATATATTATGAATTTTAACTCTTTCAAATACACCGGTGAACGCAGGTCACTTCGCGCCTAACAGAGACGATATTTTCTACGCTAAAAGTAACTAAACGTCCGTGTTTTAACACAATCTTTTTAGAGCATCTCAGTATATCAGATTTACATCACCTAGAAAAATTTTGAAACGTTGGGATAGGTAGCAATATTTTTTCAAAATAAACTGTATGAAATTTCGATAAAATCAGTAAAAACCTGTGTGTTTCGTCCTCTTTCGGTATGCATAGATTTTAAAAATCAAATTACTCAGATAACCAAATATCAAATAGCATATACTTTCAATTCAATATTTTTTCATTTAAAAATATAAATTCAGATAAAGTGGAGTCTTAAAACATAAAGTCATACAAATTCGAAGTTAATTTAATTGTTATTCATCACGGGCCCGGGCAAAGCTAGACAGGTTAACTAGTTAAAAATAAATCTAACATTTGGAACAGAAAAAATTTCAGATGTAAAATTCTTAAACTACATCATAAAATGACTCCCTGATTGGTATCACCCGTAGATAAAATTTTCCAAGAAATCGAAATATGATATCAAAATTAAGTGTGTTCGTATTGAAAATAAAATTGGTACAATTTCAGTATGAAGATGGCCCTCTAAGCTTATTTTTTAAATATAAATTGATAAAAGCCATAATGCCTATAATCGAATGGCTATTATCATTTTTCTCTTTAAGGGGACTCTTCACTCGCTTGAAAACCCCCGCTCCTTAATGTTAAGGGTGTATTCGAAAAAATGTTTTTCCACCCTCAACAGCTCGAAATTTTCTGAGACATTTTCAGACTCATTTTTAAAAGTAAAAAGATGAAACTTGCTGAAGTGATTTTTGAAGAGATGTATAAGAGGCCGTGTGCTTTCATTGTTCGCTCAATTAATTAGAATTTGAGTTTTAAACAATTATTTTCTCAGTATGACCATTTTTTTCATTCCCAGATCTCCCGCATCGGAAAATTTGGTTCAAAACGACAAATTTGACAGCCTTTTTTACAATATTTTTTGCATTTATCAAAAAATCGAGAAGCACGGCACATTATGCAGTTTCTAAATAAGAGAATTTCCCAGTTTGATGCGTTTGAGAGCAAAAATGAATTTGAAAATGAATCGGAAAATAAGCAGTTTTGATTGGAATACACCCTTAAACCAATGGGCAGGTTGTTTTCGAATTTCTTGTTTAAATTTGAACATTTTTAAACGATTTATTTATTTATTTTATTTTATTTTATTTTATTTTTTGCATAGGATAGCTGAGCTTAGTCTTTAATATGACTGTTTTTTACTTTTTCGATTTTGGTTGCAGATTTTTTTAATAAAGGTACTTTCAGTTTCGGAACCGATTTCGAAACTGAAAGTAACTTTAAAAAAAAAAAAATCTGCAACTAAAATTGAAAAAGTAAAAAACAGTCATATTAAAGATTCAGCTCAGCTATCCTATTCAATAAAATAAATCGTTTAAAAATATTCAAATTTAAACGAGAAATTCGAAAACAACCTGCCCATTGGTTTAAAATTACGGAGCGGGTGTTTTCAAGTGAGTGAAGAGGCCACTTAACAATTTAGCGATTAAGAGGCTACTTCAGTCAAGGGAAAAGGCCCGTTCGCTAATGCTAATCCTATGGAAGAAATTTATAAAGATATCTCGGTTGCATTTCAATATTTTTAAATGATTTTTTGTGCATTGGATAGCTGAGATCGGTCTGTATGCAGGCCGTTTTTTACTTTTTCGATTTCAATTGCAGATTTTTTTTATGGGGATGCTTTCAGTTTCAAAACCGGTTCCGAAAATGAAAGTGTCCTCATTAAAAATATCTGTAAATAAAATCGAAAAAGTAAAAAACAGCCTTTGTACAGACCGATCGTAGCTATCCAATGCAACAAAAATCATTTAAAAATATTAAAATGCAACCGAGATATCTTTATAAATTTCTTCCATAGGATTAGCATTAGTGAACGGGTCTTTTCACTTGACTGAAGTAGCCTTTTAAAATGTATGGAAGATTCTTTCTGTCTGTCTCTCTCCCTTATCTCCTTTCGGCCGATTGTACAATTCAGTCACACGGACATTTTTACTTAGATTTACAACTAATCTTTTTAAGTATCTGAATTATGATACTTTTAATGATCATATTGTTTTAATATACACATATGTAAAGTAATGACTATCATAACGGACCCCTCCATTTAGCGAACACTTTTTCAATGCTCTAATAACAATTAATGCTCGTATGTTTTTACCTCTGAATAGTTGCTATAAAATTTATACAAATTTATATATGCACTTTAAAGACATACCAGAGTTACCAAAGGCGACTATTTTTTTAATTTTGACTGGCAGCACTTTTTCAAAACAGAAATTCTTAAAAAACACTTTGACAACATTTGCAAGAGAAATATACATCAAAATTTATATTTAAAAAATACTGGTGCAATCAGAATACAAAAATAGTCGCTTGTGGTAACCCTGATATACATACTTCTATATAGGATATATATAATTTTTATATACATACACTGGTGTGGCGAAGGTAGGGATTTCAGGTTTACCCCCCCCCCCCCCACACACACACACACAAAAACACCAACAGCATTTAAAAGCTGAGAAGATGCATAAAAAATATTAAGATATCATGTAAAATATTAATGCATGTAAAAAGCAAGGAAAAGTAAAATATAAACATAAAATGTTTCTCATTAAACTGTTTCAAGGTTATATACAAGGAGCCTCTATTTGAACACAAAATTAACGAAAGAGAAAGTTAGGAGAAATAGCAGCAAAGTAATATGTGTGTTACTGCTAATTCTCTTTCTCCCTCTCTTTTTTTCTTCTAGGGATTGAAGGGGATGTATTTTTATTAAAACTTTAAATACCATAAATGCTAAATTTATTATGATTATTTGTGCTTTACATTATGTCGGCTTTTATCTATCACATATTCACTAAGCACTGCTGTATGAGCATGTAACACAACAAAACTTTTCATTTTATGAGTTACAATGGTTCATAATCTACCTCAGACGAAGATTTTGGCTGCGCCCAGTACTGTAGTTGAAAAAAATATTTGTGGGGACTCACCTTTTCACAGAGTAGATATTCATGCTACCGGACTTTTGCTAAGCCAAAAGCCTATTTAAAACATTTAGCGAAAACCGACTTTTTTAAATTAGCAGTTATAATTTCTACATTCTAGTAAAAAAAAAAAAAAAAAAAAAAAAAAAAAAGTCTTGTGCTCGTACGCGATATATATTTTTTTTTACAGTCAAAAACTAAATTTTTCTGGGAACGGCGTTCCCAACAGCCTGGCTGCATCACTGTGCATATGCAGTCCAACCTCTGAATAGAAAACACCCTGAGACCCTGAAATTTGGATGCTATGCGGAGGGTCCGCAATTCAGAGGTAAAGTGAAATCCAGGACAACAATATGCAAAATTTGGAAATATACGAAAGTAAAGGAACATTTAATTCATATTAGAAATGATCTAAAATCAATGTAATTACAAAATATTTCTAAACGGTATATACAGAACAATCACGAGACATCTCGTAACCGTTCACAAACCGCACTATAATATGTGTGTATGTGACTAAAGCTGAAGTCATAGATATATTGGTAAGCAGATATATTGGAATTATGATAGTGATAACTATCAACCACTTCTTGTCCTCGAAGACTTACCTAGGTATGGAAAATTATATGTTTATGAAAATTAGGTAAAACTAAAAGTAACAATAAAGAATTTTTCCTTCTTGTAAAATAAAATCTGAAAACAGAATTAATGAAAACAAGCACACCCTTGAATATTATCTGTTCTTTCATACGTAACATAGGGTGGTGGTAGCCCCCAGTTACAAGTAATTCACAGAGAATGTTAGCCGACACAAAACCATGTAGTTAGATTATTATCTTTGAGACGAGGGAGGGCTTGTTTTTATATGTAGCTTCCTAGAATTTAGTGTGGGAGTTCTACCAAAGATCATATAAAGGGACGCTAGTCTTTCTTTGGTTGTACCATCAAGGTCATTCCTTACAAAAGAGCAGTTGCCTATTATCGCAGAACGTACAATAAAGTACTCCTCTTCTCCCTTCAGGCATGGTGTCTGTTGTTGTTTATCACGAGACTTTACTCCCCTCCCCTCCTAAATAGTGGCATAGAAAACTAAAAGTTGCGTTTAATTCGGTCTTTTTATTATTATTTATCATTTACTGAGCACTACTACTGCTCTTTTAAATAACCTTTCAAAAAATAGTCGCCTTTTCACTATAAAATATTTCTAGGGGGTCCAGCCAGAATTCTGGGGGGTCCAGGACCCCTCTTTCTACGCCCATGATCACAGGTCAGACTCAATATTTTTTTTTAATAAATTACTCAAAAGCTAAAGTATCTTGTCAGATTTTATTACAATAAAAACACATGCCATAAATAAACCCTTTATGCACAGAAACTGATAATTATCAAAAATATTTTCTAAAGACTTCACTATTCCAACACTCTCAAGGTGAGACATTTCTCATTGATGAATATTTTGGCTAATTTTAAAAAGATATGTGAGAAAAAATTCTATTAATTGCTTCCCAGCTGTGTGCAAAATGATCAAAGAAAACTCGTCCCCCTCAGGGCTAGAATTTTCGTGGTGAATTTCCCCTTTAGTCCGAAATTTAGAGAGGATTTTTCTTTTTCTAAAAAAGGGGGTTAATTCAGGTTCTTAATTATTGGAATTTTTTATGTTGCATTATTAGTGTCACATGATATTTACTGCAGTCATTACAACGCTATCAAATCATTTGCTTTATTAAATCATATTATATACAGTATGTTCTTAATAATCTCCTCAGCCTGATACTAGAGTTCTGCACGGATCGGATTCTACGCTATCTGAACCTGACAAAAATCGTTAACGCAAAACACAAGTCTAGCCTCACAAACTGCAAAATAAACCCGAAATATTCATTGCCAAATTCAAAGTGAAAGAAAATGAATCTATGTTTAATTACATTTATGAAAAAGTAGTCTACAATTTTATAGCTTATATGCAAAAATGAATACATATGCGCCCATTAATACTCCGATATATAACTTTTTCATTTTTAAAATATTCAGATCTTCCTTTTGAAAAATCGGTTCATCCAAAGAGAGACAAAGCATAACCAGAAACGCTTAAAGTTAGCCTTTCACCTAGCGAAAAAAAAAAAAAAAATAGCATAAACCTGACTTGATCCGCAACTCGAGTTCGGGTAAAATCAGGTTACCCGACCCGATGCGTCAACCTGACCCGAAACGAAAAAAAGAAACGTCAACCCACCTCGATATGTGCCACGGATCGGGTCGTGTCGCTTTTGAAAAAAATCCGATTGCGCGACCCAATACAGACTAGAGATGAGACGGGCTCGGGCTCTATTTTTATTCTAGTCTTCAGGCTCGGATTCATTCTTTCTAAAACCTGAAAATTTTATTTATGCATGAATAGAAAAAATTAAAAGAACTTTTTTCCCCCTTAAAAATGACTTATTCCTTTTCAAATCATTGTATTGCTTTTTTTATCAGAAAGAAGGAGAAACAGAAGTTGTGTTTTTCTATTTTAGTTATTAGAATAAAATGCTATTTTAAAAGAAAATGATTTGTCATATATACAGATTTATGTTTGGCATTGCCGACGACGACGGTCCTACGATACGGCGCCACGAAAGAGGCTGGAATAATTAGTTTTTACAACTTCGATTATAGTTATAGTTCGATTTTCGTTTGTGGCAGAGGTTATTTTGCAATTGGATTTATTTTATTATTATTATTATTTAGAGATCTAACACAAAGAGAATGTTTTCTTCTGTTTATAGTTTGCGGTTTGCGAATAATTTAGAGTTCTATTGTACGTTTTTCATATGGAAATAACTTTAGTGATTATTATATCTATTATGAACTCTGCTGAAGCTGTACTCTGCAATTTACGAAGTCACTTTCAGTTGTAAGTAAATTTAATTACCATATTATTCCGATAGAAATCAATCGAACAGTATTTCCTCTTTTCATGTAAAAGCACCGGGACATTGAAATTTTTAATTTAAGATTATTTTCAGGGTCACGACAATCCCGAAAGATTGTTACGAGGAAGGAATTGGTTATAGTTAAAAATGTGTACCTTTTTTAGAAAATTTATAAATGTTCTTCCATTATTCGCTAGATAAATCGTAATTTCTACAAATTTCATGCATTTATTCATGAAACACACTTCAAAAGTGTACATTATGGGCATTAACATGCCCATAAGATTTTCTTATTAAAAGAGAAAAGATATGAGAATCCTTTTTAAGTATGAAGTACATTTTTATTTGATACCAAACTTTTCTTTTGATAATATTAAATTTAAATTTTCCTTTAACAGTCATTTCTATGTAAAAAGTAGTTTACAAATGATAATTACATTTTAAACATTTTTTTAAATATTATGCAATTTTTTACTATTGCAAATTTTCGGTATCGGGCTCGGGCTCTGATGGCACAAAATGTTTCGGGCTCGGGCGGGCTCTGAAAAAAGAGCCCGAACTCATCATCTTTTAAAAGACGTTAAGAGGTCAAAATCCCGTACGCTGTTTCTAGCCTTTCCCCTAAAAGAAAACTTTGTTCCAACCTCCAAGAACGTCTTGAAATGGCTCCCCACTCTTGCAGCAAAACCTGCAAAGAAGAAGTCGAAAGGTCAGGGGGGGAAAAAACTCCATTTTAGACAGGTCTCCGTATTAGCAAGTGTAATTATATGTTTTTTTTTTTTTTTTTTTTTTAAGAAATGCGATTTTTTTTTTCCGTTTCCGAAAGAATTCTTTTTTTGACAGGTTTCATTTTCGCAAGTTTTACAGTAAATGTACCTATGCTCTTCAGAGGTTTACTATAGAAAGGATGATTTAACAGCCTTAGATATACTTGTAAAATGGAAACTGTCTCTAATGGAATACTGTCTTAAACGGAAAATCTTAGTCACAACTAAGATTTTCCTTAAGACTTCCCAGCAAAGAGGAAATTGCTGGCCAGCAGCAAGATAAGTGCTGGCAGTGATGGAGAAGTGCTGGCTGATGTTCTTACGTAATGTAAGTACCACTGCATGACCACTGCTGGACAGCTTCAGTCAACTTTGCTGTTGGAAATCATCAGATAAAATTCTGGTGGGTATCCGTTTTATCTCATGCGCTGGCCCACCACTACGTGGAAGTGCACGAACTTTTGCAGTATTATTGCTGGGAACCCTTACGCTAGGTGGCGCTGCGAATATCGAAGACATTGAGTATTTGAACACAAATCTGAAATGAATATCTTAACACAATTTAAGCTTTAAAGCTATTTTTTTTTTTTTAACTGTAAAAAAATATAGCACCATTGCCACCAACAAAATAAATAAGTAAATGAATAAATAAATAAATTCTTTATTTCAACGCACTTTTTTTTTCTCCTTAAATTTGGTTTTACTAGGTTACAAAAGATATCGGTTTTCATAATTTACACAGTTCAGAATCAATAATAAAAAAAAGCGTATAAAATATATAGGATTTCTATACAATAGAATAATTTCTATACCAGTTTAATGATTTGGAACGTAAATCACAAAAGAAACAAACTTGAAATAGTGTAATGAAAGCTTGAAAACTACGAACAGTTGTAGCTTACGCTGAAAGTACTTGTTTATGACCAATCAGGAAAACCAAGCAGCATCGAGCGCGGTCAGTACTTGGGAGGGTGACCACATGGAAACCGCTGAAAGTTCAAATATTTCTATAGAAATTTCTATTATGGACATTTCTCCAGAT
Source organism: Maratus speciosus (assembly GCA_963932465.1). Lineage (NCBI taxonomy): Eukaryota > Metazoa > Arthropoda > Arachnida > Araneae > Salticidae > Maratus > Maratus speciosus. The sequence continues at coordinate 651,223,389 of OZ010787.1, read as the reverse complement.
ATTTCTATAGCTCTTGGTGAAACTAGCTTATAAAAAAAGAGCCATAATTATATAATACATTGTTTTTTTATAGAATTCTATAAGAAATTTTTGTAAGGGAAGTGCTGGGCCAGCAAAGGAATAGCAGTGGGATAGGTGCTAGCACTGCAGGAAAAGTGCCGGATTGAAGTAATATGATGGCATATCAATGCTGGCCTGCTGTTGGCCATCACTGATGGGCCAGCTGCATTCCGCTCGGACACTTTTCGACAGGTTTATGTAATGGCACTATTGCACTTTACCACTGATGGCAGTGCTGGCTGCCATCTTTTTCCCAGCTGATGGCCCACTGTTTCTTTCTTTGCTGTGTTGTATCCTGAAAGTATACTTCCTTTTGACTTATATCTTGAAAGTATACCTGCTAAGATGAAAACCTGCTTAAAACGGAATTCTGAATAGGTTTTTGTTCGGAGGGAAGTGGATACCCCCCCGCCCGCCGAACCTCACCCTTGGCTATGCCACTGTCCTCAAAGAAAACTTTGTCCCCCCCCCCCAAGAAAGTTCTGAAATGGCGCCCCTGGGGCGTCCATATCCGGGAGCTCCTTCAAAGAAATTGAAGCGTGAAGGAGGGAAAGTAGAGACGTAATCTCCGATTGTCAGCGAAACAGTGCAAACAGCTATGCAGTAGAAGGGGCGAAAGTATCGGTCGCAGACGATTAGCCGAAAACCAAATAGCCGACAAGACATTTAGCAGACAGCACTTAGACGACAGGACGTTTAGCCGACAAGTACATTTAGTCGACACGTACATTTAGCAGACAGGACATATAGCCGACAAGTACATTTAGCCGACAGGACAAGTAGCCGAAACGTACGTATAGCATACAGGACAATTTGCCGAAACGGACATTTAGCAGACAGACAATTGGACGACAGGCAATTGGCCGAACGTGACAATTAGCCGACAGGACATTTAGCCGACAGGACATTTAGCCGACAGGACATTTAGCCGACAAGACAATTAGCCGACAGGACATTTAGCCGACAGGACATTTAGCCGACAGTATGATTAGCCGACAAGACAAATTAAACGACAGGATATTTAGCTGAGAGGACGATTAGCCTAGTTAAGTTATGGTTAGGATACTTTTAGGTTACGGATAGATTATAATTAGTTTACGGTTACGTTAAACTTAGGTTACAGTTACGTTACGGTTAGGTTACAGTTAGATTACGGTTACGTCACAGTTATGTTACTTTCAGGTAACAATTAGGTTACGCTTAAGTTACAGATAGGTTAAGGTTATGTTACGGATAGGTTACAGTTAGATTACGGTTAAGTTACGGATAGGTTACAGTTAGATTACGGTTAAGTTACGGATAAGTTACAGTTAGATTACGTTTCTGCTACGATTAGGTTACGGATAGGATACAGTTACGTTACAGTTTGGTTACAAATAGGATTACGGATAGGTTACAGTTAGATTACGGTTAGGTTACGTATAGGTTACAGTAGGTTACGGATAGGCTACAGTAGGTTACAAATAGGTTACGGTTAGGTTACCGTTAGGTTACATTTAGGTTACAGTTAGGTTATAGTTACATCACAGTTAGGATACGGTTAGGTTATAATAGGTTACGGTTAGCGTACCGTCATGCTACGTTTATTTTACAGATAGATTACTGTTAGGTTACAGTTATGTTACAGTTAGGTTATGGTTAGGTTATAAGTAGGTTACGGTTACGTTACGGTTAGGATGAAGTTAGATTACGGTTAAGTTACGGATAGGTTACAGTTAGATTACGTTTCTGCTACGATTAGGTTACCGATAGGATACAGTTACGTTACAGTTTGGTTACAAATAGGATTACGGATAGGTTACAGTTAGATTACGGTTAGGTTCCGGATAGGTTACAGTAGGTTACGGATAGATTACAATTAGGTTACGGATAGATTACAATTAGGTTACGGTTAGGTTACCGCCAGGCTACAGTTAACTTACGGTTAGGTTACATTTAGGTTACAGTTAGGTTATAGTTACATCACAGTTAGGATACGGTTAGGTTATAATTAGGTTACGGTCAGCGTACCGTCATGTTACGTTTATTTTACAGATAGATTACTGTTAGGTTACAGTTATGTTACAGTTAGGTTATGGTTATGTTATAAGTAGGTTACGGTTACGTTACGGTTAGGATGAAGTTAGATTACGGTTAAGTTACGGTTAGGTTACAGTTAGATTACGTTTCTGCTACGCTTAGGTTACGGATGGGATACAGTTACGTTACAGTTTGGTTACAAATAGGATTACGGATAGGTTACAGTTAGATTACGGTTAGGTTCCGGATAGGTTACAGTAGGTTACGGATAGATTACAATTAGGTTACGGTTAGGTTACCGATAGGCTACAGTTAACTTACGGTTAGGTTACATTTAGGTTACAGTTAGGTTATAGTTACATCACAGTTAGGATACGGTTAGTTAATAATTAGGTTACGGTTAGCGCACCGTCATGTTACGTTTATTTTACAGATAGATTACTGTTAGGTTACAGTTATGTTATAGTTAGGTTATAAGTAGGTTACGGTTATGTTCCATTTCCGTTACAGATAGGTTACGGTTAGATTATGGATAAGTTACAGTTAGGTTACGGGGTCTATGTCATTTAGCCGAAAACCAAATAGCCGACAAGACATTTAGCAGACACCAATTAGCCGACAGGACGTTTAGCCGACAAGTACATTTAGCCGAAACGTACATTTACCCGACAGGTCAAATAGCCGACAGAACGTTTAGCCGACAGGACAATTAGCTGACATGATATTTAGCCGACATTTAGCCGACAGGTCAAATAGCCGACATGACAATTAACCGACAGGACATTTAGACGACATGTCAAATAGCCGACCTGACAATTACCCGACAGGACAAATAGCCGACAGGACAATTAGGACACATGAAAATTAGTCGACAGGTCAAATAGCCGACATGATATTTATCCAAAACATACATTTTGCCGAAAGAACTTAGAAGACTCATTGATATGCGTCGGTGATATACCAACAATGTCAGCCTCAATAACTCGTCACCATCATAATTCAACTTTTTAGCTCACAGGCTATCAAAGTCAGAGAGCTGATGTGCCCACCGTTCTGTATGTATGTAAGTATGTACGTACATATTCACGTAACGAGGTAACTCTTGATAGAAACATCCGATTTGCTTCAATTTTTTTTCTAGGTTCATTCTGGAAAGGTGCTTTCCTGATTAGTTTTGGGGGTTCATTGGTTAAAGATAAAGGGGGAAAAGGGGGCTAGTCCCTCCCCTTAATTTAGATAAATGGGTTTTTCATGCAGAATTATTCGATTTGCTCTAAATCTGATATACCGGTTTATTATGTTAAGGAGCTTCCCTGATTAGATTTGGAAGTTCATTAGTTAAGTATAAAGGGGGAAAGAGGGCTACCCCCCCTTAATTTAGATAAACGTTTTTTCATTCAAAATTATTCGATTTGCTCCAAATTCGGTATACCGGTTTATTATGTTAAGGAGCTTCCCTGATTAGATTTGGAGGTTCATTAGTTAAGAATAAAGGGGGGATAGGGGAGCTAACTCCCCCCCTTAATTTATATAAATCGGTTTTTCATGTAGACTTATTCGATTTGCTCCAAATTTGCTATACCGGTTTATCATGTTAAGGAGCTGCCTTGATTAAATTTGGAGGTTCATTAGTTAAGAATAAAGGGGGGAAAGGGGGTTACCCCCTATTAATTTAGATAAATGGGTTTTTCATGCAGAATTATTCGATTTGCTCCAAATTTGGTATACCGGTTTACTATGTTAAGGAGCTGCCTTGATTAGATTTGGAGGTTCATTAGTTAAGAATAAAGGGGGATAGGGGAGCTAGTCCCCCCCACCCCTTAATTTAGATAAATGGGTTTTTCATGCAGAGTTATTCGATTTGCTCCAAATTTGCTATACCGGTTTATCATGTTAAGGAGCAGCCTTGATTAGATTTGGAGGTTCATTAGTTAAGAATAAAGGGGGGAAAGGGGGCAACCCCACTCCTTAATTTATCGGACACTTGTGGTACGAATATCATAGAAGTTTGTTTTTAGGCTAATTGAAGGGTGTAGAGTTCATTTATGCTGTCAGAATTGTGTACTGCTATTGAAAAAAACAAAGTTATGGTTCGTTTTAAGATTTAGATGGCCCCCTAAGCAAATTTTATATACATCATTTAAAAGTAGACTTTATTACCAATCGTTTGGTACCAGTAACTTTCTTCTACGATAATTTTTTCAGAGTTAGTAGGGGTGTTTAATTTTTTTTTCCCACGACTGTACACTTTAGGTTTTTCGGATTGTGCTTTATATCTTTCGGTCGGAGTTGGTGTGATCTGGTTTTTAACAAGGAAGTCCTGAATATTTTTTAAATGAAAAACTATAGATTTGACTATTAATGGTGGCTCATAGTAATACCCATGTGTTCATTTCTGTACTTAAGGGATAAAATTATACAACACTTTATTATAAACGTGTTAAAATATGGAGCAATTTCTTTTACTTTGGGGTTTGGTGGAAGTCTGTCGGTTTTGTGTTGAAGAAATTGTTTTGTTGGGTGCTCGCAGACTCCATTCCTAGGCGTTAAAATTTATTTAGAGTGTACCATATATAATATAATTTAATAAAGCAAATAATTAAATAATTTGATAACATTGCAATGATTGCAGTAAATATAATGTGACACTAATAAAAGTGTGACTACTACTAGTAGTATCACTAGTGTGAAAAAAGTAAAAAAGTCGGATAATTAAGAACTTGAATTATACTCGCCCCTCCTCCACCCCTAAAAAAAACTATCTTATAAAACTCTTAAAATACACCTGAATTTCTAGCCATCAGGGGCAAGTTGTACACAGCTGAGAAGCAATTGATAAAAGAAAATTTCTCTTATGTATTTTTAAAATTAGGCAAAGTACGATATATATCTCACCTTAAGAAAGTTCGAATAGGAAATGTTTTGGATAATTATTAATTTCTATGCATAAATCATTTATTTAATGCATATGTTTTTATTGTAATCAAATCTGATAAATTATCATAGCGTTTGAGCATTTCTTAAATTTTTGTTTGAGTCTGACAATTGATGAAAATTTTCCGAAAAATCAAATTCCTTGGGGGGGGGGGGGGTATTGCCCCCCTCAAACGGCGGCCCTGTTTCCAAAACTTTCTAAAATATTCATGGAGACATTTTTATGCATAAAAACATTAAAATAAAATCCTTTATATCTAACTTCCTTTTATCAGTAATTTATTTATTTTTTTTATTTATTTTTGACTAGATAATGGTAAATTTAAGAGCTGTTTATTTTTATTCCACCCTAACATTATTTATTCCAGACAGTGTTGCGCCAACATATGCGTATATGGCGGAAGCATGATGCAACAGTTGAAAGGAGAAATCAATCATCATGTTTGGACATTTCTTTATTCATTTCATTTTCTACGGTTATTAACGAAAAAGAGCTATTATTTGATACCAATTTAGCCGTGCTAATAAATCTATTTTATACAAATAAAGCATATTATGGCATTAAACTGGATTATTCCTAATTTTCTCTTATTGATCAAGTTGAATTTAGACACATTTTTTTCGTGAGGGATTTCTGTGATCTCCGGGATGGGGGTGGGGTTGGAATTTGCACTTTTTGACCATTGAAAACACAAAATCTCAAAGCTTCCATGGGACATTTATTCTCTGGGGAGAATGTCTCCCCCGGTTCACCCCATGAATTCAACACTGTTAATGATTAAAAAAAAATATTAGGACTGTTTCTCATTCTGATTTAATTAAGAAACTTAAACATTTAAACACGGAATGTAAAAAATTATTTTGGAGAAACTATTATTTGTATAATGAATGCCATTGTTGGATTATATACACCTACGTTTACAAATGAACTGAAAATTTAATACAATAATATTAAACTAGAGAACAGGAATTCTGTTTTTTCAGAATTTAGTGTCGACCCGGCATTTCCATTACTTCATTTTCTTCTGGTGGACTGATGGCTTCTATTATTATGAAACAGCCATTATAAATGAAGTGTTAGGTGAAGATGAAAGAGCAGCCGTAAAAGTTTGAACTCTGATTTTCTGGTCGGAAAGGTGGAAAAAAATGGCTATATATATATATATATATATATTTTTTTTTTTTTTTTTGACGTCTGCTTTTTCATCTTCCCCTAACACTTCATTTATAATGGCTGTTTCATAATAATAGAAGCCACCAGTCCATCAGAAGAAAATAACTCGGACGTATAAAATAACGTATAAAACAGTTAGACATATGAATAACGAAATCTATATCGAATTAAAAATAAAAAACAAACTGTGCGGTATGAATTTTTTGCTTGCTTTTTCTAGTTCCCTACGATACAACCAAATTTTATACAATGCAATTTTATATCACACTAGCTGACCCACCCGGCGTTGCCCTGGCCCATCATAATAACCTTAAATAAAACTCAAGTTTGTATGATTTTATATTCTTTGAAAATCTTTTAAATGAACCTAGTTTCGGTTGTTCCATTGCATTCCACAGCGTCTCGTGTGTTTCCAACAAACGTCTTTCCGAACGAACCTGTAATCTGGGTCCCCGCTACCTAACGCAGCATGTGCCGGAAGTGCTCCGCACGTATCGTAGACAATCGAAAACCAAGTCTAGTGAGCCAAACTTCGTAGTAATCAAGCCCATAGAACCGGAAAAACGAATGCATCATTAATGTTCGAAAATATCGTTAACTGAAGTCTAAGATAAACTTTCATAATCACAGAAAGTAGTATTTTCACAGAAAGTAACAAATTGTAATCTAAGTTAAATAAACCAATTCCCGTTGAAATTGGGCCCTTATAACCCGACGAAACAATTTATCCTTACGCGGTGGAAGTTGCTTCCCTCCTCCTCTATAAATTTCACGGTCTACTTTTAAAATTAACACGATATTATTTAATAAACGGATATTTACTGATTTGCAAAATTTTAGCGTAAAACAGCCACACAACAGTAGTTATTATTTGTATTGCAGATGCGCAACAGAAGAAAAGATTGCCATATTATATGAAAAATGTATCTGATTTTTTTTTCATTATTTTTCCTGTGTAATAAACTTTTCAGAGAATCATATATAATTTTTTCGAAGCAAAATAAAAAATCGCGCATTTAAGGGTTAACGTAACGCGATTTTTATTTTTAATTTACGGATGTAGTGAGTAAACGTAAGTTGTTGCCGAAAAAGGAGATTAATATTCAAAAAAGGTGGTAGCTTGGGTATAAAGAAGGACCGGGCCCAGGGGGCAGGATATTAACTGGAATGTAGCTGGGCAAAGGAAAAATATTTAATAGTTTTAAAGTAGCTGTAGGACGCAAGAACTATGAAGTAGAAAATTGTAATAGAGTAAGATCGTTTTTAAAGAAGCTGCAACAAAGGCCCCAAGAAAGAGATTAATATTCAAAATTGGTGGTAGCTGAAGTGAGAAATTTTTTTGTCGTTCATGGAGTTGGTAGATGACTTAAGAAGTTGTTAGAAAAAAAAGCTAATGAATCGGGTCATTTTTAAGGGAGCTACAATAAAGGGCCCAAAAAAGGCCAACTGATAGTTAAGAGCAGGGCCCTAACATGAAAATATGTTAAAAGGTCTTAGATATTCAATTATTCAAAATTAACCATAGAGTTGTGAATTAGTATTTCTTAGAATAATAATTTAAAGAAATGCGCCAAAAATTGGGCAAATGCTGTCCTAGGACTGGATAGCTGATTATCCTAGGGCCCAAATAAAATATGAGGGTGTTGGACCTGGGAAAAAGAGTCCAATACTCAGTTTTAAATTTATGCACTGAGAAGGTGAGAAAATTAGAGGGTGAAAAATGCATGGCGCACAAAAAATTCAAGGGAACTACGGAACCCTAGGGGGGAGAATGGAGCAAGGGTCTTAACTGGGATGTAGAAATGGGAGAATAACTAAATGAAAAAAGGATACCTAAATGAAGATCGGATTAAAAGGAAGCAATTTATTAACAATTTAGGGCGCAAAAACTTCAAGGGGTGCTGTACCGGGTCCCAGGCTGCCAGGGTCTTAACTGGAATGTAGAAATGAGGGAATAACTAAATGGAGAATTGGCCCCAAGAACGAAGAAGATCGGATATAAAGGGGGTAAGTTATTAACAAATTAGAGCATAAAAACTGAAAGAGGCACAGGGGCCCCGACCCTTAAATAAACTGTCAAGTGCGAGCATTACTCGCGCACAGAGGGTTCCATAGAATAAATATATGAATTTGTAAAAAAGAGTACTAAGACTTTGTAAAAAACTATACAACGTAGGGTTGAGTATAATTGTATATATTAGAAAAGTGTAAATGGGTATACCATGAAAGTTCAAAGAGATATGGAACCTAAATAATATCAAACATAGCTGTTCGTATAACTCTTTCTTTAATATTATTTTAATCTGTTTATGATGAACTTAATTCGGTACTGACAATAAAAGCAGTGCATAGTTAAACTTCATTTGGCATTTCATGAAACTAAATTCAGCGTAGTAATAACCTTTATTTCTACAGTGTAGCTAAAACAAAACCTTTGTTCAAAGTTTAAATTTGGCATTGTGCTAAGCGCGCTTCGAATTGATGTCTCAAAGTTGCAACGCCGCCTTGGTCAGTGCCGCGTTTTTCCAGATAGGTGTTTAATTAACTTTTAAAGTCACTCGAGGCGCATTGAGAGATACAATCAATGCAAACTATCGTGAATCCCACAGTATTTATGCGATTCATTCTAATTAAATCTTTCGAGGGCGATGCCCTTAAAAAACGGACACCTAATTTTTATTTCAAAACAGACAAACGGCACCAAGAATATTTAATTAAAATTTCCCTTTTATCATGTACGTGAAAATAAGCAAGTTCGCATTTTCTAATAAATTCATTTATAAATTCTGGTGTCAGTTCATTATTTCATACGTTTATAAATAGAATTACTCCGTGCCGGAAAGGATTAAATGGTCGCAGGACTCTTAAAGCTTCAAAATTTAAGAAATTTTAATTTTTTTAGATGTTAAACTCCTATCTTTTCTGAATATTTTGATATAATTGTTTCCTTGAAATTCCCATTAGAACAAAAGTTTCGGCTTTTAGAATTATACCCGCTCAATAGCTGAAGCGGCGTTTCCGAAACTTTAAAGTCATTATTTTCCAAATGGCGTTTTTTGGGCATAACGCTCAGGATACCTCAAAAACTTCTAAATATTTTTTCATGAAATTTTCAAAACATATAATTCATGTTAGTCTATATAAACTGAACCTAAAATTTCCTTTTTATTGTTCAAAAAATTATTTTTTAGGTGATTTTACTGTTGAAATTTTCAAAATTTTGTATTAGCTAAATACAACATTGCATTAAAAATATAAAAAGGCTTTAAATATAAATTTATTTAAGTTCAGGGAAATTATTACAATCTGAAGTATAAGTAAGCACCAAAATTTTCATTCTAGTTGCAATATTTATTTTGTAATCCTGCGCGTAAACTGTTATGCCAATTTTTTGTTCGGCAAATGTCTAACAGTTTCGAGCCTCCTATAAATACTAATTCTGTATCTTGCAATTTTTTAAATACATGAAACGAAAGAACATACTTATATCTTTCATTCCAATTAAAATTGTGTTTTAAAATCATATACATTTTACGACATTAAATGTTGAAAATGGTCTTTTTTTCCACTTTTTAGAGTCCTGAGACCCCTTAAATTAGTATGTTTTTAACAATTTGACGTTTATTGCTTTTATACTGTTACTGGACATTACATTACACATATATATCATTAAAAGTTGTTAACTAGGCATAGAGTACGCCGCCCCTTTCCTTGTGTATGTCTAAACTGACCGTACCTTTAAGGGTTAATATCTCGGCTAATTACTGATGATTTTTTTCGAAAATCATTATAAACAATGCTTTTATTCTTCTGCAACGATAGGTATATTCAGCGATGCTCAACAATTTTTCTGAATGCCCGTAAATCGAAATTTGTGTATAACAGAAAAACGCTAATTACTCAAAAACTATGTGACCTAGGGTAATCGCTATAATTTTCCGGCAAGGTTTATATTAATGCCTACTACCTCTAATTTTTTCATAATTTTAGTTTCAGTAGATTCGGAATTAGATGGGGTGGGGGGGGGGGACATATTTTTGCGTTACATTTTCAACAATATCTTTGAAAATATAATACCTAAAATTAAAAGGAATGTATTTTTGAGTTCAGCGTTACAAAAGCTTTCACAGGATACCCCACATGATATACAATGAAAAGATTTTTTTTTTCAAGTAGCATAATTAGCCGCTCTACTTTTTTACTAAATATATTTATGAATGTTTATTAATATGAAAATATGTGGGTCAATTGTCTTTATTATTTCCCCGAATTTGAACTTTCCACGTTCCATAGTTTACGAGTAAAATGGCTGTGACAGACAGACAGACACAAGAGTGATCTTATAATGGTTTCCGTTTTTACTTTTTAAGTACGGAACACTAAAAAAGAAAAATCTGATTGTCAGGTGCATCAGGACATGTCTTGGACTGTTCTCACCTAAATGTTCAGACTTCTACGTGCGGTAGATTTTGCTAGTCATCAAACGCAGACACACAGACACTCAAACACTCACATACACACAGACAGAGCGAAACTTTCTTTTATTGGTATAGGTTTTATTCAATTTTCCTCGCTAAAAACTGGGTTGTCGTTCAATGCGATCTCGCTGAAAACTTATTCTACAGTTAAATACAAACACACTTTTAGTAGCTGACGAGTTGAGTTATTGAGGTTTTAATGCTTATGTATAAAATATTAATGATGATTGAGTAAAAGCACTGATTTATGAAATTGATGAGCTATCGATATTATAGTGCCCCATATCAGTAACAAATAAATACTACTTCTTTCAGCAAAAACAAAGGTTTATTAAGACTGGCGAATCACTGATCTTTTAATATATAAATTAAATAAATTCGATGCGCAAAAAGACGGATTTGTGAGAATGTCAAGTTATCAAGATTGGATATATATAATTTATTAATGGCATTCGACTTAATAAAATCACAGATGATTAAGGATGAGGACTTTTCGAGGTTTTTTGGAAATCATACAAAATTTATATCAAACTGATTAAAATATAAATTTAAAGAGATGGCGAAGTAACTAGGTTTTTGCGTTTAGAGAGATCGTTTGGGGATAACTTGTTATTTTAATTTTATTGCGGATGTAAAGAAAATTAATTATATTCTATTGCATAGAAGCACTGCTTTATGAGGATACAGAGTTATCAAGGTTTTAACCACAATGACCAATGATAATTGTTTAAATAAAAACATAGATTTATAAGCTTGAGGATTCATCAAGGTTTAACCGTATAACTTGTATTCGATAGAAAATAAAACGGATTAATGAATCTTCAAGTTATCCAGTTTTTAGAGCAAAGGTATAAATAATAATATTAACTAAATACACTTATTTATGAGGATGTCGAGTTATCGAGGCTTTAACATATAATAATAACATTTTATTAAACTAGCTGGCTTCGCACTCTAGCGCGCTCATAATTACATCGGGCCTCTAATTTATGCTAACATCGAATAAAACGAATGTCGAATCCGTATGAAAATTTTCGTTAGGTGCAGTAGCGTAGCTACGTTGTTTGCCGCCCGGGATTTCATCCGTTTATTAAATATTGTGTTAATTTTAAAAGTAGTCCGTGAAATTTACAGAGGGGGGGGGGGGGGGCAACCTTCCACCGCTTAGGGGTGTATTCTTTCCTCGGGTTCTAGGGGACCGATTTCAACGGGAATTGGTTCATTTCAGTTAGATTACAATTCAGCTACTTTCTGTATTATGAAAGTTTATCTTAGACTTCAGTTACCAACATTTTCGAACATTAATGATGCATTCGTTTTTCGGGTTCTATGGGCTTGATTACAACGAAGTTTGGCTCACTCGACTTGGTTTTCGATTATCTGCGGCACGTGCGGAGCACTTCCGGTACATACTGCTTTAGGTAGCGGGGGCCCATTTCACAGGTTCGTTCGGAAAGAGATTTGTTGGGAACACACGAGAGGCTGTGGGAGGTAATGGGACTTCCGAAACTAGGTTCATTTAAAAGATTTTCAAAGGATATAAAATCATACAAACTTGAGTTTTATTTAAGGTTATTATGATGGGCCTGGACAACGCCGGGTGGGTCAGCTAGTGTGATATAAAATTACACTGTATAAATACAGGGTTCCGGAGCCCAGTGCAATAGCGCTTCCGAAAAACCGAAGCTTAAATTACCTTTTCCTTTCCTTCCCATCTCCAAGCTTTTGCATTCTTTTTAACAAAACACTTATATGTGACGTAATGTGTCACACACGTAGGAGATGGAGATAAAACGGTCTCAATTTTTATATCAGTTTTTAGGCTTAGACTGAATCGAGCTCAATCTGTATTACATTTAAAATTTTATTTATTCATGTATTGAAAAAAAAAATCCTCTTTTAAAATTACGTATTATATTCCACTTCAAATCATTTTAATGCTATTATGATCAGAATGAAGGGGAAACAGAAATCGCGTTTTACTATTTCAAATTTATATCGGCGACGTGTTAATACGGCACCACTCAAGAGACTGAACAATAAATTTGCTTTCAGTTCGATTTTCTTTTGTGACAGTAGGATAATTTTTTATTGGCTGGGTTTTCTTTTTATTATTTCGATATCTAACTTGAAAAGAATATTTTCTGTTTTATCCAACAAGCATCAGCTTGATGTTTGTTTGTTCGAGGTTTTTTGTCTTCTATTGCGTACGAGTATAAAAATCACGTTAGTGATTTTTCTATTTATTTTGTATCATGAACGGTACCCACGCTAAGGCTCTCTGCACCTATACGAAGTCACTTTCCTTTGTAAATAGATATAATTACCATGCATTGTTATTCTGATAGAAAGCAATCGAGCAGTGTTTCCCCTTTTACTATAAAGGCATAGATTCTTTCCGATAACTTTGTCAAATTTTTAATTTTATCTGATTTTCAGGGACTCACCGCAAAAGATTGTTATGCGGAAGGAAATGATTATACTTTAAGATATGCACATTTTTCAGGAAATTGTAAAACATTGTTCCATTCTTCAGCATATAAATATTCATTTCTGTAAATTTCATTCATTTTTTCTTAAAAATGCATAGCTGCGAACTATCCCTTTTCTGTGTTAACACCATTTCCTAATCATAATCGTTACCCTATTTAATCGCAGAATTCTGCAATTAATTAACATAAAAAATAGGCACGGATTTTTACTATTCAGAAGAAGTGATAACTAAAAAGTGGAATAGTTGACAGCTAAGTACATGCTGATAGATATATTTAAAATTTTTATTTTGCTAAAGAAAAAAAAAATGCTTTAAATTTTGCAATTAATGTATCAAATATAAATATGCAGATTACAGGGGCAGGGGGGGGAGGGGTGGAACGGTACAGTTGTTGTACCGGTAGTACTGATTAGGGCTCCGGAACTTTTTTTGTTAGAATTTAAGCCCTGGGCGCAGTAATCTAATTGTAACGTAACCTTAATCTAACTGTACCATAAACATTACCTAACTGTACCCTAGCTGTAACGTGTTACCTAACCGTAACCTAACGGTAACCTAACAGTAACATACCTTCAACCTAACTATAAACAAATTATCACCTAACCGTAACCTAACTGTAACCTAATTGCAACCTAACCTTAATCTAATTATAACATAACCGTAACCTAACTGTAACGTAACTATAAACTATCGGTAACTTAACCGTAACGTAAACTAATTATAAGCTAAATGTAACGTGACTGTAACCTACCTGTAACCTATCCATAACCCAACCGTAAACTATCTGTAACGGAAATGGAACATAACCGTAACCTAGCCGTAACCTATTTTTAACGGAAAGGGAATATAACCGTAACCTAACCGTAATCTATCTGTAACGGAAATGGAACATAACTGTAACCTAACCGTAACCTAATTATAACCTAACCGTAACGTAACCGTAACCTACTTATAACCTAACCCTAACCTAACTGTAACATAACTGTAACCTAACCGTAATCTATCTGTAAAATAAACGCATCATGACGGTACGCTAACCGTAAACTAATTATAACCTAACCGTATCCTAACTGTGATGTAACTATAACCTAACTGTAACTTAAATGTAACCTAACTGTAGCCTGGCGGTAACCTAACCGTAACCTAATTGTAACCTATAAGTAACGTACTGTAACCTATCCGTAACCTAACCGTAATCTAACTGTAACCTATCCCTAATCTTAATTGTAACCAAACTGTAACGTAACTGTATCCTATCTGTAACCTAATCGTGGCATAAACGTAATCTAACTGTAACCTATCCGTAACATAACTCTAATCTAACTGTAACCTATCCGTAACCTAACCTTAACCTATTTGTAACTTAAACGTAACCTAATTGTTACCTAAATTTAATCTAACTGTGACGTAACCGTAATCTAACTGTAACCTAACCGTAACCTAACTGTAGCCTGGCGGTAACCTAACCGTAACCTAATTGGAACCTATCCGTAACGTACTGTAACTTATCCGTAACCTAACCGTAATCTAACTGTAACCTATCCATAATCCTAATTGTAACCAAACTGTAACGTAACTGTATCCTATTTGTAACCTAATCGTAGCATAAACGTAATCTAACTGTAACCTATCCGTAACCTAATTGTAACCTATCCGTAACTTAACCCTAATCTAACTGTAACCTATCCGTAATCTAACCTTAACCTATTTGTAACTTAAACGTAACCTAATTGTTACCTAAATTTAATCTAATTGTGACGTAACCGTAATCTAACTGTAACCTAACCGTAACCTAACTGTAACCCAAGTTTAACGTAACCGTAAACTAATTATAACCTAACTGTATTCTGACTGTAACCTATCCGAAACCTAACAGTATCCAAACCAAAACCTAACTGTGTTAATCGTCCTCTCGGCAAAATATCCTGCCGTCTAATTGTCCTATCGGCTAAATGTCCTGTCGGCTAATTGACCTGTCGGCTAATTGTCTTGTCGGCTAATTGTCTTGTCGGCTAATTGTCTTGTCGGCTAAATGTCTTGTCGGCTAAATGTCTTGTCGGCTAAATGTCTTGTCGGCTAAATGTCCTGTCGGCTAATTGTCTTGTCGGCTAAATGTCCTGTCGGCTAAATGTCTTGTCGGCTAATTGTCTTGTCGGCTAATCGTCCTGTCGGCTAATTGTCTTGTCGGCTAATCATCCTGTCTGCTAAACGTCCTGTCGGCTAATTGTCCATGTCGGCTAATTGTCCTGTCGGCTAATTGTCCTGTCGGCTAATTGTCTCTGTCGGCTATCTGTCTTGTCGGCTAACTGTCGCTGTCGGCTAATTGTCCTGTCGACTAAATGTACGTGTCGACTAAATGTACTTGTCGGCTAAATGTCCTGTCGTCTAATTGCTGTCTGCTAAATGTCTTGTCGGCTATTTGGTTGTCTGCTAAATGACATAGACCCCGAAAGTATAGCACCCAGAATATATAATGTGGAAATCAGCTATCCCTGTAATACTTAAAAAAGCGCTAAAATATTTTATCCCTTAAATGTGCAACGATGCTGCTGAAATATGAAGATCGCAGCGACATCTGCAGGATATTTCCCACTACTGCAAGATATTGCTAATCTATACAATGTAATACGAAAATCCCGCAGATGTCGCTGCGATCGACACTTGGGAATTTAGCAGTATCGTCGCACATTTAAGGGATACAAATTTTTAGTATTGTTTGGATAGCATATTTCTACACTAGGTATTCTAGAAGCTGTAGCGAAAAATAAAACGGGGTTCACCCGGAACGCTTTGGATTGATCGCCACTAGCGACAATTATCAAAATGAGGAGCTGTTCTCACCACTATCCCCTGTCCGTGTGAAAGCAGTGCGTCCCCCCACCCTCTTTACGTGAAGGGAGTTTCTCTCCGAGGAAGAAACCCCTTTTAGTGGGAGTTAGGTCAAAGATCATACAATACGTTTGATGAATCTGTTAATGTTTGATTTCGAGTGAAAGTGGAACTTTCGATACTTAAAATTTATTATGCTACCACTGAAGATTTTTTCATTGTACGTATTCATTGGCTATCTTCTGGTAATATAGAAAATATATCATAACAACAAAACGTGAACAGATCATATTAAAAAATCTGTCACAATCGCTAAGTCATAAGTCGAACTGTCAAAAAAATGTTTTAAATTCTCGCGGGGTGTTGGCGCGAAGGTTTTATCTTAGGTTTACTACAAAAAAATTTGGCGAATTGGCAGATGCAATGAAGAATGCCTATGATTGGATCTCCCCTTTGAGTGTGTTTCCCAGCAGACCTGTTTGTACTGTTTCGGTTTCGTTTCCAAAGCCTTCCCTTCTTTTGCTCTACGTTCTTTGGCTGCACAAAGAGTGTGCAACGGAGCGAGCCCGCACTCGGTGGGCCCTGTCGTGTGCTTCTCCAAATAGTCTTCTCTTGTCGCTTATTAAAATGCGGAATACACGAAAATGAAACACGCTGACTGGTTCGGTCTTATATTTTAACACCAACGTCTTGACCACGCCACGCAGACCCTAAACCGTGGCCAACGAAATACAAGCCCAGTTCACGGTGTGACGTCATGAATATGAGAGCACTCGGTCGGAGAGCGACCAACGAAAATGTATAGAGCAGTTCACATCACGTGACTTTTACCAGAGAACAGTGAAAAAAGCTGTAGGACACACAAGTACAAACAGCATTGATAAAGGTAGCTATAGCTGTCCTACAGCAGTAGCAAAAACCTGTTCGTGGCATCACCTTGCACAGCTCTATATAGTTAATACGAAATATAAAATCATATAGTTAAGATTCTGAAAAGAAAACATAAATGTTTAAAACTCAACAGAAAATTTAGATCTAAGTTTAAAATGAAAGAGTTATACAACATTCTAAGGAATTATTTATAAATACACACAAACTAGATCTTATTTTGCACATAGTTTATAAACTTAAATGCAGAATTTTTTTTAAATAGGTCTTCTTTTTATTTAATTACATTTAAGTAAAACTTCAGATTCATAATCTATTTATTTAACTGGAAAGAAATGGGGAGGTTAGCAGCTGTATTTTGTGTTTGCATATTAATATGTATTTTAGACATACTTTTTAAAATATAGAATATGTATATTTCAGTACTATTAAAAATATCATCTGAAGAACATTAATTTACTTATCTTAAGTTTTAAAATGCAATAAAAAAGGATAGAAAGCCAAGATACAGTAATAGTCTGAATTGTACAAAAGCCAATAAATCTTATCAAAATGAGAAATTAAAAACATGTTTAGAAAGAAATTTTACTTCGTTAGATTGCTTTGTAAAATTTTTTTGGGGAGAAAATTAAAAGTAAACATAAGCTACATGCTGAACAAATGTAAAAAATAAAATTTAATAGAATGCACAATTCTTAACATCTAATTCTATGACGAAAGAAAAAAATTGTAAGCAGCGTATTCGATCTATAAAATAAATAGATTACAGCATGAAACAAACAATGAAACAAATTTAGTTCGAAAAACATGAAACTATACAGCAGTTTATCGTTAGGCCTAAACACCCATATCAAGCTCTAGCACAAAGATGACAGATCAAAATATTATAAATTTAACTAATAAAATATTCACACAATCCTTAAAATAATATCTTTAAATAATTACAAAACTCTACCGATTTTAAATAAAAGCAATACATACCGATTAGAGCCCTAAAATAGACTTAAAAAATCCTTTTTTCAAAGATGCTATACATTTTCTTAACGCTTTACTACGAGGAAGTTGAGTAAAGATGATGCAGTCCGTTTGGCATCATAAAAGTCATGAGCTGGCCTTCTATGTCGCTGGTCACGTCTAAACCCACGCCTGGCACACCTTGTAAACCTGATAAGCCATAGTGTAAATGCAGCATATATACAGGGTGCAATATGTTATCTATCACCGACCTTTAATTTCTCAACCGTTGGCCGTAGACATATATCAGGTTGTAACGAAAGTTTTCCGCCAAAAAAAGTTCTTAATAAAGTTAGAAAAAAAAACATGAAAGCAGTACCTTTAGTGAGGGTAGTAATCACCATCCGAATCTATGATTTTTTGCCAAGGTTTTGGTAGTTTTTCAAAGCCTTCGGCCCAGAAACTTGGGGGCCGCGGGTCTAAAAACAGATCAACCTCATTTCGGGCGTCCTGTGCAGAATTAAAGATAGCACCAGTAAGATGTAGCTGCAAGTGTGAAAAAAGGTAGTAGTCCGAAGAAGTGATCTCAGGACTATATGGTGGGTGTGGCAAAAAATCCCATTCGAGTCCATACAGAGTCCAGCGGGTGAATGCAGACACATGTGATCTAGCATTATCTTGATAAAACATTATCTTCTTGCACCGGAACTCATTTTGACATTTTATCTTGATAGGAGCGTCAACACGGACTAGCATCTTGCTGTACACCTTTACTGTCCATGGTTTTACTTTTTTCCAGATACTCTTTGTGGATAATACCACGGCAATCCCACCAGGTACAAAGCATTATCTTTTTGTTAGTCAAATTGCGCTTCGCGGCGCTGCCGACGGGCTCACCGGGCGTAGAGCAACCCCTTTTTCGGCTTGTGTTGTTGAAGTGAATCCACTCTTCGTCAAAAGTCACGAAACGGTCCAGAATTTTGTCCTTGCGTTGATATTCGAGCAGATTAGTGCAGGCCTGAACAAGTCTGCACTTATTTGCTTGAGTCAGCTCATGCGGCACCCAGCGATTGAACTTGTACGTCAAGTTTATGCAATGCATAGCGCGGCTAATGGACATAGCACTAACGTCTAACTGCTTAGCTAGCTCTTGAGTGGTTGAATACTGTTATTCTTCCACAAGTTCTCGCAGGCGGGCCTCATGAACATCAGTAGGCCGGCCAGAGCGCTCTGCTTCTTGAACGTCATAGTCCTTGTTTTTGAACTTTCGGTACCAAAACTTCACAGTGTCATATGATTCAACAGTAGTGCCTAAAGCTGTACACATGATTCGGTGACATTCTGTAGCAGACTTTTTGCAACAGAACTGGATGTAAATGCTGGTTCTAATCTGGTAGCGTGATAGTTCCATTTCAGACACCCTGTATTTAATGATAACGATATTTTTTTACAAATTTCACAACACAGTGTTATAAAGCAAGTCTCTTTCTTTCAAATGCTAAAAGTCGTTTGACAAAATATGAGCAAATACGACAAAGCGAACTGTTTGAAAACACGATATTAGCTGTGGCGGGAAACTTTCGTTACAACCTAATAGTTCCAATTACAAAAACGTTTCAAATGAGGTAAATATTCATGTTGTGGCCTTATTTAAAGTAAAAAATCCATTTTATAAAAATTACGAAATCTAACTTTTTATACGGTCCCCCAGTCCCTATAGTTATATTTAGTAAAAGTTTACTCATATCATAACAGACCTAATCCAAAAAGTTTGACATCTGTACTGCAAAAATTGACACAGTTATTCAATTTCAAAGTTTGAGATTTTTGCACATGATTTTGTCTTTCATTGAGGGATCAGTTAAAAGATGAATTAAAGTATTTCGAGATCAAAGTCAGGGTGCAATGTCCTTTTTACAGCAAAACCACCTTTAGCCGGTATTGCCAAATCGGGGAATCATCAAAGAGGGTTATTTCATCTAAAAATTTCAGCTTTTTATGGGTCGAACAATATTCAAACGTTAAAGTAGGTAGAATCGAGAACCGGAAAATAATACATACTAACCACTAGATAAATGGTAGTGGAATTGCAGCCTGATTTTGATCTCCAATTACTTTAATTCATCTTTTAACTGATCCCTCAATGAAAGACAAAATCATGTGCAAAAATCTCAAACTTTGAAATTGAATAACTGTGTCAATTTTTGTAGTACATATGTCAAACTTTTTGTGTTATATCTGTTATGATATGTGTAAACTTTTACTAAATATAACTACAGGGACTGGGGGACCGTATAAAAAGTTAGATTTCGTAATTTTTATAAAATTGAGTTTTTAATTTAAAAAATGCCACAACATGAATATTTACCTCATTTGAAACGTTTTTGTAATTGGAACTATATGTCTATGACCAACGGTTGAGAAATTAAAGGTCGGCGATAGATAACATATTGCACCCTGTATATATAAAAAGCGAGGCTAACGGGAAAAACAGACTACCGCGGTGGGTCTGATTCTTCTTTTTTTACAGACCGCTGGAGTCACGTGATGCTCTTTTCGCACACCTTCATTGGTGCATCATGGATGTATTATTAAATGGATGAAGCATGCAGGCTTTTTAACACTAGCTACAATGGCTCAAGTAAGAGAAGGGAATCATGGGTAGTTAGGGTCAAAGCAGGTGTGCAATAGGGGGCTGTTTATCACACTTTGGCGCATTTTTCTATTTGATTATTTCTCCTTTCAAGAGTAGATCTGTAAAGTAAAAATAAATAAATTATAAACGAATGTTTAACGATATTTCTTATGATGATAAACTGACGCCTTTCTGCAGAATTTTTTAAAACTATTATTTAGAAGTTTGTGTTAATTGAATAATTATTTGAAAAAGAAATATTTTAGATTAGTATTATTCTTTGCATTTAATTTTAATGAAAATAACAAAGTCGAAAAACGAGGGTTTTTTAATTTTTATATTTTGCCCACTATGTTAAAGTTGAAAAAATATCAATTTAAAAATTACCGTAAATTTACAGTTTTATCAGCGTTTATTTATTTATATATTCATTTATTTTTGTTAAAAACTACATGCAACTACATTCTTTATAAAGTTTTATATTTATACCTGTGACTAATTATAAATACTTTTAAAAATGTAGAACGAATATAAATATTGTAGAAGACATTAGATTTACATTACTGAGATTTCAATTACTGTTAATAATCCAAGTTTCTTAAAAAAGTACCCATTTTCTATTACTGCAGATTTTGAATTAGTCTAATAGCTAAACTTATATTTCAGTTTTTTAAATCTGTAAACAGTAATAAAATTTTTCATGTAAAAAAAGTTTTCCTAGTTTTATTGACCAATTGTGTATGTTCACACATAATTTTGACTTTTCTAAGGGGCATCCCACACTAAGGCGACACGTAAGACATGTCGCTTGAATTCGCTGGAAAAACTGGTTTAAAATAGGTTTGAAACAACTTAGTTCTTTGTTTCGACCGGTTTTTGCGCTACATGTTTCTGCTACATGTCGCTTGTCGCCTTAGTGTGGGATGCCCCTTAAACAGTATATAAACGTAGAAAATGATTTGATCGAAATGCATTGTTTGATTTTTCATTGTAGGTTATTGTAACACAAAATGTTCTAATTTTAGTAATTATTCCCCCCCTTTTTTGGGTGGGGGGGGGGGGGGAGAATGACAAATAAAAAACATTTTACAGCTGTATCTAATAAATAAAGTTTCTATAATAGTGATCTATATTTATTTATATCCGTGTTCGTTCATATTCTAACTGCTGTAAAACTGATCTGATTTCTAATATGCATTTTTTAATAAAGAGTTTCATTTTTGTAAATACAAGTTTTAAACATTCAAATGTCTAGGAAAGGGGGAATTCAGCGTGTGGCAGTAGAAATTTAGAAAAATTTAAAATAACAAACACAGCAGAAGAAATTCAAAGAAATGCAAACGAGTTTCATCCCTGATTAAGAAATGATACAAGAATAAAATTAAGCACTTTTAAGGACTTTTTGCAGATTTCCCATGAAAATAAGTACTTTTAAGCACCAAAAATTCTATTTGGAAAATGCAAGCACTTTTAAGGACTTTTAAGGACTTTCAAGGACCGTACGAACCCTGCAGGGCTCTACGAATCATAATTTTTTTTATATAACCAGCAAAAATATCCCCCCCCCCTCCCCTCCTTGAAACACATACACACCATTGTCAGTTTTTATTCTTTTTCAATTTAATCGTGTTTTTTGTTAAGGCAAAAATTTTTTTTATGAATTGATAGTGAAAGAATAATCATGAACATAGTAATTAATGGTATATCTAGAACTGCTCTGAATGTTCAACTCAGTTAAAATATTTTTTAAACTTAAATTAAGCTTTTCAATAGAACATCAAAATTACAAAAATAAAAAAAGGAAATATTTATTACATAGTTTGAATTTATATAATATGCAATACGTGTGCATATTATGAGAAATGCAATTGTTTTTAATTAAAATAATAATAATAAAAAATAATTACTTAAAAATTACTTTAAAAAAAAAGTTCAACTATGCGAAACTTTCTATCACATTTTTAAATATGAATGCATGATACTTGCAAGCATAATTTTTGAAGGAATTCTTAACCAAACAGTTCTTTTTCATAAAATATGCAGTATGAACTTAATAAAGTTCACTGTTTTACTTAAAAGACAACTAAAATAATAAAAGAGATGTTACAAGTTAAAAATATACATTTTATTTAAAAACTTCTTAGTACATTCAGGCTTTACCAAGCCCTTCATCAAAGAATATTATACGGTAAAACCTGTGTAAGTTGACCACTTGCGGTGCCGCACTTCAGTGGTCAACTTATAAAGGGTGATGATAAATTTACTTTTTTTTTTTACGTAATATTCATACCATATCATTTTTTCCCACAAAAACTTTATTTATTGACAGGCTTTAAAATAATATTGTATTACCATGCATATTTCTAACACCTTATAAAAGAAAAGATTAACTACAAGAATGAATTAATAGTTTTGTATTAATTTTTAAATCAATTAGTATTACTACTATTTATTAAAAAAAAAAAAAAAACAGTCAATACAGCCAAATAGTACCAACAATACAGCCAATTAGTGATTCTTCAAACTATACTAGTTATTACACATAATTTTTAAAAAACATAAAAAAACATATTTCTGCTTACCAAGTAGCACCTGGGGTTGTTGAAAGAAGGGAAGGAATGATAAGAGAATGGGAAAGAGAAGAAAGAAATCTAGAATCAAAGAATGGAGGAGGAGGGTTGAAAAGCCAAATCCACAAGAGCAACAATGTAAGAATAGATAAGCCTTTAATTATTGACCTACACCTATCACTGCTAAAAGCATTTCCCAGGCTAAGAACTATTTCACCCTTTTAGAAATTTTAGTCAAAAAGAAAAGAAAAAAAAACAGAAAATTTCGTGGAGAGTTACTTTTTTTTTAATTATTATTATTCATGATTTGTTAGTTTTTTGGATGGTCAAGTTATAAAGGGTTTTGATGGGCATTTTATAATAGTTCTAGTCAAATTTGTGTAATTTCAGTGGTCAAGATACAAGATAGACAGGTGGTCAAGTTACAAAGGGCTTGTCTTATAGTTTTGTATAGGTTAAATTTGGTTCCTGACAACAGAGGTCAACATAGACAGGTGGTCAACTTACAAGGGTGGTCAACTTTACAGGTTTTACTGTAATAACTAATTGCTGTTTTTTTATACAAATACGTCACTTCGTTTTCTGGTGAAGGGCTTGGTAAAGCCTGAAAGTACTAAGAAGTTTTTAAACAAAATGTATATTTTTAACTTGTAACATCTCTTTTATTATTTTAGTCGCCTTTTAAGTAAAACAGTGAACTTTTAAAAGGTTATATTACATATTTCAAATTTCAGGAAATTGGTGACTATTTAACTTAACTTTTATGAATTCGGCTAATGTTAAACCACTTACTAATAAGGTATATAATGTTTAACAATAATCTCTATACCGTATTTTATGTATAAAATTAATAGTTCAATTTATCTTTAATTATACATGCAGAGCATGATAAAAAAAAAGTACTGTAATATCCTTCAATTTTTTTTTTTTTTAAACTTCGTTTATATCCATTTCAAATATTGTAATTTATCTGTAATGTTGTGTTTGCAACTAAAATAATTTAGCAAGGATATTATCATCCATATGTACAGTCGTGGAAAAAAAAAAGTAAACACCCCCTACTAACTCCTCAACAAATTATCGTAGACGAAAGTTACTGGTACCGAACGATTGGAAATAAACTCTACTTTTAAACGATGTATATAAAATTTGCTTAGGGGGCCATCTACATATTAAAACGAATCCAAACTTCATTTTTTTTCAATGGCAATACCCAACTTTAACGAGATATTTCAAATCTTCGGTTCAAACTATGCCTAGACATCAAATTTCAAGTCATTTGAATGATAAGTGTTTGAATTATAAACATTCAAAATTTAGTGCCTCTAATGTTAAATTACATTTTCATATTTTTATTTATATCTCATAAATGTATGCTCCTAATGTGCTAATTTTTTGTGTAGCAATAATACTAATATACCCAAACATAAATCCGCAGGGATGAGAATTTTCCGTCTTTTGGCGGATTTCCGCTTTTTTGTTATTTCAAGGAATTTCTGCTTTTATTTTCCCGAGGATTCCGTATTTTTTTCCGAAATTTTCACTTTCCTATTGATTCCGCTTTTCTTCCGATTTCGAAAGAACATTCAAAGGTGATGAAAAAACGGCAAATTCGTCAAAAGATCACGAAAAAGTGGCAAATTTTGCCAAAAGATCGCGAAAAAGCGGCAAATTTTGCCAAAAGATCGCGAAAAAGCGGCAAATTTTGTCAAAAGATCGCGAAAAAGCGGTAAATATCGTCAGAAGATCGCAAATAAACGGCAAATATCGTCCAAAGATCGCGATAAAAATGGCAAATATCGTCCAAAGATCGCGATAAAAATGGCAAATTTCGCCAAAAGATCGCGAAAAAGCGGCAAATTTCGTCAAAAGATCGCGAAAAAGCGGCAAATTTCGTCAAAAGATCGCGAAAAAGCGGAAAATTTCGTCAAAAGATCGCGAAAAAGCAGAAAATTTTGTCAAAAGATCGCGAAAAAGCAGAAAATTTTGTCAAAAGATCGCGAAAAAGCAGAAAATTTGTCAAAAGATCGCGAAAAAGCGGAAAATTTCGTTAAAAGATCGCGAAAAAGCAGCAAAATTTGTCAAAAGATAGTGAATAAACGGCAAAGTTCGCGAAAAAACGGTAAATTTCGTCAATAGATCGCAAAAAAGCGGCAAATTTCGTCAAAAGATCGCGAAAAAGGCAGAAAATTTTGTCAAAAGATCGCGAAAAAGCAGAAAATTTTGTCAAAAGATCGCGAAAAAAGCAAAATTTTGTCAAAAAATCGCGAAAAAAGCAAAATTTTGTCAAAAGATCGCGAAAAAGCGTCAAATTTCGTCGAAAGATCGCGAAAAAGCAGCAAAATTTGTCAAAAGATAGTGAAAAAACGACAAATATCATCAGAAGATCGCGAATAAACGGTAAATTTCGTCAATAGATCGCAAAAAAGCGGCACATTTCGTCAAAAGATCGCTAAAAAACTACAAATTTCGTCAAAAGATCGCGAAAAAGCAGAAAATTTTGTCAAAAAATTGCGAAAAAAAGCAAAATTTTGTCAAAAGATCGCGAAGAAAGCAAAATTTTGTCAAAAGATCGCGAAAAAGCGTCAAATTTCGTCAAAAGATAGTGAAAAAAACTACAAATATCATCAGAAGATCGCGAATAAACGGCAAAGATCGCGAATAAACGGCAAAGTTCGCGAAAAAACGGTAAATTTCGTCAATAGATCGCAAAAAAGCGGCACATTTCGTCAAAAGATCGCTAAAAAACTACAAATTTCGTCAAAATATCGCGAAAAAGCAGAAAATTTTGTCAAAAGATCGCGAAAAAGCGTCAAATTTTGTCAAAAGATCGCGAAAAAGCAGCAAAATTTGTCAAAAGATAGTGAAAAAAACTACAAATATCATCAGAAGATCGCGAATAAACGGCAAAGTTCGCAAAAAAACGGTAAATTTCGTCAATAGATCGCAAAAAAGCGGCAAATTTCGTCAAGAGATCGCGAAAAAGCAGAAAATTTTGTCAAAAGATCGCGAAAAAAGCAAAATTTTGTCAAAAAATCGCGAAAAAAGCAAAATTGTGTCAAAAGATCGCGAAAAAGCGTCAAATTTCGTCAAAAGATCGCGAAAAAGCAGCAAAATTTGTCAAAAGATAGTGAAAAAACTACAAATATCATCAGAAGATCGCGAATAAACGGCAAAGTTCGCGAAAAAACGGTAAATTTCGTCAATAGATCGCAAAAAAGCGGCACATTTCGTCAAAAGATCGCTAAAAAACTACAAATTTCATCAAAAGATCGCGAAAAAGCTGCAAATTTTGTCAAAAGATCGCAAAAAATGCATGTATTTAGTGCTATTAGTGTATCCTTCCCTTCCCCCTCTTTTGTAACCTTTCAGAAAATTTGCTGTGAATTTCAATTTTTTCTTTTTACTCAGAATCGCTCCTGATTCAGAATTCACATTAAGAGGTCCTGGTCCTATTAGCCCATGTGACCAAAAATAACTAACCATTGTGATTTTCACTAAGTTTTTCATATTTTTTGCGAAAAAATTTATTAAAATTATGACACACAAAAACTCTATTCTTAATTAAATTATTTCATTTTCAGGAGCGGTCATGATTCTGATAAGTTGAGCATTTCATATGACCTACACTCAATGTTTTAAAAGCTGTGTGTAATTTGGCTATTTTCACTCCTGTAATGTAGTATACAGGTTTGTGTGCTTGTCTCCATTTGCCCGGAAATCAGATCCTGGTTTCATTTCTTAACGTATCTTTCACATATAAAATGTGGTACAATTTTAGGTAGCTTTCTTTACAAAAAAGCTACCTATTGCAGCCGTTCGGAGGAAAGCGATTAAAAAAAATTTTGGTATATTTTCATCGATCATGACCCCCAGACCCCGAAACCACCCTCCGTTCAAAATTGATATATATATATATATATATATCTGACCTATGTCACACTGTAACTCCCATAATTATGAACCGATTTCGATGTAATTCGGTGTGTACATACTACATACCAATGTCTCGACCGAGTTCGTTGGCCAGCTTCATCCGCCGTTTTGTTTCAAAATGGCGGCCATTTAAAATTTTTAAAAAATTTTAAAACTTGAAATGTGGTACCAAAAAATTAAAAATGGAAAAATATTTTTTTCTTATGTATTTGACCTTTATACAAAGATTCCGGAGCAGTTTTTGTTTCGTCTATATCTTAAAAAATGGCTGAGTTATAGCATTTTGAATTTCTAGCGTGGCTGACATTTTGAAACGTCCTGAATTTTGTCACGCGATAAAAGGCGTATTTATGAACCGATTTGGATGTAACTTCGTTTATACATAGTACATACCAATGTCTCGACCGGGTTCGTTGGCCAGCTTCATCCGCCATCTTGTTTAAAAATGGTGGCCATTTAAATTTTTAAGAAAAATTAAATTTGAAATGTGGTACCAAAAAATTAAAAATTGGAAAAATATTTTCTTCTTATGTGTTTGACCTTGATAAAAAGATTTGGGAGTAGTTTTTGTTTCGTCTATATCTTAAGAAATGGCTGAGTTATAGCATTTTGAATTTCTAGCGTGGCTGACATTTTGAAACGTCCTGATTTTTCTCACGTAATAACAGGCGTATTTATGAACCGACTTGGATGTACCTTGGTGTGTACATAGTACATACAAATATCTCGACCGAGTTCTTTGGCCGGCTTCATCCGCCATCTTGTTTCAAAATGGTGGCCATTTAAAAAAATAAAAAAATTTAAATGAGATACCAAAAAATTGGAAAGTGAAAAAGATTTTTTTTTGTATGTGTTTGACCTTAATACAAAGATTCCGGAACAGTTTTTCTTTCGTCTATATCTAAAAAAAATGGCTGAGTAATAGCATTTTGAATTTCACTTGTGGCTGACATTTTAAAACGACCTGATTTTTGTCACGCGATAACAGGCGTAATTATGAACCTATTTGGGTGTAACTTGGTCTGTACGTAGTACATACCAATGTCTCGACCGAGTTCGTTGGCCAGCTTCATTCGCCATCTTGTTTCAAAAAGGTTGCCATTTAAAAAAAATTAAATTTAAAATTCAAAATGAGGTATTAAACAATTGGAAAATGAAAAAGATTTTTTTATGTGTTTGGCCTTGATACAAAGATTCCGGAGCAGTTTTTGTTTCTGAAAATTTGTTCTTTTGTTTAAATCTTAAAAAATGTTTGATTTATAGCACTTTGAATTTCTAGCATGGCTAACATTTTGAAACGATCTTGTATTTGTCACGCGATAACACACGTATTCGCCTATTTCGATGTAAGAAGGCATGTGGATAGTATACATCAACACCTCGACCAAGTTCATTGGCCAGATTCATCAGCCATCTTGTTTCAAAATGGCGACCATTAAATTAAAAAATATATATATATTTAAAGTGAGGTGCAAAAAAATTAGAAATTGAAAAAGGTTTCTTTCTTAAGTATTTGACCTTGATATAAGGATTCAGGAGCATTTTTTGTTTGTCTTTACCTTAAAAAATGGCTCAGATATAGCAGTTTCAATTTCTATTGTGGGTGACATTTTGAAAAATCTGATTTTTTGCATGCGACAGCACTCCTATATATTAACCGATTCCGATGTGAGTGAGCATGTGCACAGCAATTACTAAGGTCTCGACCAAGTTCACTGCTTAGCCTCATCCACCATGTTGTCTTAAAATGATAGGCACTTTAAGAAATTGCCGAATTTGGCAGCCAAATATATGTTACTTTAAAGAAAAGCAGCTTGGATAAAGCTGACTAATTTCGCGAAATTCTCATTCATTATCTCTCTATTCTAAAAAAAGTAACTACCGCTGTCACCGCCGCCGCCGCCGGTTTTGAATTTTTTGTGACCGGAGGTTTTTCTTCGTTAATATTGTAAAAAATAATGCATACAAAAATATGAAAATCAGTGGTTTTATACAGAAATGCTTGATAAACACGCTGATGCAGACAGTTTTCAAATCGAAGAATTATTTTAAGAGATATTTAATGCTAAAGTTGGACAAAATCGTTCCACTAAAAAAGTTTTATAGCAGCAAAAACTGTACATGGCAGTGTAATCATTTTTAGATCATTTTATGCGCTAGAATTTGCCGGAGTGCAGATTGCATTAATTTTTTTATTTTGACTCATTTTTTCAGGTTTTATTTCTATTTTAAATTCAAATTTTCAGCATTTCTAGAGATATTTTTTACAGATTTCAGAAAATTGTACTAATTTAAACTGTTGCCAACTGTATAAAAAGCGCAAGCAATAATGTTTGCTTCAAATTAAAAATTTATTTACACGTGACTATTATAAACAGGAAAAAAACTTTCAAATTAGAATTAAATAATTACGTATAAAAAGCAGGAACTTATTAAAAATTACGTCATAAAAAGTATACACGTCAATTTTAAAAGAGAAAGGATATTGTAAAATAATAAATTCATTAACATGCGTTAGAAGTCTTAGGAGAAATTACGTCATATTTACGTCACATTATAGTTATTACATAAAATGAACACAAAATAATATTGCAAAAAAGTTTAAATTTAGAAATTGCGCTAGACATTTATTTAATATTTTGAGAGGATATTTTCAACTATTTTTGTTAGGAAAGCGCAAATAATATTTCATTGCTAACAAAAGTACTTTCACGCGATTATTTAAAAGAGAAAGAATAGCTTAGTAAAAATTACGTCAGATTAAAAACGATTAATTTAAAATGTCTCATTTAAAAGAACTTTCTTTTCGCTTTGTTAAAAAATACCAGGAGACAAAGACACTATTTACTTAATTCCTTTTATATTAGCTTATTTTGAAATGTTGTTACACGTGTCTACGTCATCAAGTTATTTTCATTTCGACGTTTTATTATTATTTTTATTAATGTTGTACGAATTTATTTGTTCTTTCGTTATTTAAAATAAAAATTATGTCAATTCGTATAATTTGGCGACATTGGTCGACGGGATAATCAAGTAGTACCGCAGCGGATTTGGCGTTAAAATTCCCCAATCAAAGAGAAATGAATAGAAATTCGTTTATAGGGAGATCGCCACTGTTTTTTAAATTATAATTCAATCTTTCGAAATCTTTTTAAAGTCGATCAAATTAGCGTGCATTTAGAGCCTGCGGTGTCTGGACGGGGGTTGGCGAGCGTAGCTCGTAGGGGGCCGAGCCCCCTAGTATTGATAAAAATTAGTATTGAATCTCCTATATTCGGTTTCCACTAAATTGAGCTTCGTGTGTTTGAATGATATAATTTGGCTTTTTTTAAATAAGGATTATGAAAGCTACCTCTTCCTCCCGGCACTGGCCGGAAGGACTTTTTTGTTTGCGCGTGGTTTCAGTCTTTTTGCTTTTTTGCAATTCTCATCCCTGAAATCCGGTGAATTTGCAATTTTTATAATTTCATGATATGAATTATGAAATTAATGTTCGAAAAAATTATGAATTGCAACCTACAATTTTTTTGATGGATTTAGATTTATTATGTCCTGCTTTATGGAAATCCAAAATTTCACTTTTTTCTTCCAAGTAGTTTTCAAATTATGCTGAAAAAACGGCAAAATGATGGTTTAAGGGGCCGTCTATGATAGAAGTGAGTAGATATTTTGAAATTTCTTCTGCTGTCCGTTAATCTAACAGGCTTCAGGGCCGAAACTAGCCTTTTTTGCACCCGGGGCAAACATGGAACCTTGGATTTCCTTGCATAAATACGGGTTAGGTTCCCTTAGAAAGACCCCCACGGAGGGCACCCCCCCCCCCCTGTAGGGCCCACATCCCTCGTGTTGGTAATTGGCCGTAATAAATACAACCAACCTTAAAAGTAAATGAAGAAAAATATATCATTTATATTAAAAAATATCATTCAAAATAGCGCAATAGGATATAGGTCCTTTTTAATTTCTTTATAATTTTCATAAATCTCAATATTTCATTATTTGAATAAATATT
The DNA here is from genome assembly GCA_963932465.1 of Maratus speciosus. Lineage (NCBI taxonomy): Eukaryota > Metazoa > Arthropoda > Arachnida > Araneae > Salticidae > Maratus > Maratus speciosus. Next base: position 651,192,403 of record OZ010787.1, on the reverse strand, counting down.
TCGAATGATACATTTAATTTAAAATTGTCTTGCATTTTCTTTTTTGTTGCCATAGCTTAAATAAGAAAAATAAAAATAAAATTGTTTCGGTAAAGTATATTAAATTAGAATCTTTAGTGCATGCTTTTATATGCAAAAGTGATGTGATATTCAATAGAGAATATATATATTTTCTTTTTTAAAACCCGAATTTTAAACACATGCAAAAATATCATAGTCATATTTTTTCATATACGTACATTGAAATATCTGTATATGTAGATAATGCAAATAAATGCCGATTAAATAATTTAAATAAGATTAAGTAATAGATTAAATTTAATGTACACAGAAAGCTTCTCAACATGATTGTGTTATTAGTGGCATAATTTTCGCCTATTTTTCTTAATAATTGTATATTTAAATATAATATATTTCAAAATTTACTTTTGTGCATATTTTCATAAAATTAAAACAGTAGAATTTTAATCTTGGAACATAAAAAAGACAAACAAATGTATTCAATGAATTTAATTAATTTACTTTACATTTGTGAATGAAAATCTATATTTTCCTTTAAACATAGTGTCAATTTCACTGGCCTATACTTTTCAATCAATTCCAACTAACTTTGAAAGACTAAACAAAGTATTACTACACGGGATCCTTTCTTAGCAAGATTTTATTTTTTCAGCCAAAAAACAAATTTTATTGTCAAAACATTTAAAATAATAAAGTATTACTCAAATGATTTTCATGTGAAAATTGGCAAACAAAACAAAAGGAAACAAATCAGTAAATAAGGAAACAGTACAAAAAAAATAAACATTTTTTAATTATTAAAAAGAGCTAAAGCGCCCACAAAATTTGTGTAACGCATAGAGAGAGACACCAGAAAAACAGATAAATATTTTCCAAAAATAGCCACATGGCATTCAGAAAAGAAAAAAAAAATTAATAAAAAAATCTTCATGAAAATAATTTATAACAATAAAAGAAACAGCAGTAGGAGCACAGCACACGTACTTTGTTGCTGTTGCTTATAATTATCTGTTTATCGTCGACACTAATTATGAATTTGTAAATTAGTTATGCCTAAAAATTAAGAATTCAAAAAATAATTTGTACAAATTAATAATTCGACATAGATTTCATTCAGTAGAAATTTTTTATAGTTTCACGAATCATTGATTATAAAGTTAAATTATGTTTTGTTAAATTGTGAGAAGATAATTCTGACAGAATTTTCTAGATCTTTTTGTCTGGTTACCCTTTTATTGGTTAGATGATACAATGTATAGTAAAACACTACTGAGCTAAGTTGAAAAAAAGCAATAAAACGATAAATTCGCCGAAACATGATCCGCAACAGCAAACCGCACAGGGTTCTTTTCTAGAATGGAGTAACTCTTCGTGATTTTGTTCGGATTCAGAGGGATTCAGAACTAAACGTTGACTCTATGCGACTCCTGTATGATCCCCTACATTTCCCCCTCTTAATGACTTTCGGCTAAAATCTTTTCGGCTCTAAGGGAACAAACCCTCTCTCCTAGGCTTTTGCTGCGATTGAATTGAAACTTTCGAAAAATATTCTAGACATATTAGATAAAAAAAAAAAAATAAACAAACAAATGGATTTTTTGAAATTTTTAAACCCATGTAACCTCTTAAGGGGTCTCAGGACTCTTAAAATTGGGAAAAATGAAAAAAAAAAAAGACCATATTCAAAATTTAATTTCTTAAAATGTATTTGATTTTAAGGCGCAATTTTAATTGGGCATGAAAGAGATAGATATATTCTTTCATTTCAAATATTTAAAAAATTGCAAGATGCAGAATCAACATTTACAGGGGCTCCAAACTGTTAGACATTTGTCGAGCAGAAAATCGACATAACAGAACGCGCAGGATTACGAAATAAATTTTGCAACTAGAATGAAAATTTTGGTGTCTACTTATACTCCCGATTGTAATAATTACCCTGAACTCAAATAAATTTGTATTTAAAGCATTTTTATATTTTTTTAATACAAAGTTGCACTTAGCTTATTTCAACAATATAATCACCTAAAAAAATTTTTTTTGAACAATAAAAATGAAATTTTAGGTTCAGTTTATACAGGTTAACATGAAACATATATTTTGAAAATTTCATCAAAAAATATTCAGAAGTTTTTGAGCTACTGTGCGCGTTATGCCCAAAAACATCATTTGGAGAAAAATGACTTCAAAGTTTCGGAAACGCCGCTTCAGCTATTACGCGGGTATAATTCTAAAAGGCATAACTTCTGTTCTAATGGGAATTTCAAGGAAACAATTATATCAAAGTGTTCAGAAAAGATAGGAATTTAACATCTAAAAAAATAAATAAATAAAACTTCGAAAATTTTAAAGCTTTAAAGACACTTCAGACCTCTTATAGAATTTGTGCATCCTGAAAAATCGGGACTCAAGGCGTCCCGCGCAATAATTACGCGGGACGGGTCTAGAAACTCCTGAAAGTCGGGACACGTGGCAACACTATACTCCCTGTAAGAAAAATTGGCTTTTCAAGGACAAACATCCTCTTTTTTCATTATCCCTTCGTTGGTCACTTCTCGGTCCTTATGTTAGGTTAGTAACTATGGTAACGAAGAGAAAATAAAAAGAGGATGTTTGTCCTTGAAAAGCAGATTTTTCCTACAGTGAGTATAGTTGACACAGTCGTGAATTGCTCGTCCTACAATTTTTTTTTCCTGATATATGCACCCGGAAAATAAGATAATATGGTCATTTCCTTATCGGTTTGGACGAGTGGTGTTAGTTATCTCTACATGGCTACACTACAACCATTACTAAAAAAAAACAAACAAACTCGGAAATGGTACGTCAAACATGGCCAATGAGGTGCGTTCGTACTATTTATCGTACTATAACTAATTTTATAAATATTGAGATCTTGGTGCAATAGCTGTTGCACTCTTATGCAAAAATGCATGAATACAAAATCTATTACGATTATCTATATAAAATTCACTAAAACGGAAATAATAGGACGTCATCACCACGGCAATTTAGAATCATGACCTATCATGGGATAGTATTGAATGAATGACCTAGGATAGGATATAATATAATGAAGAAAACTTTTATTAATATCATTTTATGTTTTGATTCAATTTTCATAACATTTGAAATGGCTCGACGAAATTCTGAAATGGTTCTATAGATTAAATTTTAAACCATTCTGTTGGGTCGTTTTTGCGCTGTTACATGCGGACAGACAGACAGACGGGCGAACCAGACGACGACTGTAGGTGCTACGTATTTATATAATTACGAATGCCCCTAAAAAGTAATCATGCGATAAAGTAATTTATTAATCTGGAGCTAAAGACCTATAAATTTAGAGATTGATATCGGAGATCATAAAATAATGTATTTTATTTAATTTAACAAATATTTTTAGGTCCATTCCATCGTACGTAACTGACGTAACATTCGATGACTGATTATTGTTTTCTAAACTGTGTAGAAAATTTACTAATAAAGGTAGAACAAATTTTTATAATTTAAAATATTCCTTATTAAGGACTTTATACCCAAATACCTGCAAATTATTTCAGTCTGTATTTTCGTCCTAAAAATTGCATTTGAAAATTCTAACTGGTGTAACATAAAATAGACAAACATATTTTCTGCCTCCATTGAAGTGTAAAAATTATCCAAGCTATCCAGCTCAAAAAAGTGATTTTATGTTTTTAATAACACTAAGTAATGACCAATTATAATAATAGTTTTTTTAATTAATTTTTGAACAATAAAAAAGTAAAAAATGGCGTTTACATATGTAACTGACGTAACTTTTATTGTGTAACTGACGTAACATTACAACTTTACAAAGACAATAATGGTACTTAACTTAGTTTGTGAACAGCAATTTACAATGCCTTCTTACTAGGAATTTTTTATAGAACATAAAAATATCATGTGTTCCAATCATACCCTTAAATTAGCTATATTATTAATTTTACCCTCCCTCCCAAATGATAATTTTCTTTGGAATTGGCCTTTATAAATATATTATGAACTAGTGTGGGAGGGAAAAAATATTTAATTTTATCATCCTGAAAAATGAATGTTTTTTTACCCCTTCTTCCTTCATGGGTGTGTATGCTGTTTATGTAGAAGTCAGGTCTTTAGGATCCCGATTTTTGCATATTTTGATGAAAACACTTTCTGCTTGTACGCTATATTTTGGTTACAATGTCTTTCTCTAGATAATTTCAACTTTCTTCACAAAAACACGCAACCATTCAAGGGGATAACTCTTCCCCCTTCTCCTCCAGAAAAGGGCACTCCTTGGGTATGACAAATATTTTCAGAAATCACCGCACCCCAATGACTGATTCAAAATAGATCAATGACCGTTCCCATCCCATCATGGCCGATTTATGGGATAATGAGCATACCGTACCCGCTGGAACATACCACGGTGATCCTAGACCACTAGACCTCACTCAGAGCTTCCTGTTCAGGAAAACTGATCTGGAACTGTGTTTTTCACTGTCTCTCCCTCCAAGGACCTACGACATATAGGATATAATTCTGTCAATAAAGCAGCTGCACTAAATTCCCCTTCTTGTAAACATAGTCATTTAACTGCTTAACTGCCGACGATATCTTACGAGATCTCCAGTGCTTTACTTAAATCGCATATTTCTGCAATTGAAGAAGTTGTATATTAGTTTTCTGGAATAACAGTAAGAAAATGCATATGTTATACTGTTATATATAATGACCAAGGGACTGAAAATTGCCTCATTATCATTGAAATTCGCCAGCTCTCTAATAGATGCATGCATTTTCTACAGACGCATATATACGTCCGGGGCAGTTAAGGGGTTTTAATTCCACGCGGTGTTGCTAGTTACAGTGTTACAAAGGACTGGAAGATTAAAACAGCGGGATATAAAAGTTAAAGATCTATCAAAACTGGTTTTTAAAACCGAAACCGAATTTCGGTAATCTTCCTATTTTCGGCTGAAAGCGGAAACGAAAACGAAAATGTCAAAAAAAATTTTATGTCATTAATACATACATAAATATACATAATTGATAAATTGATTATACGAGTTTATTAATTATACATAATTATTAATTATTCATACGTGTCAGGGGTCTGTGCAGACTTTTCTCACAGGGTCCTGTTTTTGTGAAATTGTGAAGTTTTTTTTATTTTTGTGAAAATTCTAGTCATAATTTTGTGAATTTTAAATTATCGATGTCTTCATATTCTATCATTCATATATAAAAAGCTAAGTAATATGCTTTTTGGTGAGTTAAACTGCTTACTTGCAGGCCAGATTTTATTTTTAAATGACTAAATTTGTGAAAAGTTCAATTTGAAGGTGAAAGAAATTCTGTGAAAGGACTATTTAAGAGACAAATAATTTTGTGAAGGGTCCTGTTTTGGGATAAAATGTTTTGTGAAGGGTCCTGTTTTGGAATAAAATGTTTTGTGAAAAGTCCTGTTTTGGGATAAAATGTTTTGTGAAGGGTCCTGTTTGGGGATAAAAAGTTTTGTGAAGGGTCCTTTAAAGGACCTAAAATTTTCCTAAACATATCCCTGCGTGTGGTCCAATTTGGCTTTCTGTGCCTCTGAGCAAATCTTTTTTCATATACAATAAAATGTAACTAATTCGTGAACAACACAGAATGATTTTCTAATTATACTAATTTCATCTAATAAAAGATGTTCTAGTTATACATACCTCGATTTATCTTTTATAATGATTTTTGTAAAGGATCCTTAGTTATGCTAGAACTTCTTCAAAGAGTATTCAAAACACTTCTGCAGTTTCAAACTAAAACTTTTCTATTACTGCTAAGTCTGCAGCTTTTAATGAGCACCTTGAAAAGCGCCTTCAAAGTTTTGCCCTTATGCATTGCTTGCTTTATCATTTGAACTCATGTCTTGAGTCAAGGCTGACTGATAATTATGAACAGTGAAGTTCATAGCAATGAATAAAGAGTGTCTCATTTGATCAGATACAACTTCAAATCAATGAACAATGGTGAAAATTTCCGAAGGAAGAAACAAGATTTTTGAACAGAGATAGTTTCGCTCGAGTTAAGAACCAGCCGAATTTTCAGCGGCATTTTCGCCGAAAAGGAATTTCCGGCGAAACTCAGAAAACGAAAACAAATTTTCGGTTGATCTCTAATTAAAATACAGATACCCTATGAAATTGGAACCAGAATCCCTTCATAAAAAAATTTCTTTGCCCCATACACGTATACCTACTAATGCGAAAGCTTGCTTAAAACGGATTTTTTATCCTGTCTTTTGCAATTCCATCTTAGCAGGTTTTAGTACACTCAATAAACACAACAATCTTATACAGTAAAACCTGTGAAAGTGGAATGTGTAGGGACTGAAACAAAATTCCAATTGAGTCGGTACGGTATCTACTCATATAAAATCGAAGTGTAGGAAGGTGTGGGTAACCATTCCAGGTCGAACCGTTCCGTCTATTCTATATACTTAGGCCAATGTCAGACGAACAGCTTTTTGCACGCTTTTTTGCCTCTTCCTGTATGCAGGGCCGAAACCAAGGGGGGGGGGGGCAGAGGGGACATGTGCCCCGGACGCCAGAACGAAGGGCGCCAAATGAAGGATTATACCTTTGGAATGGATCGTTTTCTTCTGATGGATTGATGGCTTCCATTATTATGAAACAGCCATTATAAATGAAGTGTTAAGTAAAGATGAAAGAGCAGCCGTAAAAAGTTAGAACTCTAATTTTCTGGTCCAGAAAAGGAAAAAAAAAAGCCATAATTTTTTTGAAAAAAAAATGACCATTTTTTTCCCATTCTGACCAGAAAATCAGAGTTCTAACTTTTTGCGACTGCTCTTTCATCTTCACCTAACACTTCATTTATAATGGCTGTTTGATAATAATGGAAGCCATCAGTCCATCACAAGGAAATAACTCGGTTAAAGCGGAAACTCGGTTAAGCGGGTCTTGGATAACCGGGACTCTTCTGTATATTTCATTTTAAAAATGATCTTTTGAATATTTTTGTTGGTGTTCAGAGGGGGGTCATGACCCCCGTGACCTCCCAGTTGGATGTGCCACTATATATTACGTAGTTCAGTATTACATATTTTAAATTTTAAAATAAGTCGGCTATTGGAAAATTAGTAAAATTCTCTTTGTAAATATGCTTTGCGGAAGAGGGGGGGGCGCCAAAATCCATGTTTGCCCGGGTGCAAAAAAGGCTAGTTTCGATCCTGCAAGTATCCCTACAGATGCTAACGAAGGTGTAGGGATGCTGGAAGTGGCAAAAAAACGTTCGTCTGACATTAGCCTTAAAACACAAGGCTGTTTTTTAGTCATCTGCCCTGAGCTTTCTATTAAACCGATTTTGCTAATTATTTTTTAAATGCAAGCTGCTCATTCGTAGATATGCCCGCACTAGCTATTTTTAAAAATATTTTCCATTTTTATATTTTAATTTTAATTTAAAACTTTTTACGAAATCTTCAAAATGGTGGCAATCGGAGTACTTCCATTATTTCAGATAAAAGAGAAATAATAAAAAATATTCAGACACGTGGCTTTTTGGACGTATTTTTTCATTTGCAAATTATTTTCGGTAAAAAAAAAAAAAAAAAAAAAAAAAAAAAAATTCCACGCGTGCTTTATCTTTTATAAGCGAAAAAAAAAATCTTATTTACAACACACGAATATTGTCTATTCGGTTTATTTTGTCTTTGTACATTATGACTTTATTCGCTTTTTTCAATACGATTAAATAGAAAAATATTTTTATTTGAATAGACCATGGCTAATCATAAAAGTACGTATATAAAAAGTATGTTTGAAAAGTTTGCGCCAGTGACGTTATGCTTAACATGAAATGTATTTTTTTATTAATAAAACTAAGGAGTAAAATTGATATGATGGTGTCAACAGGACGTCATTTTCACTGATTTTTTATTTCTTAATTCTAAAGATAAGAATCAAACCTTTTATTGATAATTGCACTATTTCAGAAACTGAATATTGAGCAAAAAAAAAATCCTCATCATTTGTATTTGTAGAAATCATTTGTCATTTTTAAAATGTACTTTTCTACAATCATCATCATCATCATCATCAACCGTTTTCAATCCGCAGCTGGATGTAGGTCTCTCCCATATTTTTCCAATGTTTCCTGTCTATGTCTACTGCTTAAGTCATCCAATTTACATCGGCCATTTTTCTGATTTCGTCACTCCATCTTACTACAAGCCTTTTAATAATAAAATATTCATGCTGTTTGTTTGTATGAAATCTTATGAAAAGGAAACGCAGATTAACATTCCGCCATTTTTGACCGGGTGATATACTAGTCCCTGTATAGTTTTCCTATCATAGGGACAGTGATATTTTTGCTTATAAAACAAAATCTCGTTATAAACAGGTTCCGTTTACACACGATTTACCAAACAAAGTACAGAAAAACTTATAAAAACATACTTGCTGGGGATCGCCGAAAAATCCGTTTTAGACAAGTTACTGTCTTAGGAAGGTAAATTTGTAAAATATTCCTTTTGAAGAAATTGTAAAAAATGTTCGTTATAGATAGGTTCTGTCTTCACAGGTTTTGCTGTATTAAGCTCCACTCAAGTGGCGTATCTAGACTTATCAGTTTGGAGGAGGTTGAAATATAGTAAAAGTTTCTAAGATAGAATCGCCAGCAACGGGGAAAATTCCGCTTTAAGGGGATCCGGGACACAAAAATCTTCAAATTTTCTAAAAAAATATTTTTGAATTAAAAATTTTCTTCTTAAAATGACGTTTAAATCATGCTTCTATCTTAATTAGATCAGGAAATATTAATTTTTTCGTTTTGGTTTGTTTTCAAAATCTAGCTTTCAAGCAAATGGAAACGACTTCTTGTGAAAATGCGTTTTTCTTCATGATGGTTTTTTTCACCATTCCTCGCATTTAAATTGTTATAAGTCAAGAACCGTTAAAGATAAACGGTTCAAACTTGGAATATGTCTTTTTCAATAGTTTTACTTTAATTTTGATTCAGAAAATTTGAAAAAAAAAAATACTTTTGAAAATATGATTTTTTTAAAAGTTACATAGATTTATTTAATTTTTAATTTAAATATTTTTAATTTTTATTTAAATTAATATTTTAAAAAAATGCTGAATCAAAATTAAAACGTATATATTTCTGTTTATGTAAATGAAAGAAAAAATTAAATTCTACAAATAATATTTTGCGTTATAACGATTTTAAATTTCCCCACTTTTTTAATAAATTTTAAATAAAAAAAAAGAAAATATGAGAAATTTTATCATGTGATTTTGTTTACAAATAATGTGGTTAACCAGCACAAAAAATTTAAAAATTTTAACTCAATATATAAAAATTATTTTAAAATGTGTCCCAGACCCCCTTAAAGTATTTTTTATCATAGTAGGTAACGCATCTATTATACAATCAAACCTGCTAAGATAGAATGGTATGAGACTGGGGAAAATTCCGTTTTAGGCAGGTTTTCATCTTTACAAGTATAATTCCATGGTTATAACCACATTTTTCAAAACGGAATTCTGAAAATTGTCTTCTAAAAGGTCAATGATAAGGTCAAAGGTAAATAAAATCGAAGTAAACAGCAAATTTAAACGCATTTAACAGCGTTCTCACTCTACTTCCACCCCCCCCCCTCTCACCTCCTTCAACACATTCTAAGACTCATTTTGGAGCGTACATGCGTGACATTTGCAATACAGTGAAATCTGCCTAAGACGGAATCTGTCTAAGGCGGAAATATTTCAGAGTCCCACATTTTTAAACATAGAGATTTTCGAGAAACCGGTCTAAGACGGAAAAAATGTGTGTAACGCGGAACCGTACGTTCATTTTTGGGTCCCATGTAGCGAAGTTACTATTGTAGACGGAAAAAAATTCCGCTGGGAAATATAAATGAAAAGAAACCTTATCTTTTCATAATGACATGTATAGTCCAGTCCCACTCTCGCAAGTTATAAGGGTGCCTGACTGGTTGATGACAGTGACAAACAAAAATATTCGATTTTTTTTCTAAATAAGTTTAAGATAATAGAATTTTCAGGCATTTATTAAGGTAAATATATATTTTTTTTCACTAAAACCTGTACCGTAATTTCGGGTAGATAAGCCGCCCTGGCGTATACGCCGCTACGTCCGAAAATGGTAAAAAAAAAAAAACCTGAAATTCCATCGTATACGATCGTATACGATGCCGTAAGCACCGGCGCATAAGCCGCACTTATTGAAAGTGGTGTATGTACTACTATAGACGCCATATTGAAGATTTTCGCGCATTTTTTAAAACCATTTTAAAAATTAGAATTTTAAATTTAATTGAAATAATGAAAATAAATAAATAAGTAACTTTTGGTTTGTGAATTTATCCAATTGCATCGCACATTTCAGCCTTGGATCGGCAAGTAGAAATATATTTTATGGAATTCTTATAAAACATAACGTTAGTATTACAAATAACACTATTTCTTATTCGAATCCATCGATTAAATAACACAACGTAAAATTCTGAAAATAAGTAATGATAAATAATCATTTTGACAATATGAACTATTGGCAAAAGTTGGGAGAGACGTATAAAGATATTTTTTTTTTAAATCCCTTCACTACTAACTGTAAACATTAATGTCTATTAACAGAAATTAATTGGTACTCGATTTGATATATTCTGTAAATATTTAAAATAAAATGTTCTAAGAAAGTTTTAAAATAAACAAAAATTAAATACATGCGTTCATTATTGAAAATAAAAAATACAACATTCGATAACACTGTGATGCGCAGTTTCAGTGATGCGCACACTTAAAGAAAACAAGAGAATCTACTTTCTTTTCTATTAAAACGCCGCGAAAAAGGATTCCTTAAATGTGTCAGCGACTTCACTTTGCGTAAGTGCAGTAAAAAGAAATTACTGAGCAGCAAGCAAACAGAAAAATAATTTAAAAGAAAAAAAAACGAAAAGCAAAACCCGTTTTTTCTTAGCTATTAGAAAAAAAAAAAAATCTCTATTATTAATTGTCCGATTTTGTTCAAATTTTCAGCAAGTTGCAATAACAGTAAATTAGGCTGTGTAACAAAATTTTATTAAAATATAAAAAGTTATTAGAAAATTACAGCACTCCCCAAAACCCCTAGTTTATGAAAAAGAAAAGAGCCATCTGCAGTTGTTTATTCAACTCTGTGGTGGAGTGGAAAGTTGAACGTTATCAGAATGAGATCATTTTCTTTGAGTAATACGTTTCGTTATGCAGAAAGAAACCATGCATAGATTTTTTTTTCTTTTTTAATGAAATAAAAAAGAACTTCCCGATATTTTTTAAATGATTGTTATTTCTAATCAGTGAAACATTTTTAATATTGTTTTCAGATTTTCACTCTATAATATTACATGATCTGATTTATTTTTTTTTTCTGGAAAAAATCGTTTTTACTTCGTATACGCCGCACCGGCAGATAAGCCGCAAAAGGTAAAATTTAACTTTTAAACACGTATAAGCCGCGGCTTATCTACCCAAAATTACGGTAATTTTGATTTATACCGGTGTGTTTGCATACTATCAATGTGTAGTGTAAATTAATATTACTATAAATATACAAACATATGCACAAATATTTCATATTTATTTGATTTAAAGAAATTTAAAAGATACGTTAGTTTTACTTTTTAGCCAAAGAAATATTTAATACTCTGTGAACGGGATGGCTATAAAGTTTTTCTGTCTAAGCCGGAAATCTGTCTAAGGCGGAATTTTATTTCATTCCCAAGTAATTCCGCTTTAGACAGATTGCACTGTACTTAAGTATCGAATATCGTTTTTCATTTTCTCATAAATGGGATACATTCGGAATAGCAGCTCCTTGATGATGACTTTTCCGGGTAAAAAATTGCTTAAAATACACGTTAAAGCCTGGAGGGATAAATAATATAAGGCTTTTTGAAAATTTTAGGATTTTTCGTGTGATCGCAAGTGTTCTGCTATAATTATGCAAAATTTCAAGTCTCCAACTTAATTAGGGACTGAGTTAGAAAAAATGCTTAAAATACACAAGTTAGAGACCGGAGGGATAAATATAAGACTTTTGGAAATTTTTATGATTTGTCGTGTGATCGCAAGTGTTTAGCTATAATTATGCAGAATTTCAAATCTTCAAATTAATTAGGGGCTGAGTTAAAAAAAAAAAAAAAAAAAAGCTTAAAATATACATGTCAGAGCCCAGAGGGATAAATATTAGACTTTTTCGAAATTTTATGATTTGTCGTTTGATCGCAAGTGTTTATAATTTTGCAAAATTCCAAATCTTCAACTTAATTAGGGAGTTTCTGAGAACGAGTACTGTGACGGACGGACAAACAGAGAAGTGAGACTCCTCAGATAAACGAAACCCTAAAAATGTGTGCGTTCTCAAAAATTGGAACTTTAGGTTACGCGGGACAGTCCTTGAAGCTCCTAAAAACCAGCATAAAAAGGCAACACTCATTCCATGCCTCCACTTCGAATAACTTAGTTCGGAAAAGTTTTTTACTTTCATAATATCTTTAAATGGCTATTTTATTTATTTATTTACTTAAATTTCCAATTTTATTTCATTTAAATTGTTCTACAGAATAATATATTCCTCTGTAGGTATTAAATTTTTGAACCCATTTTTTTTATTTTTGTGGAATAATCTACTAACGAAGAATTATTTTAAAGAAAAATTATTATTATTTTTTACTTAATTTTCCAATTTTATTTCATTTAACCCTTTAGTGCGCAGCTTTGCTTATATGCAAACATCAGTATTTTGAATGTAATAGATTTTTCTATTCGTACATGCCTAATTCACACCAGAAAATTAAAATAGCAATATTTGCTTTAATTAATAACAGGCATTCCGTTTTTAAATAAACAGAAAATGAACCATTTAAATCTTTCTGGTGTAAAGTCAGATTCTATGAACTACGTAATTTCTAGAACGTATTCTCTCATGGGAATTAAAGGGTTAAAGGTTAAGTTTTATGAAATATATAATTATATAAAATAAGGTATTTGGAGACATACTTTTTAAAATATTTACTAATTTGCATTATTTTAGCGTAAAACAGCCACACGACAGCAGTTTTGACTTATATTGCAGATGTGCAACAGAAGAAAAGTTTGACGTATTATATGAAAAATGCATCTCTGATTTTTTTCATTATTTTTCCTGCGTAATGAACCTTTCAGAGAATCGTGTATAATTTTTACGAAACAAAATAAATAATCGAGCATTTAAGGGTTAAATTTTTGAACCCATTTTTTTCTTTTTGTGGAATAATCTACTAACGAAGAATTTATTTAAAGAAAAATTATTATTTTTTTAGTTAAATTTCTAATTTTATTTCATTTAAATTGTTCCGCAGAAAAAACTCAGAACAATATATCCTTCTGTAGGTAATAAAATTTTTGAACGTATTTTTTTTTTTTTTTTTTTTTTTTCATTTTCTGGAAATATCTACTAACGGAGAATTCATTTAGATAAGAATTACTATTATTATTATTTTTTTTTACTTAAATTTCCAGTTTTATTTCGTTTAAGTTGTTCCACAGAAAAATGTTCTGAAAAAAAACATCCCTCTATAGCTATAAATTTTTGAACGGATTTTTTTTCTTTTTGTGGAATAATCTACTAACGAAGAATTCATTTAAGGAAAAATTATTATTTTTTTTACTTAATTTTCCAATTTTATTTCATTTAAATTGTTCCGCAGAAAAATGCTCAGAACAATATATCCCTCTGTATGTATCAAATTTTTGAACGTATTTTTTTTTCTTTTTGTAGAAAAATTTACTAACGGAGAATTCATTTAAAGAATTATTATTATTTTGTTTTACTTAAATTTCCAATTTTATTTCATTTAAGTTGTTCCACAGCAAAATGTTCAGAACAATATATCCCTCTATAGGTATAAAACTTTTTAACGTAATTTTTTTCTTTTTGGGGAATAATCTACTAACGAAGAATTCATTTAAAGAAAAATTATTATTTTTTTACTTAAATTTCTAATTTTATTTCATTTAAATTGTTCCGCAGAAAAATTCTCAGAACAATATATCCTTCTGTAGGTATAAAATTTTTGAACGTAATTTTTTTTCATTTTGGGGAAAAATCAACTAACGGAGAATTCATTTAGATAAGAATTATTATTATATATATATATATTTTTACTTAAATTTCCAGTTTTATTTCGTTTAAGTTGTTCCACAGAAAAATGTTCTGAAAAAAACATCCCTCTTATTATTTTTTTTTTACTTAAATTTCCAATTTTATTTCATTTAAGTTGTTCCACAGCAAAATGTTCAGAACAATATATCCCTCTATAGGTATAAAACATTTGAACGTAATTTTTTTCTTTTTGGGGAATAATCTACTAACAAAGAATTCATTTAAAGAAAAAATATTATTATTTTTTACTTAAATTTCCAATTTTATTTCATTTAACCCTTTAGTGCGCAGCTTTGCTTATATGCAAACATCAGTGTTTTGAATTTAATATATTTTTCTATTCGTACATACCTAATTCACACCAGAAAATTAAAATAGCAATATTTGCTTCAATTAATAACAGGCATTCCGTTTTTAAATAAACAGAAAATGAACCATTTAAATCTTTCTGGTGTAAAGTCAGATTCTATGAACTACTTAATTTCTAGAACGTATCTCTCATGGGAATTAAAGGGTTAAAGGTTAAGTTTTATGAAATATATAATTATATAAAATAAGGTATTTGGAGACATACTTATTAAAATATTTACTAATTTGAATTATTTTAGCGTGAAACAGCCACACGACAGCAGTTTTTACGTATATTGCAGATGTGCAACAGAAGAAAAGTTTGACGTATTATATTAAAAATGCATCTCTGATTTTTTTCATTATTTGTCTTGCGTAATAAACCTTTCAGAGAATCGTTTTTAATTTTTACGAAACGAAATAAAAAATCGAGCGTTTAAGGGTTAAATTTTTGAACCCATTTTTTTTCTTTTTGTGGAATAATCTACTAACGAAGAATTCATTTAAAGAAAAATTATTATTTTTTTACTTAAATTTCTAATTTTAGGTAGCTTTCTTTACAAAAAAGCTACCTATTGCAGCCGTTCGGAGGAAAGCGATTTCAAAAAATTTTGGTATATTTTCATCGATCATGACCCCCAGACCCCGAAACCACCCTCCGTTCAAAATTGATATATATATATATATATATATATATATATATATATATATATATATATATATATATATATATATATATATATCTGACCTATGTCACACTGTAACTCCCGTAATTGTGAACCGATTTCGATGTAATTCGGTGTGTACATAGTACATACCAATGTCTCGACCGAGTTCGTTGGCCAGCTTCATCCGCCGTTTTGTTTCAAAATGGCGGCCATTTAAAATTTTTAAAAAAATTTAAAACATGAAATGTGGTACCAAAAAATTAAAAAAGGAAAAATATTTTTTTATTATGTATTTGACCTTTATACAAAGATTCCGGAGCAGTTTTTGTTTCGTCTATATCTTAAAAAATGGCTGAGTTATAGCATTTTGAATTTCTAGCGTGGCTGACATTTTGAAACGTCCTGAATTTTGTCACGCGATAAAAGGCGTATTTATGAACCGATTTGGATGTAATTCGGTGTGTACATAGTACATACCAATCTCTCGAACGAGTTCGTTGGCCAGCTTCATCCGCCATTTTGTTTCAAAATGGCGGCCATTTAAAATTTTTCAAAAAATTTAAAATTTGAAATGTGCTACCAAAAAATTGAAAATGGAAAGAAATTTTTTTCTTATGTATTTGACCTTTATACAAAGATTTCGGAGCAGTTTTTGTTTCGTCTATATCTTAAAAAATGGCTGAGTTATAGCATTTTGAATTTCTAGCGTGGCTGACATTTTGAAACGTCCTGAATTTTGTCACGCGATAAAAGGCGTATTTATGAACCGATTTGGATGTAACTTCGTTTATACATAGTACATACCAATGTCTCGACCGGGTTCGTTGGCCAGCTTCACCCGCCATCTTGTTTAAAAATGGCGGCCATTTAAATTTTTAAGAAAAATTTAAATTTGAAATGTGGTACCAAAAATTGAAAATTGAAAAAATATTTTCTTCTTATGTGTTTGACCTTGATAAAAAGATTCGGGAGCAGTTTTTGTTTCGTCTATATCTTAAGAAATGGCTGAGTTATAGCATTTTAGGTAGCTTTCTTTACAAAAAAGCTACCTATTGCAGCCGTTCGGAGGAAAGCGATTTCAAAAAATTTTGGTATATTTTCATCGATCATGACCCCCAGACCCCGAAACCACCCTCCGTTCAAAATTTATATATATATATATATATATATATATATATATATATATATATCTGACCTATGTCACACTGTAACTCCCGTAATTATGAACCGATTTCGATGTAATTCGGTGTGTACATAGTACATATCAATGTCTCGACCGAGTTCGTTGGCCAGCTTCATCGTCGTTTTGTTTCAAAATGGCGGCCATTTAAAAATTTTTAAAAAATTTAAAACTTGAAATGTGGTACCAAAAAATTAAAAATGGAAAAATATTTTTTTCTTATGTATTTGACCTTTATACAAAGATTCCGGAGCAGTTTTTGTTTCGTCTATATCTTAAAAAATGGCTGAGTTATAGCATTTTGAATTTCTAGCGTGGCTGACATTTTGAAACGTCCTGAAATTTGTCACGCGATAAAAGGCGTATTTATGAACCAATTTGGATGTAATTCGGTGTGTACATAGTACATACAAATATCTCGACCGAGTTCGTTGGCCAGCTTCATCCGCCATTTTGTTTCAAAATGGTGCCCATTTAAATTTTTTTTTAATTTAAAATTTGAAATGTGGTCCCAAAAAATTGAAAATGGAAAAATATTTTTTTCTTATGTATTTGACCTTTATACAAAGATTTCGGAGCAGTTTTTGTTTTGTCTATATCTTAAAAAATGGCTGAGTTACAGCATTTTGAATTTCTAGCGTGGCTGACATTTTGAAACGTCCTGAATTTTGTCACGCAATAAAAGGCGTATTTATGAACCGATTTGGATGTAACTTCGTTTATACATAGTACATACCAATGTCTCGACCGGGTTCGTTGGCCAGCTTCACCCGCCATCTTGTTTTAAAATGGCGGCCATTTAAATTTTTAAGAAAAATTTAAATTTGAAATGTGGTACCAAAAATTGAAAATTGAAAAAATATTTTCTTCTTATGTGTTTGACCTTGATAAAAAGATTCGGGAGCAGTTTTTGTTTCGTTTATATCTTAAGAAATGGCTGAGTTATAGCATTTTGAATTTCTAGCGTGGCTGACATTTTGAAACGTCCTGATTTTTCTCACGTAATAACAGGCGTATTTATGAACCGACTTGGATGTACCTTGGTGTGTACATAGTACATACAAATATCTCGACCGAGTTCGTTGGCCAGCTTCATCCGCCATCTTGTTTCAAAATGGCGGCCATTTAAAAAAAATTAAAAAATAAAAAAGTTTAAATGAGATACCAAAAAATTGGAAAATGAAAAAGATTTTTTTTTGTATGTGTTTGACCTTAATACAAAGATTCCGAAACAGTTTTTCTTTCGTCTATATCTAAAAAAAAAATGGCTGAGTAATAGCATTTTGAATTTCTCTTGTGGCAGACATTTTAAAACGACCTGATTTTTGTCACGCGATAACAGGCGTATTTATGAACCTATTTGGATGTAACTTGGTCTGTACATAGTACATACCAATGTCTCGCCCGAGTTCGTTGGCCAGCTTCATTCGCCATCTTGTTTCAAAAGGGTTGCCATTAAAAAAATATTAAATTTAAAATTCAAAATTCAAAATGAGGTATTAAAAAATTGGAAAATGTAAAAGATTTTTTTTATGTGTTTGGCCTTGATACAAAGATTCCGGAGCAGTTTTTGTTTCTGAAAATTTGTTCTTTTGTTGATATCTTAAAAAATGGTTGATTTATAGCACTTTGAATTTCTAGCATGGCTAACATTTTGAAACGATCTTGTATTTGTCACGCGATAACACACGTATTCGCCTATTTCGATGTAAGAAGGCATGTGGATAGTATACATCAACACCTCGACCAAGTTCGCTGGCCAGATTCATCAGCCATCTTGTTTCAAAATGGCGGCCATTAAATTAAAATATATATATATATTTAAAGCGAGGCGCAAAAAAATTAGAAATTGAAAAAGGTTTCTTTCTTAAGTATTTGATCTTGATATAAGGATTCAGGAGCATTTTTTGTTTGTCTTTACCTTAAAAAATGGCTCAGATATAGCAGTTTCAATATCTAAAGTGGGTGACATTTTGAAAAATGTGATTTTTTGCCTGCGACAGCACTCGTATATATTAACCGATTCCGATGTGAGTGAGCATGTGCACAGCAATTACTAAGGTCTCGACCAAGTTCACTACTTAGCCTCATCCACCATGTTGTCTTAAAATGACAGGCACTTTAAGAAATTGCCGAATTTGGCAGCCAAATATAAGTTACTTTAAAGAAAAGCAGCTTGGATAAAGCTGACTAATTTCGCGAAATTCTCATTCATTATATTGATAAAAATTAGTATTGAATCTCCTATATTCGGTTTCCACTAAATTGAGCTTCATGTGTTTGCATGATATAAGTTGGCTTTTTTTAAATAAGGATTATGAAAGCTACCTCTTCCTCCCGGCACTGGCCGGAAGGACTTTTTTTCATTTAACACTAGAACGCCCGCTACCATTTTCCCCCTAGAACGCCCGCGGGAGTCGCTTCGACTCCTGTCTGTTTCAAAAGAGAAAAAATAAACAAAACGCATAGAAATGAGTAGAAGACTGTGAATATAATATTTATATTTGAATTCAAGATTCATATATATATTTTACAATTGAAAGAACAATATTTATATACGCATTTTTAAGAAATTGGAAAAATATTTTCAAAGGAAATACTCACAGAATCTTTTCGAATTTTCAATCTGAAATACAGTTTTTGCAAGTGTAGTCAGTTTTGGCCAAGCATTTTCCACAAACCATATTCTTGCATGTTATGCAATCATTGAAAGTCATGTTGCCTTTACATAGTTTTACTTCGCATTTTCTTCTCTTTAGGGATTTTGTTTCAAATGATGTATCAGCGAGTCTTTTTCTTGTTGGTTTATTTTTAGCAGATGTATAATTTTGACGCAATTCATCTGCTAATAACTGAATAAATGCTTGTTTGCTTATTTTTGTTTCTCCGGTAACTTCTTTATAAATGATCCAGGCATTTATTGCTGCTAAATCTAAGAGATTGTAAAAAGTATGCACAGGCTATCTTCTGGAGGGCGCCTTCACTGAATATTTCCTAGCCATTTGATCAATAACGTCAACACCACACTTAGTTTCATTATAAAATCTAATAGTTTCTGGTGTTTTCTTTTCGTTGTTTTCAATATCAATGAATGGGTGGAGAGTGCTAAGAATAATAACATTTTTCTTTCTCTTTCCTTGATACACGGTTAGAGTAGTACCGGTTTCTTCGTGTTTTAGAAATTTTGTTTCGTTTAATTTATCTTTCGAATCTTTCAAAGTTTTTGGAATTTCTCTCCTAGTTTTTCTCATAGTGCCTACTAAACTAGTACCTTTCTTTTTCAGTTGTTCAGCCAAATGCAGTGATGTGAAATAATTATCAACCGTGACGTTAATCCCTTTGTTTAGAAATGGCTGCATCAATCGCATAACTACATATTCTGATAAAGTTTGATCTGAAGGCCGTTCTTCACATTTGCCTAAATAAGTGAACGCATTCAGTAAGTACTTTGTTCGAAGGTCTACTGCAAGCCAAAACTTTTGTCCGTATTTATCCGGTTTTGAAGGTATGAATTGCGTGAAAGGACAACGCGTTTTGCTTGGAAATAACTGTTCATCTATTGTTATATTTTCACCAGGCTTGAAACAGGCAATACAGTTTTCAGTGAATCTATTCCATATATCAGATATCATTCCAAATTTATCTGTTTTTAAGCGTATAGATCTAGTAGATTTCAAATCGAATCTCAAAAAGCGTAAATTTCACAAAACCTATTTCTTCCCATAGTTTCAGTGCAAAAATTCAAACCACAGTTTGACCACAAAGAATGAATATCAATTCCATTTGCACCACATGCACCTCGGGCATACAAAATTCCAATAAAGGCATACAGCTCGTCTAACGTAACTGTCCAGTTATCGGTTTCAAGAACACGTCTTGCCTCTGTTTCTGTGCATCTTTGTATTTGTTCCAGCATGTTTTTTATCTACAAATAACAGCCATGCACTCAAAACGCTTTCAGATTTCATGAATTTCTTAGCATAAATAGTTGGTCCAGTAGTCTGACACATGATATTTTGCTTCGGATATCTTCCAGAAACTTTCTTATTTGCACAAATTTTCCATTGTGTGCCATCTGGAGCGACATGAATTCCATCTCTTTCAGATGCAATAATTAGCGCATCTTCATTTGTATCGGAATCTGATGAAGAATTATTTCCAATACCAATTTCTTGAATTTCGTTTTCATTTTCTGATAACTCACCACCTTCAGATTCATTATCTGAAAGCTCTCGTAATAGAGCATTTATTTCGTTCGGTGTTAGAAATTTTTTCCGTGACATTATGTTTTATTTCTAATAAAAAGGAAAAACGGAGTTGCTTAGCTATGATGAAACACAAGACTGATAAAAATTGAAACAAAAATTCAATTCGAATGATACAAAGAATTTCGCAAGCAGTACGCAATCATTTCAGCAGGTGCATGGAACTAACCATTTTTCTCAACAAAAGGGGCGTAGAGAAAAGAAGAGCAAAAACATTTACTTTCCTGGTAACACATAAAAATATTATGAATCCCAAGGTCATGTTACGCAAAAATAATGAAAGCATTTTACAAATCTTACTTTGGAGTCGATTCGACTCCTTTGGGCGTTCTAGGGGTAATGCCTCATTATCAATTTATTAAATGTGCAAATAATTTATAAATTTCAGAATAAATAGAGATTATAAAAATAATAAAAGTCAAGGAAGCGGGGGAAAAAAAATCAAAATTTCTCAGAGATATGGGTGTTTTAGGAGCATTTGGAGTCGAAACGACTCCATCGGGCGTTCTAGTGTTAAATTGTTCCGCAGAAAAATTCTCAGAACAGTATATCCTTCTGTAGGTATAAAATTTTTGAACATATTTTTCTTCATTTTGTGAAAAAATCTACTATCGGAGAATTCATTGAGATAAGAATTATTGTTATTTTTTATTTCGTTTAAGTTGTTCCACAGGTAAAATGTTCTGAACAAAACATCCCTCTATAGGTATAAATTTTTGAACGGATTTTTTTTCTTTTTGTGGAATAATCTACTAACGAAGAATTCATTTAAGGAAAAATTATTTTTTTTTTACTTAAATTTCCAATTTTATTTCATTTAAATTGTTCCGCAGAAAAATGCTCAGAACAATATATCCCTCTGTAGGTATAAAATTTTTGAACGTATTTTTTTTTCCTTTTTGTGGAAAAATCTACTAACGGAGAATTCATTTAAAGAATTATTTTTTTTTTTTACTTAAATTTCCAATTTTATTTCATTTAACCCTTCAGTGCGCAGCTTTGCTTATATGCAAACATCAGTGTTTTGAATTTAATAGATTTTTCTATTCGTACATACCTAATTCACACCAGAAAAGTAAAATAGCAATATTTGCTTTAATTAATAACAGGCATTCCGTTTTTAAATAAACAGAAAATGAACCATTTAAATCTTTCTGGTGTAAAATCCGATTCTATGAACTACGTAATTTCTAGAACGTATTCTCTCATGGGAATTAAAGGGTTAAAGTTTTATGAAATATATAATTATATAAAATAAGATATTTGGAGACATACTTATTAAAATATTTACTAATTTGCATTATTTTAGCGTAAAACAGCCACACGACAGCAGTTTTTATTTATATTGCAGATGTGCAACAGAAGAAAAGTTTGACGTATTATATGAAAAATGCATCTGATTTTTTTCATTATTTTTCCTGCGTAAAAAACCTTTCAGAGAATCGTATATGGGGCATTCTCACAATCTTTTGACTTTTGGGGGAAAAAAATCTGGCGAAATTAAACTTGCTACATTAACATTTTAATCTGATAGACAAATGCCTTAATGATTCAAAATAAACAAAAAATGGTCAGCAGCGAAAATTTTTTTATTTAACTGAGGTTTTGGTTAAGCTTGCGAGTTTAATTTTCCTTACCATTTTACTCCTATAACTTTTTATTTTCTTCTAAATTTTTACTTATAATGAATTTGCATAGTACCCACAGGACATTCAAATAAAAAATAATGCAAATGTAGTACTTTTAATACAGAATTTTTGTATAGCATTGCCTTAAAGGGGTGTTAAAGAAGGGACGGTAAGGTAAAAAAAGGGACGGTAAGGATGGAATGGTAAGGAAAATGACCACATATTTTTAAGAAAATCATGTTAAGACTAAGTGATATCCACAATGTTCATTGATTTTTCGAAACAGTTGTTAACATTGGATTAAATTCAATGTTTTTTTTAATTTGCCTCGAATAGTGCAGGAATAAACCTTAGGAACAGTAAGACTACCAATACAGCCACGGTGCTTGAAATTGATATTTAAATGCTGATTTATATTCTGCAGTAAATTTCCTGTCAAAGAATTTTAGATATTCTTTCTCTAGCATACTTCTGCATGAGCAAAAACTTGAAAAAAATTCTGTCGCTGCATCTGAAGTCATTTTCTGTATAATTTTAGAAGAGGGGTGGTAAAAAATCTAAAACCCAGGGACAGAGTTCAAAAAATAATATCAACCCTAAAAATGTGTGCAGGTTAATTTTTAGCTACATATTTATATAAAACAATAGTTCCAGTTTCAGAAAAAATTTACATCGAATTATTTTTATTGAAACAATTTTATCCAGACAGCTCCAAACTTCAAAATCAGCATCAGGGACACGGGACGGTAGATGAGTTTTCCATGTGTTTGAACCCCCACGTCCAAAACTTATTTATCTCGTTAATATTGTTGTGCAATCATGCAATGGGATGTTCCCAAGTATATGAAATAAAAAATACACAAAAAAATGTATTAAATAAAAAATTATTATTCAGGGTCATGAAAGTTAAAAGATATTGAGAATGCCCCATATAATTTTTACGAAACAAAATAAAAAATCGAGCATTTAAGAGTTAAATTTTTGAACCCATTTTTTATTTTTTGTGGACACACGGCCAACAGAATGGACGCCAAGCATTTCTGGCGTCATACAACGTCACGATGGATTATAGCTAATCAACTTCTCGATTTTAGTAGCGGATGGGGACAGCTTAATGCAGCAATGTTAAAAAAGCGGGTGCATGATAGAAGAAGAGAGAAGGAAATCTCATAGGGATTTTTTCAAACCTGGTTCGAAGTACAGGGAAAATACTAATAATCTTTTGTATTTTTTACTGTCGCCACCTACCAAAAATATTTGAAAATAATATTAAAAACAAAATCTTTAGAACATAATCTTTCCAACATTGTAGTAAGAAATGTTTAAATAAGTAAACAAATATCTACAACTTTTACTTTTAAAATTTAAAAGCAGTTCATCTTTTATGTCATAATATGTTATTTAGTAATTAACTCATTTCATATAAATAAATTGATAGGGATGTGTATGTGGCGTTCTAACAGCTTTAAGAAAATTGTTTTCCAAGGAATACAATAAAATTATTATTTCTTAAGCTAAATCTTTTGACTTCACTGTCAGTCAAGGCTTTAGAAAACAGTAAATATGATTTAAGTAACATACACTTCTATAATTAAAATATACATAATTTAATACTTGTTCCCTAAGTATTATTGTGTATATGAAACTATTGTTATATATAATACGTCAATGTGGCTTAAATTTTTTTTCTTACTTTTGAAAGATTTAAAAGCTATTAGTATTTGTTTTCTCTTTGTTCCTAATTTAACATGTTTCTTTGTTTAAAAAAAAAAAAAAAAAAAAAAAAAAAAAAAAAAAAAAAAAAAACCAATTGAGAGTGCATAGTTCAATTTTTTTTTTAAATTATTACGCTGAACTAAACATATTTTAATTTTATGATTCTTTCAGTTCCTATTTTATAGCAAATGTATAATGAGAGCATCTCATAAACTTTTTAACATTAGAATATTAATCATTATAATGCATTCTCTTCAAGTATTAACATCTTAAAGTATAATAAAAATATGAGAAAAATAAAATATAAACGCACAATAAAATATAAAACACATGGATAATTAAAGTACCAAGTACAAACGAACACCAACAAAATCAAAACAACGTGCCAAAGCCGGCTAGGGATTTTTGGATTTTCCCCCCCATATCATTATGCAGTCGAAGTTTTAACATTGTTGCATTAAGCTGTCCCTATCCGCTACTCTCGATTTTCACCACAAGCGTTAACCAAAAGCCAATCAAATATCGCAATGCTTTGTGGGAAATTTCGCACAAGCATTGGACGGCAAAGAGAAACTACGCACGCATGCTACATACCATCAAGCGCAATGCAAAACGCCGTACATTGAAAGTGTAGAAACATATGAATGAAGTTGGCAAAAGGTTCACCAAAAGGTGATATTGAAAGAGAGAGCTTACGTTTTGAATGAATTTCTGAAATTAAAACGATAAAAGAGGATAGTAAAAGGTGATCACTTGAACAAAACATAAAATAATGAATGCTAAAGGGAAATACTTAAGATGGATTAAATATGATATATTAAAATTAAAGATTGAATAATTAAAAATAAGAAATTTATAATATTGAAATAAAGATATGAAATTGGAAAATTTGAAAACAAAATACATTGGCCTCCAAAAGTTAATGAACAGGGACTGGATGCTTTCGATTGTACACGTTTTGTCGAATTTCTATAATATAAAGAACATGTTTGATTTCATATTTCTCGGTGAAGATTTAGTCGGGAGGTCAATTAAAGGGCTAGTAATAAATTAATAATAAAGTAATATTTGCGATCACCTATGTAACAGAAAATGCTGAAAATGGTTTGTCACTGTGTTGAATGACACTTTGGATCCTGTTCAGCGTTTGTGTGCATTTGTGTAAGCATAACACTCATATTCGTGAAGATGTTATTGTGTCTGGGAAAATTTTTAAAGTCTTTTGTTTATAGCATACCGTTTTCAACCAAATTCAACACAACATTCCGAAAACCTGATAAAGAACAGTAGCAACAGATTATTCACTGTAAAAAAAAAAAAAAAAAAAAAAAAAAAAAACTGGATTTTGTACTTTTTACACAAAAAACTATCTTTTTTACAGAAAAAACCTGTTTTAATGAAAAATTACGGATATTTTCTGTAAATTAAACGCTTTTTTTTTTTTTCTGACGCCAAAATTGACAGCTTTTTTCTGTCAATTTGAGAATTTTTCTTACAGTGCGGTAATTAAAACATGAATATATTGAATATTTGATGAGATACAGGAACCGATTTACGAATTTGGAGGTCCTGGGCACAGATGCTTACGGGGTCTCCCTTGCACCGATACTTACTGGGGAATTGAGTAGGAAAAAAAATGAAAAAAGATACTTACTAAAATAACCGTTATTGACTTCAATAATTACTTTAAACTATCCATTAAAAAATTAAACGTGATAATCATTAATTTACTTTTAAATAATTATTTCATAATTATGAAATTTAAATGAATAAACGTTTTACAATAAATTATGTGGTGTTGATTATCTTTTCCTATACAAGCCTATATATCTGGAATGTATGCAACAACTAATAATAAATTCTCGACAACACCAAGCTGCATTTATTTAAAATATTAGGGGGCTCTACTGCCTGCAAACTACCCTCATCAACCCCCAAATAATATGACGAAAACAAGAACAGGATTAAATAAGAATTAAAAATGCAATGCCTTTTTTAAGTAATAAAGATAAAAGAATATATCTACCCTATATATATAAAATCCTAATGAAACGGATATATGAAACGGCTGAAATGAAACGAATTTATGTATCGATTCTTTGAAACGACTGATTAAACAACTGACTAAACAGCTGATTATGTTTCACGGCGATTTCTCATAAAATATGGGATACTTTGCGATGAAATTAACACCAAAAATCAGTATTGATCTGCAGATCTCAAAACTGGTATTAGAATTTTTAAATTCGAATTAGTTTTCGAACTATTAATTTTTTTCTAATTTTAAATACATTTTTCTAATGATGGCAACTCAAAGTTTAATCAGAACAGATATTTTTTTTCATATTTCAGAAAGGATTATTATATTAAACTAATTTGGTGACCAGTTTGGACTCCCTTAAATATATGCTAAGAAATGTATCATGCTACTTTTATTCATAATTCAATTTACTTGAACAATCTTTTGCCAAATCGAAAGATTCTGATTGGCGCCAAAATGGCATTATTTTGATTGACATGGTAACCCGGTTATTGTTGTTTATTTAATAATAAATGTTTATTTACATTTATTTCTTTTTTAAAATTGTATAAATTATTTTGTTCTATAGTTATTAATTATTTTTTTTGTTATTTCCTTTTGAAAATAACAGAAAATAATTAAGAAATACGGTACTACTTAGTTATTCCGTCGACCAATTTTGCCAATTTATACAAATTGACATAATTTTTATTTTAAATAACGAAAGAACAAATAAATTAGCATAACATTAATAAATATACAAATAAAACGTCGAAATAAAAATCACTTGAGGACGTAAACATGTGTAACTTACTTAAAGTCAAGTGAATGTGACATTTACGATCAACCATTATCGACATTTAATCTTATAGTTTGGCAATAGATTTTTGGTCGACGGGATAACTAAGAAATACCAAAAATGCATATGTAACTGGTATTCAAAAACGAGGTTTTCGTTAAATTTTCGTAAAAAAAAAAAAAAAAAAAAAATTACGCCAAACCTGCGGTGCGTATATGACATCTGGCCAAATGTCAAATAATGAGGGAAGAGTTCCATATTGTGAGCTGTTTTTTTGGCGAGCTTTTTTTGGCGAGCTTTTTTTGGCATTAAATGAATCGATGTGGTTGCGATTTTCAGCCTTTGGGGTTGCTTTTTTCTGGAATGGACTTTATTCATATGTTTTTTGCGTAATTTTTTACATTTAGCCTATATTTTTCGGAAAAATATATAACTTTTGTTTTAATTTGACATGTATAATGAATATAATAAATACATAAAATTATATATAAGTACATAATATTTATTTATAGGTGTATATATATTATGTAATGTATAAGTTATATCTTTATTCGTAATATTATATAAAACTATTTGTATAAACATCGTATTTTTTTTAACATGTGACATATATAACATTTATTAAATATATATATGTTTACAAATATTTAAAGACCATGTTTTTCCGCCATCCTGAAAATTTTTATGGCACAGATGTCATATACATAATAAATTCACAATTATGAAATTTAAATGAGTAGACGTTTTATAATAAATTGTATGATTGGTCCATACCAGTAGGATGTAAATATTGGCGAGATTTTTTTCTGACGCCAATATCATATACGCAACCGGTACTTAACTGGCACCAAAATGTCGTTATTTTACTTGATTTGGTAACCCGGATATTGTTGTTTATGCTATTGATGTTTTCGTCAAATTGGCACCTGTATAGGATGAATATATGACATCTGTGCCAATTTTATAAGATGCTAAAATGGCTTTTTGGCGCCATTTTGGATTCCTTCGTCAATCGCGCCAACCAGCACATAATATGGAACTCTCCCCAATAATGCAACAAACCATGACATTTAATTTCAACTTCAAATCAAAGTTTTAATTTATCACTCGAAAAAAAAAAAAAAATGCTAACTGGCAATTTAAAATAAGGCTACTGGAGAGATTTGCACCTGGCTAGCGTAACAGTACCAAGAATTCTTTGCGACCATGGCAACTTTTATATAGTTTTATTCGAAAAAAAATAATCAAAGTGGAAAACTTTCGGTACAGATGTTATATACGGCCCCATATTGGCGCGATTTTTTTCTGACGCCAATATCATATACGCAACTGGTACGTAACTGGCGCCAAAGTATCGTTATTTTGTTTGATACAGTAACTGGGTGGGGCTAGTTGAGCTCAAACCAATTGGTAGGCCTCCCCACCTGGCTGAATCTGATATAGTAAGCCGGATGTTGTTGTTTATGCTGTTGATGCGTTCCCCAAATTGGCGTCGGAAAAAATTTGCGCCAATATCGTATATGACATCTGTGCCAAATTTTCATATGAAAGGCGGAGGGATCAGACCGTATTTGTTTATGAGAGTTGATGACTTGAACTATTATAATATAGATGAAATGATGGCGATAAAATAGTATTTGGCGACTTATCACCTGTGCATGGCTAACATTAAAGTACCAAAATGGCACCTAGAGTATA
The DNA here is from genome assembly GCA_963932465.1 of Maratus speciosus. NCBI lineage: Eukaryota > Metazoa > Arthropoda > Arachnida > Araneae > Salticidae > Maratus > Maratus speciosus. The sequence goes on along the minus strand of OZ010787.1, from coordinate 651,163,843 downwards.
AAAAGCGAAGTAGTCCGCCCGAAACTGTTGATGATAGTCACATGACTTAGCCTATTGTTATAGAGATTGTTTTAAAATACCGGGAGACAAAGACTCTGTATACTTAATTCATTTTATTTTAGCTACTTTTCAAATGTTTAACTGATCTTCTTTAATCAGAAACAAAAATAACCATTGGATGTCTTAACAGCAACTGATTCTCCCTTACATTTTTGCAATCAAAGGGAATTGAATGGAAACCCATTTACAGGGAGATCTGCACAGCTTTTTTCAGTATAATTCAATCTTTTCTTACAATTTTAAAACCCATCAGATTAGCGTTTTTTTTTTAGATTCTGCGGTGTCTGAACGGGGGTTGGCGAGCGTAGCTTGCAGGATGCAGAGCCCCCTAGTTCACTATAATAAAGTAATTATAAATGGATGTTTCAGAAAAAATATACAACATTATAAAAGTACAATATGAACACAATAGAATATAGGATGAAATGTAAAATTCCATTAGATATTAAAATAACATCATATTTTGGACAATAATTAAAAAACTTTCAGCAGCATTTCGGACCCCAGAAAATTACGGACCCTAGTCCCGTGTCCCAAATGTCCTGCCGTAAATCAGACACTGATGAGATATGGGCATTTGTATGAAATAATTTTTAACTGCGCAGGCCAGGCATGGAAGATTTCAAAATTTTTATTTTATAACTTGGTAGTCAGTTATTTAAGGCAATTTATATAAAAAGTGTTATGCATCAATTATTTAATGTTTAATAATCAATCAGTAAAGTTTAAATTAAACTATAAAGTTTCAAAGTATTTACTTTCTATATTGATGCACGTTTATTTTTCACCCTCTCTTGTTCTTTTTACATATCCGAAACGACCGGCAGTCTAGCTCCACAGACTTCTAATATAAGTAGACTCCCAATTCCATTGTTCTTTCGGGAGGGTTTTGAATCCAACATCTTTTGCTTTCATCGCCAAAAAGGTGCCGTATTTTGGCGGTAATCCCTTTATTGTCAAAGCAAAAGTGCGGTCAACTCAAGACAAACGCAGACAGACGATGTTTCGGCGGGAATCTCGAGAGAGATTACGAGGAGAAAAACCGGTTTGGCGCGCTAAATCTGCCTTCCATCACGTGATGGAGGGCAGAGATATAGGAGTCAAGAAAAGGTTGCCGATTTGGAGTCTACTTATATTAGAAGTCTGTGTCTAGCTCCTGAGACAAATGAAGTTGCCGAGTAACTGTCAGTAACAGTGATTTTGGAATCGCTTCTTTCGCCGTGAATGGTTGACTTGCAACGTCATAGTTTGCAGCCAATGGCGTTTCAGATGTGTTCGTATGATCGGCGTTTCAGATGTGTTCGTATGATCGGCGTTTCGGATGTGTTTTGCGTAAGTTTGTATTTACTGATTGGCAACGGTTTTTATGCAAAACAATTGCTGTTTCCAGGTGTATAAATGTCTGGACTGATTGTGGATTAGTAGCTTCGAGAATTATTTGTACGTTTGTTTCATCTATCATTATGTAGCTGCATCAAGATATTATTTCAGTTTTTCTTATAATTTAACGGCAAAGTAATGCTGTTTTTGTAAAGTCATCATGTCATCTCTCTTCAATAAATAAGTTGTTTTAAAACTGGTGTTTTGATACGAAGTCTTCCACATTAACCACCATAACTCTGCTCACCCATGTTTTTACAGGCTGTCAAAAAGTCCAGTTTCATAGAAACTTTCCTTGCTTTAAATAAATTTTAAAGCTTTTTTTTTTTTCTAACACACAATGTGTTTCCATAGTATATTAAATACTTACTCTACAGGGTTAATTTAATAACAGCAGTGTCGCCAAAAGTGATTATTATTACTACTTATATATGTACTTTTTCAGTATTCCTAAACAATAGTCTATGACGAAGTTTTTTTATTATTTTTTTAAATAATAGTAGTAGAAAAGGAAAATATTCACCAACAGCAGCCTTGCAATAGCTGAAAAAAGAAATGGTCACAGACACAATAAAATAACAAAACAATTAAGTTGGTTTGAAGTATGCCGCTCCATTTATTGAAAATACAAATTATATAATCATTAAATTATATATATATATATAGTATGTCAGACTAACATTTATTGTAAATATAATGCCATTTTACATACAGAGTTCCTCTCAGACAGTTTTAGGAGGGTGCTGCACCTATGACCATTCATTTAAAAAATAGCCTCTTTCTTGCCCAAATGAGGATCACAAATATGACGAGGTCATAAAATATAAAGAATTCTTGAAGCTTAATATAGCTTTTTATTAGTTCTGAAACAGAATTTCAAGTCAGGTAAAATGGAATAGCTTCCAAGCATCGGGTTCATTTCTCTGCCTGTTTAAAATGAAAGGGTAAATATTTTAAGACATAAAATTGTTTTTTGTGCAGACGTAACAACAATAATAAATTTCCCACAGGGAAAATAATTCAAAAACTAAACAGCATATCAATCAAATTCTCATTTACAAGGAAAAGCTTCAGCATTTGAAAAATCAATCTGCTTTCAAAATCCTTTGTGGTCCGCTGGTCCGAGACTACCAAAAATTCAATTGGACCACTAATTTGAAAAATTTAGTGGTTCGTAGGACCAGTAACATTTTTTCATTTTCTTACAGGGTCACAGCTAAACTTCAATTTTTCCATCCATGAGAAAACTGCAACCAAACACAAATCACACAATTTTATTTTATTTAAAAAAATAAATAAAATTGCATTAAACCTTAGTAAATTGAAATAATCAGAAATAAAATATCCAATTAATAATTTTATAGTTTTTCTTTATGTACCGTTTATTTAATTTTTAGTAAATTATAATTTTACATTTTATTATTCTCAAAAATTTGGTTAACTTGGTTTATATTCTAGAAAAGGGAGGGGTAGCTCAAAGGGTTAAAAGGACTTAATAGAATTTTATGTAGTGGGCCAGTGAGGATGATTGCGGACCATTAAATTATCATGCTTACTAGTCTTTGGGACCAGTGACTTTTTTGTAAATCAATTCTACCATTGAATCAATATATTGCAAAATGATTAAATTCACCGGGTACAGATTTTTGATTCAAAATAAAATCTAGGAGTATGTGCTGTAGAAAAACAAAGTAATCTGAACTACTGAAGCGATCGGGCAGAAGGTACGGTCCCAACAGATGATCTCCAAGAATATCTCCTCAGACGTTACCGAACTTGTGGCGCACATTCGACAAGACAGTGCAGTGGGGATTTCTGGACCAACACATATGTACACTGACCACAACATTGCTCATAAAACAGGGGCAGGAAACTGTGAATCATTCTGTATGACATCAAGCATCCAGAATATGAACTCTACCTGAAGTGGGGGTAATCAGCATTGAGTAGCAGTTTGATATTCTGCACAAGGAAGGAAGGCATGTTTTCTGCCCACAAAACCTTCCACACTATTTCATACTGAATACCCAGTTCAGGAGCAAACGATCGTGTATCAGTCGACAGGGAAACAGCAAAAGTGAGGGGAAAAAACTAAATTCTTTAGTCGATCGGGTGAAATAAACAAAAAAGAAAAAAAAAAGCGAAATTTGTCGATTGCTTGTAGACACCCCTCCCCCCCACCCCCCCACCCCCCCCCCCGCACACAATTTTGCCAATCAGAATTCTCCAACTGTTAGGTAGATGGAAAATATTGTGAAATTCTTAAGTCAAATATGTGGAAAAATATTGCGAAAAGCGTCAGTTGGTTGAGAGGAAAAGTTTGACAATCGACAGTGATTAAAAACTGATTTTTGTCATTTGGCTGCAAAAAAAGACTGCAAAATTCGCTGAATGTCAAAAAGAAACTATCGCAAATTTCATTAATAGGTCACTGAAAATAATCGCGAATTCATCAATCAATCATGTGCGTCTGTGTGTGTGTGAGGGGGGGGGGGGGGTCAAGAAAGTCCATTGGTCGCAAAGAATTTACAAAATTGTATTGATAGTTTTAATTAATTTTCAGCAGTGAAATTATGCTCAAAATTATTGAATATATAATACGTGATTTATCGCATTATACTAATTTTTACTAATTATTAATTTATGTAATTACTTATTAATGAGATGCTTTATCATTGATTGTTTTTTTCTGTTTTACTGTTATTTTGATCATACTGACAAGGGAACCACTTTTGGTGTTGCTCGCACCTAGCATCGAGACCTGGTGCGTTTTGTAGCCCTATACATAAAAGTTAGATAACCGAAAAAATTTCTCTGTTAAGGGTGTATTCCAATCAAAACTGCTTATTTTCCGATTCATTTTCAAATTCATTTTTGCTCTCAAACGCATCAAACTGAGAAATTCTCTTATTTAGAAACTGCATAATGTGCCGTGCTTCTCGATTTTTTGATAAATGCAAAAAATATTGTAAAAAAGGCTGTCAAAGTTGTCGTTTTGAACCAAATTTTCCGAGGCGGGAGATCTGGGAATGAAAAAAATGGTCATACTGAGAAAATAATTGTTTAAAACTCAAATTCTAATTAATTGAGCGAACAATGAAAGCACACGGCCTCTTATACATCTCTTCAAAAATCACTTCAGCAAGTTTCATCTTTTTACTTTTAAAAATGAGTCTGAAAATGTCTCAGAAAATTTCGAGCTGTTGAGGGTGGAAAAACATTTTTTCGAATACACCCTTAAAATAATATTTTATATACTTTTTTATACTTTTAATTTTTTATTATTACATATTTATTTGTTTATTTCACGCCAAAAGTGAGTTAAGTCGCCGAATATGGCGCTACAATTTTTCCGCCCTCTTTATCCAAAGAGAAAATGTACAGAACATATTACTAGAATTATATCAGATTGCGATTTTTTTTGTAATTGATAGCATAAGAAACAAATATAAGGTTTTTTATTTTTTTTCTATGCAGACGATAAATATATATGCAATAAATATAATTCTATAAAAGCTTCGAAGATCATCGAAAACTATTTTTTAGTGAAATACAAAATAAGCAAACTATTTTCTTTTGAAATAGAATGAAATAAAGTTTCGAATGTTTAAAATGAAATGTTGCTGTATTAAATGGTCTTTCGGTAAAAGTAATCATAAAGTAAATTAATATTTTTACACAATTTAGAAAAATTACTGTGGCGAAATAGATCGGACATAGCAATTTCTAGCTATTACAAATTCAGCTATCACATTTGGCTAGGGTTGCCGAAAAGCTCTACTTTTGAAAATAAACGCCAACTGTTTCCCCGCCAAAAATATGAATATAAAGTTGCAATTTTTCAAATTCAAATTCGTGGGTTTTTAAAGGAATTTTCAAACTTTTTTCAATATTTTATACTTATTATTAACTAATTTTTATTTTTAAATGCTTTTCTTTAAAAAAATTCAATGTTAATAGTCCAATAAGTGGTCTCAAAAATTGCATTTTCAGAAAGTTATGCTGCTGTATAATCAAGAAATATTATTTTAACAGAAAAATTTTATCGATTCTCAAACTTCATAATATAGGGCTTTAAAATGCACCAGGTCTCAATGCTAGGTGCGAGCAACACCAAAAGTGGTTCCCTTGTGAGTTAGAAACTATTTGAGCCCCCCCCCCCCCCCCAAAGATTTTTCAATTGCTCCGCTACAGATAGTACATAATTATAGGTAAAGGCATATGATAAGAATGTCTTTATATAAAAAATTCAAATCAGCTATATTCATGAAAATAAGATTTCTAACTAGATCAAAATTTTACTTTTTATTTACTTTTCATGGAAATTAACAATTATATTTTATGTTAAACACTAATTTGTGAGAAACACTATCATTTAATTAATTTAAGTTCATATAATTTGATCACGTAAATTAAATTATGAATAAAAGTAGCATGATACAATGCTTAGCAAGAATTTAAGGGAGACCAAACTGGTCACCAAGGATGACTAGTTTCTAATAATTTAGTACATCGCTGATGTTTATTTCACTGATTTTTTTTTTTTTTTTTTTAAAGTACCATATCATTATGTTAACTTTTGCACTTTTTAGGGTACTTGCTTTCTATACATGGGGTGGGGTGGGGGTTCCACGACTAATAGATAAATACTGCGTTTTCTTACCTGCAATTGACATGAGAATTTTGTGATATTTTCATTCTACCAGACATGCTACAGGCTCAAAACAAAAACGCTGAACTTTTACAGCCTGACGTACGAAAAGAAATTTGATTTTTTCCATATCTCCATCAAATTTATTTACAGAATTGGTTATGTTGTACTTGTTTTTCATTTGCTATTATCAAAGAAAATTATTTTAATTAATCAAATTAATATTAATGAAATATCTAATTAATATTCCGATTTAAGTCTCAATTATAATATATACAAAATTATATGATTTTTGTATATTATATGCAGCCTTTTTGCCAGTTTTTTCTACTGCCCTGGCAAAAATACCATTTTGCGAGCAAATTGCCCAACCCTAATAAAATCCATGCTGTACACCAACTTGTCAGCCTCAAATTTCAGATTTCATCATCAATGACGTCAATAATACTATGTTTTCACATAGGCGGAACCAAAAATATGACAAAAGTGATACTGCCAAATGGAACAATTTATTGCCTAGCCAAATTCAATGTCGCCAAGTGTCTCGTTTGTTCTAGAATTCAGTTACACTTTATTACAAAATAATATGAAATTAATTTTTTTTGAACAAAGAAAAAAAAGAACTGTATGGTATAAAATAGTTATATTGTTAGGCTTAGCACAGACAGCAGTTTTATTTTTTGAAAATTTTATATTTTTTATGATGTAACATTTACCGTTGAAACAATATAGTGCTCTAAAACTATTACTTTAAAAAGTTTGATTCATTAATACACAGCAGCGTGCGAAGAGAAAAGTGTACCCGGGGCAAAGTTTCAATTTGGCACCCCGCATCCCTTTCCAGTTTTTCTTTGTGACAGGTGTCACAAAATTGAAAAGAACAGAAACAGTCTATTGAATACATATTTCGTATTTATTTTGAAACTTTAGGTTTAATTTTAACTCAGAAATTTAAAAAAACTAAGTAACATAAAAGAAAATTGCACTTATATTTTAGAAAAAGGAGATCTGGAAAATGAGTGTAGAAAAAAATTTATATAACAGTACAGTATAATAGTTTGGGAACCCTTTTATAGTCCAAGAAAGAAAACCCGTGCTATTTTGATAGTATATGTTCTCGTCACAAGCACAGACTCAGAACAGAGAAAGTTAACAAAAGAGACAAAGACCTGAAACAAGTTCTGAAAAGAAAGAAAACCTTATTCATAAATTTGTATTTCGGTGTGAGGTAAAGGTGAGTGCAATAACTTTGAAACAAAAAATGTTCATACTTTCACTGAGAAAAATTACCAATATGTAAGTAGGGGAGGTGGGGGATGAATGGGACATTTTCACAAAAATATTTTTTTTATATTTTTTTATTTAAGTTACTATCAGTATTATATACCACATTTCATACATTAGGTATTTGCCAACATATATGAACAATATTTATTCTAGATTATGATTTATTCATAAAAATATTATGAAATCAAAAAAACGTTCCTCCCTGTCCCAATCATCCCCACAGCAGGGATGAATGGGACGCTAATAGGGATGGATGGGACACAAAGATTTTCCTCCCTGTATTCAATTTTACCAAATTAAAATTTATAATTATAACCTTATATGAAAATTATATTTGTAAAATATGATTTTACAGCACGAATCGATATGTTTTTTTTTCAATAACTTCTTTTATTGCAGTTTTAACTTTTAATGCGGACTTCGGCTATCAACCTGTTCTTTTTTTCCACTTATGAGGCATTTTAGATTTGAAATGAAAGTGCAAAATGTCTTTTAAATATAGCATAGCTAATAATTTTCAATCATAACTTATTAATTAATATTAATTAAATGTATCGTAGAAACATGCAGAACGGAAATTATTGTGTTGATCGGAAAGTCATGTCGTGTTGGGAAAATCAATTCGTACCGGAAAACTGCCCGATAATTATTAGACATTAGATATCGGAATCAATGTCTAATAATTAAATGATTGAATTTTCTGGTACGAATTGATTTTCCCAACACGACCCGACTTTCCGATTGACCCAATATGTTAGGGGTGGGGATTTATTTGTGCAACATTTCAAAATTCAATATAATTTCCCCCATTTGATCAATACACATATACTATTTTTATCAATTTTATCTATTTTGATTAAGTTTTAGTACCAATTTTTTGATAATCCATTAATAATTATTACAATACAATAAGTAACACTCAGAAATTTTAAACAATAACAACTCATATAATACTATTTAATACTATTAATTGACGTAAATTACTGATTTATCATCCTATAATACTATTTAATTAATAAATAAAATTTTCAACATCTCTAGGGAGGCGTGAGAATGTCCCATTCATCCCCATTTGAAATGTCCCAAACATCCCCATGATGCATAATATCCCTTCTCAGCCATTTTACCTCAAAAATTATTTTGTCACAATGGTTACTATTCATTCATTTTAATTATTGATATTGAACCTTAAAATAAATAACAACAACATAGCTTAATTTTTTATATTGTATAAGATATTTCACATCTTCAAATGTAAAAAAAATCTTACTTTTAAGCAGAGATTTCAGAAAATGCAACTTTGAAGGAAAATGAAAACAGCAATGTGGTCCTACTTTTAGTTCTGAAGCACACTGTGGTAGAGGTATATGGGGTTAGGAAGCAATTTAAAATAAATGTTTATTGCCTGAAATATTGAGAATGTCCCATCCATCCCCTAGCTCCCCTATACTTTTTTTTTTTTTTTTTTTTTTTACAAAAAAGAAGAGGTTTGTAGTATAAATTTGGCACCCCCTCAAGTTCTGTGCCCGGGCGACTGCCCCCTTGACACGGCCCTGTTAACACACATTGAATTAATACATGGAATTGATTCCTTAATAGCAAAACATGCAACAGCAAAAAGCAAAACATGCAACTTAGTTTTATGCTTGAGCTTGTCGTTTCAGGGAGATCCCTCAACCTGTCCTTTTGATTTAACCCATTTTAGGCCAAGCATAGAAATTTTATAAAATGTGGTATTATTTTCATTGAAATATGCTTAAATTACATTTATTAAGACAAAAAAATTTTCTTACATGAAAAATAATATTTTATTTGAGAAATAAAATGCATTCGGCATTTTCATGCATTTGGTCAATGATGCGCTAACGCACCATAAAATTTAAAATTAATAATTTTTATGACATTTGCTTTATTATTATTTTATTTACAGAACTTGCAGCTTTAATCCATTATAAAAACATATGATTCATCTCAAGTGGAATAATTATACATTTTCGAAAAGTCGAATTTATCAATAACCGTTTTAATTTAAAAGAAACTAGCTTTTTTTGAAAATTTCTCAACAGAAAGTGTTTACTCCAATTGAATTACTAATACTTTATAGATGTCTCCAGAACCCTTAAAAATAGCAGAAAAATAAAATTGGTGAAAAATATTCGTCACAGCCGTAATAAAAAAATATTTATTGAAATGGTGCATTTACATACCTTTGGACGAAAATAGTTAAATGTAGCACTCTTCTTGCCTCTCATTTAAAAAAATTTGCATCCTTCTTGCCTTTCGGTAAAAAAAAAAATAAGCCCTTACTACCTTTGTATTTAAAACTTACTGCCCTTTGTATTCAAAAAGTTGCTCGTTCTTCTCTCTAAAAGAATGCCCTGACTTTTAAATATTAAAATTACCTTTAAGGGTGTATTTGAAAAAATATTTTTTCCACTCTCAACAGCTCGAATTTTTCAATCGACATTTTCAGACTCATTTTTTAAAAATAAAAACATGAAACTTGCTGAGGTGATTTTTGAAGAGATGTATAAGAAAATGCTGTGTGATTTCAAATTTTGCTCAATTAATTAGAATCTAATTTTTTAACAATTATTTTTCAGTATGACCATTTTTTTTTTTCATCCCCAGATCTCCCACTTCGGAAAATTTGATTAAAAACGCCAACTTTTACAGCATTTTTTACAATATTTTCTGCATTTATCAAAAAATCGAGAAAAAAAATAATCAAAAAATAAGCAGTTTCGATTGGAATACACCCTAAAACATAAAAAGAATACCCTTAAAAATAAAAAAAAGTTCACACACGGCTGAAAAGTGCTGAATACAAAAAAAGTCTTAATGGAAGTGAAATGCATTCATACAAATCTAAAAAGAGCTCTTACGAATGTAAAAAATGCATTTTCCCACTACCCAGCTCTTTTATTAAACTTGGGGAAACTGTACACATTGTACCAATTGTTATCAATGGCGGATCGTCGGGAGTGTGCCAGTTTGACGCCTTAATTTGCTGTGTCAATTTGACGCCTCATAAAAAAGAACTTGTATTAGATCTTGAGAAATACAGAATCGACGCCATTTCTATTCTTAGTTACTTTCTTAACAACTTGTGGTTTTCAGAAATCTGCAACTGGAAATCTGTCCATTAGAGAATGATCGATTCGTTCTTCAGTAAGCACACAGGCACCATTCTTGTTGGTGTTTTCTCTTCTAATTACACTCCACTATAAGTCTACCCAAATAAGTGTCATAACTGATATTAACCTGACCTTAATTTTAAACAAGGTGTGAGCAGTTTACCAAAAAAATTGGATGTTGTTACAAAAAAGGGAAATTTAAAATAAGCAAATATGCTTAGAGAAATACCAATTTAGTAATTTAAAATTTAGAGCAATTACCAATAAACAAAAACAAGCTGAGAGGAGATGCATATATGAATTCTAAGTAAATCAGGATACCACTATTAAATATGTAAAATCAAGCCTTAATCACTTAACAGTAACAACATCCTCAACTATTCACAACTTTTGAAGAGAAAACCTACAACACTTCTCAATTGGAAAATGTAAAGCATTCACAATTTGAAAAAAAAAGGAAAGTATAATTGATTACCACAGAACTTGACGAAAAAAGGCAGACTCTTAAGTCTGCAATATTTCAAACAATATATTTTAATAATTTAAAAAGAGTTAATAATAAAATTGTGACTGAATTTTATACTCTCAAATTCAGGGGCCATGTAATAGTATAGTGATATATTAGCAATGGAAATTACTAAATCCAACTGATAATTTTCACTCCAAACAAAAATCTTGCTTGGGATAATTTTTACACTTCAAAATTTACATTGATCATCCTAGCAATTATATAAATTCTAATATCTATAACTTTTAATGAGCAATAATTAAACTTTCCAGAAACTACTTATTTACTAGGTTTTTATTTAAATCACTCAAAGAATATATGTGCGAATGAATTTCCTCCTAGCATGGATTTTGTTACCATATTACCTATCTATTCAATTTAAAAAATTTAAGAGTCAAAATTAATACAACCAAAAAAGTAAAATAATAAAGGGGTAACAACCATTAAAATTAATCCATAAATCAATCATAAAATGAAAGGGAAAAGGGAAATGCATAGCAAAAATAAAAGCAGTTAGTCAAAATATAAAAGGTAACAAAACACTCAATTCATTTTGCACAGTATTCCTCCTTTAATACCTATTATTTATCTTTAAATTTATATCTATTATTTATCTTTAATATAATTATTATCATAATTTAAATAATCATTAAATAATATCAGGTATCTCAATTAAATATTTAATTGAGATTTTGTTGTATTAAAAATTCATAGCAATATGATGATAGTTAAACGTGTATTTTAAAGTGAAAACTATTTTGAGTTAATCTTTGCTAAGTATCTAATTGATTTTTTTGTGTGTACTAAAATTTCACTGCAAAGTATTGATGAAAGTAATATTGAATCCTTAATGAGATCTGAAGTTTAATAAAATGATGTCAAATGTATAGATCTGCTTTATTTTTTTTTTTCAACTTTAAATCTTTAAAATTTTCTCTTTTAAATCTTTCAATCTTTAAAAATGAAAAAGGTCTTAATCTCAATAATAAGTGAAATAAATACAAAAGAATCATGAAATCTTATAACTCTGAATCAGTAGTGAGATTAGGTATTAAAGGAGGAATACTGTGCAAAATGAATTTACCTTTTATATTTTGACTAACTGCTTTTATTTTTGCTATGCATTTCCCTTTTCCCTTTCATTTCATGATTGATTTGTGGATTAATTTTAATGGTTGTTACCCCTTTATTATTTTACTTTTCTGGTTGTATTAATTTTGATTCTTAAATTTTTTTAATTGGATAGATAGGTAATATGGTAACAAAATCCATGCTAGGAGGAAATTCATTCGCACATATATTCTTTGAGAGATTTAAATAAAAACCTAGTAAATAAGTAGTTTCTGGAAAGTTTAATTATTGCTCATTAAAAGTTATAGATACTGGAATTTATATAATTGCTAGGATGATCAATGTAATTTTTGAAGTGTAAAAATTATCCCAAGCAAGATTTTTGTTTGGAGTGAAAATCATCAGTTGGATTTAGTAATTTTCATCGCTAATATATCACTATACTATTACATGACCCCTGAATTTGAGAGTATAAAATTCAGTCACAATTTTATTATTAACTCTTTTTAAATTATTAAAATATATTGTTTGAAATATTGCAGACTTAAGTGTCTGCCTTTCTTTTGTCAAGTTCTGTGGTAATCAATTATACTTTCCTTTTTTTTTATTGTGAATGCTTTACATTTTCAAATTCAGAAGGGTTGTAGGTTTTCTCTTCAAAAGTTGTGAATGGTTGAGGATGTTGTTACTGTTAAGTGATTAAGGCTTGATTTTACATATTTAATAGTGGTATCCTGATTTACTTAGAATTCATATATGCATCTCCTCTCGGCTTGTTTTTGTTTATTGGTAATTGCTCTAAATTTTAAATTACTAAATTGGTATTTCTCTAAGCATATTTGCTTATTTTAAATTTCCCTTTTTTGTAACAACATCCAATTTTTTTTTTGTAAACTGAACCTTGTTTAAAATTAAGGTCAGTTTAATATCAGTTATGACACTTATTTGAGTAGGCTTATATTGGAGTGTAATTAAAAGATAAAACACCAACAAGAATGGTGTCTGTCTAAAGAAATATTCACAAATCTCAGATCTGTGTTCAAATATGGCGAATATCATGACTTGGCTTATACGGTTTTGTCGCGGGTCCCATTCACGGATTTTAAGTAGCTAATATCTCTTATCTGTTATATCTCCGTCATATTTCCTTCCCCTGGCGTAGATTTAACACCAAGCCGGATCGTCACGGGGGTCATCATGACCATGACCCCCCCCCCCCCTCTCTGAACACCAGCAAAAATATTCTAAAGATAATTTTTTATAACAGTAGAGTCCCGATTATCCGAGTCCCTCTTACTGAGTTTCTGCTTTAACCAAGTTATTTTCATGTGATGGACTGATGGATTCCATTATTATGAAACAGCCATTTTTTTTTCTTTATTCTGACCAGAAAATCAGAGTTCTAACATTTTTACAGCTGCTCTTTCATCTTCATCTAACACTTCATTTATAATGGTTGTTTCATAATAATGGAAGCCACCAGTCCATCAGAAGAAAATGATCCATTCCAAAGGTATAAGTTCGAATGAAAAAAACTACACTGCTGGCCATTAAAATCGCAACACCAGGAAGGAATGATCTGACGAGCGTCAAAATCACATGAAAAGAAGAAGAGGTTTGTAATATGCAAATGATTAGTAATTCAGCGCATTTAGACGAGGCAGGCGGGAGAAACGACATCTGAAGCACTGCATAAAAGAAAAGTTTCGTAGTAGATTTCTCATTCGGAACGCGCTTTGTAAGGTCGGTCTTTGCACAGAATATCGTGTCATGCGTCGAATAATAAGGAGAAATGCTTACCACCAAGTGTCGGTATTCGATAGAGGCAGTATCGTTGCCTATCGAGAGTGTGGATTATCTTTCCATGATATCGCCCGTTGCATTCGCGCCCAGTATCCGCCCGTACGGTGCGACGACGTTTGCAGCAGTGTGGACTGTCAGAACGGCGACCAGTACTGCGGTTTTCCTTGACAATGCAGCATAGAGAGAGTCGGTGACTCTGTTGCGCCGAACGACAAAGCTGGATGCATGACTGGCACAATGTTGTCCTTTCAGAGGAGTCCCGGTTGTACGTGCTGTATTCTGATGGCCGTATACTTGTCTGGAGGCTCCCAGGAAAACGCATGTCGCCTGCTTGCATTCGATATCGCCATAGGGGCCCTGCACCTGGTGTGATGGTTTGAGCAGCCATTGGGTATACGACGTGCACATCTCTAGTTCGGATCGACGGTAATTTGAACGCAGATCGGTACATTTTTGACATCTTAAGTCCAGTGGTTGTGCCCTGTCTTCGAAGCCTGCCAAACGCCATCTTCCAGCAAGATAACGCAAGACCACATGTTGCACGTCGTGTTCTGACCTTCCTCGATAAACAAGGTATTCGATTGCTGCCCTGACCTGCACGGTCTCCAGATCTGTCACCCATTGAAAACATTTGGTCATGAATTGCTTAGAGACTAGCCCACCACCCTTCTCCAGCTAATAGGGTTGATGAAGTGTGGTATAGACTTGAAGCAACATGGAATGAGTAGTCCGTTTCTGTCCTCCAAGCCCAGTTCGACTCCATGCCTAACCGGATAAGGGCCGTTTTAGCTGCCAGGGGGAACAGCTGTTTCTACCAATTTTGTACCCTTGTAAACCCCCAAACTGTTTACAAATTTAATCATTTTGCTTTCATGCCGTACTGTTTACGTACAATAAATATCTTTTTTGTATTTTCAATATTTCATGGTGTTGTAATTTTAATGGCCAGCAATGTATTTAATTCTTTGAGCTGAAAGAAGAGGCTACACCTGCAATTTTCATGACACTAATAGAATCCGATAGCTGTCAATGTGTACGGTTTTGTCACCTCTATAATTTAATACAAATTCTTGCCATATTTAACCGTTGACAATTATTAGATGAATCTTTATAAGAAAATGGGAAACACTTTAATTTCTTGGTATCTGAACAAAATCAGTAAATTTTATACTTTTACGAATATTAATGCAAATGTTTTGTATTTACGGATGAAAATGACTTTGCGAAAGTATCAGAAAAGTAGTCTGGATTTGGGAATAGCTTTCAATTAAAAAAAATTCTCATTACGAGATGTGATCCCCTCCCATCCAAAAAAGGGAAATCCGTGACCCTCCCCCCCCCTCCCTCTAAATGATGAATTGGATGGATCTGCCCTTGATTGTTATAAGGAATTTTTTAAAATGACAGGAGAAAAAAAAGAAGATAAATAGAATTCAAAAATAATAACTTAATCATGGTTAAAAGTTTTACAAACAAAGTTAATTATTTAGAAGAAGTTTTGTTTCTTTAGAACAAGGAAAATTATCAAGTAATCAGAATTGGATTTTAGGTCTGAGTTTATGAACAAGACCAATTAAATATTTCTTTTTATCACAATAATCAGTAATACATAGTTAAGTTTGCAATAGAGAGTAATGTTCCTATCCCATATTCCACAAGAAAGATGACATGTTTGATGTTTCATAAATTGCAGCTGTCCATTCTGATCTGCTAACGAACTAGAATTACAGACTATTTCTTCACTTAAATATTTACAGCATTCTAAAGCAAAGTTTTAATCACATTTATGTGGAATTAATGACAATATGTGTTAAACTACCATTATCAGTAATAATTTGCAATTTTAATGTTGAGAATACTGGTTCATTAGAACATTCAATGTAATTTTTTTTTTTTTTTTTTTTTTTTTTTTGCAGATTAAAATATATTTTTGGCAAACTAAGAATAAAAAAGTTCATTTTGTAACTATTTTATACCCCACCTGACCCTACTGCTAATTAAAATAATAATAAAATGTACTTACATTAATTACACAATCCAGCAGTCCTGATGAACCCGCAGCTTCTTAATTAAGGTGACTGGTGTCCCACAGTGGGATAAATCCTATGGAAATTTAAAAGAAGAAATTAAAAATTCTGTTAAATTTATATTTAAATTTATTATATTTAAATATATAATTTCAAAACAGTTTTAAACTTCCATTCGTATAATAAAATTTTCAAAAATTTAAAGCAGCAACGTATTTATTTTTTCTTAAACTATTTGTAATATACAATTTTACAGACACATTGCAGGAATTTGAATTAATGAGCATAATTTTTACAAGTGCCTAGATTTGCGTTTTCACCATTTCCAATTTTTATCATATTTCCTGTTTCAAAAACATTAAAATATTCTTTGCAATTCAGTTAAAGGTTCTTATTTCACATCAGAGTTGTATAATATAGACGCATACGTACACGGAAAATTTTCTGCAGAATTCGGAACTTTGCGGGAAAATATTTAGAAAAAAAGAAAAAGCGATTTTTTTTTTTTTTTTTTATTATTAAATACAGAAAAACTAAAAATATTCCCCAATTTTATGTACAATATATTTATTGTTTACCAGAGGTGACTCTGTTCTGAATTTTCCGAAAATTTAAAATCGGCCATCAGTCAGAAAATTCAGACATAAAATATCGCTCAAAAATATTACGAATTTCAACAAATAGTCTCCGGAAAAGAAAAAACAATTTTATCAATTGTTCGCAGAAAGAATCATTTCATCAAAGCATCGTGCAAAAAATACAAATTTCGTCAAAGGACTGCCGAAAAACACGAATTTCCGCAAAGGATCGTAAAAAAAAAAAAAAAAAAAAAAATCGGCAAAGAATCGTAGAAAAAAATGCAATTTAGTCAATGGAGTACAAAGGGAAAAAACAAATTTCATACAAGCGTAGCGGAAAAAACCCGAATTTTGTCAAAAGATTGGCGAAAAAAATACAAAAAACAAATTTCGTAGAAGAGTCGTGGGAAAAAAACTAATTTTGTCAAAGGATCGCAAAAAAGAATACGAATTTCGTCAAAGTGCCGCGAAAAACGCGAGAATTTCATCAAAGGATCGCAGAAAAGGCAGTAATTTCAAAGATTTGCAGAAAAATGCAAATTTCATCAAAGGAGTGCAAGGAAAAAAAACTAATTTTTTTAAAAACATAGCGGAAAAAGCCTGAATTTTGTCAAAAGATTGTGAAAAAAAATGCAAATTTCGTAAAAGAATCGAGGAAAAAACTAATTTCGTCAAAGCTCTGCGAAAAAATGTGAATTTCATCAAAGGATCGCAAGAAAAAATGGAAATTTCGTCAAATGAGTGGGGGAAAAGAACGAGAATTTCGTCAAACGACCACGAACAAAAAAATGGGAATTTCGTTTAAGAACCGCGGTAAGAACTCATTGGCCTCTTTAACACGTTGAGTGCCACGATGACCGACACTGAAGCGCTGAAAATTTACAATGTTTAAAGTAATTTTTAAGAAAGTATAATCCTGTAATAAATAAAAGGTAGGTAAATTTTAAATATTTGTTCAGTAATTATTTAAAACAATGTATATTTTTTCAGTTTTGTATCATATTTTAGACGTCAGCCATCGGTGAATGACGCGTTTTAAACGGAGAGTTCACTGTCAGCCACCGGTGGCTGACGTGGCGCTTAACGTGTTAATGATGATACCCATGAATGGACCTCTCTTTACAAAATGCATTTCAGTTGTTCCAGAAGCAATGTCACATTATTTCTGTGAACAGAGTTACTGGCATTTTGTGCGAAGAGGTCACAATATTAAGGATTGGGCTGTTTCTAAATTCATTGACAAAATAACTGATAAGAATTCCCCTTCTGATCATTGATTTTTAGCTTTATTTTTTTTAAACCAAAATAATTATTCTTTAATATTAATTTTTAATTTTAAAATGGTAATTATTTTAAAACTACTGTTTTAATTCATATCTAGTGTTTCCTCCAGGCGTTTTCATAGGGGTGCAGCGCCCTGCCCGTTTTTTATAGCTGTAAAAGCGCCCTGCCCCTTTTTATATAACTGAAAACGCGCCCTGCCCATTTTGGATGTGTGAAATTTTGCCGTCGGCGTATTCCAAATAACGAATTTTAACAATAGGTTGCGAAAAAATTCGGAAATTTGCAATTGGTCGTTGGATCTGAAATTCTAGAATTGATCGCGGAAAAATATCGCAAAATTAGTCTATCGATCGTAAAAAAATATTGTGAAATTCATCAGTCGGTCGGAAAAAACTTAAGGGGTCTCAGGAGTCTTACTTTTCATTGATGGTGCAATTTAGCAACGCGTCGCATTTAATTTTATTTCACATTCCGTATAGAACAGAAATACATAATTTTTTTGAAAATGACAGCTTAATATCTGTTCTGTGTAGCATAATAATTTCAATGTTCTATAAATATTATTTTACACTTTTTAAAATGTTTAATTTTGAGGGAAGTTTTAATTTTTTTTTTTTTTTTTTTTTTTTTTTTTTTACTTGCATTCATTGCGCGCAACATTTCTCAACAACTAATGAAGGAATTTGTACAAAATTTGAAACATTTATTCACTTTGATATAAGGAATAACTTATACCTCAAATTTATTAATATAATTGTATTGAATATTTAAAATTAGCATTTTTTCAACAAAAAATGATTTTTTTTCAAAATTTTATAATTTAAATGTATCTATTTAAAGAAAATGAAATTTTAATTGTTTTAAATTGAAGTATACGTTCAAAGTACATTAGTCTTACATCATTATCAATATTATTTGGGATTCTAGAACCAATAGTCTCGCTACAATCTTGCGCGCAGTAGATGCAAGTAAAAATGAAATTTTAATTTATTTTATAATAAATAAACATTTAAAAAAATAGTGAAATATCAATTGTATAATATTGAAATAATTATGCTACATAGAACAGATAGTTAGCAATCAGTGGTAAAAATTTTATGCATTTGTGCTTCATAGGGAATCAGAATAAAATTAAATGTGACATGATGCTAAAAAGCATCTTCAGTGAAAAATTAAGACTCCTGAGACCCCTTAAACTGTTTCAGCCGGGAAAAAATCGTGAATTTCTTTAATCTAACGCACGAAAACTAAAAAAAAAAAAAAATCTCCAAGCGCTCGCAGGGAAAAAATCGCGAAATCTGTCAATCGTTCGCGGAAAAAGATTATGTAATTCGTTTACGTTAGCATGAAAAAAAAAAAAATAAAACCCGCGAGTTCTGCCAGTAAGCCCCGGAAATCACCCAATCGGTCTCAAGAATAAAACCCGCAAAATGTAGCAGGATATGTCACTAATATGTAGCAGTAAAATATTGCCAATTATGTTAATTGATCATAGGAAAACAATTACGAAATTCTCCAGTAGGTCACGGGGGGAAAAACCTCGAAAATAGTCGACTGGTCGCGGGAAAACTCCACAAAATTGGACAAAAATTTGCTAGAAAATAACGCGAAAATCATCAATCAGTCGCAAGAAAAGAAATCATGAAATTAAAAATTCGCAAAATTTGTTAATCAATCGCAAGGAAAAAATAGCGAAATTTGTACACAGAGAGAAAAAAAACTTCGGAAATTAGCCAATTAGTCCAAAAAATAAAACCTACAAAATTCGCTGATAGGTATTTGGAAACTATCGGCAATTACGTTAATCAACTGCGGGAAAATAATCACGAAATCCTTCAGTTACTCGCGGTAAAAAAGCCATGAAAATCGTCGACCGATCGTGGAAAGCCCCCTCGAAATTCTTCAATGAATCTCAAGAAAAACCTCAAAATGTCCCAATAAGTTGCTGGAAAATATCACAAAAATCGTCACTCGATCGCAAGAAAAAAAAATAAATTCATCCATTGGTCAGTGGGAAAAACGCAAATTTCGCCAAAAGATTGCATAAAAAGTATCACGAACTTCGTCAAGATTGTGCAAACAAACATCGCTAATTTTGTTGATCGGCCACAAAAGACTATCGCCAGTTTGATCAATCGGTTGGGGAAAAAAAAGAAAGAAAAGACAAGCTAAGCAAAAAACACTAATTTCATCAAAGGGACGCGGGGGGGGGGGGACGTGAATTTCGACAAACGATCGTTGTAAACAATCGTGAATTTCGCGAAACGATCGTGGAAAAAAGTCGTGAAATAACCGAAAAGATCGTGGGAAAAAATCGGGCACTTCGCGGAACTATCGTGAAAAAAGAATGGTGCTTTTCGCGAAACGCTCGTGGAAAAAAAATCGTGTATTTCGCGAAACGATCGTAGAAACATTGTGAATTTTGCGAAACGATAGTGAAAAAAAATCGTAAATTTAGTGGAACGATCGTGGAAAAATATTATGAATTTCGCGAAACGATCGTAGAAACATTGTGAATTTCGCGAAATGATAGCGGAAAAAAATCGGGATTTTAGCGGAACGATCGTGTAAAAAAATTATGAATTTAGCGGAACGATCGTGGAAAAAATTTATGAATTTCGCGAAACAATCGTGGAAAAAAATCGTGAATTTCGTCAAATAGTCGCAGAAAATATAGTTGTAGGAATTCTGTAAAAATTTAATTTAAGAGGAAGAATTTACTGTATTGGGCTAAAAGATTGAAACCGATTCCTTTTGCTAACATGGAAAATTAGCTGCGAATCGCGAAAAACGCATAAAAAATTAAATTAAAAAATTTACGGTGCAGAATCATTTATCCAGACTGGTTGAAGATAGATATATTTTGGATAGCTGATTGGTCATTAAAGCAGAATCTATTGGATTTCTAGAATATATGTGGTTGTAGTATTGTTTCTGATATCAAATCAATTTTTACACTACACAGATTAAAAATCTGATCGAAACAAATTAAAAAATTGAGTTTCTGAGAAAGTAATCTATGAGAATACCTTGCAAACAGAAATTAAGCTGTTCCTTCTACATAAAAATCTAAATTCCAATATATAACTAAATCAGGGGTGATTCTGAGTTATAAAAAAAAAATTGAAATTCTTAGTAAATTTTCTGAAACGTTACAGCAGAGGGGAAGGTCGGGGAAGATCTCCTCCCGGTGCTAATTATGGATTTTTTCTGTGCCCTTAGAAAAAATTGCGGTTTTTCATCGATCTTTCGACGAAATTTGCATTTTTTCTCGCGATCCGTTGGCGGAATTCGGTTTTTTCCCGCAATCCTTTAACGAAATTCGCGTCTTTACGCTATCTTTTAACAAAATTCGCATTTACTGTGCGATCATTTGGCAAAATTCACGTTTTTTTGTAATCATTTGACAAAATTCATGTTTTTCCACGATCCTTTGACAAAAATTCGTGTTTTTCCATGATCCTTTGACAAAATTCGTGCTTTTTCTGCAATCTTTTGACGAAATTCGCACTTTTCCCCTGCGATCGTTTGACGAAATTCGCGTTTTCCCCCTACGATCATGTGACGAAATTCGCGTTTCCCCCCCCCCCCCACAATCATTTGACGAAATCCATGTTTTTCCCCCACGATCATTTGACGAAATTCGCGTTTCCCCCCCCCCACAATCATTTGACGAAATCCATGTTTTTCCCCCACAATCATTTGACGAAATTCGTGTTTTTCCTCCACGATCATTTGACGAAATTCGTGTTTTTCCCCCACGATCACTTGACGAAATTTGTGTTTCCCCGCCCCACGATCATTTGACGAAATTAGATTTTTACCCCCGCGATCATTTGACGAAAGTCGCGCTTTTTTCGAGATCCTTTGATGAAATTCGTGTTTTTCCATGATCATGTGACGAAATTTGTGCTTTTTCTGTGATCTTTCTACAAAATTCGTGGCAATTAAATAAACATCAATCAAAACAAAAATTCCAAAAATCCTTTTCTTAAAAAAGTGCCCCTTTTTAAGAGCACCCTACCCTTTTTTTATTCTGGGGGAAACACTAATATCGTTAAAATAATATAACATGTTATTTTATTAAACGTATAATTAATTTGCAGAAAGTTTTTGACCCAATATTTAACTTACAAAATAAAAACTCGTTAAACTTAAATTAGTAGTATACAGGCATGAGATTCTTCCGTGGATCCGCGATTTTCCGCTTTTCTCTCATTTTCCGCTTTTTTCCCGTTACTCGCTGTAGTGATTTGTTCCGAAATTTTTAAAAATCGGTCATCAATCCGAAAATTTGGACATAGGATCGAGAAAATAACTCATTTCATCTATGGATCGCGCAAAAAACTCGAATTTCGTCCAAAGATCGCAAAAAAATGTGAACTGTGTCAAAGGATAACGGGAAAAAATAGGAATTTTGTTAAAGAATCGCGGAAAAAATGAGAATTTAGTCAAAAGATCGCGGAAAAAACGCTCATTTCGTCAAAGGATCGCACGAAGAGCTCCAATTTCGGGAAAGAATCGCGGAAAAAATGCAAATACCGTCGAAGGATCACGAATTTCGTCAAAAAATAGCGAGGAATATGCAAATTCTGTCAGAGAATCGCGGAAAAAAGAAATGTGAATTTCGTTCAAAGGATAGCGGGGAAAACGCAAATTCCGTCTAAGAATCGCGGGAAAAACCCAATTTTGGCAAAAGATCGCGAAAAAAACGCCCATTTCGACAAAGCATCGCACGAAAAACGCGAATTTCGGAAATAATGCAAATACCGTCGAAGGATCACGAATTTCGTCAAAAATAGCAGGGAACATTCAAATTCTGTCGAAGAATCGCGGAAAAAATGTGAATTTCGTTCAAAGGATAGCGGGGAAAACGCAAATTCCGTCTAAGAATCGCGGGAAAAACACAATTTTGGCAAAAGATCGCGAAAAAAACGCCCATTTCGACAAAGCATCGCACGAAAAACGCGAATTTCGGGAAAGAATCGCGGAAATAATGCAAATACCGTCGAAGGATCACGAATTTCGTCAAAAATAGCAGGGAACATTCAAATTCTGTTGAAGAATCGCGGAAAAAATGCGAATTTCATTCAAAGGATAGCGGGGAAAATGCAAATTCTGTCAAAGAATCGCAGGAAAAACGCGAATTTCGGCAAAAGATCGCAGCAAAAACGCGATTATTGGCAAAAGATCGCGGGAAAAATGCATATTTCGACAAAAGATCGCGAGAAAAACGCGAATTTCGGCAAAACATTGCGTAAAAAACGCGAATTTTGGCAAAAATAGCGGAAAAACGCAAATTCTGCCAAAGAATCGCGGAAAAACTGTGAATTTTGGCAAAAGATCGCTGGAAAACGCGAATTTCGTTAAAAGATCGTTAAAAAACGCGAATTTCGGCAAAAAATTGCTAAAAAACGCTAATTTCGGCAAAAAATAGCGGAAAAACTCAAATTCTGTCAAAAAATCGCGGGAAAAACGCGAATTTTGGCAGAAGATCGCTGAAAGAACGCGAATTTCGTCAAAGGATAGCGGGGAAAAATGCAAATTCTGTCAAGGAATTGTGGAAAAAAACACTAATTTCAGCAAATAATCGGGAAAAATTTGCTGCAACATTGTTTTCACCAAATTTTTTTTGCAGCTGAGTGAAAGGTTAAACCTTAGCTTGCCATGTTTATTAACTGATGTTTTGAGTGAAAGCTTGTTAAAATTTGAATTGAAAAACTAGCTAAGATTACTGTGTAAAACATTGCATAAGAATTATGAACTTAAAATAGAAACTTTCAGTTTAGAATTACATATAATATTTGCATAAAATATTGATTCTTAGCCCCAACCCCCCATCCTCCCAAAATAATGCAGCATTTAAACAAAATTGATAATTTTATTGCGAATAAAATAACCTTTTTTAAAATAGCACGCATTCAAACGGCGCTGTTTTAAATAATTTCTCATTTTTCCGTTTCACTCGCTTTTCCTCTTTTTTTTTTTTTTTTATCTTTTTGCAATTTCATGCCTGAGTATATTAAATTTATTTATACAGTATAAGATTCTTATTATAACGCTAACCTAAAAATGCAAAGATGTTCATTATATAGAATTTGTGTCATATAGATTGCACATCTTATAATGTATAATTAAAATTGCCTTATATAAACATATCAAAACGCAGTTTAGTATATTTATAATGCATTCCTTGGGACCAGGAGTTAGGCAGATTATAATTTTTTGCATAACAGGTATACAGTTCCTTTTATATATTGATAAATTTACTTTATAAACTTTGAGGGAAGACTTCCGTATCCTGCACAATTGGCGAAGGAATGCAAAAATGATGTCAAAAGATAGTTTCAGCATCTTACCAAATTTTTCAAGATGGCAGAACACATTGCTTTTTAGTATTTATAAACATATACCTGTTTAATAAACATTGTACATGTCACATGTTAAACAATATTTATAATGTTTATGTAAATATGTATTATTTTTACGTATGTTATCAACTTAGGGGGAAAGGGGTTTTGTTTTTGATATCGCTATCCTTTTTGATACACCGGATGGGTCAGCTAGTTTAAAACTTCAAATTTAAAGCTTGGAAAAGATGATACTAATTTTTTCTTTTGCAAAAAAGCCACTCCAGTCCAGAGACACAGAAGTTCATCTACAGAATGACACAGTCAACAACAGTTGAAAATTTCATTTGTATTTGTTTTGCATTGAAAATAAATATCAAATATAGAAAATATCAAACACCTTGTTATTTTGAAAATGAATATCAAGTAGTATATGAAAATATCAAACATCTTGATATTTTGACCAGTGTTAGAAATTGCCAACTTTAAGTAAGGCGTAAAAGGACATACTTGCATTTTTTTTTTCTTCTCGGGGCCAAACTGCATTCCATGGTTACAATTTTATGCTACATCATATTTTCTCATCTGTTTTTGTAACCATGTTGACAATATCCTTTCTATTTTTATATGTTAAGGGCGAGGAGGGGGGGGGGGAGGTTTACATATTAAACATATTATCTCTGTGTTGACCATTTAAACAAAATAAAAAATTATGAAAGTGTAAAACATGATTGAACAACATTTGGATTCTAGAAAAAATGTTTCACTTATTTTTTTTCTTTTTATATAAAGCTAATATACATACAAAACAAACAGATTGTCAAACAATTATGTCCATTGAAAGAAAATTTAAACTTTTTACATACAATCAGAGATAAGCCTAGTTTAGAAAATATCTTGTGACTGAAAGTGCATCAAAAAATAAAAAAAAATAGCAAACAAATTAAACTTTGGCAGAGGTGGGGAAATGCATCATTTTATTAGTCACTGGTGAGTGAATTTTCTGACAGGGTGAGTGAATTTTTAGTAGTTTTTGAAAACTGCAAACTATAGAGATACGCAAAAACTTTTTCTTAGTATTAGCTACATTTTTCAACTTTCCTAATTTACTGCGATGCAAACATTTTATATTAAACTTTCATCTCTTGTTTATATTTGTTAATTTTACAGGAAAAAAATGTATGAAAATGCAGGTAATAGTAATCAAGTATTTTTGAGTTGCATAAATTTTGTTATAAAAATTTTCAACTGTATGTTGCATTTTACTGGCTGGAGAAATAAATCCATGGCTGATAAGATTTTCTAGAAATTCCCCACCCCCGACCTTTGGATATGGTGTGGCATTATACTTTTTTTGGAAGAGGGGTATAGCAATAAAATTTGATTCTTGATACAGTGTCTTGTTTTGGGAACATATAAGGAAGGAAAAATCTTACATATTAAAAACACACAAAATAAAATTTTGTCATCCAATATTTATTTTAGATAATCTTAGAAAATTACTTTGAAAAATTGAAGTCAAGATATTTAGTTTTTATAAATCGATCTCCTAACTCGACTACGAGTTACATCTTTAAAAAAAAAAAAAAAAAAAAAACTTATGCGAAAATACAAATGAGAGTGTTCATTTTACAGAAAACAAAGTGAAAGAAAGCTAGGCATCAAATTTGATGTCCAGGCATAATTTTGTGGGCGTGAAATGCAATAATTTAGTTGCATTTGACGACTAACCATTGCTAATTTCTAATCCCATTGCTTCATGCATACCAGGAAGCTATAGAAGGAGAAATTTCTCTTATGGCATCTTCCAAGCAAACTTAACTGTAACGCATAAATGGCCGCATCGCGGTGCTGCACACAGTACCTGCATTACTGGTACAGTACTGCACTGTTTTCAATAGGAATGCGTTAATATTTCCTTTATAAATTAATATTTTTACATTATAATTTGATATGGTGCGGAAATGTTTTGTGTATGGATGTGACAGGGCTATGTGAAAGCCAAAAAACGGAATAAAGAGCTGGGAAATAAACGCATTAAATAAATAACTTCCTTATAGGAGACGTCTTGTATATGACAATGAATTTTCTATCGGAATTTCTGTAAATAAAAGATTAATATATATACATTACAACTAGTATTTAGTGAAATTTAAACTCCAATTTTGTAAATAAAATATTTTATTCTGTTATATATTGAATAAATATTTAACAATATGAATTTTTTTAATCAATTCTAAAAAATCAATTGGAATCTTGCTAGAGCTGACATCTATCGTATTATTTCGTAAATAAAGACAATGTACATTTTCTTATGTAATTTTTATTTAAATGTACACAGCTTTAATTTATCGAAATACCTTTATTAAATGCAATATAAAAACATCAGCTAGTTTTTTTATTTGAAAAAAAAAATGCAAATAAATTGACTTTATCCTAATTTGATTACACGAAATGATTCATACATAGTTGCTTGCTAACATCTTACCCTTTTTTGATCCCAATCGCGCCCGTCGGCCTAATCGTTCGGAGTTTTCGTGGTTTTCTTCGAGCCGTGGATTTTCCATGTGTAAATACGGATTAGGTTCCCTTAGAAAGACCCCCACGGAGGGCACTCCCCCGGGGCCTATATCCCTCGTGTAGATAATCGGCCGTCAAAAAATCAATCAACCAACCAACTTACCCTTTTTTGTATCATAAAAATTCTACCGTAAATTTTACCTTTTTTAATTTAAGATTAAATAAGGCAAAAATTTCTCTTAAATTTTTGTGTTAAAAGAAAGCGGAAGAATTGGCAGCTATGTTCATACTATAAATTTGCATTAATTTTGAAAAACAGTTAATTTCATTAGTATTTATTTATATTGGATTTAATATAAGAATAAAAGTACAATAATTCAACAATATATAACACATTTTCTCTTCCTTCCAAGGTCAGGTATTTATTGACTAAAATTTGAGCATTTTCAATCTGTTAAATATATTTATACTACTACTGACTCTAAACAGCATTAACATGATACTGTCTAAATTATTTTTAAAAAATCCGAGTACAGTAAAATTGAAAAAAAAAATGTCTAGGACTTGTTTTGAATAGCAATTATTTTCTATCCATTTTGTGCTCTTTTTAAATAATACACCTAAGAGGGGGGAAAAAAGGTTTTTACTTATTTGTTTGTCAAATTTATTATGAAATTCACAAACTGAATTCTTGTTTTCGTGAGGTTTTAATAAAATAAAATGCAAATAAAACATTGCAGCATTTATTTTAGTTTTTTTTAAAAAGAAGTTAGTATTTGCAGTTTGTCAAATCTATTATGAATAATTAGCAAACTGTATTCTTGTTTTCATGGTTTTTACATTAAAAAAAAAAAAATACAAATTAAACATTGCAGTAATTATTTATTTATTTATTTTTAAAAGTTAATCTATAAAATATTTGCAAAAATTACATGCCAAATCTAGGACACAATTTTCATGTAGATACACCCTTGATTACTTCGAATAGCTACAATAAAATTTAAAAGAAAAAAATGTATTCTAGATTTGTCTTCCACAAGAATTGATGTTTGTTCATTTTAAATACAACTGAAAAAAAAAAAAAGTTTTTAGTTATTTGCAGTTTGTCAAATTTATTATGAATATTAAGTAAGTTCATAATCTGAATTCTTGTTTTCATGGTTTTTTAATAAAATAATAAATTAAACAAAAAACATTGCAGGATTTATTTTAATAAAAAAAAAATTCTACAAAAAATTTATGAAAATTACATGCCAAATTCAGGATAATTTTATATAGATACTCTCGATTAAAATAATCTGAATGCAGTAAAATTTAAAAGGGAAAAAAATGTATTCTAGACTTGTCTTGAACAAAAATTAATTTTTTTGTTCCATGTAAATAATACAGCTGAGAAAAAGGGAGTTATTTTCAGTTTTTAAAATGTATTATGAATAATTTACAAATTTTAATATAGTTTGTTTTATGATTTTTATAATAATAATATAAAAAAAATTGTAATATTAGAAAAAAAAAAGCGCTACATTATTTTTAAAAAAAAAGTTCTCGTTTTTAACTTCAAATGGTGATAATAGATGGCGCTCCGGCCAGTATCTGCATCATCGAACTTTTCTCTTGCGGTTAATTCTCACACACAGCGTTCCCCTACCTTCTATTTTAATACCATGATGCATACATTATTTACAAAATAAAGCTATTCATGAATAAAATGTTAAAAGACAATTTTTAAAAGAATACAAGCAGTTTTTGTCAGTTTTTTTTTTTTTTTTTTTTTTTTTTTTTTTTTTTTTTTTTTGTACGGTTTAAAAATTAAATAAATCTTTGGTACTTTTCGGTTAGCTGGGCGCTAGTATTATATATGTATATATATCATGGAAGACGGTAGTATTTCGAGTGACGCAGCCTTAAGCCTAAAATCGTATCGTATCCTATCGTATCATAGAATTCGTAGATGGCGGAACTCATATATACAGCTAACTCGACATCAAAGAAAACGCGAAAAGCCGCCTTTTAATAACTCAGCAGATATATGTCTTATTGTTCTGAATTTTCTAGAACAGTCTTATATCTGCAGTCTAATCGTATACTGAAATTTTCGCATTTCTACGTGCAGTATATTTTGAGATCTAAATAGCCATTTTTAAAGTGAAAACGTTGGTATAATATCGAGGAAGTTCCTAATGTGAAAATCTCGAAAACGGTTCTAACGATTATTTTTAAATTGATACATAATATAAATGTGATTAAGGCGAGGTGAATAACACTTTTCTTTTTTCTGGGAAAACTCTCGTTCGTTAAATAATTCGATTTTTTTTTTTCTCTCGAAAATGACACAAGCGATTTTTTAAAAATCAAATAAATATGTTTCAGATGAACCAAATAACAATTTACTTGTTTCCAGCAAGACTCTTGTTCGTTTTATAATGCGCATGAAAAATCGGACTATATTTCTTCGCCATTCTATGGAAATTTCACCGAAAATGCATGACAC
Organism: Maratus speciosus; assembly: GCA_963932465.1. Classification (NCBI taxonomy): domain Eukaryota; kingdom Metazoa; phylum Arthropoda; class Arachnida; order Araneae; family Salticidae; genus Maratus; species Maratus speciosus. The sequence goes on along the minus strand of OZ010787.1, from coordinate 651,134,696 downwards.
TGTATTCATACACACGCTTTCTTTTTAACCACTTTTGGGGAGAAAAAGTTTGTCTTCCCACTGGCTGAGTGGCTAAGGGCCATCGTTTACTGACCTTAAGATAGGCAGTTCGATACTTGCTGGTACGTGTTTTCACATGTGAATGTTTTTTTTTTTTTTAAGTCTGCTAGTTGACCATTATTCTCAGTTCCTTTGTAATTTTTTTAATTGCTATTAAGTTAAATAAAATTACAATTATAATGACGCCAATTTGATGATGATTATTTCTTGGCAATTTTTCAACAATAAAAATATTACCATACATTTTATAAATATATTTAATTTCAATCACTTTACAAAAAATATACATTAATAATTATTATTTGAATATAAATCACACGGTCAGAAACGTAAAAAAATAATTCATTTCAGCTCTTCTTTTTATAATATCATTTTTTATTATTATGACGGTCAATCAATATATAATCACTGACATCCATAATATTATTATTATTATAATTATTATTTTCCTTGCATAAAAGCTATTGTGATGTAATAATTCTTTTATAATAAATAATTTAGTTGAAATGTTTTATTTATAAATATCAATGAAGTTTGATAACCACGAGACAATTCTTTGCAATATTTACAGTTTACATAATAAGCATATCAGAATTCTGGTGTCGCCATCTTTTGACGCAATTGCGTAGTATTATAGAGAAATGTTTGATAAAAATGTTGAAGTAGACAGTTTTTAAATCGAAGAATTATTTTAAGAGATATTTAATGTTAAATCTGGATAAAATTGTCTCATTAAAAAAGTCTCATAGGGAAAAAAAATATACATGGGAATTTAATCATTTTCATTCAATTTAATCATTCAATAGAAACTCGAAGTTTGCAGAGTGCATTTATTATTCTTAACTTGCCTAATTTTTTGACGGTTTATTTCAATTTTAAATTAAAATTTTCAGAATTTCCAGAGATATTTTTTACATATTTTAGAAAAGGTTCTTTTAAATTGTTGCCAAATGTTAAAACAGCGCAAAGAATAATATATCCTTTAAATTAAAAATTTATTCACACGTGACTATTATAAACAGAAAAAAATCCTTTTAAATTAGAATTAAATGATAACGTGTTAAAAGCAGGAAAATATTAAACATTACGTCATAAAAATTGTTTTTACACATGCTTACTTAAAATGAAAGAAAATTATATAATAATCAATTATTTTCAAATTAGAATTAAATGATTACGCATTAAAAGAAGGAAAACATTGAAAATTACGTCATAAAAATTATATTTACACGTGAATATTAAAAGAAAAAGAAAATTTTTAAATAATAAATTCATTGATATGTGTTAAAAGTCGTAAATGGAGGAAATTACGTCATATTGGCCAAAGTGGCCAAAACAGTTTACAAAACACATTGCAAAACATATTGCAAAACAGTGTAAATTAAAAAATATATTTATATGAGAGATTTATTTCAAATTTCGAGATGATATTTTTAACTATAGTTGCTAATTTTAAGGTAGCGCAAATAATAATATTATCTTTCTAATAATAAAAATATTTTCAGTTGAATGTTACAAAGAGAAAGGAAAGTTTGGTGAAAATTATGTCAGATTTAAAACGTTACATTTAAAATCTCTTATTTAAAATCATTTTCTTATAGCGTTGTTAAAAAATACCATAAAGCAAAGACTCTGTTGACTTAGTTCCTTTTATATTTGGTAATTTTCAAATGTTTAACTAATCTTATTTAATCAAGCAGGGAAACAGCAACTAACATCAGCTGATTCGGTTTTGAAATCCCTCAGTAAAAGGGAAACCCGTTTACAGTAAGATCGCCATTGATTTTTTAATTATACAGAGCAGCCTCGATTATCCGAGCTAATTGGGACTGTTAGTAAATCGGAATCGGAAATCTCGGTTAATAGAAACTGTGTGTAAAAACTCGCCGTGCTTGCGAATTTAACATCTCTTTTAAAAAAATATATAGAACGTTTTTTAAATAATAAAAGTAAATATATGTAAAGTTCTGTTTCACAGCTTAACAAATTTAAAAAGAAAATCAATTACCAGTAGTAAATTTTAAAATGCAAATTGAAAAATTTACGAAAGTTCACACAGCCACTGGAAACAAAGCATTGTTCGCTATTGACTTCTCAGGGTTGGGTTGGGTTGATTTTTGACGGCCAATTATCTACACGAGGGATATAGGCCCTGGGGGGGAGTGCCTTCCGTGGAGGTCTTTCTAAGGGAACCTAATCCGTATTAACGCATGGAAATCCACGGTTCGAAGAAAACCACGAAAACTCCGAACGATTAGGCCGACGGGATCTATACTATTCAATGAAAGTGATATATTTAACAGTGAATTGGAAAATTAAAAGTATTGTGTAGATGTAAAAAAAATATTTTAACCAAGTCAAAAATAATTTAAATTGAATTTTAAAAAACAAACCTTTTAAAGTCACATCAAGGCGTCACTTAAATTTTATGTCATATCTTTTAAAACACATATTTTGAATTTATGAGAGATGTAAATGATAAAGCAACAGCGAATAAAATTTTATGCAGCTTTTCATGTTGAACATAACTTTTGCACATGCGATTATAAATAAAACAAAAATAAAATGGTGAAATAAATACAAATATATTTTTTAAGAAATAGCATAACGTCACTCAAAATTTGATATCAGTATTTTTAAGTTCCATATTTAAAATTCTTAGAGCATAAGATAAAGTGCTGCGTCAGAAACTTTTAACCCGTCAAGGGTTTTTGCATTGATATATATATATACAGTACAGCCCCGATTATCCGCGGAATTGGGTGGCAAGGCCACCGCGGATAGCAAAAGTCGCGGATAACCCGAAAAAGACAGAAAATGGGGTACAAACACGGAAAAAAAGAGAAAATTCAACATTAAAACTATGTTTTAGTGTACAAAAAATATAATAAAACGTTTAAAATACATACATATGCACTGCACATCAGAAACCTTTTCTTTACGTCTAAATCACTATAACAAGAAACAATGCCATACATACTGAACAAAAAGAGCTAAGTTATAAAATTTACAAAAAACAATCACTTGTTTTTGCTTCTTGCTTTGGAAACACCTTTTCTTTATTCTAAATTGTAAACTGTTGTTTTTCTTTTAGTATGGAATAATTTTTATCTCGAAAATGAAGTTATGCTTGATATGCTCTCCTGGAATTTATCATAATAGTCTTATTTAATTGCTGTGTTTACGTTTTGTTAATAAAATCAAGAAAAGACATCAAGACTTTATATCTGATATTTCAAACATGGCAACCGAATCTAGAAATATTCTTCTATTACTTTCGAATGCATGAATTTTTCTGTTTATATTTATTAGTAGGGCTTATTGTATTTTCCTTGCTGTTGGATTGAATAAAAGAAAAAAATTGCTTCGCGGATAAACCGCACCGCGGATAATCGAGGCTTTACTGTATATATATACCGGGTGTCCCAAAAAGGACTGACTGATTTTAAAATTCAATAACTTGCAAACGGTGACAGATATTTAAAAAATTCTTGCAGGAGGTTTATGCATAAGGTCAAAAGTTTTATTACAGTGATTTTCGATTTTAGTTCGAATTACAAACAATAGATGGCGCTGTAAGCAATAGTCGCTAAATACAGGCTCGATTTCTAGTCCTCTCTGTTGTTCCATGCTGAAAAAGGAGATGGAAATGTATTATCCGGGCCACGAAGTACCAAAAATCGAGCCTGAATTCAGCGTCTATTGATCGCAGCGCCATCTATTGTTTGGAATTCGAACTAAAATTGAAAATCACTGTAAAAAAACTTTTGACCTTATGCATAACCCTCCTGCAAGAATTTTTTAAATATCTGTCACCGTTTGCAAGTTATTGAATTTTAAAATCAGTCAGTCCTTTTTGGGACACCCGGTATATATTCTAAAAAAAGTGTATATTTTTTCAAAAAGGGAACACAATTCTAAAAAATGGGCACACTTGTATCTTGTTCACAAAAAATATTTTGAACTGGTTTGTTTAGAGTCCCTACAATTTGCGATATTTTCCCGCTATCAATTGAATTGCCACGGGGCACATAGGCAGTGTTAAAACGGGCAGCTGGGCGCATCAGATTGGTTTAAAAAAGCTGCCGGGTGCAAAAAAGAAAAAAAAAGGGCCGCCGGGCACTGCGCTCTGCTAAAGCGGCTTGGAGTCAACACTAACATATACATGTATATGTATATATAACACTTGCGCCCGGCTAACCGAAAAGTACCAAATCTTTTTTTTTAATTTAGTTACATAAAATGCTAGAAATAAGCTCAAATAATTTGAAGAAGACTGTCATACAAACATATATCAAAAGTTTGTAATAAACATAAAAAAAAAAAAAAAAGATTATCCTTCTATGATACTATACACGTATTTTTAAAAAAATTAAAATGTTGTGTTGTTATGTATACTTGTGCACAGCGAAATGTGTTCTATAAAACGCAAAATTCTTTATAACTCACAACCTCACGTTTTTAGGTTGCGTTAGGTTTTAGTTTTAATGCATTATAAAGATTTTTACTGTACATGAAAATATTAAACATCTTGATATTTTGAAAATAAATATCAGTTATATATCTAATGATGTTTGATTATATCAGTGAACCTTGCTTTCAATACAGTTGGAGATTCCCAATATTAAAATTGCTTCATGTATCCATTACATTACTTATAAAATAAAAAACTTTTCATGAATAAATTTTTATAAGACATAATTAAAAAAAAAAAATAGCTATAAGCAGTTTTGTCTACTTCATTTTTTACTTTTTTAAATGAAAGGTTAAAAAATCAAATAAATCTTTTTAAAATTTAATTTAGTCATATTCAGGGCTGAAACTAAAGGGGAAAGGGGGGGGGGGGGCAAGTGTCCCGAGCCCCAGAACGGAAGACGAAGTGGAAGCCAAATTAAGATTTATTTTGTTGTTTTTTCTCTCCTCTATGTTCAGCACTGTGTTATTAAAATAACCCTTTCTGGGGCATGTCAAGGCATAGAAGGATCTAAGGATGATATGGGATAAGGATCTTGTATAAAACAAACTTTTTTTTACTATTCCTTTCGATTCCGTTTTCAATACTTTAATGAATCAATATTCGACAAAGCTGATTACGTAGTTCAGAATTACTTATTTTAAAATAAGTCGGCTATTAGAAATTTGGTAAAATTCTTATTGTAAATTTACTTTGCTGAGGAAGGGGGGGGGGGCAAAATCTAGTTTGCCCCTGGTGCAAAAAAGGCTAGCTTTGGCCCTGGTTATATAAAATAAAATGACAGAAACATGCTTACATAATTTTAAAAAGACAGTCATATAAACATACATCAAGAGTTTGTAATAAAAAGTATCATTTTTAGAAAAACAAAGATTACCGTTCCATTATTAGACACTGTTTTAAAAACGTTAAAATGTTTTTTGGAAATTCAATTATTGCTGCATTACTTTTCTTGGAAAATAAAAGTATTCATGAATGTAAATTTAAATATCACAGAAAAAAAGGAAAATGTCAAACTCTTTTTATCAACATCATTTTTTTTTTTTAACTGATCGGTTTAAAAATCATTAAACTTTTTTTATTTAATTTAGCTATATAAAATGCCTTAAACATCCTTATACAATGTAAAAAATATAGTTATGTAGCAATATATTACGATTTAGTAGCAGTAAAAGGGCTTTTTTGCGTATAAAACTTATACTAACAACATCTTGTTAAGTAAACAGAAGCAAAGCAAAATAATTAAAATTTGAAACTAATTTCGTTTGCATAAATGCTATAAACAAATTAACTTCCTATACTTCAGTTATTAAATATATTACTGACATTAATAACTTTATAATAGTTACAGATTTCTGGCACAAAGCATACATAACATAATTTCTAAATCAGTACTAAAAAGCTTAAGCTTAACGAAAGTATAGGTAAATACTTCTAGGTAAATTTCGTGTACGAAAGAAGCATTATATCATTAAAATATGTATAAAATTAAAATAAACAATGATCATTATGAACTTGTCTTGAATATTGAGAGAGATTCGTTCTTGCAGCGAAATTCCACGAAATCAGAACGAAGCGAGGAACGAAGCATGGACGCCGCCATTAAAACTTTAGGTAGACGTCTTTCGTCGTTGCCACGCGACGATAACAAAGATTGAACCAGGAAGTACGTGAAAGTAGAATTCAGCAGATCAGTCATTTTAAGAAATCCAAGAAAGTGGTTATTTCTATTGAAGGTCCATTGATTAACCGCAATATTGGTGAAGAACTGAACCTGTATTTTCAACAGTGTGCAGCTGTATACTCTCAGTAGCTGTAGTGTATACTCTGTAGTGTTATACTCTCTGCCCATAGCATATACCCTCTTTTTTATGACGATACCATTGATTATATATCATAGTATAACCACCATATTATAATGGTTTTCTACTGTATTCTTGAATTCTGTCTTCTTGGCATAAATCTCTTCTTCTATACTTAATACTTTTTAGTATACTAATTTGCTTTAAAATGGTCTTTAAATTATTAAAAAACTTTGTTTTTTTTTTTTCCCTGAAAGTTATAAACGATTTTAAATCTTTATTCATGTTACTTCTTCTGTAGATTATGGAAAATTATCCTCAATCTGAAGATGAGATAGAAGAGATTGATAGGAGTTCAAGTACAACTCATGATTCAGAAGTTGTAAGTATAAGTTTTATAATAAATTTCTTTACATATTAGATACTTCAAAACATCTACAAAATGCCCCCTTTTTTTTTGTATTTGACCTTCATATGACCAATTGGGCCATGACTAGTGTTGCGAGGTCTAGTATCGCAAAAAGCGGGATAGAGATCTATAAATCGAAATTAATGAACAAATAAGTAATTTTTAATTTCATACTATGTTAATTTGATAATAATGTAAAAAAAATATTTATTTATAAAAATGTTCACAAAGCGCTTTTAATAAGAAAGTCAAAGTGAGTCTATGGATTTTAACTTGCCCTGTCTCTTCATGAAACTTATTTATTACAGGTACCTAATATATACAGCCAATTGAATAAACTTTGAACAGGAGCGCACACGAGTTCGAGACAGACATTCGTTAAATTGTGGGCATTGTGACGACTGACTGTAACCGATGTATGGCTAAATTCTCTTGACTCACTAGGGAAGGTCCCCAACTGCTAGATCGGGATTTTTGGGGAAGGAATTTCCTTATCTACGAAAAATACCATTTCGCTGATACATTATATCTCCTTCTCCCTAAAGAGTTTTCATACGGTACATACACCTGTGAAAAGGTGGATTGCGATCACGGCAATGAACCTCTCACTCTTAGCACATTAAATTTGAGAGGTCATAACACCTAAGCACGATTTGTAAGTACACATGACATTCTAATACAACAGTGACTTTATACACTTTAATCTCTATATAATAAAAGGCAGTGTAACGCATCCGAGGTGAATCCATCGATTCTGCCAATCTCCGATAAGATGGAGCCACGTTAGGCTTAATTTCGATTTCAGATGTGTAAGAAAATACTTATATGCTTAAATACAAATCTTTTCTACCTGAAATCCCTTCTGTTCTACATAATTTTCTTTAAAAGATTCAAAACTTAAAAAAAATTCAATGATTTGCGCATTTGAAAAGCAATTTCAGAAATCGAGTTAAAAACATACATTAGCGTAAAACGTAAACAAGCGGTAGCGAGTCATTCACTTGATTCATTGAAAAAAATTAAACCATGGACCTATGGCGCAAATCAACTATGGTGATCATCTTTCGGCCTCAAAGCTTCCAACGGTGTTAGATTGATACGTCGTCTCTTTTTAATCTTCATGGCTCCATGAAAGAAACAAACATATTTTTGTCAAACTGCGTTCTATAAAACAAAATCACTTGGCGGTATGGTGATTCATTCATTTTGAGATTCATTCATTGAAAGTTTGTTAGAAGTAATTTGGCAATACTTATAGATTCGTTATTCGTTTTTTTTAAACAGCGCATGTGCTAAGACTGAACTTTAATGGGAGTTCAGTGACATTCCTTTCTATATACAGATATTGACACGCGTATTCATTGATCTCAGCAATACATATTTGCTATCTCTTGTTTATAATGTCTTTGGATTTCTTTTCTATGACCTTATTAGGTATTTTGTTAATTTATTGTTTGTTTTTTAAATCTGATTTGTTGTGATTCCATTTTTAACTTTTCTTTTGATTTACTTTGATTTAATGTGTTTGTATTTTCCGCCGATGTAACCTAACCAGTGGAAACTTTAACTTTAGGTAGAACATTCATTTTCACTTCAAATATCTCTTAATGTTTTAATATGCAGCATCAGTAATTATTTTTTCAGTACCTTATGGCTTCATAGTAGAAAATTTCTCTGCTGAACAACACCTTCTTCTGAAAGGAGCAACAGAAATAAATTTTCTGAAACTTTTGTTTCGTTTGCATATCGATTACGATAGAAATGTTTTAATATCCAGTAGTAATTATTTTGACAGTGTACCTTATAGCTTCATAGTTTAAAATTTCTCTACTGAGTAACACCTTCTTCTGAAAAGGGTAACAGAAATGATTTTCTGAAAACTTTTGTTTTGATTACTTATCGATTAACTAAAAATGTTCTTAACTCTTTAGAAAATCCAAGTGAAATGATAATTCTAACGATTGAATCATTAATAAAAATTATATGTTAAATTAAGCATGAAAAATTTAATACTTGAAAAGGCTGAGGCAAATATAATTCTTTTAAAGCAGATAACTTACAATGAATGTTTAACACAATGTTTTAACTAAAATAAATTTAAATATTAACAAATTTAAACAAGATGAAGTTCTTAATCCTGATGATTGATTTTTCGCGAAAAAAGGTATTAAAAAACTTAAAACTATTTAGCTGGAAAAGACTACAATGTTTCTGTTGACAAATAAATGGATTTTTCAATGCTTACATTAAAGTAAATTTAAAATTCAATGCCAGAATTACAAATTAATTAAATTGTTTATTGTGGGATTCCCATAACTCAAAAAATATTTGAAAATAAGTTATCACCGTTTTCCAATGTTTGTTGACAGACAATTGTGATTCGTGTTAAAAACCACCAAAATAATATTCTCTATGCCTTATCATATGATACATACCAATAGATTTCTAAACAGTTTCCACTTGAAGATCTGAAGACCATTAGGATTACTAAATCAAAAGAAAAGTTCATGATTAATTCCTAATAAGTCAGAGTGAATAAATTTCAAAATACATAATATGTGTAATCCTATTTTAAAAAGCTTTTTTCCAAAAAGTAGAAATTCATTCACATACACTGACAATAAAATTATCAGTGTTTCGGTTGGTGGGAAAACATTTAATGTATTTTATCAGCGCTGTCCAACATAACATGATTTCTTTTTTCTCGGGGGGGGGGGGGGGGGAGAGCACAATTTACTTGAGGGCAAGATTTGCAGTACCATGCAGGATTTCATGAATCTTTTCTAAAATAAGAAAATGCAGCATAATAAAAAATGCCGTGTATTCCGCCTCATTCAATTTTTCTACAGACATGTGACTCTTGCCGATTTTTTGTTCTTTTCTAGTGATTTTTATTCTTTTGCGCGATTTTGCAAAATTATTTACTGAATTTCATCAAATGATGGTAGAAAAATATTGTGAATTTTGCCAGTGAGTCACAAATTGAAATGACAAGGTTTTTAATCAACCAGAACGACCAATCGACAGATTTTGCGATTTTTTGCAACGACTATTTGAAGAATTTCCAACAGTTTGCAGCCTTACCAGTGGCTGAGAGGTTCTGCTCTTGAAGCTGGTAGACGGGAGGTACTGGGTTCGAACCCAATCGCGCCCGTTGTCCTAATCGTTCAGAGTTTTCGTGGTTTTCTTCGAAATCTGGATTTCCAAGCGTAAATACGGGTTAGGTTCCCTTAGAAAGACCCCCCACGAAGAGCACTCATCCCCCTTAGGTTTGCTCATGGCAGTTTGCAGATGAACTTCACAATATTTTAAAGGAACTGATTAAAGGATTTTGAGTTATTTCCGATGATCAACTGGCAGTCTTCACGATTTTTTCTGAAGAATGTTGCAACTTTTTCCCCACAATTAATGAATTTTGCAGTACTTTTCTTTTTCCTCTACCGATTGGGTATTTTTATGCGACAAATTTCATGATTCTCCCTTCACAACCAACTGTCGATTTTTCTTTTTTTCTTCCGCGACTGATTGATGAATTGTGTGATTTTTTTAAGGGATAGATTGACAAATTCTGCAATTTTTTTTATTTATTTTTTTTTTTTTATTTATTTATTTTTTTTTTCCATGACCAACTGAAGAATTTCCTGTAACCGACTGGTGAATTTTTCCATTTTTCTTTCCCTTCACAAGAGCGATTTAGAAATTTCTCTATATACATTTATAATCTACAGTGATCATAGACAAAATTTATGCAATAACAAGATTCCTGTTGGCTGAATATTCTGTTTCCATTATTTTTTCCCTTTTTCTTCTTTCATTCAATTAATGCAGAACTATATAATACAGAAAACCTGACTTGAACCTGCAAAATCCACTTTATAGACATGTTACTTTTCTGCGGAATTGCGCTTTTTTGGCAATGAATTTTATTATCCCTTGGATCTATGCAAATATGCATTAAAATTTGTTGACATTTTTATGGGGGAGGGAGAGGGATAACGGAAGAAATACAAGAAAAACGTGAGTACCAACCGTGCCAAATTGAGCAAAATTCTTTAAAGGATCGCGGGAAAAGTGCAAATTTTTAAAGGATCTCAAAATTGTCAAAGGGTCTCGGAAAACAGCGATGCAGAAGGCATCGCTGTTTTGTGCAATAACATAATCAAGAAAATTCAAGGTTATTTTTACTACTCATCCCAGTTTCTGTGTGTACTTTTAATATTTATATGTGTTCAATAACTTAAACTCAGAAAGTTGTGCACATTCTAATTCAGCTGTTGAAAGTTTTGATAAATCTTCTTTATTTTTCATTTTACAAAAAGTACTTTTGTATTAGTCACTTGCCAAGATTTAATACCAAAAAAATCGCCAAAATTTTTTAGTAGTTGCAGCATACTTTTTAAATTATGCAGTTACATTGCCTATTTGTTAAATTTTTGATTTATTAACAAGTTTTAATTTTGGTTGTGATGTTATATTAGCCAGAAAGCCTGTTTTACCCAGAAGTATTCTAAATGCTAATAATGTGTTTATTAGAACATAAAAAAACAAGCTTTGCTCATCTAAACTCTTACTTGGTGGATGTCTTATACACCGCTGTTAGATGTAATAACATTTTGAAGAAAATTCAATGTTGTTCTTACAGCTGATCCCCAGTTTCTCTGCGTACTTTTAATATTTATATGTTCAGTAAGTTAAATTCAAAAAGTTGTGCACATGCTTATTCAGCCGTTAAAAGTTTTGCTAAATCTGTTTTTTGCGCTTACAAAAAATACAACACACTTACCAAGATTTAATTCCAGACAAATCGTCAAAGAAATTTAATAGTTGCAGCAGACTTTGTTAATTATGGAGTTTTATTGCATGTTTCTTAAACTTTTGTTCTAAGAATTCTTAATTTTCTTATGTTATATTAGCCAGAAAGCACGGTTTACCCAGAAGTACATATTGTTAATGATAATAATGTGTTTATTAGAATATAAACAAGCCGAAATTTGCTCATCTAAGCGCTTCCATATTGACAATTTTAATTTTAAGTGAAAGACACAATTTTTACACACCGTCCTTGGACGGGCCTTTACGCTAGTTTTCTATAGAAGATTCAAACTAACGCACGCGTACTCTGTTTTAAACTACTCATCATCATACTACATTTTACTTTTAAATTCTAATTTCAGATAATGAAAATAGTTTCATAATTAAATTAAATGAAACCGATAATATATCTACATGAGCTCAAAAAAATGAGACAGTACGATCCTTGAATTTAAGTGATAGAAAGTAAGTTCTATACAATACTGAATAATACACAAAATATATACAATTACTAAAGTACAACAGAAAAAAATAATAATACTCGAAAAAAAAAATATCAATGAGTGAAACCATTGATACGAAACACAATATTCTCAAAACGCCACTACTCAGTTCTACTCAATCCGTCGGCATTCTCGTGGAGCTTTCTTGGTCTATACTTGACCTCGAAGTTGAACGTCTCTAAATAAAATGCCCGCCTTGTTAATCTAAGCATTTCCCCATCATTGTTTTTAGATACGTCAAAGGGGTGGTCTGTTTCAACCACAAACCGTTGCCAATGGACAGTATTCTCGTGACGTCACAGTGGGAATCATGTGGTGTAAGGCTACTAAAAGTATATTTAGAAGCTCTAATGTGGTGTAAAAATAGCGGCTAGTGCGTTTGTTTCGTTATTGCGTCATTTGATGCAGCATCAATATAGATAAATGCATGCGTAAAACACTGCAGATTTATTTTGTACGAATTATTTTCGATGTTTATTTATATACATACTAATTAAAATCCATATATACTTATTAATTAAAATTTAAAATTTTTATTTTATAAATAAAATGAAAAATGTGCATGCAATTGCTTTAAAATAGAGAAAAGAATTTGTGTATAACTCATACCTGTCCCTGAAAAAGTCTAAAACTTTGTATGAAAATAAAATATAAGCATAAATTTTCTAACCACAATGCTTTTCAATGGCTCGGTTATGAATGTTATTCCCAAGCAAACGATTTTTTTGTAGCTTCGAACCAAAAGGAAGAATATGGTCTATTCAGATACTGATTCGTTTTTCCAAGACCGTACAAAATCGCCGCTATTTCACATTCAATATTGCTGTAGCTCTGTGTTCTGCCTTATAAAACTTCTTACTTAAATATAAAATGGGATGTTCTCCCCCATCTCGAACCTGTGAAAGAACTATACCAGCACCATATAAACTTGTGTCGATCTGTTCAATGAACTCTTGGCTATAATCAGGTGCATACAAAACAGGATCCTGGGTGAAATTCCCTTTTAATTCCTGAAAAGTTTTTTCACGGTATTCCTTCCACTCTATCCTTTAATTCTTTACCTTCCCTTTCAAAACATTCGTTAAAGAGACCGCAATTACGACATAAACATCTATATAGCGAGAATAGCCTGTCATTCTCAGAAACGACCTTACTTTAGTCTTAGTCGAGGGCATTAGGAACTCCTGAATACGTTCACTTTTATGTCACTGGGGGATCCCTTTCCCGAAATTACCTCATGACCCAAAAACCTCACGCTATCCTGTGCAAACTTACATAATATAGGTTTCACTGTGAAGCCGGCCTCTAACAAACGATTCAGAACCTCAGCAATATCCTTCATGTGACTCTCCCGTGTAAGTGAAAATATCACAATATCACCAATTTATGGCAGGCAAACAATTCTAGACCACCCAGAATTCTGCGAATACCAACAATCTGACGGACCTCATTAACAGAAAAATTAGCTCTTGGCATTCTCATTCCCAGCCCGTTTTTGTCTTTAAATAAAACTGGTTTCACAAAACTAGGTTCTTGCAAATATTTAAATTGAAATCTTCTCCTTTAATTTCATTAGCAAAGCGCCATTGAAAACTATTGTAATGTAACTTTTCTTTACCAGAAAACATTTGGCGTCTTTCAGTTTCTTCATATGGTAAGCAACCTTCTGTATAATGCTTTCGTTCTTTAACTAGCTTCTTCCAGAATAAGATAAGATACCAGACAGAAGTACAACCAAAGTCAATATGAAAACTGCATAAAAAATTTTAGCACCCATGAAACTATACTTTTGAACTACAAGATATTTTACTTCATTTAAGGAATTTATCTTTTCAGCCTAACCTTCTTTAAATGACAAGGCCAGCCCAAATCTACCTAATGAACTTGTCATCCTATTTTTGGATATTCAACATGATTCTCCAGTCTAGTATGACCGAATTCAAAATCAATTATATTAAGAAAACTGTCTTTGTTTGGATTTTCAAAATATCGACACCAGTCTTTCATTTTCATCTCTATATCCTTTTGAGTATTAATATCCAGATTTATTTTTAAAAAAATTCCGAAATTTCCTGTATCAACTAATGGCTTAAGCTTATCCCGATTACTACCTACCTTTTGACATGGAAATTAACATAAAAAGAAGAACATAAAACACAAGTTTTAACATAATTCTCAATACCGTGGCACGGCCAAACTCGTTTCTTCCCCTTCCTTATACGGGCTTCTCAATCACCCCTTAGTTTCGGAATCGTTAAAGGACTAATGTCGCCGATTCTAAAAGCCATAACTTGTGTTCTAATGGGAATTTCAAGGAAACAATTATATCAAAATATTCAGAAAAGGTAGGAGTTTAACATCTAAAAAAATAAAATTTCTTAGATTTTGAAGCTTTAAGAGTCCGGTGCGGTGTAATTCTATTTATATACATATGAAATAATGAACTGACACCAGAATTTATAAACTAGTTTATTAGAAAATGCGAACTTGCTTATTTTCACGTACATGATAAAAGGAAAATTTTAATTAAATATTCTTGGTGCCGTTTGTTTGTTTTGGAATTAAAATTAGGTGTCCTTTTTTTAAGGGCACCGCCCTCGAAAGGTTTAATTAGAATGAATCGCATAAATACTGTGGGATTCGCGATAGTTTGCAATGGGTGTATCTCTCAATACTCCTCGAGTGACTTTAAAAGTTAATTTAACACCTATCTGGAAAAACACGGCACTGACCAAGGCGGCGTTGCAATTTTGAGACCTCCTTTCAAAGCGCGCTTAGCACAATGCCAAATTTAAATATTGAACAAAAGTTTTGTTTCACTTACACTGTATAAAAAAAGGTTATTATTAAGCTGAATTTAGTTTTATGAAATGCCAAATGATGTTTAACTATGCACTGCTTTTATCGTCAGTACCGAATTAAGTTCATCATAAACAAATTAGGATAATATTAAAAGAAGAGTTATACGAATAGCTATATTTGATATTATTTAGGTTCCATATCGTATTGAACTTCCATGGTATACCCATTTACACTTTTCTAATATATACAGTTATACCCAACCCTACGTTGTATAGTTTTTTTTACAAAGTCTTAGTATTCTTTTAGCAATTTTTTTTTTTTTTTATAATACAATTACAAATTCATATATTTATTCTACGGAACTCCCTGTGCGCGAGTAATACTCGCACTTGACCGTTTATTCTGTTTACTTTCAATATTTCGTTCTTCGCTTTGTATATGATCCCTAAAAGTCAGCTCAGATTTTCAGATGACATAACCCGCTTTGGTGATACCCCGATTTGGCGATACCGGCTAAAGGTGGTATCGCCGTAAAAAGGACATTGTACCCTGATTTTGATCTCGAATTCCTTTAATTCATCTTTTAACTGATCCCTCAATGAAATACAAAATTATGTATCTCAAACTTTGAAATTTAATAACTGTGTTAATTTTTGTAGTATAGATGTCAAACTTTTTGTGTTATATCTGTTATGATATGTGTAAACTTTTACTAACTATAACTATAGGGACTGGGGGACCGTATAAAAAGTTAGATTTCGTAATTCTTATAAAATTTATTTTTTACTTTAAATAATGCTACAACATGAATATTTACCTCATTTGAAACGTTTTTGTAATACATGTCCGCTGGCAAGATCTATCTTCTCCTTTTCTTCTTACTTCACACAATCCTAGGATGTCCCAGTTGATTCTTTTTAATTCTTCTTCAAGTTCCTGTAAACGATTTTCCGAAGATAGGGATCGTCCATTATACGTAGCCAAGGTCATAAACTTATGGCAGCCTAGCCCAGCCCGGTTATTCTTTGCACCCTCTTTCTTCATGTCTTTCTGATCGCTGCCGTAACCAGGAACATTCAGACCGCCGGGAATTGAAAGCCGTGATTTGTTTTGTGAATTCATGGTAAAAAAAAGGTGTTAGGTGGCCAAATTCCTCCAAGTCAAGTGGGTTGGAGGAAGCCCATCCGCGTTCGTTCCCCATGCACTAGGCAAGAGTACTAACAGGCTACACCGGTGGAAGGTGCAGATTGGACATTAAGTCTCCGCTCCCAGTCGATTCCTTTAAGTCCTCCTCGAAGGCAATTACAGGGTCTTCTCCTGGTTAATAAGCAGAGGCTATTAAACAGCCCGCACCCTGTATATAGCTTGGTAATTTGCAATGGTTATATATATATATATATTTGGTAATTTGTAATGGTTATAAATCATTTGAACAGAGGGTGGTTTTGAGGGTCTGGGTGTTATGATTGGTGAAAATATACCAAATTTTTTCCGAAATTGCCTTTCTCCAGACGGCTGCAATAGGTAGCTTTTAACTTTTTGTTATGAAAGCTACCTAAAATAATTAAGGTCAACATGACCCAAAATTTGGTTTAAGTAGAATTAGTTTACCCAACTTGATGTAGGAAAAGCTTATGCCATTATTTCTAGTAAAATTTTATTTGAATTCTTTTTTATTTAAAATAATCAGACACTTTTTTTCATACATTTATTTGATAAATTTTGAGTACATGTCTAGATTTTTCTTCACATTTTGAATTTTGCCTTTTTTTTTTTTTTAATTTCAGGGGGAGGGGAGGGTTTAAAGCATGTGACAGTAATAATTTTTAATGCATCTAACGATTTGTTGAATGCATTGTTATTTTATTTTGTTAAATATGTGTAAATCCGCTATTCTTTGCACCAAAGATGAGTTAAATATATTTATATATTTTTTAGAATATACAGATAATTAATTCAAAATTTTATTTGGCATGTTTTTGAGATTGATAAATGAAATTTTAGATATGCTGACCAGCAGAGCAGTTTTAGGTAGATTTCGTATGTAATACTACCTATTACATTCTCCCCTATGTTGGAATGTCTGAAAAATTTTTGCAGATCTACACCGATCATGACCCCTAGAACCCAACACCACCCTCAATAAAAAACTTTATCTATCTATCTATCTATCTATCTATCTATCTATCTGTTTATCTATCTGTTTATCTATCTGTTTATCTATCTATCTATCTATCTATCTATATATCTATCTATATATATATATATCTATCTATCTATCTATCTATATATCTATCTATCTATCTATCTATATATCTATATATCTATATATATATATATAATAAATTTGAAATCACAAATATATGAAGAAATTGATAAAGGTCCAAAGATGATCTAGAAATGAAGATATGAAACCAGTATCTAAAATAAGAAACTATGAATGACTCACAGAATCATCAGAGGAACTTGTGAGTTCATTCATAGAAGATGCGTTATTTCATCCAATTTTGTCGGCATTAAGCCTAAAATGACAAAATTTAGCTCCTTATAACGCAAACATTACAGAAAATAGATTGGATCTGGGTTAATAAATTGGAACTGGATTTAATAACAACAATGTTTAGAGTTGCCATCTTAAGTCAAAAAAAAAATAATAAATAAATAAATAAATAAATAAATAAATAAATAAAAAATAAAAGGAATGAAAATGATTGAAGAAATCAAGAAAATACTTAGATTAACTTTTAGTTAAACTAGAATGAAAGAATAGGAATAAACATTATAAGTACTGAGTGAATACAAAATAAAATAAAGAAAAGTAATAAGTTAATACAAATAAATAAAGAAAGAAATAAAGAATTATATAAAAAAAATAAAAGGGCAATTGATTAAATTAATGTTTTAAAGACAAAAAATTATAATATAAAAAAATGAGAATATAAATAACATTTAAAAAGATGAGGAATATTTGAGATAGTAAAATTTAGCCTTGTATTATGTAAATAAATGTGAAAATTTAAAAAGCAATGAGGAATATTGAGATAGTAAAATATATCCTTAAATGATGATGCAATATGTGAAATGTTATTAAGTTAAATGCATGATACCCCATATTTTTTTTTTTTTATGTCCATATAATATATAAGCATATATACATACACTTATACACGCTCACACACATAAAAACATACAAGGTTTTAAACTTTTTTTAGCATTCCCGACCTCAACCCTCCATAATGGTATTTTTATTTTTTAATGTTTTTTATGTTTTAGTGTATAATGTATGGAAAAACATACACATACACCAAAACTTTTTTTTTAATTAGAAGATATATAATACAGTAAACTCTGTCTAAGGCGGAATCGGTTGGGACTGAGAAAATTTTCCGTGGTAGACAATATTCCGGCTTATGCAAAAAAAACTCCCCACCCCCACAAAAAAAAAAAAAATCCATTGCCGATGAAGTTCTTTTATTGATTTTCCTGACTCGAAAATCAAATGAAAACTGAAATTCTAAAAGATCCTTTGTCTTTATAAATAAATGAGAAACGCTATTCAATTTCTTAGTACTGCTATAATATATGCGAATTGGATGTTTACACACACAAAAAACAATAAACTTAGAGAATGAGACAGAATGGTATCATGTTGTATTTGAGTACAACTTTAAAGTATAACATATTGTACTTGTGAAAATATATATTTTCATAAATGTGTATTCTACTAGAAATAACTTTTAAATGCAATTTTGTATAGGGAAAAACGGCATAAGCAAGAATTCCTTAAAAATTAAACATTTTCTGTTCTTTTGAATTTATTTTTTCGAAGTGTTACACAATTTAGCTAACATGCTCGACATTGAGTATTTAACTTTAAAATATTTGACATTGAGTATTTGACTTTAAAGTATTTGACATTGAGTATTTGACAGTTTTAAAGTTTGACAAACAAAATGCTTTTCATTTTAAATTATACTTTTTTCCGCCTTATGTAAAATTTTGGTTTCGATGGAACCTTAAAATCCTTTCCGTTTCCGCGTTAGAGAGATTCCGCCTTATGAAGCATGGATTAATGTAATTTTCTATGGGTTCGCCGGGACTTGAAAAATTTTCCACGGTAGACAGGTTTTCGGCTTGCACAGAGTCCGCCTTAGACAGAATTTACTGTATATACACATGTATACAATTTTTTGTGTGTATGATTTTTATAATTTTTTCAGCAATCCACATCCCACCCTCCATATTAGTGTTTTCGATTTTTTAGTTTTTTTAAACATATTAAATGCCTATACTGGTAAGAAGTAGAAAAAAATGAATGAATATTAAGATTTGAGCCATGCATATATATATATATATATCATTTTCTTCTGGACACGATACCGTTCACAATTTTGCACAAATCTCTTTCAAACTGATACATAAAATCAAGGGGCATAAAATCTCGGTCAAGTTTGTTAATGGGCAAAATCTGACCAAGGGGTGGAAATAGGGAGGGGTTTTGTGAAAACCGAAAAAACCCCTTAACTTCTTAATTTTTGTACATATCAAATCAGTTTAAAGTTTTTATTACTTCTAAAAATAGGGCCAAAAAATTATGTATCACAGATTTTTGATAAAATTAAAAATAGGCTCAAGGGGCGCAAAAAATAGGGTTTTTGGGAGACAAAATTCATAACTTCGTCAATGCTCCAGATATCAAATCCAATTAATTTATTATAAATCTCTTTAATATTATCTACCACTTTTATAATCACAAGTTTTTCATAGGACCGATTCGTACCGAAAAAAAATAAAATCAAAAACAAAAAGAGGTGTTGAAGAAGAAAAAAATTCATAACTCCGTCAATTCACAAGATATAAAATCCCCATGAATTTATCATATATCTTCTTAATATTGTCTACGACATTTATATAGTCAAGTTTTTGATAGGATCAATTCTTACAGCAAAAACAAATTAAAAGTACATAGCGGTAGAAGAAAAAAATTATCTGTGTATTCAAATCAAACTGCTTATTTTTTTACTCATTTTTAAATTCATTCTTGCTCTCAGACGCATCCAATATGTAGATTCTCTTATTTAGAAACTATATAATATACCGTAATGATCGATTTTTCGATAGAGGTAGAATGTATTTCAAAAAATGATGTCAAAGTGGGCATTTTGAACAGAATTTCCCGAAGCGATTGTGTTAGAAATGAAAAATATTGTCCTACTGAGAAAATAATAGTTTATAAATCAAGTTTTAATTAATTGAACGAAAAATAAAAACACAGGTCGCTTATAAATCTCTTCAAAAATCACGTCAGCAAGTTTCATATTTTTTCTATTAAAAATGAATCTGAAAATGTGCAAGAAAATTAAGAGTTGTAGAGCATGGAAAAGTATTTTTTTAATACCGCCTTAACATGATTCTGATAAAACCAGCTATTATATAAAAATGAAATGAAAACTCGTCAAAAGCAAGCAGATAAAATTGTTAAAGTGGGTTTATCTCCAATCATGATTTAGTTTTTGTTGGTGAAATTAGTATACTTAACTTCGAAATCTACCTCCGCCTGTAGGCCGGGCCAGCAGGGATTTTTTTTGTGTTTTTAAATCAGTTTTTGCTTCATTGACCCATTTAAGATGGGCGTCTGATATACATGACGTATCGATTGCGTATCCTTGATTTTTCTTACCAGTAGTTTTATCATAGTTTTCACCCTATTCAGTTACACAATATACCCAATTAAATAAATAAAATATTTCTGTTTCAAATTACTGGTTCTAAAAGATTACAAATTGTGTGCAAGACATTGATGTGAACAGTGTTGTGTTATAACCGAGCGAACTCACTGAGTTGTAACTTGTGAGTTTGACTCATATACTTCGAGTTTTGAGTTGACTTTAATTCACTTTTTGAAAAAGTGAGTATGAGTTGAGTTGAACGCAAGAAATCCACGAGTTTGAGTGAAAATATAACTCAAACTCATTCAATTATTTTTTATAACTTCATAGACCACAAAAACTCAAGACCATAAAAACTTGTCTTGCCAATGCATCTTGTAAACTTCTATCGTGAAGGTTGTGGTGGATTTTATACACCCCCCCTTCAGAGAGAAAAGGGAGCAAATTAAAAAAGATCTCTTAAACTGATTAGAAAATATCTGAGCCGAGATAGATTCGGAGATACATTTTTGAGCCCCGCCCCTCAGTGGTATCATCTGTACCACTTTCCATTGTTGAATTTTCCCATCTTTTTGTTATTAATCAGAAATGGTTGGAGTCGAATAGACAATAATTGATCTTGTGGGAGAATATTTGGAATAAATTGACCTTTAGGCTATGTGTATTAGCTTTTCTTCAGACATATCCTATAAAAGGTCTAAAAATGTCAACTGACCTTTCTTTTCCTACTTTGAGATCATCAAAGAAAGAAAGATAAGTCTCAACAATGGAAAGAGGCAAAGATGGATTCTTTGGGGTGATTTTCGGATCAGACGACATTTTACAAAAGTAATAGATCATGAAAAGCACTGCGTGACCAAAACAAAGACACTGCAGTCCGCAAAATCTATGTGTTTGAACTTTCAAACTTTTATCTTTTAGTCAGGAATGAGCAACGGCGTCATTGTTTTGCTTGTTCTCAACAAAGTTTTGTCTATTTTTCAACGTAATCCAGAAATAGCAAATACAAGCTTAAATGGAAATTAACAAGAAGAAGCCGAAAGCATTTTTTCTTTTTTTTTTTTTTTATCAAAAGAAAATAAATGACTTAGTAAAATTGCGCATTTCCTTATTTTTATTGTGTTATTGAGAAGTTTGTCTGTATTCATAGCAAAAGTACATTAGATAGTACATTCAGTTATAAATTTTATTTTTCAAAAGAATGTTTAAAAATGCAAAATAAAGAATGTTTTCAATAATTCATTAATAAAAGTTTAAAAATAACTAAACATTTTTCTACCCTAAAAAGAAAAAATTATAATAAGAGAGAATACTATAAACAGAGCTGTGTAGAAAAATCATGTACCTCAGGATTAGATATTTAAGCCCCTCTCCGACCCCTCCCTTAGTTTTATCAGAGTCATAAGAGTACGTAGAATGATGGTAATGTTTTCTTAGTTTAATTTAAAAAAAAAATAGATATCTTTCAAGTCTGTCTACTTTCTGCCCATGGGAAAGTATTAAACTTATATCCCTTGGAATAATATAAATTTTAATTTTTCAAAACGTAACGTAATGTTTTTGATTGTCTTAGGAAAATAATTAAATATTGATTTTTAAAAATTTGTTGTTTGTTTTAGGATGAAGATGTTGTGGATGTTGTGACGCTTCAGAGAAATGAATTAGAGAATCTTGAGGCCAGCTTAGTGCAAGCTCAAACTAAAGCGGCTTATTATGAATCTCTTGGTATGTTTAGTATGATTGGCCATTCCATGTCACGTGTGGAACAGCTTTTCTATATATTAATGCTCTTTAACACTAGAACGGCGGGAAATTTTACCCAAGTTTTATAAAAATATTTCACATCAGAATTTTTACATAAAACTATTTAACGTAGCTATTTAAGTTATTTTTGTGCAGCATATATTAATCTTATATTATAAAAAAATTTCTGGTTCGAATCGACATGTATTCATTCGGCAAGGGTCAAAATGACCCCTCGCCGCCGTTCTAGTGTTAAACAATATTGTTAATTTCTCAAATTAAAACAACCATGCTAATATGAAAATCTTAGGTTTTTTCTTATTTTTAATTTATAGTTTATATTTTAACAACTTATAAAATATTAAATATAGGTATTTATGTTAAGTGTCACATGCAGGACATTTTCGCTGATTTTTATGGAATGTCCCTGGAAAGGGCTGATTAATTAGGTCTAGGATTTAAAATATGGAGATTTTTAAACGTATTAAAAATGGGCAGCTTACTTACAAGGAAGTTCTCCATACGGGCATATTCAGAAAAATCTGAAAAAATTACAGAATGTTCGTCTCATGTGGATATATATGTTTATAAATTTTTTTTTGGCGGAACCCCGATAGAACGTTCGTAAAAAAATAATGAAATTTCCGTTTATTTGGCGATTTATCATCGGTTGGCGATGAAATGAAATTTCGAAAAATACTTTTTCATGTCATACTCTTTAAGATAAAAATATTTCATATTGAACTTGTTTAAATAAATTTAACTTAAATGACTGTAGTTTTGTCAGTTTTAGTTTGATTTAGCTATAGTTTTGTCATATATGTATTTATAATGAAAGTTAAATATCAAATTTTATGAATTAAAACAAAATTAAAATTGTTTCAATATCTCAAAATTAAGTCCAATTGAGCGCTGTCGGTTCAATTTTGTTGCTATGGAAGCGACGAATTCCTTGGTTTGAAATGAATAACTGCTAAATGAATCTTGCCTTTATTTTGGAATACGCTTAAATATATGAAAGTATTTTTTATAGATGAAATTGTTTTTAAAGTAATAAAATTAAGTAGCAAGCAACATAAATATGTAATACGAAAAAATGTATTTATTAAAATCTCTCATTGTTTATGTTTAAATTCATTAAATACTTTTTACACGCATTCTAAAAATCAATTGACAAACAATTTTCAGATGCATTAAAATCATTTGCTTTTGGCGAGGAAAAGTACTGCTCGGCAAATCGCGTGACGCTTTCGTCTTTTCGCGCCAAATATTCGAAAGTGTTTTATTTTTTTTACAGACTTTCTACTGTAATTCCGCCGCTAAATTTGACTGATCCTTTATTACATACATAAGTAGTTTAATTGGTATTTTTTTTCAAAATATTCTAAGTATGCCCAGTATGGAGACCTTCCTTGTTAGATCTAGGGTTTAAAATGGGAGATTTTAAAACCTAATAAAGGGCCATTCCATATCTTGTCTGGGACAGCTTTTCTACATATACTCAGGAACATTGAAAATAGCGCCCCAAGAAGGGAGCATCAAATTGAAATGAAATTTAATACACATAAAGATACAGATGAGAGATTCACTTGATCCCAAAATCCAGACATCTAAACAAATACAGTGAGTATAGTTAGACAAATACAGTGCAACTTCAATAGCGCATCGGACCGCCGCCTGCTGCAATAATGTCACAACATAGTCTGGCATTGAGTTGATTAGACATCTGACGTTGTTCTGAGGCAAATGGGCCCACAAATTTTGAACAGTCACCTCCAAATCATGTACAGGGTGACACGGCGCCATCTGGCGTTTCAGCTGGTCCCACACATGCTCTATAGGGGACAAGTCCTGGGAAGAGGCCGGCCATATGGAAGAGTCTCAACATGATGTAGGAAAGTCTTGATCAACTCGAGCTGTATGCAGACGAACATTATCTTGGTGGAAAATTGCCCCTGGAAGATCATTTAGGAAAAGCACCCACGTGGAGTCGAAGAATGTCATCAACATAATGACGGCCTGTTAAGGTTCCACGTACCACAATTAGAGGGGAATGGCTATCATAGGCTATGCCCCCCCCCCCCTCCTCCAGACCATTACGCTTGCTGTACGTGCAGTGTGTCACGCGGCAGCATTGATTGACTTGTACCGTTCATCAGAGTGCCTCCACACCCATACACAGTTATCATCTATCCCCCAAACTACGAGGAATGCCACTGATTGGCAAAACATGGTGTTAGTGATGTAGTCCAGTTCCTTTGGTGATAGATGATAACTGTGTATGAGTGTGAAGGTGCCCTGATGAACGGTACAAGTCCACCAATGCTGTCGCACAACACACTGCCCTTACATCAGACGTTATGGTCAGAAGGGGGGAGGGGCATAGCCTATGGCATCCTAATATATATAGCTATATTCCTAATTTTTTTTCCAGGGGCAATTTTTCAGCAAAATAATGCTCGTTCTCATACAGCTCAAGTTGCTCAAGACTTCCTACGTCATGTTCAGACTCTTCCATGGTCAGCCCGCTTCGCGAACTTGTCTCCTATAGAGCATGTGTAGGTAATATGTATAGAATATATATATATGTATAGTATGCATATATATATGGGTGTAGAGTATGTGTGTTCTAAACTATCTCATTTTATCTACTCTCACTTTGAATATAATTGTGTTATGTGATCATCAACATTCTAATTTCATATATCATGGCTTGCAGACATATAATCTGATAAATGTTGTATTTTTAAAATGTTTGCTTAAACATTAATTTCAGGATAACACTTGCTAACGAATATCAGAATTTTTTGTTGAAAATGAGTCTGATCTAACCTGATTTTAAGGAGTTTTGCTTGGCGTAGGCCAGGACTGAGTTTTTAGCTTTTACGGTGAGCCAGGCTAGCTTTTTCTAGCCCGGTCTGGACCTGAGTCCGATAATTTTGGCCCATGCAGACTTCTAGTATAGTTACGTGACTTTCGAGGGCAGGGAATCAGTAATCGGTAGAAAATCCATTAAAATTATACAAAATCAAGTAATTTTTAAAACAATTTTGTGGAGAAAATGTTTACTTCTTTTCTGCAAATTAAACAGAAGCATAAACCAAAGATAATGGTCAAAATATTTATGTATTTGACTACAGAAGGATACATATCTCCCACGGACCGACAGCCAGAGCTATCGAATATTTTTATATTTGTTTCGTATATACTTCTATTTACAAAAATTTTCTTTGTGGTCAATTTCGCTTGAAATTGGCATAGGAAAAATTGGAAATTTCCTGGAAAAGTGCTATGAATAGAATAAAGAAGAAATAGTTGCTAGTTGCAGTGATGGAAAATTGGCACAGAGGTGGAGCCTATTGACACCACTAAATTTTTATGGTATTATTCAGTTTAATAAAAACTCAGAAATTTGATCATTAGGCAAAATACTACTATAATTTAGTGGTGTCAATAGGCTCCACCTCTGCGCCAATTTTCCACCACTGTAGTTGTAGTAATTTCTAATTTAAAATATTGTAATCAAAGGGTTAATCTATTAAATTACTCGATTAATCCAATTGTTATTAAGTCAGTAATGAATAAGGTAAAGACGAAATTTTTGACCTATAAACTGTATTATTTTTTTTTAATCCTTTCAGGGGCAAGTAACTGTGTTTCTGTAACGTTGAAATCAAACTGGAAATTCAGAAATTTTTTATTTCAGAACAACTAAAAGCAATTTTACAACTTTTTTCTATCAAAGCTATAAAAATAAAATTTAACTAAAAGTTTCTGGTGCAAATATTGATTAAAATTAGGTGGGATATAATATATTTTACCGTCCCTCAAGAGGTTAATTGTTGGATATTTAAAGCTTTTGATTTAATTTGCAGCTGTTAAACACGTTTGTATTTTTAATTTAATAAGATAATTTAAAAATAGGAAAAAGTCTGTATCAAAATTAATATTTCTCCAAATCTTTTTCCGAAAGATCTTGTACCTTTGATAATTTTGGAGACTTTAACTCTTTATATCCCAAATTATGAATTCGTGGAAATTTGATCTTCTAAAGCCACGGTCAACAACTGGTGGACCGCGGTCCACATCCGGACCGCGGAAGGTCAAAGCTTGGGTCGCCGAAAAAGATATTGTAAATGAAGAATTATTCCTTTTTCAACAATTTCTGAATATAAGAAGAATAATTCCGAAATAGACACTGCATTGTTTCTAAGTTTTATATCAGATTTTGCGAAGGAATTTGAAGCGAAATGGACTCTATTCAGGTGACGTCAGACGCCAGAGCTGGCGGTATGATGATCTGTTATTCTAGTTACTGCACCGGCAGAATACCAGTATGCGCAGGCGCAAACACTGCTAGCAGACGACTTTAGCCTTGACCCAGGTTGAGCACATACATTTTAACTGAAAATTTGCAAACTTAGGGAATTTTCTCGCATACAGAACAACATTTTGAATTTAGATTACAATATATTAAGTATATGCTGCTGCATAAAAAAAAAAATTTTGCGGTATTTTTAACAAACAAGCATTAATAACTCGCACTCCATACACTGCTATGCTAAACACCACCAGTAAATACCGCCAGCAGACGAATTTTAGCCTCGACCTCAGGTCGCGTGCATAAGGTCCATTGTTCAGTGTTGAAAAACTGCATCCCCTGAAGAATTTGGGGGAAAACAAGTCTAAGAAAACTAGGAAAATTGCAAAAGACAAGCTATTAACCTGACTACTATGTTTGATTAAACATATGTACGTGAAAGAACTTCCTCCAAAATGAATTTTTTTAATAACAAATATCGTGCAAGATTAACGAACGCGCACATTGAAGATACTCTTTGCATTAACTGTTCACCACGTGAGCCAAACTATAAAGAACTAGCTAAGACTGCAAGTGTCATTTTTCGCATTCATTTTTCAACGAATACCTGCCTTTTTTACTTTTTTATGTGTGTGTGTAAACATTTCCGGAACGTATAACTGTGTATATAGTATTTTTTCAGAACAAATACCTGACTTTTCTAATTTATATTATATGTATGTGTATGTAAAAGTAACAAGTAATAAGTAATTATATTACTTACATGTTTTTTTTTTTTTCTCTGGACCTCGATAAAATTTATCAAAAGTATTCGGACCCCTCTTAAAATTACTTACCGACCCCTGTTCTAAAGCATTTCTCGTGAAATTTTGAAACTTCATTAGAAGATTGGCACAATCATTTAATAAATTTTAGAAGGATTTTGCCAATTAAAATTAATTAAATTTGAACTTATACGGATTTTGTGCAATATTTAGAACTCCACTCAAATATTTAAAATATTTTTTATTTCAGTATTTTGTAGAATTAGGAAATGTACTAATATAACGTTCTTACAATAGAAATATTTCCCAACTGAATTTTTTTTCTCACAATCTTTCCACGTCAAGAAAGCTGAAAAGATGCAGATGAAAAAGAAACCGTCCTTTTTAAAATAATTTTGTTTTTGTGCAACCAATAATGCTTTTGGAACAAGATAAAGTAAAATATCTATAACTCATTCGAAAGTGTATTACAACTAATCGATCTAATAAATTAATTTTATAACAAGTTATTTTAATGGTATCGTCAACCGGGGCTACTTTGGGCCACTTTTTCCTGGTTACACACACATTTCCATTATTAAAATATATTATGTGTGATTTTTCAAAGTCGAAATGGAGTTGTAAACAATTAACATAAAACAATGAAGCAAACAGTGTGGTTTTAAAGAGGAAATTTTTATTTTTTTAATTTTTAAACTATTTTTAAGTTTTAGAGCAATGTAGCCCCTGCTGGGGGCTTCTTTGGTCCATTGACTTAGTTTTATATAAAAAAATTAATACATTTCATATGTAAAGGAATACATTTTTACTGAAACTCCCTTGCAATAGCATTTGCTAATAAATTAGCACTGCAAACTCGATAAACAAATGTTTTTTTTAACATTTAAACACAATAAAACAATTCTTAATATTAAAGAAACGAGAAACAGTTTTCGTCATGTTATTCTCAGCAACTGGTACAAAAACAATTAACGTAACATTTTGCTACAGTAACATTTGAAAAAAAAAAATTTACTTAAAACATGTTTTAACAGATTTGGTTGTATAAAAGGCTAGTCTAAGTAATTGGGGCTATTTTCTGACCAAAAAAGGCCTGGCACAAAGTAGCCCCGAAATACTAGTTTTCATGTTAGCTTCATGAAAACGCGAACATTTCCTCTCAAAATAAAAAGTTAAAGGAAAAACTATGATCACACATGGGTTACAGGTTACTAAAGATAATATTTTAACACTTATCTTATTTGTAGCTCTTATCCAGATTGTTTCACTATAGAAAGTTTGGAGAGTTAAAATTTACACACAAAAACAGTTGTTTACAAACATACCCAGTGTTGCCATTAAAAAAATTTAAATTGCCCCCAAACTATTCAAATACCCTATAGTTGGGTATAAAATATTTTTCAAAGGCAAAAACTCCAAATTATCTTGTATTGTTTGTTCAATACAAATAATAATTTTTTTTATGGGATGGACCAAAGTAACCCTCGCAAGGGCCAAAGTAGCCCGAGTTGACGGTACTTACCGTCAACTTGTCCGTTGACGATAACATGGTTGTAAGTACCGTCGCATAGAGGAGTATTTTATGAAAAATGTGGGCAAAATTATTCTGTGAGCTGTATGAAGTTGAAATGTTGTAAAAATCTATTTAGAGTCATTATATATAATTTTGTAACAAAACATATAATTTTTTTTTTAGTATTTGTAAAAAATCTTTGCTTTTTAAAACTAAACTATCTATTTAAAACAATTTAGAATAAACATTTATGATATTTAGTGAAATATTAAGTTTTTTTTTTTACATATTTGTAAGCATTTCTTTCTTTAGCTTACTATTCTAATCAGATTCATCTTCATCCTCATCTTCTTCTTCATCTGTTTTATCTTCATCCCCATCTTCCTCTTCTTTTGGATGCTGTTCGTATTTTGTTTCTGGGAGTAATAATTCTGTTGTTTCACTAGAAAAAGGCTTGCTTTTTTTCTTGCGCTTTGGATTTAATTACTTATAAAAGAACCAGAATTTAGTAAAAGTCTGTTCAAAACACCTTTATTACATTGCTCTCGAGAAAATATTCGGGAAAACTTGTGCTTATATTGGCGAAAATGTTTGTTTCCAGCTTCAGCAGCCTCCTCCGAATGTTAACAGATGGGCAATATTGCATGTTTAATTACTGTGGGCCCATGTACTAAAGCTTTATGTACTGTTGGTGACATTGGGTGCCACCCATATAATTCGACATAAAGCTTTGCAGTTCCTTCAGTGTAATTTTCAAATTTCTTAACATCAATTCTGTGTCCACTGGACAATGCCTCTAAAATTACTTTGAACCTTTTTATAAGGTCAATATTTATTCCAGTAATTCGGGTAGCAGTATTGGAGTCCACAAAAAATCTTCTTGGTGTATTTCAGTCATTCTTGTTGCCAAAACCTGCCTTTGGAGTATCTTCTAGAAGACCCATTTCTTCTTTGAAACTATTTTGAATTTTTGTTTCTGCCACAAGTTTTTTGTCTGCATTGATTCTCGCTTGCCACTTTTTTAAAGGAATTTTATATGACAAATGCAAAAGTGACTCAAAAAATCGAATCTATGTATGAAGAATTGATAAACCGAATCTTAATGCATCAGAGTTCTCACGATTCTTCTTCTCCAATTTATTAAATTTTTTTAAAGTTTCTTCACATATGCATCTTACTGTTGAAGTATTTTTCACAGCATTGCAAACCTTCGCATCTACCATAGTAGGTGTAGGTATCAGCGTGTTTTTTACGTAATGTAAACTACCATTAGTAGTAGGTATAACAGTTTTCTTAAGATTTTTAACTTGATTTTCAATATATTACAACAATAACTGCTAAAGTGAAAATCTCTCCAAAACAGAATTTTGTTTTGGTCTTTAGCGATTCTGCTTTTACCGATTTCACTGCATAAATTTATGGTGTTTATGCAATGCAACAAAACCTACTAAGACGAAAACGGCAGCAAAATTTTTCCTCTTTATAAAGGTTTTCGTCTTAACAGGTATATTTCTTCCATAGGAATCATGAATTTTTTATGTTTCGTATAAAATTTTGTTATAGAAATGTTCTGTTTTCATAGGATTTACTGCATTTCTATGTCCCGATTTAGAAGCAACTGTCCCGCTTTTTGTGACAGTGGACCTGGCAACACTAGTGGTTACATTACAAATAGGCTTGTAAACAATAGACGGCTTGCACATGACGTCACATGTTCAGAAGAATCTGGCATCGCTTCATATGGCGCCCAAATATAAGGCGAATGCAGTGCTCTCCATTTGACTTATTAGACTTATCAGCACTATAATAAGAAAAATCTAAATTAAACATAAAGACAACACGTGATTTTAACGGGAAGTTCTGAAGTTCCGAGTGGGCTCCAGATGCAATACCAGATTAGAGCATCAGTCGTTGCTAATAGCAACGTAACGTCAATGCAAGCCGTCTATAGTAAGCAATTTGTCAAAATCATGATCAGCACCAACCTCTTAACAATTAACATTCATTTCCTGTGGCTATCCAGATTTGTTGTGCCCCTGATGCTGCCTAGGCTAGAGTATAATAACAATAAGGAAAGGGCAGCTGACGTCACTGTTGGTCGAATTACTGTTGGTCAGCAAGAAAAACCTGTTCATTCATTATTACTCCTACTATACACATAAACTCCGGGAATTTGGTTGGTCTCTAACAGATTGATTTAACAGATCTATGATATGATTGGCCTATTGCAAAAAACCCACAGTTTTTGAGGGACGGGAATAAACCCGCGAATTTTGGGGAATAAACCCGGAATTTTGGGGAATATCGGAAATTTTGAAGGAGTTTTGAAGATAAACAAATGGGAATTAAAGCGGCCTATAGAGGCACTGCCCGAAGCCTTCGCTACAGGAAAATTGTCCCTTCAATTTTCCTTTAACTAATGCTAAAGTGCCATTGAAATAATTCTTTATTGTAAATGCATTTTAAAGTTTTAGATATTCCAACTTGGATAATTTTTACTTTCTCATATAAGACAGTACACAAATGTCACAGGAAATCTGAAATTGTGCAAAAGAATAATCATTCTGAACAAATTTAAAATACGTGTAATGCAATGCTCTTGTACGGTACTATCCTGAAGCCAAAAGTTACATCTTTTCTCCACCAGATGGCGTATTTGAACGCTTGAATGACTAAAACCAGTTATTTTCCTATTCAAAGTTTTTATTTTAAAGAAATTTCAGAATGTTCCAAAAAGGTAGATTTTACATTATGAATTCACAAAACTTATGATTTTACAGTCTAAGTCTTTATAATTTATTAGCTTTCCAACAACGGCGGCTATAAATAGGTGAGGATTTGAAAATGTTTCTTTAAAAATATATAATATATATATATATATTTGTTTCTGTTGGCTCGCACATCTCGTTCTCAGGTATACTTTATATTAATTTTCTAACGAGTTGCTTTGTATTTTTAACCGACTTCAAAAAGAAGGAGGTTATCAATTCGACCTGTATGTATGTTTTGGCCATGTTCACGCATAACTTACTTAAATATGAACCGATTTTGATCATTTTTTTTTTTTTGAAAGTGTAAGTCACCCATTTGGTCCCATTCCAATTTCATAAAAATCTGATGATTAGAACATTTTTTTTAATAAAAACTTTAAAATTCAAATCCTTTTTAAAGCATTCGCCCATATATAAGCACTCATCTTTTATATTGTTACTCTTGCAGAGATACGAGATCTTTCAAAGTGCGAAAACTTAGCTGGACAAGGGCCGAGATCCAGATAGATTTTTCGCTGGTAGTGCAACGAGATTTACCAATCAGAAGCCTGCAATTTTGAGAACTTTTCGCTGTTTGCAAAAATGCAGCCTTCTGATTGGTCGATCTTGTTTCGCTAAGAGCGAAAAATCTACCTGGATCTCGGCCATTCTGTCATCCACCAAACCGGAATGCCCAAAAAGACACGGACCCATATCGGAAGTCGGTGTCGAAAAGTTGAAAATCAACCTTTGAAGTTTTTCATGTATCAGAACACAAGTACAACGCCTAGAATAAAAAGTGTAGATATCTGCTATCCAAACAGCACTAAACAAATGTATTCCTTAAATGTGCAATGATGCTGTAATCCAATGAGCCAATCGTAGCGACATCTGCGTTATATTTTCAAATTTCAGTGTAAACATTGTATTATAACAGCGTCTAGACCAAATGGTCTTGGAGTTTTAGAAAATAACCTCAGAGGTCGCCCCGATCGACTCTTTGGATTTCAGCATCGTTTTACATTTAAGGGATACAATACTTTAGTATTTTCTAATATAGCGTCTAGAATACCTAGTGTGGAAATATGCTATCCAAACAGTGCTAAAAATTTGTATCCCTTAAATGTGCGACGATACTGCTAAAATCCCAAGTTTCGATTGCAGCGGGATTTTCGTATTACATTGTATAGACTAGCAATATTATAGCGCCTAGAATATATAGTGTGGAAATCGGCTATCCCTGTAATATTTAAAAAAAGTTCTAAAATATTATATCCGTTAAATGTGCAACAATGCTGCTGAATTATGAAGATCGCAGCGACATCTACAGGATATTTTCTACAACTGCAAGATATTACTAATCTATACAATCTAATACTAGTAATACGAAAATTCCGCAGATGTCGCTGCGATCGACACTTGGGATTTTAGCAGTATCGCCGCACATTTAAGGGATACAAATTTTTAGCACTGTTTAGATAGCATATTTCCACATTAGGTATTCTAGACGCTGTATTACAGTGTCTAGACCAAATCGTCTTGGAGTTTTAAAAAATATCCTGCAGATGTCGCTGTGTTGACTCATTGGATTTCAGCATCGTTTGATATTTAAGTGATCCAATATTTTAGCACTTTTTTAAGTATTACTGGGATAGCCGATTTCCACACTATATATTCTAGACGCTGTAGTTATATAATAGAAAATGCCTAGGTTTGCTATAGTTTGGACATAAGTTTCTCTTAAAGCACTTTGCCGCGCTCTGATGTGTAAACTTTATTGATGGATTGTCAGCTTTTCCACACCCGATTTCGTAGTCCTTAGGTATCGATGTGGATCTTATAGTTTACTGGATGCGGTAACTTTCCGAAGTGCGAGATCGTGTCTAGAAAAGATACCGCATTCAGAAAAAAACAAATGTTTAAAACGATGCTAACCGACATCGGAAGTGGGTATCAAAAAGCTTACAATTCAATAGCAAAGTGGCCTTATACATCAGAGTTCAGCAAAGTGTCTCCATTAGCCGGTGCACTGCAAAGTGCATTCATATACAGTACACATAAAAGTGCCTTCTTATGTGTAGCAGCACTGTCTTCGGTTATCAGATTCAGACTAAACACCTAATCATTGACGCTTATTTCTGATGCCTTTACTGCCTAAAGATCGGGAGTATTGTTATGATAATGGGACTTACGGGAAAAAATTATTGATTGATAGATTCTGGACAAAAGCTATCGCCATAAATCTTGAAGAGCTTGCCATTATTGCCAAACTAATGCTCATTAAATTGTCCACCACTCGTATAATCAAACTTGTCCAAGCGAGTATCGCCAAGTTCTGGAATAGAAAATGCCTAGTTTTGTCGTACTACAACGTCTAGAATACCTAGTGTGGAAATATGCTATCCAAACAGTGCTAAAAAATTGTATCCCTTAAATGTGCAGCGATACGGCTAAAATCCCAAGTGTCGATCACAGCGAATTCTGCGGGATTTTAGTATTACATTGTATAGACCATAAATTAACATACAAGATCGGACACTCCCATAGAACGTAATGGAGGATATTCCATCTACGCCATGATCACGTGATAAAGGCAAAAACGTCTAGCGTAAAGAAGGGAAGGCTCCGTAGACGTGTAATGTAAATCCCCGCTGGCCAATGAAACAGTTCATGAGGCAAAGCAATAGTAGCTTCCCTTCTTAACAGTTAGAAGTTCCTTGGGTAAATTACCGGTATCATGTGATTTTTTTCAGCTTCGAACCCATATTTGAAATATCCTCCATGATAATGCGATTGCGATCGCAGTGCCTTTAGTGACAATGTGGAAGAAACTTCCCATTCTTGTATTATTTTCGTTATTGAGCGTCTACCTTATTGTAATCTTTCTTTTTTAATGTTGCATGTTTACGTTTTCAACAGAATGTTACACCAATACATGAACATAGAATAGATATTCGATTCTATATATCTAATATCTATTCTATGTTCATGCACTGATATACGTATATATTTTTTTCGTACATGATGGGTTATCGATTTAAGTGCAACGAAAAACAAGCTAAAAGTTTCATTTTGAATATTATACGTCAAGTAAATATGATATAATTGCATTTAAAGCTACATAAAGCGACAGTAAAAATATACGAAATATTGCACTCTACAAATCCCAGAAACTTTCATAAATATTCCTATTTGGTAGAAAAATTTTTACAGATCATGTTTTAATTTATGAAGTTTAATGCATAAACAATCATTGCAATAATTTTTAAAAATTTACGCATTTTCACTTTCTTACAGATAAAATAAAAGAATTGTTTTTAATCTAAATAACATACATCAGTTCAATAATATTTATGATATTAACATATAGGAAATAATAATAAAATTATAGATAGCGAAAAATATTTTTTACAAATTTTTAGAATTATATAAATCTAAACGTTAAAATAAAGCAAAACATAGAGATACTGATAAAAGTGTATTCGATGTGAACAAATTAACACAATACCAGAATTTAATTTCTTGCAATTTTATTTGATTAACTTACATATTTACGTTTTCAATAATATTTCCTGGGGTTTTTCTTTTATGTTATAATTATCATTTTGTAAGTTAAAGCTGAACGAACAAGTACAAAAAAAAAGAAAAAAAAAAACAGCGACCCAGCTAAATAAATCAAACATAAATAAAATATCGTCTGCCTCTGGTTCGTTTAGGAAAGAATAGATATTCGAAACATAGAGAGTAAACATATTTCATCAACGTAGGTAAATTTCGGAGACTTGTTAATTCTTCCCCATTGTCGGTAGTGGCGCTAGTACTGTTGCCATTACAGATTTTGCCGTAAATGTCCCATCTTGTGCTTTAATCTATTGTATAGACTAGCAATATCTTGCAGTTGTAGGAAATATCCTGCAGGTGTCGCTGCGATCTGTATATTTCAGTAGCATCGTTGCACATTTAAGGGATACAATATTTTAGCACTTTTTTAAGTATTACATTGATAGCCAATTTCCACACCACATATTCTAAGTGCTATAGCCGTAGTGTAGGGAAACACGTATGTATAAACAGAATCTGAGCATTGTATGTCACTACTCTCAAATAGAGGCACCTTACATGAGGAAACGATGGAGATTATCGGAAAAGAATAATGTAGAATTATGGACCGCATGATTGGTTTATTGAATACATATATCTGACCTGTGTGCTTGGCGTCAAGGTCCCGCTTATAAGTCATCGTCGATATACAGGAACGAGATAGCACAAGGAAATTTACAGTACCACAGAATTACATCCGGGAGCTCCACAAAGAGTGTGCAACGGAACAAGCTAGATTCGAACCCACAGACACCTACGCTCTCAAGCGATTAGCGGCGTGATGCCTTGACCAATCAGCCACGGTGGGCCTTGGACCACATTTTCAAACCTGGCAAGTCTACAGCTTTTTGGATGCCAGTATTTTAGTACAGAAATTTTGTTTTATTTGATAGAAGAATTTTAGAAATTTAAAAGGACACACTCTATAAAAAGGATAAGTTCGCAAAAAGGCAGGTTTCTGATTGGTCAATCTCATTTCGCTAGCAGCGAAAAATATATCTGGCTCCTGGTCAATATACTTGAAGAGTCAATACAAATATTGCTACATAGTCTGCATTTTGCTTCTTGACAACGGAGTCCTACAAAAAATAATTGTTGAATGTAGACCGTGGCTGAATGGTTAAGGCACCACACCACTAATCGCTTGAGAGCGTAGTTGGGCTGCGGGTTCAACTCCCGCTAACTCCGTTGCACACTCTTTGTGGAGCTCCCAGATGTAATTATCTGGTGTTGTAAATTTCCTTGTGCTATCTAGAACCCCCCCCCCCCCCCTTTCAAAGCTCAAAGTCCTTGTGCTATTTCGTCCTTGTATATTAACGATGACTTATAAGCGGGTCTCTTATGTCAAGTGCACAAATCAGGTGTATATGTGATCAATAAATAAAGGAATGTAGACTAATGTGAATACAATGTACTTGTTTAAAAAAATATCATAAGTATTCAATGCTAATAAAATCAATACTTCTAATGAAATTATAAAGATTTTATTAAAAACTATTTGTTTAATAAATATTTTTTCTAAATTATAATTTATTTGACAAATAAATTACTTATTTTAGCAGATGTTGAAATCCGGATAACTATGTGTTATGGTATGAATAACTAAAAAGTAGGAAATAAAATAATCTTTTCAAAAACAAAATTTTAACAGACTTCAAAAAAAGCACTAAAAAGAATTAAATAATTCTTTAAACTTCTCTAATGAGGAAACGTTATCCATTAACTGCATATCGGACATCATGTATCGGCATAAAAACGCTAAATTCAATATACAGAATTTAATATCTACCAAACATGGATTTTCTAGAGAATATTTTTTACAAAAGCTTAATTTACATATTTATGATTTAATTTACGAATATATACATATAAAAA
Organism: Maratus speciosus; assembly: GCA_963932465.1. NCBI lineage: Eukaryota > Metazoa > Arthropoda > Arachnida > Araneae > Salticidae > Maratus > Maratus speciosus. The sequence continues at coordinate 651,097,599 of OZ010787.1, read as the reverse complement.
GTAATCATTAGAGAAATCATCTTTCGTCATTAGAGAAGTTTAAAGAATTATTTAATTCTTTTTAGTGCTTTTTTTGAAGTCGGTTAGTATTTTTTTCTGAAAAGATTATTTTATTGCATTGATTTCTTTTAATTTTTTTAATTTTCCTTTTTGTTTACATTCGTTGATTCGAAGAACAGAGATGAAGTTTATATTTATGCCAGGGAAGATGAATCTATTATCTCCCTCTTTCACTTTTTACTTTTCGACGATTAAAATACCAATTTTTTTTTTAATTAACTTACTTAATATTTCTGCAGCTTAAGCCTGTATTTCGTTAGTTTTCGTGTAAACTGTGGTATTTTTTTTATATTTTATGTTATTAGTTTTGTTTGCATTGATAGAAATTGAAATAATAAAATAATTGAAAATAATAAATCAAAAAATTTTCATGTTTAAAACTTTTTGAAAACTTCCGGAAATTTTTAAAATTTCCTTCCCAAAAAACCCGGTTTTTTCCGCCCTTTGCAACTCTAGATTCCTGCAATGATCGCTATGATAAAAATGTAGTAGTAGATTGGTTGACTGAAGTGTTTGTTTGTAAACATGCCCTTTCCTTATAAGCTACAAACAATCTACTTTTTCTCGATCGTCCACAACTTACATCGAATATTTTATTGGTAAAGCATTTTGCATTTTACAAATAAGTTGTTTACATATTTAGATTTTATTATAAAATAAATATCACAAGAAAATCAATAATAAACATTTAGCAGTTTTGTATTAAATATATTTTTCGGGCACGAGGCCCTCCTATGCAGCCTTGTGCGGCCGCACCTGTCGCCCACCCGCAAGAAGATACAAAGAAGTATTACAAATATTGAATTTCTAACTAGTAAATCTGCAAATCAGGAGCCTCAGTCTCAGCTCTACAATGGAGGATATCCCATCTCCGTTTTGATCACGTGGTCAAGGTAAAATCTTCTAGCGTAAAGAAGGGAAGGCTCCGTAGACGTGTAATGTAAATCCTCGCTAGCCAATGAAACAGTTCATGAGGCAAAGCAGTAGTATCTTCCCTTCTTATCAGTTAGAAGTTCCTTGGGTAAATTACCGGTATCACGTGACTTTTTTCAGCCTCGAACCCATACTTGGAATATCCTCCATTCTCATTTTTATTTTGAACGCATTTGTTTAATATTTGAAACATCCCTGCAAATAAGATTTTAAATAGTTTGAAAAGATTTAACTGTTATTAGTTGTAACTGGAAATGCAATTACGTGAAAGCTGCGATACTCAAAGTCTGATTTTCCTGTATGAGAATTTTTTTTTTCATGCCAACTAATTTTTATTTCAGGAGAACTCTGCTCCCTTAAACTTTCCACTGTCTCTTTAATTTGATTATCGTAATTCTCTGTAATTCACTGTCTCAAGTCTTTTAGCTGAAATAATTAAAATATTGTTATTAATAATTTGTTAGAACAGTGAATTATCTAATATTTCATTAATTATTGATAATTCTACCTAATAGTTCAATGTACTTTAAATTGAGTACTTGAGCACCTCCTGAAAAATAAAAAAGTTGCTATGTCATTTGTTACATACTTTATAACCGTTCTGTATGATTTGCCTTGATCACACAGACAACATCCAAGCAGTAGTCCATTTCACACCTGACATTGTGAAAGATGTTTATAGTCACTAATGGCAGTGTATTGTTATTGTTATTAACACATACATCTGACTTGTGTGCTTGACATCTAGGTCCGCTTATAAGTCATCGTCAATATACAGGGACGAGATAGTACAATGAAATTTACAACACAGAGAAATTACATCCGGGAGCTCCACAAAGAGTGTGCAATGGAGCCAGCGAGAGTCGAACTCGCAGACCTCTGCCGCTCACAATACTTGGCGGCTGGCAGCGCGGTGTCCTAACCGCTCGGCCACCGAGGCCCCAATGGCAGTGTATTACTAGGTTGAGCAAAAAGTTCTGGAAAATTTGTGAAAGTTGCGTTGTTATGTGCAAATTAACAACAAAAGCAACAAGGACTATTCTTCAAAGTAGAGCCATCATAGTCCACGACTTTCTGTCAGATTCCGGATTTGCTGGAAGTACCATGGCGGCTCCTTGGAATCGAAAGACTCTTGACATGCTTCCTCAACTTCATTAAAATATTCAAATCGACGGCCCTTGAAAAAATGTTGCATTGATCGAAAGAGGCCATAATCGGAGGGAGCCACGTTTGGACTGTACAACTAGAAAGTCCTAGATACGATACAAATTCTGGTAACTATTAGATTAAAAATTTCCCAGAACTTTTTGCTCAACCTAATATCTTTGTCTGCCTTCTATTCTTTCACTGTTGTAGGCAAAAGAGATACAAAACAATCTTTGGCATATCCCCATAAAAGAAGTAAAAAAAGAGCAATGTCAAGTCGTCAAGTGATTCGGATGATCATTCATAGAACACGATGCCTTCAGGAGAATGGACTACTATGTGAAATGGCTCACAATTTGGATATTGTTTATGAGAGTAACAACATTAATCAACTTTATTAAATTGGTGTATCTCAATGCAATTGCGATTGAAATAAAAAAAAAAAAAACTGCGCAAGTGGAAAACACATTTATTTTGGAGATATGACTTACTGCTATATATTTTTGTGAATTTTAGAAAAAATTGTAGTCTTAATAGTTAGAAAAAAGGAATAAGTATAATATTTTTATTGAAAAGTTTTATTTAGTCTTAATTATGATAAAATAAGAAACAAGTTTGTGTGTCTGGGGGCAGAGAGAATGGGGAAGTTTATGTTATTTACTTGATTGGATTTTTATATGTTTTCTTTTATTTGAATTAGCTGGTCTTCATCAGAACAAGTTACAAAAAATGGCACAAGAAAAGCAGAATCTCATCGCTACCATAAATGTGATCCAGGTAATTAAATTCTTTGAGTGAAATTGTATTGTCAAATCTGAGATCCAACAGTCTGTCATTTTTAACCAATCTCTTAGATTAATTATACAGTAAAACCTCCCTAAAGCGACCACGTTCCGTTCCAATAAAAATTGGTCGCTCCGAGAGGTGGTCGCTTAATGGAGGTCATGTTTAAATCTAGATTTTAATTATTGAAAAAGTAACAATGTTGCTAAAATTTATTTTTCACATTAGGAAAAAACATGAAAATTTAAGTACCAAAACAAAAGTTAATTATATAAGTTAATTACTGCAGAGTTTAAAAAATGAATACATTGACATTTGCTTTGATTTTACGGTTTTATCTTTTATAACTTTTATTTTGAAGTTCAGTAAATAAATGCAATTTTTTTTTTTTTTGAACGGGAACGAATAATGACGATTTCATTAATTTACCTTTTTCTTTGAGAGTTTCCTGACAGAATAGGGCAGGGAAGTTTATTGACAGAGGTTCTTAATTGGTCATCAGAGTTAAATTCGTTGGCCTAAAAAGGCCCAAAGCTGTGTAAACACTTAAAAGTTACCGAAAAAAAAATCTAAACTTAGTTTAGAAGTTTGATGAATAATGCGCTCTCCGGAATTATTTTTCTAATAAAACTTTCTTAAAGCGACAGGAAAAAGCGGAATTTGTTTCATTTTCTTCAAAGAAATGGGTCGCTCATGGAGGGAGTTCAACTAGGGTGGTCTCTGAATGGAGGTAAAATTAGTATTGAGCCTATGGGAATAAATTTCGTTCCATAAAAAAATGGTCGTTCTGGGAGGTGGTCGCTCAGGGAGGTTTGACTGTATATATATATAAGTATATGATTATTTAAACAGATTAAAAAATATACATATATGTACAGGTTGGTTTTCTCATTATTTTGCTAATAAGTTTTCGGGAAAGGGAAAAAAAGGAGGGGTGTTATCTTTTGTGGTAGAGTACATTATTTTTCGTCTAAATTTATTAATTTATTGTATTCAGTTTAAAGAATATTCCTAAGTTCCATGAAAATCCAAGATTCATGCAGTGAAGAGGAAAATAAATATGTTGACAAGTTTAGTCTGTACGGGAAACTATCTCTGGTGATTGGAACAAATCTTGTGTTTGTGATACATTAGAATTTGCGCCAATTTTTTTAATTTGGAAAAAATAAATATTTTATTTCAAGTACACAGAATAGTGTAATTTTCACCAAATTTATCGTTCGTATCGTAAGACCTTTATCATACAATCTTCAAGAATCCCTATTTCTCTGAAATTAAATAAATATATTAAAGTTGATGCAAACGTTGTTAGCATTTAGTTTTCATTAAAATCTAAGGTTTACTTGTGACACTGTTCATATGAAATTCAAAGGCGAGGCAATGTCACTAATTAAGCAAGAAATTTTTCCTCTCCCTCCATTATTTTAATGGCACCTTGATTATGTAAAAGCGCAAGGCAGTAAAAGACCGTGATATCAATCTGTAATTTTAGTGCACTTCATAAGTACATATCAATTTCATTCTGTTCTAAAGGCTGTAACATCATTAAAATGCACTTGAAATAATTTTTTCCCATTAGCCATAATTTAAAGGAAAACGTTTGACTGTCCCTGTAATTGAACTATACTTCCAATTTTCATAAAATTCGAAATGATTGGACAAAATTTTGCAGCAATTATATATTTAAAATTCCAGACCATTCGGTTGGGTAGTTTTTGCTCTGTTATATGAAGACGGACAGACAGACGGACCGAACGACGATTATAGGTGCTACGTATTTATGCAATTACGAACGCACCTAAAAAAAGAACTAAGGATTTTGGTCAGGGATTTTTTGATAATGAGTAATCCCTAATTAAAGTTTCTCTCAAGTTTACATGGGATTTCGCGATCAGGAAGGATAAGTAAAGAAACCCTCGACTGTTCTTAACTGCTCTGCTCAACAAGCGCAACCTGGAAGCGATTTGGAATTCAACTGTTTTTTCACTTTTTTGATCAATTAATTACCTATTGAGTTATAAGCAATTTCGATCACGTGACAAACACGTTTTTCGACCTTTCTTGAGTGCTCTTTCTTCCTTCGCGCGGAAATTCTGTTCAAAACGCCGACTTTGACACTATTTTCTGAAAGATCTATTGCGTTTGCAAAAAAAAAAAAAAAAAAAAAAATTGAAAAAAAAAAACCCAGCTCAATTACATAGTTTCTGAACAACAACACCAGCTAGTTTCATGGATATTCGAACAAAAATAAATTAAAAGTTATGTCAGAAAGTTGCCGTTTTGGATTTGAGAATACCCTTAATAATTTCGATTATGCACAGTTGAACTTCCAAACTTTGATTTCAAGCTTGTTTTATGAATTCTGTTTAAAATTTAATCTGATTCTATTTCTCATGCAAGAACATTTCTTTTGTTGTCTTAATTAAATCTTATCAAATTTCAGGAAGATAACACTGGAAAACTTACGCAAACAGAGAACTATTGGAAGGGGAAATTACAACAATCAATGGCCCACCATTGCCACAGTCAGGTAATAAATCAGTTTTTCATGAAATTTTCTAGTGGTGCATAATTGTTTTTAATATCAAAATGACAACTGTATTTAAACAGAACTTGATTAAATGTATATTTTTTCATTATGTTAAATATTACTAATGTTGTCTTTGTATGGGCAGAAAACTCTTCGGAACAAACACCCGTTAAAGAATTTTTTATCTTCTTTTATCAGTGTTTTTTTAACATATTCATTTATGCCTTATTCAATCACAGAAATGCTTTGATTAAAAAAGGCAAAATTTTCAACTAAAAATTGCTGGTAGGAAATAATCAAGGTTTCTGAACACTTTTTGTGTCACGTATACGATGATAATCATGAAGCGGCTAATGAGAAAGACTTGTCGGTTGTCGCTAGTACGAATGGATCTTTGTAATTCGCCCATAGAATCATATAAAATGATCCTTTAATTCTGCAGACGTACATCATTTGATTTGACCAGTAACCGATAAATCTTTCGGTTCAGAAAATCGCGAAATCTCTAGGCCATTCAGTCCTCCTTCCAAATAACTATTTAATTTGAAAATATGTCCTTCCATGGGCTACCTGGGTCACGTACATGTTTTGTCAATTTTTGTCTTTAAACTTCGTGACTTAATCAATAACGAGCTAGTAATGTCGATTTGACATAATAAAAAACTGTAAATTTTATCAGTCAGTTTACGCAAAATCAGTTCTTCGATTTCTAAAGATAGCAAAGCTCATAAATAAGTTACAAAATCACCTGTCTGTAACCCAGATTTAGTTGCCAGTTATTCCAACAAATTTAAGAACATGGTTATATCAGAACGCTCCGGATCAAAATTATGATTTATAGTTTTGAGGGGTAATTTGGGGCCTTTCGGAACCACTGCTAGAAGTAGAGTTATGTCGGTCTTGAGCCTTGAATTAATCTAAATTGCTCCAACATTATTCGAACTCTTTCTATTTATTCTTTCTCTCTTTCTCGCTCTTCTCTCTTTTTCCTCTCTCTCACTTTTTTCTTCAGTCAAAATCTGATCTTCGCGATCTTTCACTATGTACCTAACTTGCATCAAAGCAATATCTTCATCATTATCGTCTGCGGCATCTATTTTTTGAATTATTATTGCACTTCTGTCATGCTCCTCTATTTTAACTCCTAATATTTCTGCTAAATTTTGCAGATCAGATTTTCTGCATTATTTAAGTGCAGTTATATTTTCAACATGATTACACTCTGCTAAAACAATACGAAGGGAACCTGACAGATTTGTCTAGTAATTTAAAATATATGATTCTAACACTGCACACATTATAAATGAAATTTTCAAATACATTTCCAAAAAACTTAAATAAATTTGTAATACATGCAAGGTTTTTAGATATTCTAAACTTCTGTGCCAATCATAAAACCAAAAATAAATTTCTGAAATTTAGAGTTCCCATGGATATGGGGTATGAAATGAAAGAGGAAACAGATCGATTGAGTTTGCAGAATGTGAACAGTTGTATATCATGAATTCATTTTTCAAGAAACAGCCACAAAGAAAATGGACATGGCTTTGTGCAAAATCGACTATATCTTAACAAACAAAAAGCATCTTATTCAGGATTGCAGCGTTCTTAATAACTTCAATACAGGAAGTGATCACAGGTTGGTTAGATGCAAACTGCTGTTAAATAGTAAAGTGGAAAGAATTAAGCTTTTGCAACACTCAAAAAAATCAGTCGATATAATAAATCTCCAGAAACATAAAGAAGAATTCCATTTGGAACTTAAAAACCGTTTCCAAGTTACTTCAATCAATTTTAGAAGAAGAGCAAAATGTTACAGTAATTTACAAGAAACTAACCAATACTCTACAAGATATTGTAAAGAAGATAGCCGTTGATGCACAAGTAAAGCAGACAAAGAAAATAACAGAAGAAACAAGAAGATTGATGAAGAAACGCAGAGAATTTAAAATGAAGAAAACGATCCTAAATCAAGAGTTGAATATTCTGAATTATGTAAAACACTAAGAAAATGTGTTACAGAAGATATCAGAAAATTTAACTCTGATCTTGTCGAGAAAGTTCTAGAAGATAACAAAAGTTTAAAATCAGCGAGGCGTAAACTTTGTGTTGGAAGAAAAGGTATTTTTGCACTAAAGAGGACAGATGGAACAATCACCAAAATCAATAAAGAAATAGTGCACATTGTCGAAAGATTCTATAACGATTTATATAAATGTGAAGATCAAAGGGAAATCAACCTATGTGATCCACGAGAAAACTCAACAGAAACCAAAGCCATAATCCCAGTGATGACAGACGAAGTTTTACAAGCCATTAAATTTATGAAAAAAGGTAAATGCCCTTTGAAAGGTAAATCGACCTTATCAAAGAAGCAGAAGAAGAATTTGCAAAAATGCTATATTTACTGTTTTCCAAATGCCTCAAGAAGTCAGATGTACCAGAAGATTGGAATAATGCTGTGATGGTGCTACTTTACAAGAAACGAGAGAAGGAAAACATTAAAAACTACCGTCCGATCAGCTTAATATCAGTGATTTATAAAATTTTCACGAAAGTTTTAACGACAAGACTTGAATCAGCTTTGGACTCAGCTCAACCTAGAGAACAAGCAGGATTCCGAAGTGGATTCAGCTCAATGGATCATATCCAAACGGTAAGGGAACTCAAAGTAAAACATAAGGAATATAATTTACCTATCTGCCTTGCCTTTATTGATTATGAAATAGCATTTGATTTGGTCTACACATCAGCAGTAGTAGAATCTGTGGAGGACATTGGTATAGACAAACCTTACATTAATATTATAAAGAAGATTTACAAGAAAGCAACAGCAACCATCCGCTTGGACAAAGGAAAAGCAAAGATCAAGCTTGGAAGAAGGGTAAGACCAGGAAACACCATTTCGCCTAAACTTTTTACTGCTGTCTTAGAAAATATTTTCAAGAAGCTGGATTGGGAAAACAAAGGGATTAGAATAAATGGGGAATATTTAAGTCATCTCCGATTCGCTGACGACATTTTAATTTTCAGTAACAGTCCTGATGAATTGGAAAATATGCTAAAAGATTTGGCAGAAGCTAGCATTAATGTGGGATTAAAAATAAACTTGGAAAAGACTAAGGTGATGTTCAATTCATTTGCATAAAAAAAAAAAAAAAATCGTCTACAACAACACGGAAATTAAAGAAGTGCAAAGTTATGTGTACCTTGACCAGGAAATATCATCGAATAATAGTATCATGTATAAAATCAATAGAAGAATAAGAAATGGATGGAGTGCTTTTGGGAAGAACAATATTATTCTGAAGAGTAACATGCCCCTTTGTTTGAAAAGAAAGATATTTAACCAATGTGTTTTGCCTGTGCTAACTTATGGAGCAGAAACATGGACGCTAACAAAACGGATGGTACAAAGATTACAAACAACACAGAGAAGTATGGAAAGATGTATGCTAGGTATAACTAGAAGAGACAGAAAAAGAATAACGTGGATAAGAAGTCAGGCGAAAGGTTTTGACATCATTGAAAGAATTAAACGGCTAAAATGGAAATAGGCTGGGCACATTGCAAGAAGACAAGACAATAGATGGAGCACAAACACCCTACAGTGGTATCTCAGAGGTGTAAAACGGCCAAGAAGACGACCTCAAGTAAGATGGAGTGATAAAATCAGAAAAGTAGCCGGTGTAAATTGGATGACTAAAGCACTACACAGGAAACATTGGGAAAATCTGGGGGAGACCTACATCCAGCAGTGGATTCAAAACTGTTGTTGTTGTTGATGATGATGATATATACGAAATGTAAACAATATATAATTTTTTTAATTCCATAGGTAAACAACCTTTCCACTTTTCCTAAAGAACTGAGCACTCTTTGCGAACTATCAAATGCTCTTACTATTTTAGACAATAATACTTCTTGAATATCTATATTATAATGCGAAGAAATCTTCTGCCTGTGTGTGTATGCAAATTTTATCTTAAAAATGGCTCTAACGATTTTGAATAAATTTTGTATCTTACCGTTTTCGGGCACGAGAAGACCATTAAGCTAAGTCCCATGTTCGAGGAAATTCGATTAGTGCGTCATTTTGTGTCACTTACGGTTCAAGCTAACTTTATCCAGAAAACGATTTGAACACGTTTCATTAAATTTTGTGTCCTACCCTTTTAGGGTAAGAGAAGATCATTGGGCTGGGTCATATGTGCGAGAAAATTCAATTAGTGGGATATTTTGGGTCACTGCAGCTCAGTGCATTCCAATGGGAATGAAGGTTGAAACGGTTAATGAATTTTTGAAAAGTTGGCAGTAAACGAAGCCGCAAAGTTTGCAAAATCTTGCCAAATTTGGCTAAATATTGTAATATTTGGCCAGAAAATTGACTTTCAAGATTACCTGTGCCAAAACTCATACTTAGCTAAGATAAAATAATGAATTAGTAATTAGCAATTATAGGACTAATTATTTTTACAGATTTCAATCCCGAAAACCTTTTCCTTTTTTTTTCTTTTTTTGTGCAGCTTATCAAAAACTGTGTTAAGTCTCTTTTTGGTAATTTTCACTACTTAATATCTCAAAAGGAACTGACTAAAAAATTCTGAAAACTTAGGATAATAAACATCTTTGTACTATAAAGTTTAATTGTAAACATTATGTTTGAGACTTGGCTGGTTTTTGAAAAACAATTCACTTAAATGCAACCCTCCCTCCCTTTTCTTTTTTGTTTTGTTCCAGATACATAGCATTACAGGTACCTTTTGCTTAGGTACGTTCAAATTGACTATAAAAACACATTTTATGCATTATTACTTAGTTAAATAGGGCAGTGACACCTTTTCAAAATTTTTTCATTGGGTGGGGGGAGTCTTTTGATTTTATTGTGCACAACTGAGGAGCACCTGATACAGTTTTATTCTGCCATGTTTTTAAAATTAGCCTAATTACTCGCTAAAAGGTTATTTCACTTCACGAGCGAAAACACTTCTAGCTAAAGAAATTTTATAAAATATCTCGTTTGCGTACGCCACTGCCCTTTGCCTTTTACGAGATATTTTATAAAATTTCTTTACCAAGAAGTGTTTTCGCTCGCGAAGTGAAGTAACCTCTTAGCGAGTACTTAGGCTAATTTCAAAAACATGTTAGAACCCCCCCCCCCCTTCAAGAAAGTAGTTTTTAAAAGGTGTCACTGCCTAATTTAACTAAGCAATAATGCATAAAATGTGTTTTTATAGTCAATTTGAATGTACCTAAGCAAAAAGTACCTGTAATGCTATGTATCTGGAACAAAACAAAAAGGAAAATGAGGGGGCAGGGGTGCATTTTTAGTGAACTTTTATTCAAAAACCAGTCAAGTCTCAAACATAGAGTTTACATTTTAACTTTATATTACAAAGATGTTTATTATTCTAAGTTTTCAGAATTTTTTAATAAGTTCTTTTTGAGGTATTAACTAGTGAAAATTGCCAAAAAGAGACAACACAGTTTTTGATGAGCTGTACACAAATAAAAAGAAAATTGCCCAGTTAAACTGATGGCATTGAGCTCACAGGCTATTCACACTAATTGTATATTATACTCTTATTTCAAAGAATATTGCCCCTCAAAAAATAAATGAAGGGATTAGCCCCCGTTTCCGCCCTTTATACATCAAAGAACCTCTAAATCTAATCAGGGAAACTCTTTAACATAATAAACTGGCATACCAAATTTGAAGCAAATCAGATAATTCTGCATGAAAAACCATTTCGCTAAATTAAGGGGTGTATTAGCTCCCCCATTTCTCCTTTTATGCTGAACCAATGAACCTTCAAATCTAATCAAAAAAGCTCTTTATCAGAATGAACCTAGAAAAAGAAATTAAACTGAATTAGATAATTCTGCATGAAAACCCATTTGTCTAAATTAAGGGGAGGGGACACTTGCCCCCCTTTCCCTTTTTATACTTAATCAATGAACCTCCAAATAAAATAAAGAAAGCCATATAGGAATAAACTGGTGTATCAAATTTGAAGCAAATCGAATAATTCTGCATGAAAAATCCATTTATCTAAATTAAAGGGGGGCTAGTCCCCGTCTCACCTTTATACTTAACCAATTAACCTCCAAATCTAATGAAGGCAGTTCCTTAACATAATAAACCGGTATACGAAATTTGGAGCAAGTCGAATAACTCTACATGAAACACCCAATTAGGGGCCGTTCAAGTATTACGTAAGCATATTTTTAGTCCTTTTGTACCCCTCCCTCCCCCTTGTAAGGAAAAATAAGCAAATTCTAGACCCCCCCCCCCCTTTGCTTACGTAAGATTTTATGACATTCTAACATCAAAACTATTTGCCATAAAAAATTATTTAGCGATAAATTGCATTATTAATCCAGCAAATTTACATAAACAGACACATAGGGGTTGTGGTATTGAAGGAAAAAAAATCGGCTATATATAACTTATGGCATTAAACAATTCATAGAATACAAAATAGTTTTTTATATTATTATTTATCGCATTGAACAACAACAACAAAAAAAAAACTTTCAGAAATACAACCGACCCTAACTTATTAGGCACATAACTAAACATTTTAACAAGAACCATAGGAATATTATGTGTTTGGTGTTCACATTTCTAATCTGCTGTCCAAGATCTTTGAATCCATGTTTCTGCATTGTCTATTATTAAGTTTTCAATGTAGTGGTGGGCTGGGATGATCCTCGTTTCCAGTCCTTGTTTACTCCATATCTTTTTTCTCAAGTTGTTCAGCATCCGCAGAACGCTCATCTAAATCATGCTCTTTTGCCTTTTGTTGTTAAACTATAGTTGCTTCATTGTCTAATGCTTGCGTAAGAATTTTCGTGACCCCCTCTCCCCCTTGTCAGAAAAAATAAGCAGACAGTGGACCCCCCCTCCCCCACTTACTGCTTACGTAATACTTGAACGACCCCTTATTTAAATTAAAGGGGGGCTAGTTCCCCCTCTCCCCCCTTTATACTTAACTAATGAACCTCCAAATCTAATCAAGGCAGTTCCTTAACATAATAAACCGATACGAAATTTGGAGCAAATCGAATAACTCTGAATGAAACACCCATTTATCTAAATTAAGGGGGGGGTCTAGCCCCACCCCCTTTTATTCCCTTTATACTTAACTAATGAACCTCCAGATCTAATCAGGGAAGCTCCTTAACATAATAAACGGGTATACGAAATTTCGAGCAAATCGAATATTTCTGCATGAAAAACCCATTTATCTAAATTAAGGGGAGGGGGGGGGCTAGCCCCCTTTCCTCCTTTTATATGTAATTAATGAACCTCCAAATCTAATCAAGGCAGCATAATACACCGATATACGAAATTTGGAGCACATCGAATAATTCTACATGAAAAACCCATTTATCTAAATTAAGGGGGTTGGCCCACTTTCCCCCCCTTTATACATAAGTATTGAGCTTCCAAATCTAATCAGGGAAGCTGCTTAACATAATTAACCGGTATACCAATTTTCGAGCAAATCGAATATTTCTGCATAAAAAAGCCATTTATCTAAATTAAAGGGGGATAGCTCCCCTTTCCCCCCTTTATACTTAACTAATGAACCTCCAAATCTAATGAAGGCAGTTCCTTAACATAATAAACCGGTATACGAAATTTGGAGCAAGTCGAATAACTCTACATGAAACACCCAATTAGGGGCCGTTCAAGTATTACGTAAGCATATTTTTAGTCATTTTGTACCCCTCCCTTCCCCTTGTAAGGAAAAATAAGCAAATTCTAGACCCCCCCCCCTTTGCTTACGTAAGATTTTATGACATTCTAACATCAACACTATTTGCCATAAAAAATTATTTAGCGATAAATTGCATTATTAATCCAGCAAATTTACATAAACAGACACATAGGGGTTGTGGTATTGAAGGAAAAAAAATCGGTTATATATAACTTATGGCATTAAACAATTCATAGAATACAAAATAGTTTTTTATATTATTATTTATCGCATTGAACAACAACAACAAAAAAAAACTTTCAGAAATACAACCGACCCTAACTTATTAGGCACATAACTAAACATTTTAACAAGAATCATAGGAATATTATGTGTTTGGCGTTCACATTTCTAATCTGGTGTCCAAGATCTTTGAATCCATGTTTCTGCATTGTCTATTATTAAGTTTTCAATGTAGTGGTGGGGCCGGAATGATCCTCGTTTCCAGTCCTTGTTCACTCCATATCTTTTTTTTCAAGTTGTTCAGCATCCGCAGAACGCTCATCTAAATCATGCTCTTTTGCCTTTTGTTGTTAAACTATAGTTGCTTCATTGTCTAATGCTTACGTAAGAATTTTCGTGACCCCCCTCTCCCCCTTGTCAGTAAAAATAAGCAGACAGTGGACCCCCCCTTCCCCACTTACTGCTTACGTAATACTTGAACGACCCCTTATCTAAATTAAAGGGGGGCTAGTTCCCCCTCTCCCCCCTTTATACTTAACTAATGAACCTCCAAATCTAATCAAGGCAGTTCCTTAACATAATAAACCGATACGAAATTTGGAGCAAATCGAATAACTCTGAATGAAACACCCATTTATCTAAATTAAGGGGGGGTCTAGCCCCCCCCCCCTTTATTCCCTTTATACTTAACTAATGAACCTCCAGATCTAATCATGGAAGCTCCTTAACATAATAAACGGGTATACGAAATTTCGAGCAAATCGAATATTTCTGCATGAAAAACCCATTTATCTAAATTAAGGGGGGGGGGGGGGGCTAGCCCCATTTCCTCCTTTTATATGTAATTAATGAACCTCCAAATCTAATCAAGGCAGCATAATACACCGATATACGAAATTTGGAGCACATCAAATATTTCTACATGAAAAACCCATTTATCTAAATTAGGGGGGGGCAGCCCCCTTTCCCCTTTATACTTAAGTAATGAGCTTCCAAATTTAATCAGGAAAGCTCCTTATTATAATAAACTGGTATACCAAATTTGGAGCAAATCGAATAATTCTACATGAAAAACCCATTTATCGAAATTAAGGGGTAAAAGCCCTCCTTTCCCCCTTTATACTTAAGTAATGAGCTTCCAAATCTAATCAGGGAAGCTTCTTAACATAATAAACCTGTATTCCAAATTTGGAGCAAATCGAATTATTCTACATGAAAAATCTATTTATCTAAATTAAGGGGGGCAGCCCCCCTTTCCCTTTATACTTAAGTAATGAGCTTCCAAATCTAATCAGGGAAGCTCCTTAACATAATAAACGAGTATAACAAATTTGGAACAAATCGAATGTTTGTGCATGAAAAACCCATTTATCTAAATTAAGGGGGGGGGGGACTAGCCCCCCTTTATCCTTAACCAATGCACTCCAAATTTAATCAGGGAAGCGCCTTATCAGTATGAATCTAGAAAAAATGTCTGAAGCAAATGAGATATTTCTATCAAAAGTTATCGCGTTACGTACGTATGTACATACAGAACCGGCGCGGCGGCCATATAAGCTCTCAGGCTTTGATAGCCTGTGAATACTCAAAGGAATTCATATTAAAAAAAAATGTTTGGCTTGAGTTTTAATGATGTTACACAATTTCAAACTTATTGAAATTGATATTCGTCACCTAGATACACTACAACATGCGTAACTGTAAATTATGGTGTGCATATAGTGTTGATTCCAGAAATAAAAAAGGTCACCGGGCAGGAATTTTTTTCAAAAGGTACATTGTTTTTAAAAACAGCACATTCTTCTCAAACAGGGCACTCCATCATCCTGTTCAAAAATATGTTTGGAATTAGCATGCTTAGAGTCCCCTTTTATGAGTAGAATTTTGCGATATTTTCCCGAGATCGATTAACGAATTTTGGGATATTTTCCTGTAATTAATTCACGAATTTTAACCTAAAATAGGTGTTATAACGGGCACAATGAGCCGCAGGCATGTAAAGTAGTATGCCGTCAGATACTGTGCCCTGCCAAATTAGCCTAGACTCAACACTAATTTGGTATTTATCATTCTTTTTCGGGGATACACAAAATAATTTATTTACATGGTTCATACTCATCAGGGGATTATGGGATTCAGGGGAATCTCAGGGGATAATGCAAAAAATTCCCCAAACCTGGGAAAACCTGGCAAAAGGATCGGCTACTCTGGGAAATTGGGGCCAGTTGCTGCTGTTCGCGACCTTTATTTTGAGGCGGTGGTAGTGTCATGATACTGATTTAAAAAATGTCGTTAGTTGTTGACATGGAAAAATTGTATATCCTAGAAAATACATCAGGGGATTCTCAGGGGATTTTTACTTAGAAAATGAGTATAAACCCTGATTTATTATACAATTTCTATGAACAATAATTGCGGGAAGTGTGTTTTTAGTTGTGATTTGTATTTTTAAATAGAACTAATGTCTTGCTTTGCATATTACTTGGTGTTTATAAATTTTGTAAGTTATATACAGTGCTTAACAAAGGAATTCAAGCACATTTCCTTTTGTTGACAGAAATTGCTGAAGGGAATCTTTAAATGTGTTATACATATCCTAAGTGAACTAAATTGTACCATACTATGTAGTATATATACAAATCTAAATGCACAACAGAATGACATCGTTATTCATTTTATTTCACTAATTTATTCAATATATTTTTTAGGCTCCAGTCTATGGGGTAATTTATGGTCCTCTCCCAGGGCCATCACAGGGACTTATGGCCAGTCATGGATGTAAGTAATTCAGCATATTTTATCAGAATACAATCCAAGAGAGGAAAGGAGTTAGTTCTTTGGCAGGGCCGAAACTAAGGGGGGAGGGGCAGAGGGGGCATTAGCCCCAGGCGCCAGAAGGAAGGGGCACCAAATGAAGGATTATACCTTTGAAATGGATCATTTTCTTCTGATGGACTGATGGCTTCCATTATTATGAAACAGCCATTATAAATGAAGTGTCAGGTGAAGATGAAACTTTCATCTTCACCTAACACTTCATTTATAATGGCTGTTTCATAATAATGGAAGCCAGTCCATCAGAAGAAAATAACCCAGTTAAAGCGGAAACTCGGTTAAGCGGGACTCGGATAATCGGGACTGTACTGTATATTCTATTTTAAAAATGATCTTTAGACTATTTTTGTTGGTGTTCAGAGGGGTGGGGGTCATGACCACCGTGACCTCCCTCTTGGATCCACCATTGTAGATTACGTAGGTCAGTATTACATATTTTAAATTTTAAAATAAGTCGGCTATTAGAAAATTAGTAAAATTCTCTTTGTAAATATACTTTGCGAAGAGGAGGGGGGGCGCCAAAATCCATGTTTGCCCCGGGTGCAAAAAAACCTAGTTTCGGCACTGTTCTTTGGGGATAGTTTGTGATAATCTCATACCTAATTAGTAAAAAAAATAAAAAGGATTAACTCGGAATAAATTCCGAGTCAATTTTTCACATAATTTTTAATTATTTTAAGTCACCTGGGAGGAAAAAAATATTTCTTTTGAAAAATCATGAGCGGTAAAAAAAAGTCAGACAAATTTTTAAATCCATGGAAGATTGTGTCCTCTCCCTTCTATCCTCTTGCTGGCACACATATTTTTGAAAATCTGCTGCTATATTTACATGTGCATCTTGTTTCTAATAAGAAAAAAAAAAGGATTATATCTATATCTATTGCATAATGTATACAGTGAAATACGTTTAACACGAAAACGCTTAACATGAAAAATCGGTTAACACAAAATGATATAGCGGTCCGGACAAAGTACTGTGCAATTTAATGAATTTTTTTCTTTTAACACGAAAAAATTCAGTTTCGAACTAGTTAGTTTGAGTTGAAATTGGTGAATTTTGTGTTAAAACAACTGAATTTTGGGTAAAAATCAATGAATTTATGTTTTTTGTAAATTAGCTTATGTTTTATTAGTGCAGTGGCTGAGAAATTGGTGTGAAAACAAACCGCTTATGAAGATGAAGCTGGTTAATGCAGTTGATTAAAAAGGAGGACGAAAACCGAAATCTGCAAAGAGTTTGGCATTGCCAATTCTACTTTATACAGAATAATAAAAAACAAGGATCCCATTAGATTAAGACTTGAGCACAGTATGTTTAAACCAGAGAGAAAACGTATGAGAACTGCTAAGCACGAAGATTTAGAGACAGCTTTGCTTATTTGGTTCAAACGAAGCTAGATCTCAGAAGGCTGAAAAAGACACTTAAGAAAAAGATTTCTGACTTTCCCCCCCAAAAAATATATTTTTTTACTTGCTTTTATCCTAATGGATGCAACTTACTAGTAGTTTGACAGGAAATCGAAATAAAATATGAAAATATCTGTAGGATGTTTTTTTTCTGGATCTCTTAAGGCGGAATTCTTTTAACACGAAAACAATTTTCGGTCCCCCTTAGTTTCGTGTTAAAAGTATTTCACTGTATATCTATCGCATATGCATATCATTCTATTTTAACTGCAAAAAATCTCACAAATTGGGGGAAAAATGTTGAAATCCTGATTCACATTTTTCCTCTTGAATAAAAATCATACACTTTTTGCCCTTTATTAGAAAGCATTAAAATTATTTTTTTTACAATTTGTACATTTTTCATATTAAAAAAAAACCTTGTTTTAAAATATTTATTGATACCAAAAATCGATACCGTGTATTTCCTCATTATAATACACAAATTATGTCGTGTAAGAGTACAATTATTTCACTTACTTTATTTTCAATTTCCAGGGTTCTGCGCAGACTTTTCTCACAGGGTCCTGTTTTGTGAAAATTACCAAGGTTCAATTTAAGTGCATAAATGTATATAAATTCATTAAATTTAAACATACAGATTTATGTATACACATATTTATTTTATACTAGCACCTTGCATTGCCTGGGTCCATGATAATAACTTTAAATATACGTAAAATAAATGTTGAATGGTTTTATATATAATGAAAATCTTTCCAAACAAATTCCCATTCTTTCTTGATGTTAGGGCCTCACTGCCTTCAACTGCATACACCTTCGAGTTTGTATGGTTTAATTTAAAAAAAAAAAAATCTACTTAACCAAACTTAGAGTTGGCAATCATGCAGCCAAGATTTGGGTACCTTTGGCAGCATGTATCAGGAGTCTTTTTACAAACAGACCTCGAATTTGTATGATTTTGATCTATATTATAAAGGAC
Organism: Maratus speciosus; assembly: GCA_963932465.1. NCBI lineage: Eukaryota > Metazoa > Arthropoda > Arachnida > Araneae > Salticidae > Maratus > Maratus speciosus. The sequence goes on along the minus strand of OZ010787.1, from coordinate 651,078,974 downwards.
AAACGTGTCTCTGCATAACTCTGACGTCATTTTGGCGGTAGAAACATCAGACGAATAAATTAAACTTTTATTAAGCTTTATTTCAATTTTTTTTATTTCTTACCACACATTTTTAATTATTACACCATTGAATACAGAAAAAAAAGTACTTTCAAATGCAATTTGTTTGAAGCCTGTATCGCAACTGACTAAGTTTTTACTGTTTTAGGTAGCTTTCATTACAAAAAGCTACCTATTGCAGCCGTTCGGAGGAAAACGATTCCGAAAATTTTTGGTATATTTTCACCGATCATGACCCCCAGATCCCGAAACCACCGTCCGTTCATAATTGATATATATATATATATATATATATATATATATATATATATATATATATATATATAATCTGATCTTTGTCATACTGTAACTCTCGTATTTATGAACCGATTTGGATAAAATTTCGTGTGTTCATAGTACATACCAATGTCTCGACCGAGTTCGTTGGCCAGCTTCATCCGCCATCTTATTTCAAAATGGCGGATATTTAAAACTTTTAAAAAAATTTTAAATTTAAAATGAGGCACAAAAAATTAGACATTGAAAAAGATTTTTTTCTTATGTGTTTGGGCTTGATACAAAGATTCTGGAGCATTTTTAGTTTCGTCTATATCTTAAAAAATGGCTGAGTTATAGCACTTTGAATTTCTAGCATGGCTGACATTTTAAAACGATCTGATATTTGTCACGCGATAATACAAGTATTTATGAACCGATTTGGATGTGACAAAGAATGTGCATAGTACATAGCAATGTCTCGACCGAGTTCGTTGGCCAGCCTCATCCGCCATCTTGTTTCAAAATGGCGGACATTTAAAATTTTTAAAATTTTTTTTAATTTAAAATGAGGCACAAAAAAATTAGACATTGAAAAATATTTTTTTTATGTGTTTGGGCTTGATACAAAGATTCTGGAACATTTTTAGTTTCGTCTATATCTTAAAAAATGGCTGAATTATAGCACTTTGAATTTCTAGAACGGCTGGCATTTTGAAACGATCTGATTTTTGTCACGCGATAATACACGTATTTAAGAACCGATTTGGATGTGACAAGGAATGTGCATAGTACATAGTAATGTCTCGACCGAGTTCGTTGGCCAGCCTCATCCAGCATCTTGTTTAAAAATGGCGGCCATTTAAAAATTTAAAAAAATTAAAATTCAAAAGTGAGGTACAAAATAATTAGAAATTGAAAAAGATTTTTCCCTTATGTGTTTGAGCTTGATACAAAGATTCCGGAGCATTTTTTGTTTCGTCTATGTCTTAAAAAATGGCTGAGTTATAGCACTTTGAATTTCTAGCATGGCTGACATTTTGAAACGTCCTGAATTTTGTCACGCGATAACACGCATATTTATGAACCGATTAGGTTGTGACAAGGCATGTGCATAGTACATAGCAATCTCTCGACCGAGTTCGTTTGCTTACTTCATCGGCCATCTTGTTTTAAAATGGCGGCCATTTAAGAATTTAAAAAAATAATAATTTAAAATGACGTACAAAAAAAAAATAGAAATTGAAAAAGATTTTTTTTATGTGTTTCAGCTTGTTACAAAGATTTCGGATTATTTTTTGTTTTGCCTTTATCTAAAAAAAAGCCGAGATATAGCAGTTTGAATTTCGAATGTATGTGACATTTTTAAAAATCTGATTTTTTGCCTGCAACAGCACTCGCATATATCAACCGATTTAGATACGAGTGAGCATGTGCACAGGAATTACTAAGGTCTCGACCAAGTTCATTGGTGAGCTTTGTTGCACCCATTATGTTGTTTTAAAATGGCGGGCTATCACCGATAACTCGGGTTAATATAATTATTAATATAATTCGGGATATCACCGAATTTGGCGACAAATATAAATCACTTTAATAAAACCAGCTTTGATAACGCTGACTAATTTCGCGAAATTCTCATTCATATTCAATATTGACAAAAATTAGTATTTAATCTTCTATAATCGGGTTCCACTAATTTGAGCTCCATGTGTTTGAATAATATAAGCTGGCTTTAAAAAAAGTCCTTCCGGCCAGTGCCGGGAGGAAGAGGTAGCTTTCATATTCCTTATTTTTTAAAAGCCAGCTTATATTATTCAAACTCACGGAACTCAAATTAGTGGAACCCGATTATAGAAGATTAAATACTCATTTTTGTCAATACTGAATATGAATGAGAATTTCGCGAGATTAGTCAGCGTCATCAAAGCTGGTTTTATTTAAAGTGCTTTATATTTGGTCGCCAAATTGGGTGATATCTTGAAGTGCCCGCCATTTTAAAACAACATAATGGCTGCACCAAAGCTAACCAATGAACTTGGTCGAGACCTTAGTAATTCCTGTACACATGCTCACTGACATCTAAATCGATTGATATATACGAGTGCTGTTGTAGGCAAAAATTCAGATTTTTCAAAATGCCACCCACATTAGAAATTCAAACTGCTATATCTCAGCCATTTTTTAAGACAAAGAAAAAACAAAAAATGCTCCGAAGTCTTTGTATCAAGATCAAACACATAAGAAAAAAATCTTTTTCAATTTCTAATTTTTTTGTACCCCATTTTAAATTTAAATTGTTTTTAATTTTTAAATGGCCGCCATTTTGAAACAAGATGGCGGATGAAGTTAGCAAAAGAACTCGGCCGACAGATTTCTATGTACTATGCACATGCCTTGTCACATCCTAATCGGTTCATAAATACGCGTGTTATCGCGTGACAAAAATCATATCGTTTCAAAATGTCAGCCATGCTAGAATTTAAAAGTGCTATAACCCAGTCATTTTTTAAGATATAGACGAAACAAAAACTGCTCCGAAATCTTTGTATCAAGGTCAAACACATAAGAAAAACATATTTTTTAATTTCTAAGTTTTTGTACCTCATTTTAAAATTATTTTTTTTTTTTAAAGGCCGCCATTTTGAAACAAGATGACGAATGAAGTTCGCAAACACAGTGGCGCAGCCACGGGAGGGGTTTGGGGGTTAAAACACCCCCCAGAGCTAAGAAAAATTAGTATAATTGCTTCTTATATGAATCAAAACCAAAATTAATATTTAAACGTTTTGGCGTTTTTCGAAATCCGCCGCTTTGAGAAATCAAACTCTATTCAACAAAGTTATTCAATTAAACGGCGAAAATTCTATTTAAAACTGTGAAAGCGCATATTACATGCATTGGTTTTGTGAAAATTGGTTATTTGGACCGAGTCACTTTTTCGAGAAGTCTTTTGCTAAAAGAATGGTCATTTTCTGCCACACAGACGCTTTGACTTTAAGTATTATACAATGGGCCATTTCTTAATTGCACTTCTGTCTTTGTTCCATGTTCGAAACAATAATAGACCATCGAATTTCAGAAAAAACATGAAACATACACTTTGCAGATCTCTCTCAGTTTCAAACGCCCTGTTTTACGCTTTTTGCTCCCAGTTATATCTAAGACCAAGCTTTTTAGGTACCCAAGTAAAAATCTTTGTAAAATAAGAATTAAAAAAGTAGTAACTATAAAGTTGTAAAAAGCTGTTTTTTGATTGTGATTGAACAAATTATCGCAATCAGTGTTTCTTTGGAACCATTTGTTCCTTAGGAGATCTGTACACAAATTTAAAGAATGTATTCCATTAGTTAGTAATGTAGCAACGAGTAATTGTGCTTGCTCTCGGAGAAGCATTGCCACTCGTGTCACTTAGGAAAGAAGCATTTATTGTAATTTCATTGAGTTATAGATAATATGTCTGTGAGTTTGGATTTTGAAAAGAGAGGGGTTAAATGTAAAACATTTTCTTAGACTGTATAAAATATAATTATACACAATTTTATGCTAGTTATGCATTAATTTAAATTAATAAGCACATTGTTAAAAATCTGCAGTTTTAGCTTTATAGTCACTCGCTATTATAGAAAACGGTTACTTGAATATATTATGGAATATTCTCATTATTTTTTATTATTCTCATTCTCATTATACCTTAAAAGTAACCACCATGTCAAAAACCAAGCTTTTATACCAACTACACTATATGGCCGAAGGTGACCGGTCACTTGCAATTTTAGACGTTTTGTTAAATATCTAGAAAAATACATGAGGAATTAACCTGAAACTGCAGGTGCGTAAATAGTATAGTATAGGTCATATATTTCCGCGAAGATTTTTTTCCCGAAACCCCATCGGGGACCGTCAACAAATTGAAAAAGAACGAATATATTTTGGATAACCTTGTAAAAACTAATGTAGTAAAAGCGTTCAAACTCGAGATTATTAATAAGTAGCTTATTGTAATATACTGTGTTCACTTTTATGACGATAGCATGTATACTCGTAGAGAAATCAAGGTTTTTATAAAAACAGTCCCAAATTTCACCAAGTTTTTTGCTTATAATGCGCAGAGTTCTTATTATAAAAAAAGTTCTTTTCGGAAAATATAACAAACAACATTGTACATAATACCCTGCAATCAGAATTAAAAAATAATAAAAATTGAATGAAAAATGAGTAGGTTTACTAAAAAATGTTTCACTGCGCATGCCCGAATGCAATCAAAATATAATGTGCATAATGTATTAGCTAATTATATAAAGCAAGTTTTGTGAAAGTCTCAAAATCATAGCTTGAAAATTCTGAAGATTATCGTCAATAGAATAAGCTCGAAATCCATTGTTCCCAAAAGGAAGCAAAAAGATGAGGGGTTGTATCCAAATATAGTAGTACGGGCAATATTGTGTACACTATCTTGGCACCAATCAACAGATATTTGATACAATTCTTCATCTTTTTGCTTATTTTTGGGAACAACGGATTTCGAGCTTATTCTATCGACGATAATTTTCAAAAATTTCATTCTATGATTTTGAGACTATCACAAAACTTGCTCTATATAATTAGCTAATACATTATGCACATTATATTTTGATTGCATTCGCGCATGTCCAATTCCATGTTTCAAGCCGTTGTTTTACCGATGTAAAATATAGCTTAGTCACCATCATTTTGCCATTATTATTAAGGTTCCACTCTACGCTTAAAAAGTAAAATCGGAATTATTATAAAATCATTCATGCATGTTAAGGCTATATAATGCTACTAGCATTGTGTAGGGATAATACGTAAGTAAAAAAGCGTGCAAAAAGACGTCCGTCTGACATTAGCCTTAGATCGTTTTCAGACCGTTTTCCGCTCATTTCATCCTTTTTAAATTGAATTTTTTTTTTTAGGAACCGTTCTTGAGCATTATGCATCCCAAAAGTTACCACCATGCCAGATTCTAACCTTCTATACAAAATGTATCACACAAATCGTAATTTTAGAAAGTTTTTTTTTGCTCTTGCACCCTTTAAAATTTCGAATTTTTAAAAACTGTTCAGTGCATGCAATTAAGTCTCTAAATTAACAACCATGCTAAATTCCATGTTTCTAGCCGTTGTTTTACCGATGTAAAATATAGATTATGTTGAAACGGAGATAATCACCATCATTTTGCCATTATTATTAAGGTTCCACTCTACGCTTAAAAAGTAAAATCGGAATTATTATAAGATCATTCGTGCGTCTTATTTTCCTGGCGGTCGGTGGGGAAGTTGAGGGCACTCGGTGTACCTAAGCGATGTAAAATCTTCCAAGGATTGTCGGTAATGATTTTCGAAAAAATGTGTCTGTAATTTGCTGAGATATTAATTAAAAACCCATGTAGAAAACAATGGTACGGATCAAAACAGTGTTGCTACTTTGTGACCTCCTTTCGAAGCGTGCTTGGCACAGTGCCAAGTTTAAACTTTGTATAAGATCTTTGTTTTAGGTAAGGTGAAACATAGTGATAAGTACAGGCCCGGCCCAAGGCGTGTGCGAAGTGTGCCACCGCACGGGGCGCTCAGCCAGAGGTTGCGCCTACCAGATGAAAGGGCGCCTACAAGAGCACCAATAAAAAATATTTTATATTTTGCGTTTTTTTCTTTTACAGTTTTTTATAGCTAGGCTCTGGCCAGCTCAAGAAAGGATTCTTCGTTGTGTTTAAAAAAGAATTGAAAGGCGCTGAATTTTCGCATGCAGACAGCGTCTGCTGTTCTTTATCTGAATGGAATTGCCTTTAAGATATTAATGCTTAAATTGCTTCATCATACTGAGAAAAGAAACAGAATCATGAACCTCAGGAACTACCCGATTCAAATCATGCTAATTAATTTCGACTTTCACAGGTTTATGGTGAACTCTATCACTTTAGGCTTTTTATAACTACATTATTCTAGAGTCCTCTTATTCCATAGGGAATTGAGACAGGCCCCCAGATGACCGGAAAAAAGAAACCATTAGGAGCTTAAAGGTGCAGAAATTTTAAAATGAAAAACAGACGTCTTTGAAAAAGTTTTTTTCTAGCAGTGTCTTTTGAATATGAGCTCATCTTCTTCTGCTAATAATCAATTATTTATTAGTGTCAGAAATTTTGCCAAAAGTTAAAAATGAAAAAAGGGCATGTAACCAAAAGTATGTATGTAAATAATTTTTATTAAAATGACCGCAGTATCGAGATAATGCGATTCAGTCGTTCACTAACTATTTTATTAAACTGCTGTTGGGATATTTAATAGGTACAAATGAGTCAAATCAAACATTTTTCAAGTAGCAGCTTAACTTATTTATTTATTTCGTCTAAATGGGTAATTTGCATGCGAATGAGAAAAAATAGAATATTTAAAGTTACAATGCATGCTCGTAGTATTTGAAAGTTGTCAGTTATTGAAATTACGAAGGACGTCATCCCCTAAGCCGAGAACGGCAGAACTAGTCCCGACTAACTCTACATGGCGCCCTCGTGCGTGGGACAAAGATTCAGATGGGACCACCTATAACATGCTTTTATCCACAATTTCTACTAATTAAAAAATAATTTTGGGGGTATGAGAGGGGGGGGGGATTTATAGAACCTGGCCAGTTGCATTCATTTGCCCTTGTGATAATAAGGCTCTTACCAGAACCAGTGTTTCTTTCATGCACAATGTCATGGACGGCAGTACCTCTCAGGCGCAAGCTTCGCCCCACCTAGTAAAATGTTCGAGCAATTAATGAACTGCATTCCAAATCTTTAGTTTTTTTTTTTCCTTTTAGTGTTTAATTATTCCAATATTTGTCATCTTAAACTAGGGAAGGGGGTCGGAGTTCCGCTGACGCTGAAGCGATTGAACTATTTCTATTCTTACTACAGGCACACATTTGTTCCAAAATCTCCCCCTTTCAGAGATTTTGCTTAGTCGGCGCCCATGCTGTATTCTTTGAACTTATGTACAGCCTCAGTTTGCCGAAACATATAATCTGAAAGGAACACTAAGCAGAAAGCCAGTAAAAAAATAACGCTATAGAAATATATAATTATTATATAATATTGTTTCAATCATCATTAAAGCTGTTCTTAACTGCTCTGCTCAACAAGCCCAAAAAGCCTACTTACTAGTAGTTCTGCTTCTTTAATTGTAAAAGTTCCTGTATTATTCTAGTTTTTTATTTTAATTAACTTATTGTTGTTATTCTTTCCCAATACCAATTGTGGTGTCTTGTGCTTTACTTTTAGATTGTTATGTTATACATTAAGATGGATAATTACTGCAAAATTGAAATTTCCAATTTGACACTTGATTTTACAATTTACCAAATTCAAGCTCAAAGATGGGACTAAATTTAGAAACTTTTATCTGTTTTTGAAACACTTAAATAATTAGTAATAGGATGGAACTCCTGACACCTTAAGGATTACTTTTTGTTCAAATCACTGTTACAGAGTTATAAATATATTTTATTCTTGCTTTTATTTTTTGAAAGTATAGTAGAAATACTTTAAAAAATTATTGATGGTAAAATTTTGAAAAATTATGCTTTTTATTACTAACATTTGTTTTCATAAATATAGTCAAAAACTTCAGTAACTGACACCTTCTCTGTTTTGAAAAACTAATAACTGACACATGAGTTATAAAAGTTAGAACAAATAAGTTCGTCTAGATAGCATCATTTTGTAGAATTTTACAAGAAAATGCTTATTTGAGTTAGATTTCTACTGATGTGTCAGTTACTGGGGGTCTCACCCTAGTATGTATTAAAATTACAAATATTAAAAAAAAAAAAAAAAATTAAGAACAGTTTTTCTTGCAGTCAAGCAGTTTTTCTTGCGTTAGTGGTGGTTGGGGGCCTCCTGACGGGTGCATGCACGGGCGCCAAAATGTCCTTGGGCCGGCCTTGGATAAGTCTTTTTATTTAACTGAATTCAATTACTGAAGGCAAATATTAAAAAGATAATTCATACAATAATTCCAAGACATTAAATGTCAGTAATTTTGAGACAAAAATTGCTTATAATTCAATAAATAATTCATTTATAAGGAAAAAAAACTTTTCGATTAGAAATCATTTCAATAATTATTATATCTGATTATGCTTTTATTTTAAATGATTAGAAAAGTTTCACGTTCTTACTTTTTTTTATTCCTTTAAAATTGTCCACTATTACATGAAATATGATTTACAAGTGACTTTTCGTGAGAATCTCTGCGACCTCTTTCCGAAGCGTGGTTGGTTCTCTACCAAGTTTAAACTTTGTACAAAGTCTGTGTTTTAGAGGGAGAAATATTCATCTGTTTTCATTCCAGTAGAATTAAATTATGGCATGTGGTATTGTTATATGTACGCAAGTAAATATTATCGTTGAACAGTTCTGCTATATTGTATGCGAGTTAAGTTCGCACACGACCTATTATCTTCTTAAATCCGTTCGGTAGTTCCAAAAGTAACCCCTACAAAAAATGGTTACTTCTTTATAATATTAGTACAGGTACGACTTTAGTTTGAAACCGGGTATTTTTAGAGAACTTTAATATTAATAAAGATGTTTTAACGAAATTTTCAACAGATTTACGTTACTTAATGGCAAATTCGATGTCATGTAAAGTACTGGAAGTGCACAATAAAAAAAACAATAAAATACTATGTTTAATATCAACTACATTCCAAAATATGGATTACCTAACTGAGCACTAATTGGACGTAAATGATGATAAATTCCGCCAATTTTTGTGCTGTTGTTACATTTGACAAAAGCACGGTAAGTCTACTGAAAATTTTCTTAAAATGCTTCATTATTATTAAAGTTAAAAACAAGAATTCGAGATTGTCTTGGAATGAAATCCCGTGTATTTTTGGTTGAACAAGTGGATTGGAATTCTGTTATTTTCTATGCAAAAATTATTTGCTGGACTGCACACTTACAACTCTTACAGTTTGCCTCATCATCTTTAAACACTTTTTATAAATCTAACTTAGTTTGGGGTTATTTCATTGGTGCATTTTATGTTTTCTAACTCTAATACTGTAAACGCTGTTTAAATTAAACACAACCAATGTAACTGCGGGTAAAAAGCATTATGATTTGATTCATTAAAAAGACAGATTATATTAACCGGTGATTGAAATGACCGGCGAACACCTTTATAAAAAAAACTCAAAACCCCCCCTAGAACCGAATTCTGGCTGCGCCACTGCGCAAACATACTCGGTCGAGACATTGGTATGCACTATGTACACACCAAGTTATATCAAAATCCGTTCATAAATACGCGTGTTATCGCATGACAAAAATCAGATCGTTTCAAAATGTCAGCCACACTAGAATTTCAAAGTGCTATAGCTCAACCGTTTTAGGTAGCTTTCTTTACAAAAAAGCTACCTATTGCAGCCGTTCGGAGGAAAGCGATTTCAAAAAATTTTGGTATATTTTCATCGATCATGACCCCCAGACCCCGAAACCACCCTCCGTTCAAAATTGATATATATATATATATATATTACCATTAATTAAACATAACCTACCACCGTCAATTATTATGAATTAAAGCTGTAAGTATTTAAAAAAAAAAATATTATAAGAATTATTATGGAAGAAAAAAGAAAAAGGTGGACACCGACAAAAATTGAAAAGCTTATACATTGAATTACGTTATCAAGGGCACAGAATTCAATGATATAAGCAAAATGGTTGTTTTCTGTGGGGAAAATATGCTAAAGCTAAAATTAATTTTCCCCTGTGCCCGAACAACCACTAAAATCAAGTGAATTGATTAAAAATGAAAGCAGAATAGAAACATATAATATGAAATGGAAGAATCAATAAAACGTATTTAAATATTTATAGGATATAAAATATAAATAATAAACACCATACCGATTAATATTTCAGTATTTTACAAAAATCCATGTGCACATGTCTACCAGTATATCAAAAAGATTAAGGTGAATAAAACAGTTAAGAAATCACAGTAAATGATACCAAAGGATGCAGTTAATACATTTTGAAATAAAATTTGAAATACCTTGTAAAACAAATTTAATCTAATATAAAATAAATAGATATTAATTACATTATTTAAAATGCACTATTAAATTAATAGATAACAGTTTAACAATATCGTCAAAATTTAGCTAAAAATACCCCCTGGTGTATAAATTATAACTGAAATGGAGCTAGAAAAATTAAAAATTAGAGCAATCTGAAAGAGACAAATTTGGTGCTGCCATCTATTATTACTTATATTAAACATCTATCGCAAGATAAATATTTGTAAGCATATGAATGTAAATAACTGTTTAAACAGCATAACCAAACAAATCCTTATATATAGAGAATTATAAACCTAATATAAATCACACAATGTATTTAAAACTATTGTTAATAAAATTTAAAAGCATACAATATATTCTATTAGCTAACTTATTTAAACTAAACTAAGAGTTTAAATAATGCTAGAACATTGATAATATATAGAATATAGCTATATGCTATAAAACAAAATAAATTCAGTAATAATTAATATAAATAATTATTAAAAATAATATAAAAATTATTTTTCAATGAATTATATATAAGATATTTATAAAATGAACAGGAAATAAAAAACATGTGGAAGTATATAGAAGGTTAAATAATACTTAAAATCCCATTACTTAAAAAGCACAAATATAGAATGTGGATTATTTTCAGACATCCATAAAAATCCATAAAGTATGAATGTGGGACATTCAAAAACATTAAACCGATAATAAATATTAAAAAGAATAGAGGAATAATAATAAAAATAATTACCCAATTTTAATGCATACAGTATAACTATATTTATATTAAACATACTTATATGTATATTATTCACTATAAGAATGGCATACTATTAGTAATTAATATGATATTGTCCTTAGTAAATTAAAATTTAATAACAAATAATTGTAAATTAGATTAATGAATAATTAAGCTATATATATATATATATATATATATATATCTCCATCTTCCATCTAAATTTAATGTTAAATCTATTATCAAACAGTTTACACATGATATTGATATTTTTATTTATAAAATTTCTATCTCTTATAATAAGCCTATTGAATATTTTAATCAGTGGAAAATATTAGTAATTGAAAAATTAACTGTGGCTTTAAAAAATAATATGGCTGATTTGGTTTCTATTAATACACAGCATATTTTCCAACAAATTACTAAATTACAAAAAAACTACGTTATTACATATGTAGACAAATCTCCTAATAATTATGCTATTATTTGTAAATCTTATTATCACCAACTTCTTACAAATTGTATTTCTTCTAATAAGTCATTTCAAAAAACTAATGAAAATGTAATTGTAAATAATCGTAAAATTCGAAGTTATTATAAACTATTAAATATTTTATCTACTAACTTTAATTATCCATATTTAGTTCTTATTCCCAAATTTCATAAAACTCCAATTAAATTTAGGACTGTAACTATTGGTTGCAATACATATAATAATAAAGCCAATAAACTTCTCTTAAAAATTCTTAATCAATTATATGTACTTACTACAAACAATGATAATACACATTGTATAAAAAATAGCTATCAACTTGTCAATATTTTAAAAAATCTTCATTGTGTATATAATATAACGACATATGACTTCAAAGATCTTTTTAATAATATAGACCTATTAGATTTACATAAAATTATAAATGCATTATTTAAAAAGTATTATAAAAAACTGGAATTACCATCTAATATTGATATTGCATATTTTAAATCTTTAACTAACTTCATTATCTATAATAATTATATCTTGCAAGATAACACTTTATATTTACAGCATGTCGGTATACAACAAGGCGGTTGTACATCCAGTTTACTCTCAGACTTTTACTTATATCATTATGAACGTAATTTTACTAATAATAATCTACATTTATATCGTTATATTGATGACATAATTTTAATTGATACTGATCATTCTGAAATTACTCAATTTCCAGTAGATTATCCCACTAATTTGGAATTAACGGAAAACCTTTTATCTAACAATACAATTAACTTCTTATATCTTAAAATTACAATAAAAGACAACAAAACAATCACAGATTTATATGATAAACGTAAAGAATTTAAATTCAAAGTTAATACATTTACAAATTTTAAATCTTGTCTACATCATTCTGTATTTCGAAATATAATACTTAATCATTTATATAGAATAAAATGTTTATGTTCTTCTCCTCTAATTAACAATAATATTAAAAAACTAATTTATGATGCATTAAATCATGGTTTTCCAAAAAAATTCATATATTCATTAATATACAATTAGTATTTTTCGTACATGATCTTTTAAAACAAATTAACACATGCGTAAACAAAATTACAAAAAAATTATAAAATAAAAAAATCTCTATAAAAAAATAAAAATTGTAAAATAACATAAAAAAATTATTATAGATTGGATGGGTGGGTAGATGTTAGAGTACGGAGGAGGGTGGTGTTGTCTGGATAATACGCAATGGTTAATTTATAAAAAAAAAAAAAAAAAAAAAAAAAATTGGGGGCTTTTGTATTATTACTATATTTTTGATACGTATTTTATAAGGATGTTGATTTGATATTTTATATGTAATTGGTGAATTTCATTAATAATTAGCTTAATTATTGTTTAATCTTATTTACAATCATTTGTTATAAATTTTAATTTAATAAGGACAATATCATATTAATTACTAATAGTATGACATTTTTATAGTGATTAATATACATATAAGTATATTTAATATAAATAAAGTTATACTGTATGTATTAAAATTGGGTAATTATTTTTATTATTATACCTCTATTCTTATTAATATTATAATATTTATTAATTTTCACTTAGTGTTATAAAATTTATTATCGGTTTAATGTTTTTGAATGTCCCACATTCATACTTTTAGGATTTTTATGGATGTATAAAATAATCCACAAACTATATTTCTGCTTTTTAGGTAATTGGAATTTAAGTATCGGTTCACCTTCTTTATACTACCATATGTTTTTTATTTCCTGTTCATTTTATAATTATCTTATATATAACAGTTTTTATTAAAGATTTTTATATTTTTAATAATTATTTATATTAATTATTAATGAATTTATTCTGTTTTATAGCATATAGCTATATGCTATATATAATCGATGTTCTAGAATTATTTAAATTCTTAGTGTAGTTTAAATAAGTTAGCTAATAGAATATTTTGTATGCTTTTTAAATTTTATTAACAATAGTTTTTTAAAAATACATTGTGTGGTTTATATTCTGTTTATAATTATCTATATATAAGAATTTGTTTGGTTTTATCTGTTAATAAAACAATTGTTACATTCAATTGCTTACAACTGTTTGTCTTTTGACAATTAAATCATAAAAGTAATACTAGATGGCAGCACCACAATTTGTGTTTTTTTTTTCGATAAGTTCTATATCTACTTTTCCCAGCTACATTTCAGTTATAATTTACTACACCAGGGGGAATTTTTAGCTAAATTTTGACGATATTGTTTAACGGTTTTTAATTAATTTAATAGTGCATTTTTATTATGTAATTACTTTCTATTTATATTATTTTATATTATATTAAAAGTTATTTAACATTTATTTCAATATGTATTAACTGCATCCTATGGTATCAATTACTGTGATTTCTTAACTGTTTTATTCATCTTAATCTTTACGATATTATGGGTGCCATGTGCGTGTGGATTTATTCTAAAATATTAAACGGTATGGTGTTTATTATTTCATTTTATATCCTATAAATATTTAAATAGGTTTTATTGATTTTTCCATTTCATATTATTTGTTTCTATTCTGTTTTCATTTTTAATCAATTCACTTGATTTTAATGGTTGTTTGGGCACAGGGGAAAATAACTTTTAGCTTTAGCTTATTTTTCCCACAGAAAACAACCATTTTGCTTATATCATTGAATTCTGTGCCCTTGAAAACGTAATTCAATATATAAGCATTTCCATTATTTGTCGGTGTCCACGTTCTTATTTTTCTTCCATAATAATTCTTAAATTAATTTAATCTTTATATACTTACAGCTTTAATTCATAATATTACGGTTTTTGATGGTGGTAGGTTATGTTTAATTATTGGTTATATATATATATATATATATATATATATATATATGTATATATATATATATGTGACCTATGTCACACTGTAACTCCCGTAATTATGAACCGATTTCGATATAATTCGGTGTGTACATAGTACATACCAATGTCTCGACCGAGTTCGTTGGCCAGCTTCATCCGCCGTTTTGTTTCAAAATGGCGGCTATTTAAAATTTTTAAAAAATTTTAAAACTTGAAATGTGGTACCAAAAAATTAAAAATGGAAAAATATTGTTTTCTTATGTATTTGACCTTTAAACAAAGATTCCGGAGCAGTTTTTGTTTCGTCTATATCTTAAAAAATGGCTGAGTTATAGCATTTTGAATTTCTAGCATGGCTGACATTTTGAAACGTCCTGAATTTTGTCACGCGATAAAAGGCGTATTTATGAACCGATTTGGATGTAATTCAGTGTGTACATAGTACATACCAATTTCTCGACCGAGTTCGTTGGCCAGCTTCATCCGCCGTTTTGTTTCAAAATGGCGGCCATTTAAAAACTTAAAAAAATTTTAAAACTTGAAATGTGGTACCAAAAAATTAAAAATGGAAAAATGTTTTTTCTTATGTATTTGACCTTTATACAAAGATTTCGGAGCAGTTTTTGTTTCGTCTATATCTTAAAAAATGGCTGAGTTATAGCATTTTGAATTTCTAGCGTGGCTGACATTTTGAAACGTCCTGAATTTTGTCACGCGATAAAAGGCGTATTTATGAACCGATTTGGATGTAACTTCGTTTATACATAGTACATACCAATGTCTCGACCGGGTACGTTGTGCAGCTTCATCCGCCATCTTGTTTAAAAATGGTGGCCATTTAAATTTTTAAGAAAAATTTAAATTTGAAATGTGGTACCAAAAAATTAAAAATTGAAAAAATATTTTCTTCTTATGTGTTTGACCTTGATAAAAAGATTCGGGAGCAGTTTTTGTTTCGTCTATATCTTAAGAAATGGCTGAGTTATAGCATTTTGAATTTCTAGCGTGGCTGACATTTTGAAACGTCCTGATTTTTCTCACGTAATAACAGGCGTATTTATGAACCGACTTGGATGTACCTTGGTGTGTACATAGTACATACAAATATCTCGACCGAGTTCGTTGGCCGGCATCATCCGCCATCTTGTTTCAAAATGGCGGCCATTTAAAAAAATTAACAAATAAAAAAATTTAAATGAGATACCAAAAAATTGGAAAGTGAAAAAGATTTTTTTTGTATGTGTTTGACTTTAATACAAAGATTCCGGAACAGTTTTTCTTTCGTCTATATCTAAAAAAAATGGCTGAGTAATAGCATTTTGAATTTCTCTTGTGGCTGACATTTTAAAACGACCTGATTTTTGTCACGCGATAACAGGCGTAATTATAAACGTATTTGGATGTAACTTGGTCTGTACATAGTACACACCAATGTCTCGACCGAGTTCGTTGGCCAGCTTCATTCGCCATCTTGTTTCAAAAGGGTTGCCATTTAAAAAAAATTAAATTTAAAATTCAAAATGAGGTATTAAACAATTTTAAAATGAAAAAGATTTTTTTATGTGTTTGGCCTTGATACAAAGATTCCGGAGCAGTTTTTGTTCCTGAAAATTTGTTCTTTTGTTTATATCTTAAAAAATGGTTGATTTATAGCACTTTGAATTTCTAGCATGGCTAACATTTTGAAACGATCTTGTATTTGTCACGCGATAACACACGTATTCGCCTATTTCGATGTAAGAAGGCATGTGGATAGTATACATCTACACCTCGACCAAGTTCGCTGGTCAGATTCATCAGCCATCTTGTTTCAAAATGGCGACCATTAAATTAAAAAAGTCCTTCCGGCCAGTGCCGGGAGGAAGAGGTAGCTTTCATATTCCTTATTTTAAAAAAGCCAACTTATATTATTCACACACACGAAGCTAAATTAAGTGGAAAACCGAATGTAGGAGATTCAATACTAATTTTTATCAATACTAAATCATTATGAATGTGAATTTAATCAGCTTATCATCAATTATGTCAATAATTTAATCAATTATGAAATTAGCCAGCTTTATCCAAGCTGCTTTTATTTAAAGTAACTTATATTTGGCTGCCAAATTCGGCGATTTCTTAAAGTGCCTGCCATTTTAAGACAACATGGTGGATGAGGCTAACCAGCGAACTTGGCAATGGCGGATCTAAGGGGGGGGCGAAGGGGCGATCGCCCCCCCCTTGGGCTAATAAAGGGTTTATAAAACGACATTATACATCCTCACCGGAAATAAATTGGGGCGGAGATCGAGCCCGGCGCGACCCGACCCGGGTCGCGCCACTTTAAATCCACGAGACTCAGACTGGGTCAGGTCTTTTCTCTTTTAGAGTCGGGTCGTGCCCTGATCTTAATTTTTTGTGCAGATTCGTGTCGGGCCGGACTTCTTTTTCCTTCAGATCGAGCCTGGCCTGTATTTCATTTTTCCTAGAGGTCTGCAATGGCCAAAATTTCCAGGTCGGGGCTCGGCCCGGAATAAAAGCTAAACATTCGGTCCGTGTCAGCCCGTATGATAAGCATTATTGGCCCGACCACGACCCGTGCACTCCTCTAAATTCTTCTTCCCCAGCCGAAGTTGGTCCGACCCGACCCGGGTCGCGCCAGTTTAAATCCACGAGACTCGGGCTGGGTCAGGTCTTTTCTCTTTCAGAACCGAGACGTGCCATGATCTTAATTTTTTCTGCAGATTCGGGTCGGGTCAGACTTCTTTTTCCTCCAGATCGAACCTGGACTGGATTTCATTTTTCCTAGAGGTCTGCACTGGCCAAAATTTCCAGGTCGGGGCCCGGCCCGGAATAAAAGCTAAACATTCGGTCCGTGCCAGCCCGTATGATAAGCATTATTGGCCCGACCACGAGCCGTGCGTTCCTCTAAATTATTCCTCCCGAGCCCAAGTTGGTCCGACCCGACCCGGGTCGCACCAGTTTAAATCCACCAGACCCGGGCTCGGTCAGGTATTTTCTCTTTCAGAACCGGGTCGTGCCCTGATCTTAATTTTTTCTGCAGATTCGGGTCAAGTCAGATTTCTTTCTCCTCCAGATCGAGCCTGGCCTGGATTTCATTTTTCCTAGAGTTCTGCAATGGTCAAAATTTCCAGGTCGGGTCTCGGCCCGGAATAAAAGCTAAACATTCGGTCCGTGTCAGCCCGTATGATAAGCATTATTGGCCCGACCACGACCCGTGCACTCCTCTAAATTCTTCCTCCCGATCCCAAGTTGGTCTGCAATCTTACTTATTTGTCATTCGTAAAAATTATATTTGTTTTGCACATTTGTTTAGCTAAATCTTTAGAAATTTAATTTGATTTGATAAGTTACAGAGATGCATTTTTTTAAATTTACTTTTTTACTTTGTAGAGCTTTTAAATTATGATTTTTTTTTTTTTTATCAACCGTTTCTTTCATTCTAAACTGATTATCTTACTGGATTTTTATTTGAATGTAATTGTCTATGTCATATTTTTACGTAGTGTTTACGTACATAATTGCCCAAATAGTCATCGCTATAGCCATTAATATTGTTGTTTTTCTGTATTCATGAATTTCGAACATAATTTGAAAATAAAATATGAGCATAAGCAAGTGTACTTTATGAATAATTTTAATTGCGAAATGCAGGCAGGGCTGGAGTTGATTTTTTAGCTTTTATACCGGGCGGGGCCAATAGTTTTATTTTTTTATGTGGGTTGGACCTGGGCTTGGGCCTGATAACTTCAGACCAGGTAAACCCCTAACTGGCATATCGAAGCCAGCTTAACTTTTTTTCTTAAATGCTTAATTTCAGCCATCATCCCATAACTACTGAATATACCGGGTGTCCTAAAATGGACTGACTGATTTTAAAATTCAATAAATTGCAAATGGTGACAGATATTGAAAAAATACTTGCAGGAGGGTTATAGATGTTGGGAACAAGGGTGATTATGTTCCAAATTTTCGCAAATTTAACCCTCTCGCTGCGCAACCCGCGATTTCCACGGCCAACGTAAAAGTGACAAAATTTGCGTAACCCGCAATTTCCGCAGCAAATCTTTTTTTTTATGATCTAATTCTATTAAAAAAAATCCTGTTTCACAAATATTTTGGGACATATTTTACTCTAAAATGAGTGCAGATTTGAAATGTGTAATAAAAAATATGCGCAATTTTTTAACCTATTTTGATAAAATAATAATAATAATAATAATAATAATACGCAGCTCCAGGGTTAAGGCATTCGGTTCCAAAAATTTTGAAAATTCACCTATCCGAAAATTCGGACGTACAAATAATCGCAAATTTTGATAAATGGTCTCCATAAAAAATCTATTTCGTCAATCGTTCGCAGAAAATAACTTCAATTTCGCCGAATGATCATAGAAAAAACGCGAATTTGGTCGGGGAGCCACGGAAAACATGCGAAATTCTTCAAATGATCACAGAAAACGCGAATTTCTTCAAAAGGCAGCGGAAAAGAACTCGAATTTCGTTAAAGGATCTCGGAGAAAACGCAAATTTTGTCAAATAGCCGCGAAAAAAAACCCCCGCAAATTTCGTCAAAGGGTCGTGGAGAAAACACGAATTTCTTCATAGAATCGTGGGAAAAAAATGAATTTAGTCAAAGAATCGCTTTAAAAACGCGAATTTAGTCAAAGGATCGCTGAAAAAAAGTGAATTTTGTAGAAGGGTCACGGAAAAAAACGCGAATTTTACCAAAGGTCTGCAAAATTACACTGATTTCGTCAAATGGTTGCAGAAGAAACGCAAATTTCATCAAAGGGTCGAAGACGACCGAATTTCATCAAAGAGTCGTGGGGAAAATGCAGTGGTCTCTTTAGAAAACAGCACACTTACATACGTTTATTATTATAGGTATAATTTTTAACTTGAAATAATATACTGAACTAATTTTTGAAAAAAAAAAAAAATTAACCCAAACCCAGTTAGCAGCAATCCACACTCAGCCTGAAATCGTCCCGAATCCAAAACAGCTAACCCGACCTGCAACAAAAATAATTAGTGCCAGAAGGGAATCCCCCCATCTGCTGTAACCTTTCAGAAAATTTTCTTTGAATTTCAGAATTTTTTTTTTCTTTTTTACTCTACCCTTGATAATTTTTTTAACTGCTATTCTTGATTTTAGTTTAAAATAGCAACGAAGATCATGCTGGAAGCAAGAGGTGCTAAATCGGTTCCCGGAGGAGGTAGGCTTAACGACCATTGTTTACAGAGCCATCTATCGCTGCTATTATACAGTAAAATCAAGAATCACAGTAACAAATCTCATGACATCTTATATAACCCTCCTGCAAGATTTTTTTAAATAGCTGTCACCATTCGAAACGTACTAAATTTTAAAATCCATTTAAGGACACCCGGTATGTTTTTTAATAAGTTTCAAAGCATTCTTTACTGAATTACAACTCACCTTAGATATAAAGAGACAAGCAGTCTTATACCAAATTAGTATTTTTTACATAATTCTGGAGATTAAAAAGTATTCCTAAATAATTATTTGGACGTGTCTGTTTACTGCATATAGTTTTTATCTTCAAAAATACCTAGACTTTCTTTAAAAAAAAAGGGGGGTCAACTCGAACCCTTCTCGCAAGTCGCAGTAGTGAAAACCCAATCTGAAACTGACCCAAACCGGATATAATGTATATCAATCTGCCCCAAACCCAACGCGCTAGGCGTAGCTAAAAAGTAAAAGTCAACCCGACCTGTAGTAGAAAAGTAGATGTGAACCGGGTCCAAACCTGACCCGCGTCGAAAAAGTAGAAGTTAGCCCGGCCCATAGCAAAAAAGTAGAAGTTAACCCGACCCACAGCAAAAAATAGAAATCAACCAGACCCAAATGCGACCCACAGCAAAAAAGTATAAGTTTATCCAACCAGCAGCAAAAAATAGAAGTCAACCGGACCCAAACCCGACCCACAGCAAAAAGTAGAAGTAACACGACCCGCAGTGAAAAAAATTAGCCCCGACCCGCGCATCAGATTGGAGTTTCCAAATTTCTAAAATCGCCCCCCCCTTGAGGACTCTCCAGATCCGCCCTTGGAACTTGGTCGAGACTTTAGTAATTGCTGTGCACATGCTCACTCACATCGGAATCGGTTGATATATACGAGTGCTGTCGCAGGCAAAAAATCAGATTTTTCAAAATGTCACCCACGTTAGAAATTGAAACTGCTATGTCTGAGCCATTTTTTAAGATAAAGACAGACAAAAAATGCTCCTGAATCCTTATATCAAGGTCAAATACTTAAGAAAGAAACCTTTTTCAATTTCTAATTTTTTCTCACCTCACTTTAAATATATATTTTTTTTTAATTTAATGGCCGCCATTTTGAAACAAGATGGCTGATGAAGCTGGCCAGCGAACTTGGTCGAGATATTGATGTATACTATCCACATGCCTTCTTCCATCGAAATTAGCGAATACGTGTGGTATCGCGAGACAAATACAAGATCGTTTCAAAGTGTTAGCCATGATAGAAATTCAAAGTGCTATAATTCAACCACTTTTTAAGATATAAACAAAAGAACAAATTTTCAGAATCAAAAACTGCTCCAGAATCTTTGTATCAAGGCCAAACACACAAAAAAAATCTTTTCATTTTCCAATTTTTTAATACCTCATTTTAAATTTTAAATTACCTTTTTTTTTTAAATGGCAACCCTTTTGAAATAAGATGGCGAATGAAGCTGGCCAACGAACTCGGTCGAGACATTGGTATGTACTATGAACACACCAAGGTACATTCAAATCGGTTCATAAATACGCCTGTTATTGCGTGACAAAAATCAGGTCGTTTTAAAATGTCAGCCACAATAGAAATTCAAAATGTTATAACTTAGCCATTTTTTTAGATATAGACAAAACAAAACCTGTTCCGGAATCTTTGTATTAAGGTCAAACACATACAAAAAAACTCTTTTTCATTTTCCAATTTTTTGGTATCTCATTTTAAATTTAATTTTTTTTTAATTTTTTTAAATGGCCGCCATTTTGAAACAAGATGGCGGATGAAGCTGGCCAACGAACTCGGTTGAGTTATTTGTATGTACTATGTACACACCAAGGTACATCCAAATCGGTTCATAAATACGTCTGTTATCACGTGGCAAAAATCAGGGCGTTTCAAAATGTCAGCCACACTAGAAATTCAAAATGCTATAACTCAGCCATTTTTTAAGGTATAGACGAAACAAAAACTGCTCCCGAATCTTTTTATCGAGGTCAAACACATAAGAAAAAAATATTTTTTCAATTTTCAATTTTTTGGTACCACATTTCAAATTTAAATTTTTCTTAAAATTTTAAATGGCCGCCATTTTTAAACAAAATGGCGGATGAAGCTGGCCAACGAACTCGGTCGAGACATTGGTCTGTACTGTGTATAAACGAAGTTACATCCAAATCGGTTCATAAATACGCCTTTTATCGCGTGACAAAATTCAGGACGTTTCAAAATGTCAGCTTCGCTAGAAATTCAAAATGCTATAACTCAGCCATTTTTTAAGATATGGACGAAACAAAAACTGCTACGGAGTATAAACGTCAAATACATAAGAAAAAAATATTTTTCCATTTTCAATTTTTTGGTACCGCATTTCAAATTTTAAATTTTTTTTAAATTTTTAAATGGCCGCCATTTTGAAACAAAATGGCGGATGAAGCTGGCGAACGAACTCGGTCGAGACATTGGTATGTACTATGTACACACCGAATTACATTCAAATCGGTTCATAAATACGAGAGTTACAGTGTGACATAGGTCATATATATATATATATATTGATATATATATATATATATATATATATATATAAATTTTGAACGGAGGGTGGTTTCGGGGTCTGGGGGTCATGATCGATGAAAATATACCCAAATTTTTTGAAATCGCTTTCCTCCGAACGGCTGCAATAGGTAGCTTTTTGTAAAAAAGCTACCTAAAATATATATATATTTAAAGTGAGGTGCAAAAAAATTAGAAATTGAAAAAGGTTTCTTTCTTAAGCTTTTGACCTTGATATAAGGATTCAGGAGCATTTTTTGTTTGTCTTTACCTTAAAAAATGGCTCAGATATAGCAGTTTCAATTTCTATTGTGGGTGACATTTTGAAAAATCTGATTTTTTGCATGCGACAGCACTCCTATATATTAACCGATTCCGATGTGAGTGAGCATGTGCACAGCAATTACTAAGGTCTCGACCAAGTTCACTGCTTAGCCTCATCCACCATGTTGTCTTAAAATGACAGGCACTTTAAGAAATTGCCGAATTTGGCAGCCAAATATATGTTACTTTAAAGAAAAGTAGCTTGGATAAAGCTGACTAATTTCGCGAAATTCTCATTCATTATATTGATAAAAATTAGTATTGAATCTCCTATATTCGGTTTCCACTAAATTGAGCTTCGTGTGTTTGAATGATATAATTTGGCTTTCTTTAAATAAGGATTATAAAAGCTACCTCTTCCTCCCGGCACTGGCCGGAAGGACTTCTTTAAGATATAGACGAAACAAAAAATGCTCCGGAATCTTTGTATGAAGCTCAAACACACAACAGAAAAATCTTTTTCAATTTCTAATTTTTTTTATACCTCATTTTAAATTAAAATTTTTTTTAAATTTTTTAAATGGCCGCCATTTTGAAACAAGATGGCGGATGAAGTTGGCCAACGAACTCGGTCAAGACATTGCTATGTTCTTTGTACACACCAAGGTTACATCCATATCGGTTCATGAATACGCCTGTTGTCGCGTGATAAAAATCAGGAGATTTCAAAATGTCAGCCACGCTAAAAATTCAAAGTCTATAACTCAGCCATTTTTTAAGATATAGACGAAACAAAAACTGCTCCGGAGTCTTTGTATCAAGGTCAAATACATAAGAAAAAAATATTTTTCAATTTTCAATTTTTTGATACCACATTTCAAATTTTAAATTTTTTAAAAAATTTTAAATGGCCGCCATTTTGAAACAAGATGGCGGATGAAACTGGCCAACGAACTCGGTCGAGACATTGGTATGTACTATGTACACACGAAATTGTATCCAAATCGGTTCATAAATACGAGAGTGACAGTATGACAAAGATCAGATATATATATATGGATATATATATATATATATATATCAACTTTTGAACGGAGGGTGGTCTGGGGGTCATGATCGATGAAAATATACCAAAATTTTTTGAAACGAACAATATTTTTTGAACTTTCCTCCGAACGGCTGCAATAGGTAGCTTTTTGTAATGAAAGCTACCTAAAATAAAGAATATGAAAGCTACCTCTTCCTCCCGGCACTGGCCGGAAGGACTTTTTAAAATAATTTTCACTCATGATTTATTTTTTTCAAATCTATATCTCGTACAGATGATTACGAAAAAAAAAATCATTTGCGTTTAAATTAATATAAATAGCTCATCATTTATTTTCAGCTTATATTCCTTAATGAAATTAAAACCAGTCACCAATCATAAATCCAATAAAACATAAATACAACACAAATTTAAGACATGTAATTGAACTTAGCGCTTAAACCACTGAAATGAACAGAATAAAAAAAGCTGATTGTAAGTAGCGATATATTGATTATTTCTTTGACTGTTAAATGTTAACTCCTGACACGAGACCAATGGGAAAATATCATTTTTAATATGTTTCAAAACTTTATTTGAATGCATTATTTCTGTTATATCGCTATCTTACTGGAGACAGAAACATTACAAGTTTTATTTCACAAATGAGTTAGCAGTTGCAAATAACCGAAAAGCACACTTTTGAATTTTTTGCACATAAGATAATTTCGTTTACAGGCTCACAGAAAACTTACTGCATGTTAGAAGTTGCGAAAAGTCAATCTGTTGTGACAGTTCAAAGAAAACTTCATACAAAATACGGATTGCAACCACCAACGGACAAAACAATTCATGTGGTTTCGGAAATTTGAGAAAAGTGGTTGCTTGAATTTGACTTTAGACTTCATATCTGCCGAATCACCAAAGATTTACATACTGAACATTTGTGAAACAAAACCTGTACTGTTTCTTTCTCCAGTAAAGTCAACTTTGTTGCTGTATCAGTAATATATATTTTTTATAAGCCTTCCAAATCCCTGAGGGAATTGTGACACACCCTGTATATATTAAGCGAAAATAGTCTATTAGAGTTATCAATAATTAGGATGAGCGAAGCAAATCCTCTACTAGGCTACACAAATTCCATTTTGTCGTACACTTTACAAAAAACTATTCTTTATTTTGACTTGAAATTAAACATAAAAATAAATTAGGATCTGTAGATTTGCACAATATTATTATTATTATTTTTTTTT
Organism: Maratus speciosus; assembly: GCA_963932465.1. Taxonomy (NCBI): domain Eukaryota; kingdom Metazoa; phylum Arthropoda; class Arachnida; order Araneae; family Salticidae; genus Maratus; species Maratus speciosus. The sequence goes on along the minus strand of OZ010787.1, from coordinate 651,054,098 downwards.
TTTTTTTTTTTTTTTACAGAATAATCTTAAAAAATCTGTTATTTTAATTGATTTATTTTACATGTTTTTCCATTACGAACGTATTTTTGCAAATAAAAAATGAAATACGTATATTGTCAGAATAAAAAATAAATCACGGAGTTAGTAATTATAAATAGAATCATGATTAATTAAATAAATAAAATATATTTTCGTTATTCCGCCAAAATATCTCAAAAACTGTTTTTTAAATTTAATTAAGGAAAGAAATATTTTTGAAATAAAATATGATCTGTACATTCTGACAATATTACTTTCTTATTTGTGAAAATTCAATTATTTAAGTATTTTTCAGAGTTAAGAATTCAAATACACAATTTATTCTTATTATGTGTAATCATTTACGCAGACGATACTTACGCATTTTAAAAGAATTATATTATTATTAATATTTTTTTAGTGGCAACAAAAGAATTGTAAACAAATAAAATTAATTGTTAAATTCGTTATACAAAGTGTTATTTGAATTCAAAGGTTGAAAATTGAACCAAAAGAAACATATTTACTATTAAGAATTAATTACTATTAGTATTATTTTTAATATGTTTGCCGTTTAAAAACAATTTATAGAATGTATTAGTTCTATTATAAAAAAAATTGCCGAGAAAACGTGCACTAAATGGTCGAAAATGATAATGCTTCGCGAATCCAACAAAGCATAGCTTTTGCTAGTAATGATAATCAGTGCAAGGCTTTCTCGCCGTAATTTTTGAGAATATTTGCTGATGCATTTTTTCATTAACTTTTGATTAACTGCAATTCTTTTTATCCAACTACGTATTAAATTATTTTATTATTCCATTTCCGGTTTAACGAAATATGTGTATTTACACCAAATACTTGCAAAATACCTCATCTATCACTGTGTCTTTAGTATGTGCAGAGGAAAGAGGATGTTGCTATACGAAATAATATATACAGGGGTAGAACTTGTCCTGAAATTCCTAGAATTCCTGAAAAATGAAAAAAAGTCCTGAAATGTCCTGAAATATGGTAACATGTCCTGAAATTCCTGAAATTTCGCAAGTTTTGTACTATAGCACTAACAGTCATTATATTTCCATGAATATATATTTATTTATTTTTTTTTGGGGGGGGGGGGGGTGGCGGGAATTCTACTAATCGTTCTTTTTTGAAAAAAATCCACAAAATCTGTATTTTAGAATTAATAGGTTCATAGGAAAACCAGAAAATAATGCAATATTTTGTCATCTGATGATGAAAATTTCACAAATTTCGTCAAGTGGTTGCAGAAAAAAAAAATCAGGAATTTGTCAATCAGACTGAAAGGAAAATTGCGAATTTCGTTAATCGGTCGTCGAAAAAAATTATGATAGTCTTCAACCTATCTCTAAAGAAATGGGAAATGTTGTCAATCATTCGCTGAAACTTGCAGAGATGCCACTTTTACATTTTTTGATGAATTTCCACTTTTTTTGCTTTTTTAAAAATCGATCAGCGGTTTCCGCGGAATCGTGAAAACAAAAAATTCGCGTTATTGTGCGCTGCATAAAAGACTGATAATTTCGTCAAACGGTCCAGCAAACGTTCATTGAAAAAAATCGTGATTTTCGACAAACGATCGGAGAAAATGAACACGAATTTCGGCAAACGATCGCGGAAAGAAATCGCGAATTTTGACAAACGATCATGGTAAAAATCTCGAATTTCGCTAAACGATGTCGGAAAAAAACCCACTAATTTCGGCAAATGATCGCGGAAAAATGTGTAAATTTCGCAAATGATCAAAGTAAAAAAGAACGTAAATTTCGGCAAACGATCGCAGAAAAAATCTAGTTTCGGCAAACGATTGAGTAAAAATACACAAATTTGGCAAACGATTTAAAAAAAATACACAAATGCAGCAAATGCTTGAGGAAAAACACACAAATTTGGCAAATGATCGGAAAAAAAATGCGCATTTTGGCAAATGATCGCGAAAAAAAATCTGGAATTTTGGCAAACAATTGTGGGAAAAAAATCTCGTATTTCTGCAAATAATCGAGGGAAAAAATCCCGATTTTTGGCAAAACATTGCAAATTTCGTCAAACGATCCGGAAAAATAATCTTGAATTTCAGAAAACAAACGCGAAAAAAAAAAATCGCGAATTTCAGCAACCTATAGAAAAAAAACCACTAATTTCTGTAAACGATTGCGGAAAAAAGTGCGAATTTCATCAAACAATCGCGAAAAAAAAGCAAATTTCGGCAAAAAATCGCGAATTTCGACGAATGATTGCGGGAAAAAAATAGTATGCAGGGTAAATGTGTCCTGAAATTGTCCTGAAATATCGATAGAAGTATGTCATGAAATATCACCTAGGACCAGTACAACCCCTGGATTTAGACATTGGTATAATATTGAAACGAATTATGTAATTGGTAGTCAATCCTTAGAAACATTTAAAGGAACTGTGAAAGTACACCAAGCTCTCATTGACTTCAGCATACAAAACACAATTTTCTTTAGATCTTTTCTTTAAGCTGCAATTGCGCAATTACCCTAAGCTGTGAACACGGCTTTGACCTGGGAAAGAAAACTTAAAAAAAAAACAACTTTTCTAGTGATTATGATACATCAAAAAGTTCCGGCAACAATTCTGAATTTTTGGACAATTTCAAACCTGGAGATTCGACTGTTGTACAATATGATGGAAAGTTCTATCCTGGAGAATTTAGTGGTGCTTCAACTAACAGCTAATGAAGTTAGTGCTATGGAACATGCTACTGAAAACACTTACAAATGGCCCAGAAAGCAGGTTATCTTTTCATACAACAATAGTGACATAATAAGAAAGATTGAACTTGCAGAAACGTATGGTAATCGAGCATTTCAATTTAAATTTAATGGTTTCCCTTAGTTTAAGCTAACATAAAATATTTGTTTTTTCACCCTTATTCCATTTTCTGCTTTGTTTAGTTAATTTTTATCATATGTAATCAAGAATAAATATATATTCAACTAAATGTGTCTATGAAATGTTTTTTATTTTTTTTTTTACTTCATTTCAGTCATTGTCCTGGCATTATGATTTTAAAAATATTTTTTCTTCCGCACAATAAACATTTTTTTTTTTTGCGATGCTGGTATTTTTTTTTTTTCTTATTGTATAAAACCTAAATAATAACAAGAAATATATATACCATACATTTATAGCATCATTTAAAAAAAGTTTTAATATTGAAAAGTTGTCTGTTTTGGGAGAATAACCCAGTAAGAGATTCTATAGAGAAAATCAATATTAGTGGAAGTGAGATGCATACTGTGTGCAGATGTATTATATTATGGTATGGAAAAAGAGGCTTTCTCGCAATTACAGAACACATTAAGAGTGGAAAACATGCAGAAAAGGAATTAATGAAAAAAAAATCTTTTTGCTTTAAATCTGATTTATATATATATATATATATATATATATATATATATATATATATAATATGCAACAAAAGCGAATCTTTCCAGTTTCTCCAAATTTGCCTTTCCCTGACAAGGCAGTCAGTCTTGAAGGAATGTTCTTTTGGAGCATTAGTGCAGAAAATATTCTTTTTACTGTTTCACTTGTGCTGATTGATTTAAGATAAAGCAATGCTGATCGACAGTTTTTTCACTAACTCATGAAGCCTTTTTAATCGAGGTAAAGTTGTGTAGTGTCCTCTTGCAGTTGGATCAATGGCTGACATGCATTTCAACAACAAAGATATTCTTAACGGCAAAGTTTTTGGTGTGTGTGTGTGTGTGGGAGGGGAGAGTACTTTATTCAGTTAATAATTTTTGCGTATTTTCTAAAAATTCAGTTACATGCACATCACCTGTGTTTTGAGATTATAGAGGATGCATTGCTTCCAGAATATGTTTGGGAATTATGCAAGACATGATAATCATTTCCAATATCTAAATCAGTTTTGTCATCTCCTTATTTTGTAGAATTCTGATTTCATAAATAATATAAAAAATTGCATTTGTTCCTGATATAATTTGGAAATCCTTTCATTTGGAAAAGACACATATTTTTTTAACATAAGAACTCATGCATAATTAACTGATGTTTTCCTGGAAGTAAACAATTTAATAAAAAAGAAAAGTGCCCAGCTAAACTGATGGCATTGAGCTCACAGACTATTCACACTAATTGTATATTATACTCTTATTTTAAAGGATAATGCCCCACAAAAAAATAAGTGAAGGGGAATTAGCCCCCGTTTGCCCCTTTATACTTAACCAGTGAACCTCCAAATCTAATCAGGGAAGCTCCTTATCATAATAAACCGGTATACCAAACTTGGAGCAAATCGAATAATCTTGCAAAAAAAAAAATTTATCTAAATTAAGGGGGTGGGCTAACCCCCCTTTATCCTTAACCAATTAATCGCCAAAACGAATCAGGGAAGCTCCTTAACATAATAAACAGCGATACCAAATTCGGAGCAAATCGAATCATTCTGCATGAAAAACCCATTTATCTAAATTAAGAGGGGCGGGCTAACCTCCCTTTTCCCCCTTTACCCTTAACCAATGAACCCCAAAACTAATCAGGGAAGTTCCTTAACATAATAAACCGGTATACCAAATTCGGAGTAAATCGAAGGATTCTGCATGAAAAACCCATTTATCTGAATTAAGGGGGTGGACTAACCCCCCTTTTCCCCTTTTATCCTTAACCAATGAACCCCCAAAACTAATCAGGGAAGTTCCTTAACATAATAAACCGGTATAATAAATTCGGAGCAAATTGAATGATTCTGCATGAAAAACCCATTTATCTGAATTAAGGGGGATGGACTAACCCCGTTTTTCCCCCTTTACCCTTAACCAATGAACCCCCAAAACTAATCAGGGAAGTTCCTTAACATAATAAACCACTATACCAAATTCGGAGCAAATCGAATCATTCTGCATGAAAAACACATTTATCTGAATTAAGGGGGCTGGACTAACCCGGTTTTTCCCCCTTTATCCTTAACCAATGAACTCCCAAAACTAATCAGGGAAGTTCCTTAACATAATAAACCGGTATACCAAATTGGGAGCAAATTGAATGATTCTGCATGAAAAACCCATTTATCTGAATTAAGGGGGTGGACTAACCCCGTTTTTCCCCCTTTACCCTTAACCAATGAACTCCCAAAACTAATCAGGGAAGTTCCTTAACATAATAAACCGCTATACCAAATTCGGAGCAAATCGAATCATTCTGCATGAAAAACACATTTATCTGAATTAAGGGGGGTGGACTAACCCCGTTTTTCCCCCTTTACCCTTAACCAATGAACCCCCAAAACTAATCAGGGAAGTTCCTTAACATAATAAACCGCTATACCAAATTCGGAGCAAATCGAATCATTCTGCATGAAAAACACATTTATCTGAATTAAGGGGGGTGGACTAACCCCGTTTTTCCCCCTTTATCCTTAACCAAAGAACTCCCAAAACTAATCAGGGAAGTTCCTTAACATAATAAACCGCTATACCAAATTCGGAGCAAATCGAATCATTCTGCATGAAAAACACATTTATCTGAATTAAGGGGGGTGGACTAACCCCGTTTTTCCCCCTTTATCCTTAACCAATGAACTCCCAAAACTAATCAGGGATGTTCCTTAACATAATAAACCGGTATATCAAATTCGGAGCAAATCGAATAATTCTGCATGAAAAACCCATTTATCTGAATTAAGGGGGTGGGGTGTGGACTAACCCCGTTTTTCCCCCTTTATCCTTAACCAATGAACTCCAAAAACTAATCAGGGAAGCGCCTTATCACGGTGAACCTAGGAAAAAATTTTGAAGCAAATCGGATGTTTCTATCAAGAGTTATCGCGTTACGTACATACGTACGTACGTACATACATACATACATACATACATACATACATACATACAGAACGGGCGGGCACATTAGCTCTCAGGCTTTGATAGCCTGTGAGCTAAAAAACTATTCAATCCTTCCTTTTCCTCTCATTATTAAGTTGCTTCTTTTTAAGATATGTATGAGTATCTTTTTAATGTTATCTCATTGTCAATTTTTTTTATCGCTGTACTATAAATTAAATTGCTACTATGAACCAACCTATTTTACACAGGTCTGGGTTTCTGCCATGCCAGTGGCAGAAAGTGGCTATAACTGGTTTTAATTGGCATAAACACATTTTGTGACATAATCTGAGACCTTTTTTAGAAGTATTAATGAAGTACATTTTATTCAGGTAATCCGTTTAATCAGGTAATTAAGTAACAAATAAAATATTGTGGATAGTTTTAATTGAAAAATAAATTTGTTCTAGAAAAAATGAGTAATCTGACAAATTTTTGTTATATGGTTGTGTAATTTTATGAATAAACAATTATTAGAGTATTTAAAAATCAAAAATAGAAAACTATCCAATATCTATTTTAAATTAAACACTGAAAAGATTAGCAAAATTAGTCTGTTATGGAATGCTCCGCCGAAAAAGTAATATTAGTATATTTGAATGGTAATTTTGTTCTTCCAATGTTATAAAATAATTGTACAAGATATTTCATAAAAAGAAAATATTTTTTTTGTGCTTCAATTATTTACTTATATATTTTCACAAGCATTTCTATTTGTATATAGTAGATAATCTCTAAGTTATTGCACTGTATAATTTATTTAAAAATACTCTAAAAAGGGATTTGTTGCAATATCATAGAATTTTTTGTAATTTTTTTTAACTTTTAAATAGAAATTAAACCAGGCCCGTAGCTAGGTGGGGGCCAGGTCGGGCAATGCCCGACCTAGCACATTTGACTGGACACCCTGATCGACACATTAAATTTCCAAACTTTTTTTTGCCTCATTTAAAAAAAAAACTTTTGTTAGAATAGACCATAACCTAACAGACACCTATCCCTAAAACTTCTCAATTCGAACAAAACAATTTAAACAAAAAATTCAATTATAAAGACATTTTTTCTTGCATTCCAAGAGCTGTAGGACATTTTTCGCTTTGTTGCTTTGTAGAAATTTACCTTAGGGCTCCCCAAAGAGTCAAACTGCAAGAGTAATAGGGTTTAGACATTATCCTCTTAATTCTTTTTCTCAAACTGGTTCTGATGTCCGCAAAAATCGTTTTCTTTGTATAACTGTCATACGTGATATTTATTGAAATGAGCTAAGGTTGAAACCAAATGCTTGTATTTTCAGTTCCACAAAAGAGGCTACTGTCATGTGGTTTTGTCATTGTGGTTTTGTCTTCACTATATTGCTTTAGGGGGCTTTTCAACAAAAGTGGGAAACATTCTTTGACAGCAGTCTTGACACATCATAAAAGGTTGTAAAATCATTATCACACAGAATAAAAATATCTAGAAAGGGTTTTTCAGAGTAAAGGGGCTTTATAATCGGGGATGTAGTGGAGGGTATACGGGGGTATATGGCGTATACCTTCTGTATTTTTTTAAGGAACACCGTATACCCTCTGTTTCTCAATAAAGCTATAGTATATACACTTTAGGGTATACGCTCTGCCTTGAGCGTATACCCTCTGTTTTTTTTTACGACTGCACCACTGTTTATAATCATTGTAAATGTCATATTTGAATATTGTATTTTATATTAATTAGATGATTTAAATCAAATTTAGCAATGAGATTATTACTGAATTAAATTATTCTTTTTATGAGTGCAAAAGGTGTTCGTTTTTTCCTGGTGTTTCCCCCAACTCTTTATTTTTAACAAAGATACCCCCTTATTTATTCTATTTTTTAGTTGTTTTCTTCCTTTCTTCCTATATATACGATATAAATATTCAAATATCACATAGTTTCTCGTATGAAAAGGGGGAAATAAATGTAAGATTGTGAAACGGAAATATAAATTAAAAAAATTAACAAAAATACTAAACGAGCATTAATATTTTTAAGCTATGAAATACTCATTTTTATTTTGGTATTTCCTTAACTTATAGCTGCAGTTTGCAAATAATAATCACATACGGCTGTTTGTAAAAAATGTTTTTGTTCACTCGACTTTGCGAAACTTTATAATAAGTTCGCGGACTTATTTTTAAATGTAAAGGCGTGACATTCGCAGGCAAGATTATTGATGTAGTTTAGAATCGAAAAGCATTTTTCATTTTTTGACAAATTAATCGAATCTTCAGCTTTAAACGATAGTGTTTCAGATGGCCTTTACTAGCCACAAAAATTGACTTATAACACCATTTTGCATTTTTTTTTTTTCTGATACATACTTTGTCTTTACAGAAAACAGAAAACGCTATTTGCTATCGTGGGGTCAGAATCAAAATAATTGTAAATTTATGGCATTTAAGCATAAAAATGTTTTCGTGATTGTGTTAGAGAATAGAGAGTTCGAATGGAAACCATAATAATGAATTATATTGACATACACTCTCATGATAGTTTTTATTTGTGTGATATTTGCTGACCAGCCCGTTGTCGCCCGTCATGTGATGACATTAATCTTATATTTTATATTATTTATATTATATGTATCTTTAATCCGATTTTTTAAAAAATTATACTGAAAAAAAAAAAAGAAAAATTCAAAACGAACCTCATATTTACGCAATATTTATACCGAATGCGACATTTTAAAGTAAAATGTAAAGTAAAATAAATATATTCTTCCGCATTTCAACAAAAAATAGCGGATTCGGAATTTTAAACTATGCGGATTTTTTTTTCTCATCAGACATTTAATATTAAAAAAAAAAAAAAAAAAAAAAAATCTTATAGTCTTTACTCTTTGAAATTTTTATGAGTCATAAATATAATGGTTTCAAAGCCTATGCACAAGATTGGTGGAAAACTATTGATATTTAGTGGAAAGACGCTTGTAAGAAGACTTGCGGGGAAAAAACGTGAATTTCGTCAGTTTGTCGCGGGAAAAAATTGCAAATTTCGTTAGTCAATTAAAAATCGTGAACTTCGTTAATCGTCCGGTCAAAGAAAATTCCCAAGCTGCATATTCCATCAGTTACTAGTCCAAAAATAACTCGAATTTCGCCAATCGGGCATGAAAAAACAGTGTATTTCGTGGATCAGGCATGGAAAAATCGCGAGTTTTGTCGATCGGGCCTTGAAAAATCGCGAATTTTGTCGATCGTGAGCGGAAAATCGCAAATTTCGTTGATTGGGCAAGGAAAAATCATGAATTTTGTCGATGAGGTATAGAAAAATTGCAAATTTTGTTGAGTTTCGTCAGTTTACTGCGAGAGAAAATCGCGAATTTCGTCAGCTTTCCGCGGGAAATAATGCAACTTTCGTCAATTTGCCGCGGGAAAATATTGCAAATTTCGTCAGACAATTAAGAATCGTGAATTTCGTTGATCAGGCACGAAAAAAAATTCAAATTTTGGTGATCGGCTGCGTAATAATCGCGAATTTCGTCAGTTTATCGCGAGAAAAAACTTGGAAAATTTGTCAATTTACCGCGGAAAAAATTCTAAATTTCGTCAGATTCTGTTAAGAATCGCGAATTTCGTTAATCAGGCGTGAAAAAGGGGTAAAACTCCTCCTCCCTCTGAAATCCTCATTTTTATCTGATTACAGGCCACAGATTCCCTCCCACCTCCCTAAAACAAAATTCTCTCTGTGTGTTACTGATGTGGCCTTCAACAGCCCAGACATTTTTGTAAGTGGCCCTTCTCTAAAAAAGCTTGTGCACCCCTATTTTAGGTAGATTTCGTAAGAAACACTACCTATTACATTCTCCCCTATGTCGGAATTTCTGAAATTTTTTTGGCAGATCTATGATGATCATGATACCTAGAGCCCAAAACCACCACCAAGTTGAAAACTTTATCTACCTACCTATCTATCTGTCTATCTATCTATCTATATATATATATATATATATATATCGCATTTGTATAAACACGAAAACTTCCATAATTCTGCAGAAATCTCTTCTAAACTCATACATAAAATCAAGAGCCAGAAAATGGAAATGGAGAGGATTTTTGGGAAAGCAGAAAAAAACCATAATTTCTTAATTATGATACATATCGAATCCGTTTAAACTTATTATTACTTCTAGGAAAAGGGCCAAAAATTTATGTATGACAGATTTTTGATATATCATTAAAATGGCCTCAAGGGGCGAAAAAAATAGGGTTTTAAGAAGAAACAAAATCCTAACTTTGTCAATTCGCAAGATATATATGAAATCCACTTAAATTTATTATAAATTTTCTTAATATTGCATACAACTTTTATATTGACAATTTTTTGACAAGACCAACTCTTACAGCAAGAAAAAAGGAGGGGGGGGGGGCGTTGAAGAAGAAAAAGATTCATAACTTCGTCAATTCAGAAGGTATCAAAAGCGCTTGAATTTATTATAAATCTTCTTAATATTATCTACAACTTTTGTATTGACAAGTGTATGGTAGGACCAACTCTTACACACAAATAAACAAATAAATAAATAAATTAAAATAAAATAAAAAAAAAGGAGGTGTTGTAGAAGAAAAAAAAAATCACATCTCCGCTAATGTACCACTAAGGCAACAAAAACAGTATCATTGGCGTGATGAAAATTTTTGACAACCCTCAGAGATGCTGTATATAGGGTTGTATTATTAAACGTGCGCGTGCATCAATAAAAAAAAACGTCAGAATTTAAAATTCAGTGTGTGGTTCATTTAATGAAACAATCACCACACGGTTTAAATTTATTATATAAATCTTCTTAATATTATCTATAACTTTTGTAGTAACAAGTTTCTGATAAGATGAACTCTTACTAATGAATGATATTACTAAAAATATTCTTAAGGGGTGAAAAAAATCGGGGTTGAAGAAAAAATGAATGTATTAATATGTTTCTGATAAAACCAACTCTTACAGAAAAATGAAATTAAAAACTCGTCAAAAGCGATTTAACTGGTTTATCTCTTATCTTGATTTAGTTTTTTTTTTTTTTGGTGAAATTAGTACTTAACCAGAGGTGCCAAGCTCGCACTAATCTTCCGTAATGCGTGGGTTAATTTAACCCAGTTTTACAAAGTTTCGAACCAGAAAAATTATTTGATGAATCTTTATTTATTTAATTCCAGTTTTCTACGTGGAACTTATTTAATTTCATCTCTGAAAAAAAAATTCTGGTGCGAAATGTATTAAACCAGGGTTAAATTAACCCACATATTACGGAGGATTAGTGGCAACTTGGCACCTCTGCTTAACTTCGAGATCGACCTGTGCCTGCAGGCCTAGCCGGCAGTGACTTTTTTTCTGTTGTCCAAACTGTTTGAAAATGTTATCAGTTTTAAACAGTAAACACATATTATGGTTTTAAAGCATGTGTAAAAAACCCGCGAAAATATATTAATATTTTGCTGTGAGAGGGTTACCTATTTTGTAAATAAGTGATGAAACTATAAACGTAATTACCAAGGCCTTCTTTATATTAAATTTTAAATCATATAAAATTCCACAAATACTGTAAAACCTGTGTAAATGGAAGCTGTCTATAACAAAATCCTGTCTTACATGAGAGCCTTTTATGGTCCCGTTGAAAGGAATACCATACAATAAATAATGAATTCAGGGGGTAACCCGGGAGGTGGGTTCTCCAATGGGCATCCCGGAAGCTTTCTAATTTTGCGCTTATTAAAGTTGTAAAAGTGCAATTCCCACCCTAAAAGCTCCATACTGTCTACCACTCCGGGAGCATCAGTAATCTTTCCCGAAGCAAAATGCCTAAATTCAACACTGCAGTTATATCTCATAAGATGGAAACTTGTCTAAAACGAAATATTTTTTCGATCCTTTGCGAATCCGTTTTTACAGGTTTACTGTGAATGAATTTCTTGGAATATTGTATTATTAGTTTATTATTATTAAAACATAAAAATGCAAGTGTCTAGATTTTTCTGCGGACAACGGTGGGGGAGGGAATGTCCACAGACAACTGGATGGTGACGCTGTTGTTGCAATCCTCAACAACATCCAACATTTTTGTGGAAATCCATATTATCTTAACCATATTTACAAAAATTAGTTTATGAATTGACAATAAGATGAAAGAATATCACTTTTCAACTACTTTGGGAAGAGCTATAAACTTATACCGAATCTCAAAACGTAATACATATTTTTAAAGGATCGTAAAAGTCTAAAAAAGTGAAGAAGTAATTTTGCCCCTCTTGGAAAAACATTTGCCCGACCTGGAAGCATCGTCTAGCTACGGGCCTGAATTAAACTGTAAACAATAATATTAATAGTTAAACTTGTGCAGCATCAGATTACCATTATGAAATTTTCTGTTTTTCAAGTGAAAGAAAATTATTATAAACAAAGTATTTTTATATGATCATTTTGAAACTTTTTTGCTACTTTGAATAACATTAATAATCTTTAGTTTTAATTTTTAATTTTATTGTTTACATGTCAAATACATGTGCGAATTATGAATCATTGCAGATTAAAGTTTTTATTAGTACTATTTCTTAGTTTATGCCAGTTTTTGCCACTTACTGGTAGTGTTTCTGCCATGCCGCTGATTTTACATATAGAAAATAAACATTTAATTCTTTACATTATTAATGTATATTTTGAAAAATTTCTCAATATATTATCTTTCATTGAACATGAACAGTAGGTGAAAAGAATAAAGAAAAATAAATTCCAAACTGCATAGATTTGTCCAGGTATTACATAGCGTTTCACATTTGTAATATTAGCTGAAAAACTGAATACATCATTTCCATACTTGTCGCACCTTACATTTATTTGCATTTCATGTAACTAAATTTATTTTCTTAGCACCAGTTGGATTCATTATTTTATTCCACCTGAACCTACTTTATAAATTTAATGCGATTATATCAAGGTGTTGTTAATTTGAAGTGTTTTTCAATTTAAGTAAATATCTTTGTATTTAAACTAGAAACACTTTTGCAGATTATTCTGATTCTGCTCCTTCAGGCTATAGTAGTCAACTACCTAATAGTGGTGTAGGTTCTTCAGCTGCATCAGCTCCTGCTTATGGTGATGAAGCTCCTCGTTCAACAGGTGCATCAGCAATACCTCCTGTTGGTCCTCCATCTCATGGTCGTCCTGGGCATGGTATGGCACCACGTCCTCGTCGTTATGGTGGACCTCCACCTGGTGCAGATTATAACCTTCTTCAGGGCAGATATGGTGGTCCTCCAGCTCCTGGTGGACCTGGTGGAAGAGGTGGATTTCAAGGTAATAACAGTAAGTATAGTTAGCCATTCCACTTAAGGTTTATTAAAAGTCTGTCCATATTTTGAAACTAGAATGGATTTTTAATCTCTTTTCTTTCAATAAAATGTTTTTAATAAAATCTTTAATTGTTGATAAAAAAAAAAAGCAGTTTGCTTGAAAATCTGCAAATTGCTTAATTTTTTCTTTAACACATTGACTATCATGTCTAGAAATATTTCTTGGGGCACTTTACCAGTACCACATGAATACATGTGCCATGAATATTTCCTTCCAATATTCCCTATTTAATTTTTAACTTAATTGTTTACATGTCAAATACAGTTGCAAATTATGAATCATTTCAGATTAAAGTTTTTATTAGTATTATTTCTTAGTTTATGCCAGTTTTTGCCACTTACTGGTAGTGTTTATGCCATGCCGCTTTTAACAACCCCGACAGCCCTGATTTTACATATAGAAAATAAACATTTAATTCTTTACATTATTAATGTATATTTTGAAACATTTCTCAATATATTATCTTTCATTGAACATGAACAGTAGGTGAAAAAAATAAAGAAAAATAAAATCCAAACTGCATAGATTTGTCCAGGTATTACATAGCGTCTCACATTTGTAATATTAGCTGAAAAACTGAATACATCATTTCCATACTTGTCGCACCTTACATTTATTTGCATTGTAAATAAATTTAATTTCTTAGCACCAGTTGGATTCATTATTTTATTCCACTTGACCCTACTTTATAAGTTTAATGCAATTATATCAAGGTGTTGTTAATTTAAAGTGTTTTTCAATTTAAGTAAATATCTTTGTATTTAAACTAGAAACACTTTTGCAGGTTATTCTGCTTCTGCTCCTTCAGGCTATATTGGTCAACCACCTAATAGTGGTGTAAGTTCTTCAGCTGCATCAGCTCCTGCTTATGGTGATGAAGCTCCTCGTTCAACAGGTGCATCAGCAATACCTCCTGTTGGTCCTCCATCTCATGGTCCTCCTGGGCATAGTATGGCACCACGTCCTCGTGGTTATGGTGGACCTCCACCTGGTGCAGATTATAACCGTCTTCAGGGCAGATATGGTGGTCCTCCAGCTCCTGGTGGACTTTTTGGAAGAGGTGGATTTCAAGGTAATAACAGTAAGTATAGTTAGCCATTCCACTTAAGGTTTATTAAAAGTCTGTCCATAATTTGAAACTAGAATGGATTTTTAATCTCTTTTCTTTCAATAAAATGTTTTTAATAAAATCTTTAATTGTTGATAAAAAAGCAGTTTGCTTGAAAATCTCCAAATTGCTTAATTTTTTCTTTAACACATTGACTATCATGTCTAGAAATATTTCTTGGGGCACTTTACCAGTACCACATGAATACATGTGCCATGAATATTTCCTTCCAATATTCCCTATTTAATTTTTAACTTAATTGTTTACATGTCAAATACAGTTGCAAATTATGAATCATTTCAGATTAAAATTTTTATTAGTATTATTTCTTAGTTTATGCCAGTTTTTGCCACTTACTGGTAGTGTTTATGCCATGCCGCTTTTAACAACCCCGACAGCCCTGATTTTACATATAGAAAATAAACATTTAATTCTTTACATTATTAATGTATATTTTGAAACATTTCTCAATATATTATCTTTCATTGAACATGAACAGTAGGTGAAAAAAATAAAGAAAAATAAAATCCAAACTGCATAGATTTGTCCAGGTATTACATAGCGTCTCACATTTGTAATATTAGCTGAAAAACTGAATACATCATTTCCATACTTGTCGCACCTTACATTTATTTGCATTGTAAATAAATTTAATTTCTTAGCACCAGTTGGATTCATTATTTTATTCCACTTGACCCTACTTTATAAGTTTAATGCAATTATATCAAGGTGTTGTTAATTTAAAGTGTTTTTCAATTTAAGTAAATATCTTTGTATTTAAACTAGAAACACTTTTGCAGGTTATTCTGCTTCTGCTCCTTCAGGCTATATTGGTCAACCACCTAATAGTGGTGTAAGTTCTTCAGCTGCATCAGCTGCTGCTTATGGTGATGAAGCTCCTCGTTCAACAGGTGCATCAGCAATACCTCCTGTTGGTCCTCCATCTCATGGTCCTCCTGGGCATAGTATGGCACCACGTCCTCGTGGTTATGGTGGACCTCCACCTGGTGCAGATTATAACCGTCTTCAGGGCAGATATGGTGGTCCTCCAGCTCCTGGTGGACTTTTTGGAAGAGGTGGATTTCAAGGTAATAACAGTAAGTATAGTTAGCCATTCCACTTAAGGTTTATTAAAAGTCTGTCCATAATTTGAAACTAGAATGGATTTTTAATCTCTTTTCTTTCAATAAAATGTTTTTAATAAAATCTTTAATTGTTGATAAAAAAGCAGTTTGCTTGAAAATCTCCAAATTGCTTAATTTTTTCTTTAACACATTGACTATCATGTCTAGAAATATTTCTTGGGGCACTTTACCAGTACCACATGAATACATGTGCCATGAATATTTCCTTCCAATATTCCCTATTTAATTTTTAACTTAATTGTTTACATGTCAAATACAGTTGCAAATTATGAATCATTTCAGATTAAAATTTTTATTAGTATTATTTCTTAGTTTATGCCAGTTTTTGCCACTTACTGGTAGTGTTTATGCCATGCCGCTTTTAACAACCCCGACAGCCCTGATTTTACATATAGAAAATAAACATTTAATTCTTTACATTATTAATGTATATTTTGAAACATTTCTCAATATATTATCTTTCATTGAACATGAACAGTAGGTGAAAAAAATAAAGAAAAATAAAATCCAAACTGCATAGATTTGTCCAGGTATTACATAGCGTCTCACATTTGTAATATTAGCTGAAAAACTGAATACATCATTTCCATACTTGTCGCACCTTACATTTATTTGCATTGTAAATAAATTTAATTTCTTAGCACCAGTTGGATTCATTATTTTATTCCACTTGACCCTACTTTATAAGTTTAATGCAATTATATCAAGGTGTTGTTAATTTAAAGTGTTTTTCAATTTAAGTAAATATCTTTGTATTTAAACTAGAAACACTTTTGCAGGTTATTCTGCTTCTGCTCCTTCAGGCTATATTGGTCAACCACCTAATAGTGGTGTAAGTTCTTCAGCTGCATCAGCTGCTGCTTATGGTGATGAAGCTCCTCGTTCAACAGGTGCATCAGCAATACCTCCTGTTGGTCCTCCATCTCATGGTCCTCCTGGGCATAGTATGGCACCACGTCCTCGTGGTTATGGTGGACCTCCACCTGGTGCAGATTATAACCGTCTTCAGGGCAGATATGGTGGTCCTCCAGCTCCTGGTGGACTTTTTGGAAGAGGTGGATTTCAAGGTAATAACAGTAAGTATAGTTAGCCATTCCACTTAAGGTTTATTAAAAGTCTGTCCATAATTTGAAACTAGAATGGATTTTTAATCTCTTTTCTTTCAATAAAATGTTTTTAATAAAATCTTTAATTGTTGATAAAAAAGCAGTTTGCTTGAAAATCTCCAAATTGCTTAATTTTTTCTTTAACACATTGACTATCATGTCTAGAAATATTTCTTGGGGCACTTTACCAGTACCACATGAATACATGTGCCATGAATATTTCCTTCCAATATTCCCTATTTAATTTTTAACTTAATTGTTTACATGTCAAATACAGTTGCAAATTATGAATCATTTCAGATTAAAATTTTTATTAGTATTATTTCTTAGTTTATGCCAGTTTTTGCCACTTATTGGTAGTGTTTATGCCATGCCGCTTTTAACAACCCCGACAGCCCTGATTTTACATATAGAAAATAAACATTTAATTCTTTACATTATTAATGTATATTTTGAAACATTTCTCAATATATTATCTTTCATTGAACATGAACAGTAGGTGAAAAAAATAAAGAAAAATAAAATCCAAACTGCATAGATTTGTCCAGGTATTACATAGCGTCTCACATTTGTAATATTAGCTGAAAAACTGAATACATCATTTCCATACTTGTCGCACCTTACATTTATTTGCATTGTAAATAAATTTAATTTCTTAGCACCAGTTGGATTCATTATTTTATTCCACTTGACCCTACTTTATAAGTTTAATGCAATTATATCAAGGTGTTGTTAATTTAAAGTGTTTTTCAATTTAAGTAAATATCTTTGTATTTAAACTAGAAACACTTTTGCAGGTTATTCTGCTTCTGCTCCTTCAGGCTATATTGGTCAACCACCTAATAGTGGTGTAAGTTCTTCAGCTGCATCAGCTGCTGCTTATGGTGATGAAGCTCCTCGTTCAACAGGTGCATCAGCAATACCTCCTGTTGGTCCTCCATCTCATGGTCCTCCTGGGCATAGTATGGCACCACGTCCTCGTGGTTATGGTGGACCTCCACCTGGTGCAGATTATAACCGTCTTCAGGGCAGATATGGTGGTCCTCCAGCTCCTGGTGGACTTTTTGGAAGAGGTGGATTTCAAGGTAATAACAGTAAGTATAGTTAGCCATTCCACTTAAGGTTTATTAAAAGTCTGTTCATATTTTGAAACTAGAATGGATTTTTAATAAGTGGTGGATTAACTATGTTACTGAAATTTTTAATCTCTTTTCTTTCAACCTTTTATTTTCTTTCAATAAAATGTTTTAATAAAATCTTTAATTGTTGATAAAATGCAAATTGCTTAATTTTCTCTTTAACACATTGACTGTCATGTCTAGAAATATTTCTTGGAGCACTTTACCACACCAGTACCACATGAATACATGTGCCATGGATATTTTCATTGAAGACAATTTATTGCTATGAAACAGGACTTATACCATGTATTTTTTAAAAAATCACCCCCCCCCCCTCCCTTATGTTTAATAATTTTAGTTGGTGTTTGTGTAAAAAAATAACTGATTTGATATTTTTGAATTTTAAATGTGAAATTAACACAGTGCCAAAATTGGAATTGTAAACACTCGATAAGCACTGAAAACTGCTTTATAAATGGGCCAATATTGTCATTTTGTTGTAGTCTGGCGATCAATATAGCAGGGGTCGTACTTGTCCTGATATTCCTTAAATTCCTGAAAATGAAAAAACATCCTGAGATGCCCTGAAATATGGTAACATATCCGGAAATTTCACGAGTTTTGTATTATATCACAAAAATTCATTATTATTATTTTTTTTAATATATATATATATATGTTTTTTCGCAGAATTGTACAAAATCAGTACTTTAGAATTAATAGATGCTTGAGTGTCAGAAAATAGTGAAACATTTTGTCATCTGATGATGCAAGTGGTCGAACAAAAAAAATCCGGAATTTGTCAGTTGGACAGGACGAAAAATTGCAAATTTTGTTAATCGGTTGTTAAAATAAATTGCGATAGTCTTCAACCAATTTCTAAAAAAATCGGGAATGTCGTCAATCGAGAATTTCGGCAAACGATCGCGGGAAAAAAAACACGGATTTCGGCAAATGATCGTGGAAAAAAATTGCAAATTTCAGCAAATGATCGCAGAAAAAAAAATCTCGAATTTCGGCAAACAATCACGGAAAAAAAAATTCTCATGTTTCGGCAAACGATCGCAGAAAAAAATCTCGCACTTGGGCTAGTGATAGTAGAAAAAAATCTCTAACTTCGACAAATGATTGTGGAAAAAAAGTAGTATGCGGGTAAATGTGTCCTGAAATTTTGAAAAAAGTATGTCATGAAATATCACCTAGGACTAGTACTACCCCTGTATATATGATGGTTTTCATCTTTACTGTGAAACCTGACATTTATCCCCTTTTGTTTATAACACTAAAAAGACCGTGAGGGGTCATTTTGACCCCTACCATATGAATATATTTCGGTTCGAGCCAGAAATTTCTTTGTAAAATAAGATACAACGAACAGTTGAACAGTTGATCTTCTTTTAGAGGCTTCCTAGTTGCAGCCAACTTTACGCCCAGTGTGAGTATGAAATGTTTTGCAAAAATAAATGAGCCATTGGGGTAAGGATTAATTGTAGTTAAAAACTACTTGAGAAAACTTAAATAATATAAAACACGCATCCGTACTTCACTCTTTCAAAATACAAAATGATATCTTCCAATATTGATAACCCGTATTTAAACTGTAGAAATTTCTCCTAATTAAAGCCAGGTTGAAAAGGAAAAAATAAAATAAACATTTAAACCGGACAAATTTAAAAGGAAAATTCGTCAAATTAAAGACATCGAAAAGCGGGAAGGGTTGGATTCGTGGCCCTGAATCTATCGAAAAAACCACAGTGGCTTCGAGCTTAATGTGCAGAAACAATACTTCTTCAAAACTGTTCGAAAATGCAATTCTCTTAGGGGGACAGTTTACATTTTCAACAATATTGTTTATTTTTAAAAATGTGGTTCAAATGGTAAACTCATTGCATTTCAATGTTCAAATAACAGCGAATTTTGAAAGACAAAAAATATTTAACTGCACATTTTATTAACATTTAAAAAAAGTTTTAAAAAATTGCATTTCTAAAAATCCCTACTACTTTTTTTAAATATTGATATTTTTGCCCAATGTTTTTTTAAAGATTCTCAAATGAGTATTACACAAGACTACGCATGGATTTTTAGATACATCTAATGTTACGTTTAATGGAATTTTTTACTGATATATATTGGGACCGGGAAGGCGGCAGCACAAACAATCACCTATCGAATTCACGGCTGAAATTTAAAACTTGATTCGCATATTAAAACGCAATCGGTCTGCCAAGTCCTATCTAGGTGGAAAACACGATTTTAGCAGTTGACTCGTAGGTTTACTATTGTGTGTTCCTGCATGCAGAGGTATGAAAACATGGAGGACTCGGAGCAGAAAAACACAATGGTAAACCTACGAGTCAACCTTTAAAATTGGATTTTCAGGTGTTTTCCACCAAGATAAGACTTGGTAGACCGAATGCGTTTTGATATGCAAATCGAGTTTTAACTCATTCTGGAATCTAGGCCGAGAAGTCGATGAGATGATTGCCTGTGCTACCGCCTCTCAGTCTATGGTGCTTTGAGAACTCATCTGTAAGCACTGTTTCGCTTTGGAAAAGGAATTTATACATTTATATTTTTCTCTTAGTTCACATGGTTTGAAAAAAGCCAGTCAATTAATAAAAAAAAGAGAGAGAAAGAAAGAAACTTAATAAAGCAAAAAGAATCTATGACATTGTTTTGCCTCAATGAGGTATCATGATTAAAATGTAAATTTTAGTCTCAAGCTGCTTTCTACACAAAGTCTTAATAAAACACTGTCTTTTCATAAAGTTTATCTGATATCTTAAAAGTTGTAACGTATTATTTTTATTACGGCAGCAGATAAAAATTAATTATACATTTTTGAAGATCGGATCAGTAATTTTGCTACCAACTAAAATATTACCCACTGCTCATTGTTTGGGCAATAGTTATTTTAAAGTATTTTTGTTTCAAGTTATTTTAAGTACTTATTTTGCTCTTCAGGAATCTTTTATGTATTTGGCGTTTTTGATGAAGACATTTTATTTTTAAGCTAAACTTTAGTTTTTAATTTGCTTCTAGCTTATCTTGTTTTTTATCAAATATCTTTGAGAAATTATCTATTGAAAAACGGAGATATCTATATTTTTTTAATATTCATATATAATAAAATATCTGAATAGTGGAAAACTCTGTAACTGATCGGGATTTCACAAATTCTCTTTTTTTTTGGTTGAGGTGACTGTAAACTTTTTGTGTGCATCGGGGAGTTCGCTCTTGAATATTTCTTGCAAGTCAAATTTAGGTTTTCATGAATCATGATGTTGAGATTTTCACAAACTAATAAAAGTAAGCAGAGCTATGTTTCAAATGAATTGAGTTTATTACATTAAATTTTTCAAATGTTTGCTGTAATTAACATTTGAATTTTATTTGCATATATTCGTAGATATTTTTTAATTATTAAAAAATATATTTTCCAACTTTAAATGAATGATTAAGTGGATATCCTAAAACATTAATCTAATGCTATTAATTTAGTTTTTTTACATTTTCTTTAATATTTAAACAAACTATTAGTTTAGTTTAATTTCATTTCAGGATGCAGTTCAGGTTGAAATGTGTCGTGTTTGTCATGGAAGAAAAATATTTTGTTGTGTTCGGTGCTCGGTAATTTGAAATGGAGCTTTATGGAATTTTTTCATTTCAGCTTACCCTAACTTCTGCTTTTTTGCTCCGAGTTGGATTGATTTTCATTGTTTTGAGTTCAGCTTAGGTTTTGATTTTTGAGATTCAGGTTTGTGTTGACCTAATTTTTCAAAAGAAAGCTCAGCTATTTTTTCTGTTGAAAAAAGTATATAGAATAAAGCCTCCCATAATGTACACTCTGCAATAGTGGACATCTCTATTTAGCAAATACTTTTTCAATTTCTAACATTTATATATTTGCAGGCGTTTATCTCTGAATAATAAAACCCAAACTCAACAGACTTGCATCTGAACTCAAAGTAAAATGAAATATAGTTCTAATGAAATTAATAGTAATTGTTGAAGAAAACCTGTTTTTTTAATATACTAAATTAGTAGTTTTAGATTATGCTACTATTATTAAATTTTTCAGGAATTATTAAATGGATTATTAAAGCTATGCTTCAGGAGATCCACTTAATCATTTTATTAAAATCAGAAAACATATATTTTAATAATTAAAAGTATCTACTAATGTAAAAAATAAAATTAAAAGCATTTAAAAAACTTAATACAATGAACTCAATTAATCTAAAACACAGTTGTGCTTATTTTCATTAATTTGTTTGTGAAAATCCCAACATCCTGAATTGCAAAAATCTAAATCTGACATGTCAGAAATGTTTTAGAGTGACCTCAATGCGCAGAAAAAATCATAATCACCCCGACCCAAAAACTAAATTAGAGGTAATCCAATACAATGCAGGGCAGTATTCGATGGATCCCGATGTGTCTGCTCCTCAGAAATTTTACTATATTTGAATATTGAGGAATAGATTGGGTTGCAGATCGATGGAGTTATGTTGTGAGTTGACTTCCAATGGAATTTTCAGGTTCCATTCAGTACAACACGACCCGTGCAGGATTCTAAACTGAATATTTTGACAAACAGCTCATCATTTTTTAATTAGCCTCAAACTGCATAGGTTCATTACCATAACCCTGGGGGTGGGGAGGGGGAGGGAAATCAAGCTGTTTGAGAAAAAAATTGTCATTTCTCAATTAGCCTAATGATTTATAGGCTCTTTGCAATAAGCTTTAAAAATATCTGCTGATTGATAAATAAATGGTCAGATTCCAATCAGCTCTCTAAGCTCTTTGCAAAAAGCCTGAAAAATATTAGGCTGATTGAAAAACAGAGATGATACTCTAATTAGCCCAGCTCTTTGCTAACCTCAATTAGCTCATATTTCAGATCTCTAATTTGCTTACTTTATCATATTATATGTTCTTCCTCTTGAATTTTTTGTTTCATGACCAATGTAATGAATTATTATATTAATAAAAGGAGTATGAGTTCATTTATTTTAAGTTACTTCTCTGTTACCATTATTTTATTAGTGGTGCTTAATTGCTAACAAATGTTTTAACTTAGATATAAAAGCTGCTTTTATGTCCAATATTGCAATTAACTTAAATTTTCTTGGACTGAAATATATTTCTCCATACTTATATTTTTTGTCTTTATATTTAAATCTACTTGGTTCATTATTAAAGTTTAAATTAAATCCTGGACTTTTTCTGTGTGTGTGTGTGTGTGTGTGGGGGGGGGGGGTATATGAAATGGTTATTTATTTTAAAGGTGACATTGGCTGTCACTTTCATATAAGATTAACTTTGATGTTTAAGTTTATTTTGTTCTACAAAATGTAAATATTTTTTAAATATTTTACAAATTAGGTGAATATGTTTAAATTTATTAAAGTGATATATATTTTTTATTTTAATTGTTTTATGATATGTTAAAGTTTTAACAAACAGTATGCAGTATGCAGAAGGTGTACAGTAGAAAATTAAAATTGTTTATTTTTTTATTTAAAAACCTTATCTTACATAGATAGAAATATTAATCCTAAATATCCCTTAATGACAGTGTTTCATAATTTTCGTATGCCTGAAAATCTGTTTAAAATAGCAAATTCCTTATTTATACCCAACTACTAGCATAAATCTGTAAAGTTGCCATTCTTATTCTTTTAAAATATTGTACAACTATTGCCTAAAAACATGAGTAATGTTTCCACTAATTCCAGAAAAGAACTTCAAATAGAAAGCAAAGATAGACAAAGGATATCTCGTGGCTTCTTTATATTATTAACACTGATCATGCCAAAACTTCAGAATCAGATATAATATTTCTCCTTATCAATAAATAACAATTTAATTCCATTCCAATATGATTTTAAAGAGTTATAAAATACTTTAAAAAACTTTGACTACATTCTGTTTCCCTCAAATAGTAAATTCTTATTTTATTTTTTTCAGTTTCTGAATGAATAAATTCTCTCTCTGAGTCCGAGCTCAAAGAATGGTATAAAAATTGAGCCCGAGCTGAACCGATCTCTTCTATAATCTGCACTCTCAGTCATTTACTTATATTCTAAGAAGTTTTAAATATACTTAATTTTTTTACCTGTGTGGCATTGTGAAAGTATTTTAAATAAGGTTGGATATAAGGTTATGTTAATGGATAGTACTGCCATTAATTTCCAAAACGTTACAATTTCTGGATTTTATATACCATCCTCCACCCCTTCTCTGACAACAAAATTGGTCAATTAGAAAAATTTTTTTAGTTTACTGTAGCAAGATCTCTCTTATTTGAAAAATTGTTGTTCTCGATGTATTCATTCTTTCATTTAGTAAAATTCTTGCGAATTTTAAACACAGTATTATTTCACTGTCAACCAAATCTTTTAATATAATGTAGTAGCTTGTTTGAAACATAAAAATATCAGGTTTCTTGTTTGTTTTTGAAATAATTTTGTATTTGTTTCATTTCTTATCTTTCAGTTCGTAGAGGTCCTATAGAAGTTGTAGATCTGACGATGGATTCAGAAAATCCTACAGAACAACAACAACGTGAGTGCTTAAGAAATCTAGATAAATATAATTATTATGTGATTTACTTTAATGGTCTTTAATAATTATCTTTAATTTAAACATGGAAGATGGTAATTTAAGGACTGTCATGAGTTTAGCCTCTAATTTAAAATTTCAATCATAGTATCAGAATTTTTTTTAATTTGATTTTGAAATATGCAACATTTCCACCCTGTCTGCCTTTGGCTCCCTGGAAAGGAGGCTACTAGACATAATGGAGCAAAGTAAAAGTTTTTTTTTACAGTTTTTTACTGTTCTCATTCCTATTTTGTGACTCCCTGCAGTTTCTAATGAAAAATGAAAATGTAGTTGCCAATTTTTATAGTGTTAGTCTTTTAGTTTGGAGTTAGATAGTCATAAGTATATACATTTCTTTTCTTAATAGTTTTTTTTTTTTTTTTTTTTTTTTTAATTTCTAAATATTAGTGCATTTAAATTCATAGATTTCTAAGAAACCATGTATGTATAGTTGAAGTGAAATTATACATTTTTCCTTTGAAGATCATCCCTGTGATTATAAAAAATTATAAGTCATGATAAAAATTCTAATTTTGTAATACTGGAATAGGTTAATTGAATTTGTTATTTTATTTTTATTTGAAAAGTATGTCTTCAAGTAGGTTTCATGTAAGTTTGCTCAGAAAGCTATTGTAGCCTTTAAGTCTGCCTCTGGAAACGTCCATTCATTACTCTTGTGATAATTAGAGCAAATTTTCATATATAATTCCAACTATTTTATTACAAAATATAATTAAGATAAAAATTGATATAACCAGCTAAATACCACTGTGTTCCACATACAAACATATATATCTAATTTGTAACAAAAAGCATTTTACTTATGTATATACAGTAGAACCTCGATTATCCGAAGTAATTGGGGCCGACCCTCTTTCGGAAAATCGAGAATGCTTCCATTTTAAGATTAAAGCGAAATATATGCAATATTTCTTATTATGGTAACAAGTGCTTAATAAAAACGAAGTAATAGCAAAATAGAAACAACAATAAATTTCCTGAATTTTAATTTTTAAATTAAGTACCTTTTACACATTTCGCCAGGGTTTGAAAAAATGTTTTGTTTGTCGCAGTTTCGATTGTCTTTGTTTTGAGGCTCTATCACAGAGTTTTTTAATATGATTAGTTCAACAGTATCACAGTCTTTCTCCTGCTCCAGCCATGCCAAACCTTTTGCAAAAGATTCAAAAGCTTTAAAATTGCTAATTTGTTCGTTTTTTTCATACCACTCTGCAGCTTACAGGAGCTCATGTTAAATTCAAAGGAATTCTAAGAAAGGGGATCGAAAATATTTATATGTACTCGTAGTTCGGAAAGGACCACTTGCACACAAGGAATATGATAATAATAATAAAAAAAAAAAGCTTTCAAAAGGGATTATGCACACAAGGAATGTGATAGTGAAAAAAAAAAAAAAAAAAAGCTTTCAAAATAGACAAAATAGATTTCAGTTTATCGAGATATTCGGTTAAAAGAGTTTCGGCCAAAAGAGGTTCTACTGTATTAAATTACTCTTGTGACACTCTGGTCACAAGGGTAACAAAATTTTGATTGATTATATAGACAAGGGAAATGCTTTTTGTTACAAATTAGATACATTTTATGCGAGTAGAATATAATTGTATTTAACCCTCCGTCTACCAGACGGGTCCATTGGACCCGACAGGTACATACAAAATATTCATTCAAACCAGAAATTTCTTTAAAATAAACTAAGTATATAAACCAGACAAAAATAAGGTAAATAAATAAGTTAAATAGTTTTAAATAAAAATTCTGGTGTAGAACGTTTTATTAAAAGTTGAATAAAATTCCCGGTAGATCTAGGGTTAACTGGTTATATTGATTTTGTTTTAATTATATTTTGTAAAGAAATAATTGGAAGTATTTGTGAAAATTTGCTCTAATGGTCACAAGAGTAACAATGGACATTTCCCTCTCTATCTGTCTTCTTTAACATTCTTCATAAAAAATATTCACATTGACTTCAAACTTAAACAGTGCATTTTTCACTGTAGAAAATTTGCTGTGCGTTGTTAACGTCTTGCATGAATTGTGTGATTGAATATTATCATTTCTATAAGGTTTTCTTTAATAATGCATTGATGTTCAAAATGAAAGTTATAAACACAAAACGTCTCAAAAAAGAATTGTTTTATTCAAAATTCAAGATGAAATTTTGTATATAAATATAAGAGCTGAGTGGATAAACATGTTATGCTACATTTTCTAAATTTTTATTTTTTTTTTAAATCTTTTGGATGAAAGTGTTATAAGGTATCCTATCACATGGTGAAGATAAAATACTAAGATTCTATTTAGTCTTGAAGATTTAAGGCATTATACATTAATACTTAATATTTTAATATTTAATAATGTCAATAATATTAATAATTTTTAATATTTGAGAATTAAATATGAATAAGTTATTCTGAGAGAGTTTAGTACCATACCTGTTAATATTTTAAACACATGGTATCAAACAGAAAAAAAATCATTAAAATTTACTGCATAAACTTTCACTTCAAATGTAAATTTTGTTACTTAACATGTTCTTCCACTTAGCTCTTCAATTACGAAATAGCCAATAATAAAACATACCACAGATTCTAAAACAGATGTGCGTGATATGCTGGGTATAAAAATTTAAAAAAAGATGAACTTAAATACATTAAAAAACATAGTACCTATCATGCATTCTTGGTTTACACTTTTTTCTTGCTAGTTATTATAGTTTCAATAGTCTTTATTGTATTTTTATGCTAATCATCACATAAAGGTTTCTTTACAAAGAAAGCTTTTTATGTTATGCAGCAAATATGCCTAAAAATAAAGAAAATACAGTGAATTCTCGATAAGTCGAATTCGAAGGGACCGGCAAAAATATTCAAGTTATCGGAAGTTCGACTTATCAAAAATCCTTAAATACATATAGAAAAAATATAAAAAATAATTCAATCTTATAGATAGGAATTGCAATTATACTGTAATAACGGAGTCTGGCAAAATGAGCACTAAAAAAAAATACAATTTAATAGTACATCGAGGCTAACGAGAAAGACAGGCTTCTGCGGTGGGCCCGATTCTGCTTTTTTACAGACCGCTGGAGTCACGTGATGCTCTTGCGCACACCTTCATTGGTGCATACTAGCATCACGTGACTGCAGCGGTCTGTAAAAAAAGCAGAATCCGGCCCACCGCAGAAGCCTGTCTTTCTCGTTAGCCTCGTGGTACATAATATAAGGTACTTACAAACTCAAATTTTGTGAAAAAAAATTGTTAATGATGACTGCTTGAAATAAATTTTGTGTCTATCTCTGGTTAGAAAGTCGCTCACATTTTGTAAACAAAGGAAAAGAGAATCGTCCATACCGTCTCTACTTTCGAGATATTGCTGTAGTGTCGTCATTGCCGCATGTGCTTCTTGATTATTTGGTGGTGAAATGCAATTTACTTCTTCGTCATCTTCTTCAGATTCAGGATCGTTCCCCACTTTTTTTATTGCTTCAACCAAGACTTCCTTATCATATATGATAAGGGAGTCTGATATATGATAAGGGATATGATATGTGATAAGGGATAAGGGACATGTGATATGTGATAAGGGATATGATATGATATGTGATCTTATGATATATGATAAGGGAGTCTTGGCTTCAACTATATCTGAATCACTAAGTTCTCTGCAAAATTCAACATTTTCGTCAATATTCAAAAACTCAGTATCGTCATCTTCAGAAATAACTTGATCTTGTAGATTTTCATTCACAACACATGAGTCCGCATTGCTTGCAGATAAGCCACATCTACTGAAGCAATTTTTGATAGTGATTTGTTTCACATCGTTATTCCAGGCACTCGAAATTAGTCTAATTGCTTCTAACACATCACACGTTTGATTTATTCCATTTTCGTCATCCTAGATTGCCTCCCGCACTAGACTTTTCTGTAGGAATTCTTTAAACATTTAATTATTCCCTGGTCTGCTAGTTATAGCTTGGAAGTTGTGTTAGAAGGGAGAAAGTCTAACTTAATAGATATCAAGTTCAAAAGCTGACTGTGAGCTGTACACTGGTCAACGAAGATCAACACTTTACGCTTTTTTGCATGAAACACAACATCCAAATTTCTGAGGTATTCCTTGAACAATATTAGCGTCATCCAAGCTTTGTGATTAAATCTGTACTGTACGGAAAGTGACTTTTTATGTTAGAAACAGCAAGGATTTTTGTATTTACCGATGACCAGTAAAGGTAATTTTTCTAATCCAGAAGCATTTGCTCCGACAAGGACAGTTAAACCTTCTTTACTTAGCTTTCCACCGGAACGTGATTCCCCCTTAAACAACATCGTCTTGCTAGGAAAACATTTGTAAAAAAGTCCCATTTCATCCATACTGAAAATGTCGTCCGCACTATAACCTGCAAGAAGTTTGGGTAATGAAACTGTGTTCCATTCATCACACAGTGCATCACACACATCTTTGCTTCACCGTGTAATGTCCGAAACACGATGTTGTGTCTGGCTTTAAACTTTTCAAGCCACTCCGTGCTAGCAGTGAAGCCTTCCACATTCACTAATTTTGTGAAATCCAAAGCTTTCTCACGTAACATCGTACCACTTAAAGGAATTACACCCTTATTTGTCCTGTAATGTGTAAACTATTTTACGAGGGCTGTTTCGATATCTGGGAAGGCACACGTTTTCATCCTTTTGCACTTTGGGTTGACACTTGACTTATGTCTTTTGAAAATGCTTTCTTTATCTTTCAGTATGGCAGATAGCGTGTTGGGAGGGATACCATATTTCAGGGCTATATCTTTTTTCTTTAAATTAGGATTGTCTTCAATATCTTTTATCAAATTTACTTTTAGTTCTGAAGTAAGAATTTGTCATTTCCGTTTCGACATTTTGAAAGACCCAACTGAAAACGTATCACGATGTGACAGCAATAAACACTAAAATGACAAGACTCAACATTAAAGTAATGAACTTCAATGAAATTTAAATTGAATCGAAAAAAATCCTTGCGTGGGAAATTTGGCCAATTAGAATTCACTTAGCCACCTGCTCTTCAAAAGAATACCTATTGACAAAAGAGAATGCGTAAAAGAGAAATGAATGGGGTGGGGGAATGGGACGATTTCAGCTGAAATTCCAAACTCGCAGAGGTTTCACACTGACCGATGTAGGAAGTAAAAATAGTGCCCTTCAAAGCCGGCGGGGGAGTGCAGAAAAGTTTTATCTAACAGAAAGTGCCAGCATTTTTGAGCTGTGGCTGAAAAATTAAGAAATTAGTCGAATTACTATTTTTTCTCTATTGGAAAAAAATCGACTTAAAAGATGTAGACTTCGAGAGAACGAGAAAGTTTAACATTGAATTGTAATAAAGGGGCCGGGCTTCGTGTGAACTTCGACTTAAACGGATATTCGACTTATCTGACTTCGACTGATCGAGAATTCACTGTATACAGTGTGTCCACGTATAACCTAACCAATCTTTATTTTTGCAACTGTTAGTCCTAGATGCATACTTCCAATTACAAAAATGGTTTAAATAAGTTAAATAATTATTTTAAAACCGATTTGGGTCAAAAACAATATTTATTAAAAAATTACGAAATTAAAATTTTTATACAGTCCCCCGGTCCTATAAGTGATATTTAGTAAACATTTACTGTTGCACTAACAACTAAGACAAAAAAAAGTCCCATTCATCTAATATTAAAATTGACCGAGTTATGAAACTTTGAAATGCATGACTTATACCACTTTCTTGCATCTCAAAACAGATAATTTCGGCCATGCTTTCGGGAGTCGTATATAAAGTACTTAAACTTATTTCAAGGTATCTGCGCTTTGAAAGAAATCACACAACTATTACGATTGAGTTAACTTTTATTAGTTAAGTATCAGATTAGTTAAAACAATTGTATTTTAAAATACGTTTTATTTTGTAAGGATTTGAGGCTATGATTTCTTTTAACAAGAATTATGTTATTTTCATAAGATTTTATTTAACTCGCAACGATCGTCTTTCCAGTTTAAAATTTGTACTTGAATTTTAACTCACTTTCAAATGTCCGATCGAAGTTAAATTTTATATACTGACTTAAATCCGATGACAATGTAATATTATTCTGATTTTTGATGCTTACCATCTTATACATACTTATATTAGAGGATAATACAAAAAAAGTCGAATAGATTACCGTCAACAAGTTTAAGAAAGAGTTTTAGATTAGATAACATAAACCTGCGATCAGTGTTGAATTCCGGGGCGGAAATTCCCTCTCGGAGCAATGAGATGCCCCCCCCCCCCCCGGAGTCACAGAAATCCCTCCCGGAGAAAAGTGTCTGTATTCAACACTGCCTGCGATGGTTGTGTTTTTTAACTTTTATAATTACATTTTATGTATTTTTTAAAGCTAAATAAAAAAATTACCATCACTTTTAACCATCATGTGAGGATTTTTCGCAAATTGTAAGTTTCAAGGTTAAAAAAAAAAGCGAAAAATCTGATACTATAAAATAGATGTAAGACTTTTTATTCAGTTTAATTTTATTTAATTCAATAATTTATTCAATGTTTTGGCATATACTGGGTTTCTTACAGCTAAGCAGCTTAGGGGTCTGATGAGGTTGGGAGGGGGAATCAATTTTAACTTTGAGCTTTTTAGCTTTGAAATTTGCGATTTGAGAAAAATCCTGATGTGATGGTTTAAAATAAAGGTAATTTTCGGATTCAGCGCTAAAAAATACTTAAGAATCAATTTTCAAAAGCTAAAAAAAATGTCACAACCCGAAATTTCAAAGACAGTGTAATCTAACAGCATTTTAAAATATGTATGATTTTGTAAAGTATTATGGCTGTTGTTTTTCATTCTTTTATTTAACAAAAATTCTGTTACTTTTATCCTCTTATATGTTCAGTACAAATTGCATATTTTGCAGTAATATGTCCGAATGATTAAAGATTTTAAATTTATATTGCAATGCTAATTTTACTCTCAATCATTACTTTGATATATCTGACGAAATTTTATTTCTACTAAATTTGTGAATGACCCCTAATTTGCAGCAATGAATATGCTCCAAATTTAAACAGCTATTACTTGGTCAATTTTAATCGTAGAATAACGGGACTTTTTTTGCCTTACTTGTCAGTGTAACAGGAAAATTTTACCGGGGGGGCGTAAAAATTTAGATTCTGTAATTGTGCACTAAATAGTTTTTTTTTGCTTCAGATGTTTTGTATCTTAACTCTGCACATAATTTTGACTACTTTTGTAATTAGAAGTATGCCTCTAGGACCAACGATTGCGAAAATAAAGGTCGGTCAGGTTATACGTGGACTCCCTGTATAGTCTCAAACTTTAAATGTATGCTATATGACAAAACACATCGTAATTGTTGATATACAATTTTTCCTAAAACAGCAAACATGTACTATTGATACAACTGAACAATTCAAAAAGGACCTCTTTTGTAAAAAAAGTGCCTACTTCCCAATCTTTATATGCAAGGCTGCTGGTGACTATTTTTTCATTGTATCTTTAACCACTTTCTCAAATGAAAAATTGTTCATATACACTTTGACATATGTGCAGCAGAAATATGCTACAAAATTTGTTCTTTAAAAATAGTGATGCAAATAGAATATCAAAATAGTCACATAATTGAGGTTGTTTATCATTACTTCGGGCCTATTACACTGTTCTATTCAGCTGTTCCTAACATTGTTTGGCAATAAATACCAGGAGCATGTCAAGATGTCTTTTTATAAATATATATATATATATATGTATGTATATATATATAGATAGGTAGATAGATAGATCTGTGCACAAGATAAGAGCACAGCTACTGGAATCCACCATGAGAGGGGTGAGTGGTCAGTTGTCATTAAAAGTGATTCCAGGATATAACTTTGTAGAAGGGGGTAAATCGTTCGTATACGTATATTCTTATAAAATCGTTCAAATACACTTTGACACATGTGTAACACTAACAGAAATATATTACAAAATTTGTTTTTTTTTTAAATAGTGATGCAAATAGAATATAAAAATAGTCGTCCCTGGCAGCCCTGTATATGCAGTAATTGAGGTTGTTTATCATTATTTTTGGCCTATTTCAGTGTAAATACTCTTAGAAGTGGAAAAGAAGAAGATTTTTATCCTTAGTCCTACTCCATGAGTTGGAGTTCAAACTACCTTATAAGTAGCCAATATTTTAGTGAAAATTTGATTAATTTTATCCAATAGAATATGGAAAAATAGATGGGGCCATGCCCCGAGTGTACTACACAAGGAACTGCCACTGGTTTATAAAAATCTTATAAATTTATTTCCATTTTTTTCTGGGTCATTCTATGAAAAATGTTACTTTTTAAACATAAAAAATTCAATAAATAAATTAAATCAAAAACTTTTATGCCAATACCCACAATTTGTTTTTCACCACTTAGTAGATTTATACAGTTAATAGAATAACCTTTTTAATATTTGGTGCTTAATTATCTTTAAATGTATAGGGCAAGGCTGTCAAACCTGGCGCACGCGGGAGACCAGAAAATTCTTACAGAAATCAATACCTTATTCAATCAGATGTATTCGGAGATTAAATGAGGCAAGTACTTCCGTAAGAATTTTCTGGTGTATTTAGCGATAGCCTTGGTATAGGATGTAATTTCTTTAATAATATTGAAATGGAGAATGCAAATAAACAACATTTTATTTCATTATACCTCAATTATTTAGAGTTGGTTATGAAGAAGAAGAAAAAAAACTACAACATATCTTAATTGTTTTATATTGTATAAGATATTTGACAACTTCAAATGTAAAAAAAAAAAAAAAAAAAAAAAAAAAAAGGCAATTTAACAAATTACAACGACCATTTGGGAAATGATTTTTTCGAAGACTAAAATTTAAGACATAAAAAATCGCAAGGAGTTGATCCTACATTACGTACGCCATGAATTTAACATTAACATTCCTGGACCCATCATGAACAAATTTTAAAAGAAATTTCAGTTTTACAATTTTCGGTACTGTAAATTTTTAAACTTCTATACGGAGCTGGTCATACATTACGTACGCCATGGATTAACATTAATATTCCTTGACCCATTTAAAATGAAATTTCATTTTTAAACTTCTAAACATCCCACAATATTACTTTTTATATCGTCGTATAGAGAAAAAAATGTACTTTTAAATGCAATTTGTTTGAAAGTTGTATCTCAATTTGTTTCCGAGTTATTAATTTTTTTTTGTAGTTTTTATTACTTTTTTGTCATAGTGGCAACAGAAGTATCCTTCTCTGTTGAAAGTAAAGAGAAAATACAGATTACGGCATAGACCAGTCAGAAAACGAATAAAATGCGGATTCAACCAATAAAAAGCTTCAGATATGTTTTTGATTTCCTACCCTGACAGAGGACAATAACCATTTTTCCAAATGGTTAAAAAACTTTATGTACATGAATAAAACTTATTTTCATTAAATAAATGATGATGCTTATTTTTTAAATAAAGAGCAGGATACTTAAATAGTTCATAACCTTTTTCGAATTCAGAGAGAATACTTCAAAAAGAATGACTAAGGATGGTGTGTATAATCATGGTTAATAACTGAAATTAAAATACGATGCCTCCCACTTCTGAATATTTTTGTTAGATGTCAAATACTACTATATTTTGCAAAGTATTGCACACGATTATATTGTAATAGAGTACATAAAAGGCTTATGACAGTAATTCAAAAGATAATTTATGGAGAAAAAATTTTTTTTTCATAACAAAGTGTAATTTGCATATAAAGGAATTTTACGAAAATAAAAATATCTTAATAAAGGAATAATATATTCTGAGTGGCATTTGAGATTTTGCTTAGAGGGGGAAGAAGACTTTCATAGGACACGGTAAATCTATAAGTCCTAAACAAGAACAGCGGAATGCTTCCGCCAGAACATTCACCTAATTATAAGAAAATAAAGCAGTTGTTAAGGCTGTTCTCAAATCCAAAAGGGCAACTTCCTGACATGAGTTTTAATTTATTTTTGTTCGAAAATGCATGAAACTAGCTGGTGTTGTACAGAAACTAGGTCATCGAGCTGTTTTTTCCATTTTTTTTGCAAACGCAATAGATCTTTCAGAAAATAATATCAAAGTGGACGTTATGAACCGAATTTCCCCGCGAAAGTAGAAAAATCACTCAAGAGTGGGCGAAAAACGGGTTTGTCACGTGATCGATATCGCTTCTAACTCAATGGGGGATTGATGGATCCAAAAATGAAAAAAATAGGTCTGTTCCAAATCGCTTCCATGGCCAGGCTTTCCAATTTTATATCTTTCCATTAAAAAATTAATTTGTAAATGTGTCAGAACTTTTTGCGCTTGTTCAGCGGAGCAGTTAAGAACCTTTATGGTAAATAAAGCCTGAAACTCAGAGGGGCAGTTGCGCTAAACGATACCTCTGAATAATGATACCTATCACATTCTAAAATAAATGAAAATATTAACAGAAAAATGAGCTGTAACATATAAAAGAGGTATACAAGCATCCTTCCATTTATCGAAAGTGACGAAAAAATGGAAGTCGGCAGTCTTTATCAAATGTATATTTTTAATGTATTAATGTCAAACATAAAACATTAAAAAAAACCTGTCAAAAATTAACTGCCATAAACTGGAAAAGTAATGTTTACTGTAGATCTCTATTGGTGACCTTAATAATATGGGATGTAACGAAAACACATGGTGGATGATCCTAATATAACTAGGCTGAATCAAGAATTTGTGACTGAAGTACAAGCAGGTTACACTCATACGCAATAAATAGTTTCATGAGTAAGTGGGAAATTATTGTGTGAGAACTTATTGTATCACAAGTTAGAGTAGCTGTTAGGAGTAGGGCTGGATTATTTATCAATATATCGACAAATATTGATATTTTTTAAATATCACAATAACAATATCTAAACCTTGACTCTATTGATATATCCTAATGAGATAACAGTGTTTTGAGCTCACAGGAATTTTGAATATGAGGCTCGAAAAAAGCGCGAAGAATATCTCAAAACAAAATAAAATAAAAATGTTTTGCTCACACCACCACAACCCCATTACAATGTTTTCACCCTCCACCTTTCCCAAAACAGAAAATCTACCTCGATTATCTTTCTTTCCGCCGATTATCTCTAGAAATATACCAATTATTACAATATTCCTCCGCTGAAAACTTCGAGTTTATTCGACTGCTTGGCTGCGTAACTCTGAATAACACTTATCGACTTTCTTCTCTTGCCATTGTGATTGGTCCACACATATTGTAATAACTACAGATATTGATATGGCATGAATATTGAATAATCAAGCGAGCTCTGATTATTGCTGAGTTCCAGTTGATACCGGATATAGTTAGCTCAGTTGAGACCTTAGCTCAACAGCTGCAATGCTCGGCTTGCGAGCAACCAATCAGAGTCTGCTAATGCTAAACTTTGCTTTTTAGGGTTTCGTTCATCTGAACCCTATTCGCCTCACTCATCTGTCTGTATGTTTGTCCATCACAGAGACCGTTCTCAGAAACTATATATGTTGGAGACTTGAAAATTTGCATACTTATAGCTGAACACCTCACATCAAACGACAAATCATAAAGTTTTGAAAAAGTTTTATATTTACCCTTCTGTGCTCTAACTTGTGTATTTTAAGCATTTTTTTTTTCTAACTGAGCCCCTAATTAATTTAGAAACTTGAAATGTTGCATACTTATAGCTGAACAATTGAGATCACACGACAAATCATAAAAATTTCAAAAAGTCTTATATTTACTCCTCCGGTCTCTAACTTGTGTATTTTAAGCAATTTTTCCGATCGCTTTTAAAGCATTGTTCAGAACAGTGTGACATTTTTAAAAATACAGCATAAATTTTATTTATTCAATATAAAAATTTCATAAGTGTTGAAGTGTTTCGAATAGTAATTTCAGCAAATATCTTAAATTCTTCCATAAGACCATTTTTAAACTGTAGCGTTCTCTACTGTTTTGCGTGCGGTTTTTTACCTGCGTGATGAGATAAATACTACTTATTCAATAAAAAAAATTTCATAAGTATTGATACCATTATTTTAGAATAGTAATTTCAGAAAATATCTGAAATTGGTGTTTAAGACCGCCACCTCCTCGACTAATGTATCTACGGATAAGTTGTAGAACGGAGATTCGTCTAGATACACTTTTGTTAAGAATAGAGTGCGCTTCCTGGTGGTGGAATGTTGAACTAAAAGACCGCGAGTTTATTTAAATTAGGAAATCTAACAAGACGATCTGTTTGAAACTTTAAGATATTTTATAACACATAATAAAAAGTTTTAAAAATAATGGCGCGAGAAATTTCGGTGGGGGGGGGGGAGGCAGGGGCGTTAAAAATTTTTTAAACCTTAGTGTTTTTTACCGTTTTATGTACGGTTTTTTGACGGAGTCCTGAAATAAATGCTACTTGTTCAATATAAAAATTTCATAAGTGTTAATACCACTATTTTCGAATAGTAATTTCAGTAAATATCTTAAATTGTTGTTTAAGACCGCCACCCTCTCGACTAATATAGCTTACGAATAGGTTTTTTAATGGAGTTTCGTTCAGGTACAGTTTTGTTAAGAATAGAGTGCGCTCCCTGGTGGTGGAATGTGGAACTTAAAGAATGTGATTTTATTTAAATTAGGAAATCTAGCGCGGCGATCTGTTTGAAACTGTAAGATAGTTTACGACACATAATAAAAAGTTTTTAAAACAATGGTGCGAGAAATTTCGTGGGGGGGCACAATTTTTTTTAAACCTTAGCGTTTTTTTACCGTTTTATGTGCGGTTTTTAAGGATTTAATAACTATAAATTATCAATTTGGCTTTATTAATTAAAGAATAAATTTTTTTGAAAGGATTATTAAACGAATCCCTCTGTGCGATCTGTGATCACACCCACTTTAGTCCAGTAGAAATAGCTCAAAAAAGGGCCTTACATTGCAAAAATTCAGGTAACTCTGATTTTCGGGTATTGTTTATAGGTTGACCCTCTAATGAAAAAACCAAGTTTTCGACCTTCTAGACCTTGTGCGTTTTTTACTATATCGAAAAAACCAAAATTTTTCGGCACTGTTTTCGATTTTTCTTGATTAACTCGATTCCAGTGCATTTCACAGAAAAAATTATAATTACAATTTTGTAGAAGACAAAATTCTCTACAAGATTCACTATTCATGTTTGGGAATTGATCAAATAGGATGCGAGATACGGAGCCGGGAAAATGGGATACAATTTGCAAAAAGTGGGTAAAAACCAAATGACGTCAGTTTTTTCTTCATAACCCATTTTTATTTTTTATTTTTCCGTTTTAGAGATAAAAGTGTCATAATAAACTTTGTAAAGTATGAAATATCCTACAAGTTTCATTCATTAGAACATTAATTACCTCTAACAGACTTAAAATCAGAACAACACGATTTGTGCTTAAAACAGAAAAATACCGCCCGACAGTGGCAAGTCACTAATTTAAAAATGTGAGATAGATTTACCATTAATGTAATCTTTAACTAACTAACAAAAACTTGAGTGACAAATTAATACAAATACGACAAACTAAATCTTCATTTTGCGCCCTCTTTGCCTTCCATTATGGCGCATGAAGCATATGCCCCCCCCCCCCCCTCCCTCTAGTTTCGGCCCTGTATAATCCTTTTCCCTTTTAAAATTTCTAAATTATGTTCATTTATCTTTGCAGTATTTTTTTATATTATTTTTAGCACTTAATTTTACTTTCGACTTCCGATTCTTAGCCCACTCTAGGCGGCGCCTATATCTACCGAATACGTTTTTTGATTAACTTCACGCCGCCCCCCCCTCCCAACTATTCTCCAACCACTTTTTATTGTACATACTATAATAAATTAATTGCTTCGTTTATTCAGTATCCAAAATTAAAGATCGTTTTTAAATTAGTGACTTACCACTGTCGGGCGGTATTTTTCTGTTTTAACCACAAATCGTGTTGTTCTGATTTTGAGTCTGTTAGAGGTAATTAATGTTCTAATGAATGAAACTTGTAGGATATTTCATACTTTGCAAAGTTTATTATGACACTTTTATCTCTAAAACGGAAAAATAAAAAATAAAAATCGGTTATGAAGGAAAAACTAACGTCATTTGGTTTTTTTCCCTCTTTTTGCAAATTGTACCCCATTTTCCCGGCTCAGTATCTCACCTCCTATTTGATCAATTCCCAAACATGAATAGTGAATCTTGTAGAGAATTTTGTCCTCTACAAAATTGTAATTATAATGTTTTCTGTGAAATGCACTGGAATCCAGTTAATCAAGAAAAATCGAAAAAAGAGCCGAAAAATTTTGGTTTTTTCGATATAGTAAAAACGAACAAGGTCTAGAAGGTCGAAAACTTGGTTTTTTCATAAGAGGGTCAACCTATACACAATACCCGAAAATCAGAATTACCCGAATTTTTGCAAGGCAAAATGCTATTTCTACTGGACTACTTGTTGTTTCTCGTCAAGTTTGGGAAAAGTCAAGGTCGAAGCACTCGTTCACTGTGATGATTCGCTGCTTTTAAAAAGAGCTTCCCAGTCTATAATGTCTACTTTGCTACTGAATACAATACTTATTCATATTGTGTATTGATGTTCTTTCTTCTGTGTTGTTTGTTGTATTTTTGCTAGAGCAAAGTTTTCTTGAATTAATTTAACATATTCTGTGTTGATATTTTAGCTTAAAAGGAATATTTATCAAAAAACTAAATTTAAATTAGTATAAAACTATTTCGAAATGTGATTTGAATATTTATATATATTTTTTAAGTTTTCGGTGTTGTTTATTTGTAGTAAATGGGTAGGAAGATATATAAATACAGTGAATTTTTTGGATTAAGAATGCATTCGTTCCTTAGAGAAAGATTGAAAAAACTATCTTTCATCCCCTGAATTACATTACAAGTATATTAGCAATACTAACAATACAAGTATATTAGCCTACTTAATTACAAATATATTAGCATGACATGTGGCATTAAATTAATTTTAGTTTTTCCCCTGCTTTTACTTATTTTAATTATATTAAAATCGTCACTGTCCTAAATTTAAGAATATTTTATTTTAATTTGCTTTTCTTATTATATAATATTTTCAGTTATACACGAAGTAATTAAATAGTTAAAATTTTATTAATAAAAATAATCCATAAAGAAGGAAGAAAAGGAAACATACTATTTTTAAAGGAAAATACTATGCAACGAATGGTATAAGTACAAACAGTAATAAACAGCATAAGTGTTTACATTGATTTCTTTTTCTAAAATATTTTCATTTTGCATATATATATATATATACATATTTTAATGATGCTGTGAGAACATATATAGGTATAAAACATTGATTCATTGCTTTCTATATCTCTTGGTATTTAAATTCCTGCTACTGTACCATTTTTTTTCTTTCGAAATTAGCAATATTTCTATTCTTACACAGTTTAAGGTAATTATCGTGATAATCACCAATATCGATATTAACTCGTTGATATATCGCGATATTAAATTTCTGATGTCGTCCAGCGCTACTTAGGAGAATACCAAATTAAAAGAAAATACTTCTTTTAAAAAAATTCTACATTTAAACATCATCGATAAATTATTCCTCCCTTTGCAAATAATAATTGACATCTATATAAATATATTCCATGCGTACATTAATTTTATATAGAATACACATTAACTTTTCAAAACATTGATTTCTGAATAATTACAACACTTTAGGATAGTTTTGAATTAAAGAATCTCTTGAACGATAAAAATGTTTTAAAGTTAGCTAGTATTTTTTTTTTTTTTTGGGGGGGGGGGGAAGGGAGAAATATTTTAATATTCAAAGTAATTTTTCTAGAATACAAATCAAAACAGTATACTTTATGTGTTGAATTGTTGAATTACAAATTTTCTTTTTAAAATTAAAAAGAAATACAAATTAAAAAAAATAAAAAAATACAAATATAGCATTAACTAAAATTAGTTAATGCTATATTTGTATTTTTTTTTTTTTTTTTTTTTTTTTTTTTAGAGGATGGAACAAGTTTCGAATCAATTTTCGCAAGTTTGATTCGAAATTTAGCTCAGGGTGCACCCGCTGCCCCATTGCCAGCTGCAGAGTGAGAAAGTTTTCTATTTATTCAAAAGCGAGCAAATGTTAAAATATCTATATCATTATATACCATTCCAGGATTCATTCTTTCCTTAAAGGACTTATAAAAGTAGCTGCCTTAAGAATAATTAAATTTTATTAGTAGTTCTTAGAAAGTCATTATTTTTCTTTAATCCTTAACCGGAAACGTGAAAATCCCGTGCACAAACAGAACTCTTAATAATTTACCAAATAGTGAACTTAATCATTTAATCTTCAATGGTAATGCATTAACAAGATCGATTTTTTTAATATAACAGCATAAAAATAAGTTTTGAATGTCGGAGAGAGAAAATATTAAGGTCAGATATGTAGACGCAATCATCTCACAGACGGTACGTTACCGGTTAAGAGTTTAAGACTGAAGGAATATTTCCATTTAAAAATATCTCTTATGAATAATATATTTATTAAACCTTTAACCGATTTTAGAAGTGAAAAATCACATAACTTTAGCTGTTTTCTTTTAGGGATTAGTATAGAGCTAAAAAGGAACCCATTTTAACACTTCACTATATATTTTACTCAGAATTTAGACCGATGAATTTTCTTAAAGCAATTTTTCAGAACAATAAAATGGGAAGTCAGAGAAGTTTGAGTTGCAATTAGATTCAAACTCAAAGAAAAATCAGAATTAAAAAAAAATTCGAAATAATATCCCTTTCATAATTTATCAGGTTTGAATCATAAAATATAAAATTGCTCGAATTTATCAATACTTAATGCAAAAAAATTGTTTTCTTGATACCAACTGAATTAACATTGAGGTAAAAGTAGCATTCGAAGATGAGAATCTTCCATAGTTCAGCAAATTTCTGCTTTTAAAAAAAATCCATATAAGTTTTTGAAATTCTTCAATATTTTTTTAATCTGAGAAAACATTTGCAGGTT
The DNA here is from genome assembly GCA_963932465.1 of Maratus speciosus. Classification (NCBI taxonomy): domain Eukaryota; kingdom Metazoa; phylum Arthropoda; class Arachnida; order Araneae; family Salticidae; genus Maratus; species Maratus speciosus. The sequence continues at coordinate 651,012,600 of OZ010787.1, read as the reverse complement.
GTTATATACCCAGTGTGCATGTAATTTTTCTTTTGTCACCAATATTTCCAAGTAATGATCTTCCTTTTATTTAATTACAGTCAATTGTTACAAATTCTGCTATAAAATAAGTCAGAGTCTTTCATAAAATAGCGGTGACAAATGTAAAAACCATATCCACCAGGGTATATAACTATGCATGTGCTTCTAGGTTAAATATTTCTGCATCCTATTTGTTACTGTCCACCAACATGTTTAGTGATTAGGGCGATAGCTAATGTACGGTAATATTTTAAGTCAGAGCGCGGATTAAGTGTGTGTAATCTTGTCGTGGAGAATGTTCAACTATGCTAAGTGTACGACGCATCTATGTGTTTATGTGGATACTAATGAATGTTGTTCAAATTACAGGCTACAACCCAATGTCAGCAGCAGAATTGTGCACAGGCGAAAATCTGGGAATCCCCAAAAAGAAGGTTGGCGTCGGTGAGTACTCATTTCCGGTCTGTTATCCTTTCCTCATATTTAAATACTTCTCTAAAATAATCAAATACAAATTTGGCCACAGGTTTCAAAACAAACAAGTGCAATCTTTTAATCTGGAGACAGTTCCAAAATTTAAATGTTTATATTTTAATACTAGCAGACACGCCCGGCGTTGCTCGGGATTTGTAAATAATAACCTTAAACAAAACTTAAGTTTGCATGATTTTATATCTTTGGAAATTCTTTTAAATGAACCTAATTTCGAAAGCCCCATTTCCTTCCGCAACGTCTAGTGTGTTCCCATCAAACTTCTTTCTGAATGAACCTGTAATTTAGATTCTCGCTACCTATGGCAGCATTTACCGGAAGTGCCCGCACGTGCCGGAGACAAACGAAAACCAAGTTGAGTGAGCCAAATGTCGTAGGAATCAAGCCCATAGAATAATAACAAAGAAAAGAATGCACCATTAATGTTAGAAAATGTTGGTAACTAAAGTCTAAGATAAAATTTCTTAATATAGAAAGTAGCTGAATTTTAATCTAATCTGTAAGCAAATCCCGTTGAAATTGGGCCCTTAAACCCGAAGAAATAACGCGTCCCCAAGCGGTGGAAGATGCCCCCTCCCCTTGTAAATTTCATCAATTACTGTTAGCATTAACACGATATTTAATAAATGGATGAAATATCTTATGTAATGTTACCTTTAAAGTAACGCGATTTTTAATTTACGGCTGTAGTGAGTAGGCGTAAGTTGGAAAAGCAGATTAATGTTCGAAAAAGGTGGTAGCTGAGATATAAAGAAAGACCGGGGCCAGGGTGTTATCTGAAATGTTTTTGTAGTGGTTTTAAAGTAGCTGGAAGACGCTAAAACTCAGTTAAAGAAAATTGCAATAGAATTAGGTGAGTTTTAAAGATGTTGGGGAGTCACCAGCTATCTATACGACAGGTGACTCCCCCAACTTGGTTTATTAGTGAGAAATTGCAGACTCAGGCATCGGCCGGAGTAACTCAGTGGTTAGAGCAGCAGTCTTGTATACTGTGGTCTCTGGCTAATTTTTCACTCCAGTTGGGTTTATTGTATTTATTGTATGTATGTCTGTAAAATATTTATATATACCTTTAGATGGAATAAGATGTTTCTCACTGTTATCACACATTAACTATTGTTATTAATCGATATTTTAATATTTATTTCTAGCCAATGAGGTTGGAGGATTTCCAGCTGCAGCTGAAGAAAAAGATATCTAGAGATACCAATGTCACTTCATATTTTTATGATATTTGTAATACATTTTTGTAAATTCATATAATTTTTAAAATAAAAAATAATTTCATATATAGTATTGATTTTTTATGTATTGACATTTAAATTTGAACAGTTTTCTCTTTCACAACAAGCAGTTTATAGTTGCCATATAGGTTATGTAAAATCCAAAAATTTGGATGCCAGTTTTTTCCTGAACACTGAATTTTTTACTTGAACACAATAATCAATCGGCAATTAAATAATACAAAAAAGACTATTAAAAGTGCTGCTAAAATATTAAAAGACGTTAATTTGACACTTGTCACAAAGTGGTTAACTCTTCTAAGATAGATCCCTAATATGTACGAAATCATTATTTCTATCATTTTTAAAAAATTTTAAGTTGTTTAATTTCACCACTTTGGATACTACTTTAGAATATTTTACATTTACTCTTAAGGTATATTTACTCTATTGTCTTTTGTTGTATTGTCTTACATTTACAAGATACAGCAACCTAAATTTTGTAATGTTGTAGTAGTAACTGTTGGAAAACTGCAGAATTCAAAATGAATCGCTATTGCTTAAGGCTTCTTATCAGTTAGACTACAAATTTTCTTCTCTAATGCTAAACCAATAGGCTTGGGATGCATCCGTATTTTTCAGATTTCTCCTCGGAAAAATGAAATTTTTACCTTTGTTTTTCTGCATGCTGTTATTGAAGGATGTTTATTTCTTTTTTGTTTGACAAAATATTTTTAAAATTCATTATTAGAATTATTTAAAGTGCTAAAATTTTACTTACAAGGAGAGGGCCAACCTTGTTAATCACAGATTTTGATTATTTTAATATATTTTGTAGTTTAGAGACCCCTTAGTGTCAGGTTCAACGGATGTTATCCAACGCTCTTTAGTTCTTGAGAAACCGGGGGGTCTAATAATAGTGGGTACACGACATTTCGGTCCCGCCGTTTCGGTCCCGAGACATTTCGGTCCCGAGACATTTCGGTCCCTGGCCATTTCGGTCCGGAGACATTTCGGTCCCTGGCCATTTCGGTCCCGAGACATTTCGGTCCCTGGCCATTTCGGTCCCGAGACATTTCGGTCCGGAGACATTTCGGTCCCTGGCCATTTCGGTCCCGAGACATTTCGGTCCCTGGCCATTTCGGTCCCCAGCCATTTCGGTCCTTAGCCATTTCGGTCCCTTGTCATTTCGGTGCCCACCACCTTATAACTCGTATTCTAATTGTCGTGGGCCGCCAAACGCTGTAATTTAAACATTATTTGGGACCTTTTTAAATTTTTTTAACATCCCCCAAATTAAAAAAAAAAGCTAAATATAACAATCCGATAAATTTAAACTTTTATAACTCGTGATAATGAAATCACAGCGAGCTGAAAATTTGTTTGATTGAACAATGTGATATAATTTTACAGGGGACATTGTCTTATTATTATTATTATTATTTAACAAAATGGATTTTTTAAGCTTTATTATTTGTTATTAATATTAGGTATTTTATATATACTATAAACTGCCATAGATGATTTTTTGGTTGTTTTCATACGTTTTTTAGAACCTTTAAATTATCATCATTAATTAAATAATTTAAAAAACTGTTCTTATTTTTTCTCCTTCTTACAATTAGATTAATAATAAATGTCTTCAATAATTCAATTGGACACTTATAAGCTATTGTAGGTAAATATTTCCTCAAATCATTCTTCTACATCCTCTCCTTTAATAATTCAGAAATGAGATATATTTATTGAAGCAAAAATATTTAATTTTTCTTATTACTTTTATAATACAAAGTTATAATTTTGTTTTCATAAGTTACTTTACCATTATAAACATTGGGAAAACAATAGTGATTTGGTAATTAGGTGTGCCAGGAAAAATATTTTGTTGTCAAAAAACTCCACCCACCGCTTCATTTTTTTAAAAATAATTATTGGTTGCATTTTTAACAGTCTTCTCACCCATTGTAGACGATTTTTGTGAACTAATTTTATTGAAACTGGGCCTATTTCTTTGTAATAAGATGATTATTTTTTATTTTATGTAATAGTGTAAGTATTATTTTAATTAATTTTATTTTCAATTTTTAACTGACAAAACTAAGGTTTTTAGGTGCGTTCGTAATTATATAAATACGTAGCACCTATAGTCGTCGTTCAGTCCGTCCGTCTGCTCGCCTGCCTGTCCGCATATAACAGAGCAAAAACAACTCAACCGAATGGTCTGAAATTTTAAATATATGATTGTTGCATAATTTTGTCGAGCCATTTCAAATTTTATGGATATCGGATGCATAGTTTAATTACAGGGACTGTCAAATTTTTTCTTTACATTGCGGCCAATGGGAAAAATTATTGCAAGTGCATTTTAATGATGTTAGAGCCTTCCGAATGGTCTGAAATTTTAAATATATAATTGTTACAAAATTTTGTCGAGCCATTTCAAATTTTATGAAAATCGGATGTATAATTTAATTACAGGGACAGTCAAAAATTTTCCGTTACATTACGGCCAATGGGAAAAAATTATTGCAAGTGCATTTTAATGATGTTACAGCCTTCCGAGTGGTCTGAAATTTTAAATATATAATTGTTACAAAATTTTGTCGAGGCATTTGGAATTTTATAAAAATCGGTGTATAGTTTAATTACAGAGACAGTCAAAACTTTTGCGTTACATTACGGGGAATGGGAAAAAAATATTGCAAGTGCATTTTAATGATGTCACAGGCTATGCACTCATAAAGTGCAAAAAAAAATATACATTCAGTACAATATGGGGTGCAAAAAATAATTATAAAATTAGTTATAGTACGAACGCACCTCATTTGCCACGTTTGACGAGCAATTTCCAACTTGTTTGTATTTGTCATTTATTTATTGATTTTTAATATTACCCTTTTCCTCCCACTTTCCCAGAAAAAAAAATTAACAATTTTTTATTTTAGTTTTATTATTAATTATATTAATAGTTTTAAATTTAGGTTACTTTAAATATAAAATAAATAAACATGTAAAAGATAAATTTCAGTTTATAACTACTATATGATAAATTGAATATAAAATGTATTATGTATTGAGTTTATTTTAAAGTAAAAAAATGTAATGTATATTAATAATGTTATTATTTTAATAAATTAAAGATACATTAAATAAAAAATATATTTAATAAAATATTAATTTAATTTTTATACTAAAATTCCTAACTTTTTTGAGAATTAATTAATAGCAATTATTAGTAGCAATTATTAATAGCAGTTAAAGTTTTTATTCAAAAGTTTTAATTTATAATTTCCAAAAAATAATATAGGAATTTTTTGAAAAATCAGCCAAAAACATAAAGTCTAAGTATTAATTAATTAATTAATTAAACATAATAATAATAATAATAATAATAATAATAATAATAATGTAACATTGTACAAATACGTAAAAATACCTCTTAACAGTGTTAGGTGATCTTATGCAGATTTTAATTTTTTAAGTACAGTTATAATTTACAATTCGCAAAAAGTAAGAAATTATTAATTAATTATAATTAAAGAGCAAAAATAATATTATAAGCTAACTAATAAATGAATAAACAACATGTTTATCTTCAGAACCCTTATCACTTTTATACATCCTAATGAAGTTAATAACGTTATAATAACCGAAAATTAAAAAAATATATATTTGTATTTACCCTATAAAAACTATTATATAGTTCATGTAATAGTTTTTAAAAAAGCAATTGATAAATTAGTTATCTAAACAATTAACAATTAAAATAATTTTGAATTGATAAATACGTTTAATAAAAACAATTTAATTTTTGAATTTTTTTTTTTTACTTAACAATATAACTATGAGTGTTTTCAACTTGTCGTGCAAGTTAAATTAATGCTGTATCAAATTTATTGCAAACTAACGGCAAACAAGTAATCAAAAATACTGCAAACTTACTGCAAAGTAGTAATCTTTCCATATCACACTATAAGTTCGCCCCTTCGTAGGGGTCAATAGACCTGATCAGGTCTATTGATGCGAAAGCGCCGTCAGAAGGCGCATGCATAGGTTTTATCACCATAAACAAGTTTAGGTAATATTTGTACTTTTCATTTCGAGCATTTTTTGGCGTTTAATAAGTATAGCCTTTAGAAAAAACGGTGCCTACCGAATAAAATTTCTGCAATTTCTGCGTATGTGCTGATTCCCATTGTTGTTGAGTCTCTCAACAGAGAGATTTTTTGCTTTCGTCACTTTCGTGAATTAAAGACAGTCTTGCCATCAGTTTCACATCATCAGTCATGAGTAGTTACTCATGCAAGTGGGTGATGGTATACCTTGCGGGACATTTGCTGCGAATTTCTCAATTCAAATTTGTCACGGCAAGATAATATCAGAAAAAATCAAACTTTCTGCTAATGTTCATGCTATCTGGGTTACCTCAAAAATTTCCATGGGGAGCGCGGCGGATCGCATGAACGGCTCATGCGATTGACACTTATGTGAAATCATTATCCAATATCTGTTACAGCACAAATTCTTAATTCAATGGCAAGAAATTAAACATGAAAATTGCTGTTTTACACTTAACCACTTGGCCCTAACTTTATTGCAGGCAAATGTTATGTAATATGAAACTTGATTTAACCCATTCGCTGCCAAAACTAAGAATTTTCAAATTTTTTGTTGAAGGTCGTTTGCCAGCACAAATTCAGAAAGATAAATTTCGCTTTACTAATACAGCGAAATTTCTGCCAATAAATGAGGCTTTTTTTTTTTTAAATTCTAAAATAGTGGTGACAAAGTAATCAATAAATTAAAGCCACGAGTATACTCGTGAATGACAGCGAATGGGTTAATTAAATTTAACTCTTCAGTATGCGCTCAGCTTTTTACATCATAAGTGAATCTTTTTCACTGGTAAATATTAATGTAACTTGAATGTATTATTAGTTGCAGTTATAGAGATTGGCCTTATATTTTTTATTCATGCTATTTTTAAAAATTAAGAAATTAAATAAGGATATACCTAAATTCTTAAAGTTACTCGAAATACTTCTATCATATATACACAGTCAAGACAAGATTCCAAGCACTGGTAAAAAGCTCCATTTTAGATAGGCTTCCATGTAAAGAAGTGTAATTAATTATACCTCTAAGATACACTACCTCAATAAGATCTATTGTTCGTTTCGCAGGGATTCTGAAACTCTTCCGTTTGAGACAGGATTCCGTTATAGAAAGATTCCGCCTTCACAGGTTTCACTATGCTTCACTAAAGAAGGGTGAAAATCCCCTTTTCAGACAGGTTTTCAGCAAATTTAATTGTATCGCAATTCATTTTAAGACCATGTAACGCTTACGTTAAAGACAGGATTCTGTTATAGGCAATTACTATTTTGACAAGTTTTATTCTATTCATATGATATATATAAGTATATTTATATAAATACACAAAACTTTTAAAAAAGGAACCTGCCTATAACGGAGTTCTGTCTTTAAACATAAATGTTCCATAGTGCTACGGAAAAGAATACTATACAAATACACCAAATAACACGGAAACCTGTGTAAAACGGAATATTTCACCAATATTTACAATTTCATCTTGACAGGTGTTACTATATATATAACATGAAGGGAAAATTCTGGACCCTCCCATCCCCCGAAACGAAATCCTGGCTACGCCACTGCATGTCGTCCCGGTTTTTTTAAGCCATTAAAGTTGAAAAATGCAGTGTGGCCACAAAAAAGCGCCGGCTGACTAGAATAAAGAGAGCGCGAGTAGAATAATTCTTCTATCTGGATCTTTATTTAGCATAATCAAATGGGGGAAGCCAGGACATCTACACTTGACATATATATATACATGTATAATATTCTTTTCAATGAATAACATATAGATATCAAGAAAAGCCAAACATGTTTTCTAAATTTCCAAATTTCTTCATTGTGATATATTTATAAAATTTCTTAATTTAAAATGAAATTTTACGTAAAAGTGATTCACTATACATTACTATTTTGAGATTTTATGTTATTTTTTTTGTATTTTCATTTTTATTTTTTATTTGTCATATTAAAACATGTAGGCTGCTTTAATTCTAAGTATATAAGTCAAATAAATAACAAAGAAATATTTGAAATACAGAATTAATTTTAAATACGAAAAGAATATTTTAGGACAATAGAAATTTTAAATTTTTGATTTATGTTTATTGTGCTCGTAGTTTTTGAATGTAATAAGCATATAAAAGTCTTAAATATATTAAAAAGGATTTGTAATTGTGCAAACCACTTCACCGTCGACAGGTATGGGGAAAAAGTGCTTTTATCCCCGAGTTATCTCGGGGCAAACGGTGAAGTGGTTCAAAATTAAAAATATTTTTAAACTTCGCATTCGATTCCGGTAGAAATAGCAGTAATATTATTGTTACATGTAAAAAGATTAATGCAAACTTTTAAATAGTTTTTCAAAAAATAGTAAATTAAAATAATTATTAAAATAAAATAGAAAGTTCTAGTCTGTTCCGGTGCAGAATTTAAAAAATAATGTGTCTTTATCACAATTCCATGTTAAGAACCCCCTTTTTAAAAAATATGTAAAATGCAATACATTTAAAATTGATGCGCCGTTAAATAATAGGATAAAATAAAGATTTGTAAAAATATTTGCAGATTTTTTCATTATTAATCACATAGTGTGCAAATTATATACAATTGAATATGTGCATTTTGGCATGGGCATTTGCATATGAAAATTAAAGCTCGACTTATAAATATTTTTAAATTGTCTGGACTTTATATTTATGATAGACTAAAATATGAGGAGCTTCTATAAAGAATCCACAGAACTCTCTCTTCCCCCACTCCTGAAAACGATTACTTCTACCATATAAAATCTGCATGGGGTGCTACAATTTGATTGCGAGTTATAAGTGCTTGCGGTTTTCGGGCCGTTATATTCGGTTATACTAAAACTTCAAGAGTTCAGTTAAAAAATCTTATAATGTACCTCTTTTTTTAAAGATTACGTTTACCGTACAAAATATGAGTGTGATTACGATAATTACAGAGAGAGTTATAAATGTTTTAATTTATCAGGACCTTATACTTAAGATACACTAAAATGTATAAAAAGTCAACAGAGCCCCCCCCCCCCCTGCCTTATAAAAAAATTATGATTATCATAGGAAATTTGTGTGGGCTACGACAATTTTGATCTGTGTTATAAGTGTTTGGGTTTTCGAGTCCTTATATTCGAGTTATACTAAAATTTAGGGAGTTCAGTTAAAAAATTTGATAATGTCCCTCCTTTTATAAAGATTACGTTTACCATACAAAATATGAGTGTTTTGCGATAATTATAGATCGAGTTATAAATGTCTTACTTTATCAGACCCTTATACTTATGATACACTAAAATATAGAAAATGTTAATCTCCCCCCCCCCTTGTTTTTTAAAATGATTACCATACGAAATTTGTGTGTGTTTACTAAAATTTTAAGGCCTTTATTTAAAAAACTCTACAATGTCCTCTATAAAATTGTCACCTATTTCAAGTGCACAAAATTTCAGCTTGCTGGAGAAGGGACCGAAATATCTCGGGACCGAAATGTCTTGGGACTGAATTGTCTCGGGATCGAAATGTCTTGGGACTGAATTATCTCGGGACCGAAATGTCTTGGGACCGAAATGTCTCGGGACCGAAATGTCTTGGGACCGAATTGTCTCGGGACCGAAATTTCTCGGGACCGAATTGTCTCGGGACCGAAATGTCTCGGGACCGAAATGTCTTGGGACCGAATTGTCTCGGAACCGAAATGTCTTGGGACCGAAATGTCTCGGGACCGAAATGTCTTGGGACCGAATTGTCTCGGGACCGAAATGTCTTGGGATCGAAATGTCTCGGGACCGAAATGTCTCGGGACCGAAACGGCGGGACCGAAATGGCGGGACCGAAGTGTCGGGACCGAAACGTCCTGCTTCCAATAATAGTACACAACTTAAATACTTACTTTGCAACCGCAATGATAGGTTGGTCGTAGCTCAGTTGGTATGGTGTTTGCCGGCTGATCCATGGGCCTGGGTTCGATACTTGAATGCGCTACATTCGTTTTTCTCATTTTTTGTTTTATAAATATTGAGATTATTAATTATACTTACAAATATGTCAATTAAAATTTATAATATTGTATATCAATTATAATTTTAACCTATTTAATTTTTTTACTTTTAACTAAATAGTTGTAATAAAACTGTTAATTTTTTAAGAATCCCTTTTAAAATGTATTTCATATATTCTTTATCGATGCAATGATATTGAGCAATTGTGTCAATTCGTGATTTTAAAGAAACATCATTTACGCATTGCTTTAACAAAGGGAGTCAATGCGATAATACTATTATTCTGTTTTTAAAGTAACAAGCATAATTATATTAAAAATTAGCATCAGAATTACATTACAACCGATATTTTGCATAATAAAGATTTTTAAATTTGTAATACGTATGCTTGCATTTTCAATTATTTTGCTTTCACCTTTATCTTCTTTCTGCTTTTATTTTTATTTTATTTAAATATTCTTTTATTTTATCATAACTAGATGGCACCACAACAGATTTTGCCACGATTTCGGAATTTTTATCATTCAATAATAGATCCAATTTCTTTTTAAATTTCTTTACTGAATGAGAAATAATAGTTAAAAATAAAAAATGATAAATTCAAATTCGAATTTGTTAGCATTATAATTTATGCACGATATTAAAATTTTTAATCGAGATTATTAAATTATAATTACAAGTATATTTAAAAAACAAAAAATGAGAAAAACAAAAGTGGCGCGTTCGGGCATCGAACCCATGTCCGCGGATCAGCCAGCAAACGCCGTACCAACTGAGCTACGTTCAGCCTATCCTTTTGGTTACAAAGTAAGCATTTAAGTTGTGTACTAATATTAGACCCCCCGGTTTCTCAAGAACTAAGGAGCGTTGGATAAAATCCGTTGAACCTGACACTAAGGGGTCTCTACCCTACAACATATATTAAAATAATCAAAATCTGTGATTAACAAGGTTGGCCCTCTCCTTGTTAGATTTTAATACTTAAAATATAATGTTAAATATAAAATTTAGAAACATTTTGTCGAATTTAAAAGAAAGAAACATCCTTCAAGAAGAGCATACAGAGAACAAGGCAAAAATTATAATTTTCAGATTACAAATTTCAAAAATACGGATGCATTCCAAGCACATAGATTTATCATTAGAGAGGGAAATTTGCGTCTTGACTGATAACAAGCCTTAAGGTGATTTTTTTTTTCTTCTGAAAAACGTGTAATGGGAACAAAATACAAGTAACTCTCATGGTTATTTAACACTAAACGTACCGATATTTTTTTATACCTATTCCTACCGGAAGGTGTCAAAAAGTTATCCATTTTACGATGTTTTACGAAACGTATACCAGTTGATACATTTTGGTGTATGAATAAAAGATTTTTTTTTCAAATAATTATTACAAATTATTCATTTATTAACCCTTTATCTACTGACGGTACTTATAAGTTCCATTAAAATAACTTTGTTTTAAAATTCATTTAATACATTGATTAGTTGTAATGCAGTTTAGAATGAGTTATAGATACATTACTTTATCTTATTCCAAAAGCATTATAGGTTATACAAAACAAAAATATTTTTTAAAGGATGATTTCTTTGCATCTTTTTTCCATTGCATCTTTTCAGCTTCCTTGGCGTTGAAGGGGGGGGGGGGGGTCGATTCGGAAATATATTTCTATATTTCTATCGTAAGAACATTATATTTGTACATTTCCCAATTCTACAAAATACTAAGAAAAATATTTAGAATAAAAGATTTGAGTGAGGTTATAAATATTGCACAAAATCCCTATAAATTCAAATTTAATTAATCCTTCTAAATCCTTCTAAAATCCTTCTAAAATTTTCTAAATGATTACGTAAATTTTCTAATGTAGTTTAAACAATTCACGAAAAATGCTTTAGAAGATAAAATTTTCATGAATTCATAATTCAGTACTTAAAGGGTTAAAGTAAATATATATATATATATATAATTACGCAAAAGTTTAATAAAAAATTAATTACTTCAAAAAATTCGAAAATTTAATAAACAAATATTGTGCAAATTTGTTTTCTGTTCACCACATATTTTTAAGATTATTTCGTTCTCGATATAACCTGAAATGCCCAAACTAGAATCTCACTCAGAGTAAAGTCAATTTCTAATTATATCATCACACATTAACAAACATGACAGTAGAATATATGATGTAATAGCAAAAATACGCAATTTACTAATGTTTTTACAAAATAAAACATTTATATTTTATGATTTAACATAAATTTATTCAGGGGTCAAATGACCCCTTGCGGTAGTTAAGCCTAAAATATTTTTTTCTAGGCAAAAAAAGTAGTTCGGAGATGAGGTATTTTAAGAAATAATATATGATCATATATATTAATAAAAGTAGTGAAATGCAAAGAAATTTCGTAATGTTTTAGTTAAAAAAATTAAAAAAAAAATTAAAAAAAGGTCATTTGACCCCTCGTGGTAGCTTTAGTGTTAATTTTTCCATTACATTTCTATATCATTAAAATTTCATTACAAGTTCATTAACCCCTTGGGGACGAGCGACACGTATACGTGCCGGAAATAGGCCTAAGGATCCTCGTTTATCCTCACCAGTAAAATTTTACTGTAAAATTTGCCTTATTTAATCCGAGCATTTTCCCTATTTGAATAGGCACAAACTTCTGTTTTTTTAAACCGGTAGCAAAGTAATAAACATTTCGTAAAAGGCTCCCGTCGCGAAGGGGTTAAGCCAATTAAATCTAATTTTGAATTGAAATGTTTCACATGTTCATGATTTAATACATTTTGATAAAATTATGAAAAGTACTTGGGGGAAAAAAGTACATTTTCTTGTGCTGGAAAGTCCTTAAAAATTTTAAAACTGTAAAAATGAAATTTCAACATTTTTTTACTACAAAGTGAAAGAAAAAAAAGGTTGAAGGAAAAACTCGGCTTTCATTTTCTTAATCTGTTTCTAAGTACAAAATGGATCAGTTACAGTATTGTTGAAAAAGGAGAATTCTCTAGTAATGTTATTTACAAGCATACAGTGCGTCTCATAAATATAAAAACACTAATATTTTCGAAATAATATTTTAATAATTCTGTATTAAAAATTATATTTATGCATGTAACGAAAAGCATGTGTCAAGAAAACATTTTACAGTAAATTAAATTAGAATTAAATAATTTCAACTCGAAAATTGATGAATGTAAATAAATTTGCTGTCTCATAAATATAAAGATATTTTACATACTTTTGAATTATTGTCCAATAAAAGATCCATTCTTATTAATCGCAGAAAATATTCGAACTGGCATGCTGTTTATTAAGTTGTATAAGTATTTTGGCTTTATACCAAGCCAACTTCGTTCGATTTCTTTTTTCAATTCAAGGATGTTTGAAAGTTGTCTTCCAGATGCAGATACACTGCGAACGAGAATGCCACGAAGATTCTTAACTGGATTTAAATCAGGGTTACGTGCGGTCCACACCATAACATGAACATTGCTATCGGCAAACCATTTTTTTGTGAGTCTTGATGTGTGAATCGATGCATTATCCTGATGGTACAAATAATTCCGACCACCAAGAGTTTCAGCAGTTGGCAACAAGTGACTATCAAGCAGTTCTATATACACTTTAGATGTCTGTTTACCTTCTAGAAAAGCAATATCTGTAGTTCCATTAAAAGAGAAGTCACCCCAAACCATGACAAAACCTCCCCTTTCTGCCTACTGAAGAGGGTTCGAGATCCACGTCTTAAATCGTGCAAGTAGGAATTCCAACCATCTGGGCCATCCAAGTTAAATCTCTTTTCATCTGAGAAAATGTCTTGCATCCATTCGTCCTTCCAGTGCATGAGATATTTATCCCAGAGTAACCTCCATTCTTTGCGTTTTTTTTTTTTTTTCAGTAAAGGAAATCTGAACATATGCCGGCATACAATATTTTTTCTTTCTTTTATACGACAATGTACCGTGTTTTTTGAGACCATACCATAAACTCGTTGAGAAACTTATCGGAGTGACATTTTTTGCGACGAAACAAGTCGCATGATCCTGCGATCGAGTCTTTCTCGGTCTGACAGATCGTTTTCTCGAATATAAATTGTAAGTTTTTTGTAAAATTTATAAAGTGCAGTTCTGCTTCTCCCAGTTTTTTCACATATTTGAGAAACTGTTAAGCCATTAGTTTTAAATTCACGTATTTTACAAATCTCATTTTTAGAAATGTCAATGTTCCACGGCATCTTTGCAATTGAAATAAGTCAAACAACTTTGCTCGTTTGGGTAAATTAAAGTGTATTTCTGCGCGTGCGCATTAATTCTGTACGCACGCATTCGAAAAAAAATTGCATATGAAGCAGTTTCAAGTTTGTCTTTATATTTATGAGACAGCGTGATTTTTTTATTATTATTATTATTCGAGTCGCAATTATTTTATTATTATTCGAGTCGCAATTATTTTATTATTATTCGAGTCGCAATTATTTTATTTAAATTACAACCCCTATAACAGATTCATTTCAATGTTCTTAATATGAGGTATAAAATTTAATTTCTTATAACTGAATTAATAAAATGTAATTTCAGAAACATCTGTCTTTATATTTATGAGACGCACTGTATCTTTAAATAACGATTGAAATTTTCATGATGATTAAAGTATCATGAAAAGTAACTTCAGTTGAGACTTTTTGTCTGCTCTTGTAGCGATATCATGTGTTTCTTTGCTATTAAAGTAAACAGAAAATAATGGTAAAAGTAAAATATCGTGAAAAGTAACTTCAATTCAGACTTTTCGTCTGCTGATGATATATCTGTTTGTGTCCTTAGTGTAAAAAGATCAAGCAGTGTTTTCTTAGCTTTTTATAATGCATGAAATTCTGTTGCATAGATGCACCTTACTAAATTAAAATACAGAGATATTCACACTTTTTTGTAATGATGTTGACCTTCTCTCTGATTTAAATAAAAAATAAAAAAAAAACCTACATAGCATCAATTCAAAACATGGTTTAGTTATCGCCTGCATCATTAAAAATGTACTTTGCATAGCTGCCAACATCTTACGATTTTTTGTACCACAAAAATTTAATAGCAAATTTTATCTTTTTTAATTTGCCGATTAAATAAGGCAAAAAATTCTATTAAATATTTCTGGTACAAAAAATCGGAAGAGTTGGCAGCTATGTCTTTGTTTAAAAATGTTACTGGAAAATAAGGAATGGATCGAAGGCTATATAATTGCACTTTATGAAGAGAAATACTCTTATTCAATTATTTTTAAAAAAGTGTGAAAAGCATGGTTTTAAATTTAATTACGTGAATTTTTATTCACAAAGCTAACAAGGCGTAAAAGCAACAAAGTGAAAAATTATTCAGGCCAGAGTTCGAACCTGGGTCTTTGGTTCAGCCGCTGCCATCGAAATAAATGCTCACGGCCAGAGGACACGAGTTGTGACGTCATCACTAATCGTCCGACTTCTCTCTAGTATTGGAATTCACACCGGAAAATTTTGAATGGAAATTTTCTGTTATTTTATTTGTGGAATATATATCATCTTATAAAACTATAATAACTATTTAAATTTACTGGTCAGAATTTTGAATCCCTAAATAAAAATTCAGCCAGATGCGGAATGCCACAGTGTTGCCGCATCTAGCTGATTTTTTATTGGGGGATTCCAAATTCTCACCAGTAAGTTTAAATAGTTATTATTGTTTAATAAGATGATAGATATTCCACCAATGAAGTAAAAGAAAATTGCTATTCAAAATTTTCCAGTGTGAATTCCAACACTAGTGAGAAATCAGTCGATTAGATATGACGTCACAACTCGTGACCTCAGGCCTTGAGTATTTCGGTGGCAGCGGTTCAGCACACCAACGTTCTTCCATCTGAGCCACTTGGAACTACGCACCTAGCCTTGCACCCTTCACTCTTACATGTTGGTAAGGCTGCAACCGCAGCACAAGATGGAATAACTTCCAACGATGGAACCACAACACTGCGTTGGTGCGCTGAACCAAAGACTCAGGTTCGAACCCTGGCCTGGATACTTTTTCCCTTTGTTGGTTTTACGCCTTGTTAGCATTGTGAATAAAAATTCACGTAATTAAATTTAGAGTTCTCGGGCGTTTGTCGTTGTTTAAAATTATTAAATATGTATTGTCAAGCATGGTTTCAATATTTCTACATCTAAATAAAGCGACATAATTAATAAAAAAGGAAAGAAAAATCGAAGTTTACATTTGGCTGGGAAAAGGGTAAAAATGCATACTCAACAAAGGTACGTTCAATGCTTATATCTAAAGTTGCATCCCATGCTTTAACCCCTTTCCCACAGAACTATCGCAAAATCTTTAGATATCTCTGTAGGAACTGCCCATATAGCATTTTTAATTTGCAGAAAATTAGCAGCAGTCTTGCTTTGAAAACCTGCAAAGTTCAGCAAGCTCAGCATGACAAGACTGAAAGTTTATAACAAGACTGCAGCGAGATAACGCAAACGCCGAAGTCACCACACTTTGAACTTGCAGCTAACTTGTCGTGCAAGTTAAATTCATGCTGTATCAAATTAACGGCAAACAAGTAATCAAAAATACTGCAAAGTAGTAATCTTTCCACGCCCCACTATCTGTTTACACCTGTTACACTATAAGTTTAACCCCTTCGGAGGGGCCCATAGACCCTGATCAGGTCTACTGATGTGAGCACACCGTCAGAAGGTGCATGCATCGTTTTCATCACCATAAACAAGTTAAGGTAATATTTGTACTTTTCAATACGAGCCCTTTTTTGTATTTGATAAGTATAGCGTTTAGAAAAACCGGTGCCAATTGAATAAAATTTCTGCAATTTCTGCGTATGTGCTGATTGTCTATTCTCTCAACAGAGGGATTATTTGCTTTCGCCCTTTTCGTGAATTAAAGACAGTCTTGCCACCAGTCTCACAACAAATTACTCATGCAAATGTGGGGTGGTACACCTTGCGGGAAATTTGCTGCGAATTTCTCAATTCAAATTTATCACGGCAAGATAATGTAAAAAAAAATCAAACTTGCTGCTAATGTTTAAAAAAAAACATGATGTTCACCGACTAATGAAGAACGTGTTTCTCCAAGTAAAACGTTGTGAAGATTCCTGTATGAAAATTATTTGACAGGTGAAAAATAGAAATATGACTCTTCGCTTCACCTTAACTTGGCAGTACTAATTACCCTACATTAGCCGAATTGCAGCCGTTGCCGTAGAAACCAGGGGTTGCTTGAAGAGTCGATGATTACTAATAAACAAGGAAAAGCGCCATTTTGGCAGAAAAATATAATGTGTGTGCAAAAATCAGTAAGTTTTGAAGTTCCTATGAAATTAATTTTATTATATAATCATTTATTAAAATAACGAACAGCATTATTATTCCTTTTTTCTTTTTACTACTTTTTAAATTGATTTCAGCACTATTTTATATTATATTAGCTGACCCGCCCGACGTTGCCTGGCCCACGAAACGCGAAAAATACTAAAAATCGCGAAAAGTTTTTAAAAAGCTGCACGAATTCCGAAAAAACTTTACTGAAAATATAGCAAAATATACTGTATTAAGCTAAAAGTTTGAAATCAAATTCCATGCATGAATGTCAAAAAATTGCATTGAAAATTCACAAAATAATTTAAAATCGCAGAGGGCAAAATTTCCTACATTTAAGCTCCAAGTTTGAAACCGAATACCTCTTACAAATGTAAAAAGTAAAAAAAAAAAAAAGTCTAAAAGTCTAGAAGTCTAAAAATTAAATAAAAAAATCAAGAGAAATTTAAAAATCGCGGTACGAATTCCGAATGAATTTTAATGAAAACAGGACAGCATTAACTATATTGGGTTAAAAGATTAAAACTAAATTCTCTGAAAATGTATTTAAAATCGAAAATTTGTTGTTTATACTCAACCACTGGAAGAAATCTGGAACAGGCTAGGTCTCACGCCCTCAGAGTGAGCCCATCTCAGGTTTAATGTACATTGCACATATACAGTGCGTTAAGAAATCATAAGACCACTTTGATTTTGAAAATTATGAAATAATTAAAGTTTCTAATTATAGTTTAAACACATGAGATAGACACAACATATTTATTAAAATTAGTTTGCAATAATTTTGGATAATGCAATAAATAAGTATGTTAACAAAAATATAAGCAATGATTGAAAAATACACTGTTAACAAATTATAAGACCACTTGTCTAAAAACAAAAATATGTAAATTAATACGATATTGGTCCTCCATTTTTCCCTATAACCTCAAACACTCTGTTTTTCATAGAAGTGACCAGGTGATTAAGTACAGATTCAGAAATATTGTGCCATTCTTTTACAATGTCTACTTCTAGTTCATTGGCAGATAAAAACTATTTATTATTAGCATAAACTTTGCGATTTAATAAGCCCCAAAGGTTTTCCACAGGGTTCAAGTCTGGACTTCGACTTGGCCATGACAAAACATGATTTTTTTTCTTTTTTAAACCATTGCTAGGTGGATTTAGACACATGGAAAGAAGTATTGTCCTGCTGAAACATCTAGTTAGCCCCACCTAAAAAAAGTTCCAAACGGTATCAAATAATCATATAACATAGCCTGATATTGCTCACCGAAATTCGGATTAACTCATTAACCGCTGGTGTTGCGTTCACGCAACAGTCAAAATAAGTGCACATATTTAAGTTATTTACATATCCACCGCTATTTTTCAATTAAAAAATAGGCCTTACTTAAAGACGTAAAATTTTATTATCATATAAAGCATATTATTATCATAAAAATTATCTTTCAGAGTTTGTGGTGGCAAATGTCGTTCAGCTAAAAAGTTGAAAACTTCTACCTTATAGTTTTGGTGGTTAATGCGTTAAATCGCATAATCCATCATGACTAAAAGCTCCCCAAACCATTACTGATCCTCCTCCCATTGTCTGTCTTCCCTGCTGCTTAATATCAATAATGGTCACTGGTAACAATTTAAAATCCCATTCAAATGTTATTCATTTTAAAGAAAGCATTCTTATAAGATATATTTTTAATTTAAAAAATAGCTAGCAGTAGGAAACACTCGAATGGGGGGGGGGGGGCACAAAAATTTTCAAGGAACGCCGGCATGAAGTCCGCGGGCGCCGCGTCGGGCAATCCTGATTCGAGAAACAATGTAAACAGAACTTGCATGAGTTTGCTGTTCAATGTGGAGATTTTAGATCGGAGATATTGGCCTCAGCTACGGGACAACTTTTAATTAGTAAAAATGAAGGATCAGTCGTTTGTGGAGGTTTTAGAATTCCGTGCCCTAGGTATAACACTGTGATTTTTGTGTTTATTGAATAAAGTCTTCTTTAGACGGCCGAAGCAATATTTTTTTCAGTGCTCCTACAAATAGACCAGGAGGCGCCCGCACAGACTATCACCTCATCGAGTTGAAGGCTGAAATTGCAGGATCAGCCAGAACTCGATTAGCATATTAAAATACAGCTGGTCTGCCAAGATATATCTTGGTGGAAAACCACCTGCAGACCCGATTTTAGTGGTTGATAGGTAGGCGTTGCCATTGCGTTTTCCTGAACCCAAAGGTATGAAAACATGGCGGACTGGGAGTAGGAAAACACAGTGATAAACTTACCAATCAACCACTAAGGCTGAAATTGCGGTGCCTCGCTATTTTAAGGGGACTCTTCACTCACATGAAAACACCCGCTCCGTAATGTTAAACCAATGGGCAGGTTGTTTTCGAATTTCTCGTTTCAACTTGAATATTTTTAAGCGATTTTTAGGGTTTTGTACTTAAAAAGTAAAAACGGAACCATTATAAGATCACTCCTGTGTCTGTCTTCCTGCCTGTCTGTCTGTCACAGCCATTTTACTCGTAAACTATGGAACGTGGAAAGTTCAAATGGGGGGGGGGGGATGTAATAAAGACTATTGACCCACATATTTCCAGATTATTAAACATTCACAAACATATTTAGGAAAAATGTACAGGGGCTAATTAAGTTACTTGGAAAAAAAATATTTTCTTTGTATATCGTGTGGGATATCCTGTGAAAGGTTTCATAATGCTGAACTCAAAAATACATTTCTTTTAATTATAGGTATTATATTTTAGGAGATATCATTAAAAATGTAGTTCAAAAATATGTCCCCCCCCCCCCTCTATTTCCGAATCTACAGAAACTAAAATTATTGAAAAATTAGAGGTAGTAGACGTTACTTTAAACCTTGCAGGAAAGCTATAGCGATTACCCTAGATCGCATAGTTTTTGAGGAAAATGCATTTTTCCGTGACACACGAATTTCGATTTACTGGCGTTCAGAGAAGGTGTTGAGGAGCACTGGAGTACACCTATCGTAACAGATGTATAAAAGCATTGTTGACATTGATTTTCGAAAAAAATCGTCGGTAATTAGCTGAGATATTAACCCTTGAAGACACGGTTGGTTTGGACATTCAAAATGACAAGCGCGGTGTACTGGATCTACTATAGGCTTTTAAAGCCTATATAACAACTTATAATGATATATTTGTGTAATGCAATGCCCAGTAGCAGTATAAAAGCAATAAACATCAAATTGTTAAAAACAGTCTAATTTAATTAGAATTAATCACATAAATACTATTGCTTTCGCGGCTAGTTTGCATTGAGTGGATGTCTCAATGCGCCTCCCGTGTCTTTAAAAGTTAATTAGAAACGTACCTGGAAAAACGAGGCACGGACCAAGCGGCGTTGCAACTTTGCGACCTCCTTTCGCAGTGCGCTTAACACAATGCCAAGTTTAAACTTTGAACAAGGGTTTTGTTTTACCTTACACTTTAAAAAGAAAAGATTATTACTACGCTGAATTTAGTTTTATGAAATGTCAAATGAAGTTTAAATATGCACTACTTTTATTGTCAGTACCGAAATAAGTTCATCATACACAGATTAGGATAAGATTAAAAAAAGAGTTATACAGAATAACAATATTTGATATTATTTAGTCTTCATATCTCTTTGAACTTTTATGGTATACCCATTCATACTTTTTTATTATATACAGCTATACCTTATATAGTTTTTTACAAAGTCTTATTATTCTTTTAGCAACGATTTTTTTTAATAATACAGTTAATAATTCATATATTTATTGTACGGAACCCTAGAGCGCGAGTAATACTCGCACTTGACCGTTTATTTTTTCATAGGATAGCTGAGCTCGATCTATAATGTGACTGTTTTTTACTTTTTCGATTTTGATTGCAGATTTTTTTTAAAGGTACTTTCAGTATCAAAACCGGTTCCGAAAGTGAAAGTAACTTCATTTAAAAAAATCTGCAACTGAAATCGAAAAAGTAAAAAACAGCCATATTAAAGATCAAGTTCAGGTATCCTATGCAAAAAAAAAAAAAAAAAAAAAAAAAAAAAAAAAAAAAAAAAAAATCGTTAAAAATATTCAAATTTAAACGAGAAATTCGTAAGCAACCTGCTCATTAATTTAACATTACGGAATGAGCGTTTTCAAGTGAGTGATGATTCCCCTTAAAACTTATGCTCGATTGTAGGATGGGCGTTCCTGTGATCGATCGTGATCGTGACTTCGTAATGCTGTGCCTCAGTGTAAGTCCAATCAGAAGCCGTAGTTACGTTTGTCGTTGTTGTGCGCACTACCACCTGCGTTTAATATTACGATAACTTGAAAGCTGTCGTAAGATCACGAGGCACTACAAAACTGTTTACGCTTTGTTTATATCGTAAGTCTGTAAGTAGATCTTAGTGCGGCACCGTAATCCCAGCCTAAAATCAGGTTTGCAGGTGTTTTTCACCAAGATATGTCCTGGAAGACCAGTTGCATTTTAATATGCGAATCGTGTATAACTAATCCTGGAAATTAAGCCGTTAATTCGATGAGGTGGTGGTTTGCGCAGCCACCTTCCGGTCTAAAATTATCACTT
Organism: Maratus speciosus; assembly: GCA_963932465.1. Taxonomy (NCBI): domain Eukaryota; kingdom Metazoa; phylum Arthropoda; class Arachnida; order Araneae; family Salticidae; genus Maratus; species Maratus speciosus. The sequence continues at coordinate 650,990,790 of OZ010787.1, read as the reverse complement.
CTGTAGAAACTAATATGTATTGGACAAACATTTTATGTTTTTTTCCGAGTATAGACCTCCAAACAGAACAAATACTTTTTATCTATGTTATCTCTTATTCTGATCCTATCATCCTAGGGTAAACAGAATTTTTCTTCAAGGTGGGAATGGTGAAAATAGGCTCTAAATGTGGCCATAAATGTCCAAAAATTCTTACTTTTTCAAAGATTGAGAGGTTCGGCCTTTCCCTGCACCCCCTGCGTACGCCCCATGTCTAGTCTAATCACATACTGGATAAAATAACTGTGATGATTATAAGATTTGTTTATTTCAATTTAGAACATAAAATTGAAAGTATTGAAATTTGAAATATGAGTATTTATTAGCATTACATATAGCCTTAGACGCTACAGAGAGAATGGTAGAAAAAGTTCAATTTAGACATAAGTAATTTAAGAGCTACAGCGATGGCCGTAAAATGAACGGGAAAATATAGATTTGTGAAAATAAGAGTTTTAAATTCCCGTGCATTTTGTGCCCTATTAGATGACCCGCCCGGCCCATGATAATAGCCTTAAATATACCTAAAATAAAATGCTGAATGATTTTCTATTTTTAAACGAAAATCTTTCCAAAAGCACCTAATGTTGGGGGCTTCTTTAATTTCACTAACGCACACCCTCGAATTTGTATGATTTTGTAATTTTTAACGAAAATTCATCCAAACGAACCTAAAGACGGGGGGTTGGGGGCTAAGGGTGGCAGGACACTGCCCGGTTTGTTTTGATATAATATTTTGAAACGAAAATTTTTCCAAACGATCCTAATACTGTTACTACAGAAGCACCGTCTTCGGCAGCGCAAAACCTCGAATTTGTATGATTTTACATTTTTAAACGAAAATCTATCCAAAAGAAGCTCGAGTTCAAGGCCCCACTGCCTTCAACAGCGTACACCGGGAGTGCTATCCACGCTCCGGTTTGATTTTTCAAGTGAATCTCGAATTAGCATTTAATTTCTGCGGCATTTAGATCTGTAAAACTTTTCATTTCCGACCAAAAATTCCTGATACAACATGAATAATATAAAAAAACGCACCATCCCCTCATTAAAAAAAAAAAAAAAAAAAAAAAAAAAAAAAATGCAAAATGATATCCAAAGCGCAATTCTCTTAAACGTGAAACGATATCTTCAAAGGCACTGGAAAAAAAATCTCTGGCGAATCCTTGAAATGACTTCAATGTTTATTTAATGATTATATATATATACAGTGGAAAACTAGCTTTTAACTTCTCACCGCTTGCGTTCCGGCCATACATTCTATGACGGAATTTGCTCGTATAGCTGCATTCTATCACCCCGTAAAATTTTGCCCACTTTTTCCGATAGACCCTGTATATAGGGTGGTCATAAAAAAGCTTCCCGATATATGAACCCCTAGCGGCTTAATCGCTCAACCAATTGAAAAGAAATTTTCGATATACTTATTTGAAGGTATGCACTCGAGATCGGGATGGTTTAAAAAAACTAGAGCTTTCACGGTTCACGGCTCTCACGGTTATGGTATAAAAAAGTTCGAAATTTTTGAATGGCAACACCCTTTATTTTCCTGCGCAAATTTATCAGCCCATTGAAAAACCATAAATGGCGTTGGAACGATACACGTATTACTAAAATTGCCGGAGTAATATCGTGGCACTCAATCCTAATCAGTTCCTATGTGACGTCAAGTCAACGCGGTGCTTACGGAGTAAATATTCAGCACTCTAAAACAAATGATTACATTTTTATTTTCACTATGTGTCCACAAAAACAACTCAAAAACACATCTTAAACCAAATCTTACAACATTACTCAGTTCACAAGTGGAAAAAAAAAAAAAGGCTACTGAAAAACATGTTTTATAGCCACTCCTTCGTTTCTCGCATAGATCAGTTTCAACTGACGTCACACCCTAGCAACCAAATTGGCAACCTCGTGAATGTTTTTTGTTTATCTCCCGAATTTCCCGGGTTTCTCCACTTTCATTGGTTGAGCGCTAAAAGATCGGTGATTTTGATAGGTTGGGGAAAAATTGGTGGGCATGTGGTCATGTGATTGAAACTGATCTATACCGAAAACGTGCTCCTTCAGTACGACAGTGAAGTCAGCCGGTTAAAAGGACTCCAATTCAGAAGCAAGTCCTGCTTTCGTATCTCATGTTGTATCCAGATTTTATTTGGGGTTTCGCATCTTACGAAAAATCACGCATTCCAAGTGATATTTAGGTTCGTTATACCGGCATAAAACATTTGCAAAGAAGAGCATTGTAAAGGACCAATGACAATTTAAAGACAAGGTGAACTGACGCACTTAGCATAATTCACAGGAATAGACAGTAGAAGCACCAATCACAGACCACCATATGCAAATCATTGCGTGTAGAAAATTTTTAATAAACAGTATGGGAAAACTGTTTCTTCAATCAGTTGTTCGTACGTATCAACAAGATGACACTTATAATAAAACAACGAGATGAATTGGTAAAGCTGTTTTATCTTAACGGGAAAAATGTAGCTGAAGCAGTGCAAGTTTATCGCCGAAATCATAAGTTACAACGAGGACCATGTTCCGTAAGAACTGTACGTGATTTAGGGGAAAAAATTGAAGAAACTGGTGCACATGTGATGGACCACGATCCGTAAGACCATCTGTTCCTGTTGAAGTTGTTGCAGAAGTGCATAACAGGATTACTTCAGATCCATTGCATACTCAAGAAGTGTTGCATGCAGTTTGTATATACCGAAAACAACAGTCCCCAAGATTCTGCGCACTGTTCTGCGGATGTTTCCCTATCTATTCCAGCGCATCCGATGTTGCAACCTGGAGACGGGCAACAGTGTTTGGACTTTGGAAATTATTTTCTCATCACATATGATGAAGATAATAGCTGGCCATTGCGAACATTATGGACGGATGAGGCACATTTCTCCTTAACTGGGAACGTAAACTTCAAGAACTGCGTTCACTGGGCTGATGAAAATCCTCACTATGTGACATCAACGCATTTACAATTTACACGAAGCTAAAGTGGCTGTGGTGAAGCGGCATCGCAAACACATTCGTTCTCGGTCCGTACTTTTTGGAGGAGATCACTTCCACAGGTATGAAAACGTGCTCCATTACAAGTGCTCGGTATAAAACAACCCAGATCGCATTTTTAATTTGCAGAAAATTTGGAGCAGTCTAGCTTTGAAAACCTGCAAAGTTGCAGCAAGCTCAGCATGACAAGACTGAAAGATCATAACAAGACTGCAGTAAGATAACGCAAACGCCGAAGTCACCACACTTTGAACTTGCAGCTAACTTGTCGTGCAAGTTAAATTCATGCTGTATCAAATTTATGGCAAATTAATGGCAAACAAGTAATCAAAAATACTGCAAACTTACTGCAAAGTAGTAATCTTTCCACGTCCCGCTATCGGTTTACAACTGTTACACTATAAGTTTAATCCCTTCGGTGGGGTCCATAGACCGAATCAGGTCTATTGATGCGAACACACTATCAGAAGGTGCATGCATCGTTTTTATCACCATAAACAAGTTAAGGTAATATTTGTACTTTTCATTACGAGCCTTTTTTGGTATTTGATAAGTATAGTGTTTAGAAGAAACGGTGCCAATCGAATAAAATTTCTGCGTATGTGCTGATTGTCTATTCTCTCAACAGAGGGATTTTTGCTTTCGTCACTTTCTTGAATTAAAGACAGTCTTGCCATCAGTTTCACAACAAATTACTCATGCAAGTGGGGGATGGTATACATTGCGGGAAATTGGCTGCGAATTTCTCAATTCAAATTTGTCACGGCAAGATAATGTCAGAAAAAATCCAACTTGCTGCTAATGTTCATGCTATCTGGGAATGTTGCAGAATTACGTAATTCCAGAATTGCAGCAGCGAAATGACGTTAATGATATTGTATGGATGCAAGATGGTTCTCCTCCATACGTCGCCACATCTGTTTGACAAGTGCTGCAACAGCACTTTGATGATAGAATTATCTCTCGTAACTTTGTAGTTTCGTGGCCACCACGATCACCCGACCTCATTCCTACCACTCACTCTCGTTGGCTATAATTACTGATTGACTGTTGCCATAGATAAATATACAAGATAGGACACTTATTGCATCTTTGAGGGCAACAGTACTGTCATCACTACCGACAAGAGGAAAGAATTAAGAAGCCTCCAAAATTTACGTATGCTGGTGAAATAAGTTTACGCTCTATGTTTTGAATATCTATTCTTTTCTAAAGGAGGCAGAGACAGACGATATTGTTTTTATGCTTGATTTGTTTAGCTGCTTTTTTTTATCGAGCTTGTATCGTTCACCTTTAACTTACAAAATGATAAATACAGTAAAACCTGTAAAGTTGACCACCCTTGTAAGTTGACCACCTGTCTATGTTGACCTCTGTTTTCAGGAACCAAATTTATCCTGTACAAAACTATAAGACAAATCCTTTGTAACTTGACCACCTGTCTATCTTGTATCTTGACCACTGAAATGATACAAATTTGACTAGAACTATTATAAAATGCCCATCAAAACTTGACCATCCAAAAAGCTAACAAATCACGAATAAAAAAAAAAGTAACTTTCCACGAAATTTTCCGTTTTATTTATTTTTTCCTTTTTAACTAGAATACCAATAGTAATTTATGGTAGTGAGACCTGGACCACTACACAAAAAGATGAAAAGCTACTTATCACTTGGGAAAGGAAGATCTTAAGGCAAATTTTTGGACCTATTAAAGAAGGCAATACATGGCGTATAAGGACAAATATGGAGTTAGAACAGTTATATAATGAAAAAGTTATAATAAATACTATAAAAATAAGAAGAATGCAATGGTTAGGCCATCTAATCAGAATGAGGGATGAGCGAAGCACAAAGAGGATTTATAGTGGTCATTTATTTGGGAAAAGAAGTATTGGTAGACCCAGGAAGAGTTGGATAAAAGAGATAGAGAAAGATCTTGCAGAAAACCAAATTATAAATTATAAAGTAAAGGCCAGAGATCGGAAGGTCTGGAGAAGTATATTGAGGGAGGTCAAAATCCTACATGGATTGTAGCACCATTGTGTAAGTGTAAGTTTTAACTAGAATTTCTAAAAGGGTGAAATAGTTCTTAGCTTGGGAAATGCTTTTAGCAGTGATAGGTGTAGGTCAATAATTCAAGGCTTATCTATTCTTACATTGTTGCTCTTGTGGATTTGGCTTTTCAACCCTCCCCCTCCATTCTTTGATTCTAGATTTCTTCCTTCTATTTCCCATTCTCTTATCATTCCTTCCCTTCTTTCAATAACCCCAGGTGCTACTTGGTAAGCAGAAATATATTTCTTTTATGTTTTTCTAAATTATGTGTAATAAGTAGTATAGTTTGAAGAATCACTAATTGGCTGTATATTGATTGACGGTTTTTTTTAAAAAATAAATAGTAGTAATACTAATTGATTTTAAAATTGATACAAAACTATTAATTCATTCTTGTAGTTAATCTTTTCTTTTATAAGGTGTTAGAAATATGCATGGTAATACAATATTATTTTAAAGCCTGTCAATAAATAAAATTTTTGTGGGAAAAAAAATGATATGGTATGAATATTACGTAAAAAAAAGTAAATTTATCATCACCCTTTATAAGTTGACCACTCCTCTAAGTTGACCACTGAAGTGCGGCACCGCAAGTGGTCAACTTACGCAGGTTTTACTGTATAATAATAATATAAAAGAAAACTCCCAGAAATTTCTATTAAGGACGTAAATATGTAAGTTTATGAGATTAAATTGTAAAAAATCAAATTCAGTCATTTTATTCGCATCGAATAAAATTTTATCATGTGTCATATTAGTAGCTCTATTTATTTTTTACTTTTAGATTTATATAATTCTAAAAAAATTGAAACTTTAATGATTTGAAATTTAATGAAATTTCATTTTATTTTAAGTTTGCACTGACTTTCATTATGCATGCTGAGGTCTCGGGAAATTATTTATCAAGTTATTATATTGGGACTTTAAACAGCCTATAGAGGCGCTGATCGCAGCCGTCGGTACATGAAAATTTCCCCTTTAACTAATACTAAAGTACCATTGAAATCATTCTTTATTGTAAAAATGTCTGAAAGCTTTACTTATTGATCGGGAGCCGGTAGCACAGACAATCACCTCATCGAGTTGAGTTCACGACTGAAATTCCAGAATTAGTTAAAACTCGATTCGCATATTAAAACGCAATCGGTCTGCCAAGTCCTATCTTGGTGGAAAACACCTGAAAACCCGATTTTAGCGGTTGATTCGTAGGTTTACCATTGTGTTTTCCTGCGCCAAGTCCTCCATGTTTTCATACTTTTGGGTGCAAGAAAGCACAATGGTAAACCTACGAGTCAACCGCTGAAATCGGGTTTTCAGATGTTTTCCACCAAGATAGGACTTGGCAGACCGATTGCGTTTTAATATGCGAATCGAGTGTTAACTAATTCTGGAATTTCAGCCGTGAACTCCGTGAGGTGATTGTCTCTGTGACCGACTCCCGGTCTATTATTAAAATTCAGATAATTTTTACTTCATCGTATAACACAGAACACAAATGTCATATAAAATCCGAAATTGTGCAAAAAAAAAAAAAAAAAAAGCAATTTAACAAATTACAACGACCATTTGGAAAATGATTTTTTCAAAGACTAGAATTTAAGACATAAAAAATCGCACGGAGTTGATCATACATTACGTACGCCATGAATTAAGCATTAATAGTGTTATTACACGTAAAAATTGCAAGCGACAAAAATCGCCTGCGACCCGTCAGAATCCTGAAACTTACGTATGAAACTTACCTGAAAACCTTACCTGAACCTTACCTGATACCTTACCTGAAACTTATGTGTTATCCAAGCATTTCATTGGCTGTTCAGGAAAAGGCTTTTCCATCGTCCGATTTCCAAAAAATCTGACGACCCATTTTAAATGAAATTTCATTCTTAAACTTCTAAAACATCCCACAATATTACTTTTTACACCGTCGTATAGAGAAAAAAATGTACTTTTAAATGCAATTTGTTTGAAAGCTGTATCTCAATTTGTTTCTGAGTTATTAATTTTTTTGTAGTTTTTATTATTTTTTTGTCATGGTGGCAACAGATCCGTCTCTGTTGAAAGTAAAGGGAAATACAGATTACTGTATAGACCAATCAGAAAACGAATAAAATGCGGATTCATCCAATAAAAAGCTTCAGATATGCTTTTGATTTCCTACCCTGACGAGGACAATAACTATTTTTCCAAATGGTTAAAAAAAAAAAAAACAATGAGCAAATTAAAAATATATGTAATTCAATGTGTTTGCGTGTGATTTTCCTGAAGCGAGAAGTTATGTCTTTTATCTACCCGATGGCGTATTCGAGCACTTGAATCGCCATTTTTTAAAATTTTGTGAAAATATTTCTATCAAGGATGATTTTGAAAATGTCGCCGTTTGTGCGATAAAACGTCCGTTAATCAGAAATTGTGAAAAAAAAAAAAATCTCAGCAAATTAAAATTATATGTAATTCAATGTGTTTGCATTAGATATATTTAAAAGGTATTTTATCTGGGATAATAAAGGTAATTATCTGGTATAATAAAGGTATTAGGATAATAAAGGTATTTATCAATTTTATAGCATATTTCAGCTTAGTTGTTTCATTATAAGTGATTATCATAAATATTGTGAAACATGCAAGTTGTTCGGATTTTTTTCTTTATTTTGGCTGCTTTGTGTGACGTTTTCGTGACGCGTGTCAAGGCCTTTCACCCTTATTTAGGGGGCGCTGTCAAGGTACCCCGCCTAGAGATCCTACATTAGAGAGAGATTGCACATTGGCGAAATGTCCACCATTTCCGTTACAAAGTAGATGGAACGCCTTACAACAAAATGCATTTTCGTCAGTGTCTAACACTTTTTATTTTATTAAAATTATGAAAATTTCATTTTCTATGCCTTCTGAGAGTTAGACCGGCCGGCGGCGACACAAATGACTACGTCATCGAGTTACGGGATGAAACAGGTGCAGAATTAAAGGTAAAATAAAGTCTTTTAAGGATATTTTGGTCTGCCTGCGCATATCCTGGTAGAAACCCCCGGCAGACTGAAATCTGTAACAAAAAAATACCTCGTAATGAACAATTGAAACCCTATAAACATAATATTTTACAATACATTGCCACATATATTACTTCGAATCGACGTTCAAGATGAATTAAGGGTTTAGGAAAAGCTTATTAACAGTACGTGAGAAAATGACTGATTCGGAATAACTTGGTACAAAGCGAGAAGAACGGGGCGTCAATTCCCTATTTTGACAGTACTATCACGTCATCGAGTTACGGCTTGACATTTTGGCACATTAAACATACCGAATAGTACAATACGAATATTTCAGTCTGCCTCGTCATATCTTGGTAGGAGATAAGCAGAGCGGGGCGCCAATTCTTAATTTTGGCGGTATAATCACGCCATCGAGTTACGATTTGAAAATTTGGCACATTAAAGGTACATATCAGTACAATAAGAATATTTCAGTCTGTCTCGTCATATTTTGGTACGAGACGAGCAGAGCGGGGCGCCAAATCTTAATTTTGGCGGTATAATCACATCATCGAGTTACGACATGAAATCTTCATGTAGGACAAGATTATTAGGAGTAGATTAAGGAATGACAGGTCTTCTTCGACATTTCTTGGTACGAGACGAGCAGAGCGGGGCCCCAATTCTTAACTTTGGCGGTTTTAACACGCCGTCGATTTGCGACATGAAATCTTCATGTAGGACAAGATTATTAGAAGTAGATTAAGGAATGATTGGTCTGCCTCGACATTTCTTGGTACGATATGAGCATCAGCGGGCGCCAGCTCGCCATTTTGGCGTCACTGTCACGTCATCCAGTTACGGGATGAAACTTGTGCCAAATTAAAGGTAAAGAAATGTCTTTTAAGAATATTTTGGTCTGCCTGCGCATATCCTGGTAGAAACCCCCGGCAGACTAAAATCTATAACAAGAAAATACGTCATAATGTACAATTCTAACCCTATAAACATAATATTTTACATTAATCCAACCCTTAATTCACTTTGAAAGCCGATTCGAACAAATATATATGGCAGTGTAATGTAAAAATTATATTTATAAGGTTTCAGTTGTACACTATGACTTTTTTTTTGTTATTTTTTGTTATAGATTTTAGTCTATCGGGGGTTTCTACCAGGATATGCGCAAGCAGACCAGAATATTCTTAAAATACTTTATTTTACATTTAATTTGTGTTTTAAAATTAATTTTTAAATTAAAATTAATTTAAAATTAATTAATTTTTTAATTAATTTAAATTTACATTTTAAATGTTTCATCCCGTAACTCGATGACGTGATAGTGACGCCAAAATTGCGAGTTGGCGCCCACTGCAGCTCATATCGTATCAAGAAATGTCGAGGCAGACCAGTCATTCATTAATCTACTCCTAATAATCTTGTCCTACATGAAGATTTCTTGTCGTAACTCGATTATGTGATTACACCGCCAAAATTAAGAATTGGCTTCCCGCTCTACTCGTCTCGTACCAAGATATGAGGAGGCAGACTGAAATATTCTTATTGTACTGATATGTGCCTTCGATGTGCTAAAATTTTAAGCTGTTACTCGATGACTTGATTATACCACTAAAGTTAAGAATTGCCGCCCCGCTTTGCTCATCTTCCACCAAGATATGACGAGGCAAAATGAAATATTCGTATTGTACTAATCGGTATGTTTAATGTACCAAAATTTCAAACCGTAACTCGATGACTCGATATTACTGTAAAAATAGGGAATTGGCTCGTTCTTCTCGCTTTGTACCAAGTTACGACGAATCAGTCAATTTCTCACGTACAGTTAATAAGCTTTTCTTAAACCTATAATTTTTCTTAAAAGTCTATTCAAAGTAATAGATATGGCAATATAATGTTAAATATTATGTTTATAGGGTTTCAATTGTACATTATGACGTATTTTTTTGTTATAGATTTTAGTCTTCAGAGGGTTTCTACCAGGGTATGCGCAGGCAGACCGCAATATTCTTTAAAGGTGTTATTTTACCTTTAATCTTTAATTTGGCACAGGTTTCATCCCGTAACTCGATGACGTGAGAGTGAAGCCAAAATAGCGAGTTGGCGCCCGCTGCTGCTCATATCATACGAAGAAATGTCGAGGCAGACCAGTCATTCCTTATAATCTACTCCTAATAATCTTATCCTACATGAAGATTTCGTGTCGTAACACGATTGCGTGATTATACCGCCAAAATTAAGAATTGGCGCCCTGCTCTGCTCATCTCGTACCAAGGTATGACGAGGCAGACTGAAATATTCTTATTGTACTGATATGTACCTTTAATGTGCTAAATTTTCAAGCCGTAACTCGATGACGTGATTACATCGCCAAAATTAAGAATTGGCGCCCCCTCTACTTAACTCCTACCAAGATTTGACGAGGCAGACTGAAATATTCGAATTGTACTAATCGGTATGTTTAATGTGCCAAAATTTCAAGTCGTAGTCCAATGACGTGATAGTACTGTCAAAATTGGGATTTGTCGCCCCGTTCTTCTCGCTTTGTACCAAGTTATGCCGAATCAGTCATTTTCTCAGGTACTGTTAATAAGCTTTTCCTAAACCCTCAATTCATCTTGAAAATCGATTCGAAGTATTATATATGGCAATTTATTGTAAAATATTATGTTTATAGGGTTTGAATTGTACATTATGACGTATTTTTTTGTTATAGATTTTAGTCTGCCGGGGTTTTCTACCAGGATATGCACAGACAGACCAAAATAATCTTAAACGACTTTATTTTACCTTTTATTTGGCATCGGTTTCATCCCGTAACTCGATGACGTGATAGTGACGCCAAAATGACGAGTTGGCGCCCGATTCTGCTCATATCGCACCAAGAAATGTCGAGGTAGACCAGTTATTCCTTATCTACTCCTAATAATCTTGCCCTACATGAAGATTTCATGTCGCAACTCGACGACGTGTTAAAACTGCAAAAATTAAGAATTGGCGCCCCGCTCTGCTCGTCTCGTACCAAGAAATGTCGAGGCAGACCCGTCATTTCTTAATCTACTCCTAATAATCTTGTCCTACATGAAGATTTCATGTCGTAAATCGATGATGTGATTATACCACGAAAATTAAGAATTGGCGCCCCGCTCTCACGTCTCGTACCAAAATATGACTAGGCAGACTAAAATATTCTTATTGTACTGATATGTACCTTTAATGTGCCAAATTTTCAAGCCGTAACTCGATGACGTTATTATACCGCCAAAATTGAGAATTGGCGCCCCGCTCAACTTCCCTCATAGCATGCATGGTCACTGTGACGTCACTGTAAGTCACTGTGATACCGTCACATCTGTGACCAAAATGCCCCACTCATTGATGTCACATTGTGACTGAAATGTGAATTTCTTAGAAAACTTTAAAAAATTACAAAAATTCTTCAAAACATGTTATTTACTGTAAAAAAAACATTTTTCTGGAAATTAAAAATTTTTTTGACGTCACTGTTATGTCACTGCATGGAACGCACGTCACGTCACATATGTGACAAAAAAACCACCATATTGTATAGTTACAGTGTGATAAAGTCACAGTGTGAATTACAAAAATCTTTGAAAATGAAGAGAAATATTTTAAGCAGGCCATCTTAGTGCATTTGGGAGCTGTGTTCGGATTAATTTTGTACTATACTTTATTATAATAAATAAAGTAACTTTTATGCTTTCAATAATAATTTCCTTTTCTGTTATTGTTTAACTAGTTTAAGCGACTGTTTTAAAATAAATGCTGTTATTTGTTTCTGATTTTTTTAGTAAATTTAACAGTTTCTGAATATATAATAATATATACAAAATATATGTGAAACGCATGACATATTTATTCATTTTTTCATTTTTTCCCAGAGATATCTGTAAAAAAAAAAAAATAGTTATTTTGCAAGCTGTTTTATTCTACCGGAAATTATAGATAAAAATAAACAATTATAAAGAAAAACTTTTATTTCCCCGATAACCTTTTTTTTATTTTTTAGGAACATATTTTATATTTATTACATGTGATACAAACTATAACTTTTTTTAAAAAAAGCCTTGCATTATTGTCCATTAAATTGATTTTATATACGCTAAAAATTATATAATGTTTTATTTCATATTCCGTAAGAATGACTAATATCCTTTTTATAATTTGCAAAAAAGAACCTTTACAACCCATTTTATCTTGAATTATTATGAAACTGATCGAGAGCAAAAATTAAATGCACACACACAAAAAAAAAAACTATGTATTACGCATTTAACTTACAAATCTACGGGGACAAATAAAATAAAACATTTGCTCCGAAATTATCGTCTTCGCGACCAAAAGAGGAAACACACAGGCTCGTAGCCAGGATTTCTCTTCGGAGGGGGCTTAATCGTGGAATTTTTTCTGATTTACCAGAAGTAATTTGGGTAATCTAAAGCGTAAATAAAAAAAAAATAAACAAGGCTTAACCTAAAGCATATTTCTGCATAGGATACTTGATGTCCATGTTAAAAAATGTTTTTTCGATTTCTATTACAATTAAGGTTTTTTAAGAGAACTTCCAATTTCCAAACCGGTCCAGAAACCGGGAGAATTTTTAGGGAAAACTGCAACTAAAATCAAAAAGCACAAACTAACAATATTCGAGATGAACCTGATGCATCTTGCAAAAAAATTTTAATAAATATTGAAATGCAAGATTGCTTGAATAGATTTAACGAGCGGAACTAACATTAGCATGCAGAGCGCATTACGAGCGCAGAGTCTTCAAATCGTTAACCCATAGATGGAATTACACATAATATTTTTTCTAAATAAAAAAATAATTCTTACAGATATATGTAATGATAAAAATTATATTTATATTTCCCATTCTCTGATTAGAATTAGAATAATTATAAATGCAGTAATCTTGGTACAATAAGTTTACTAGTGCTACAGAAGCAATCTTCGCGACTTCTCAGCCATGAGACTGATTGCCTTATCAGTATCTACTGTAATGTCCCAATGAATGGAAATCACTGCAAGGCTACTGAGTCTCTCATCGGCTATAAAAACTTCGAGGCAAATATTTAACCCTTAAATGCCTGATTTTTCAAAAATCATTGTAATAATGTTTTCCGGCTTTCATTTTTAAAATAAATCATGGGAAAAATATTTAAAAAAATCATATTTTGTTTTAAGTATAGTTTACGACTAAAAAACAGTATCTTACTATTCGGCAATACTGGTGTTTAATTGAAAAAGTAATTTTCCTTGATAAAAGTTTATAATATTAAACACACAAGTATTTTAGGAACTATAATAAGAAATAAATTTTACTTGCTCACTGCATAACAAAATATGGTATTTCGCAAGCTTCCAAACAAAACAAAATGAACAAGTCGCAACAATTGAAAAAATAAATCTATCTTTATTCTTAAACAGCACAAGTGTTGCCATCTACATGTTGAAAATCGATTTAATAATATTTTCAGAATGTATTTTATAGGCAACATTCGGCATTATAGCTTCAATATTATTCTAATAGTATTTTAGAGCCTAAATTGGGTATGTTGCCGAAAAGCAACACCCGGCATTTAAGGGTTAATTCTTTTCATAATCAAAAAAATACCTTTCAGCACTGGCTGTTGTTCCCGGTGTTGTAGCCAAGACTGTCAGCAAGTGTTTGATCGTATTGTAATAAAGTTTTGAGACTTCTGTGTTTGTGTGAACATTAGAAATTCTCTCGCACCAATATTTAACTTTCACTTGCGCGATTGCCACTTTATCTTCAAGAGAGAGATTCTCTAATATACTTGCTTTTTCCGGAGAAGCAAATCCTGGAAGGAGTACTTGAAAATCTGTTAGAATGTCTTCATTCAAAATGAATCTGTCGTTCAAATTTTGAATAACACTTTATACACCAGAGAATAAAGACCGTGTCCCTGTAATATTCTCCAGCGACTGTAATTTGAAGATTTGCACGTGCTGTCGGTCTAAATGTTAGTCCTGGGACCTTTATTTCAGTTTGGAAGATCATCATCAACAGTTCCAAGACAGTTTTGGATGCCAGGAATCAGCATGCTGTTGAACTATGGAAAGTTTAACCGGTGATTTGCACAATGGACGTATCTAATTTTAGGACACTTCTGACGAATTCTAGATTGGATCCCACTAACATAACCATCCGTACTGGCCGCTCCCTCATACGCATGTGCGAGGCATTTAGACATGTTAAGACGTAGTTCATCACGACGTTGTATTAAATTTTCGAAGGACAAAGCATTTATTGGGATGAAACCTAAAAAATCTTCCCGAAATATTAATTTTGCGAATTTTATAAATAGTCCACATATCTATAGCACAAAGGGCAAGCTGTTCTGTTCTTGAAATGGCCATAGTTTTATCAGCAATCTAGTTAAAACAGATCGTGTTATTTATTTTGGTAATTACTTCTTCGGTAACTATATGCGAGCATATTTGAATGATTTCCTTCTGAATGTCTGGGCTGAAGTAAGTAGCATTTCTACGCCGTTTATAATATATCGTTTCAATTCATCTTAAAAGGGCTCTTAGCTTATGGTCTTTTTTATCGGTTTCTTTAATGTTAGAGGACCGCTATCATTATCGCCTCAAAGTGGCATTTCTTTCTCTGCACAAAATAAGATTGTTAGAATGTTAGATGTTGCTGTTAAAAGAATCCCTACATAGGGTTATCCATACCTAAAGTTGATAATTCTTTAAAGAAAGGAAATTTCCCTGACAAACAGAATGCTCTATGCACATTTTTTTCTATTAAAGATTCATATGCAAACAATTTGAAGCAAAGTCGTTCAGTGAAGAGCCTGGGGGACGCCGTGGCGCATTTGAAGGGTTCTCGATACCCTATCGTTTTCCCTCAAACAATTCCTTTTCAAAATTTCGTGCTACTAGTTTTTCTTTCAAATAAAAAGTCTTTTACAGTTCTAACTCTATTTTCAAAGATACTTTCTTTAAAATCATTAATTTTCACATGATTTTACATTACAGCTGTTATTAATCCCTTGCATTTGACACCCGAACTCATTTCGGGCAACGCAAATGCACCAAATTTGGAATTCCCGACTTGAGTTCGGGCAAGAGAAAAAACGGTGTTTGAATTCCGCGAAGCCCGAACTCAGTTCGTCCAATGCATAATATGTAATTTATCAGTTTCTCCAATAGATGACGATACTTTCCTGCGAAAAGTTCTGCAGTTTCGCGCCCTTTGGAGGATTTTTGTAATTCTGCAGTTCTTCCCAAATTTCATTCAAACCATTCAGAGGAAGAAAAAAAATCCATTTTTGGCCCGTTTTATTCAAATATATTCCATAGGCAAAGGGTTAAAGTTTTTGGCTCCTTTCTTTACAAAACATTTTAATACTGACCACTCTGAGTTAGTGATGCAACGAATAATGGGCTGGCCAAATAACCGAATACCAATTATTCGGCCTATTCGGCCGCCGAATAATGAACTCATTTTTGTCTAAAATCAAAATATAGTATGCACTATACTCACAATTCTGATATATTTCAAAATTAAAATGTATTATTTTCTTTTTCAAAAATTATTTATATGCAAATTTAATTTTTTAAAGCATTATTTTATCCTGAAAAAATATTCAGCTATGCTCGGCCTAAAAATTGCCTCAATAATACAATTTGCACACCCCCCCCCTCCCCCCTAAGAGAAAAAAATCTTAGCAAAAGTTCCTCCTTATAGGTACTGTACAGTTACATTTAGTAGATATTATGTATGTTGTTGTTACATTTTAAAACAACGACAAAATTTTAAAGTACTAGAAAATATAAATTTCAACTTGCAGATGAAAGAAAATAAAAAATAAGAAAGATTAATATCTTAAGGAAAATCACTGATAGAAGAATATTCTCTAAAATGGAGGAAATAAATCACTGTAGACTTTATAAAGCTGACAATTAACAAAAAAGCCAATTTTTTTTTTTTTTTTTTTTTTTTTTTTTTTTTGCTATGTCACTATTAAGAAGTGTATAATGAATGTTTTCAGATTTAGAGGAAGGATATATCTGTAAGGAAAATAAATTTCAAAATATTGACTATGCAGTATCTTAGGTACTGTATTGTTACAATTTAATAGATATTGTGCATGTTGTTGCTGGTACATTTTAAAATAATCACAAAATTTTTAAAGTACTAGGCAACAAAAATTTCCAGTTTCAGATGAAAGAAAATCTAAATTAAATAGTGATGTAAAACATACATACATACTAATTAAAAGAATTTAGTACTTACATTTCTTTCATTATTTAATAAGAAATAGTAACATACTTAAAAAAAAATTCTTAAATTATATTTCCCTTTTAAACGCATTTTACTAAAAAAAAAAAAAAAAAAAAACTCAAGTATTGCAGCATATACGACTTAAATATTTTTGTTATGCATACAATACACCTATATCTAATGTTTATGTTCTTTATAGGTCTAATTAAAAATATCATTGAAAGAAAGATTTTTTTTTAATATAACAAGAAATAAATATTAAACTTCCCATTATGCTTTAAAAAAATATAATTTATACTTAGTATGGTTCTATTAGGAAAATTTTGAATACATTAATTTTAAATTTAACAGATTATGTTAGCTTATTACAGATACTTTTTGTACTTATAAATACGGCATAAAAGTTTTAAGATGATTCCTAAATGGCCCTCTTATATAAAAATGGGTAGATAAAACCTATTCAGGGTTAGTTAAAGAAAAATTAATTTAGTAAGTTAGAGAAAAAAAAAAGTGTTTGTTAATTTCAAATAAAATTTTCATTATACATGATGAATATAAATTGTCAAATTAAAAAGTTTTACTGTGTAAATATAGAAACAATTTTTACAGTATTTTTCGGCCTTGGCCGAATAATGGACTTTATATTCGGCAGGTAGGCGAATAATCGTTGCATCTCTACTCTGAGTTTTCATTATATATGCGTGATATAATGGATTCAGTGGCTTTAGAGCCAAAAAGATCATTAGGCTTGGCAGGTGGCAGGTAGACGACACGCCTCTTCTTCAGAATTTGGAAAAAGCAAAAGCAACGCCATTTTGTTGCTTTATATACTTTCTCTACGACTTAGGTTTTGTCAACGGAAATAGCTCATTTACAGAATGATCGATTACTCCTTTGAAAAGCACGCGATTTCTCTAGGTCGTTTACTTTTTTCATTAAAGGGACGGCCCCTCAAGACAACTTGTCAACATCTGGAAACCATATGATGACAAAGGTTTTACGTTCAGTTTAAGGTGATTCTGAAAAAAATACTTTTCCCCGTTCAACAACTCGAAACTTTTTGGAACTTTTTTTGTTTCATTTTTAAGTGTAAAAGCGATTTAAACGCAATTTGAATTATTGAAGTTATTTGTCATCGAATAGTTTTTTTCACAATTTTCAGAAGCATAATTTTAGTTATGAATAATAAGCATATTTTTAAAGCGGTTCCCAAAAAAGTATATTTTTTCCCCGCTCAATGATGTAATTTTTTTTTTTTTTTAGTTAAAAAAAAAGTAACAACTTTATGTAATTTTTGTAATATTTGAAAAACTTTGATGCTAATTAATAAAACAGGTCTTCTACTAAATTAAAATTACTAATAGAATAATTTATCTGTGTAGATATGTAATAATATAATTCATATACATTTTAGCTAAAATAGGAGCCCATTATACGTACTTTATAAATTTAGTTTTTTTTTTTTCCCTTTCACATCAAGATGGTATGTTATTTCCATTAAAATGTAAAGAATATTCTTCATTTCTACTATCCATTCATATTTTAATCCTTCCTTACAATAAAATTTTCTTTCCCACATGATCAATGAGATGTCTCCTAAAATACGCATCGTCAAATAAAATTTGTTGCAGGAAGTTAGTGTGTAAAAAAATCACTCTCACTTTAAAACAAGAAATGCGGTATGTATACTCGTATTATGCGTTTTATCAATTAAAGTTACAATGCCTCTTTAAATACGTAATGCAAAACTGAAGAAAAAAAAAAAAAAAACTTTTACTTATGTAACATCATTATTTGCACTTATTTCATACTTAATCAAACTAACAATGCGACTTATATACGATTTAAAATTGTAGTAGTATTAAGAAATTACTTAATATACTAAATTATTATTCTGTAACTTTTTGAATTAAATATATATTTAAGGCTGTTCTTTTTTTTTTTTTTTTTTTTTTAACTAATAATAATACAGCTGAACAGTGTGAATCTTCTTGGCACATTAACAAAGTATTTTTTATAACTTCATGAAATTTGCACACACTGTTCGTAATCGTATTAAAATTCTTTAGAATTGCACAGTATTTTTTATTTTATTGTAAATGTATTTCATCTGTAATTAGTTGTTTACCAATCAAGGGCGGATCTGGAGAGTCCTCAAGGGGGGGGGGGCGATTTTAGAAATCTGGAAACTCCAATCTGACGCGCGGGTCGGGGCTAATTTTTTCACTGCGGATCGTGTTACTTCTACTTTTTGCTGTGGGTCGGGTTTGGGTCCGATTGACTTCTATTTTTTGCTGCTGGTTGGATTAACTTATACTTTTTTGCTGTGGGTCGCGTTTGGGTCTGGTTGATTTCTATTTTTTGCTGTGGGTCGGGTTAACTTCTACTTTTTTGCTATGGGCCGGGTTAACTTCTACTTTTTCGATGCGGGTCGGGTTTGGGCACGGTTGACTTCTACTTTTCTGCTACAGGTCGGGTTGACTTTTACTTTTTAGATGCGCCTAGCGCTTTGGGTTGGGGCAGATTGATATACATTATATCCGGTTTGGGTCAGTTTCGGATTGGGTTTTCACTACTGCGACTTGCGAGAAGGGTTCGGGTTGACCCGTTTTTTTAAAAAGAAAGTCTAAGTATTTTTGAAGATAAAAACTATATGCAGTAAAATCTATATGCAAAAAAACAGACACGTCCAAATAATTATTTAGGAATACTTTTTAATCTCCAGAATTATGTAAAAAATACTAATTTGGTATAAGACTGCTTGCCTCTTTATATCTAAGGTGAGTCGTAATTATTAAAGAATGCTTTGAAACTTATTAAAAAACATGCCGGGTGTCCTTAAATGGATTTTAAAATTTAGTACTTTTCGAATGGTGACAGCTATTTAATTGCAGGAGGGTTATGTAAGATGTCATGAGATTTTTTACTGTGATTCTTGATTTTACTGTATAATAGCAGCGATAGATGGCGCTGTAAACAATGGTCGTTAAACCTACCTCCTCCGAGAACCGATTTAGCGCCTCTTGCTTCCAGCACCCTCTTCGTTGCTATTTTAAACTAAAATCAAGAATCGCAGTTAAAAAAATTATCAGGGGTAGGGTAAAAAAGAAAAAAAAATTCTGAAATTCAAAGGAAATTTTCTGAAAGGTTACAGCAGATGGGAGGATTCCCTTCTGGCACTAATTATTTTTGTTGCAGGTCGGGTTAGCTGTTTTGGATTCGGATCGATTTCAGGCGGAGTGTAGATTCCTGCAAGCTGGGTTTGCGTTAACTTGTTTTTTTTTAATTAGTTCAGTATATTATTTCAAGTTAAAAATTATACCTATAATAATAAACGTATGTAAGTGTGCTGTTTTCTAAAGAGACCACTGCATTTTTCCCACGACTCTTTGATGAAATTCGCTCGTCTTCGGTCCTTTGATGAAATTTGCATTTCTTCTGCAACCCTTTGACGAAATTGGTGTAATTTTGCAGACCTTTGGTAAAATTCGCGTTTTTATCCGTGACCCTTCTACAAAATTCGCGTTTTTTCAGCGATCCTTTGACTAAATTCGCGTTTTTAAAGCGATTCTTTGACTAAATTAGTTTTTTTTCCCACGATTCTAGGAAGGAATTCGTGTTTTCCTCGTGATCCTTTGACGAAATTCGCGGGGGTTCTTTTCGTGGCTATTTGACAAAATTTGCGTTTTCTCCGCGATCCTTTAACGAAATTCCAGTTCTTATCCGCTGCCTTTTGAAGAAATACGCGTTTTCTGTGATCATTTGAAGAATTTCGCATGTTTTCCGTGGTTCCCTGAGTAAATTCGCGTTTCTTCTGTGATCATTCGGCGAAATTGAAGTTATTTTCTGCGAACGATTGACGAAATAGATTTTTTATGGAGACCATTTATCAAAATTTGCAATTATTTGTATGTCCGAATTTTCGGATAGGTGAATTTTCTAAATTTTTGGAACCGAATGCCTTAACCCTGGAGCTGCATATTATTATTATTATTATTATTATTATTATTTTAATTATTAAAATAGGTTAAAAAAACTCGCATATTTTTTATAACACATTTCAAATCTGCATACATTTTAGAGTAAAATATGTCCCAAAATCTTTGTGAAACAGGTTTTTTCTAATAGGATTAGATCATAAAAAAAAGATTTGCTGCGGAAATTGCGGGTTGCGCAAATTTGGCCACTTTTACGTTGGCCGTGGAAATCGCGGGTTGCGCAGCGAGAGGGTTAAATTTTCGGAAAATTTGGAACATAATCACCCCTATTCCCGACATCTATAACCCTCCTGCAAGTTTTTTTTTTAATATCTGTTACCATTTGCAATTTATTGAATTTTAAAATCAGTCAGTCCATTTTAGGACACCCGCTATATTTAGTATAGTTATGGGACGATGGCTGAAATTAAGCATTTAAAAAAAAAAAAAAGTTAAGCTGGCTTCGATAGTCAGTTAGTGGTTTACCTGAGCTGAAGTTATCAGGCCCAAGCCTAGCTCCAACCCACATAAAAAAATAAAACTATTGGCACGCCCGGTATAAAAGCTAAAAAATCAACTCCAGCCCTTAAAAAAAAAAAACGGACTAAAAAACGAAAATACTACTGGCAATCTAGACGCCAGTACTATTTCGGTTTTTTTTACGGGAATTTTTACCCATAAATTACAGAAAATTTTCCGTTTTTAGGGTTCCGTACTTAAAAAGTAAAAACGGAACCATTATAAGATCACTCCTGTGTCTGTCCGTCTGTCTGTATGTCTGTCACAGCCATTTTAATCGTAAACTATGGAACGTGGTAAGTTCAAATTCGGGGAAGTAATAAAGACCATTGACCCACATATTTTCAGATTAATAAACATTCATAAATATATTTAGTAAAAAAGTAGAGGGACTAATTATGCTACTTGAAAAAAAAAAATCTTTTCTTTGTATATCATGTGGTAGAGGTCTGCACGGGCCCGGGCTTGGCCCGAGGCCCGTACCCGGCCCGGCCGGCGGAATGAAGACGAATTTTCAAACGGGCCGGGCCGGCAGAATTGGGACAATTTTTTCAACGGGCCGGGCCGGCAAAAAAATTAATCGGGCCTAACGGCCCGATATAAGAATTTAAGCGACGCAGATAAAATACGAGCCGTTTTCAATGAATATGATTTTTTCGAGAAGTATAAATGTGTGTCACGAGCCGATGCGAGTTTAACAACATCAATACAGAAATGTAACACGTCCATTGTAGAGATCGGCATCGTACAGTTACAAAATGTCTGATTCCGAGTTTAATTTTTTTTCAGCAGACTCGTGCCGGGACGGAACTGGTCTTAATCGATCTCAGGATGTGTAGCACAGTCATTGTGTTTTGTAGTATTAATAGTGATAATGAACTTCTCTTAACAGTATCTTTGGAAATATACACTTAAGGTGGTTCTCATATTCACTGCTCAACAATGCGAAGCTTTCAGACACATTTTCTGACAAAATGTTTAACTATAAAGGCATAAAATTGACAGGCCTGCCTATTGAAGGCATTTGGAAACGAATAGCTTTTTCCATATTTGATAAATTACTTACAGGGATAACAGAGATTCATGTCACGTGAATGTACATTTTTCTCCTTTCTTGTGCTATCGCTTCCGGAAATTCGATTCAAAACGCTAACTTTGACAGTATTTTCAGAAAGATATATTGCTTTTATCTATGAAAAAAAAACACATTTACATAGCTTCTGAATTAGAATACCTGCCAATCTTACGCGTTTCCGATAAGAAAAGAAATCATAAATGTGTCGAAATGTAGCTCCTTTGGATTTGAAAAAAGCCTTAAAAATGAGAGAAATATTTTCACAAATCTACTTTTTATTATACAGCCAGCTTCAAAAGTTATCATGTTTTTAATCCTTTATTCTGAACTACATTAATCTTTTAATGAATCCTTATTTCCATTTTGAAATGTCTGTAGACACGATGACTAAAACACTGTAAGTAATCGTTAATATTTACTATTGTGTGTTTTCTGTTTTGCGAACATCATAGTAATGCAAAATATACTGTAAAATGTTCCCATAAATATGTATGTAGTATTCATTAAAAGAATCTTAATTGTATGTTGAGAAAAAATGGATTTTTTTTTGTAGAAATTGTGTCGGGTCGGGCCGGGCCGGGCCTGTTTTCACTGATTTTTGTACGGGCCGGGCCGAGAACTGTAAAAATGCAAACGGGCCGGGCCGGGCTCGGGCCGAACTTCCAATTTTTACTCCGGGCCGGGCCAAGATAGCTTTCGTTCGGGCCGGGCCGGGCCCGGGCCTGGAAATTCCGGCCCGTGCAGACCTCTATCATGTGGGGTATCTTGTGAAAGCTTTTGTAACGCTGAACTCAAAAATACATTCCTTTTAATTTTAGGTATTATATTTTCAAAGATATTGTTGAAAATGTAGCGCAAAAATATGTCCCCTCCCCCCATCTAATTCCGAATCTACTGAAACTAAAATTATGAAAAAATTAGAGGTAGTAGACGTTAATATAAACCTTGCCGGAAAATTATAGCGATTACCCTAGGTCACATAGTTTTTGAGTAATTAGCATTTTTCTGTTATACACAAATTTCGATTTACGGGCATTCAGAAAAATTGTTGAGCATCGCTGAATATACATATCGTTGCAGAAGAATAAAAGCATTGTTGATAATGATTTTCGAAAAAAATCATCGGTAATTAGCTGAGATATTAACCCTTAAAAATACAGTCAGTTTGGACATACACAAGGACAGGGCGGCGTACTCTATGCATAGTTAACGACTTTTAATGATATATATGGGCAATGTAATGTCCAGTAACAGTATAAAAGCAATAAACGTCAAATTGTTAAAAACATACTAATTTAAGGGGTCTCGGGACTCTAAAAAGTGGAAAAAATGAAAAAAAGACCATTTTCAACATTTAATGTCTTAAAATGTATATGATTTTAAAACACAATTTTAATTGGGATGAAAGATATAAGTATGTTCTTTCGTTTCATGTATTTAAAAAATTGCAAGATACAGAATTAGTATTTATAGGGGGCTCGAAACTGTTAGACATTTGTCGAACAAAAAATTGGCATAACAGTTTACGCGCAGGATTACAAAATAAATATTGCAACTAGAATGAAAATTTTGGTGCTTACTTATACTTCAGATTGTAATAATTTCCCTGAACTTAAATAAATTTGTATTTAAAGCATTTTTATATTTTTAATGCAATGCTGCATTTAGCTAGTACAAAATTTTGAAAATTTCAACAGTAAAATCACCTAAAAAAATATTTTTTTGAACAATAAAAAGGAAATTTTAGGTTCAATTTAAACAGAATAACATGGAATATATGTTTTGAAAATTTCATGAAAAAATATTCAGAAGTTTTTGAAGTATCCTGCGCGTTATACTCAAAAACGCCTTTTAGAAAATAATGACTTTAAAGTTTCGGAAACGCTGCTTCAGCTATTGAGAGGGTATAATTCTAAAAGCCAAAACTTCTGTTCTAATGGGAATTTCAAGGAAACAATTATATCAAAATATTCAGAAAAGATAGGAGTTTAACATCTAAAAAACAAAAAAATCTAAAATCTAAACATCTAAAAACAAAATTAAAATTTCTTAAATTTTGAAGCTTTAAGAGTCCTGCGACCACTTAATCCTTTCCGGCACGGAGTAATTCTATTTATAAACTTATGAAATAATGAACTGACACCATAATTTATAAACGAATTTATTAGAAAATGCGAACTTGCTTATTTTCACATACATGATAAAAGGAAAATTTTAATTAAATATTCTTGGTGCCATTTGTCTGTTTTGGAATTAAAATTAGGTGTCCGTTTTCTAAGGGCATCGCCCTCGAAATATTTAATTAGAATGAATCGCATAAATACGGTGAGATTCGCGATAGTTTGCATTGATTGTATCTCTCAATACGCCTCGAGTGACTTTAAAAGTTAGTTAAACACCTATCTGGAAAAACGCGGCACTGACCAAGGCGGCGTTGCAACTTTGAGACCTCAATTCGAAGCGCGCTTAGCACACTGCCAAATTTAAACTTTGAACAAAGGTTTTGTTTTAGATACACTGTAGAAATAAAGGTTATTACTTCGCTGAATTTAGTTTCATGAAATGCCAAATAAAGTTTAACTATGCACTGCCTTTATTGTCAGTACTGAATTAAGTTCATCATAAACAGATTAGGATAATATTAAAAAAAGAGTTATACGAATGGCTCAGTGGCGTGGCGTGAAAATTTTCGGTGGTCATCGCAATTATTTAAGTTTGTAGTGAAAAATTATTAACTCTAAAATTCAATGGTTGAATGTTCAAAAAAGAAACTTTAAATCTTACCTTCACTTATACATGAACTCCAAATGTTCTGCTAAAACTGGATCGTAGAGTTTTAAAAGATTTAAAGTTTCAACATAATTTCCTTGATTCAAAGAGGAAGATTTTTCATTGTGCCCTCGGAAGGGTAATTCTTGTATGGCAAGAAAACATGTCACATCTATGAGTCGTTTAAAAACTTCACGATTTTTCTTAACTTTTTGGTTATGCAAATTGTTATTAACTTTGAGGGTTTTGTCTATTCCTGCATCTATTCGTTGCTTTTCAAAATTGTACAGGTCTACTACACACTGAAGATGTGATTCAGAATTTTCGTGTGCCTTGGTTGATTTGGTTAATCCATTCAAATTACTGAAACCACTAAAATTCCAAACGTTTTTGGATTTTGAAAATAAAAGACAGGGCCAGCAAAAAAGTTTGGACAAACTTTCACTACCACAGAGCCAAGTATGAGAATCATAATTAGAAACCGTAAAGTGTCTGGTATATTCTCTGCCTCTTTCTTTTACTTTAGACGATAAATTTTTGAGTGATGGACAAGGTCTACCATTTTGGACAATATGCAGTTTATCCTCAAATCTTAAAGAACCGAAAGGTTTTTCCAGGAGTTCTTGTATAATATCCGATTCAGCCATGTTCGAATCAGTAAAATGGACATCAATGGGGGAAAATTTTCAGTTCATTCAATGAAAACACTGAATTATCACAAACGAATATTCAAAGCCGATGCAAAAACTTACCAAAAAATAATTAAAACACCATCTCAATTAATAAAAATATGCATGACACAGCAAGACACAAAAATCACTGAACAACAAACCCGCCAAACAAACAGAAATATCTAAAAAAAAAGTGCACATCGGAAGTTGGCTGTTTTAACTTACGATCTAACTTCCTCCCCAAAACTTTCAATTTCAATATATTAACTAAACCATCTCAGTTAAAAAGCCGAATATACGATATAATGAAAGAGAAAAATTCACCAAAAAATCCTGCAAAATAAGAAAAACACCCTTTAAAACAAGTGGGTAAGTGTGATCACAGATCGCACAGAGGGTTTCGTTTAATATTCCTTTCAAAACACTTTATCCTTTTGAAAAATCTGTTAGTTCCATATTTCAAAACCAGGGTGCGCACTTGATTCTAAACAAACCTGTATCCGAACGAAAATCCGTTTTACATACTATCCGTAGATATATTAGTCGAGGGGATTGGGCCCATAGCACCCGAGATAAGTAGGCGCACCTGACGGGACAAAATGGAACTAAAATATGTAAGGCTATGGTGCATAATATGAAAGAATGGTCAAAGGGGTGTCGGCAAAAGTTGGAAAATTTCTCCCTGGGTTAAAAGGGCGCAGGTTAGAAAAATTGCTTAAAATGCACAAGTTAGAGCCCAGAGGGGTAAATAATAAAAGACTTTTTGGAAATTTTATGATTTGTCGTGTGGTCTGAGGCATTCAGCTATACGTATGCAAAATTTCATGTCACCAACTTAATTAGGGGCTCTCTTAGAAAGAATTGCTTCAAATACATATGTGGTAGCTCAAAGGGTTAAACGTAAGACTTTTTCAAGATTTTAGGATTTGTCGCCTGGCCTCAGGTGTTCTGCAATAAGTATGCAAAATTTCAAATCTCTAATTTAATTAGGGGCTCAGTTAGAAAGAATGGCTTAAAATACACAAGCTGGAGTTGAAAGGGTTAAACATAAAACTTTTTCAAAATTTATTATTTGACGTGAGATCTGAGGTGTTGAGCTATAAGTATGCAAAATTTCAACCTAAATCGGGGCTCAGTTAGAAAGAATTGTTTAAAATGCACATGTGGGAGCACAAAGGGTTAAATGTACGACTTTTCCAAAATTTTATCATTTGTCGTATGATGTGAGGTGTTCAGCTATAAGTACCCAAAATTTCATGTCTCCAACATAATTAGGGGCTCACTTAGAAAGAATTGTTTAAAATACACGTGTGGACCCCAAAGGGTTAAATGCACGACTTTTTCAAAATTTTATGATTTGTCGTTCGATATGCGGTGTTCAGATATAAGTATGCAAAATTTCACACCTCCAACCTAATTAGGGGCTCACTTAGAAAGAATTGTTTAAAATACACATGTGGGACCCCAAAGGGTTAAACGTACAACATTTTCAAAATTTTATGATTTGTCGTTTGATGTGAGGTGTTCAGCTATAAGTATGCAAATTTTCACGTCTCCAAACTAATTAGGAGCTCACTTAGAAAGAATTGTTTAAAATGCACATGCGGGAGCCCAAAGGGTTAAATGTACGACATTTTCAAAATTTTATGATTTGTCGTATCATGTGAGGTGCTCAGCTATAAGTACCCAAAATTTCATGTCTCCAACATGTATAGTTTCTGAGAACGGGCTCTGTGACGGACAGACAGACGGACAGACAGACAGACAGACAGACAGACAGAGGAGCGAGACGAATAGGGTTTCGTCAGATGAACGAAACCCTAAAAAGAGAAATTTTAACTGAATAACATTTCATAACAACGGGGAAGTACAGCGGATAACGGAACAGCAACGCAATTAAAATCTAACCCCTTCACTTGAAGAGTGCGAGAGCTTTTTGGCTTCTGTCCAACAGAAGCGCAAAAATCTGCGATGAGTAGCCTACCTTTAGTTGGGAAAAAGATGTGCGGGGTGAGTGGAAATGAAGGAGGAAAAAAACATTACTTGGATGCGCTAAAGTTTGCGAATCGCGCGAGGTTTCTCTTCGGTTTTTACACATTTTTGATCGGGATTTTTTTGTTTTTTGGAAAAATCATAGTTTTTAAATTATATTTAAACTTAAAATACTCTATATTATTCTCTGAAATATTGCTTGGTCATCGCCGCATCGTGCGATGACCGGACGCCACGCCACTGGAATGGCTGTATTTGATATTATTTAGGTTCCATATCTCTTTGAACTTTCATGGTATACCCGATTACACTTTTCTAATATATACAGTTATACCCAACCCTACGTTATATAGTTTTTAAAAGTCTTAGTATTCTTTTAGCAACTTTTTTTTTTTTTTTATAATACAATTACAAATTCCTATATTTATTCTACGGAACTCTGTGCGCGAGTAATGCTCGCACTTGACCGTTTATACTGATTAAAAACGGAAATTTTTCTGTAATTTATTGGTAAAAATTCCCGTAAAATATCGAAAATAGTACTGGCGTCCAGATTGCCAGTAGTATTTCCGTTTTTTAGTCCTTTTTTTTTTACAGTGATGCCTGCATTTTGCAATTAAAATTATTCATAAAGTACACTTGCTTATGCTCATATTTTATTTTCAGATTATGTTCGAAATTCATGAATACAGATAAACAACAATATTAATGACTGTAACGATGACTATTTAGGCAATTATGTAAGTAAACACTACTTAAAAGTATGACTTAGACAATTACATTCAAATAAAAATCCAGTAAGATAATCAGTTTAGAATGAAAGAAACGGTTGATAAAAGAAAATCATAATTTTAAAGATCTACAAAGTAAAAAAGTAAATTTTAAAAAATGCATCTCTGTAACTTATAAATCAAATTAAATTTCTAAAGATTTCGTTAAACAAATGTACAAAACAAATATAATTTTTACGAATGACAAATAAGTAAGATTGCAGACCAACTTGGGCTTGGGAGGAAGAATTTAGAGGAGTGCACGGGTCGTGGTCGGGCCAATAATGCTTATCATACGGGCTGACACGGACCGAATGTTTAGCTTTTATTCCGGGCCGAGCACCGACCTGGAAATTTTGGCCAGTGCAGACCTCTAGGAAAAATGAAATCCAGGCCAGGCTCGATCTGGAGGAAAAAGAAGGCTGGCCCGACCCGAATCTGCAGAAAAAATTAAGATCAGGGCACGACCCGGTTCTAAAAGAGAAAAGACCTGACCCAGCCCGAGTCTCGTGGATTTAAACTGGCGCGACCTAGGTCTGGTCGAACCAACTTGGGCTCGGGAGGAAGAATTTAGAGGAGTGTACGGGTCGTGGTCGGGCCAATAATGCTTATCATACGGGTTGACGCTTACCGAATGTTTAGCTTTTATTCCGTACCGAGCCCCGACCTGGAAATTTTGGCCAGTGCAGACGTCTAGGAAAAGTGAAATCCAGGCCAGGTTCGATCTGGAGGAAAAAGAAGGCTGGCCCGAGCCGAATCTGAAGAAAAAATTAAGATCATGGCACGACCCGATTCTAAAAGAGAAAAGACCTGACCCAGTTGAGTCTCGTGGATTTAAAGTGGCGCGACCCGGGTCGGGTCGCGCCGGGCTCGAGCTCCGCCCCAAGTCATTTCCCGTGAGATGCATAATGTCGTTTTACAAACCCTTTATTTGCCCAAGGGGGGGGGATCGCCCCTTCGCCCCCCCCCCCCCTTAGATCCGCCATTGTTACCAATACTTTTGTTTTTAACATCATTCAGAATCTACAACTTTGGTACCATTTTCTAAAACTTTCTTAGCCTTTAACGAAAACAGATAAAGGCTATTCGACTTCTTATTACATAAACAAATATACCTGCAAATGCTTTGCATTTAATCATCATTTGAATGCATCAAAAAATATCAAGTTTTGATCTGACATTTAAAAAAAAAAAAAAAAAAAAAAAAAAAAAAAAAAAAAAAAAAAACGAAAGAAAAAGCTGTAAATCCAAGATCCAAAAATCTTTAATCACAAATCCATTCGGTTAAACATCCAAAGTATCCACCAAACCAAATATTAGTCAAAAGGGCCAAATATCGAAACGTGGTCAAATATTCGTAGAATCACTCTGTCAAAAATGTCAGTTTTGGAGGTTTATGGCTGTATTTTTCATTATTTTTTAATTTTAGGGGTAGCGATATTACTTGTAATGATCAAATTAAATGGATCAAAATTTTTTTCCAGTTTTTCAAACTATTACATAAAAACATATGCTCCCTTCATTATACATAATTGTGTTGGTCTTTATACTTCATTTATATCTGGGCCTTTTTTTTTTTTTTTTTTTTTTTTTTTGCAGTTTTCTTAGCCCATTCTTTCGCCTTCGAGAAAAATGACTAGTATATAAAAGAAAACTGTGTGGAGCATGTATAAAGAAACACTCTTTTTTATCAATTGTTATGAACTTACATATACTATATACATTTGCAATATACCATCGAAACTCGTTTAGATGAACATAGAATATATTCATATAAGTATTAAGCTTAACGCAAAATACTTTTAACATAAACTGTATCTATATCCCCTGTCAAAATTACACAAGGATTTAATTATTGATAATGTGAACTACTTACATCATAAACAAAATTTTAATTCGCCCGTCAGATTCATGTTAACAAGATTCAGCTATATTTGTATATAAAAAACAAAACTTGCTAAAATTAAATCGGGAATGAATGAAAAGGATTCCTTTTAGAAGGACTTCCATCTTAGCAGATAAACGTATTCCATCTTTTATGGAATAAAAATTGTTATGGCGGAATCACTATAGGTATTCAAATAATTTTCCATTTTACCAGATATAATTGTTACATATTATGTTCAAGGTTGGAAATAGCACAATTGAGGTTTACGCTAACAGAGCGAAAAATGTCCGGACCAGTACACAAACCTGGATACCTTAGCTTATTGTGCTATTGCTCAACCTACTGAGCTATCCGGACGATACCTGGTTGATATTTTTCACTCTTATTTGTTGGACATGAAAAATTCCTTCATTATATTAGGTATTATTTCGCCTTTATCATGAAATATTTCTATTTAAGGCCGTTTTCACTGTATAATTCACTGTATAACGAACGGTGTCCCTGCTAAGACATAAAAGACTTTGAAAAGCATCTTTTCTTATCCCTTGTGATTTTGTGTTAGCGAGTTAGACTCCACTCGGATGAAAATGCTATACTTTTAGCATACACGTATGGGAAACTTATATATATATATATATATATAAATTTTATAAATTATTGGTATTTAAATTCAAAAAATTACAAATCACAGTATTTGTGTTTGATTTCTTTGTAATAATCCGTGGAAAGATTTATAACGAAACTATGTAAAGGGTATTTATTATAAAGGACTGAAAAAATTTGAAATATTTATAACTCTGAAACCACTCGGCAAAGGAAATCGGAATTTCTGTCTAAAACAACTTTTACCTTAGAATGCATTGCATTACATTTTACTGAGATTCCCAAATGCAAACTACCTACTTTCTGACACATTTTTTATTTCGTTTTAGCTTTGAAATGCATGATTATTATGCAGGTGTTATTCTTATTCAGGAACTATGTAATCAAACCGTTTTTTTCCTTTTTCATAAAGGTAGACGACTTTCAGTAAATTTTGTCAAAGTTGGCTATTTGATTCGGACGCGACAGTAGAAGAAAGTAAAAAAATCTACCGCTGCAGGTGATTTACCGATTCTAGCTGGCCAAAATTATTTTTGGTGTCATGCATCTCCATGAAATTGAAAAATGGTATAGATATTCCTAACGGTATGTTTGGTATTGCAAAATGAACCAGTAGCAGTCATGTTCGTTACAGGAACATTCATAAGAATTTCATTACATTACGGCCTATAAGGGAAAATCGTTTGCGGTGGTTTTTTATGATGTTTCATAATTTCAAACACACTAAAATTTATATACATATTTATGAAGTGCACTACAAAATGCTTGCTATAGAATATGGTATGGATAGCATTTATCGATCATTTACAATTTACAGGGACACTAAAAAGAATTACGGTTACATTATGGTCTATGGAGAAAAATCGTTTGTAGTGTATTTTGTTTATGTTACACTATTTCATGCATATTTAAATTGATATATATCTCCAAGGTGTTCTGTAAAATGCTTACTATTGAATTTGACATGCATTGAATTCATCTTTCATATACAGTGGTAAAAAAATAAATCAGTTAGATTTCTCTCTAAGAACAATAATTGCTGTAAGTGCGTTTTCAGTTGTGGAACGTGTTTTTAATTTTTTTTTAAAAAATTGCATACTAATGTGTATATATTCAATACATATACAGGGATCCACAAAAAATTTCAAGTACATTTCCGTTTATTGACGGAAATTGCTGAAAAAGAATTTTCAACTGTGCTATGCTTCCCCTAACTGTTCTAAGTTTTAGCATATTATGCATTATATGATACATCTATACAGGGATAAATTCATATACAGGGATGTACAAAATTTTCAGTTATTTTTCGCCTTAAGCGGAAATTTTGTTTTCAAACGTGTTATGCGTTTTAGTAATTATTAATATGCATCGTTTTTCACGTTATTAAACTATAAAGTTTTATTATAGTAGTCTGAATGCGCTGAAAAATGTTTCATAATCTGCTTAACGCATGATTTTACGTTCTTGTTGATAATTTTAATGATATTTTCTTAACGATATAGAAGCTAAAGGCTAATTCTATGAAAACGTGTCATGTCTGTCACAGAGCTGAAAATCGCTATGCTTGTTGTCCACCGTTATTTTCGAAAAGTTTGCGTCGCGTTATTCAATTGATGAGATATATCCGATAAAATAAGTCACATTTCTCCGTTCTAAAATACTGGTAGCCAAAAATCGTAATATGTGACAGACATGACAAGTTTTCATGGAATTAGCCTGAAGTGATAAAACTATTTTTGTATTAATTATAATAGCAAATCATAAAAATTATTTTTTTTTCTAAAATTCTATTAAAATTTGAGATACGAAACAAACATTTGATACGTAGGCGTAACTTGGGCTCTATGGCTAGGGGGGGGGGGGGTGAGTTTTGAGGCCCTTTTCTACAAATCTATAACCCCCCTCCCACCACCACCACCACCTTACCAGGGATCTGTCCAGACATTTCTCTCAAGGTCCTGTTTTTGTGAAATTGTGAAGAGCTTTTTTACATTTGTGAAAATTCTAGTCCTAATTCTGAGAATTTGAAACGAACGTTATACTGAAGGTTCTTTTTTATATATTTTTAAGAAGATATATGTATGTCAAATACATATTTTTTCTTTATATATGTAAAAGTGACAGGTCAGATTTTACTTTTAAATGATTAAATTTGTGAAAGATTCAGTTTAGAACGGGAAAATTTTTTGTAAAAAGACTATTTTTAAGACCAAAGAATTTTGTGAAAGGTCCTTTTTTAAGATGAAAAGTTTTGTGAAGGGTCCTGTTTTGAGATGAAAAAATTTATGAGGGGTCCTGTTTTGAAATGAAAAATTTTGTGAAGGATCCTTTAAAGTAGGGGTGCACAACCTTTTTAAGAGAAGGGTCACTTACAAAAATGTTTGGGTTGTCGAGGGCCACATCAGTAACACAGCGATCATTCTATTTCGGGGAGGTGGGGAGATCTGTGGCCTATAAAAAACAAGATTTTAGAGAAATGGTTTAGGTTTGCCTTTAGGTTTGCCTTTAGGTTTGCCTACCCATTACATACCATACCCAATTCAGCTGACAAGGATATATCAGCAGCTTATGTTTGTATATATAACAGAGATATAGCAAAAATTATTTTCAAAGAGTGAAAATATTCCTTGTCTTTATTCGGGGGGATTAAATTTTGCTTTATTAAAAGTGGTAAAAAATAAACATATGCATGACAGTGCCAAAAAAAAGTGAACTTTACGATCGAAGTTAAATTGACGAAACTCTCAATTTTTCTGCAGCCGATCAACAAAATTTTACATTTTCCCAAGTCTGATCGACAAAATTCGCGATTTTTCCACACCTTATCAACGGAATTTGCGAATTTTCCGCGCCCAGTCAACGAAATTCGCAATTGTTAACTGACTGACGAAATTAAAAAAATTTTCCCGTACGAATTGTCGAAATTCACAACTTTTTCTCGCGATTTTACCTTAGCTAATCGAAGAAATTTGCAATTTTTTCGCACTTAATCGAAAAAATTCACGATTTTTTCTCTGCTCGATCAACGATATTTGCGATTTTTCCGCACCCGATCGACAGAACTCGCGATTTTTTCGTGCCCGATCGACGAATTTCCCGATTCTTAACTGATTGATGAAAATTGAAATTTTTCCCTCGACAAATTGCCGAAATTCACAACTTTTTCTCGCAATAAACTAACGAAACTCGCGATTTTTCCGCAGCCGATCAATAAAATTTGCATTTATTCCATGCCCTATCAACAGAACTCGCGATTTTTCCGCGCCCGATCGACTAAACTCGGGATTTTTCCGCACCCAGTAAACTAAATTTGTAATTTTTCCATGCCCAATCCACAAAACTCACGATTTTTCCGCACCCGATCAACGAAAATTGCAATTTTCCCGAGCCCAATCGGTGAAATTATCATATCTTAAATGACTGACGAAAATTGCAATTTTCCCGCGGCAAATTGGCGAAATTCGCTGTTTTTTCCAACGATAAACTGACGAAACCAGTGACATTTCCGCGCCCGGTCGAGGAAACGCTCGACTTTTCTGCGCACGAACAACAAAACGCGCGATTTTTCAGCGGCCGATCGAAGATACTCATGATTTTTTTCATGCCTAATCAACAAAACTCTTG
The DNA here is from genome assembly GCA_963932465.1 of Maratus speciosus. Classification (NCBI taxonomy): domain Eukaryota; kingdom Metazoa; phylum Arthropoda; class Arachnida; order Araneae; family Salticidae; genus Maratus; species Maratus speciosus. Next base: position 650,956,510 of record OZ010787.1, on the reverse strand, counting down.
ATTTTACCGCACCCGATCGAAGAAACTCGCGATTTTTTCGCGCCCAATCGACGAAACCCGATTTTTCACGCTCAGTCAACGAAATTCGTAATTCCTAATTGACTGATGAAATTCGCAATTTTCCCGCGTTAAATTGGCGAAATTCACGACTTTTCTCCAGATAAACTGACGAAACTCGCGATTTTCCCGTGCACGATCAACAAAATTCGCGACTTTTACGCGCGCGATCGATGAAACACGCGATTTTTCCGCGCCCAATCGATGAAATTTCAGGTATTTTTCAACTAGCGACTGACGAAATTAGAAACTTGGGAATTTCCTATATTGATACAAATGTTATCGGCCCAGCGATTAATGAAATTCGCGATTTTTAACTGACTGGCGAAATTTGCAATTGTTTTCCGGGGCAAATTGACGAAAGTCACGATTTTTTCCTGCAATCTATGGTAAAAAAATCTCAATTTTTGCAATTATAAATTGACGAAATTCGCGGGCCACTTGTTAACCCGTCGCGGGCCACTTTTGGCCCACGGGCCACAGGTTACCCATCCCTACTTTAAAGGACGCAATTTCTTCTTAAACAGATCCATGCTTACCCATTACACACACCTAAGTTAAATACTTAAAAACTTTAATATTTAAACAATAAAATTCAAATGTTCAACGAAAACGTAAGATCAGAAATTAAACATTTTATTTATTTAAAGCATAAAATGTTTTTTACACCTTTTTAAAATGAACTTCCCTTAAAGACCTAAATAATAATATTCAGTTTTATTTTATCCTAACTAACCCGGGGAGTCTTGCCGGGTCCGTAAAAAATAGCATAAACGCGAGAAAACTCTAAAAATCGCAAAAAATAGCGGCACGAATTTCATACCATTTCATATAACATTTATTGAAAAGATAACAAAATGCACTATATTGCATTAGAAAATTGAAACCTGGTTAATTTCACTGATGTGATAAAACGCAGCAAATTATGAAAAAATGCTAACATTTAAAAAAATCGCAGAGGAAAAAAAATACCATTGGGCTAAAATATTAAAACAGAATTTCTTTTATGAATGTGAAAAAAAATTGCAGTAGAACGCGAAATATCTGTGAAATAGCATAAAAATTTTCAAAAATGTCTGTAAGAATTACGAACAAATATTATTCAAAACAAGAAAGAATTTATTATATTGGGCTGAAAGATTAAATTCGGATTGCTTTTACTAATGTGAAAAAATAGCCGCAAATTGTCAGTAAAACCAAAAAATAATCGCATTACAAATCGGTAAGAATTCAAAAATCGCAAATAGCAAAATTTTCTGCAGTAAGCTAAAACATTGTAAATCGAAATTCGTACACGAATATCAAAATATCGTCGAGAAATGCAAAAAAGCTATAAAAAACGTATTAAAAATCGTGGAGGACAAAATTTACTATATAAGGCTAAAAGTTTGAAACCAAATTCGTTTTCAAATGTCAAAAGAAAAAAAAATACACAAGAAAAGAAAAAAAAGATGCAATAAATTTTATTAAAAATCGCTAAATATTCAAAAAGCGCGAAGAATAATTAGTATATTAGGCTAAAAGCTTGAAATCAAATTCTTCTTAAGAATGCCAAATATCACTATGGAACGCAAAAAAAAAAAAAAATGCTAAAAAATCAAAAATCACGCAGGACAAAATTTACTATATTAGGTTAAAACTTTAAAACAAAAATTCCATTAAGAAATCTTTTTAAAAATCACTGTGGGGCGCGATAAACTTCTAAATACCGCATTAAAAATAGCAATGAAATTTAGTAATTCTAAATAAATTAGTAAAAATTCAAAAATCGTGGAGGACAAAACAGACTTTATAAGGCTAAAAGTTCGAAACCGAATTCTTTTTCAGAATGTCAAAAAATCGCGTGAAATGCGAACAAATGCTAAAAGTAGCTAAAAAATGCATTGAAAGCAGCATTAAAAATCACAGAGAATAATATTTTATATTAGGCTGAAAGTTTAAAACATAATTCCTTTCCCTTATGTCAAAAAATCATCAAGGAGCGCGAACAAAACAAATGCTAAAAACTGCATTAAAAAACACACACAGACACACACAAAAAAATGCAATTTAACAAATTACAACGACCATTTGGAAAATTATTTTTTCAAAGACTAAAATTTAAGACATAAAAAATCGCACGGAGTTGATCATACATTACGTACGCTATGAATTAAACATTAATAGTGTTATTACATGCAAAAATTGTAAGCGACAAAAATCGCCGGCGGCTTGTCAGATTTCCAGAAACTTACGTATTATCCACCTGAAACTTATGTATTATCCAAGCATTTCATTGGCTGTTGGGGAAAAGGCTTTTCCATCGTCAGATTTCTTGGAAATCTGACGACCAATTTTAAAGAAAATTTCATTTTTAAACTTCTAAACATCCCATAATATTACTTTTTACATCGTCCTATAGAGAAAAAAATGTACTTTTAAATGCAATTTGTTTGAAAGCTGTATCTCAATTTGTTTCTGAGTTATTAATTTTTATTTTTTTGTAGTTTCTATTACTTTTTTGTCATAGTGGCAACAGAAGAATCCATCTCTGTTGAAAGTAAAGGAAATACTGATTACTGTATAGACCCATCAGAAAACGAGTAAAATGCGGATTCCATTCAACCAATAAAAAGCTTCAGATATGTTTTTGATTTCCTACCCTGACGAGGACAATAACCATTTTTCCAAATGGTTAAAAAAGAAAAAGGAGGACTAAACATTTATTCAAATGAAGTGGCAGAAATTAAATCAAGTGGCAGAAAATTTCGGTCAAGTTCGTTAATGCGCAAAATCGGACCACGGGGATGGAAATAGGGAGGGGTTTTGTGAAAAAAAAAAAAAATCCATAACGTCTTAATTATAATATATATCAAATCAGTTTAAAGTTATTATCATTTCTAAGAAAAGGGCCAAAAATTTATGTATCACTGATTTTTGATAAAATTTAAAATGTGTGAAGACGCGCAAAAAATAGGGTTTTAGGGAGAAAAATATTCATAACTTCGCCAATTAACAAGATATCAAAATCACTTAAATATATTATAGATCTTAATACTAATTATAACTTTTATACTGACAAGTTTTGATAGGACCAACTCTTACCAGAAAAAAAAAGGGGGGGGGGGGGGTAAGAAGAAAAAATTCATTACTTCATTTTATTCACAAGATATCCAATCCACTTAAATTTATTTACACCTTCTTAATATTATCTACCACTTTTATATTGACATGTTTTTGATAGGACCAACTCTTACAGCAAAAAGAAATTAAACAAAAATAGGGTTTGACGAAAAAATTATCGTATATTAAGGTTGTACCCAAATCCAAACTCCTTATTTTCTGACTCATTTTTAAATTCATTTTTCTCTCAAACGCATCCAATGGGCAGGTTCTCTTATTCAGAAATTATAAATGGGCCGTATTGATCGATTTTAGGATAAAAGGTAGAATATATTTCAAAAAATGCTGTCAAAATGGGCATTTTAAACCGAATATCCCTAAGCGATAGTGCTGAAAACGGAAAAAAAATGGTCGTACTGAGAAAATAATTGTTTGTAAACCAAGTTCTGATAATTTGAATGAAAAATAAAATACAGGTCGCTTATAAATCTCTTCAAAAAATCACGTCCGCAAGTTTCATGTTTTTACTTTTAAAAATGAGCCTAAAAATGTGTCAGAAAATTTCGAATTGTGGAGCGTGGAAAAATATTTCTTTTATACCACGTTAACATGATTCTGATAAAATCAGCTCTTACATAAAAATGAAACTAAAAACTTTCAAAAGTGGCCAGATAAAATTATTAAACTGGGTTTATTTTTCTTCTTGATTTTACTTTTGTTGGTGAAATTAGTACTTAACTTCGAAATCTACCCCGCCTGTAGGCTGAGCCGGCAGGGATTTTTTTTTTTTTTTTTTTTTTAGTATAATCAGTTTCTCAGTCAAAGTTCGGCTCAAGGGGATAGGTGGGACGTAAGTTGTTGACAGTTAGTCCAGTGGTCACCGTATATTTAAGTCATTGTTTAATTGAATCCGTATTTTTAATGAATGCAATTATGACCTCATCTCGTCTCAACAAATTAAGTTTCCCCCTTATCTACCCTTTGCACTGTTATTTAAAAGAAAATCATTGTCGCTAAAACCTATCAGGAACTTTCCCACCCCCACTCCTCCTCAAAAATATATCCTGTCTATGAAGTAGAATTTTTAACAGTCATTTGAAACAATCTGATTCTTTATGTAGCTTAAGGTTATTCGGAACAATGCGACCGCTATCCTTTTTTGAAACTGTTGAACAATTTTCACTTAACCCATATATCTACTATGTGTTTCTTCATTTTTAAATATAACAATAGCCGTTTAAACGAAATATTTTCGTTAAATGGAATATGATTCAAGAAAGTGGCAAATTTCGATTAATCTAAAAACACTAACACTTGATTTTGATTCATAAAAGTGGCTAATACGATTAATTAGTGATTCAAAAAACCAGCCATTATTGCATTTTTTAGGTCTGGGATGGGTTTTAAACCCGACCCCCCCCCTTCACACACACACCATTCGCCTCACTACTGATAAATACGAAATTTAATGAGTAATTTTTACGAGTTGTTCTCAAATCCATTTTCTGGCACAATTTTTAAAATCATTTTTGTTCGGAAATGTAAGAAATTAGCAAGCTTGTAATAATTGCTAAGAAACTATATAATACAACGGTTTTTCTCGTTTTTCGGTAAAAAAAATTTTTTTTTAAGAAGTGCTGTCAAAAGTGGCATTTTATACGAATTTCCGGACACGACAGGGCAGGAAAGGGAAATAACCGCCGTTCTGAAACAATAGTCGCTTATAACTCAAGAACGCAATTAATTTATTGAAGTTGATTTATTGAATGAAAATATTGAATTACAAATCACTTCAGTAATCATGCCTGCAAGTATCACTTTATGTTTAAAAAACGTATCAATGTTTCGCATTCTTCAACAGAGAAAAATATTTTTTTAAAACCTCTTTCTAGTAAATTTTTCTAACACTTCCTAACACTAAAAATTTGACTTTCTACAAGTAAAAACTAGTACTTTAATTTAAAACATTTTATTCATTCGGCCTTAAATTACTTAAAATTGCATAGTTGGAAATTAAAGTACATAGTAAATCAGATATTTAATTAAATATTATATATTTATTTACGAAGGAAAAAAAAAAGAGAGCCGATTAATCATAAGATCAGAGCACTCATTAGATATAGCACTTTGGCATTAAAGTGAAATTTGTCACAAAAACCCAGATTTTCATTCTATGTTGAACATAAAATTATTATGAAGCTAATTTGAATTAGTTCAAATATGTTGCATCAGAATATGCTCGGAATTATATATACATATATGTACATATACACTATATAGCCATTAATGACCGGCGACGGCAACTTTCAATTTTAGACATTTTGTCGAATATTTATAAATATACTTGACAGATTCTTCTGGAATTTCAGGATAAAAAATAATAGGTATGACCTCATATTTAGCAATGTCGATTTGTTAAGGGGGGGGGGGGGGGCAATTAGGGGGCCAACAAAAAATCAAAGAAAAAAATAATACTTGGGATCACCCTGTAAAATAAAATGCTCGAAATGATCTACCGCTATCGAATATAAATAAACAGACATTCTGTAATATGTGTATTATTTTGTGTAAGAATAGCACGAATATTAACAGAGATATAGCGATTTATTTAAAATAATTAAAAAATTCTTGCATGTTTTTTGCTTATTACATGCAGGGTCTTCAACCAAATTTAACACCGATTTCAGAAAAATTGACAAAATACAGTAGAAACAATATAGTGCAATTGGAATATAAATATATTAAATATTTTAAGAAATATGAGCAGTTGTATGAAATAATTTTTATCTGCGCATGCGCGAACGATAACAAGGATCATTTTACATAATTTAATAGTCAACTCTATCAAGCAACACTAAAAAAATCTAGTCAAATATCGTAAAAATTCAGAAAGATGATCAATCCTGAAATTCCAGAAGAATCTGTCAAGTATATTTCTAAATATTCGACAAAATGTCTAAAATTGAAAGTTGCCGGTCAATAATGGCAATATAGTGTATATGTGTGCGTGTGTGTTTGTATTTTTAAGTTCGACAATGTATGCCAATTTATAAGAGGGAAGCGATTCCAGACCATAAGAAAAGAACAACCAATCAGAATTATGGAAAGAAAATGAAGAACTATACAAAGAATGAAAACATTAAAAAACTGGCTCATCTACAGATTTTCAGTTATCATTGTTAAAAATGTATACATTTTTATATAAACATTGATTAGCTTAAAATAATGGTTACGCTCCGGACAATATGAATTTCAGACGTGGGATTATTAGATAGGACATTTAAAAAATCTTTTATGTCGTCGAATTTTGACAGGGACCACCTAGTGGTTAATAATGTTTCAAAATGTTTAGTAAAATATAAATGCTTTCTAAACTTTGACGTAAAAAGCAAAACATCAGTAAACATGACAATTGAAGTGATCTAGATTCAAACAGATTTTTCATTTTTCGATAACTGAATTATATTTTAAGTGATATGCGATTTTTGTGACGCCGAATTTCGTTTCAAAACACTAGCTTTGACAGCATTTTCTAAAAAATCGCAAGCCTTTATTGAAAAAGGAAAAAAAAATATTCGATTTCATAGCTTCTGAATAGAAATACACCTGTCAGTCTCATGATTTTACAATCAGAAAACGATTAGCTTCTGAATAGCGTACCTATCGTGTGTACCTGTATTAACACGTTCACGTACGACATTTACATTAATGTAAAAAGTGCTGTTAGATTCTTTAGCAACCTTATGGAAACATCTGAACAATTCAAGAATGTAGCTGAAGCTGAGTACCTATCAGTCCAGCTTTAACAACCCAAAATGGATTTAGGAATTATGCCAGAAATTAGGCAGTTTAGCTTTGAAAACAAGCTTAAATGTCATCTCAGATAGCTACTTTCTAACGCATTCGTGATTTCTAAACTATACTGAATACTGTCACATATTATTTCTAATGTCAATATCCACTTTTATAAGCACATACAAAACACAGACGATGGATAAGATATTATTAAAAAAAAAAATTGTCAACAGAGACTTTAAAGAGTACATTCACATATCGCTAAAACACGTTGTTTTCTTGAAAATTGCTGTTAACCCATTCGCTGCCAAAACTATAAAGTAAAAAAATTCAAATTTCTTGTTGAAAGTCGTATGCCACCACAAATTCAGAAATGTAAATTTCGCTTTACTAATACAGTAAAATTTCTGCCAATAAATAAAGCAATTTTTTAATTCTAAAATAGTGGTGACAAAGTAATAAATAAATTAAAGCCACGAGTATACTCGTGGTTGGCAGCGAATAGGTTAATTAAAAATGAATGAAAAGACGTATCCGCAAAAAATCTCAATGATTACAGTGAAAAAAAAATTCGCAAGTTTTCATACATTTTTATTAAAATTCTAAATTTTAGTTATTATTTTTTCCGTTTTTCTATAAAAACACAACGCCTTTTAGAAAATAAATTTGATTTTTAAAAATATTTTTGAGGCAGGAAAATAACTTAAAATTATTCATCAGGTAACAATCGAATGCTAACAACATTTACATTAATGTAAAAAAATGCTTTTAGATTCTTTAGCCACCTAACTTTCGATTTCAAAGATATACTCATGCAGCGGCTAATAACATAAGTGATTTTTTTTCTTATTTTTTCATATAGAATTTTCACTTCAAAATTTTATTAATAATTCAAATTAATTGTAATGTTGATAAAACCTGGCGATGAATAAAATGATTTTTTAAAAACACGATTCTTGAAGTCAGTAGATAGGTTGTATAAAGTAATGTATTAACATTAATGTATAAAGTAAGTTATGTAGGCAAGCCATTTTCAGTTTTCAATTTTTCTTCTAATAGATCATTATTACATCCCTAATTTTGTTCTATGGAAATCTAATATTTATTAGAAGATTGCTCCAATTATCATGAAATTCAAATATATTATTTGTGTTATCTCTAATAACTTAATTTAAATTCATAAAAACTACAACTGTAGTTATCATAGCAATTAACGGCACTTCTAAGCGACAAAATAACTCTGATTCAAAGATTACGAAAAGCAGTTACATGATCAAAACTTTAATGCATAAAACATTATTTCCCGTTTACACTTTCGTCAGAAAGAGTATCTGACGTCATTGGGCACAGCTGCGTAACATAAGATAAACATATAAAGCAATAAACAACACTTAATGATTTACAAAATTATTAGAACATCAATAAATATTACTTAGCAATTTACAAAAGGATTATGATAGCAATAAATCTTTCTGATTGAATGGAAAAAGCACTTTACTTCATTTTTGATTAATTTATGATATCTAAATTATATTTATCGATAACAATTTGTGAGATACAGATAGATGCCTCTTGGTCTTGTTGACAAACAAAAATTTTCAAGAAATATAACTTTTTGCTTTCTTTTGTGTAATGTTATTGAGTTAGCTCAGCTCCTCAATAGTAAATAATAATAACTATTATTATTATTTAAAATTTAAAAAATGATTTTAGTAGGGTTTTGATTATTCATGTGAACTGGAAAACATTCTAAATTTTAAGCTTACTATCTGAATGCAATCGCATTACATTACGCAACACATGTGCTTATACTACGTAAAAAAATAAATATTTTTTCACATTTTAAAAATATCCTAGTCGGCGTAGTCATCTGATTTGTTGCATTTTCCATAGCATGCTATCTCTCTCTCTCTCTCTCTCTCTTTTTTTTTCCTTTTGAATGAGGAGGGGGGGGGGGGGAGGGGGGAATTTAATTCAATTCTACATTTAAAAAAGGTTCAAAATGTTAATTTGGATAAATATTTCAATATAATCAAGTAATCATGCTTAGAATTTAGAATATAGTTTATATGAAAATTACGGAAATTATATCTTGCAAGTTACCTAATTTTGATGCAATAATAGTACAATGCCTTTATAGTAAAAGGGTATACGGGTAGTAAAATTCGATAGATCTAGATAATTTTGGATAAAAATTTAGAGAGCTTGCCACTATTGTCAAGTTAATGTTTGTTTATTTGCCTGATTCATTTAAGACTTTTCTGAAATGCAAACTTGATAGTTTCTGATACATTTTCTAATTCATTTTTGTTTGCAAACGTGTCAAATTGGCAGGTGTACTTATTTAGAAACAACGCAATCGAACAGTTTTCCTTTTTCAGAAAGAAAGAAGAATTTTTAAGATATGCAGTTAAATTTGGTGTTTTGATTCGAATTTCTAGACGTGACAGCGCAGGAAAGGGAAAAAATTGTCGTTCTGAGATGATAATAGCTTCGGCCATCTGACTGTGGTCAAGATCTATATGTGACTAATCTTCTGCTTATGTTTTAGACAAATCTTTTATTATATACCCTGTACGTATGTTCAATCCATGCTCAAAATTTCATGTTATTTATATGGTCATGATATTTACTGTTTTACATGTTATTTACATTTTAAAGAAATTCAGAAAATATTATTTCATACAGATGAATAATCTGAAAAAAATTCAGCTTTTTGATAAAATCTTTAATAAATGTAGAAGTCATATTATCATGCTTTAAATAACTTTTTTAAGAAAACGTAAACTAAAAGCCATTAAATCGATTTATTTAAACAAAACAAAAATAATATTTTTTTTATCATTAAAAATAGCATTATTTTCCCCTTTCCCTCCACAAAAATGAAGTATTTTACTTGTGTTTCTGAGAAACTCAGTTAAAAGTTATAATGGCAAAATGTAGTTAATATTTTGAACACTATTTAAAAATTTAAAGTCCTGAGAGTCATTAAGACATTCCCAGATTCATGCGAATAATTGGTGTTAATTTCATCGCGCTGCTTTTCACATTCTCTAGGAATTGTGAAACAAACAAACAGGCAAATTTTTATGTAAAAGGGTATAAAAAATAGTTTTTAGAGATATTTCTATAAATGCTGAAATACTAAATGAAATTCATAAGTCATACTTATCATTAACGAAAACGTGAAATTTGTTACAATTTTTATACTTTTTAAACATTATTTTATTTCAGCTCTCCAATAATAAGATAAATAACTCTATTTAGAAATTATCTTGGGTCAATCTTAAGATGACTAATATACTGTTTAATAGTTTAATAAATATTAATTTTAAAGAAAAATAACCATATTATAACCGTATTATGGCATACAAGTATGCACCAAATGTTACACGATGGGATGCTAAAAATATTCACTTTTTTTTTTTCCTAGCATCTTGTTCTGAACAATCTTTAAAAATAGGATAAGGAAGGTATGTGGCCATGGGGTTCCGGCCCAAGGGGCCCGGTTCAAATCAAACAATAAGAAAACCATTAATCATTCTCCCCCACCTCGCATCGGGAGAAAAACTAATCCTTTCTTTGAAATAGTGGATTTGCCTCGGGATGATCCATATAAGCATCCATTTTGTTGCCTGGATGGAGTGGAATTGGGTTTTTTAATTTATGTATCAGGTACACTTATGGGCACGCACATGTTCAAGAAATATGCGCCAATTCAGCTAATGTGTTAGTACTACGTATGCTTCTCTAATAAAAGGGACTCATTCTGTAATCTTTCTGAGATAATTTTTTTTTTCTTTTCTGATACTTTTTCTTTGTAAATAACTATATGCGTTAACTAAGTGCTATCTATTTTCATATGGTGACAAATTTCATAAATAAATGGTACACTATCAAGTAAATCTGAAGATATTAAAGTGCAGTCGAACAAAAGAAAGAAAGAAGGAAAGAGATACATTTTAATCACCCCATTGTACAATAAAAAAAAAAAAAGGAATAGGCAGTTTTCTAGTTCCGATTCTTTAAACAACACCGACTTCATTGGTGTCAGATCTTTAATCATACAATAGTCAATTATTTGTTACTATATAAGCTTTTAAAAGCACAAAGGCTGTTTGCTCTTTTCCAAAATGCATTTCAGTTGAAAGTGTAATAATCTGGAAGCACTTTTAAGCAAATGTCAACTTCATGTCATTCATCGGATTGTTCCGACAACCTCTCAATGTGGCAAATATTGCTGTCGTTAGTTTATTGACACGCGATTAATAAATAGCGACTTATAAGCTTACAAAGGGTTTCAAATGCTTTTCTTGGAGAATATAGCAAAAACAAAATTTCACTTCCGGCTGTAAATTCTTAAATCTATAACCTAAATACTTCAAGAAAAAAAAAAAAAGACTAATTAAAAAAGCAATACATTTCTTTAAAATGTACTTCAAAACAGTAATGTGGCATGAATTACCAAATATAATAAGGAAGGGTGAAACGAAGTTAATTTTCTCTCTATATTACATGAAATATTTTTTAGATAAAAAAAAAATTGATTCAGTTGATTTTTGATTCAGTTATCTGTACACAAATTTACACGCGTACAAATCTGTATAAATCATGTATTCGTCTACATTAACAACATTCATTTGTCACGTATTTTTTAGTCACCGTAAGTACGTCTTTAAAAAACTAAAAATATGCGATTTTTTTTTTCAATGCAGATGCAATCTTCTGTTAAGCATGCGATAATAAAACATATATATTGATTAAGCACGTTTTAGTCGAATATAGTTTAATTGAATATTCTGTATCATATAAATATATAAAACTGTAATGCTAAAATAATCTGTATCATATAAATATAACATAAACTATAACGCTAAAGTTTTATTATTTTTATAATAATGCAGTACTTAGCATTATATGCTAAATAATTAGTATGAAAATAATTAAGAGCACAAGCGAAAACTGATAAAAGTGAAAACGAAGCATTTTTTTTCAAACTCAGTTTAGAACTTAAAATTTTGAAACGAAAAAACTCATAGATTAAATCAACAATTCAGTGTGTAAACCAAACATTTCAACTAGAGATCGACCGAAAATTCGGTTTCGTTCTCGTTTTTGGCTCAAAATCGGAGTTTCGTTTTCGGCGAAAATGTTGCCAAAAATTCGGCCTCACCGAAACTCGTCCGAAATTATTTTTATTCCAAAAAGTCTCGTTTCTTCCTTTGGAAATTTTCAATATAACTCATTGATTTGAGCTGTATCGGCTCAAATGAGACACTCTTTATTTATTGCTGTGTATTGCACTGTTTATAATTATCAGTCATGACTGACTCAACATGTGAAATAAATTATAAAGCAAGTAATACATGCATGACTAAACTTTGAAGACGCTTTTCACAAGCTCATTAAAAGCTGCAGACTTAACAGTAATAGATTTGAAACCGCAGAAGTGTTTCGAATACCCGTTGAATATAGTATAACGGAATAATATTACTATATTACAGTATAACAGATTATCATTTACAAAAATCTTTGTAAAAGGTAAATCGAGGTATGTATACCTAAAACATTTTTTAATTAGATGAAATTCATATAATTAGAGACTGATTTAATTATATTTTATTTTATATGAAAATAAAAAGTTTTGGCCAGAGGCACAGAGAGCCAACTATGGCCACACGTATAATAATTACACGTATAATACACTTAAAAGTTAACACTTTCAAAACACTAAATAAAATTCTAAAAGTCTAAAACTTACAAGTTTCAGCTACCCTGTGGCCATCATCAGGGTCTTACTTCAGTTAAAAAGAGAAAAATACTTATTAGTTTGTAGAATTCAAAAGTTTACTTTTGAAACTTGTAGGTTTTAGACTTTTAGAATTGTATTTAACGTTTTGAAAGTGTTAACTTTTAAGTGTATTATACGTCTTTTAATAAATCTTTTTAATTATACTTGTGCGTTAATTTCAAAACATAATAATCCTTCAATTATGTCGGCAATTTGAACGGAAGTTACCAAAAAAGTTGTTATAAGAGAGTAAACACCTGTAACTCGATTAAGTATATTTTTTGAAAAATGAAAAATAAAATTCGATTCCAAATCACTTGCATTCCTGCCCAGTTTCACGTTTTTGCGTTAAAAGAAAGTCTGTGAATGTGTCGGAAAACCATTAGTTTAAAAACACCTTGATTCTTAAAAGTAAAAGCAAAATGTAGATATTGCTTGCCTGCGCATTTTAAAACGTCCTTTATAAACCTACTAGAGGTCTGCCCGGGCTTGGCCCGAGGCCCGTACCCTGCCCGGCGGAATGAAGGCGAATTTTCAAACGGGCCGGGCCGGCAGAATTAGGACAATTTTTTCAACGGGCCGGGCCGGCAGACAAAATAAACGGGCCGGGGCAGGCCGGCAAAAAAATTGAACGGGCCTGCAGGGTCGGGCCGGGTCGATAAAAAAAATTAATCGGGCCTTTCGGCCCGATATAAGAATTCAAGTGAAGCAGATAAAATACGAGCCATTTTCAATGAATATGATTTTCTCGAGAAGTATAAATGTGCATCACGAGCCGATGCGAGTTTAACAACATCAATACAGAAATATAACATGTCCATCGTTGAGATCGGCATCCTACAGTTACTAGATGTCTGACTCCGGGTTTAATTTTTCTCGGCAGACTCATGCCGGGACGAAACTAGTCTTAATCGATCTCAGGATGTGTAGGATAGGCATTATGTTTTGTAAGATTATTAATAGTGATAATGAACTTCTGTTAAGGGTGTTCTTAAATCCAAAAGGACAACTTTCTGACATAAGTTTTAATTTATTTTTGCTCGAAAATGCATGAAACAAGCTGGTGTTGTTGTTCAAAAACTAAGTATTTGAGCTGGTTTTTTCACTTTTTTGCAAACGCAATAGATCTTTCAGAAAAGAGTGTCAAAGTGGGCATTTTGAACCGAATTTCCGCGAGAAGGGAGAAAGAGCACTCAAGAGCGGGCGAAAAACGTGTTTGTCACGTGATCGAATTCGCTTATAACTCAATAGGTAATTGATTGATCAAAAAATGGAAAAAACAGTTCAATTCCAAATCGCTTTCATGGCCAGGCTTTCCAATTTTATATCTTTCCGTTAAAAATGAAATTGTAAATATGTCAAAACGTTTTGCGCTTGTTGAGGAGAGCAGTTAAGAATAGCCTTAACACAGTATCTTTGAAATATACCTTAAGATGTTTCTCATAGTCACTGCTCAACAATGCGAAACTTTTAGACACATTTTCTGACTCATTTTTAACTATAAAGGCATAAAATTGACAAGCCTGATTATTGAAGGCATTTGGAAATGAATAGCTTTCTCCATACTTGATAAATTATAGAGATAAAGAGATTCTTGTCACGTGACTGTCACATTTTTCTCTTTTCCTGTGCTATCGCTTGCGGAAATTCGATTCAAAACGCTAACTTTGGCAGTATTTTCAGAAAGATATATTGCTTTTATTTATAAAAAAAAACGACATTTACATAGTTTCTGAATAAGAATACCTGACAATCTTACGCGTTTCCAAAAAGAAATGAATTCATAAATGTGTCGAAATGTAGCTGCTTCGGATTTGAGAAAAGCCTTAAAAATGAGAGAAATATTTACAGAAATCTACTTTTTATTATACAGCTTCAAAAATTATCATGTTTTTAATCCTTTATTCTGAACTACATTAATCTTTTAATGAATCCTTATTTGAATTTTGAAATGTCAGTAGATGACTAAAACACTGTAAGTAATCGTTAATGTTTACTGTTATGTGTTTTCTGTTTTGCGAACACATAGTAATCTAAAATATACTGTAAAATGTTCCTATAAATATGTATGTAGTATTCATTAAAAGAATCTTAATTGTATGTCGAGAAAAACGGACTTTTTTGTAGAAACTGAGTCGGGCCAAACTTCCAATTTTTATACCGAGCCGGGAAAAGATAGCTTTCGTTCGGGCTGGGCCTGGAAATTCCGACCCGTGCAGACCTCTAAAAACCGACTGGAGTAAAATGTAAAAAAATATATATATCTTTTTCAATTGTTGTTATTTGAACATGTGTGCATATCTATCGTTTCGGTCCCTTCCTAATAAATAACTAAATAATTGTCAAATGTTAACTGTAATTCCTTCCAGCCAATTCTAATAAGCTCCTTGAAAAGCTAAGAAGGAATTAATTCTTAAAAATCAATGATGGTTTTAGAAAAATAAAAGTTCCCTTAGATTTAAAATATATATATATATATTTTTTTTTTCGAATAAAAGAAAATTTTCTTTATTTATTTTAATTCACCGACAAAAATACAAAATTTAAAGTTTTATTAATTGAACAAGTTTTAAAAAAGTTTTTCTCTTAAATAATAATTCAAAGTTTTTTTTTTTTTTTTTATGTACCAGAGGCTGTGCCCGTTACGAGCTAAGTCCTCAAAACCCTGTCCAAATCTCGCCGGATTGTTAAACATGGTAATTTGAGTTGTTTCAAAAATTAAAATCTGATTATAGTAGATTGAAGGATATTCCACAAATGAAAATGTAGTCATATTTAAAGGAATATTGTAACACATGAAATTGGCAGGTGTTTTCATGCAGATACTATGCGATCGAGTGTTTTCCATTTTTTAATAAAAGCAAAAGATCATTCATAAAATACTGTCAAAGGAGAACCTGTCGTCACGTGGAAAAAATCGCTTATAAATGCATAAGTATCACATTGATCAACGATTAGTAAACACTATTCGATGCCAAATCGCTTCAGTAGTCATGCCTGCATACGTCATGCTTTTGCATTTAAAAATGTGTCCATAAATATTTAAAAACTCCATGTTGTCGGAGGGACATATTTCTTTGATAAAGTCCTTAAAAGGTGACATAATCTTAGATTTCAGATTAGTTCGGATGATGAAACTGACACCATTTTCAAAAGAAAAAGATCATTTTCATATATGGAACAAGTCATGATATGACTGTGTGATTGCGTCAGTATAATGTCATATTCAATAAACTTTAGCTTGCATTTAAAGTTCCCAAAATTTATTAGTTTATTTCTAAATTTCTTTTCTTCTATCCCTTGAAATCAAAATTAAACAATAAAACTAAAATCTGAAACATTTAAAAATAATTGATGGATATGATGCACTAATCTTAAACGCACAGACAATTCTGTTGGTGAAAATGACATAAATTCCAAAAAGAAAAAATGCCTTTTCATCCAAAAAAAAAAAAAAAAAAAAAAAAAAAAATGTACATCAGCACAGATTGTTTAGAACAATATTTTAATTAAAATTGTATTATATAATTTTCATATTCCATTATAACGAAGTCTTTTTAAAGAAATGTACTTGATAAAACCTCTCAAAAAGAAAAAAAAAAAAAAAAAAAAGCAATTTAACAAATTACAACGACCGTTTGGAAAATGATTTTTTCGAAGACTAAAATTTAAGACATAAAAAATCGCACGGAGTTAATCATACATTACGTACGCCATGAATTAAACATTCACATTCCTGGACCCATCATGAACAAATTTTAAAAGAAATTTCAGTTTTACAATTTTCAGTACTGTAAATGTTTAAATTTCTACGGAGCTGGTCATACATTACGTACGCCATGAATTAAACATTAATAGTGTTATTACACATAAAAATTGCAAGCGACAAAAATCGCCTGCGACTCGTCAGATTTCGTGAAACTTATGTATTATCCACCGGAAACTTACGTATTATCCAAGCATTTCATTGGATGTTCGGGAAAAGGCTTTTCCATTTCCGATTTCCAAGAAATCGGACGACCCATTTTAAATGAAATTTCATTCTTAAACTTCTAAACATCCCACAATATTACTTTTTACACCGTCGTATAGAGAAAAAAATGTACTTTTAAATGTAATTTGTTTGGAAGCTGTATCTCAATTTGTTTCTGAGTTATTAATTTTTTTTTCTAGTTTTTATTACTTTTTTGTCATAGTAGCAACAGAAGTATCCATCTCTGTTGAAAGTAAAGGCAAATTACAGATTACTGTATAGATCAATCAGAAAACGAATAAAATGCTGATTCAAGCAATAAAAAACTCCAGATGTGCTTTTGATTTCCTACCCTGACGAGGACAATAACCATTTTTCAAAATAGTTAAAAAAAAAAAAAAAAAAAACTTCACGGATCGTAATTTTTGCAAAAACTTTGTGGCAGAGTTTAAATGAAACGGAACAAAAAGCTAAAATATCGTTTTTTTTTTTTTTTTTTTTTTTTTTTTTTAAGAAACACTACAGCAAGGAGTGATAGCTAATGTTAAACCTATGGGAGCTTCTTTTCGTAATTTCTGTAAAAACATTGTGGCAGAGTTTTAATGAAACGAAAAAAAAGGCTAAAATATATGTTTAAAAAAGAGCGAAACATTACAGACACAGTTTTTTTTTTTTACTTCAAGAACTTTTTTAAATTATTGTATTCCATTATAATGTAGTATTTTTAAAGAAATGTAGTATTTGATAAAAGTAGTATTTGATAAAAGTTCTCAACAAAAAAGAGAAAAAAAATACTTCACCAGGCTACAAAATGGATGCCCTGATATATCTCTGCAGATTAATCGAATGCGTTAATCCAAAGAGGAAAGCTCCCCGTTCCTTCACTTGACAGCCCGACACCACCCATCTTGACCTTTGAGGGGAGAGAGCGAGCAGCGTGGGTTTCCACGTGGCCATGGTCAGGGGGTATATATCAAGTTATTTTTCGTTGCGCCGAAAATCTCAATTAGCAGAAGTCCTAATGGTTTTTTCACGGTGGGGAGTGACTCGTATTTGGAGGGAGAAATTTTGCTCCGTATGTGAATGTCCATCCAATAACGACGTATCTTTTGGTCTGGTTTTTCGCGTTTATTTTGCCGTACGATCATTCATCAACAGTGTGAGTAATTAGGAATGATATATGTCTTTTGGCTCTAAAGGGAATACCTGGATATGATTAGGGAGGTGAAAATTAAGAAAGATCATAACATGCAAGCAAATTGTTTATATTTGACTCCTAAAAATAACTTATACGCCATGCGCGTATCACACTTACATTTTCTTAGTCAAATTAATGATACGGAATTACACTTATCGAATTTTACTGTGCATAAAGATAGTTAAAATTGCGTTTTAAGAAGAACATATATTTTTAGTGGTAGATATGAAAAAGAACAATATGTCCAAATGAGCGATATAATGAGTGTTTGCTATAACTTATAAACTGTAATTGACTAAATTTATATTTTTACAACAGAAAATGTACGTAGTTTTAATGTAATGGAAGATAAAAACAAGAAAACATTGTAAATTTTTATAATCATTAGAGATAACTTTGCAAAGTCTTTTTAAACTTTCGGGAGGAGCTTCAGCCCCCTGAGCCCCCTCCCTGGCTACGTGCCCGGAAACACAGTGTATTTATTCTTTCAAATAAAGGTGGCAGTTGGAGAATAGTAACCTGTGATATGAATGTCTACAGTTGATACGGAATTTTATAATTTTACAAAATTTATGCAGGATTGCGGCCAGGTGATATTTTACATAAAGTATCAGTCTGAAAAATTACAATGCCAATGCCTTTAGTTAATATAAGCTCGCCAGTGTCATTGTACTGGATTCGGGCATAATTCTTCGAAAAACGTTCCTTATTATCAAATGGAGTAACAGAGGACGATGTTGAATATCGATACGACGAATATAGATATAGGACGATAAGAAATAAGTAAGAAAAAATGATTTTACTGCTTTCTTTTATTACAATTTTAGTTAATTTCATATGAAAACATGTTATAAAAGAATTAAATGTCATCAATTTAACTTTTACCAGTTCAATAAACTTAATAAATTCAATAAATGTAACTTTTATTTTGTTGAACTAAATCACAATATGTCAACAATTTTAATCAGATGGTTAATATCATTCATTTAAATTGCATTTTAATCTCATTTGTTTTCCTTTTTAAAACTATCTGGTTAAAATCACATTTTCGTAACACAATTTTGTGTTAGAAAAATTGAAAAATTATAAAATTATATATTAATAATTCTATATAATTACTTGATAGTGTCACGCTTTATCATTAATTGATTTTCACAATGTCTCAGATATTTTGAGCATACTGAGTTACAAACTACTTCAGCCTCCCCCCCTCTCCCCCCCTAATTTTTAAATTGCTACTACGCTACTGTGATAATGTACGCCTGTAGCGAGTTCAAAGAGTCTAGAAGCTGTTTTTTGCTTTTAATGCTCATGTGCCTGCCTCCCTTTCTACGAAAAAAACTTCATGTCAAATTCGGATATTGGATAAATCTGAGATTTTCATCTCATATATTTTCTGTTACCCCATTACCCTTGCCCCTTTAGTCAGATAACGCCAGGTAATGAATATTTCCCCTTTTTTTGCTTACGCAACAAGTATCATTATTCCATCATTTTTTTTTATGCGGTTCTCAAATCCCTTGCTCAACAACGTGAAATTTTCTCACATCTTTTCGATTCAAGTTTTAACGCAAAGGCATAAAATTAACAGATCTGACAGCTAAAGCTATTTGAGATCGAAAAGCGTGTTCTATTTTTTCATAAATGAATTACTTATCGAGTTAGAAGCGATATATCGAGTTAGATCGAAATTATTATTTTATTTCTTAACTCTACTAGGGGGCTCTGCCCCTACAAGCTACGCTCGCCAACCCCTGTTCAGGCATCGCACACTCTAAAAAGACGCTGATTTGATTGGCTTTAAGGGGACGAGGGACCTTTAAAATCAATTTTTTATTTTTTGTAAATTTCACTTTATATATTATTCAAGGATACGTTATATGCATTATGGCATACATTTACCACAAAAAAATTATTATTATTATTATTATTATTTTCTTTTTTTTTTTTTTCTTTTTTTTTTTTTTTTGAGAGAGAAAAAAGGAATTTTCCGAAATATTTTAGAATTTTTCAAAATGCTCCATGCGTTCTAAATGCGTTTTCATGCGTTCAAAATGCCCCATGCAATTTTGAGGCTCAAAATTTCAAAGGATTTAGAAAATAATTTTTTCCTTATCTTTATATTCAAATATATCAAATTCGATGCACAGTTTTATTTATGTCTATAAGCCAAACTTATATAAAAAATATCGGTGATTTTCATTGATATGCAGTTCGCAAAACTTCATTTTAAAGGACTTGATTTTAAAAGAATTAAAAATAGATTTTAAAAATCAATTTTTTATTTTTTGTAAATTTCACTTTAACTATTATTCAAGGGTACATTATATGCTCTATGGCATACATTTATCACAATAAAGAAAATTAAAAAAAATTGTAAAAAAAAAAAAAACGAATTTTCCGTTAACTATTCAAAATGACCCATGCGAACTGAATATCAATGAAAATCCCCTATATTTTTTATACAAATTTGGTTTGTATACATAAATAAAACCGTGCACCGAATTTTATATATTCGAATTTAAAGGTAAGAACAAAAAAATATTTTCTAATTTTTTTGAAATTTTGAAGCTCAAAATTAAAAAAATCTAGAAAATATTTTTATTTATAACCTTTATATTCAAATATATAAAATTCGATGTACAGTTTTATTTATGTATATAAACCAAACTTGTATAAAAGATGTTGGGGATTTTCATTGATATTCAGTTCGCATGGGGCATTTTGAAAAGTTCTAAAATATTATGATAAATTCCTTTTTTTCACAATTTTTTTTCTTTATTGTGATAAATGTATGTCATAGTTCACATAATGTACCCTTGAATAATAGTTAAAGTAAAATTTACAAAAAATAAAAAATTGATTTTAATGGTCCTTCGTCCCCTTAAAAAAATTTCGGAAGAATGAATTATAATTTAAAAAAAACAGTGGCTATCTCCCTGTTGAAGGGTTGTTTTCGTCTTTGAATAAATCACATCAGTGAAACATGTGAAAATAAGTTAATGTAAAATGACTCAAATAAACAGAGTCTTTGTCTCCCGCTATTTTTAAACAATGCTATAAAAAAGTTTTTTTTAAATAAGACATTTTAAATGTATCGCTTTAAATCTGACGTAATTTTCACCAAAGTTTTTTTTCTCGTTTAATAATCACGTGAAAATACTTTTGTTGTTAGAAAGGAAATATTATTTGCGCTGTCCTAGAATTCTCAACAATAATTTATAAAGATTATTTCAAAATATTAAAGAAATGTCTAGCGCAAATATATTTTTTTAATTGAAACTGTTTGGCAATATTATGAAATGGAAATTTTAAATATGACGTAATTTCCTCCATGTACACTTTTAACGCATATTAATGGATTTATTATTTTACAATTTTCTTTCTCTTTTAAAATTCACGTGTAAATATAGTTTTTATGATGTAATTATAAATATCTTCCTGCTTTTAATACTTAATCATTTAATTCTCATTTGAAAGTTTTATTCTGTTTATAATAGTCACGTGTAAATAATTTTTAATTTGAAGGAAATATTATTCATTGCGCTGTTTTTAAATTTGGCAACAATTTAAAATAATACCCTTTTCTAAAAGTTGTAAAAAATGCCTCTGGAAATGCTGAAATATTGAATTTAAAATAGAAATAAAACCTCAAAAAATGAGTCGAATTAAAAAAATAAATGTAGTCTGCACACCGGGCACTTTTAATGCATAAAATGATCTAAAAATGATTAAATTCCCATATATAGTTTTTGCTCCTGTAAAATTTTTTAATGTAACGATTTTGACCAAATTTAACATTAAATATCTCTTAAAATAATTCTTCGATTTGAAAACTGTCTGCATCAGCGTGCTTATCAAACATTTCTCTATAAAAACCGCCGATTTTCATATTTTTATATGCAATATTTTTCTCAATATTAACGAAACCTTCGGTCACAAAAAATTCAAAACCGGCAGAGGCGGTGACAGCGTTAGTTACTTTTTTTTTTTAGAATAGAGAGATACATTAATAAATATTTAGTTATTTTTCAGTTTATTGACATGTTAATGAGTAAATATAAGGCAAAAGGGAGGATGTGATACTTTCCCTACATTAGTCATTAAATTGACTCATTTACTTACTTCTTCAGCTCATATATAGACTATTGTACAATAAATAAATTAAAGTGAGTTTTGAAAGTTTTTCATTTTGTTTTGTTTTTTATTGTTTTTTGAAAATTAAGTCCAACTCAACTCGAACCCCGAACTACACAATCCAATGAAGGAAACTATCTTAGACAAAAATATATGTTTCAATTTAACCTCTGTTCATCCGAGTTCGGGTTGGGTTCTGAAATTTATATTTTAAGTCAATCCAAAGCGAACCGGAAGGAAACCTGAAACTTGAACCCGATCCGAACTGAAATAAAATCAAAATTTTATTGGAATCATGAAAAACAGTCCTCTCTAACAGTACTTTTATATTTTGTGTAGGAAAAGGAATATATATTTACTTATTCGACTTAAAAGTTAAACAATATTGTGGACATTCTTTTGAAAAATCGGGTCAACCCGACTCGAACCCGCAATAATAATTATCAGACTGGCCCACAACGAAAAACATTTAGCGTCAACTCAATCCGAACCACCGTTTGAATCGGACCCTAATGTATGCAACAATCTACTTCAGATAACAATGGCTCCTTTGTTCAACTTATACTGCCTTATTTTTCAGTATTTTAGATAAAAGAGAATGTGTGAAAAATATGAAATTGATTAATGACGCTATCAATACAACATCGGACAACTGAACTCATACAAAATTTTTCTCATTAAAACAAAACAAAACAAAACAAAAAAACAAAAAAAAACTGCAGTTTTCTTCTTAAATATTTCTTACCTAAAACTTAGACGTTCTTCTATTTCTAAGCCCCAACTAGAGTCTTTCCAAGGGCCGGGTTGCACCCGACCCGAATCTGAAATTTCTGCTGAAAGTCAACCCGAAACCCGACAAAAAGGAATTCATCAACCAAATCCGAAAATGGAAAAAAATCGTCAAACCAACCCTAATTCGAGACGAGTTTTTGTTTAATTGTGTATAAAGAAATAAAAATAATCCATTTGCTAAATATTTATGCTTTCAAATTTCATGCTGTAGCATCTATTACATTTGTTCTTGTTTTGTGTGCATGCGGGCGTGTGTGTGTCGGTCTGTTTTAAAAAATATGAGAATTAAGATCATTTTGATGAAATAGACCTGCATTAATTTTTTAAATCTTACACTTTTTAAATTTTATATAGTCCTTGGGTCGTATAAGTTCTATTTAGTGAAATTCTCCCTGCTCTGACAAGTAAAGCAGTAAAAATTCCATTCTTCAACGACCAAAACACACCGAGTAAGAGCGTAAATGTTAGCATTAATGTTATTTTTTTATAAAAATTTGGAGCTGTTTTGCACTAAAAAAGGCTAGATCATTTTTTAGTACTGCAAAGTTCTGAAATATCATAAAATTCAATGTATCATCACTCGGTTAGTTTTGGTTGTAAAAGAATGGACATTTTGTTGTTTTCCTTGTTGTACATAAACATCTCACCCCCAACACACAACAAAATAATTTATGAGATTCGGGACTGTATAAAAAAAATATTTAAAAGGATAGCTTTTTAAAAATTAGTGGCCGAACTCAGTGTAATCTTACTCTAACTCAATATAAACGTTTAATGACTATAATCTTAATTAGAGATCAACTGAAAATTCGGTTTCATTTTCAGTTCAGCATCTGAGTTTAGCCAAAAATTCATTTTCGGCGAAAATGCTGCTGAAAATTCGGTCGGACCGAAACGCGACCGAAACTATCTGTATTCCAAAATTCTCGTATTTTCCTTCGGAAATTTTCAACATGACTCATTGATTCCAGCTCTATTGACTCATATGAGACACTCTTAATTTATTGCTATCAACTTCACTGTTTATAATTATCAGTCACGACTGACTCAAGATGTGAGTACAAATTAAAAAATCACGAAATGCATATACGACTAAACTTTGAAGACACTTTTCACTTGCTCATGAAAAGCTGCAGACATAATTTTAATAGATTTTTTTTATTTTAAAACAGCAGAAGTGTTTCAAATATTCTTGGGGAAAATTCTAGTTGAACAGATGATCCTTTGCAAAATTCGTTATAAAAGATAAATCGAGGTATTTATACGTAAAAGATTTTTTAATTAGATGAAATTCATAATTAGAAAATCATTTCGTGTTATTGATGAATTACTAATTACATTTATTTTATATGAAAATAAAAAGTTTTGGTTAGAGTCACAAAGAGCCAACTTGGACCGCAGGTATAATTACACCTGCAATTAATTCATAACTATGTATATTTATTATGTGTTAATTACTTAAGCATTTTTTGGAAATTTTCGTTTTCGGCCGAAAATAGAAGTATTACCGAAATTCAATTTCTGTTTCGGTTTCGGTCGATCCTTAATCTTAATTACTATTTCATTTTGAACACTTTTTCAATTTGCATTAACTCCAACAGGTAAAAAATTAAAGCGCATTTCGATCTTTTTGAGAAACCCTGTGTGTATGCCGGAGTCGGAGTCTATTATTTCAAAAATCCAGGAGTCGGAGTCGGTCATTTTTCCTACAGACTCCGCAGCCCTGATCAAAAGCGCCCTTTGACAGTATTTTCTGAAAAATCTTCTATCGTTACCAAAAAAGTGGAAAACATCTTTCGATCACATAATTTCTGAATAAAAACAACTGCCAATTTCATGGTTTTCCGGACGAAAATTAAATACGTCAGAAGCATCTTTGGATATGAGGCTGTTCTCAACAAGCGCAAAACGTTTTGACACATTTATAAATTCATTTTTTAACGGAAAGGTATAAAATTGGAAGGCCAGACTATGGAAGCGATTTGGAATCGCACTATGTTTTTCATTTTTTGATCAATAAATTACCTATTGAGTTATAAGAGATTTTGACCACATGACAAAGACATTTTTCACCATTTCTCGAATGGTTATTCTTCTTTCGGGCGGAAATTCGGTTCAAAACGCCCACATTGACACTATTTTCCGAAAGATCTATTGCGTTTGCAAAAAAAAAAAAAAAAAAAAAATTTGAGAAAACAGTTCCATTACATAGTTTCTGAACAACAACACCTGCTAGATTCATGCATTTCCGAACAAAAGTAAATTAAAACTTATGTCATAAAGTTGCCCTTTTGGATTTGAGAACAGCCTTAATACTTTTTCAAGCAGAATGTTTATCAATGAGGAGAAAAATATTTTGGTTTTATGATTACCTATAGTAATACATTCAAAGTTTGCGCCAATAAAAAGAAAACAAGGATTATTTTATTTAGTAAATCTAGCACATGGTAAAGTGAGCATCAGGGTCGAAACTAGCCTTTTTTGCTCCCGGGGCAAACATGAATTTTGGAGCACCCCCCCCCCCCCCCTTCTTTCTTCCTCAAAGTATATTTACAAAGAGAAATTTACGAATTTTCTAATGGCCGACTTATTTTAAAATTTAAAATATGTAATCACAAAATATATAATACTAAACTACGTAAATTGAATGTGACGTTTGTTTCAATTACAGTTCGTTCACATAAAAGAATTCGCATGTATTACCGGCTATTTATGGTGTTCGCTTATACAGTAGAGTTCTGATTATCCGAGTCCTGCTTAACCGAGTTTCCGCTTTAACCAAGTTATTTTCTTCTGATGGACTGATGGCTTTCATTATTACGAAACAGCCATTATAAATGAAGTGTTAAGTGAAGATGAAAGAGCAGCCGTAAAAAAAAAATTATGGCCATTTTTTCCCCATTCTGACCAGAAAATCAGAGTTCAAACTTTTTACGACTGCTCTTTCATCTTCACTTAACACTTCATTTATATGGGCTGTTTCATAATTATGAAAGCCATCAGTCCATCAGAAGAAAATGATCGATTCCAAAGGTATAATCTTTCATTTGGCGCCCCTTGGCTCTGGCGCCCGGGACACATGCCCCCTCTACCCCCCCCCCCTTAGTTTCGGCCCTGATGAGCATGACGGTTTATACTACTGGACAATGGCGCCAAATTATATGGTCCCATGGGCGCGAGCCCACCCAATAATTTGATCTCTCGCGCCCACCCAAATTCAGTTGGTTTAATTCGTAATTCATTTTTTTAATTATTTGATCGTTGAAATGAAATTGGGTTTTATTAACGTTTTCAAAATGGTTTTGTTTGAAAAATAGTAAGGACATCCAATACATTTACAGGAGCTCTGAAAACCCTTTCAGCATATGTATAGTTAAATTTATCACGAAAACAAATTTCCTGCCTATTTTACCATTTGTTTTGATGTCTTGAATTGACAAAGCACTTAGGTGACTAAAATGTATGCTTTTCTTGACATTTTGCTTTTTTCTTCATTTTCAATAGTTAACAATTCTAATGTTATTTAACCCTTAAATGCCGGGTGTTGCTTTTCGGCAACATACCCAATTTAGGCTTTAAAATACTATAATGCCTAATGTTGCCAATAAAATAATTCTGAAAATATTAAATCGATTTTCAACATGTAGCTGGCAACACTTGCGTTGTTTAGGAATAAAGATCGATTTATTTTTTCAATTGCTGCTACTTGTTCTTTTTGTTTTGTTTGGAAGCTTGCAAAATACCCTATATTGTTCTGCACTGAGCATGTAAAATTTATTTCTTATTATAGTTCCTAAAATTCTTGTGTGTTTAATATTGTAGAATTTTATCAAGGAAAATCATTTTTCAAATTACAGACCAGTATTGCCGATTAGTAACAAACTGATTTTTAGCCGTAAACCATACTTAAAGCAAAATATGATTTTTTAAAGTATTTTTCCCATGATTTATTTAAAAAATGAAAGCTGAAAAACATTATTACAATGATTTTTGAAAAATCAGGCATTTAAGGGTTAAAATAAATATTAATGTATTTATTAGAAAGAACTTATAATAATATAATTTAATTAAAAAATTATAATTAAATCATAATTGAAAAAATTGCTTAGAAAAAAAACCTAATTTAATTTCGAATTTGATCTTTAGACATTCGCTCCTCCCCTCTCTCTCCTCCACACAAATACACACTAAGGGGGGGGGGGGGAATTATATGTGTTATTTTACTCAAACATTTTTAAGCCCACCCAATATTTTTTAAAAGTTGGCGCTACTCGCTACTGCTACTGGAGCATATGCCAAATTTCTTCCGTTATTCCGTGTATGAAATGTTCAAGCAAACTTTCAGCCCCCTCGCAGAAACATTATAGACCACATGGAGAGAAAATCCTCAAAAATCCAATTCCTTAGATTCTTTGAATTACTACTATAGCTACAATTCTTTCTCCGACTGTTTATTTTTACGCGTTTTTCTACTTCTTCCCTCGGCCACCAACATCTTTCCCTACTTCAGAAGCGGAGTAGGAAGTACCTCTTTTCTCGGAATCCAATCTTTCGGAAGTCTGTACAAAGAAACGCAACCTATTCTCACGATCTTTAGAACTTCGAACTGACATATTTATTACTGTTTGCACTATCTTACACGATGATATCCTACACAACAGGACTGACACTGATTAACACTGTTTTCTGGTCAAAATTCTACGGTTATCTGCCACCCTCAATCTCAAAGTATGTTACATGACTCCTGGTAGGGGAAGAGGCTGGCATACATCACATCAAAGGAATGAACTAAGCATCCGTCATTGATATGCCTTTGGGTTTGCCATATGTACCCAGCGCCCATTCACTTCTATGTAAATTCAGAGCAACGGTGCTACATTTAGATAGTTATTTTTTATTAATTACACGTTATAATTAGTTACGAAATTTATGATTGGAGGCGATGAATACCATTCAAATACCATACCAGGCGATCAAACCATTCTAGAAAAGGACACCAGATGTTCAAATTTCCCGAAGAAAATACAAAAGGAAGAAAGTGGATAATCAACTGTTGTCGAGATAAATGGCGGGATTTATGAAAGCGCCAAATTTAAAAGTCTGTTAAAACGTGAAAAAATGACTGACGATTGCGATTCTTTTTAAATTTAATTATTTATTTATGTTTATAATATTTACACAAGTGTATAAATATACATAAGAGACAATGATTATTTAAACTCTTAATTTTTTCAAACTTTTGAGCAATATTTATGAGATTTTGAATTATTTATTTTCTTATTAATCCCATTAATTATTTATTTTTTGTCACTACAAAGTCTCAAATAGAGCAAAAAAAAAAAAAAAAATCTCAACTTCATGTGTTGGAGAGGAACAGATTTTTTTTACTTTTGTTTGCGGGGGGAAAGGAGGGGGGTTAGATTACTTGATTTATTTTTACTATAAAACATGTAGGATATATTTTATTTAAATTACAGTTTTAAATATCAAACTGTTTACTGAGCCGAAGAAGAAAATCGGGAAGCTGAATTTTATGAGAATTATTTTTATTCAAGGGATGCTTATATAATTTTAAGCCTTTCTGCACCTTTTTAATTCTCTAAAAATTTCACAAATAGGTTAAACAGTTTATTATTATTTTACAGATTCAGAAAATTATAATAGGGAATAATTTGCTTATAAATATTTTTTTAATATTTTAGGAGGGTTTCATAAATTAATCAATTATTAATATAAACAGTGAGTTAATGTGAAAAGAAGAGATATAAATGGCAAATTTCACTTAACAGCTTTAAGTACGCAACATGTAAATACTTGTTCATCAAATAATCTGCAATCTTGCAATCTTGTTGATGTTCAGGAATTTGAGTTTAAGAGCTCTACCAGTTACCCAAAATAAATTTATGACACATTTTCTTAATCATTTTTAAACGTAAAGACATAAAACTAGTAGCTCTGATTACTGGAGGGATTTTGAATCAAAATGAGATTTCTATTTTTTAATAAATAAATTATTTATCGAGTTATGAGCAATTATGGTCACGTAGCGTCTGGTTTTTCTTTTTCGTGGTGTCACATCTCTACCAATTACCCAAAATAATAATAATAAAATTAGAAAACCTGATGTCTTTGCCCGAGATGTTAACGTTTTATCCATTGAAAACACTGGTGTTGGAGAAAAATTTTAAAGTTTAAAAGACTTTAAACTTTGTAAGTTTAGGAAGAAGGGGAAAGGGTAATTTTATTTATTTATTTTTGTGGCGGGAGGAGGAGGGTGATTAGTTATTTATCGACTCACAAATGGGGCAGAAAGAAAAATTACAGTTTTGAAGTATTGCATGGTAGGAAAGACCGGGGGACGGGGAGAGGCAGTTTCAGGTGGTGGGAGGATGTTAAATGATAATTTATTGTTATTGTTACAATAAAATAATAAATAGAGCAAAGAAAGTTTTAAAAATTAAAAACGTTTGAAGATTTTTAATTTTGTGAGTAGGGGAGGGGGGAAATTAAGGGAGAAACAGCATTTTATGGGGGGGCGGGGTAGTAAGTTCATTAGATGACTTAATAACTATTGTTACTAAATATTTAAAATTATGCAGAAAAAAAATCAAAATTAAACACTTTAAAGATTTAAAATTTTTTGTGCTAGGAATAAGGGGGTGTGGCTAAAAGAAAAGCGGCCATATCAGATAGAGGGAGGATTTTAGATGATTAACTACTCATTATTACAATAAAGGAACAAACAGCAGAAAAAAAGAATACTTTTAAAGACTTTAAACTTTATAAACAGGGGAAGGGGCAAAGGGGAAGAAGATTTTTTTTCAAAGGGGAGTGAGATTATTAGATGACTTGTTATTTATTTACTTTACTAAACGTTTACACATAGAACAAAAAAAAAATGATATTTGAAGACTTTAAATTTTGTGTGCTTGGTATCAGGGGGTGGGGGCGAGGAGGGAAAACGTGAATTTCGGTGGGGAGGGCGGAAAAAAAATATATGATTGGTTATTTATTTATTGTGTTAATAAAATGACAGATATAGCAAAAACAAAGTTTTAAAAAATTACAGTTCTAAAAATTTTAAACAATACTGGGTATTGTGAAAAGGGGGCAGGGGGTAGAGAGGGAAGCAAAATTTTGGGATAGAGGAATTTAGATTAAATTTTAACGAAATTTGTATGATCATATTGTTACAAAAAATAATAAATAGAGTAGAAAAGTTTTTAAAAAATAAGGATTTTTATACTTTGAGTACTTTTGAGGGGGGGGGGGAGGTGAAGCAAAAGGGGGCGAACAAAATTTCGAAAAGAGAGGGATTTAGTTGATTTTTTTTTAAAATCGGAAATCCACTGAAATGCAGAAGAGTTTCACATCTGATTAAGAAATAAGAGTTTGAAATTAAGGACTTTTTGTAGAATTTGTATAAAAAGGACTTTAAGGACGAATTATTTTTGAAAAAATGTAAAGATTTTCAAGGACCGTACGACCTTTAATAATAGAAGAACTTTTCAGTTTTGTGCATACATCGACTTAGTTCAAATAATATGTGATAAACAAATTTCTTGAAATCGCCAACAAGGCGCTAAAGTCGCCAAGAAGCAGGCGTGTACCCAAAGTGTACCTAAATATGGCTGTGATGTTCAGGCAAAGAAAGTGAAGCGTGAAGAAGGGAAACTTTCATAGACGCACCGGGTGTTTTTCTCGGCGAGCATCAATTCCTCAAGTGGGAGAAAAATAGCTAACGAAACCAAGGGCAAGAAGACATCTAGGGCAGACTTCCCCGTGCCAGTAGAAATTGGGGGTGGGATTTGGTGGGTGGTTATGAAGGGCAGCGCAAAAAATTCAGTTGTTTGACCTTGAATCAGGGGGTGAGGAGTCTTGCTTTTAAAGATGCACGTGTGTGGTCCATGCAATCTTTTTTCCTGTGGCTATTTCCTGGAAAAAATTACGTTTATCTCTATAATGAGCACTTCTTCCTGTCCGAAGCATAAACGTCACCTCAATTTTGGATCACTTTTTATTAGAAAAACAAGATGAATTCCTAATGCATTTTAGAGAAGAAAAAAGTTTTGACAGAAAATATTACTAGTTTTAACTGTATTTTTATAATTGTTATTTATAATTATTATTCATTATTTTATTAATTAAAGAATTATAGATAGAAAATTAAACATAGAAACATAGAATTACACATAAACATTAAACATAGAATATTTCAGTGATCAGGGAGATAATTGTTTTAGAAATTTCAAACTCTTAATTGCTATTCAGTATTTTAAAACGGGAAAAATCAGAATTAAATTAGAATTAAATTGAGAATTAAATTTAAACAATCTAATTTTAATAAGAAATACGATATATTCTTTAGGCTATTTATTCAAAGGCTTTAATAATCTAAATCTGTCGAAAATAGGAAATAAAACAAGGAAGAAAAATCATGCATCAAGACTAGATTATAAAACAGTTTTCAACGCATCCGGCCTTGTTTAACAAAACGCCTCAGTAACATGCTAAGTCTTAATTATTTCTTTTACTTGTTCGTTTTATATTACTCTGAATATTTATCATTCAAAACAATTTGCAGTTTTCGATATCTTTTTAATTGTGTTGGAAATTGTTTAAAAAGCGTAAACAAAAATTAATACATAAAATTTTCATGGAATTTATATTATACTTTGCACTTTCATTTAAAATTGAGATTAAAAGTCTAATTGCATAAAGTAAATTGCAATCTGTTAAAAAAAAAAAAAAAAAAAAGAGAGAGAGAGAGAGAGAGAGAAGAAAAACTCTTTCCATTAACGAACAAATTATTGTTGAGGAACTTTATCTTTTGACACATGAAAAGTAAAGAGTAAAATAACCATACCATAAATTAAGAGAGTAAATAAAAGAAGCAAGCTAATTGTCTTCACCGATACACTATAATTATTATTCATAGATGCTTGGGAAACTTCTGTTACAATGACAATAATAATGTATAAGAAAGCCATTTTTAGAATTTTTTATGTTTTATTAGTATACAGAATTATTTTATTAAAATATAAAATTAAAAAAAAATGTTTATAAACGTATAAAATAGCTGAAATGTACATAACAAGCAATTACTCATAGATGTTACTATACTTCAACTGTTGTCGAAGACCTTGTACACCCAGTAGCAGAATTTTCTGTATCAATCTGCAGCACCAGTATCACAAGCAAAATTTATCTGCAACTCCTAACGATGCGAAACCAAACTTAGGAAGCAAAATTTGCCGATAGATAACAATAATATACACAAAAACTGCAGTTCAGTTAATGCATATACTAAGATAAAGGTATATTAAATGTAACATAAAATTAACAAACTCAGTTTAATCTTTAAAAAAACATTTATTGTGTTACTTAATGAAAACATGGTAAGAAATTGTCTTAATCACTAATGATTCTGCTAACTACTTTTGAAGTAACAGATTGTTTAAAAGCAACTTTTGTAGAAACGTGCTTAAAATGTTGAAGTATGACATACCATACTTCTCAACCAATGCAGCTTTCAAAAACTTGCGCATGTGCTTAAATCCACTTTCAGGACCATTCAGCCTAATAAACACGCGCATATCAGATGTGTCAATATCCTAAAGAAAACCATCATCACCTCTTGGTCTTTTTCGCATCACATTAGCAATTATAGAGCCCAACTTTCACATATGGCCTCAAACAAAGGGATGGAAATGGCAAACATGAAAACCTTTAAAATAAGTTCAGTTTTGATAAATGAATCAGATTAAATCTAGTGGGAAAAGACTATGGTTTATACAGCTGAGAGCTAAGACTAAGAAAATGTATGCAAAAAATAAATAAATAAAAAAAGAAATACTTATGTAAAGCCAAAATTTGTTTTTCTTTACTAAGTTATTAACTGTAATTAAACAATTGAAAATGGTTTGAAGTTTTTTTCTTAGTTACATAATACCTTTTGAATAATATACATATATTTTTTAAACCTATAAACATATTAGAATATCACTTAAGTTGCATTAAGCACAACATTCAAGGCTTTTAACATGCACATAAAAAGCATTGAGCTTGGAACAATATTTCTGTTATAGTCAATATTTTGTGATTATGCCTAAAGTGTGACTTTTATTTGAAGAAATTAAATATAGTTTACTTTTACTGCATTGTAAAAACAAATAGATTCTCATATTTTAATATTTCTCAAGAAAAGATAAATACCCCCCCCCCCTAACACACACACATGCGCGCGCCCGGCCCGTACAAAAAATACGGCCCGGCCCGTACAAAAAAATATTGGCCCGACCCGGTAAAAAAGTTAAAAGTTCGGCCCGGCACGTAGAAAAAAAATTATTGGCCCGGCCCGGTATAACATCTAAAAGTTCGGCCTGGCCCGAAAAAAAGTTAAAATCTCGGCCCGGCCCGAGTGAATTTCTATGAAACATTGATTTTTACGCCGATTTGGATAAAAATTTGACTCGTACGAGTTCAGGCCGAAAATATTTATCTTAACTTTTCTTTTCATGTTTATATAATCTTCATTTTTATAGAAGTGCCGCGATGTGCAATATTTATTTTATTAATGAATCTCTATTTCTTGTATGTAAATGTTTCAGTTATCATTAATATTTTGTTAATCCATATTCCATGTATTGAAGTGTTAAAAATCTGAAAAATGCTATACAGTAAAATCTAAGACGGAAACGCATAGAAAAGAAAAAAAAATGCGTTATAGACAAGTTCCCTTCCTAGCAAGTGTAAATGTACTATATATTCTTTTTTTACGTAGTAGTATATCAATTTTGCATGGATCAACACGTTTTTCAGTTTAAAACAAGATTCCGTTATAGGCAGGTTCTTTTTCACACATTTTACTGTATTTTAATTTAGCTATATTTTAATAAGCATAGAAATCTACTATTCTTTAAAAAGAATGAATTTGAATGTTTGATTGTAGAATAATGGCGATTTAAAAATGTACGCATTTTTCAAAAAAAAAAAAAAATGTGCCAAGCCTAATTTTAACTGACCTTTAAACGGACCAAACCACGTCGAGACAATGATTTTCATACGGGCTGGGTCAAAACTAGGAATGAAAATTTTGGGCCGTGAAGATTAGGAATGAAACCAGTACCGACTCTGTGCAGAAAAAATAAGTTACGCCCGGCCCGAGCCTTCAAAAAAATGTATGGCCAACCCGGCCCGGCCCGAGTGCTATGAATGAAAATAGGCCCGAGCCCGGCCCGTGCAGATCTCTAATCGGAAGCTTTCTTAAACAAATCCATTACATTTTTATTTTTTAAGTGATTTAAATCTCACTTTCAGGCCGGGATGGATACGCTGAGAATGTGTTTTTAAATTTTTTAGTAACATTGATTCGTTGCAATACAAACATGATACATTTTCAGTCTGCGAAGCCATATTTTTAGTAGCAAAAATCAACAGCTTTCAAACCACGTGCGTAAGATTGCAATGAAAAAATTTAGCAATAGAAAGGAAATGCTAGGGTCAAAGATCAACGTCATGCAGAGAGTAAGGAGTACTACGTCACGAAGATAGAAGAAACTGGCCGAAGGTTGAAAACCAATCATCTACTCCAGTCGGAATGAAGGGCATGTTAGTATCGCCGCGAACTTGATGACTAATACTTTTGTCTCTTACAGGAAAGGAGTCGTTCATTCATAGGGTTTGTGTGAAAAGGGAGATAATTTACGGCAAAAACAAGAAAAAGTAAAATAATTTGGAGACCAGAATTTTTTTTTCATTTTTCAGCCACTTGATCGTACGGTACATAAACAAAAAAAATTTGTTTTTTTTTTTTTTTCTCAAGTTGGAAATTAATCTGCAAGATCTAAAATGAATCTGCAGCTCTCGCTTCCGTGCTGCACGGTTTCTGCTACCGGGCTTGTACAGTTACATAGAACACTGTCAATATCATACCATATACCATACTGAAAGTTCAACTAGAAAACGTTAAAAAAATAATAAAAACTCTCCTCAATCGGTAATTTTTTCGAATTCTTTAGATCATCTTTGTTTATGATTTGCTGATTTTCCACAAAATAAATTTTTCTATAATTTAATTCAACTGGAAAATACAATTGGTTGACTGTATCAGCATTACACAATTGAAAATGGAATTTACCATACATTATGCAAATTCGTTTGTTTTAGGGTATCAACTATTTTAATCAAATGACTCAAATCAGTTATTAAAACGTGATTTTAATCAAGTGATTTTTTTTTCTAAAAAAATCATTGATTAAAATCATAAATTACCTAAATGTTTAAAATGAAATAAAAATGTATTAAAATCTAAGATGAACAAATTTGGAAAATTTTATATAAGTATTTTGCCTTATAAATAAACGAACAAACAAACAAGTTGGAAATTGGCCGTCAAACGTGGCAAATGAGGTGCGTTCGTACTATAACTAGTTTTATAAGTATTTTTTGCGCCCCATAATGTACTGAATGTATATTTTTTGCACTTCATAAGTGCATAGTCTGTAACATCATTAAAATACACTTGAAATAATTTTTTCCCATTGGCCGTAATGTAACGGAAAACTTTTGACTGTCTCTGTAATTAAACTATACATCCGATTTTCATAAAATTTGGAATGGCTGGACAAAATTTTGCAACAATTATATATTTAAAATTTCAGACCATTCGGTTGGGTAGTTTGGGTGGACAGACAGACGGACTTAACGACGACTATAGGTGCTACGTATTTATATAATTACGAACGCACCGAAAAAAGCATTAAATAATTATTTCTAAGCTTAACTATTCATCTGACTTGTAAAAGAATAAGTACAGTAATTTTGTAAAAAGCAAGTTTTTTTCTGCCATAAAAAGTATTTTATTTTAAAATGATATTTAAATCTAATATAATTTGCAATGCCATCATAATTTTCGTAAACTAATCAAGTTATTCATTCTTTTGTATGAAATGAGCATTGCAATCTTTGCAAGTAAAAGAATAAGTAGCCAGTATGTTCTTTTATCATTCTACTTTTGTAATAAAAAATTTATAGCAAATTGGGGCTAAAGAAGAATGAAACAATGACACTTGGTTATTATAAAAGAAAAAGAACTAATTGGTAAAATGAGAGAAAAACAACTAATTGTAATTCACAGATTCACAGACGAGCTTCTTCGGTAAAGCTTCAATAAAATTTTTTTTCTTTTACCAAAAATATTATATATGTGTGTAAGTTTACATTTAGGTAATTAACATTAATTTTTCTAAATGCAAATACAAAACGTGCTGCAAATGATATTTGCTTGTTTTGTTATTTGTGCTATTGACTAATAAAATTATACTTATTTGTAGTTTTTAATTCTGTAATTATTTATTGTTTCCTGTAGGCCATTTTTTAAAGTCGCATCATCCTGTTCTTTTTTTCTTTCTTTCTTTCTTTCTTTTTTTTTTCTTTTTTTTTTTTTTTTAAGTAGTGAAATTTACCTTCAGTTATACCCGGAGATTTCTTGTAAAGGAATTCCCCATACCACGGTATTTCTAAATTCGTGTGCCCAAGATTTTTCAAAAATTAAAAACTTTATTTCTTTGGAAAAACAGGATATTATCAAATCATATTTTTTTTAATTGTCTTTTTCAATTTGCAACTCATAAAATCATTAAACATTAATAGCACTTTATTTATCATATTAAAAAATTATATACTTTTTTTTAGCTCAAAAGTTATCACAGCCAGAGAGCTAATGTGCACGTCGGTCCTGTATGTACGTACGTAACGCGATAACTCTTGATAGAAACATCCGATTTTCTTCAAA
The DNA here is from genome assembly GCA_963932465.1 of Maratus speciosus. Lineage (NCBI taxonomy): Eukaryota > Metazoa > Arthropoda > Arachnida > Araneae > Salticidae > Maratus > Maratus speciosus. Next base: position 650,919,870 of record OZ010787.1, on the reverse strand, counting down.
ACTTTTTTCTGGGTTCATTCTGATAAGGCTCTTTCCTGATTAGTTTTGGGGGTTCTTTGGTTAAGTATAAAGGGGGGGAAGGGGGCAAGCCCCCCCCTTTAATTTAGATAATTGAGTCTTACATGCAGAATTATTCGATTTACTCCAAATTTGGTATATTGGTTAATTATGTTAACGAGCTGTCTTGATTGATTTTGGAGGTTTATTGGTTAAGTATAAAGGGGGGGGATACCCCCCCTTAATTTAGATAAATGGATTTTTTATGCAGAATTATTGTATTTGTTTCCAATTTGATATACCGGTTTATTCCGATATGGCGCTTCCTTCATTAAATTTGGAGGTTCTTTGGTTAAGCATAAAAGGGGGAAAGGGGGGCAAGTCCCCTCCCTTAATTTAGATAAATGGGTTTTCATGCAGAATTATTCAATTTATTTTAATTTTTTTTTCTCTTGGTTCATTCTGATAAGGAGCTTTCTTGATTAGATTTAAGGTTCATTGGTTCAGCATAAAGGGGGAAATGGGGGAGCTAATACACCCTTAATTTAGTGAAATGGTTTTTCACGCAGAATTAGCTGATTTGCTTCAAATTTGGTATACCGGTTTATTATGTTAAGGAGCTTCCCTGATTAGATTTGGAGGTTCATTATTTAAGTATAAAGGGGGAGGAAACGGGGCTAATCCCTTTTCATTTATTTTTTGAGGGGTATTATTCTTTGAAATAAGAGTAAATATACAATTAGTGTGAATAGCCTGTGAGCTCAATGCTATCAGTTTAACTGGGCTCTTTTCTTTTTATTTATTTCTTATTCCATTACTAAACAGATTACTTATATATTTCCTCGTGAAATAATTTTTTTCACTGAATTTTTTGGGGAACTAGTACCTTGCCCCTTTTCTAGAATGGATACTAAATTATTAATTATCATTTTAGTAATTAAAGCACAAAGTGTACCTTTATTTCCTCATTAGATAGTTAATTATTTAATAATTATTAATTTTAAGCAGTGTTAGTAATTTAATATTAAATACAGTTATTAATAATTTTAATAAATCTAAATATGAGTATTATTTAATATGATCTTACTTAATTATTATAAAATATTAATGTATATAACGTTATTGTATACTACTAACTAATGAAAGGAAATGCTGTTTTTATAATTACTGTAATTACTAACTAATAACTATAATAAATTTAAGCTTAAAAACATAGATTACGTTAGCAATTAGAGGTTTAATTGTTTTGGAAACCTAAAATTATTGGTAGCGATTACATATATTAACGGATGGAAAAAATAATCATAAATACACCCTAGTTTGTGTACGTATACATTGTATTTATATTTTACACACACCACATAAGACAGCAACTTGTTATTTTTTAACTTACTGAATTTAATTTTTTACAAGCCTAATGAATTAGCTTAGAAGCAATGTTTTACATTAGGCAAAACACCTAAGCTTTTCAAATAATATCTTATACTTTAATAGTTCTTAACTTAATTATTTTAATGTAGAAAATTTGCTTACAAACACCCTCCTAACCACCATTCTAAATGAAGTTTGACCTTGTTGTGCGGTAGGGGGCAGGGGGGGGGGCGGGGTTCATTTCTAAAAAATGTTTCGGGTTCGGGCCGGGTCATGTACAAACCGTGCAGGACTTTTTAAAATGTTCCCAAGTCATTCCCTATTCAGAGGTTTTACTATAAGAATACAGATTTCTTCATTTTTCTATTTAAAAGATAATTGGTAATATTGTATTCCAATTAGACCTTTAAAAATTTTACTTAATAATAAATAAAATGATTTTATCCGTAAATAATTAATCTATGATCTCCGTAATTAATATATAAACACATTAAGTTCGATATTACAATTAGAGTCTTGCATTTGGTCGGGTTAATCAGCTTTTACCGAAACACGACCCAACCCGCGGATCAAGAAGGCGCAATACTTTTTTATAGGTCAGGTTGACTTTCACTGTTTCGGGTTGGATTTTGACTCTTGCTGGCCGGGTTCGAGATGATCTATGCTTTCAAAGAATGTCCAAAATATTGTTTCAGGTGAAAAATCTATAAACAATAATATCTTCATGGATGCTTCCTTATAGCAAACACCTCTATTTAGTGAATGCTTTTTCAATTCCTAACGTTTACATATTTGTATATGGATTTACATCTGAATAGTTGGAGACGTCCAAATCTACACACACTTAACTTGTGTGTGTGTATGAATATTCCTTCACTTATATAATACATGTGTTTTTGTGTATATCTCAAACGTAATGTTGATAAAGTTTTTCATATTTCGAGAGGAGAAAAATCCCTCCCGGCTCGGCCTACAGGCGAAGGAAGATTTCGAAGTTAAGGCTGATCTCAAATCCAAAAGGGCAACTTTATGACATAAGTTTTACTTCATTTTTGTTCGGAAATGCATGAAACTAGCAGGTAAATTGTTGTTCAGAAACTATGTAATTGAACTATTTTTTAAGTTTTTTTGTAAACGCAATAGAACCGTCAGATAATAGTGTCACAGTGGGCGTTTTGAACTGAATTTCCGCGCGAAAGAAGAATAAACACTCAAAAAAGGGTGAAAGAATATTTGTCACGTGATCAAAGACCGCTTATAACTCAATAGGTAATTTATTGATCAAAAAATGGAAAACACAGCTCGATTCCAAAACGCTTTCATAGTCAGGCTTTCCAATTTTATATCTTTCCGTTAGAAAATGAATTTGTAAGTATGTCAAAACCTTTTGTGCTTGTTGAGCAGAACAGTTGAGAACAGCCTTAAGTACTAATTTCATCAACAAAAACTAAATCAAGATTAGAGACAAACCCAGTGCAACAATTTTACCTGGCCGCTTTTGACGAGTTTTTAATTTCATTTTTCTGTAAGAGCTGGTTTTATCAGAATCATCTTAACCCCTTGAGGGGCGGTGAGATATATTATATGTCCTGCACGGGTCGGGTACAATCCGAATTCAAATACAGTGGAACCTCGTTATCCCGACACTCTAATGTCCAGAAGAAAGTGTCGTCATAAGCGGAATGTCACGATAACCAGAGTTGGAGAAAAAATATGTTTACAAAAAGCTGTATTTTTAATTACTTTAAAAGAATTTTAAATTCAAAACTGTTCTTGCAGTTTTAAGCAATAAAACATTATTATTAAACAAAATAAACACAAAACAAAATTTAAAAGAGTAAAAATCAGATTTATGATGACTTTTTTTTTTATTGTTACATGAAATATTGGTGAATTAAGGTTTGCTTATCCCTAGATGTGCTTCTTACAATTCTTTTTTCAATATTATACAATGAATTGTAATCAATATTGGTTATTTCAGAAATGGATGTTAGATCATTTCTGATCATTTTAATGTAATGCTTCGGTTTTAATTTGATGAAAATCGCCGTGTAACCACAAGAAAGCACCTCCTGACCAGAACAAAAAGACCGCGAGTAGATTGATACGGTTTATTTATTTTAGATAAAGAATTGAAGTAAAATTTCTCACTTAGCTCAATGGGTATTTTAGATACTTTTGTGCAAAGTTTGGCTAAGACATTTCTTACCGCTTAATTTCCGTGTTTATAAGATGGATTATGCAAAATGGATAATTTTCAGAAACTGTCGGGATATCCGGAGTTGAAAAATATTCAACGACGTAAAATCCGGAGTTTATTTACATTAAAATCATATACAGAAAATCGGGACTTTGAAAAACTGACGTGATAAGCGGAGTGACGTGAAAACCGGGTGTCGGGATAACGAGGTCCGACTGTATGTATTTCTTTTCATCTGAAACATAGTTGTGCTCAAACTTTTTGTGAAAATTCCAACAATCTGAGTGGCAAAAAACTTATATATGACCCGCAAGAATTTTTTCTAGTGTGAACTCGACCTGCAGAAAGAAAATTAGATTCATTCCGAGCCGAAAAACAAAATTCGGGATAACCTGACTCGATGTTTGACTCTATTCAACGATTCCGAGGTGTCTACTATTCAGAGGTTTTACAATGTTTGAATATTAAAGAACATAGATTTGTTAATTCTTCTATGAAAAATATAAAAATGGTATTAGAGATACAATTGTAGATTTTTTTTCATAATGGCATTAGAACATGATTTACTTTTCTTTCATTGCGAATTCGGATCGGGTTGCGGGTTGAAATATTGCGGGTTTGGGTCGGGTGCGGATTGAAATATCTCGGGTTCGGATCGGGTTGCGGGTTGACGGAAAATGCAATTTGCGGGTTCGGGTCGACTCTAATACGTAACACCTATAGTCGTCGTCTGGTCTGTCTGTCCGTCTGTCTATCCTCATATAACAATGCAAGAACTACTCAACCGAATGGTTTAAAATTTAATATATACACTATATGGCCATTAATGACCGGACACTTTCAATTTTAGACATTTTGTCGTATATTTAGAAATATACTTGTCAGATTCTTCTGTAATTTCAGGATTAGAAAGAACAGATTTGACCTCATATTTATCAACGTCGATTTCATAAGAAGGACAATTAGAGGGGCCATCAAAAAATCAAAGAAAAGAAAATAATACTTGGGATCACCCTGTAATTTCTGCACAAAAAGATCTATCGCTACAGAATATAAATAGGCAGACAATGTACAATATGTGTATTCATTTGAATCTAGGAAAAAAGTGACCGGAAAAAACGTGACAGGAAAAAAAGTGACAGAAAAAACAAGAGCAGAAAAAGGTGACAAGAAAAAAAGTGACCGGAAAAAAGGGGACAAGGAAAAAACGGGACACGGAAAAAACACGTCACAGAATTGATAAATATTGAACTTATAAATAATTACTAAAAAACAAACAAGGTAACAAATGTCTGATATTTCCAATACAATGTTGCATCTTATAAATTTGTTTTCATAAATTACTTTATCATTAAGCATTGGGAAATCAACAAATATTTGCTTACTAGGGCGTGCTGAGAAAATATTTTGTTGTTTTTTTTTTTAAAAAAAGAAGGTATCCCCCCTCCCCTTTGCTCTTTCTTTTTATAATTGTTTCTTGCAACTTTTTTTAAGTCTTCCCACCCTTGAAGCCCATTTTGGTGAGCAAATTTTATTGAAATTGGACCTATTTCTTTTAATAAAACGATTATTTTTAATTTTATGTAATAATGATATTAATACTTTAATAAATAATTTTTTAACTGACAAAACTAAGCTTTTTTTGCATATGTCTTTTATTATTTTCTTTTAATTATCCTTTTTCTCCATTTTGCCCAGAAAATAAGTTTAATAATTTTTTTTATCTTAGTTTTATTATTAATTATATTAATAGTTTTAAATCTGAGTAACTTTAAATATAAAATAAATAAGCAGATAAATGATAAATTTCAGCTTATAGCTAATATTAAATGTAATGATGAACCGAATATATAATATATTATGTATTGAGTTTATTTTAAAGTAGAAAATTGTAATTTATATTAACGTTAATAATTTAATAAATTAAGAATAAATTAAATTAAAAAATATATTTAATAAAATATTAATTTAATTTTTATACTAAAATTACTAACTATTTTAATAATTAATTAATAGCAATTATTCATCAATTAAAGTTTTTATTCAAAATTTTTGATTTATTATCCCCCTCCCACCCTAAATAAAACAATAAATAAAAAAATGAAAAATCAGTCAAAAATTTAAGTCTCAGTAATTGTTATGTTTTTAACTGATGGTATTATTATTAATTAATAATAGTAATAATGTAACATTGTACAAATACGTAAAAATATTTTTTAACGATGTTAGGTGATATTATTGTCCAGATGTAGATTTAGATTTTTATTTTTTTAGCACAGTTATAGTTTGCAATTAAAAAAGAACTAGATATTATTAATTAATTATATTTAAATAGCAAGAAAATATTATAAACTAATAAATAAATAAACAACATATTTATCCTCAGAATCGTTATCATTTTTATATAATCTAATGACATTATAGTAACCGAAAATTAAAAAAAATATATATTTGCATTACCCTGTAATAACTATTATGTGGCTCATGTAATATTTTTTAAACAAGTAATTGATAAATTAATTATATAAACAATTAATAATTGAAATAATTTGGAATTGTTACTAATAAATACATTAATAAAAGCAATTTAATTTTTGAGATTTTTTTTATTAACAATATAGCTGCTTCCAACAACAACTGCAAGGGACCGAAACGGCTAGGAATCGAAATGGCATCAGGACCAAAACGACGGGACTAAAATATTCCGTTTCCCAATTTGCTTGTATCAAAAATCAAGTAGGGGTGTAAATATGCATTTTCATATGCGAATATGCGGGACTTTTCTCAATATTTGCATTCTTAAGTCTGTTCTTAACTGCTGTGCTCAACAAGCCCAAAATGTTTTGACACATTTATAAATTCATTTTTGATCAATGAATTACCTATTGAGTTATAAGCCTTTTTGATCAAGTGACAAACACGTTTTTCGCCCGCTCTTGAGTGCTCTTTCTTCCTTCGAGCGGAAATTCGGTTCAAAACGCCCACTTTGACACTCTTTTCTGAAAGATCTATTGCGTTTGCAAAAAAATGGAAAAACAGCTCAATGAAATCAGCTAGTTTCATGCATTTCCGAACAAAAATAAATTAAAACTTATGTCAGAAAGTTGCCTTTTTGAATTTGAGAACACCCTTAAACATCGACGGAAAATATTCGTATTCCCGTTCGCGAATGCCAAAAATCAAGTAGAGCTGTAAAGCATTCTCGTATGCGAATATTCTCGCCATTTTTCAAAATTCGCATTTGTAGACATTGGCTTAAAATATTTGTATTTGCCTGGCTGTGTTATAACGGCTCCATACCGGACAAAGTACAAACAACACTAAACGGTCCCGTTTTTTCCTTGTCCCCCTTTTTCCGGTCACGTATTTTCCTTGTCACGTTTTTCCGCTCTTGTTTATTTTGTCCCCTTTTTCCCTGTCTCGTTTTTTCCGGTTACCGGTTTTTTTCCGGTGAAAATAGCACGTATATTAATAAAGGTATAGCGGTTTTTGTTTTTAAATAAAAAGATTCTTGCATGTTTTTTGATTATAACACGCAGGATTTTCAACCATATGCATTAATATTTGTTCATGCTTTCTTGTTTTGGAAAAATTTAGATTGTGACTGCTTAAAAATAAATAAATTATGCGCTTAAACATATAAAGAAAAAAAAAGAATTATTTAGAAATTAATTTATTGATTTTTATATTTTAAAATATATTCTCAATAGCAGTTTGCATTATAACACGCAGAACCTGTGGTTCATGTTTCTGCATTGTATTTCACAGTCTTCTATAAATAGCCTAACAAAGAAAAAATATATACTATTTTTATTAAAATTGGATTTTTTCATTTAACTATGATTTTTTATTACTTTTCCCTGCGTTAAAATACTGAATAGCTATTAAGAATTGCTGGTTTCTAAAACAATTAACACTCTATTTACTAACATGAGCTAGTAATTAGAAAAATAGTAAAAACTGCAAATTAGTAATTTCATTAGTTAGTCGCATACAATAGAGTTAGTACATTAATATTTTCTAACATAAATATTTTTAACTGTTTTGTACTATATTTAGTTATGTGTAATTTGGGACATTAATTAATAAAAATCCCGTTTTCAATGATAAATATTCAGTGTAAATTAAAATGACAATTACAACACATAATTAAAACTTAGCATTATTACTTTTTTCATAAATAAATAAATAAACAAATAAAATAAATAAACCAGTTTTGAACGCAAAATGAATTGTAATTAATAATTATAAGAAAAATTTTAAACGTGTCATAATATTTTGTCTTTTTTTTTTCAATCGTTTAATTAAAAAATAAAGAAAAATAGCTATTATTTGTGTTTAGTTACTTCCGAAAAAATTCTACTTTTCTAAGGGCATTTTATGGGACCTTTTCCAGGAAATCCTTTCCCTGGTCAGCAGGAGGAGAGGGAGGAGCCAGCTTATCTTCGTCTCTGTCAAATGGGGAAAGTAAGCTTCTCCCCCGAACGGTTCGGTGGTTGACTACTGCGTCCCTCCCAATTTTGACCCTCCCATATTCGTTAGTTCGTTAACTATCCCCCCCTTTCTGGAATTGAAAACACCCCCCCGACCCTTAGTGAAACAGTGCAAACAGCTAAGCGGTAGAAGCCGCATAAAGGGGCGAAAGATAACACGGGGTTTACTTGGCGCGCTTTTGCTTGATCGCCAGTAGCGATAATTATCAAAATGTGCAGTAACGCTGTGCTCACCGCTGTCCCCTGTCCGCGCGAAAGCAGTGCGTTCCCCTCCTCCATCTTTTCGTAGATGGGGCTTCTCTCCGAGGGAGAAACCCCTTGAAGGTCAAAGATCGTAGAATACGTTAGATGAATCTGATACTTGTTATGTTAGATTTCGAGTGAAAGTGGAACCAAAGGTACTATACTCCGTAAAGATAGTCAGCTTCCGTAGGCGTAATGGAATCGCGTCGAATCAACTTGGTGCCTCAATATGTAATGAGTCATAGGCAACATTATGGTGAAGCAGCGCAAACCAACCACGTGATTTTTACTTTTCTTTTTCCCCCGGTCCTTTTGCTTTCAGTTTAGCGAGCGTCTGTTTTTATTCTGTAATTCTAAATCGCGGACGTAATTATTTTAAGTAGACACTATTTTCAAAACATCAGATATTTATATGTATACGCAATTTAAATATGAACCCTTAAATCGCTAAAATATTGTTAAAAAAGACGGATTTATTATTTTTTGTCAGCCAAATAATATGTATTATAAAACAATAAGAAACTGTGAAAGCTTTTTTTTTTTTTCTTTCTTTCGAAATGAGGGAAATTATCTTTCGTTTTTTTAAAACAAGGCATTTGCAAATCTACATTTTATTAGTAGTAGATATTCTGAATATACTAATTTCACACATATTTAAAAGGAAGTTAAGTAATTTATATAAGTGATGTTTTGAAATGATTTCTAACATTATTCAAACTTTTATACGGATTTTTTTTAAGTTATATATTTATAAAATACCATTAATAGTTAAAATTTTAGTGTTTTGTGTGAATTCCAATATTTTGCATGAAGAAGAAACATAATTCTTAAATTGCATTAAACTGATTATTAACAACTCAATTAAAAAATTACTACACCGCTGCGAAATTTTTTTTCTCTTTTATTGCAAGTGGAAATATAATCTTTTGCAATGTTTATATCTTTAAAAGATCAATTTCAAATATTTTAACTATATCTTTTCCCGTAGGTATAAGAATGATTTATAAAAAGTAAAGTATATTTCACTTTCGAATTTCTGAAATGAATAACTTCACCTTTGTTATTGATTCCAATATTACATTTTTGCACACCTTTAATTTTTTTTCCTAATTTTAATTAAGTGGAAGTCAAAGGAATTTATAAAGTGTTTGAAATGAAAATTAATAAAGCATGGAATAACCTTGGGATCAAACAAATTCCATTTTCCCTAAAAATAAGTAAATTATGTTTTATAACAATAAGACTGAAATACCCCCACCCCCCCTTTTTTTTGTGTATACAAATAAATTTGTTAACACACTAAAACGAATTCAGGAAATCATAAATAATTATATTTTATTTATACATAATATCCCAAAACAATGAAAAATGGCAATAATATAATTTAAAATTAATAAAATTAATGCACATCGCAAACAAATATTTTCATATGTGACAAAAACTTCCTAATACAAAGTAAGTGCTGAACATACAATTTTCATTTTCAGGTTTCAGTAATACACACAAATTCGTATGTGTTTACACTTTTTAAAAGTAATAATATTAATGGCAATTAAAAGAAAGAGTTAGAAATTACACATTTTTTTTTTTAATTTTAAAACTCGATTAAGTTAATAGATTAAAAATATTTTTTACTACTATTTTAAGCTAGTAAAAATTCATATGACAAATTAGGATGATATGATGAGCATGAAAATACCAAATTGTACAAGACTTTTTTCTTTTGATTTATATAGAAATTCTTCGCCCTTATAACAAAGTTTGTGTTAACAATGAGAAAACAAACTTTGAATGAAGTGATATTAATATTTTACACAGATAATATTAAAAGATCGTTGAAAGAATGATGAAGTAGATCATTTATTCCCAAGATAGATAACATAGGGAAACTTAGAAATCAAAGCTATATTATTAATTAAAAAATATTTATTAAATTAAAACGTACATTACTTTAAATTCCATTACATTAAATAGTGCAGTAAATATATTTTTATTTTACTTGTCATAAAATTTATACAGAATGTTTTATTATCTGTTATAAAAATAACACAGGAAATTTTGTGATGTTTTTGACTATGCACACGTAATCTAACTTTATTAAAAATAACTATTCTTATTCTATTCTTTTCTATTCTAAATCTATTCTTATAAATAAAGGGCGAAAATATTTTAACATTAATTATCAAGAAGGAGCTTGGATAACAGAAGTGTAAAAAAAACCCAACGTTTAAAGCACCGAAAAATTAAAAATTTTTGGTGCTTTTAACGTTGTTATTTCTTACACTTCTAATATTTTAGCATTCTTTAGAGGCGTTTAAAACGAATTAAGGAGATTCTTAAATTCAAACATAATATTTTCTGACACATTTCTGAATTTATTTTTAAGGCGGTTTAAAAAAAAAAAAACATTTTCCCCCACTTAGTAATGCGACATTTACCGACACATTTACGAACTCATTTTTAAACGCAAAAGCATGCCACTTTTAGGCCTGATTGTTCAAGCGGTTTGGAATCGAATAGCGTTTTCCATTTTTCTATAAATGAAGTACTTAGCTATTTATAAGATATTTTGGTCATTTGACGACAGGTGTTTCTCCTTTTCAGCTCTGCAACGACCCAAAATTTAGTTCAAAACGCCATCTTTGACAGTATTGTCTGCAAAATCTTCTGCCTCTCCAAAAAAAAAATTAAAATGCTATTCAATCACATAGACATAGTTTCTCAATAAGAACACCTGCCAATTTCCTGCGTTTCTGAAAAAAAAAAGAATTCAGAAATGTGTCAGGAAGTAGCTCTTTTGGATTGGAGAACTGCGTTAAATTCATAAGCACGTGACATTGGCAGATGCCCTTATTCAAAATTAATGCTGTTCTCAAATCCAAAAGGGCAACTTTATGACATAAGTTTTAATTTATTTTTTGTTCGGCAATCCATGAAACTAGCAGGTGTTTTTGTTCAGAAACCATGTAATTGAACTGCTTTTTTGCAAACGCAATAGATCTTTCAGAAAATAGTGTCAAAGTGGGCGTTTTGAACCAAATTTCCGCGCGAAAGAAGAATAACCACTCAAGGAAAGAGGAAAAACGTTTTTGTCACGTGATCCAAATCGCTTTTATAACTCAATAGGTAATTTATTTATGAAAAAATATAAAACACATTTCGATTCCAAACCGCTTCCACATTCAGGCGTTCCAATTTTATATCTTACCCTTAAAAAATGAATTTGTAAATGTGTCAAAACGTTTTGAGCTTGTTCAGCAGAGCAGTTGAGAACAGCCTTAAAATGTAATCCAACTGGTTTTTTTTGTGTTTTTTTGTTTTTGTTTTTTTCATTTTGCAGTGAAGATATGAAGTCTTTCAGAAAATGCTGTTGAAATTGACATAACAGAATTTCCACACTCGGAAGTGGAAAAAAAAATGCCATCATGAGTCGAAAATCGCTTTTTTAACTCAAGAAGTCATCCATTTAACCCTTTATATTTCGAATGATAAATCAGAAATTCGTTCCTCTTCAATAATTATTTTCGTTAATGTCTGAAGGTATGGGGCATTCTCACAATCTTTTGACTTTTGGGGAAAAAAATCTGACAAAATAAACTTGCTAAAATAACATTTTAATCTGATAGACGAATGCCTTAATGATTCAAAATGAAGAAAAAATGGTCAGCAGCGAAATTTTTTTTATTTAACTGAGGTTTAAGTTAAACTTGAGAGTTTAATTTTCCTTACCATTTTACCCCTATAACTTTATATATTCTTCTAAATTTTTACTTATAATAAATTTACATAGTACCCACAGAACATTCAAATAAGAAATAATAACAATATAGTACTTTTAATACAGAATTTTTGTATAATATTGTCTTAAAGGGGTGTTAAAGAAGGGACGGTAAGGTAAAAAAAGGGGATGGTATTGGAAAAAAGGGACGAAATGGTAAAAAAGGGACGGCAAGGATGGAATGGTATGGAAAATTACCACCTATTTTTAGGAAAATCATGTTAAGATTAAGTGATAGCCACAATGTTCACTGATTTTTAGAAACAGTTGTTAACATTGGATTAAATTATTATTGTTATTTTTTAATTTACCTCGAAAAGTGCAGGAATAAACCTATTTATTCCTATAACCTAATAAAGAATTTTATACATTCTTTCTCTAGCATACTTCTGCATGAGAAAATCTTGAAAAAAATTCTGTGGCTGCATCTGAAATGATTTTCTGTATAATTTTAAACGAGGGATGGTAAGGAATCTAAAACCCTGGGACAGAGTTTAAAAAATAATAACAACCCTAAAAATGTGTGCAGGTTAATGTTTAGCTACATATTTACGTAAAACAATAGTTCCAGTTTCAGAAAAAAATTACATCGAATTATTTTTATTGAAACAATTTTATCCAGACAGCTCCAAACTTAAAAATCAGCATTAGAGACACGTGACGGTATAGGAGTTTTCCAGGTATTTGGACCCCCAACATCGTCCAAAACTTATTTATCTCGTTAATATTGTTGTGCAATCATGCAATGGGATGTTCCCCAGTATATGAAATTTAAAAAAAAACACAAAAAAGTGTATTAAAATAAAAATTATTATTCAGGGACATGAAAGTCAAAAGATTGTGAGAATGCCCCATATCCGAAATAACTTGTGTAATAACAATTTTATTTTTAGATAGATTTTTAAATAAAACGGATTTAATAAATCGATAGTTTATTAAAAAATTCGGTAATTTATTTTAATAAATCGGTTTTCTTGTAAAATATTTACAAGAATAATGAGATTAATTAAAAAAAAATACTGCTATGGAAATTCAATTCTTACAAGAACAATGTCAAGAAATGTATTCGGATTCTATCTGTAACTGAGAGGTGTTTTGTAATGGTAAATTTTTCGTAAAACATATTTTTATAGGAGAAAAGCTAAATCCATGTAAATGGTTCGGAAAATAACTACATTAAAAATATTTAGCTTCGACTGTTTCGCTGTGCTTACTGAATGGATCCAGCAGAGTATTTTGTATGAAAAGTACCATCTACATTTATTAGTAGCCGAATTAAATAAATTTTAAGGTTAGTTGGGGTAACTGGGCCATGATTTTACAATGTGACTCTGTAGCTTCTGACAATTCAGCTTCAAAAAGCTAATGTTCATTTGAATTAAAGTCTGAACTTCTGTAAATGTGTTCAGTTAGGTTCCTTCTATCAGACAGGAATGCTCAAAATTACATTTTAATATTTAAAAATATAAAAATATGCATCTTTCATCTTTATTTCCTCATGGGTCCAGTTGTCCCATAAAAATGGGATAAGTGGACCTGGAGGGTCAATGTTCCACACGCGTTTATTTATATATTTATTTATTTATTTATTTTTTCATATGGTATATCAGGTCCTGTTTGAAAAAGTGTAAGCAACTTAAAAAAATTTAAACCAGGCAGATCATGTAAATTATATATGTGAATAAAGAGCGTTGTATGAGAAACTTTCGCTATCAATGTGTCTAAAAAAAGCACTAAAAGTGAAAATATTAGATTTATTTATACCAAAAACATAAAAATTAAGTAAATACTTATGTACTTTAGTATAGGTAATAAGTATAAAAGTCACATGGGTATTTTAAGGAAAAAATAGCAAGGTAAATCTATGAACAAACGGCTATGTAAGTATTTAAGTACTTTACCTGTATATCCAGGGTTCGCATTATATAGGGAAAATTTTATTATTCCTACCAGAACCCTTAATGAGTTACCTTCATGATCATTTTATTTAACATATTCTAATGAAAGGTACGATGAAGATATTATTTTCAAAATAGTGGTAGGAACAATAAAAGTTTCCCTATGGAATACGACCCTGTATATCGTACAATTTCAAGGTTTGCCTATCTCGCTTTCAGGGGCAAGGTACTTGCATTCGTAAAATGTTGAAATAATTTAATGACACCAGTATTTACAAGAGAATCTATTTGAAAACAAGTAAAAGTATATTTTCGCGTACTTGTTAAAGGTGAAATTTTCATTATAAAATTCCGATGTCAATGTGCCATTAGGAATTAAAATTATGTGATGTCATAACGGCATCACCGCCTCTCAAGGGGTCAAGAAATTTGCTTTGATACCACCTAATATGCTTTTTTAAATTTTTATTACGTAATTTTAATATGGTATTCTATATAATTTCCTTTATTATTGAGCAAAAAACAATGGAGAAATTTACTTCCCGTAGTAAGAGAAACTAAAAAATATATATATTTATAACTATTGGGGTAACTGGATCCAGTATGGTCCATTTTTCATTGAAAGAAATTTATTCCCATTTTCTCAATACTAATTTTACCTCCATTCAGAGACCATCCCAGTTGAACTCCCTCCATGATGGACCAATTTTGTTTAAAGAAAATGAAACAGATTTTGTAAGGTACGCAGAATCAGAATATAAACATAAGGTACTTATATATACAGTGAAACCTCTCTGTGTGACCACCTTCATTAAGCGACCGCCTCCCTGAACGACCATTTTTTCATGGAACGAAATTTATTGCCATAGGCTCAATACTAATTTTACCACAGCTCTTGGAACTCAGTAAAGGTTGCCATTATTCACATGACTGAAAATATGCTGCAATATCTTCACACAGTAATTAGCATACACCACGTCAACATAATGCAAATGAATTTCATTGAAAAAAAAAAAAGGAAGTACTCAAAAATGAGTAAATCGATGTACTTATATGTTTGGATAAAAAAATGAACCTCTTTTCAATTGTCATCCATCACATGTTATCAAACCCAAACAAAACGATAATTGTGTACCCTGTAATGGTTTATTTAATTTATGGAGGCAAAAAAGATGTTTATTAAAATGTAAATATTATATTATTAATATGTAAATATTAAATTATGCGCAGTATTTTAAAATAATTTAAAAGTGCTTGCAAATAATGCTCTTGTCATAAAAGTATTTGATTTGAGTATCTTGCGACCACCTCATAATTAAGTAAGTACTTATGTACTTTAGTATAGGTAATAAGTATAACAGTCACATGGGTATTTTAAGGAAAAAATAGGTATTTTGCTATTTTTCTTAATAAACATTTCTTGTTAATAATTGTAAACAGGAAATAATTGTCAGTACATTTTTACTTTAATTTGTAGGTTAAGGGGGCAGTACACAACGATTCCTATTTGAACACAACCGGAATCAAATTTGGGTTTCTCAATTTTGAGTATGTGACGTATTTAAAATTGAATACTTTAAACTCAATTTTGAATACCCATTTTCTTCAGTGTAAGCGGTAGACAAAAGGCCCGTACGGTTTTGGAGTTACATGTATTAAATTTGATTTCACGTTATGCATTTTTCTATGAGAGGTCAATCTCAAAAATGTTTGTATGGTATGCTTTGACTTATTTTGAAGGCGTGAAATTAGTTTTATATAAAGCACAAAAACAAAGACAAGCATGATTGTGACCAATCCATATGCGTGGTTCCAGCAGAGGCAGATTAAACACTACTCGGTCCCCTAAGCTTGCTTTTTTGCGGGCCCCCTCCTCTTCTTTAAAGCGGTATAGATCAAATGGTTCAAAATATATGTCTGCTCAATTATCTCATACAAAACTGATGAAGGAAAAGTACTTCCAATTACAAAAGATCTAGAAATTAAGTAAAGTTTTAAATATGGTATTTGTTTTACATAATAAAATTCTAAATTTAATTTTTATACAGTCCCTGGATCTTAAAAGGATATATTTAGAAATATTTTTTTTTTTGTCTTAGAAGAACAAAACAAAACAAAACAAAAAATAAAAAAAATATTAAAAGCTATTCTTTTACAACCAAAACCTACAAAATTTTGAATTTTATGTAATTTCAGTGTTTTCTAACACTAGAAATGGAAAGGAGTATTATTTAGTACAGGTAAACGGCAAACATTGAAATTTCATAGAATTCAAAATAATATAATTTGGTAAGTTTTAGTCGTAAAAGAATGGGATTTTTGTAAAAATGCTCTTTTTACATGGAGGACCACATTCTTTTAGGACCCAGGGGCAGTACTCGTCTTGAAATTCCTAAAATTCCAGAAAAATGAAAAAACGTCCTAAAATGTGATAACCTGTCCTGAAATTTCACTTGTTTGTACTATAGCAATAACAGTCATGATTTTTCCGCGAATATATATTAGCGGAAAAATATATGTTCCCTCTCAATCCCGCCAATCTTTTATTTTTGCAAGTTTCCACAAAATCAATATTTTGGAATTAATAAGCGCATAGGAGAGAAAAAAAATATGGAACAGAAAATAGTGAAATATTTTGTCATCTGATAGTAAAAAAAACTGATAAATTTCGTCAAGTGATCACAGGAACAAAAATAGGGAATACGTAAGTTGGACAGGAAGGAAAATCATCGTGAATTTCGTTCTTTGGTTGTTCAGCGATTTCCTCGGAGTCGGAAAAGAAATCGCGTTGATGTGACGACCGAGAATCGTCAAACGATCCATGAATAAAATCGCCAATTTCGGCCAATCATTCGAGCAAAAAATCGTGACTTTCATCAAACAACTGCGGAAAAACTCGCGAATTTCGTCAAGAAGTAGCGTTAAAAAATCAATCGATCACGGGGGAAAAAATCACGAATTTCGTCGAACGATTTCAGAAAAAAATCGCGATTTCGTTAAAAGGTCGCGTAAAAAATCGCAAACTTCGCCGAACAAGTGCAGAAATTAATCACGAATTTCGTGAAACGATTGCGAAAGAAAATCGCAAATCTCCTCAAACGACCGCGGAAAAAAAAAATTGTGAATTTCAGCAAGCGATTGCGGAGACAAATCGCGAATTTCAGCAAACAATTGCGGAAAATAATCGCGCCTTCCGGCAAATGATCGAAGGAAAAAAAAGCGAATTTCGGCAAACAACTGCGGGAAAAAAATAGAGAATTTCGGCAATTGATCAAAGAAAAAGATCGCGAATTTCACCAATCGATCGCGGAATGCAATCATGAATTTCGGCAAACGATCGAAGTATAAAAACGTGAATTTCGACGAAAGGTCGTGGAAAAGAAAAGCTAATTTCACCAAACGATCGCAAGAAAAATCGCGAATTTCGGGAATCGATCGCAGAAAAAAATAGTGAATTTTGGCAAACGATTGTTAAAAAACACGAATTTCACAAAACGATCGCGCAAAACACGCGAATTTCGCTAAACGATTGCGGAAAAAATCGCGAATTTTAGCAAACGATCGCGGAGAAAATCTGAAATATCACCTAGGTCCAGTACTACTCCTTAACCAAATAAAACATAGAATTTCGTATTTTAATATGTATATTGGCTCTTTTAAAACAAATGCCTTATCTAAAGTCTGTTGGAAGTATCTGTTTGCAGTTGGAAGTTTGTTTCTATCGTCTAACTTCTTGGTATTTTATGCATTAATTATAGCGACTCTCGCTATTTTAACACACATAATTTTTTTTTTCGAATACAGTCAAATCATATTTAGGATATCCTAAAACATGTAATTTCGTAAAGCCTTAAAGGTAAAGGTGGGAGGGGTTGGGGCGAGGTCGAGTGACTGACTATGGAGCTAAAATGTAAGGAGTTATGATTAGACAAATGTTTGATTAAAATTTAAAAGCTTCTTGTAACTTCTCTGCTCAACAAGCGCAAAACGTTTCGACACATTTACAAATTCATTTTTTAATGGAAAGATATAAAATTGTAAGGCCTGACTATGGAAGCGATTTGGAATCGAACTGTGTTTTCCATTTTTTGATAAACAATTTACCTATTGAGTTATAAGCGATTTTGATCCCATGACAAAGACGTTTTTCCCCCCTTCCTTGAGTGGTTATTCTTCTTTTGCGCGGAAATTCGGTTCAAAACGCCCACTTTGACACTATTTTCTGAAAGATGTATTGCGTTTGCAAAAAACCTGGAAAACACAGTTCGATTACATAGTTTCTGAACAACAACAACTGCCAGTTTCATGCATTTTCGAACAAAAATGAATTAAAACTTATGTCATAAAGTTGCCCTTTTGGATTTGAGAACAGCCTTAAAATATATCATTCGTAGAGGTGCTGTCAAAATCTTACCTATGCCGTGTCTACTAGTCTCCTGTGTGTAAATCTTTCCCAAACTGAAAGGCCAAAAATTTCAAGAATACAATACTTTCTTTTTATGAATAGAAAATAAATTAAAAATGGAGTAGCGTTTGGACCACAATCTATTTTCAAGATTCAAATGAGTGAAACAAAGAATACTGCACATCATTTCTCTTTTACATTTTATATGAAAAAAAAGCAAAAAAAAAAAAAAAAAGCAAAAAAAACTTAGCAGAGGGGTCCCATTTCTTCTGGGCCCCTAGGCTTGAGCCTGCTCAGCCTAATGGGTAATTTCCCCTGCCTCTTGCGTTCCAGAGAGTTAGTCAGGAAGTGCTTTCATAGGATGGAAATTGTTCTGCGCTGTGTTACTAATTTTTCTAGACAAATTAAAAAAATAAAAAACCTCAAATTTCAAAAGTTAAAAAAAAAAAAAAAAAAAATTAAGGGTTTTTTTTTTTTTTTCTCTTACGACTGTACATGAAACTTATTTAATAAAAAAATCAATGCGACTTAAAATGAGGGAAAAAGATTATTACGAAAAATTACATATTTAAAACTTTGTAAAGGGTAGAGAAGTAGATTTTTAATAATATTTCTTAGTGATTTATTAAAAAATTAAATTTCTAAAAATTTCATTAAACAAAAGTAGAATATCATTATTATTTAAAAATCGACATTGATTTGGACCAGTTTTCTTTTCTAGAAAAAACAAAATCTAATGCTTATAAGCGTAGAGTTATATGGGCCCCGGGGCTCCCCCCCCCCCCTCCTCCAACATTTTTTAAAGATGGGCTATATTTTCTTGCAAATTAATATATAAAAAAAAACAGATTTTGCAATTTATAAAATTTAATGTATAATATTTTCAGTAGATAATCGTTCTTTCTCTAAATTCGCTGTTTACTTTTATTCTTTGTAAACAAACAATTTTTTAGCATGGCGTAGGGACAAAATAGAATAAAGGAACCATTAGCTATCCCCACACTGATTTCCCTCCGATTCCCCTCTTTCTTACACGAGGCCTTTTCCGTTGGACACTCGACACACATTTTTACAGACAGAGAGCAATAAATTAATGTTTTAACGCACGACAAATAGTGTCCAATACAAGCACAGACGGGTTTCCTAACTTACAAAGAAGAAAAAAAGATTAGGAGGAAAAAAAGGTTCCAATTTCGAAGAATTTGGGGTGGGAGAAAGTGGAGGAGTTTTGTTGCAAAATGAGCAAACTAGAATGACCTTCAGCTTACAAAACAAAAAAAAAAAAAAAAAAAAGGAAAGAAATTCTGTTGTAGCTAAAACACGCATAAAGCTTATTATAGATGAATACCTAATAATATTAATGTAGTTATATGCCTAATCTTTTTTAAAAAAAAGATTGTTTAATAAAAGTATTTACCGTATTTTAATAAAAAAGCCGTGGAAGTTCAACCAAATGGACGCTGTTTTTAAAAAAAGAAACCTAAATTTTGACAACCTATCACAGCATAATAATAGTTATGATTGGTTTGACACACGTTGTTTTAGGAAGTAGAGATTAAGGTGCATTGTTCACAAAAGCTAAAAGTTAAAAAATATCAACAGTTTTTTATAAAATAGCCTATGGCTCAGTTACCTCGTGGGTCCAGTTACACCAACTAACCTTATATCGCATTTTCTTTAATGAGACTTAAAAGCCCCGTCAGAGCATAAAGGGTTATGGGAAAATGAAAAAGACTTTTAAATAACTAATGCTGTTCCCCCCAAAAATATTATTCGACTCTCACCAACGGGAACATTTCTGACCCATTTTAAACTCAAAGGGGTTATACTTGCAGGCATGACTGTTAAAATAATGTGTAATTGTACGGTGTTTTACATTTTTCAATAAATTAAATATTTATTGAGTTATAAAAGCGGTTGTTGTGTCATGGCGGTCGTTTTCTCTTTTTACCATGCTGTAGCCACGTACAAGGCCGTATAGCCAGAAAAATATTTTGGAGGGGATTTGATAACATGATTTGATCATTATCTCATTTTGGATTTTTTTAATTTTAAACGAGTTATTTCCCTCTGGTGAAGTGATGGCTTTCATTATTATGACGCAGCCATTATAAATGAAGTGTTAGGTGAAGATGAAAGAGCAGCCGTAAAAAGTTAGAACTCTGATTTTCGGGTCAGAATGGGGAAAAATTGACCATAATTGTTTTTGAAAAAAAAAAACTGCTCTTTCATCTTCACCTAATACTTCATTTATAATGGCTGTTTCATAATAATGGAAGCCACCAGTCCATCAGAAGAAAATGAACTATTTCAAAGGTATAAGTTCGATTGAAAAAAAACTATTTAATATTTTGAGCAGAAAGAAGAGGCTACACCTGCAATTTTCATGACACTAATAGAATCACATAGCTGCCAATGTATACGATTTTGTTACCTCTAAAATTTAATACAAATTTTTGAACTATTTAATCGTTGACAATTGTTAGATTTCGGCGATTGAATTAGGCAGAATTTACTGGTAAGTTTAGTGGTAAGGAAAAATCTTAGAAATTGACAGACAAAAAACTATCAAGCGCTTTTTCAAATAAACAATTTCATTCAACGTTTTTCTTAAAAGTAACGGAAATGCACATCAAAGAAATATTGCTACCATAAAAATGAATGAATTAAATAAAAAATTATATTTCATCTCGACGATTTGTGTAAATCCGGTTTATCCGAGTTTTTTGCTTATCCGAGGTGAGCTTGATCCATAAACGCGTATAATCGGGACTCTACTGTAGTTGATTTTCGAATCTTGACTGTGTTAAGTAATAGTTAATGGCATATTTATAGTAATCTTGACAGAAATTTCGGAGGGGGATCAAACCCTGGTGATTCCCCCATTTGCTAGGGCCTTGGCCGCGTACAGAAATACTGTTCAAAACGGCAACTTTGACAGAATTTTCTGAAAAATCTTTAGCTTAATAATACTGGAAAATAATGGAGAAGAATGGAAAAATTGTTCGATTATGGTTTGTGAATAAGAGTACGTGGCGATTTCAAGCGTTTGCGCGATTTTGCGAAAAAATACGACTTTAGAAATGTGTCGGAAAGTAACCAGTTTGGAATCGAGAATGGAGGATATTCCAAATATGGGTTCGAGGCTGAAAAAAGTCACGTGATACCGGCAATTTACCCAAAGAACCTCTAACTGATAAGAAGGGAAGATACTACTGCTTTGTCTCATGAACTGTTTCATTGGCTAGTGGAGATTCACGTTACACGTCTACGGAGCCTTCCCTTCTTTACGCTAGAAGTTTTTACATTGACCACGTGATCAAAACGAAAATGGAATATCCTCCATTGTCTTACTTCGTTTCAAAACTCCTCGAAAAATATCAAAATAGTCTTTGCTGTATGTTTATAATAAGAGCTAGTGTCAAGGTGCTAGCGTAGTACTGTTAGCAATAACTCCCATAGTGATTTAACATAACAATTTATTTAACCTTTAACTGATGTCACAGAAAATGTCACATAACAATGTGTGAAGCGGTCTGTGAGACCGCTACATCGAAAGATGAATAAAACCCGCGATTAACTCATAGGATGTTGTTTTTATACTAAACTTTTTGTACAGAAGTGTTATAATTAAAATTCATCTATTCAAAAGTCTCTGATGATAGTACTAAAGTTCCAAACGAAACAAAATTTCAGTAGTGTTTGTAGATAAACTGAAATTTGCAAGTTACGCTATGAAAATTGAAAAAAGCATCGGTCTGTGAGACCGGTAACATCAGTTAAAGGTTAACATTAAAATATGAGTAAAAGAATATGCAATAATTTAAGGCTGTTCTCAAATCCAAAGGGTCAACTTTCTGACATAAGTTTTAATTCATTTTTATTCGGAAACGCCTGAAACTAGAAGGTGTTGTTAATCAGAAACTATGTCATCGAACTGTTTCTTCCGTTTTCTTGTAAACGCAATAGATCTTTCAGAAAATACTGTCAAAGTTGGCATTTTGAACCAAACTTCTGAACGAAAGAAGAAAATCCAGTCAATAAGGGGAGAAAATGCCGTGTCACGTGATCAAAATCGCTTATAACTCAATGGCTAATTTATTGATTAAAAAATGGAAAAACAATTCAATTCCAAATCACCTCCATTGTCAGGCTTTCCAATTTTATATCTTTCCGTTAAAAAATGAATTTGTAAATGTGTCAAAACGTTTTGCGCTTGTTGAGCAGAGTAGTTGAGAACAGCCTTAATATCTAGAAAGAGAGACGACTTAAGGCTGTTCTCAAATCCGAAGGGTCAATTTCCTGACATAAGTTTTAATTCATTTTTGTTCGGAAACGCATGAAGCTAGAAGGTCTTGTTATTCAGAAACTGTGTCATCTAACTGCTTTTTTCCGTTTTCTTGTAAACGCAATAGATCTTTCAGAAAATACTGTCAAAGTTGACATTTTGAACTGAACTTCCGAACTGAAGAGGAAAATCCAGTTAGTAAGGGGAGAAAAATGTCATGTCACGTGATCTTATAACTCAATAGGTAATTGATGGATCAAAAAATGGAAAACACAGTTCGATTCCAAATCTTTCCATGGACAGGCTTACCAATTTTAGATCTTTCCGTTAAAAAATGAATTTGTGAATGTGTCAAAACGTTTTGCGCTTGTTGAGCAGAGCAGTTGAAATCACTTACCCAGGAGGTGAGTAATTCGTGATGAATGGGGAGGGAGAGTATCTCTAATTTTTATAATTACATTGTGCGGATTCCTAATTGGTTATTGTTCTTGCTTTGTTTATGCATGGCTTTATCTCAAAAAAGGCCACTTGTTGAATTCGAGACACTGTTCTCCGGGAGGGATTTCTGTGGCTCGGGAGGAGGGGGGGGGGGGGATTATGGAGTTCCGGGGGGAAATTGCACTTTTTGACCATTGAAACACACAATCTCAAATCTTCCGGGGAGACATCTCATTGCTCCGGGGGGGGGGGAGGAATGTCCCCCTCTGGATCACACCCTGAATTCAACACTGGGTCGTATTTTATTTATTCTGGGTCTTTGGCTGTTTCCTTTTTACCTCACTCATGATTTCACCAATCTTAATAATACTTGTGTATACTCATATTTATATATCAAGTGGGAAAGGGTAATTTTGTTTTTCTTAAGGCTGTCCTTAACTGCTCTGCTCAACAAGCGCAAAATGTTTTGACACATTTACAAATTCATTTTTTAATGGAAATATATATAATTGGAAATCCTGGCCATGGACGCGATTTAGAATGGAACTCTGTTTTCCATTTTTTTTTATCAATAAATACCCATTGAGTTATAAGCGATTTTGATCACGTGACAAACACGTTTTTTGCCTTTTCTTGAATGATTATTCTACTTTCGCGCGGAAATTCGGTTCAAAACGCCTATTTTGACACTAATTTAATTTTTCCGAAAGATCTATTGCGTTTGTAAAAAAACGAAAAAAAAACAGCTCGATTACATAGTTTCTGAACAACAACAACTGCTAGTTTCATGCATTTCCCAACAAAAATAAATTAAATCTTACGTCATAAAGTTGCCTTTTTGGATTTGAGAACACTCTTAAGATGTAGGTGGACTTTATATCTGGATGAAAACTCTGATTAATGGATTAGACTACTCACATGTCTACAGGACATTTAATGGTTTATGCATACGGTCATATGAGCTTAGTTACGTTCGCTTGAATATTAAGACACATTAGCTTGACTAATTATATTGTCTAGACTTATGAAATCAAATTTACGTGACATAGTCATACTAGCTTACAGCCAAAAATAAGATAGAAATAAAATATAGATAAAACCCAAAATGTAAAGGTTTGCATCTGAAATTACTGCAGGTTTACTATGCGAAATTATGTATGTGTAACCATGCTACTCAATAAACTCCAGATTTGAGTGCCTGACATTTTCCTTCGGGGGGGGGGGGGGGGGAGGGCGCATAAATTGTGAATCAGAAATTTACTGTGCTGACTACTGGCTAGAGATGAGACGGGCTCAGCCCGGGCCCGACACGCGTTCGGGCTCGATTATCATACCGGCCTTCGGGCTCGGACGGGCTCGGGCTCGGGCTCATTTTTTTTAAATCTGAAAATTTTATTTATTCCCGTGTAGAAATTTTTTTTTAAAAAATATAAGAAGTAATATATTAATATATTATCAACAAAATTTATTGTGTTCCCTATATTATTCTGTTAATGCTTTTTAAGGTGTGTTAATATCAAAAATTTATTTATGTTTCTAAAATAATTTAAGTATTCCTTTTTTTTTTTTAATCTCTCTTAAAAAGCTTTTATTCTTGTAAGAGTAATTTAATTACTCCTTTCATAATAATCATTAATCTTTCAATTTCCCGGGGTTTCAATAAATAAATCAGGCATCTGTATGTATCACCTACTTGTCGTCCTTACGACGCGATGCCTGGGTTGAAAATTACATTTTTCATAAGCAATCTTTTTAATGTTATTTTCATCAGACTGATGAAAGCGATGTATCAGTCAGTAACTGTTTAGGTCATTGCACAAAAGAAAAGCAAATGATCAAAAAAATATTTTTATTTATTGGTGAACGGAAATAAAAGCATTCAACTTTACTGTTTGTTAATTAGGGTGATAAAGTTGATTCATTTTTATTTTCATTTTTATTTTATTTTTATTTATTTATTTATTTTTTGCTTTGTTTTTTTAACAGTTGATAATTTGGTAAACATTAAAAGAAATATTTATTAGTTGTATAAGAAATAAAACGGACATTAACGTGTAATGAAAATGTTTTTAATGGGTTATATGTGATGATTGATTAATGTTACAACATCACAGCTATTTTAAAAGAAATTTGCAATGTTTGCAGATTTATATCATTCACGCTAAGGCGCCAAGACAAAATAAAAAGTAGCATATTTTAAAATTGGATCGTTTACTTTATTATTTGACAATCTAGGAGAAAAAAGTAATCTGTTCTGTTATTAGTCAATGAGCGTTACAATCGATCAGTGTTTTCTCTTGTCCTACAAAAAGCATCGGATCTTTGAGATAACTTTGTTGAACTTTTCACTTAAGCTGATTTTCAAGAACACGAGAATTACGAAAGATGTACACATTTTATAGGAAATGGAAAAACGTTGTTCGATTCTTCGTCATATAATCGTAATTTCTGCAAATTTCACTCTTTCATTTATTTCTAAAATGCACTTCGTTAATGTTTCCGTTAGTTTTGCTTGTTGTGAGAGAGAAATATGAGAATCTATTTAGGGACTTATCTTTTGATGAGATTAAATGTAAATGTCATAAACTTCATTATGTGCTAGGGATTAACAGTTATTGTGATGTACGAAGTTGTTAGAAAATGAGATATTACATTTAGAACAACTTTTATGCAATTTTTACCAACTTTTTTTTCGGTTTACATTTTCGGTATCGGGCTCGGGCTCTAATGACAAAAAAAGTTTCGGGCTCGGGCGGGCTCGGATTTAAAATCGTCGGGCTCGGGCGGGCCCGGGCTTTGAAAAGTGAGCCCGAACTCATCTCTACTACTGGCCGCTTAGAAGAAAGGTAATATTTTTTGTTTTTTCCAAGGAATATATTTTGAAACTTGAATGATATTCTGATAGATAAAGGTTAGAATATATAGTTAAAACAATATATTTATTTTGGATTTTGCTATAATATTTTTATGATAATTAGATAACTGGCCTTAAAGCAGTCCTCAAATCCGAAGGAGCTATATTTTCTGCCACATGTCAGAAACGCATAAAATTGGCCAGGTGGTCTTATTCGTAAACTATGTAATCGAATCACGTTTTCCTTTTTTTGTAAAGGAAGAAGATCATTCAGAAACTACTGTGACAGTTGGCGTTTCGAACCGAATTTCCGCAAAAGTAAAGAGAACGGTCGTCACGCGACAATAATCGCTTATAACTCGATATGTAATTTATCTATCAAAAACTGAAGAACGCTATTCGAGTCCAAGTAGCTCACTAGTCAGGACGGCCAATTTTATGCCTTTACATTTAGCGAACATATATTACATATATACTATACATTTTTTTTTTTTTTTTTTTTTTTTTTTTTTTTTTTGTAAATTTCAATGTTGTTTTCAAAACCAAAGGGGCTACTTTCTGATACATTTTTTTAATTCACTTTTTGTTCGGAAACGCATGAAATCACAGGTGTTCAGAAACTATACAATCAAAAGACGTTTTCCATTTTTGGCAACCGTAAATATCGTTCAGAATATAGGGGAGGTAAGGGTAATTAGGATCAGGGGCAAAAAAAAAAAATGAGCATGATTTTTTTTGAGAGAAAATGCATGTTCCTGTAGAAGTAATCACTGCTTTCCCAGAACATACAGAAAAACTTTTTCCGTCAAAGTGAGAATGTTTTAGTGAAAAAAGGTCCTGTGTAAAAAATTGTATGAATATTGAAATATAGCTATGGATTTAAATTTAGAAAAAGATTGTTTTTAAGAGGAAACGGTTACATTTTGCAACAGACGAGGTATAATGTTAATAATCTGCATGATCCTAATTACCCCAGAAATAGCATTTTTGGGGTAAATAGGACCATAGATTTTTTGGGATAAGGGTAAATTGGGATAGCAAATTTTAGTTTCTATGTAAATAAAATTGTGATGGTTTAGAAATCTTTCAGTTTTCAGATCCTGTGAAATACACCTAGTTTGGTTTACTTCACTGTACATGGGGCATTCTCACAATCTTTTGACTTTCGGGAATAAAAATCTGGAGAAATTGAACTTGCTAAAATAACATTTTAATCTGATAGATGAGTGCCTTAATGATTCAAAATAAAGAAAAAATGGTCAGCAGCGAAAATTTTTTTATTTAACTGAGATTTAAGTTAAACTTGCAAGTTTAATTTTCCTTTCCATTTTACCACTAAAACTCTTTATTTTCTTCTAAATTTTTACTTATAATGAATTTGCATAGTACCCACAGGACATTCAAATAAGAAATAATAACAATGTAGTATTTTTAGTACAAAATTTTCGTATAACATTGTCTTAAAGGAGTGTTAAAGAAGGGACGGTTAGCTAAAAAAAAGAGGACGGTAATAGGAAAACAGGGACGAAAATTACCACCTATTTTAGGCAAATCATGTTAAGACTAAGTGATAGCCACAATGTTCATTGATTTTTAGAAACAGTTATTTACATTGGATTACATATATATAAAAAAAATTAATTTACCTCGAAAAGTGCAGGAATAAACCTTGGGGACGGTAAGACTACCCACAAAGCCACGATGCTCGAAATTGATATTTAAATGCTGATTTAAATTCTGCAGAAAATTTCCTGTCAAAGAATTTTAGACATTCTTCTCTAGCATACTTCTGCATGAGAAAAAAAGTTGACAAAAATTCTGTGGCTGCATCTGAAGTGATTTTCTGTATAATTTTAGAAGAGGTAAGGAATCTAAAACCAGGGACAGAGTTTAAAAAATAATAACAACCCTAAAAATGTGTGCAGGTTATTTTTTTGCTACATATTTATATAAAACAATAGTTCCAGTTTCGGAAAAAAATTACATTAACTTATTTTTATTGAAAGAATTTTATACAAACAGCTCCAAACTTAAAAAAATCCCTGCATGCCCGGCCTACAGGCAGCGGTAGATTTCGAAGTTAAGTATACTAATTTCACCAACAAAAACTAAATCATTATTAGATATAAATCCACTTTAACAGTGTTATATGTCTGCTTTTGACGAGTTTTTATTTCCTTTTTTATAAAATAGCTGGTATTATGAGAATCATGTTAAGGCGATATTAAAAAAATATTTTTCCATACTCAACAACTCGAAATTTTCTGGCACATTTTCAGATTAATTTTTAATAATAATAAAAAAAAAAAATATGAAACATGCTGACGTGATTTTTGAAAAGATTTATAAGCGACCTGTGTTTTTATTTTTCTTTCAATTAATTAAAACTTGATTAATAAACAATTATTTTCTCAGTAGGGCAATATTTTTTGTTTCTATAACACAATCGCTTCGGGAAATTCTGTTCAAAATGCCCACTTTGACATCACTTTTTGAAATATATTCTGCCTCTATCAAAAAATCGATCATTACTGTACATTATATAGTTTCTGAATAAGAGAATCTAGCAATTGGATGCGTTTGGGAGCAAAAATGAATTTAAAAATGAGTAAGAAAATAGACAGTTTGGATTTGAATGCACCCTTAATAAGATGATTTTTTTCTTGAACCGCTATGTATTTTTAATTTGTTTTTGCTTTAAGAATTGGCCCTATCAAAAACTTGTCTATATAAATGTTGAAGACAATATTAAGAAGATATATGATAAATTCATGGAGATTTTAGATCGTGTGAATTGACGGAGTTATGAAAATTTTTCTTCTTCAACCCCCCCCCCCCTTTTTTTTGTTTTCGTTTTCTTGCGGTACGAATTGGTCCTATCAAAAACTTGTGAATATAAAAGTTGTAGATATTATTAAGGAGATGTATAATAAAATTAATTGGATTTGATATCTCGAGAACTGACGAAGTTAGGAATTTTTTTTCTCAACGAAAACCCTATTTTTTTGCGCCCCTTGAGTCCATTTTTAATTTTATCAAAAATCTGTGATACATAAATTTTTGGTCCTATTTTTAGAAGTAATAAAAACTTTAAACTGATTTGATATGTACAAAAATTAAGAAGTTATGGGGTTTTTTCGGTTTTCACAAAACCCCTCCCTATTTCCATCCCCTTTGTCCACCTTTGCCCATTAACGAACTTGACCGAGATTTTATGTCCCTTGATTTTATGTATCAGTTTGGAAGAGATTTGTGCAGAATTGTGGAAGTTATCGTGTCCAGAAGAAAGTGATAACACAATTGCTTCGGGAAATTTCGTTCAAAATGCCCACTTTGACAGAATTTTTTGAAATATATTCTGCCTCTATCAAAAAATCGATCATTGCGGTACATTATATAGTTCCTGAATAAGCGAATATACCAATTAAATGCGTTTGAGAGCAAAAATGAATTTAAAAATGAGTCAGAAAATAAGCAGTTTGGATTTGAGCGCATCCTTAATGCAATGATTTTTCCAACACAATCCGCTTCGGGAAATTCGGTTCAAAATGCCCACTTTTACAGCATTTTTAAAAATATATTCTACCTCTATCAAAAAATCGACCATTACGGTACATTATATAGTTTCTGAGTAAGAAAACGTACCAATTGAAGCCCTTTGAGAGCAAAAATGAATTGTAAAATGAGTCAGAAAATACGCAGTTTGGATTTGAATACACCCTTACTTATAGATGATTTTTTTCTTCAACCGCTATGTATTTTTAATTTGTTTTTGCTGTAAGAATTGGTCCTATCCAAAACTTGTCTATATAGATGTTGTAGACAATATTAAGAAGATATATGATAAATTCATGGGGATTTTATATCTTTTGAATTGACGGAGTTATGGATTTTTTACTTCTTCAAACCCCCTTCTTGTTTTCGTTTTTAATTTTTTTTGCGGTACGAATTTGTCCTATCAAAAACGTGTGAATATGAAAGTTGTAGATAATATTAAGGAAATTTATAATAAAATTAATTGGAATTGATATCTTGAGAATAGACGAAGTTATGAATTTTTTTCTCCCAAAAACCCTTGTTTTTTGCGCCCCTTGAGCCCATTTTTAACTTTATCAAAAATCTGTGATACATAAAATTTTGGCCCTATTTTTAGAAGTAATAAAAACTTTAAACTGATTTGATATGTACAAAAATTAAGAAGTTATGGGGGGTTTTCGGTTTTCACAAAACCCCTCCCTATTTCCATCCCGTTGGTCCGATTTTGCCCATTAACGAACTTGACCGAGATTTTATGCCCTTTGATTTTATGTATCAGTTTGGAAGAGATCGGTTCAGAATTACGAAAGTTTTCGTGTCCAGAAGAAAGTGATATATATATATAGATAGATAGATAGATACATAGATAGATAGATAGATAGATAGATAGATAGATAGATAGATATATAAAGTTTTTTACTGAGGGTGGTTTTGGGTTCTAGGAGTCATGATCGGTGTAGATCTGCAAAAATTTTTCAGAAATTCCAACATAGGAACGATCCCAATAGGTAGTATTTCATACGAAATCTACCTAAAATCAGCATCAGAGACAAGGGACGGTATAGGAGTTTTCCTGGCATTTGGACCTCCAAAATCGTCCAAAACTTATTTATCTCGTTAATATTGTTATGCAATCATGCAATTGGATGTTCCCCAGTATATGAAATATAAAAAAACACACAAGAACATGTACTAAAATAAAAATTATTATTCAGGGACATAAAATTCAAAAGATTGTGAGAATGCCTCACATTTTGTGTTAGCAAAACATTTATTTTACAATTTTATTTTGCATTTATTCCAAATTTTAGCGTTGACTGCATGTTTTAAGCCTATTTAGATCTCAACACTCTCAATGTAAATGAAATTTTCCTCCTTCACAACATAGGGTTTTGGTTGAACCTTTTCCCACCGTTGTTTGCATTTCAAGTTATTTTGAAAAAAAAAATGATTTTTTTAAACTAATTTTTAATTAGTTCTTTAGTAATACAACAAGGCTATGAATGTCCAATAGAAAATTTTGCATTTGATTTTGTTTTGCAAGTAAAGTGCAAAATATATGAATATTGAAAATCCCTTAAAAAACGTTTTTTCCAGAGTACTTATATTTCCAAAACTGTACCTCTGAGAATAGTTGTAGTTATAAAACCAAAATTATCTTGCTGTAAAGTCCACACCCATAATCTTTTAATCCCATTTACCTGTGATTGTGTATTTTGTAAGGCATGAGAGAAAATAAAATTCCACTAACCTTTCATGGGATAATTGGTTTCAAAGAGGTAGTTTTTGAAAAAGACACATATACCAGGTAACATGGTACATTGAAAAATAATTCTTTACACATTTCAAGAGACAACTACCTACTGAATAAAATTATGCATAACACAAGTATGTATTAATTAATACTTGGATTTTTTTCCCCCAGAGAGAAACATTCGCCTTGCATACAATATTTCAATAGGTTGGCCTTTGCGCCTTTTAAGCAATTAATTTGAAATATTAATATGTTGTCCACTTCATTCTCTGGCAATTAATTTTCAAAGTTCAAATTGTCAAAAAAATTATCCTAATCACCCCTACCTCCCTACTGTCAAAGTGGGCGTTTTGAACGGAATTATTCCACTTGAAAACCCGAGAAAGGAGAAAAACGTGTTTGTCACATAACCTAGATCTTTTATAACTCAATCAGTCATTTATTTATCAAAAAATTGAAAGTTCATTTCTATTAAAAATTGCTTCAATATGCAACCCTGCAAATGTTATGCCTTTACGTTTAAAAATGAGTCAGAAATTGTGCCAGAAAGTGAACATTTATGTGAACATTTTCAGAAACACTGAGAAAAGAATGTCGTTGCGTCTTGGGCTTTTTTAATAACGTTTAGAAGAAAAGTACTCTTCTAGGTGCTGTAAGAAATTTCTTTTAAATAGGATTTTTAATATATTGTTCTAAATATGACATAAATTTCCTATGGCATGCTTTTTGCATGTAAGAAATTAATTTTTTAAAGTTTTTTTTCTCTTTTAATATTCACGTGTAAATTTTTTTTCATTTGAACAATTTTTGGAAGTATATGAATTTTAGGCTTTTAAAATACGACGTAATTTACATTATTATATTATTTTCGCAAGTAATAGTTTAATCATCTTAAAGTTTTCATTCTCTTTCAATATCACGTGTAAATATATTTCTCAATGGAAAAATGTTTGGAAATTCTAATATTTGCGCTTTTTTTATGGGCGGCAACAACAGGTAAAAAACTTACTTTATCGAAATAAATCGTTATTCTTATTTAAAAAATGATATTTTTCTTTTTTTTTTTTAGATCTCAAAAAAATTGACAAATTTAAACAGCGAGTACGCACCGCAATCTAATTATATGCCTGCAAAAGATGTTTAAATTGCTATGCATAGCTTTATATACTATAAAACTCTGAGCTATTTTGACCGATTTAAACGTTAAATAGCGCTTAAAATAATTCATCGATTAAACTGACAGCTTCAGTGTGTTTACCATACATTTCTTTATATAACTCTAGTCTTCATATTTTGATATGCGATTTTTGTAAATATAAACCAAGAAAGAGCCCCACTCATAACTAATTTAATTATGGCAGCTGCGGTGACAACATTATTTATTTATTTGGATGATTTTGAGATGGAATTTTAACGAAACCACTGTGGTGTGAAAATAAAATCTAACAACAGTTTTTCCCTTGGCTTTTTTTTTATATGTACATAACTCTCATTCAAATTCAACATTTACTTTGACTAATTCTAACTTGCTGTGTACGTCACGATAAAAACTATTTTCTGCATAATTTTTGCTTCGGCTATAAACAGTACAAGATGGGCTTCGTTTATTGGTGAAGCAAGTTTTACATTTCACACACAATGAGAACTGAAAGAAAGAAAAAGAAACTGGCTTCCCACCCGGTCTAGGTCTGTGAAGTTGGCCTGATTTTATGGAATTTAAAAACTGAAAACACCCTTCGTTTGAGCGACAAAAAATTTCGTTTGAGCGACAAAAAATTTCGTTTGAGCGACAAACTGAAGAAAATTATAAACAAATTAAAATTCAGGAACTTCGTTTTGTGAAGTTGGCCCCCCGACTTTATGGGATTTGAAAACTGAAAGCACAATTCGTTTGAGCGTCGTTTGAGCGACAAAAAATTTCGTTTGAGCGACAAACTGAAAAAAGTTATAAACAAATTAAAATTCAGGAACTTCGTTTTGTGAAGTTGGCTCCCCGACCTTTTCGGATTTAAAAACTGAATACAGCATACGTTTGAGCGTCGTTTGAGCGCGTTTGAGCAACAAAAATTTTCGTTTGAGCGACAAATTGAAATAAGTTATAAGCAAAAGAAAAATCGGAAGGGTCCACATTTTGTGAAGTTGGCCCCCCGACCTTTTCGGATTTAAAATCTGAATACAGCATACGTTTGAGCGTCGTTTGAGCGCGTTTGAGCAACAAAAATTTTCGTTTGAGCGACAAATTGAAATAAGTTATAAGCAAAAGAAAAATCGGAAGGGTCCACATTTTGTGAAGTTGGCCCCCCGACCTTTTCGGATTTAAAATCTGAATACAGCATACGTTTGAGCGTCGTTTGAGCGCGTTTGAGCGACAAAAATTTTCGTTTGAGCGACAAACTGAAATAAGTTATAAGCAAAAGAAAAATCGGAGGGGCCTGCATTTTGTGAAGTTGGCCCCCTGACCTTTTCGGATTTAAAAACTGAAGACAGCATACGTTTGAGCGTCGTTTGAGCACGTTTGAGCGACAAAAATTTTTGTTTGATCGACAAACTGAAAAAAGATATAAGCAAAAGAAAATCGGAGGGACCAGCATTTTGTGAAGTTGGCCCCCTGACCTTTTCGGATTTAAAAACTGAAGACAGCATACGTTCGTGTATCGCTTGAGTGCGTTTGAGCGACAAAAATTTTCGTTTGAGCGACAAACTGAAAAAGGTTATAAGCAAAAGAAAAATCGGAGAGCTCTACATTTTGTGAAGTTGGCCCCCTGACCTTTTCGGATTTAAAAAATGAATACAGCATACGTTTGAGCGTCGTTTGAGCGCGTTTAAGCGACAAAAATTTTCGTTTGAGCGAAAAACTGAAAAAGTTATAAGCAAAAGAAAAATCAGAGGGGTCTACATTTTGTGAAGCTGGCCCGCCGACCTTTACGGATTTAAAAACTGAATACTGCATATGTTTGAGCATCGTTTGAGCGACAAAAATTTCCGTTCGAGCGACAAACTGAAAAAAGTTATAAGCAAAAGAGAAATCGGAGAGCTCTACATTTTGTGAAGTTGGCCCCCTGACCTTTTCGGATTTAAAAACTGAATACAGCATACGTTTGAGCGTCGTTTGAGCGCGTTTAAGCGACAAAAATTTTCGTTTGAGCGACAAATTGATAAAAGTCATAAGCCAAAGAAAAATCGGAGGGGTCTACATTATGTGAAGTTGGCCCCCCCGACTTTTTCGAATTTAAAAACTGAATACAGCATACGTTTGAGCGACAAAAATTTTCGTTTGAGCGACAAACTGAAAAAAGTTATAAGCAAAAGAAAAATCGGAGGTGTCTACATTTTGTGAAGTTGGCCCACCAACCTTTTCGGATTTAAAAACTGAATACAGCATACGTTTGAGCGCGTTTGAGCGACAAAAACTTTTGTTTGAGCGACAAACTGAAAAAGGTTATAAGCAAAAGAAAAATCGGAGAGCTCTACATTTTGTGAAGTTGGGCCCCCTGACCTTTTCGGATTTAAAAACTGAATACAGCATACGTTTGAGCGTCGTTTGACAGCGTTTAAGCGACAAAAATTTTCGTTTGAGCGAAAAACTGAAAATGTTATAAGCAAAAGAAAAATCGGAGGGGTCTACATTTTGTGAAGTTGGCCCACCGACCTTTTCGGATTTAAAAACTGAATACAGCATATGTTTGAGCATCGTTTGATCGACAAAAATTTCCGTTTGAGCGACAAACTGAAAAAAGTTATAAGCAAAAGAGAAATCGGAGAGCTCTACATTTTGTGAAGTTGGCCCCCTGACCTTTTCGGATTTAAAAACTGAATACAGCATACGTTTGAGCGTCATTTGAGCGCGTTTGAGCAACAAACTGAGAAATGTTATAAGCAAAAGAGAAATCGGAGAGCTCTACATTTTCTGAAGTTGGCCCCCTGACCTTTTCGGATTTAAAAACTGAATACAGCATACGTTTGAGCGTGTTTAAGCGACAAAAATTTTCGTTTGAGCGACAAACTGAAAAAAGTTATAAGCAAAAGAAAAATCGGAAGGTCTATATTTTATGAAGTTGGCCCCCTTACTAGAGCGTCTAGAATACGTATTGTGGAAATATGCTATCCAAACAACGCAAGAATTTGTATCCCTTAAATGTGCGACGATACTGCGAAAATCTAAAGAGTCGACCGCAGCGACAACTGCGAGATTTTCGTATTACATAGTATAGACGAGCAATATCTTGCAGTTTTAGAAAATATCCTGCAGATGTCGCTGCAATCTGTATATTGCAGCAGCATCGTTGCACATTTAAGGGATACAATATTTTAGCGCTTTTTTAAGCATTACAGCGATAGCCGATTTCCACACTATGTATTCTAGACGCTATACCCTGACCTTTCCAGATTTAAAAACTGAATACAGCATACGTTTGAACGTCGTTTGATAGCGTTTGAGCAATAAAAAATTTCATTTGAGCGACAAACTGAAATAAGTTATAAGCAAAAGAAAAATCGGAGGAGTCTACATTTTGTGAAGTTTTCCCCCCTGAACTTTTCGGATTTAAAAACTGAAGGCAACATACGTTTAAGCATCGTTTGCGCGCGTTTGAGCGACAAAATTTTTCGTTTGAGCGACAAACTGAAAAAAAGTTATAAACAAAAGAGAAATCGGAGAGGTCTACATTTTGTGAAGCTGGCCCCCTGACCTTTTAGGATTTAAAAACTGAAGACAGCATACGTTTGAGCGCCAAAAATTTTCATTTGAGCGACAAACTGAAAATAGTATAAGCCAAAATATATGCCTTCATTTTGTGAAATTGGCCCCCCGACTTTTCCGAATTTAAAAACCGAAAACGGCATAATTTTGAATGTCGTTTGAGCGCGTTCGAGCGACAAAATTTTTTGTATGAGTGTATATGCTTTCAAAGTTATAGAGCTTTATTTATTTCCATTTTCCGAATATCACAGTTTACATACATATTTACCCCATCCGCACTGTTGTTACAGTTTGGTCGGATTGCTGCAAAATTTAAATATGTTATTGATATTGAATAATTAATATTGAATACATTAATAATTGAATTGTAGTAAAACATACTATTTTTAAATGGTTAAAATAACTGTTATGCTTTTCTCTTTCTCTGTTTTTTATTTCTTTTTTTTTTAATGATTCAGAAAGATTTCGGTTAATCAAAGGAATTAGAACCTGAGTTGCGCTTATAAATTAATTTAAATATTTAAAATTTTCAAAACTAACTTATATTTTGTAAAACTTGACTGTCAGTTTGACACAGATTTGTATAACTAACGTAAACTTTCATACATATTTCATATCCTTATTTTATGATTAATTCTGCTGCTTATTGATTAGTATTATTTTCTTTTATAATAATTTGTTGCCCAGGTATTTTCTTTTTTTTTCTTTTTTTTCTTTTTGGTAATTATTGTTATTAAGCCTTACAACCAAATCATTGTAATATTAAAATTTATTTAGTTATCTATATTTTTTCTGTATTTATTTGCAACTGAATTTAAAATGACTCATAATATCATGATGTAAATTATTCTACTTTAATAAAACTAATTTTATTGCAGAAAACTATTTGATTCATTTAATTTAGCTAACTGTATTATTATTTATTTATTTATTTATTATAAAATAAACTGGATTTTCCAACTGGAAAATATCAAATTAAATTTAAATTAAACAATAATTACAGCTTTTCGAATTTCACTAATCGACACGTTATTTTAACTTTTCATTTTCTTATTTTAAACTAATTTTTATATTTTATGTATCTAAAACAGCTGTCTCATTGCTTATTATTATTATTATTATTATTATTATTATTATTATTATTATTATATGTTGTAGACTAACTAATATAGATTTAAAAAAACATTTTATATTAAAATTTTACAAGTCGAGAGATGATGCAATAATTCAAATGTAAGGAATGTCAATTAGGCAATAAATCATGAATCTTTCAATCCAAAAGTAAAAGAACTGTCCATCTGCATCCCAGTAGACCAGTTGGTCTACTTGGAGTCAATGGAATCTTTGGATTGGAATAATCAATGTAGCTGTATGGACTCATCCGTTCCCCTCCCCCCCCCCTTTTTTTACAGTTTTTGGAATCGCCCTGCGTTATTTATACCGGTATGCATTCTGAAGGTCTTCTTCTCATTTTTCACCCCATTGATGATGACCAGGGCTTGGTCGAAAGCGCTCGGGAAGTTTTTTACCATCTGATTATTGGTTTTAATGTTTTAAAACCGGTTAATTGTATTTTTAGCACCTATTTTTGTAATAAAAACTGAGAATCATTTTAATGTATTCATGTTTTAACTTAAAATATTAAGGTGAATGTGTCGTTTCTCTTACATATAGTTTTCTATATATATTTAATTAGTTTCAAAATAAACGTGAAACAGGTATTCAATAGACTTTTTTTCTGTTTCTGCACTTTTTAATTTTGTGATATTTGTCGCAAGGAAAAGGTGGGAAGGAAGGGGGAGGGTGCCAAATTGAAAGTTTGCCAAGGGCTTGTTTTCTCTTCGCACGCTGCTGATAGGTAGAAAAAATGATAGATTGGTTGATACGAGTATTTCTTTGCAAACTTTTGCTTTGCTCATCTATGTACAGTCGTGGAAAAAAAAAAGTAAACACCCCCTACTTACTCCTCAACAAATTATCGTAGAAGAAAGTTACTGGTACCGAACGATTGGAAATAAAGTCTACTTTTAAATGATGTATATAAACTTTGCTTAGCGGGCCACCTACATATTAAAACGAACCATAACTTTGTTTTTTTCAATAGCAGTACCCAATTCTGACAGCATAAATGAACTCTACACCCTTCAATTAGCCTAAAAACGAATTTTTATGCAATTCGTACCATAAGTTTCCGAGAAATTAATTATTTTAAAACGAGCGTATTTTAAGGGCTGTATCCAAATTGAAGTTCCGTACTGGATTGCTAACCGAGAGAGCCGCTTCCTTGATCAACAGTTACATGCAAACGAAACACTTCCGGTTGCAAAGCTGTCTGCAACCGAAAAATGCATGCAAACGTAACGCATCGTCTGCAACTCGTCTGGTAACTCTGGCAAAATTTGCAGAAGCTTCAGACCTTCCGCAAAACCCAATTGCAATGGTAAGTTGGTGAAAAGATGGCGGATGTATTATTATTTGTAAGAGAAACGACGACGGAAAATCTTCAACAGATAACAAGAACTCCCAAAGACAAGTCAAATTTATTTGATGAAAGAGTATTACAATTTGTGGAAAAATACAGACTATTAAAAAAAAAAGCTACCCAGCTTCATATTGACGAATTAACGCCTCATTTATAGACGGCACCGAATTCCCTCTCAGTTGATATGCAAGTAAGTTAAAAAAAATTATTTTCTTTTATAAGATTCGACACAAATGTGAAATTTGATCTATATATATATTTCAGCTGCATTGTTGCATTTGATTTCTATTTCTAATTTACTGAATATTTGAAAATGAAGCTCACTATGTTATTGTTTTCATTTATGTATTTGGATCAATATACTATTTCAAATTTTTCTTTTTGAGCTTTGAATAAAATCCGTTTCTTAAATTTGGGTTTTTTTTTTATATGTAATGAAATCTCTAGCTAAGCTATCACCTTCATTATTATTAGCCACTTCTGGCATAATAAAAAATATTACCTTTTGAAATGTATATATTTATATAATATTGTTTCAGCAATATATTGTATTCTAGTACAAGTATTTTATTATTATTATTTTGAAATTACTATAATAATTTAAGTTTTTATATAAAGGAAGTAATTTTATGTGTGCATTCTGAATAAAATCTATTAAATGTAGTATAATATAAAATCCTATTCTCTTTGCTTATGTTAGTAGAAAAAACATTTCCTTTGTATTCATTTTATTTTGCACATTTGAAAATGCAGCAATCTGCAAAGTAAAATCTATCATCACTTGTAATAAATCTTTTCTGAAATATCACAAATTGTTTTGAATAAACAGTTTACTCAAATTGAATTAAAAGTTACTTGAATGTGTATCTCAGATTTAAATCAGTAGCATTGAATGAAGATGTCTTTCTGGGAGCTCTCACTGTATGTGTATATGAAACTAAAAGAGTATTTATTTATTTTAACAGCAAAATTAAATACATTCATAATGTTATTCATAACTTTTTTTAATCAATGAAAATATTATACTCATTTTAATCATTTCATTTTAAATTAGTTGTTATTGATAACTCTTATTAGCTTTGGAATACCTAATGAGTTTTTAATATATGAAACTCTTCAGATAGTGGTATAAAATGAAATTATTTACTGAAAAACAAAAAAACATTTTAATATGGTTATCTATAAATGTACAATTAATATAACTTTTCTAATCCCAAACGAACTTAATATCAAAATATTAATTTAAAATGTACTGCTGTTATCACTGAAGATAGGAGTCGACTTCTGTAACACAAAGGACTGAGTTATGAAGGATGGAAGAAAGATATAGTGTTGAATTTTTATGACAGCTGGCTACACTTGCAGGCAGGAGTTTATTTCGATTTTCTGTCTTCGAGTGTAACTTGCTAGATCTTCAGATACTATGATCTTCACAACCAATAATATACATTGAGCTTGCTGTTGCTGTAAACCTTGATGTCGTCTACACCACAGTTGCTGCTGCCCTGGTTTCAGTTTGTGTTGCCAATGAACATGATTACATGAAGTTAATATTTTGATAATTAAGTTCATTTGGGATTTGGAAAGTTATTTTATGTGCACATTTTTTGAAAAACTATGTTAAAAATTAGTAACTTTTTTTAGTGTATTTTTATTTTATATCTTTATCTGAAAAGTGTTACACATTAGAATTGCATTAGGAATTCTAAAATTAGTTATTTGCAGCACCTAAATTAAAAGGAAGTAATTCATGTGTGTTTAATATTTTTGTTGTTTAATAAATAAAGTACATGGCGTGAATATTACAAGAAACTATTTTTCAAATTTTACCTTTTCTAATTTGCTGTATCACTAAATAAGAAATTTTGTGTATAAAACTAGTCTTCCTATGTTAAAACTTTAAAGATTTTCTTTGCGTTTAATTCTAGAGACTGATTTTTTATTAAAGCAAGTAAATACTTCAATTTTTACTACTTTTTTTTTCTTTGAAGTAAGGTGTTTTCAGTAATTTTTTTCTTCTATTTTTAATTATGTCTGACATAAATACATATTGCCTAGTTATGTATACACATATATTTAAAGTACAGTTGTATTTATTCAGTCTTTCATTATTTTAACATAAATTGAATGCAATTAAAATATATACTTTTCAAAAATAAATTCTGATACAAAAAATAAAGTTGTTTGATAAATTTGAGGGTGTTCTTCAAAGTAATAGAATTTATAGTGAAGGTATCATCTCCATTTAAATTATTGTTATTGTTAATCCCACAGTTCAAGCATTCTTTTTTAATAAATATGTTTACACAATAATAATGCTGCTGTTCTTGCAATATCATCTTATAGCACAGATATTTTTAAATTTTCTTATTTTGTTTTATTACTATAATTTTATGCTCCTATTTACATAATGAATTTCCTTTGCTATTCTCTTTTTTTCGAGCACTTATAAGTAAGATACTAATGTTATTTAAATTTATTTTCCCTTATAAAGAAATTTAGTTTCATAAACAGTCTATTCAAATTAAGTTTCAGTATGCCTGGAAGGATTAAATCATTTTCAATAATGAAAGGATTAACAAATAAGTAAGAATACATTATGTTTTTATATGAAACTCAATAATAAAATCCAGAAAATAGTCTTTTAAACACTCACTTTCATATCTTATTATACTACAGTTTAAAAGAAAATGAAAGTGGTTAAACTGTCTTCGGAAATCAAATTACTTGAAAGAAATATTAGACTAAAAAGTAAGGAAAAAAGCACTTATTGTACTTAAAAGTAGAAAACAACTTTTTATCAAAAATCTGGAGGTCAAAATAAGGAGCTTGAGGTGCTACTAAGAATATTTCAAGTAAATTGGAATTTTTATCACATTCATAATATAGTTTAATTTATAATGCATGTTTAAGATTTTTATTTTCAGATCTTCATGCTCTGGCAATTTTCCTTTAATCTCTGGGTTGGATTGTTCGCAAAAAAGTTATTTTGTACTTTTAAATATGTTTGTCAAATAAACATGTTATTTTGTTTTCTACTCTTTAGTATTTGATTAATATTAGAGTCAAAAATACTCAGGAGGATGAAAAAAGAGCTCTCACCAAGTTTGGGCAATGAGCTGACAATTGTGATAAAGCTGTCACTTTCTTCTTAATTTTGCATCTTTATTTATATTACTGCAATTGTTACTTTACATTGTTGTAACAAATAAATGTTTATGGTTGAGTCATGTG
The DNA here is from genome assembly GCA_963932465.1 of Maratus speciosus. Taxonomy (NCBI): domain Eukaryota; kingdom Metazoa; phylum Arthropoda; class Arachnida; order Araneae; family Salticidae; genus Maratus; species Maratus speciosus. The sequence goes on along the minus strand of OZ010787.1, from coordinate 650,878,200 downwards.
ATAATAGATTAAAAAAAAAAAAAAAATCATGCCTGAAAATTAGTTATATTAAGAAATCATAATTGTTTTTCAATTAAAAATGAAAATTTAATTAAAATTAATCTGTTAAAATTTACTTAAGCTGTGAAACAGAGAGTTAAATCTGATAAAATTAATAGAAAAACAATGAAAAGAAAAGCATTGATAGATAAGAAAATTAACATATGACTACTTCAATGCTTCATGATAGAAGTCTTTTCTTCTATGCAAAATAAATGAATAAAAAGAAAAGTTCCCAGTTAAACTGATGGCATTGAGCTAACAGGCTGTTCATAATTAATTGTATATTATGCTCTTATTTCAAAGAATAATGCCCCTCAAAAAATAAATGAAGGGGGATTAGCCCCGTTTCCCCCTTTATACTTAACCAATGAATCTCCAAATCTAATCAGGGAATCTTTTTAACATAATAAACTGGTATACCAAATTTGAAGCAAATCAGATAACTCTGCATGAAAAAACCATTTAGCTAAATTAAGGGGGTATTAGCTCCCCCATTTCTCCCTTTATGATGAACCTTCAAATCTAATCAGAAAAGCATCTTATCAGAATGAACCTAGAAAAAAAAGTAAACTGGACAATTCTGCATGAAAACCGATTTATCTAAATTAAGGGGAGGGGACTTTTCCCCCTTTTATACTTAACCAATGAACCTCCAAATCAAATGAAGGAAGCACCATATTGGAATAAACTAGTATATCAAATTTGAAGCAAATCGAATAATTCTGCATAAAAAACCATTTATCTAGATTAAGGGGGGGGGACTATCTCCCGTCCCTCCTTTATACTTAACCAATAAACCTCCAAATCTAACCAAGGCAGCTCCTTAACATAATAAACCGGCATACCAAATTTGGAACAAATCGAATAACTCTGCATGAAAAACCCATTTATCTAAGTTAAGGGGGGGGGGGGAGTATAACCGCCCTTTCCTCCCTTTATACTTAACTAATGATCCTCTAAATCTAATCAGGGAAGCTCTGTAACATAATAAACCAGCATACCAAATTTGGAGCAAATCGAACAATTCTACATGAAAAACCCATTTATCTAAATTAAGGGGGGGGGGGGAATTAGCCCTCCTTTTCCCCCTTTATCCTTAAAAAATGAATCCCCAAAACTAATCAGGGAAGCGCCTTATCAGGATGAACCTAGAAATTTTTTTAAAAGCAAATCTGATATTTCTATCAAGAGTTATCGCGTTACGTACATACATACAGAACCGGCGAGCACATACGCTCTCGGGCTTTGATAGCCTGTGAGCTAAAAAGTGAGGAAAACAGTAGCAAAGTATTATATTATTGTTAATGCTGTTTCTAATTCTGCTTTATTTTACTCTGAAGATTAAAAAAGAGACTCTTTTAATAAAGCATTGAAATATTTAAATGCTAAATTAATTTTGGCTGCTTGTGCTTTTCATTATCCCTTTTTACATGAAATGTATTTACAATGAATTATATTATGAGTATGTAAAACAACAAATTTTATCATTTTATAAGTAATAATGTTTCAAATCAAAATGGCACTTGGGTAAAGATCCTGTCTGTGCTCCTGTTATTACTCATAAAAGAACATTTCATTGCTTTATATGTTTATAAAGTATATTTTATTAAATACATGATTTGTACAAACCAACATAATGAAAAGCACATGCAGCCCAAATAAATTTAGCATCCAGCTGTTTCATAAAAGGAGACCAATCTTCAATCCTCAGGCAAAATAAAAGAGTGAGAAACAGCAGTAGTAACATTACATATACTTTGCTGCTAAGAAGACGAAATAGCTGTATGCTAATTTTTTTTCTGCTTATGCTTTTCTTTACGTTAGTTTTTAGAGCCAGTTCCTCTCAATAGAATTAGTTTTTATGTATCTTATCAGCTTTTTAGATGCTCTGAGAAAAGCTATCCATCTCTCATTGTTGCTGCAAAGCTAAATATGTTTTAGAAAAAAAAAATTACTTCATTGGCATATTTTCCTCAACAACACAATATCTAAATCAATTATTTTTTTTATTAAAAATTACCCAGTAATTTTTAATCCAATAAATATTTATTAAATCACAGTAAATTTTATGTAAATGTAGTATAAAGCATGGCAAATTCATTTAAATGTTGCTATTTTTCTCCTTTTACATACGCACTTTAAACATAGTAACTGAAATACAGCTTTCAATTAATATATTCATCTAAAAAAAAAAAAAGTACTATTTTTTTTATAAGTTGTTTCAATTCATGGATTAACTTAACAGTCCTCAGTTTAGCGTACATTTAGTTTATTTTTATATCCATTACCAAGTTTCATTCATTTTATCTGTAGGTGTATAATACTGTAAAATAACACAAATTTGTTTATGCTTGATCAGGATCCCCCCCCCCCCCCCATCTGTCCTGAAAGCACTCCTTCTACAGCAATATGAACAAAATTGACTGATGGCTAATAAAATACAGCTTCCTATTTTTAATTCATATGTAAATAAATCATACCTGTATTTTTTTTCTGTGAAAATAAAATCTAGATTTTTTTTATTGTATTTAATTAATAAAAATATTCAAAATCTGCATATGCGATCACAAATTTAAAATAATGTAAATAATTAAAATTTCTTTTTTAAAGAAATTATTTTTGTTAGCAATATTTTTACTATTGACTGAAAGAAACAACATTCTGTCGCTACAGGATATTAGTTGAATGATTATGTTTTAACTATTGTGGTTTATTGAACAGTTCTCTCTCTCCCCCCCCCCCCCAACCTAAAAAAATATATTCATTTAGAATAGTAAGAAAAATTTTATTCTGTACATATAATTAAATTAGTTAAATATTTTCTAATATTTTTATTATCAACACCGTAACTTAAAAAATGAAAGCTTTATAAGCCATAATGATAAACTAAAAAAAAATATATATTTATTTATTTTACATAAAATTTATATTAGAACAAAACTTTTCTAGACACAAAAAACAAACAATGTAAGTGTACGTAAGCAGCTAAATGAGAATCAGAAGTAAAATGAATTTTACACAGAAAAAAAAAATACTAAGTTGCATCAATCGTTTAATAAAAGAGCGTACTAGCATCATATTAAAAAAAAAGATATATATATATGAAGTTGTGTCTAAAGGAATAACTAAGCAAACGTAAAAATATCAAATTGCTGAGCCGCTGAGCGAAGCAAAATTGTAAATAAATAAAAAACACGTTGGCTGTGATTTAAATGCCTTTAGTATTTGATATAAGCTTTCTTGCTTCCTATTGGCTTATCATTCATCGAAATCGTTTGTAATCGATGCTCTTTTTAGCAATTTTGCAGACAGGAGTAACTTCTTGCAAGCGTTACAAATGCATGAGTATTTGCAGACCCATTGCAAGTATGTCGTCATCCTATTGCAAGTCAGTTCATTTGCAAGCGTTTCGTTTGCATGTGGCACAAGCACCACTCAAGGAGTCAATGAAGCGTGTTAGATTACAGTACGGCAGAATAAATTTCAAAATGTCTACTCACTCCCATCATAGACGGCCCCTTAAACCATCATTTTGCCGTTTTTTAAGCATAATTTGAAAACTACTTGGAAGAAAAATGTGAAATTTTTGAATTTCCATAAAGCAGGACTTAATAAATCTAAATCCATCAAAAAAATTGTAGGTTGCAATTCATAATGTTTTCGAATATTAATTTCATAATTCATAATTTATATCATAAAATTATAAAAATTGAAAATTCAGCTTATTTATGTTTGGGTATATTAGTATTATTACCACAAAAAAAAATTAGCACATTAGGAGCATAATTTCGGGAGATATAAATAAAAATATGAAAATATAATTTAACATTAGAAGCACTCAATTTTGAATGTTTATAATTCAAAAACTTATCATTCAAATGACTTGAAATTTGGTGTCTAGGCATAGTTTGAACCGAAGATTTGAAATATCTCGTTAAAATTGGGTATTGCCATTGAAAAAAAATGAAGTTTGGATTCGTTTTAATATGTAGATGACCCCCTAAGAAAACTTTATATACATCATTTAAAAGTAGACTTTATTTCCAATCGTTCGGTACCAGTCACTTTCTTCTATGATGATTTGTTGAGGAATTAGCAGGGGGTGTTTACCTTTTTTTTCCACGACTGTACGTTATAAGATGCGTAAAAGAAAATGCCCCAAATTGGTCACGATTAATGGCTTTAACTTGCCACGTTACAAGGAAAACGTTAATAAAGAATTTCTTTTGAAAACAATAGAATACTAAGTTGGCATAAAATTATGATCATTAATTTTCTAACGATATAGCTTGGTTTTTGCATGGGTGGGGGGAGTTCTGGAAGCAGAGGGGAAGGGGGAGCGCACTCCCTTCCTATATGTTTGAAAATGTATGAATTTTGACCACTTTTGGCTAATTTTAATCATTTTGTACCTTTTGATGAAAATCCTGATTACTCTGGGGGGTGAAAAGGGGGGCGCGGGGATGATGCCCCGCTTGCGCCTGCATAAGTCGGGCCTGCTTGAGTTTCCTGAGCCCCCGACTTTCCTACGCCCCTGATAAGGATACATAAAAGAATTCCATCATGCTATGGTATACGGGGGAAATCATTTGAGATGCGTTTTATTAATGTTACCGTTACGGTATTGCAACCATCTGATATGTCTCACTGAGATAGAGTACAACATTTCAAGAGTAAAAAATATGTAACATTTATGATTCGTTCACAGAGATGTGAAAAAAAGAATTCTGATCTGTGTGTGTGTGTGGGGGGGGGGGGGGGGTGATTAAAAAAATGCTTGCGGTACATTTTAATAATGTTATGCGACTTCAAACATAATTAAATTAAAAAGGATCACGAGATACACTAAAACGTGTTTGCTAGAGTGCTTAGATTTTTACCATTTTCGCCATTCCGTGCATTTACAGAGACGTGCAAAAGAATTCTGTTACAGAACTGACTGTGATCCATAATTCCCGAAATGCGTTTTCTGCTGTGATATAAGTTTAAAAATACATATCATAGCATAAAACGCATTTATAATTTCTAGTGTATTACATCTATAAATTCTATAGATCATATACTCCGTTGCGTGAAAGATATCGACAACAATTGTTGAAAATGGATTTTTTACTGAATTACGTGTTTTTAAATACCTGATATAGATATCTTATTGCACTGTGTGAAAAAAATAAATAAATTTCTTAATAATATTCTATTTGTGTTGGAAAGTATTTCATAACCTATGCCTAGTGCATGATTTTTTGTCTTAAATAAATAGCATTAAGGGGGGGGGGGGGGGGAGGTAAGGTTAATTCGGTGAAAAAAAAAAGCATATTTTCAAAATTTTCTTTAGACGATGCAGGTAATGCTGGTTTATTTAATTAATTTCCATATAATAATACAACATCTAAACGATATTTTCCTAAATTTTTATTGCAAAATATTGGTAAAAGAGACGTTGGCAGTAAATCTCCGCAGGCGCCTCGAAAAAAAGTTGTTTTGCGGTGTACGTTATAACTCGTCACTGGATCATCTGAAACAAAAAAAAAAAATCAAAATGCGTTTATTAGGTGAGATGTTTATCGAGGTAACGCTTTTTTTTTTTTTTATTATTATTGATTTTTTTCATTTTCGGTAGCACTTGAAAGTAAAAAAACGCGATTTTGTCTAAAAAAAATCGCCAAATTTGCTATTGTAAAATAATAAATAATAAAAATAAAAAAAAATAACTCGACAACGTTACCTCGAGAAACATCTCACCTAATAAACGCATTTTCATTTTTTTTTTTTTTTTTTTTTTTTTTTTTTGTTTAAGATGATCTAGTGACGAGTTATAACGTACACCGCAAAACAACTTTTTTTCGAGGCGCCCGCGGAGATTTGCTGCCAACGGCTTATTTACCAATATTTTGCAATAAAAATTTAGAAGAATGTCGTTCAGATGTTGTATTATTATATGGAAATTAATTAAATAAACCAGCATTACCTGTATCGTCTATTTTTTTTTTTTTTTAATATGCTTTTTATTCCACCGAATTAACCTTACCCCCCCCCCTTCCCCTTTAACAGTGATCAACAGGCTTATTTATTCAATGGCTTTAGTGTGAAATAATTCTTTGAGGGGCATAAAAGTGTATTACATTTGACGCCAAGTGCGTTGCAGTTTATTATATGTATGATTGTTATTTATTGCCACTATGAGTGTTATTAATCATTTAAAAACTTTTATTTATTTATTTATTTATTATTATATTATTATTATTATTGTTTTGTTAAATTTAAAACTTAAACAGCTGTTTCATTATAAGGACGCTACTAATTCATGAAAAAATAAAATAATAATAATTTTACAATGTGCATTATTTCGTAAATAAATACGTTTCTGTCATTTGTTGAGCGATTAATGTTGAGTTAAATGGTCATTCCTCCCCCCCCCCCCATCGTTTTAGTATTTTTCAATATTTAAAAAGAAAAAAAAAAGAAAAAAAAGGAAGAAAGAAATTGAATGAGTCAAAAAGTCATCTTCTTGAATCATAATTAATAATAATGTTTACATTTTCTGTCATCTCTTAAGTTTGAAATGTTATTTTAAGTGGAAGTATTTCTTTTAAATTTGTTTACTTTCATGAAAAAAACCCCATAAATATTAAGAAAAGTAATGTTGAACATTTCAAAAGAAAAAAGAAAGAAAACAGGAAAAATACCAGAAGGGTTTTAAGAGATTTGAATTTAATTTATGGATTCAGTTGCTGAAGTTTTAATGAGGCTTTGCAGAGGTTTAAGAGGATTTTTTTTTTTTTTTTTTAATTTTAGAGTTGGAAATGAAGTAATAATGCATACTGAGTCACCTCACTGCTTTACACGTAAATAGTAATTTTCATAATTATCATAATTTCATTTATTTTTATCGCTAATTATTGTCAATTGTTCAGATTTGATTATTATAATAAATAAAATAACTGTGTTCCTATGAGTGTTAAATTATAATCTATATGTATTTATCTATGTATATTCCTTAATGTTAATATATTGTATAAAAGAAAAACAAATATTTAAGGTTTGTTGTTCGTGCCTTTGTCGTTCTTCGATTTTAAAATAAATCATTATTTTATCAATCATATTTCTATTCTTTCTTGAACTTATTTATTTATTTAAGAACACCCGATCCTCCAACATGAGAAAGGCCCCACCAGTGGCCTAGAGGTTTTGCTCTCATAGCTGGTAGACGGGAGGTGGAGGGTTCGAACCCAATCGCGCTCGTCGGCCTAATCGTTCGAAGTTTTCCGTAGTTTTCTTCGAACCTTGGATATCCTTGCGTAAATACGGGTTGGGTTCCCTTAGAAAGACCCCTACGGAGGGCACCTCCACCTGGGCCTATATCCCTCGTGTAGATGATCGGCTGTTATACGTAACACCACCACCAACTTGGGAAAATTATAAATACTATTAAATTAAATATATCTGTGAGTTATAATGCTAAATTCATTCTATTGCGTATAATACATATATAAACAATTTAGAAGTAAAAGAAAACAAACCAAGTGCATTCGAGTTGTCGGACAAGGTGTAAGACACCTGCCGTATGTAAATGCCGTTAATATTACAATTAATTATTATTATGTATTTGTATAATATCATTATTTATTGTCACCATTAGTGTGACTTACCTTGTAAAACTGGTTGTTTCTTTTTATGGCAGAATTAATTAAAATAGGCTACCACAACTGAATGGGTATCTGGAAGAATGGCCTGAGTTACAACTTTATAATTATTTACGCAAATGAGGAAAAAACTAGTATTGTCATTGATTAGCGATGTCCTGAGCATCAAAGGTAACATAGGCCCTTTTTCTGATCTTAATTACCCACCACTTTTAACTTCATGCTGAGCATTGACGAGTAATAAAAAGTGAGGGTATTTAAGGAAAGTAATAAAAATAGTATTTTCACCTACTTTTTTTGAAAATGGGCGGGATCAGACCGCAAAAACTATTACACCGATCTTCCTAAAAATTTTTTTTAAATTGAAAGTAATGCAATTTATTGGAGTTTGTACCACTTGCAGCCATTTTTATAAAAAAATAAATATTTTTTGAAGCACGCCAAATTGCAAAAAAAGGAAGTCAGAAGTATACTTTTTTTTTTCAAATGGCTGCCACTTTGTTGATCTTTAACTTTTTGACCTCAAAGTGCTTGAAGCTCCAGACAATATCATCTAGTTTCATAATCCGTAACGAAAATTGACAAATTACTGGTGATCTATTGGTTCCCGCCCGATTGGAAGTGCACAGCGCGCACGCTCAGGGTCAAAACTAGCCCTTTTTTTGCCCGGGCCAAACATGGATTTTGGCGCCCCCCCCCCCCTCCTCATGCACAATAAAAGTTACTGACCGCAAGTACCCTATGCAAAAAAAAAAAAAAAATCCTTAAAACATAAAATCATTTAATAATAATTAAAATATTAACAAGAAATATGTAAACAACGCTCCCATAGGATTAATATTAGCTTGAGCGTTAAGAGCCTGCACTAGACGCGCGAAGAAATTGGATCGCAAATGTTAAACCTACGGAGAATTCTTTTTAAAATTTCTCACTTGCATATTAATAGTTTTAAATGATTTTGTTTCTCGCTTCCAATAGCATTGGATTCTAACTGGGTTAGTGTTTAAATTTTCGCTTTTGATTGCAGGTTTTTGTTTAGGTAGATTTCGTATGAAATACTACCTATTGGCGTCGTTCCTATGTTGGAATTTCTGAAATTTTTTTGCAGATCTACACCGATCATGACCCCTAGAGCCCAAAACCACCCTCAGTAAAAACCTTTATCTATCTATCTATCTATCTATCTATCTATCTATCTACATCACTTTCTTCTGGACACGATAACTTTCACAATTCTGCACCAATCTCTTCCAAACTGATACATAAAATCAAGGGGCATAAAATCTCGGTCAAGCTCGTTAATGGGCAAAATCGGACCAAGGGGATGGAAATAGGGAGGGGTTTTGTGAAAACCGAAAACCCCCCATAACTTCTTAATTTTTGTACATATCGAATCAGTTTAAATTTTTTATTACTTCTAAAAATAGGGCCAAAATTTTATGTATCACAGATTTTTGATAAAGTTAAAAATGGGCTCAAGGGATGCAAAAAATAGGGGTTTTTTGGGGAAAAAAATCATAGCTTCGTCAATTCTCAAGATATCAAATCCAATTAATTTTATCCTGAATTTCCTTAACATTATCTAGAACTTTTACATTCATAAGTTTTTGATAGGACCAATTCGTACCTCAAAAAAAAATTAAAAACGAAAACAAAAAGGGCGTTTGAAGAAGAAAAAAAATCCACAACTCCGTCAATTCAAAAGATATAAAATCCCCATGAATTTATCATATACCTTCTTAATATTGTCTACAACATCTATATAGACAAGTTTTGGATAGGACCCATTCTTACAGCAAAAACAAATTAAAAATACATAGCGGTTGAAGAAAAAAAATCATCTTAGTAAGGGTGTATTCAAATACAAACTGCTGAAAGTTCAAGCTATAATTTATACCAATGTTCTATGTATTGCTTATTATTAATATTTATATACCTAGGGAAAATTTACTCTAGGCATGATGTTAATGCTTTATCATTTGATTAATTAATAAATTAGTATGTCATCCCCAATGCTCTCAGAACTTATTTATTTTACACATCCGACTCACGAGCCTGGGAAATAAAGTAAAAAGTAAAAGACTAAACTAATGAACCCACACGAGTAGTCGGGCAATGGTTTACCGTGACCATTTTAATACCTTTCAGGTATTAATAAATTTACTCCGGCCTACGTAAATTATCTAATATAAACAAGGATGCCTATAACTGATATTAACAACTTAAATAAAATAAGTAATTAAAAATATTAATTTTTAAATACGTAATCGTTGTATATTTAATCTATTAAGAGGATATAAATAAATATAAATATTTAATTTAATATAATTTAAGACCCATTTATCCAATTAAGGTCGTTTACAATTTCAAAAAGTAAATAAATAAAATGATCAACTCTCAAAGCATTTGGACGAGATTATTATAAGGGGTTGTTATTCTTATTATTATTATTCAATTATATTTATACAGGTGTTTCATTATTTGAAATGATAGTGTTGTCGCGATGTCTCTTGGTCATATGAGAAATAAAACAATGCATTTACATGTTGATACTAAAGGCGAATTTAATACGGTGATGTATTGCAAAAAAAAAAAAAAAAAAAAAAAAAAAAGGAGAAAAAGAAAGGGGGAAATTTTTGATTGTTTATACTAATTTATTTGATTCTACTAAATAATTTTTTCTTATTATTATTATGATTTAATTGTTACACTTTCTTGTATTATTTCTGTCTGTTCTGTGCGTTCTAATTCTGTACGTATTTCTAATATTTACGATTTTTGCTATTTCATTGTCAAACTTTGTTATAATTTCTTTAATTCGTTAGGAAATACTTTTAGAGATTGTTTGTGATTATTGAATATTCACTAGTTAATAAAAATGCTGTCCAATAATTTACAACTGTCGAAAGTTGTTTAGGTTATATTACTATATTTTCTAATGATTAGTGGCATTTTATAAAGTGTGTGCAATCAAATGTATACATCGAAAAAAATATATATATATATTTACCAATGATTTATATTGTGTATTCTTATGATTATCTCTTACTCTATTATTTATATTACTTTATTATATCCTCTTTCTATTTTAATGCTTTATGTATTTATTTCTAAGATTTAATATTCATTAATATTTTATTGTCAGGCGTTGTTGTAGTTTTATTAATTTGGTATAGGAAACTATTGATTGAGACTATTTGTAGTGATTAAATAATCACTAATTTGAGAAAAGGATTGCGACGCATTTTTATAAATGAAATTATTTACAACTGTCGAAGGTTGTTTAGAGAAATATTTATAATTTCTATTGATTAGTGTATTTGTATAATGTGTACTAAAATGCATTGATATTCCTTTTATGGTCTTTTATAGTTAAGTGTAATTTTATTATTTTGCTAATGTTTTTCTGTATTTATATGCTTATCTTTCGAGATTTAAACTTTCTTTTATTTACGTGTAAGCCTTTAGATTTAACTGACGGTATATCGTAATTATTGGATTGATATTATGTTAGATATGTTTCGTTCAGTTCAGTGGTTTATTAAATTAAAAAATATATATATATTAGTGAGAATATAAAATATAGAATTCAGAGTGTCACAAAAGAGTAGATTGGAATAAGCATATTTATTTATAAATTATATTTGTTTCTGTAAATTGAGAATTTCATTTGTCAAGTATGACTTTATCTGAGTAAAAAAAAAAAAAATAAAAAAAAAAGTATGTGTATACGTGTTCTATTTCTTGTGAAGGGGACCACATTTCTGAAATATGCGGGAGAATACGAGGGTGATGAACTTGTTACGAATAAGGTGGTCCCGGAGAAATGTGATCCTGAATTCCCCGCACGGAAAAAAAGGGGAAAGATAAACGGGGTACAAGTTAGGAATAGTGACTTTGTTTTTGTTTTGATTTACGTATGATCATTGAAAAGGGTATCTATTTTTATGGTGAACAGTTTTACGTACGGAATAAACGTTTAGTTATAGGTAGTGATTATACAGTATATGCGTGTAAATTGATTTAAAAAAAAAATATATATATATAAATGTAGGAAAACTATTAATGTTTTTTAGGGAATACGTTCGCTACTTTATATTTCTTTAAAGAAAGTAGCTACATGTAATATTAAGGTTAGTAATTAAACGTAGCCTTTGAATTGTAATTATTATGTAGCATTTAGGGATACTGCAGATAACTGTATTATCTCTCAGGGTTGAGTTTTCGGGAGTATTAAACAAAAAAAAAAAAAGAAAGAAAGAAAGAAAGAAAAGAGATAGAGAAAGAGAAAGAGAGAGAAGGAATTTTAGCTTATCTTTAAGAAGGATTTTATGAATTTAATAACATTTTTGTAATCTAAAAGTATAAGCGTTGCATTCACAGTTGAGTGACATACATTCGATAGTGTTGTTGCAAATAAAAATGCAATAATATAAATTTCTATTTCTATATATATTATAATTTACTTTGCTTATCTAGGAAGCTTGAATTCGGTTAAGTTAATATAGCAAAGTAGGGTATTATTGAACTATATTTATTTATATATATGTGTGTGTCATTTAAATTTAAAGTGACAAACAATGTAATTTGCATGAATTTTAGTTGATTATTAAACCAAAGTAGTGTATTATTGAACGTTATTGAAAGGTACATTTAGTAAATCTAGCGTGTCAGATAATGCAGTTTAGAAGATATTTCAAGTTATTGTAACATAGTAGTATATTAATGAACTTTACTTGTATGTGTATATTTATTAGATTTAATGCGTCAGATAATACAACTTGCATAATTTTATCATGTTATTGTGTCATAGTAGCGTAATATTGAACTGTAGATTATTTGTGAAAATGAAGTGTTATATATATTGAATTTTTATGGCATAATTGAGAATTTAGTAGTATTTTCTCCCCTATAATTATTTCTAATAATTAGATCTTAATCTAATTTTATTTGTTACTAAGGGTACTGGAAAATTATATGATGTAAGAACTGGATTTGTGTGATAAGTTTAATTGGAATTACTTTAGCATTCCAAATATAATATATATATATATATATATATATATATATATATATATGCATTAAATTAAATTATTTTAAATTATTATGAAGCTTGTGTATTAATTGATTTAACTAAACATTATGATCATAATCCAAGATACTTGATTTTAGTCTGGGCAATATTTAATATTGTTTTACAAATGTTATTTGATTTTCTCTCTTCATTTCCTAATTTCGTTTTTTTTTTAATTCTTATGGCAAGGCATTAAGCTCTTTTTATACAATTTTTTTTTTTAAACAAATGCAAAAGAATACACCACATCCACTAAAACATTCACATAATGGATGTTACAAGAATTTTCTACTTGATCATATGTTGTTTCATTTCTGCAAAATGGCCAATTGTGGGAATGTATTGTTAGAATGATTAAAAGGGAATTCGGATTAAAATGACTAATTTTATGGGTGTAGTGTTATTTAAATTAAAAAAAAATAATAATAATGAATAATTTTCTTTTGTCCTTTGTTCCTTTTACAAGCAAATGGGAAAGAAAATTTAGCAAATCATACAACATAACGATTGTTTTAAATTCTTATATTGCCTTAAGGGTTGATCTTTCTTCCTGTCTTCAATTTAAACTTGAAAATAAAATTAAATTGATTTTGTTTTAACTTAAAATTTAAGAACATATTTACCTTATAGCATTTTTTTTTAAATTTATGCTATCATCTAAATTTCAGTAATTGCTTTAATGATTAAATTAATTAATAAGTTATAGTGAAGTTGTATTTTGTAAACAAACATGAGTCAGGCATCCTTAGAGTCCCTATGAAAGTTCAAGCTATAATTTATACCAATGTTCTATGTATTGCTTATTATTAATATTTATATACCTAGGGAAAATTTACTCTAGGCATGATGTTAATGCTTTATCATTTGATTAATTAATAAATTAGTATGTCATCCCCAATGTTCTCAGAACTTATTTATTTTACACATCCGACTCACGAGCCTGGGAAATAAAGTAAAAAGTAAAAAACCAAACTAAGAACCTACGAGTAGTCGGACATTAGTAAGGGTGTATTCAAATACAAACTGCTTATTTTCTGACTCATTTTACAATTCATTTTTACTCTCAAAGGCTTCCAATTGGTACCTTTTCTTACTCAGAAACTATAAAATGTACCGTAATGGTCAATTTTTTGATAGAGGCAGAATAGATTTTAAAACATGCTGGCAAAGTGGGCCTTTTGAACCGAATTTCCCGAAGCGGATTGTGTTGGAAAAATCATCGTACACTGTTAAAAATTTTGCAGCATTCTGGCAGGTCATTCGACCGTTTTTTGAAAAAAATGGTTTCATAACCATAATTTAACTATATTCTGACCATAAAATGGCCAATAATATGGTCAGAATAGTGTTAAATTACGGTGTGTGTAACCGTTTTCGGAAAAAACGGTCAAAAGACCTGCCAGAATGCTGCAAATTTTTAACAGTGTATTAAGGGAGTATTCAAATCCAAACTGCTTATTTTCTGACTCATTTTTAAATTCATTTTTGCTCTCAAACGCATCCAATTGGTAGATTCGCTTATTCAGAAACTATATAATGTACCGTAATGATCGATTTTTTGACAGAGGCAGAATATATTTCAAAAAATGATGTCAAAGTGGGCATTTTGAATGGAATTTACCGAAGCGATTGCGTTAGAAACGAAAAATATTGTCTTACTGAGAAAATAATTGTTTATATATCAAGTTTTAATTAATTGAACGAAAATTAAAAACACAGGTCGCTTATAAATCTCTTCAAAAATCACGTCAACAAGTTTCATGTTTTTCCTATTAAAAATGAATCTGGAGTTATGCCAGAAAATTTTGAGTTGTTGAGCATGGAAAAGTATTTTTTTGAATACCGCCCTAACATGATTCTGATAAAACCAGTTATTATATAAAAATGAAATAAAAACTCGTCAAAAGCGGCCAGATAAAATTGTTAAAGTGGGTTTATCTCTAATCATGATTTGGTTTTTGTTAGTGAAATTAGTATACTTAACTTCGAAATCTACCTCCGCCTGTAGGCCGGGCCGGCAGGGATTTTTTTCTTTTTCTTTCTTTCTTTCTTTCTTTTTTTTTTTTTTTATAGAGTTACTTTCACAAATTTGAAAGGAACGCTCCCATAGGTTTAACATTAGCTTGCGAGTTTCTTTGTATTATATATATATATATATATATATATATATACATTTTTGTATGAAACGAAGAATAAATTTTCACTTGGCGCCCCCTTCGCCTTTCGTTCTGGCACCCGGGGCACATGCCCCCTCCGCACCCCCCTAGTTTTGGTCCTGTGGCACACTAAAAGACATCCACCCACGCAATTCGAGGTACATCATCAGTTTTGTATGAAAATTTTTTTTAAATGTTCTTAAAATGATAATAAATAACATGCAAAAAACCTGGAACTAAAAACTTTATTCCTTTTCCAGTTTTTTTTTTTTTTTAACACCCTTTTTCGGTTTTCTAGAGGCAAATCTTCCTTAAATTAAACAAACCTGTATATTATGAAATTACAATTTTTAACACATCAACCATTCCACATAGGCCCTTTTCCAAGAAAAAACTCAACTTTCCAAAATTTGTATCATTGTATCATATCCCTTCTTCCGTTTCAATGGGGGGGGGGGGGGGTGACCCATCAGTGGCCGAGAGGCTCTGCTCTCGAAGCTGGTAGACGGGAGGTGCTGGGTTCGATCCCAATCGCGCCCGTCGGTCTAATCGTTCCGAGTTTTCGTGGTTTTCTTCGAACCTTGGTTTTCCAAGAGTAAATGCGGGTTAGGTTCCCTTAAAAAGACCCCCACGGAGGGCACCCCCCCCTTAGTGCCTATATCCCTCGTGCTGGTCATAAACACAACCAACCAACCTTTTAATTTTTAAATTACTTGCTTTTTATGCTAGTAACAACTTGTTATTTTTTTAATTTACTGAATTTATTTTTTTTACAGCCCTAATGATTTAAGTTTAGAAATATTTTTTTACGTCAGGCAAAACACCTAAGTTTTTCAAATAATTTTCATTTTAGACTTTAACACGTCTTTACATATTTTTTTTAATGTAGAAAATTTGTGTACAACCACCCTCCCAACCACCATTCTAATTAAAGTAAACCCCCCCCCCTCCCCCCACAGCCGCACCCCAGAAGAACAAGGAGACAAATAAAAAATATATATATATAAGTACCTGATATTTATATTCTGATTCTCCGTACCTTACAAAATTTTATCATTGAGGCAATGCAGGTTTTGAGATACCTTTTAAAGCCCCCTCCCCCCCACCCCCTCCAACATCTCCGTCCGAGAAAGCAAGGACGCCAGATTTCAAAAGATCATGTCAACCTGGTGTTTATATTCTGAGGTTAACCATGTGTATTATTATCAGACTTATTTAATATGTGATTTGTAAATGGTGCGCTTTTTTCCGCCTACCATTTTTTATATATAAAGGTACATGATTACAATATTTTCGACAATAAAAAAATATATCCTGATTTGCGATGTACAGTCGTGGAAAAAAAGTCAACACCCCCTACTAACTCTGCAACTAATTATCACAGAGGAAAGTTGCTGATACCAAGCCACTGGTAATAAAGTCTACTTTTAAAGTGTGTACATAAAATATGCTTGGCGGGGGTACGAAAACCGGTTTCAGGTTAGAAACCGGTTTCAAAACTGAAAGTACCTTTTGAAAAAAAATCTGCAACCAAAATCGAAAAAGTAAAAAAGAGTCATATTAAAGATTGAGCTCAGCTATCCTAATGCAAAAAAGAAAAAAAAAAAAAAAAAAATCGTTTAAAAATATTCAAATTTAAACGAGAAATTCAAAAACAACCTCCCCGCATTGGTTTAACATTACGGAGTGGGTGTTTTCAATTGAGTAAAGAATCCTCTTAATCCAAAAATTTCGAATTTCTGGTATACCAGAAATTTAGAAACCTTAATTGTTCCTTTAAGCAACCACGAAATGTTTGTCAACTGTATAGGGGAATCCTGTATAGCAAAGAAACTTCTGATTTATGTTTCAATAACAAGATATTTGAAAATATGCAATTCTTTGGTACAACTCCTCAAATGAATCCGCTGTTTACAGGAAAACAGGGGTGGTTATATTACTAAATACAAATCATCCTGAAACGTCAGGTTTCGGGTTGAACTATCCATTGCGTTACCCTTCTAATTAGGTTGGCTGAAGAAGTGTAACATTACACACATACTCTACTATTCAATCAGATAAGACATAGGGTAGTGAAGACACCTGGTGTAGTGAAAGGAATTTTATAAGTATTTGTGGAGGGAACATAAGCAATTAAGGGTGTTCTCAAATCCAAAGGGTCAACTTTCTGACATAAGTTTTAATTCATTTTTGTTCGGAAACGCATGAAACTAGAAGATGTTGTTATTCAGAAACAATGTCATCGAACTGTTTTTTCCGTTTTCTTGTAAACGCAATAGATCTTTCAGAAACTACTGTCCAAGTTGGCATTTTGAATTGAACTTCCGAACGAAAGAAGAAAATCCAGTCAGTAAGGGGAGAAAAATGCCTTGTCATGTGATCAAAATCGCTTATAGCTCAATAGGTAATTGATTGATCAAAAAATGGAAAACGCATAGTTTGATTCCAAATCGCTTCCATGGCCAGGCTTTCCAAATTTACATCTTTCCGTTAAAAAATGAATTTGTAAATGTGTCAAACGTTTTGCACTTGTTGAGCAGAGCAGTTGAGAACAGCCTTAACTAAAGACAGAAATATTACAGCTAATTTAAGCGCCCCGGAAAAAAGAGCACCTTTTTACAAATCACAATTAAATAAGTCTGATAATAATACACATGGTTAACCTCAGAATATAACACCAGATTGAAATGATTTTTTGAAATCTGGCATCCTTGCTCTCTCGGGACGGAGGGGGGGGGGGGGAGCTTTAAAAGGTATCTCAAAACCTGCATTGTCTCAATGATAAAATTTTGTAAGGGACGGAGAATCAGAATATAAACATCAGGTACTATATATATATATATATTTAGTCCCCCTTGTTCTTCTGGGGTGCGTGGGGGGAGGGGGTCAACAAAATCCGAACTATTACGCCTTTAGACGATAAAATTTTGGCAGGATGTTTTCTAAGTATATAAACATCAGATCGGATGAGTTTCTTTTAATGTGCAATTTTCCCACCTCTCTAAAATCTATGACTGCCTTCCTCATACAACTGTACAAGATGGGATGTACTTTTTGGCGCCAACTGATATAAAAAAAGAAAAATCTTAAATTTTAGAATTTATAATAATTTAAAGAATTTTTTATCGTATAATGTTTTGCATAGATAGTTTTTTTCCGCTAAATTCGTTGTTTACATTTATTCTTCCTAAACCAGTAAAACAACATAAGAAAACTTTTTGCATGGCGTGGGTACAAGACAAATCACACTCCACGTGTTTTTTTTTTCTTTATTTCTTTTTGCAGTGGACATAGTTTCCGGGAAGGCGCCGTGTCCAATGCGATCATATTACAAACCTTAGATAAGATGCGTTGCCCGAACATACAAAGAAGGGGTCTTCCATCCTCTGATAGAATAGGTTCCAATTAACGAGCTTCGAAGAACTCGGGAGGGGGGAGGGAGAGGGTACAAAAGGTTTGATGCAGCGGATGCCAAACCGAAAGAATTTACTCACATTTGTATAAATAAATACAGAGAAAGAATTTAAAGGAAAAATTAATGTTTTTTTTACTCCTCCCAGATTTTCAAAAATGCAGATATTTTTCTAAATTTATATAAAGAAATATATAAAATATGCGACATATATAAAACATTCCCGTTAGTGAATAAAATTTATCTATCCCATTGGAACTTCCCTTGTAATAAACTATATTTTTTACAAAGAAAAAAATATGAATTTTTTTTAATTTAGTCATAACTTTAAAAAAGAGTAATAAAAAAACAGCCATATTTTTACAACTGAAAGTGACATATTCTTACTTTTCATAGGAATGTACAAAATTTGTTTTAATTTTAAACTTATTGTTTTTCTATTATAAATTTTCCTTTTTTATTTTTTTTTCATTTATTTATTTTATATGAAAAACTGCCGTTAAGTTTGTTTATATTATTATTTCGTCACTTTTTTTCACATTAGAAATATTCTGTATTTCATAAGTTTTAAACCCGAAATAGATGTGACTTAAAATAGATAAAAATGATGTCACTCTGAAACAAATGTTATTAAAAGTTTCCAAATTTATGTATTAAAATGCAAGTTTGCTTTTATGTGTGTTTTCAAATCCAAACTACCTGCTTTCTAATATATTTTTCACTTTATTTTGTTCACAAAAATTGTCAAGTTCTCTTATGCATCAGAAAGTGTGTAATTCAGTTCCATTTTTCGGTAAAGGTTTTTTTTTTTTTTTTAGAAAATACAGTGAACGTCAGTGCTTTGAACCATATTTCAGTCGAGGAAAGTGACGGAAAGTGAAAAAAACTGACGTCTTAAAACAACAATCGCTTTTAACTCAATATGTAGTTCAATTATCCAAAAATGAAAAAACATCAGCCACCTTAAACAGCCATTTTTAAAGCTTTCTATCTAATTATTCACAGTGTGTGTGTGTGCGGGTGCAGACATTTACATATTTTAAAATTATTAATAACTGCATTTAATATTAAATTGTTAATACTGTTTAAATTCATAGTTATTAAAAAATTAACTCTCTAGTTAGAATATTATCATTTTATGTTTTGATTAATAAAATTTTAATTAATATAATAAAAAATAATATAAACTGCAAATAAGTAATTTCATCAGTTGAGTTAACACAAATAACATATCAAACAAATATCATGGCAAGATTTTTTGCATTTCAACTTATGTGTGTAAAAATTACAGTTAATACCTAATACTAATAATGTTAATACTAATAATAAGCTAGAAGCAGCAGGAGTCGTTCTGTAGCTTCATCGCCCCGAACTCTCCCTTCCCGCTTTTCGGTGTCTTTAATTTGTGCAATTTCCCTCTTAAATTTGTCCGTTTTCAATTTTTGATTTTTTTTTTTTTTTTTTTTTTTTTTTGTCCTATCCTTGCTTTCGCTAGAGTCTCTTATACTCGGGACGTGGGTGGGGGGGGGGGGGCTATGAGCCTGGCTTCCGCAAAAGAGTCGGAATAAGTAGTAGAAAAAAGGCCTGCGGACGGAGATGGGCCACCGACCCATCTCCGTCCGCAGTTAAGTTCCATCCGCGTGTGTCCCGTTTCCGTTCAGTCCGTCCGCGTGTAAGTTTTGATAAATCAAAACTTACACGCCTGTATGCTCATGCTAATTAAAACAAATTATGGAAATGGTTTACAACCATTAATTTGTGCATACAAAATAACATGAGAATGACCAGTTATATCTGAAGTTATATTTGAAATCCATAAAATAACAGCATTAGATTAAAATATCATTTTTAAAGCGAATGCATTTTATGCCCGATAAGAATTTGCTTTTTACAAACTGGTTGTCCTTATTTTTTAACAAACATAATCATTTAAGCTTATGTAAATACGTATTTAAAGCATTTTTCGTTTATTCATCAGACAAAATACCCATAGAAACTTTACAAATTATTTTCATGTTAGATTTCAATGCTTTTTTACACTGTTTTAAAAATTTAGAATTAATTTAAGAAATTTAGCATTTAGATCAATCAATTACCTATTGAGTTATAAGAGATTTCGATCACGTGAGAAACCCGTTTTTCGCCCGCTCTTGAGACTGTTTCTTCCTTCCTCGGAAATTCGGTGAAAAACACCCACTTTGACATTATTTTCTGAAAGATCTATTGCATTTACAAAAAAATGAAAAAAACAGCTCCATTACATAGTTTCTGAACAGCAACACTAGCCAGTTTCATGCATTTTCGAACAAAAATAAATCAAAAATTTTGTCAGAAAGTTGCTCCTTTGGATTTGAGAGCACCCTTAAAAGAACAAACCGTTCTGACAATTTGATCACTGGTTATAACAATTTAAAATTCTCGGGTCTTATATTCAGTTTTTTATAAAATTTAGTGTGTGCGCGTGGGGGGGGGGGGCAGTTATATAAAATGATAATGGGCTCTTGTACAGTTTTATGAGGAAGGTAATCGTAGATTTTTGTAACCCCCCCCCCCCCCATGCCAAGGAGGAGAGAAAGGGCCAAATTAAAAGAAACTCATCCAATTGGATGTTTACATACTTAGAAAACATCCCGATTTTATTCTGTTCCAAAATTTTATCGTCTAAAGCCGTAATAGATTCGGATTTTGTAAAAAAACCCCTACACACAAACAGCCGTACTCCAGAAGGATAAGGGAGACTAAATATATATATATATATATACAGTAAAACCTCCCTAAAGCGACCACGTTCCGTTCCAACAAACATGGGTCGCTCCGAGAGGTGGCCTTTTAATGGAGGTCCTGTTTAAATCCAGATTTTAATTGTTGAAAAAAGGTAACAATTAATGTTACTAAAATTTAATTTTCACATTAGGAAGAAATACAAAACTTTAAGTATCAAAACGAAAGTTAATTACATAAGTTAATTGATGTAGAGTTTAAAAAATGAATACATTGACCTTTGATTTTACAGTTTTATATTTTATAACTTTTATTTCTTTTCGAAGTTCAGTAAATAAATGCAATTTTTTTGGACGGAAACAAAAAATGACGATATCATTAATTTATCTATTTCTTTGAGAGTTTCCTGACAGAATAGTGCAAGGGAGTTTATCGATTGTCATTCCTAATTTATCATCAGAGTTAAATTCATTGCCTAAATAGGCACAAAGGGGTTTAAACATTTAAAGGTTACCGGAATTTAAAAAAATCTAAACTTAGTTTAGAAGTTTGATGAATAATGCGCTCTCCGGAATTATTTTCTTAATAAAACCTTCTTCAAGTGACCTGGAAAAAACGGAATTTGTTTCGTTTTCTTTAAAGAAAATTGGTCGCTCATGGAGGGAGTTCAACTTGGATGGTCTCTGAATGGAGGTACAATTAGTATTGAGCCTATGAGAATGAATTTCGTTCCATGAAAAAATGGTCGTTCAGGGAGGTGGTCACACAGGGAGGTTTCACTGTATATATATAAGTACCTGATGTTTATATTCTGATTCTACATACCTTACAAAATCTGTTTCATTTTCTTTAAAAAAAATTGGTCGCTCATGGAGGGAGTTCAACTGGGATGGTCTCTGAATGGAGGTAAAATTAGTATTGAGCCTATGGGAATAAATTTCGTTCCATGAAAAAATTGTCGTTCAGGGAGGTGGTCGCTTAATGGAGGTGGTCACACAGGGAGGTTTCACTGTATATATAAGTACCTGATGTTTATATTCTGATTCTGCATACCTTACAAAATTTTATCATCATCGAGGCAATGCAGGTTCCGAGATACCTTTTAAAGCCCCCCCTCCCCTTCCGCACACACACAGCCTCTCCGTACTGAGGGAGCAAGACGCCAGATTTCAAAAAATCATCTCAATCTGGTGTTTATATTCTGAGGTTAACCCTGTGTATTATTATCAGACTTATTTAATATGTGATTTGTAAAAAGGTGCGCTTTTTTCCGCCTACCATAAAAATGGGCCCCTTCACAAAAATGAACTTAATAAAATGGGCCCTTCACAAAATTCCTTTTAATAAAACAGGCTCCTACGTAAAATTCCTTTTCCTAAAAACTGTTTTAAAATGTGTAATTTTGTAAAAAAAAAAAAAAAAAAAAAAAAAAAAAAAAACAGTTCACCAAGAACAAAAACTTTAGCAAAATGATTTGAAGTTTTTGTTAATGAATGCTTGGTTCGAATTTGAGTAAATATATTTCAACTTTCGTTACAAAATGTTATTTTTCACTAAAATATTATAAAATTCACAATAATATAATAAAATTCACAAAAATAACTTTCACTTTTTACAAGATAGACCTGAAGAATAAAAAACTGCATCGACCCCTGGTGAAAGAGAACAAAACACTTAACAGCCTGTAAAAATGCCATCTTTAACGATCTGTAACAGTTCTGGCAGCATGAGCCGGTAACTTTTAAAGAGAAATGCTATGACCTATGACCGGTATCAGTAACAGCTAAAATTCGCGAATTCCGTCCAATTACTGAATAATTTATTGCCATTCCTTCATTTCTAACTAAAAGGACTTCTCTTTTTAATTGCAGGGGAGGAATCAAGGTCGAAGACCTGAAAAATATTTCGGAGAGGGATTTGTGGGCTTAAAATTTTATCCTTTTTATCTTATTTTTGACTCATTTTTTTAGTAATTGAACAGAGGCGAATATTTAATATTAAAAAAAGGGCCCAGTTAAACTGATGGCATTGAGCTCACAGGATATTCACACTAATTGTATATTATACTCTTATTTCAAAGAATAATGCCCCTCGAAAAATAAATTAACGGAGGGGGGGTTAGCCTTCCCTTTTCCCTCTTTATACTTAACCAATGAGCCTCCAAATGTTATCGGGGAAGCGCCTTATTGAAATAAACCGGTATACCAAATATGAAGCAAATCGGATAGAAAAACCCATTTATCTAAATTAAGGGGGTATTAGCCCCCGGTATCCTCTTTATGTTTAACTAATGAACTTCCAAATCTAATTAGGGAAGCGCCTTATCAGAATGAACCGGTATACCAAATTTGAAGCAAATCCGATAGAAAAACCCATTTCTCTAAATTAGGGGGATATTACCCCCCTATCTCCCCTTTAGACTTAAACAATGAGCCTTCAAATCTAATCAGGGAAGTGGCTTATCAGAATGAACAGGTATACCAAATTTGAAGAAAATCTGATAATTCTGCGAAAAACCAATTTATCTAAGTTAAGGGGGATTAGCCCCCATTCCCCCCTTTATACTTAACCAATGAAGCCCCAAAACTAATCAGGGAAGTGCCTTATCATAATGAACCTAGAAAAAAATTCGAAAAAAAAATCGAATATTTCTATCAAGATTTATCGAGTTACGTACGTACGTACATACAAAACCTGCGGGCACATTAGCTCCTTAACTGCTCTGCTCAACAAGCGCAAAACGTTTTGACACATTTACAAATTCATTTTTTAACGGAAAGATATAAAATTATAAGGCCTGACTGCGGAAGCAGTTTGGAATCGAACTGTGTTTTCCATTTTTGATAAATAAATTACCTATTGAGTTATAAGCGATTTTGATCACTTGACAAAGATTTTTTCACCCTTCCTTGAGTGGTTATTCTTCTTTCGCGAGGAAATTCGGTTCAAGACGCCCACTTTGATGCTATTTCTGAAACATCCATTGCGTGTGCAAAAAAAAAAAAAAAAAAAAAAAAAAAAAGCAGTTCGATTGCATAAGTTTCTGAACAACAATATCTGCTAGTTTCATGCATTTCCGAACAAAAATAAATTAAAACTTATGTCATAAAGTTCCCTTTTTAGATTTGAGTTTTATAAAGTAAGTTTTATAATTAAGTTCAATAAAGTTTAAGTTAACCTTAAGTTTTATATTGTGTCCAAATAAATCAATAATAAAATTACCTTGAAACTTCTCTATATAAATAAAACTGTAATTGGATAGGCGCACGTACAGCCAATACCGTCGATTTTCTGACAGAATGTCCTCAAAACATAGAGAAACATAATATTCATTAATGATAATATTTCTTTGGTTCCCTTATTCCGCTGAACTAAATGATACCTAAATTTTCAATGGATATATACATTTGAATCAAAGAAACAGTCCGGCTGAATAATTCTGGATTTATAATGAGACATTTGCCAAAATATGCTGAATGATTTTCGTGGTAAAAGATAATCTATGAAAAATGTTTAATAACGTTAAATCAAAAGCATTATAACCTTACATTCAATAAGGTTAAGAGGCTACTTCAGTCAAGTGAAAAGACCCATTCGCTAATGCTAATCCTATAAAATAAATTTATAACGATATCTCGGTTGCATTTTAATATTTTTAAATGATTTTTTTTGCATTGGATAACTGAGATCTATCTGTATCCAGGCCGTTTTTTACTTTTTCGATTTCGATTGCAGATTTTTTTAATGAGGATGCTTTCAGTTTCGAAACCGGTTCCCAAAATGAAAGTGTCCTCATTAAAAATATCTGTAAACAAAATGGAAAAGGTAAAAAACGCCCTTTGTACAGATCGATCTCAGCTATCCAATGCAAAAAAAAATCATTTAAAAATATTAAAATGCAACCGAGATATCGTTATAAATTTCTTCCATAGGATTAGCATTAGCGAACGGGTCTTTTCACTTGACTCAAGTAGCCTCTTAATGACAAAGAAAAAAACACTCATCTATATGTAATTAAATTGAGAAAATATGGAATGAATCAAACGGTGCAGCATTCTATTTTCATTAGGGATTTCCAGGAATGTCCCACGAAAAAATATTTATAAAATTATTATCTGAAATAAATGTAATTTTTCGACTAATAATGAGCTCGAAGCCGCTGCGGTCGCCCGGTAGCTTTAATGCTCCGAACCCAACCCTTCCCGATTTTCCATGTCTTTAACTTAATGAATTTCCCTTTTAAATTTGTCTGGGTTTCAATTTTTCATTTTTTTTCCTTATTCTTCCTGGCTAAGGAAAAAAACAATGGTTAAATTAATGTTTTCTTTTTTTTGCGGGGGGGGGGGGGGCATTGTTGTATAAACTTTCCAAAGAATTTTGAGCTGAAAGCCGAAACTGGGAGGACATTTATTGCCAGGTGTGTCATTTTTAAGCGTAACTGAACCTCGAATACAAAGAGGGAAGAAGAATGATATCCTTTGTCCATTAGCGAATAATATACAAATTTCAGGAAATTTCGCGATGCAAATTATTGTATAGTCGAGGGGGGAAGGGGGGCACCCGCCCATAAAATTTTATCGCCAAATTATGTTGGAGTTTAAGTGGCCTATCAAGCCAAAAGCACCCCATTCTCGATAGCAGGAATTCGCTGTCTCATATTTAAACAATTAGAAAAAATCTCTTGTGGCTATGCTGCTTTTGAAATGGAAATAGGTAAAATGCTCTTACCTGGGATTCATCAATATCGCGATGACGTATAACTTCATCGGTGTGGCGTGGTCAGGGATTTATCCAAAAGCTTCTTGAAGAAATTATTTTTATTTTATTTTGTGTGTGTTTATCCTTTGAAGTATCCTTTGAGAGCTTAATATGAATCGCTAAATCCATGGGAAGATATAATGTAATATGAATTAGTATTGTGTGTTTTTACGATAAAGAAAGATTCAACTTTTAGCTTTAAATACTTATAATTAAACATATTATTGGAGTATAAGAAACTCCGTCTTAACATAGAAGCTACATGATTAAGAGTGATAATACATAAAGCTGCTAAAACACATATTCGCAGCGTAGAAAAAATATATAATAATTAAAGGTGTCTGGCAAAAGTCAAAATGTTCAGATGTTCCTTTTAGTTACATATTAGTGATGAAATCTTAGTTATTAGAACATATGCTTTAGAGAGTTACTCAAGTGGGCTGTAATAGCACTCATTATCAAATGCGGAAGTAAAGAAACAGTTCGTAAATTGGCTTGTTAAAATGATCTGTGTATGGTAACAAGTTCTTTCTTTTCTTTTTTTTAATCACTTTTAGGAGTTGCCGAAGAACATCTGGGGAATTAAATTTAACACCCCTCCTTAATCTCCTCAGATGGATAAGGTAACAAGTTCATAGTCTTGATGTCACACAAAAGTTGAGGTTTGGGTGTGGGCTTCGTCAAGCAGTCAGCAATCATGTATTGCGTGGGACAATATTTTAATTCGATAATTTTATCCTCCTTTAATTGTCTTATGGCGTGAAAGCGGATATCAATGTGTTTTGTCCGCTTCGAAAATTTTTCATTTTCTATCATCTTTATACTGCTTTGGTTGTCATGGTAAAGTAAAATAGGTTTTATTTGATACAAGTTAAGATCTTCTAGCAGTTTTAATAGCCATAAAATTTCTTGTCCTGCGGTTGCTGCAGCAACATATTCCGCTTCAGCGGAAGAATATGCAATGCTTGACTGTAATTTTGTAGTCCATTGAATGGGATTATCACCCAGAAAAAAAATATTGCCGGTGGTTGATTTTCTATTTTTAGTGTCCCCAGCCCAATCAGCATCAGCATACGCGATGAGTATTGGTGGTTTATTTTTGCTTATTGTTAGGCATAGGTTTTTTGTGCAATTGAGGTAAATAATAATTCTTTTTGCCGCTTTCCAATCCTTCTCGCGTGGCGTTGCACTTCTCCTACTAAGTATATTTACTGGTGCCATAATGTCGGGTCGAGTGACTGTGGCAATATACAAGAGCGAACCGATCGCTTGCCTAAACTTTGTATTGTTCGGAAGTAAATTGTCGCTATCTTCTAATTTATAGAAACCTACTTCCATCGGTGTACCAATAGGTCTTGCATCTGTTAAATTTAACTTTCTAACCAAATCTTCTATTTTTGACTTTTGGTTTAATTTGTAACCATCATTCGTTTTGATTATGTTGGTTCCTAGGTACTGACTTATTTCGCCTAAGTCTTTTACTCCGTACTCATTTTGCAATTGTTTTATTACATCTTTAATTATTTCACTTTTACTCGCGATTAAAATATCGTCAACGTAGACGATGATATAAGTGAAATTTTCCTTTTCTTTTCTAGTAAATAAACATGAGTCAGCAGTGCTTTGCACAAAATTCATGTTTTTTAATGATTCTGCGATCTTTTTGTGCCAGGCTCTAGCTGCCTGCTTTAAGCCGTAGATTGTTTTATTCAGTTTACACACTTTGTTTTCACAATTTTTTTTTTATAAAACCCTCTGGTTGTTTCATGAAAATTTCTTCTTCTATTTCGCCGTGAAGAAATGCAGTGTCGATGTCAATGTGTTGAACAGAAAGATTTTTGTATGCCGCTGAGGCTAAAAATGTGCGGATTGTTGTGTGTGAAACTACGGGTGCGAAGGTTTCATCATAATCTTCGCCGTACTTCTGATTATATCCTTTCGCTACTAAACGGGCCTTGTATTTTTGTACATTTCCTAAATTATCTAACTTTCTCTTAAAAATCCACTTACAACCAATAATTTTCTTATTTGGTGGGGGATCCACTAAGTCCCAAGTTTTATTTTTCTTTAATGAGTTGATTTCTTGTTGAGTGGCTTTGAGCCAATTTTCTTTTTCTACTGGGTTGTTCATGTTTGCTATGTCATAAAAATCGTTTGGTTCGAATGTGTCATTTGTTTTTACGTGACATACGTATCTGTCGGGTGGTACTCCTCTATTTGACCTCTGAGACCTTCTCGGTTCTACGTCGGGTTGTTTGGACGCGGTTGGTTCTTCGTCCGAATTACTTAACTCTGTTTGAATGTAGTTGTTGTCATTGTCTGAGTTTTCTACCTCTTCGCTTTCTTTTAAGTTGTTTTCACTATTTTCTATAAATTTAACTGTTCTCGCTATTATTATTTTGTTTTCTTTTGTAAATATACGGTAACCTTTTGATTTATTGTCATACCCCACAAGTATTCCTTCCTGCGCTCTATCATCTAATTTGTTTCGCTGATGTTTTTGTATATAGGCATAAGCTTTACAGCCGAATGTACGCAGGTAGTGTAAGGTGGGTTTTCGGTTGAACCAAATTTCGAACGGTGTTTTGTTTGTTATTTTGGTTGGTAGCCTATTCTGCAGGTGATTGGCGGTATTTATGGCTTCTCCCCAGAATTTTTGAGGTAAGCCTGCTTCGGAGAGTAGACTCCTAGTCATATCTAATAATGACCTATTCTTTCTTTCCGCTACGCCGTTTTGGCTCGGACAAAATGGTACCGTAAACTGGTGTTGGATACCTCTTGCCCTTAGGTATTCTTCCGTTTGTTTACCTAAATATTCCCCTCCATTATCGGATCTAATAGCTTTAGGGAATCTGCCGAATTGGGTTTTCACCATGGCTACATAATCTTTTAACTTTTCGTGAACTTCATTTTTATGCGAAAGTAAGTAAATTACTGTGAACCTTGAATAGTCGTCTATAAAAGTGACGAACATTGTTTTTCCCCCGATAGTAGGTGTACCGATAGATGTGCACACGTCCGTGTGTATCAGATCGAGCACTTTGCCTGTTTTGGGACAGTTTGTTGATTTCGGATATGGGGCATCACTTATTTTTGTTTGGATACATATTTCACACAATGCGTTATGATTACAGTTATTTATTTTTATACCGTCTGCTAAGTTTTTATTTATTAATTCTTTTATCGCATTATAGTTACGATGGCCAAGCCGTTTGTGCCAAACTTCTATGCAATTTTTATTTTTACATTCATGTGCAATGTTTACTTTATTAGTTTCAGCGCTTTCTAATAATTCGACTTGATATAAATTATTTTTCATTCTTGCTTCAAGATAAATATTCCCGTTTCGGGATAACGTGCATTTTTCTTTATCGAAAATTAATTTATAGCCATTCTGTGTTGCTTTGCTTACCGATATGAGGTTCGATTCTAATTCTGGTACGTATAATACTTCTTTTAATGTGATTGTGTTTATCCCTCCATCGGATGTTTTTGTTTTAAATGTCGTTTCACCTGTACCGTGTGAATTCAGCGTTTTGCCATTGGCAATGATGACTGTCGTCTTTTCAGTGTCGTTAAACTTAGTGAATGCATCTTTACTGTTTAGAATGTGTGTCGATGAACCTGAGTCGATTATCCAGGTTTGTTTTCCTGGTTTCTGGACTAAAAAAGCTGCGTCGCTGCCTTTTCCTGAATTGCCCTGTGTTTTGTTAATCCGAATTGGTTCTGTTTCACGGTTTTTGTTTTCTCTATAATAGTTTGCGTCTTGATAACATAACGATGATGTGTAATACTTGGATTTGTGCGGCTGTTGTTTTTGTGACGGTGAGTAAGTGTTTCTGTTCTTAAGATGCCAGCACTCTCTGTATGTATGGTTTTTTAATTTACAGTATGTGCACTGTTTGTCCTTTTTATTATAGTGTTCAGCCGGAAACTTTTTATGCGTTTTAAACGCTTTTGAGGAATTCTCGCTCTGATCTGTGTTTTCTAAACGTCTTGTATATTCATCAGTGAGTTTTCCTTTTATAAACTCTGAATTAAGTTCATTTTCTGGACGGGCCTCGAGGGCTATAATTAAGGTGTTGTAGCTAGGTGGTAATGAACAAAGTAACAGAGCTGAAATGTGCGAGTCATTAATAGTTTCGCCTATGGCTGAAAGTTTATCAACACGTTCTAAAATATGTGTAATGTGTTTTATTAGATTGCCGTTTTCTGGGAGTTTTGCTCCGTATAATTTTCTCAGCAAATATAACTTGCTTGAGAGATTAGCCCTTTCATGAATTGTTTTTAAAGCTTGCCAGGTTTCTCTGGCAGTGTTTAAGTGCTTTACATGCACGATCTGTGAATCTTCAATACTCAAGTTGATAATTGCACGTGCTTTACGGTCCCTCTTCGTCCAGTCCGTGTTAATTGGATCTGGGGGATTTTGTGTTATTACATCAAACAATTCTTCTTTTATTAAAATCATTTCTGCGCGAAATTTCCAATTTGCGTAATTATGCGAATTTAATTTTTCGACAATTTGGACGTCTTTGATCCCTGCCATGTTTACTCTTATTTATATATGCGACGAACCTATTTCCTTTTTATTTATTTATTTACTGTAAAATGTAAAATGAACGATTTCTTTTTTATTATTATTATTACTCACAACCAACAAATTGTTCATTCACTAATTATTTAAATGTTCATTACATAAAACATAAATATATAAATGTTTCTTTTTCATTCACCTTTATATTTCTGGTACAATAACATTCATAATTTTATTCAATGCAGCATCTTTTTATTTTTTTTATTCAGAACATGAATACTTTTAATATTTATAATCTAAGCCACTATATAAAATTTTTTCTTCCTTTTCGCTAAACATGAGCACTTTATCTGTCTCATTAATCTTTTTGTTGGAGTTTAAGTGGCCTATCAAGCCAAAAGCACCCCATTCTCGATAGCAGGAATTCGCTGTCTCATATTTAAACAATTAGAAAAAATCTCTTGTGGCTATGCTGCTTTTGAAATGGAAATAGGTAAAATGCTCTTACCTGGGATTCATCAATATCGCGATGACGTATAACTTCATCGGTGTGGCGTGGTCAGGGATTTATCCAAAAGCTTCTTGAAGAAATTATTTTTATTTTATTTTGTGTGTGTTTATCCTTTGAAGTATCCTTTGAGAGCTTAATATGAATCGCTAAATCCATGGGAAGATATAATGTAATATGAATTAGTATTGTGTGTTTTTACGATAAAGAAAGATTCAACTTTTAGCTTTAAATACTTATAATTAAACATATTATTGGAGTATAAGAAACTCCGTCTTAACATAGAAGCTACATGATTAAGAGTGATAATACATAAAGCTGCTAAAACACATATTCGCAGCGTAGAAAAAATATATAATAATTAAAGGTGTCTGGCAAAAGTCAAAATGTTCAGATGTTCCTTTTAGTTACATATTAGTGATGAAATCTTAGTTATTAGAACATATGCTTTAGAGAGTTACTCAAGTGGGCTGTAATAGCACTCATTATCAAATGCGGAAGTAAAGAAACAGTTCGTAAATTGGCTTGTTAAAATGATCTGTGTATGGTAACAAGTTCTTTCTTTTCTTTTTTTTAATCACTTTTAGGAGTTGCCGAAGAACATCTGGGGAATTAAATTTAACAAATTATTGCAGAGAGATGCGAGAGGTTCTGTTCGACTGACAATTGTGCCTTCTTTTCAAAAATGCGTACAATTTTTGAAATAGGGTCATCTATATACTTTAAATAGTAAAAGCTATTACTTTTTTAAAATTTAACACTTTATTTGAATTTATTCGATAAAAGCAGCAAGGGGGTTTATATATTTTATTACATTATTGCACAAAGCTTCATAAAGTTAGAAAAGTTAAAGTTTGAGGAAGGTTAAATTCACTTGAAGAACCTAATTTATATCTTTTTAAAAAATCATGCAATAAAAAAATTTCCTTTTCAATGCTATACGTTAAATGCACGCAGACATAATCTAAGCATTTTTTCGATTCAAAACACATTTTTAATTATGAAAATTATAAAAATAAAGTTCATCAAAAAAATTAAGAGTAACCTACATTATTTTAAATAATTATTAACAAAAAAGAAAGTTGTCGTAAACATGGTTATATGCCTTTACAACTCATTTCTACAAATAGTTTTTGAGATAGATTAAAAATTTAATTTGCGGTGATCTATGGGAAGCCAGGTAAATTCCATAACATTTTCTCTTATCTTTAGTTGTTCTGCATTTATTTTTTCTCCTGGTTATAATTGAATAT
The DNA here is from genome assembly GCA_963932465.1 of Maratus speciosus. Taxonomy (NCBI): domain Eukaryota; kingdom Metazoa; phylum Arthropoda; class Arachnida; order Araneae; family Salticidae; genus Maratus; species Maratus speciosus. Next base: position 650,846,099 of record OZ010787.1, on the reverse strand, counting down.
TTTCTGTAGATTTCCTTAAAATATCCTAATTTTGTTTTGCTAAATTTCTGCGTAAATACTTCATAGAGTTACATTTCTTCTGCAAATCTATGAAGATTTAAGGCTGTTCTTAACTGCTCTGCTCAACAAGCGCAAAACGTTTTGACACATTTACAAATTCATTTTTGAACGGAAAGATATAAAATTGGAAAACCTGTCCATGGAAGCGATTTCGAATCGAACTGTTTTTTCCATTTTTGGATCCATCAATTACCTACTGAGTTATAAGCGTTTTTGGCCACGCGACAAACACGTTTTTCGCCCGCTCTTGAATGCTTATTCACCATTCGCACGGAAAATCGGTTCAAAACATCCAATTAGACATTATTTTCTGAAAGATCTATAGCGTGTGAAAAAGAATGGAAAAAACAGCTCGATGACATAGTTTCTGAATAACAACACCAGCTAGTTTCATGCATTTTCGATCAAAAATAAATTAAAACTTATGTCAGACATTTGCCCTTTTGAATTTGAGAACACCCTTAAAGTAGTTCCTCTACGTTCTTTGGTTAGGGAAACAAAAGCATAAATCTTGCAAACATAATTCCTTTACTCATTCTAATGTTTACTTGTTGAATCCAAGAACACCATGAAGCCAGCCATATGGCTTCCCCACACGTGTTCCCAACACGTCCCCACACCCCACACGTGCAATTGCCATTAGTACGAAAACCTAAAATTCCTCATATATCTGTTCCCGAAATATCATTCACACGTGTAGATCGAGAACAGCAGAAAACATAAATCTATCATGGATCGTTTCTGTATGTTACCGGATAAAATGCATCAAGCGTACCGTAAGTGGTAATAGGATCTTTTTAAGCACCGGCATCTCGAGGGAAAAATCGTTCGGTTTGTATCATAGCATTCCGACAATCTCATAAATTCAGAAAGTAAAGACCTTTGCAACTTCCCCTGAATAAGTGTGAAACGCAAGGTTATCATCTGACCTAACCCAGTACTTTATAAGGAAAGCCTGAAAAGCAGAACGGTTATTTTTTTTTTGTTTTTTTTTTTTTTACAAACTGACAAATTCCTGGCGCAATTATTAATTAATTATTGTCAGAAAACGCAGGAAATTGTTAGGTGCTCTTATGCAAAAACTCGAATAGATTCTTCTATTTTTCGGTAAGGCAGGAGCAGTGTTGAATTCAGGGGCTGGCTCTGGGGTACAATTCCCATGGAGCATTGAAATGCTCCCCCCCCCTCCTCAAGGTTTCAGATGTTATGCTTTTTAGTGAACAAAAGTGAAATTTCCCCCGCCGGAACTCTAAAATATCCCCCCCCCCCCACGGAGCCGCAGAAATCCCACCCGGAAAAAAATGCCTGAATTCATCACTGGGCAAATCTTTTGGAAAATGCTGTGAAAATGGGCGCTTTGTACAAAATTTCCCATCGTAAAGAGTTGGAAAGAGAAAAAAAAAACAGCGTCATGAGACAAAAATCATTTGTAACTCAAAAGTGAAAAAAAAAAAAGACTGTGCGATTACGAATTACAATAATCATGCCTGCAAGTATCATGGTTTTACGTATAAAAATGAGTTCGTAAATATGTCAGAAAATGTATGGTTGTTGAGCAAGGATTTTTTTCCCCGAGAATCGCCTTAAGGCAATTCTTATTCTTAACTGCGCTACTCAACAAGCGCAAAATATTTTGATACATTTACAAATTCATTTTTTAACGGAAAGATATAAAATTGGAAAGCCGGCCATGGAAGCGATTTGGAATTGAACTGTGTTTTCCATTTTTGGATCAATGAATTATCTATTGAGTTATAAGCGTTTCTGATCTCGTAATAAACACGTTTTTCGCCTCTCTTGAGTGCTTATTCTCCGTTCGCGCGGAAACTCGATTTAAAACGTCCACTTTGACACTGTTTTCGGAAAGATCTATTACGTTTGCAAAAAAATATGAAAAACAGCTCGATGACATAGTTTCTGAACAACAACACTGGCTAGTTTCATGCATTTTCGAACAAAAATAAATTAAAACTTATGTCAGAAAATTGCCCCAAATCAAACCCATTTTCAAACTCAATTGTTTGTATAACATTTGTCAGTTTGTCCGCGCTCTAATTACTTGAATTACTACCTAATTGGTATATCTTATTGGGGTTTATTTTAGAACGTTCCGTATTGAAAATGTGGAGTGTAACATTTATAGTTTGTCTACTGGGACATACAAAAGAATTCTGTTAAATTATGGTTTATGAGGCGCAATTGTTTGCAATGTGTTTTGATGATATTACACTACTTCAAGCATAAGGAAATTAATAAGAATTTCTGAGGTGCACTACAACATGTTAACTGTAGAATATGGCAGAGCTGAAACTAGAGGGGGCACGTGCCCCAGGCGCCAGAACGGAAAAGGAACGGGGCGCCAAATTAAGATTGGTTTTTGAGTTCTTAAGAAGCTACACAAGTCACGCAAAGAAATTCCCAAGCTAATGTTAAATGTGTGGAAGCGTTCTTTTAAAATTTTTTGCTTGCATTTTAATATTTTAAAATTATTTCTTTCTATCCCAAACAGAAAAAAACCTTTAAAAATATTAAAATGCAAGCGAGAAATTTGAAAAAAACGCTCTTATAGATTTAACATTATAGCTTGCGAGTTTCTTCAAGTGACTACTGTAGTCTCTTAAGACAATGTGATTCATATCACTATGACTTTAAACGCCTCATCTGTATTATTACAACTACCGTAAAATCTGTGAAAATGAAACCTGTCTTTAACGGAATCCTTTCTTAAGTGAAAAAATTACATGTTTCCCAACAGAAAGAATAACAACAATTTATACCTGCTAAGACAGAAACCTGTATAACCCTTTATCTACTGATAGTACTTGTAAGTACCATTAAAATAACTTGTTATAAAATTCATTTAATACATTGATTAGCAGTAATACAGTTTAGAATGAATTATAGATGCATTACTTTATCTTCTTCCAAAAAATTATTGGTTACACAAAACTAAGATATTTTTAAAAGAACGATTTCTTTTGCCTTTGCATCTTTTTAGCTTTCTTGGCATTGGGGGAGGGGGAGGGGAGAGAATTTTTCAATTCGGAAATATTCCTATATTTCTATTGTAAGAACCTTATATTTGTACATTTCCTAATTCTACCAAATACTAAGAAAAATAGTTAAAATAAAAGATTTGAGTGGGGTTATAAATACTGCACAAAATCCCTATAAATTCAAATGTAATTAATCTAAATCCTTCAATCCTTCTAAAATTTATTAAATGGTTATGTATATCTTCTAATGCAGTTTCAATAATTCACGAAAAAGGCCTTAGAAGACAAAATTTTTATGAATTCATAATTCAGTACATAAAGGGACAAAGCGGATTTTTTTTTTCGATTCCTTTCGATTTCGTTTTCAAGGTTTTAATGTATCAGTATTTGACAAAGTTGATTTACTTTGCGGATGGGGGGGGGGGGGGGGAAATCTATGTTTGCCCCGGGTGCAAAAAAGGCTTAGTTTCGATCCTGGAATATGGAATGCGTAGCATTTACCGATCATTTAAAGGGACGCATAAAAGTAACCGGATACAACACTGTCTAAGAGGAACAACTATTTGAAGTGCATTTTAATTTTTGGTATACGCTCAGAGCCTGAATATCAAAAGAACATGGGGCATCTACCCCGGGCCCACATTTTCAAGCGGCCTGAAAATACAAATTTCACTGCAGTTAATAGAAAAAATTGTATTTTTCCCATTCATTTAATGGGTCTATTGAAACTCTATCTCTGTATTTTTCACTAACGACAATAATTGTAATGTAAATTTCGAAATTCTGAAAAGAACGGATATTACGTCTAATCTAACATGATTCATTCAATCGTGTATGTTTGTCGACTTTTATTCACTCTTAAGATTGCAGTGCAGAAGACCTTCTATTTTTTTTTTTAATTCATTTTTACATGTGTCTATAATATATTGTTTTTTCATAAAGCTATGATTTAAATTGTAAACGCATGTAAAGCTGTTTGTCAAGATTATAATGCATGAATTTTTTTTAAAAAAAGGGGTTCCCAACGTGGTACAGTGTGCCCCGGGCACAACATAGAGTTAGTCAAGCTCTCTATACGTTTCTAATCTTAATTTAATTTCAGTTTGTTTTGTTGTGTGCATAAATTCAATAGATCATATACACAGCTGCACAATAGAATTCGTATGATGGATGTGTTGGAAACAGGGGCGCCATTTCAGAATTTTCTTGGGGGGGGGGGCAAAGATTTTTTTGAGGGAAGTTATATAGCTAAAGGTAGTATCCGGACGTCCCCCCCCCCCCCCCCCGAACGAGAAACGTAAACAGAATCATGCTTACAAAAACAGTAAAAACTTTGAATACGGAAACTCAAGAACCAATAATATTTTCTCTTAAACAGGTTTCCGTCTTAGCAGGTAAAATTTCAATATATTGAATATGAAACATTTTCATTTTAGGCAGGATTCTATTATAGGTTCCATTTTTACAGGTATCCTCAAAGACTATTAAACTATCCACTCTATAAAAAGCTGAAATCTTAAACAACGATTTTTACGCACAAATAACATACAGAACGATAAAAATACTCATACGATCGTTTCGAGGATACTTTGATCCCCTTCCTCAGTGAGAAAAAAAAAATAAAATGGGTTCGAAGAACCCCTCGGCTATAGCCCCGAGAACTGGCTTATGGATTGATTGAAAAGGCAGATGCAAGAGTTTATATATCCCAAAGAGATGACGTAATTGAACAGAACTGACTGGAAAAGAGTCACTACGCAGGATCTCTCCACACTGGTGAAAGAAAAGCGGTGCTGGTCGGATCACGGAAAAAAGCGCACCGGAAAAAAGCGCACGGAAAAAAGCGCCCCGGAAAAAAGCGCCCCGGAAAAAAGCGCACCCGGAAAAAAGCGCCCCGGAAAAAAGCGCACCCGGAAAAAAGCGCCCCGGAAAAAAGCGCACCTTTTTACAAATCACATATTAAATAAGTCTGATAATAATACACAGGGTTAACCTCAGAATATAAACACCAGATTGAGATGACTTTTTGAAATCTGGCGTCTTGCTCCCTCGGTACGGAGAGGCTGGGGGGGGGGGGGGGGGGAGGGGGAGGGTCTTTAAAAGGTATCTCAAAACCTGCATTGCCTCGATGATGATAAAATTTTGTAAGGTATGCAGAATCAGAATATAAACATCATGTACTTATACAGTGAAACCTCCCTGTGTGACCACCTCCATTAAGCGACCACCTCCCTGAACGACCATTTTTTCATGGAACGAAATTTATTCCCATAGTCTCAATACTAATTTTACCTCCATTCAGAGACCATTCCAGTTAAACTCCCTCCATAAGCGACCAATTTTTTTAAAAGAAAATGAAACAGATTTTGTAAGGTATGCAGAATCAGAATATAAACATCAGGTACTTATATATATACAGTGAAACCTCCCTGTGTGACCACCTCCATTAAGCGACCACCTCCCTGAGCGACCATTTTTTTCATGGAACGAAATTTATTCCCATAGTCTCAATACTAATTTTACCTCCATTCAGAGACCATCCCAGTTGAACTCCCTCCATAAGCGACCAATTTTTTAAAGAAAATGAAACAGATTTTGTAAGGTATGCAGAATCAGAATATAAACATCAGGTACTTATATATATACGGTGAAACCTCCCTGTATGACCACCTCCATTAAGCGACCACCTCCCTGAACGACCATTTTTTCATGGAACGAGATTTATTCCCATAGTCTCAATACTAATTTTACCTCCATTCAGAGACCATCCCAGTTGAACTCCCTCCATAAGCGACCAATTTTTTTTAAGAAAATGAAACAGATTTTGTAAGGTATGCAGAATCAGAATATAAACATCAGGTACTTATATATATACGGTGAAACCTCCCTGTATGACCACCTCCATTAAGCGACCACCTCCCTGAACGACCATTTTTTCATGGAACGAGATTTATTCCCATAGTCTCAATACTAATTTTACCTCCATTCAGAGACCATCCCAGTTGAACTCCCTCCATAAGCGACCAATTTTTTTTAAGAAAATGAAACAGATTTTGTAAGGTATGCAGAATCAGAATATAAACATCAGGTACTTATATATATACGGTGAAACCTCCCTGTATGACCACCTCCATTAAGCGACCACCTCCCTGAGCGACCATTTTTTTCATGGAACGAAATTTATTCCCATAGTCTCAATACTAATTTTACCTCCATTCAGAGACCATCCCAGTTGAACTCCCTCCATAAGCGACCAATTTTTTAAAGAAAATGAAACAGATTTTGTAAGGTATGCAGAATCAGAATATAAACATCAGGTACTTATATATATACGGTGAAACCTCCCTGTATGACCACCTCCATTAAGCGACCACCTCCCTGAACGACCATTTTTTCATGGAACGAGATTTATTCCCATAGTCTCAATACTAATTTTACCTCCATTCAGAGACCATCCCAGTTGAACTCCCTCCATAAGCGACCAATTTTTTTTAAGAAAATGAAACAGATTTTGTAAGGTATGCAGAATCAGAATATAAACATCAGGTACTTATATATATACGGTGAAACCTCCCTGTATGACCACCTCCATTAAGCGACCACCTCCCTGAGCGACCATTTTTTTCATGGAACGAAATTTATTCCCATAGGCTCAATACTAATTTTACCTCCATTCAGAGATCAACCCAGTTGAACTCCCTCCATGAGCGACCAATTTTTTTTAAAGAAAATGAAACAAATTCCGTTTTTTCCAGGTCGCTTGAAGAAGGTTTTATTAAGAAAATAATTCCGGAGAGTGCATTTTTCATCAAACTTATAAACTAATTTTGATTTTTTTTAATTCCGGTAACCTTTAAATGTTTAAACTTCTTTGTGCTTTTTTAGGCAATGAATTTAACTCTGATGACAAATTAGGAATGACGTTCAATAAACTCCCTTGCACTATTCTGTCAGGAAACTCTCAAAGAAATAGATAAATTAATGATATCGTCATTATTTGTTTCCGTCCAAAAAAATTGCATTTATTTACTGAACTTCGAAAAGAAATAAAAGTTATAAAATATAAAACTGTAAAATCAAAGCAAAGGTCAATGTATTCATTTTTTAAACTCTACAGTAATTAACTTATGTAATTAACTTTCGTTTTGATACTTAAAGTTTTATATTTTTTCCTAATGTGAAAATTAAATTTTAGTAACGTTAATTGTTACCTTTTTTCAACAATTAAAATCTAGATTTAAACAGGACCTCCATTAACAGGCCACCTCTCGGAGCGACCCATTTTTATTGGAACGGAGCGTGGTCGCTTTAGGATGGTTTTACTGTGTGTGTATATATATATTTAGCCTCCCTTATCCTTCCGGAGTACGGCCGTTTGTGTGTAGGGGTGGAATCTACAAAATCCGAATCTATTAGACGATAAAATTTTGGAACAGTATAAAATCAGGATGTTTTCTAAGTATATAAACATCCAATTGGATGAGTTTCTTTTAATTTGGCCCTTACCCTCCTCCTTGGCAGGGGGGGGGGGTTACAAAAATCTACGATTACCTTCCTCATAAAACTGTACAAGAGTCCATTATCATTTTATATTATTGCCCCCCCCCCACACACACACTAAATTTTATAAAAAATTGAATATAAGACCCGAGAATTTTAAATTGTTATAACCAGTCATCAAATTGTCACAACGGTTTGTTCTTTTAAGGGTGTTCTCAAATCCAAAGGACCAACTTTCTGACATAAATTTTAATTTATTTTTTTTCGAAAATGCATGAAACTGGCTGGTGTTGTTGTTCAGAAACTATGTAATGGAGCTGTTTTTTCCATTTTTTTTTGCAAATGCAATAGATCTTTCAGAAAATAATGTCAAAGTTTGCGTTTGGAACCGAATTTCCGAGGAATGAAGAAAGAGTCTCAAGAGAGGGCGAAAAACGGGTTTGTCACGTGCTCGAAATCCCTTATAACTCAATAGGTAATTGATTGATCTAAATGTTAAATTTCTTAAATTAATTCTAAATTTTTAAAACAGTGTAAAAAAGCATTGAAATCTAAGATGAAAATAATTTGTAAAGTTTCTATGGGTATTTTGTCTGATGAATAAACGAAAAATGCTTTAAATATGTATTTACATAAGCTTAAATGATTATGTTTGTTAAAATATAAGTACAACCAGTTTATAAAAAGCAAATTCTTATCAGGCATAAAATGCATTCGCTTTAAAAATGATATTTCAATCTAATGCTGCTATTTTATGGATTTCAAATATAACTTCAGATATAACTGGTCATTCTCATGTTATTTTGTATGCACAAATTAATGGTTGTAAACCATTTCCATAATTTGTTTTAATTAGCATGAACATACAGGCGTGTAAGTTTTGATTTATCAAAACTTACACGCGTACGGACTGGACGGAAACGGGACACACGCGGACGGATCGCCTATCTCCGTCCGCAGCCCCTTTTTCTACTACTTATTCTGACTCTTTTGCGGAAGCCAGGCTCATAGGCCCCCACCCACGTCCCGAGTATAAGAGACTCTAGCGAAAGCAAATGTAGGAAAAAAAAAAATCTTTCTTCTTGATGGGTGTAATAAAATTGATAAAGTGCAGAAACATAAATAAATTCTATCGAATAAGTATTTCGTGTTTATTTTGGAACTTTAAATGGTTTAATTTTAATTTAGGAATTCAGAACAACTAAATAACATAAAAGAAAATTACACTTATTTGTTAGAGAGTTCATGATGTTTTACGACAGGGGAAAAAATTATCAAGAGAGAAAGAAATTCCTCGAAAAGTAATCGGCGACCAAAAAATGAATAAATAAACAAATAAAACCGTGGTTCCCAGTATAAATTTCGGGGCGACCGCTCCTTTACCCCGCCCCCTCTTTGTATGTCCCTGGGGAGCACACTAGAGGTCTGCACGGACCGCAGTTCCCGGGCCCGGCCCGTTTATATTTTCACAGTTTACGATCAGGCCCGACTCGTGCAAAAATCAATGAAAACAAGCCCCGCCCGTGAAAAAATCAATTCAGTCAGGCCAAGTTTGGCTCGACACAATTTCTTAAAAAATTCCGATTTTTCTTAACATACAATTGCAAGGCTGCCACTTGCTACTAAAATGCTACTAAAAGCGACTATTTTAAACATCCGGCGGCTATGACGACTATTTTAGGCCGAAAACCATTAAAAAGCAACTATTACAAGAAAACAGGGGACTTTTTTCGGATTTCAGCGACTAGTTTTACTGAAAATATTCAATCTTTTTCTTCAAAGCATCTAGAGTCATCTTCCAAAACGCACTTTTTCAACGGTTGTTTGAGGAGATTCGTGATTTTTTCCGCAATGAATTCCAAATTTCGCGATTTCGCCCCCCAACCCCCAATCGATTGACGAAAATTCATATTTATTTCCGAGATCTTTTTATACTATCGTTGAAGGAGATTTTGTGATTTTTTTTTCCGCGATCCTTTGCCAAATTTCGCAATTTTTTCTTTGACAGATCGACAAAATTGATTTTTTTTCCGCCACCACTTGTCCAAATTCGCGATAAAATTTTTTCGCGACTGATTGATGGTAGTTACTATTTGTGTCAGAGATCTTTTGACGAAATTCCGGATTCTTTTCCAGATCGGTTGTCAAAATTCGTGATTTTCTTTTCACGACCGACTTACAAAATTCGGGATTTTTTGCGCGATCATTTGATTAAATTCTCATTTTTTTTTTTTTTTTGGACCAAATTTGCGTTTTTTGGCCGCCACCATTTCACGAAACTTGCGATTTTTTTTCTTGCGATCGTTAGACGAAATTTGTAATTTTTGGCCCATTCTTTTGACGAATTTTGCGATGAGTTTTCTGCGATCGAATGACGAAAATCGCCATTTGTTTCCGCGACCTTTGGTAAAATTCAAGATATATTTTATGGTTGTTTGAGGAGAATCGCGATTTTTTCCGCAACGAATTGCAAAATTCGCGATTTTTTTCCCTATCGATTGAGGAAAATAGTTATTTCTTTTCGCCATCTTTTGCTACGATCGTTGAAGGAGATTTCGCAATTTTTCCTATGACCTATTGCAAATTTCCCACTTTTTTGAGGGCGACCGTTCGCGGAACTCACATTTTTTTCCGTGATCCTTTGCCAAATTTTGCATTTTTGTTATCGTTTCACGGAACTCACGATTTTTTTCCGCGATCCTTTGCCAAAATTCGCGAATTTTTTTGCGACAAACGCGATTTTTTTTCTCCACCACCACTTGTTGAAATTCGCGATACATATTTTTTCCGCGACCGATTGATGGTATTCACTGTTTGTTTCAGATATCTTTTGACGAAATTCGCGATTCTTTTCCACGATAGATTCGTGATTTTCTTTTCAAAACTGACTTACGAAATTCTTGATTATTCGCACAATCATTAAACAAATGATTGCGCGATTTTCGATTTTTTACACGATTATTTGACCAAATTGGCGTCTTTTCAGGTGTGATTCTGTTCTGAATTTTCTGAAGATTTAAGGCATTCGGTTCCAAAAATTTTTAAAAATCGGTCATCAGTCCGAAAATTCGGCCATAAAAAATATCGCGAATTTCGGCAAACGGTCGCCGAAAAAATCAATTTCGACAATCGTTCACAGAAAAAAGTCGCCAATTTCGTCAAAGGATCGCAGAAAAAAACGAATTTCTCTAAAGAATCGCGGAAAAAAACGCGAATTTCTACAAGGGATCACGAAAAAACGCAAACTTCGTCTAGGGATCGCGAAAAAACCACACATTTCACCGCGCAAATTTCGTCAAAAGTTCGCGGATAAACGCAAATTTCGTCAAAGGATCGCGATAAAGAAACGCAAATTTCGTCGAAGGATCGCAGAAAAACGCGAATTTCGCCAAAGGACCCACGAAAAAACTCATAATTGGCGCCGGGAGATCCCCCCCTTTCCCTCCTCTGTTGTAACCTTTCAGAAAATTTGCTGTGAATTTCAGAATTTTTTCTTTTACTCAGAATCACCCCTGCTGTTTTTTTCTCCGCGACCATTCGACGAAATTTGCAATTTTATTTCTCTTTGTCGTTAGACGAAATTCGTTATATTTTGTGCATTTTTTGACGAAATTTGCGCTGATTTTTCCGTAACCGAATGACGAAAATCGCCATTTGTTTCAAGAATCTTTGATAAAATTCAAGATATTTTTCCATGGTCCTTTGAGGAGATTCACGATTTCTTCGACGATGAGTTACCAAAATTCGCATTTTTTCCCCTGCCGATCGTTTCATGAAATTTACGATTTTCTTTATACTATCCTTTGCCAAATTTCATGAATTTTTCTACGACCGATTGACGAAATTCATATTCGGTATTTGTCGGAGATTTTTTGACGAAATTCGCGATATTTTCCCATGATCTTTTGTTGAAATTCGTCTTTTCTTTTGTCGACTGACTGAGGAAGTTCAAGGGCAAGGAGGCAAAAAGAAAAGAAAAAATCATTTGGGGGATAAAGGCAGGGACGACTTTATGAGCCATGTCGCCCTGTGGGAGATTTTTTACTGTACCACTGCAAATGCTATACTCATATTTTTTCTTTTAAAGGGTTTTACTAAAGCATTTTATTTTGTGCACTCCTTCCAGGGCCGAAACTAGCTATATTTTCACCCGGGGCAAATATGGATTTTGGCACCCCCTCCTTCCCCCGCAAAATAAATTTACAAAGAGAAATTTGCGAAAGTTTCTATTAGCGGGCTTATTTTTAAATTTTAAATGTGTAACAGTAAAATACGTAATATTGAAATATGTAACCATCTTTGTCAAATATTTATTCATTAAAACCTGTGAAAAAAATCAAAAGGAAGCGGAAATATTTCCGCTTTATAGAGGTTTCCGTCTTGGCAGATATAACTGTTGGTATTCATTCTGTTGGAACCATGCAGTTTTTTTTTTCATTTTAGACAAGATTCCATTATAGACAGATTTCATTTTTCCAGATTTTACTGTTGTTGTAGCATAACAAATTATTACAAATGAGGTACTTTAATGTCATAGTGATATGAGTCATATTGTTTTAGGAACTAAAAGACCAGGATTTACTGTAGGCATAAAAATAGTACAAAAGGAAAAATCCATGAATATAGAAATTTTAATAACATAAGGATGTGTGCAAAGCTATTTAAATAATGAAATCTGTACTAAAGAAAGAAAGTTTCTCTCTTTGTGCGTGTGTGTGTGTCTGTTCGCGATGGCTAACGAAAGGTATCGCATGTACAAGTCCGAAAATTTAAGGGATGATAGTCCAAGACAGGTCCTGATGCACCTGAGGCACAGATTTTTAATTTTTTAAAGGCCCTTTAAGTTTTTATGCCCTAAATTGTTAATAACTTGCCTCATTTTATCCGATCTTCGTTTTTTAGTCTATCTCACCATTTAGTTATTACCCCACTTCTACATTCCAGTTAAAATCCTCGCCGCCTGGGGCCCGGTACCTTGAGGCTTTTATGCCCCAAATTGTTAATAAATTGCTTCCTTTTAATCCGATCTTCATTTTTAGGTTCCTTTTTTCATTTAGTTATTCTCACGTTTCTGCATTCCAGTTACCGTATTTTATGGAAGAAACGGCGCACCCGTCGTAAGCGCCGCACTCCTAAAAATTGGTCTGGATAAGCTTTAAAATATCGTAATCGCCGCACCCGTCGTAAACGCCGCACCTGTGGGAACGCTTCTTCTGTGGACAGTGTCTCATTAACCTAACTTTAACGAAACTTTTCTGAACAGTGTAAGGGTGCCTCACTTTTAATAACTTAATACTCTAGAATTTTATTTAAAATATTTAAATCTGATTTTAAACATTTTTAGGTAATTTTTAAATTAAGGAGACGTCAATTGGTATCAAAACTATTCAGAGGGTGGGACGCATAAGAGATCGGCGCAACTTAGCACGCTTTTTATGACACTTTTTACGTCATATACACTTTAGTCCTTTTTTAGTTTCTATTCGAAGCCCGGAAAATCTGAGTCGTCAATATCCGAGTGGAAGAGTTGTTAATTTTCTTTGTACCTCTATATGTATGGTTCGGTATCATCATCGGAAATGTCACAGTTTTCATTATCGGCAAAATCAGAATGTTTCGCATTGTTGAGCAATGGACTTGAGAACAGTCTTGAGGAATTTTAATTTTATCCAAATTTTACGCGCCCGAAAAAAACAAAAAATCGTAAACGCCGTACATGGTGTAAACGCCGCACTTGACAAAAAATTAACTTTCAAACTCGTAAACGCCACGGCGTTTCTTCCATAAAATACGATAAGACTTGGGGCCCTCTATGGTCCCGTACGGCCTCCTTGAACTTCTTGGGCGCCATACATCCCCTCCCCCCCTTAATTTTCTCGCCTTCTCAGTGCACTGTTTTAAAGTTGAATTTTGGACTCTTCTTCCTGGACCAACACCCTCACATTTTTATTTGGACACTAAGGCCCTGTTTTAAGCATCCCCAGGCCCTGACTATCTCATGGGCCCTGGGCACGAAATTTTTCATAATTTCGTCTAAATTTCCATTAAAAAATAAAATAATTGTGAAAAAATGTGACATTTGAGATATTAATAACATGAAATGACAAAAATATGTCTCAGTATATGGTAAAAACAACACATTTCCATAAATAATAGAGAAAATATTTTATTTTTATTCCTGGAACTGTTTTTCAATTTCCCGAAAAACTTAATATTTTGAGTTGGCAAATGTGTAACATGTAAAAAAAAAAAAAAAAAAAAAAAACCTAGTGTTAGTAAATCAACCATTCTAAAGGGGCTCGAAAAATTGAAAGTGCCCTGGGCATAGAAACTTGTTAGTCGGGCCCTAAGCATCCCCCCCCCCTTTTTTTTGCGCATTTCTTTAAAATTTTATTCTAATTATTAGTTCATACCCTATGCTTAATTTCGACTAAATGAAGATCTAAAGTGTTCAGAACATTTCCTAAATATTACATTTCCTAAAATCTTCTTATAATGTTCAAATAAAAGTTTATGATATTCGATTAAACAGACCCTTTGAAAAAAACCAACTTCTTTGTCTCTTTTAACAGGGACTTTATGCAGGAGAGGAAAAGATATAAAAATAATTCGTTATTGTCACTTACGCAAAATACTCTTGAAAGATACTAGGTCAATGGGTAAAGGTCAATGTCATACGGAAGATCGGAAGAGTAGGACGAAACAGTGGGGGGGCGGCCCTGTGCTTGTTAGTAATTTCTTGGAAAACTTGCTAAGTACATGAGTTTTGGAGGCAGAAGAGGGAAATTGAACAAAGATATTTTCCTTCTTTTGTCTCGGGAAAAGAGGGTAAAAATACTAAAAAGATGCCTTAGCAACAGCTGTTATCCGACTCGCGAAGCTTTAAAATTGCGAAAATAAACGCCATGCTAAAAGTTGCCCTAGTTTGTTCTATATGTTTACAAAGAATAAAAGTAAACAGAGAAAGAAAATTGAATTTCAAGAAAATTATCTACTGAAAATATTATAAATTAAATTTTATAAATTGTTATAAATTGCAAAATCTGATTTTTTTTTTCTATATCAAGTGGCAAAAAAAAATGTATTTCATCTTAAAAAAATGTTGGAGAGGGGGTGGGGAGGACCCCACGGCCCATATAACTCTACGCCTATGGGCACAAGATTTTATTTTTTCTAGAAAAGAAAACTGGTTGTGTAAATATATAGTAGAAGAAAAAACCAAAAATAATTTAAATTGAATCTTAAAACAAACCTTTTAATGTCACATCAAGGAAGACGTCATTTGAACTTTAATATCATATCTTTTAAAACTCATATTTTGAATTTATGAGAGATGTGAATGAAAACGCATCAGCGAATAAACTTCTATACATCTTTTCATATTGAACATAAATTTGCATCTGCGATTATAAATAGAAAAAAAAAAGGATTAAATAAATAATGCATATATACATATTAATTAATAGCATAGCGTCACTCAAGATTTGATATTATTTTCAAGATCCATGCGTATAACATTCTTAGAGCCATAAGATTAAGTGCTGAGAACATTAAACCTATTTTGATATCATTACTTTTTAAAGGTTAATGGAGACAGAATAAAAAAAAACTAATATTTTTTTTTTTTTTTTTTTTTTTTTTTTTTAACATTAGAAATATTTTGTATTTCATAAGTTTTAATCCCGAAATAGATGTCACTTAAAATAGATAAAAAATAATATCACTCTGAAACAAATGTTAATAAAAGTTTCCAAATTTATGTATTAAAATGCAATTTTTGCTTTTAAGTCTGTTTTCAAATCCAAACTACCGGCTTTCTAATATATTTTTCACTTTATTTTGTTCACAAAAATTGTCAAGTTCTCTTATGCAGAAACTGTGTAATCCAGATCCATTTTTCGGTAAAGGCAGAATAGTTTTTTGAAAATACAGTGAAAGTTAGTGTTTTGAACATTATTTTCTGAAAGATCTATTGCATTTGCAAAAAAAAAAAAAAAAAAAAAAAAAAAAAAATGGAAAAACAGCTCAATTACATAGTTTCTGAACAACAACCCCTGCCAGTTTCCTGCATTTTCGAACAAAAATAAATTAAAATTTATGTCAGAAAGTTGCCCCTTTGGATTTGAGAACACCCTTAAAAGAACAAACCGTTGTGACAATTTGATCACTGGGGGTCTTATATTAAGTTTTTTTTATCAGATTTAGTGTGTGTGTGTGTGTGGAGGGGGGGGGGGGGGTATATAAAATGTTAATGGTTACGAATACAGTTACAGAATACAGTTTTATGAGGAAGGTAATCGTAGATTTTTGTAATCCCCCCCCCCCCCACTCCCGCCAAGTAGAAGGGAAAGGGCCAAATTAAAAGAAATTCATCCAATTAGATGTTTATATACTTACAAAACATCCTGATTTTATCATGATCCAAAATTTTATCGTCTAAAACCGTAATAGATTCGGATTTTGTAGATTACCCCCCCCCCCCTTACACACACACACACAGCCGTACTCCAGGAGGATAAGGGAGACTAAATATATATATATGCATACAGTAAAGCCTCCCAAAAGCGTCCACGTTCCGTTTCAATAAAAATGGGTCGCTCCGAGAGTTGGCCTCTTAATGGAGGTCCTGTTTAAATCTAGATTTTAATTGTTGAAAAAAGGTAACAATTAACGTTACTAAAATTTAATTTTCACATTAGGAAAAAATATAAAACTTTAAGTATCAAAACAAAAGTTAATTACATAAGTTAATTACTGTAGAGTTTAAAAAATGAATACATTGACCTTTGCTTTGATTTTACGGTTTTATATTTTATAACTTTTATTTCTTTTCGAAGTTCAGTAAATAAATGCAATGTTTTTGGACGGAAACAAATAATGTCTATATCATTAATTTATCTATTTCTTTGAGAGTTTCCTGACAGAAGTTTATCGACTTTGCCGAAGTTTATCGGCAAGGGAGTTTATCGACTGTCATTCCTAATTTGTCATCAGAGTTAAATTCATTGCCTAAAAAGGCACAAAGGGGTTTAAACATTTAAAGGTTACCGGAATTAAAAATAATCTAAACTTACAAGGGAACCACTTTTGGTGTTGCTCGCACCTAGGATCGAGACCTGGTGCATTTTGTAGCCCTATGCATAAAAGTTAGAGAACCGATCAAATTTCTTTGTTAAAATAATATTTTATATCCTTTTTTATACTTTTAATTTTTTATTATTACATTTTTATTTGTTTATTTCACGCCAAAAGTGAGTTAAGTCGCCAAATATGGAGCTACAATTTTTCCACCCACTTTATCCTGAGAGTAAGTACGTACATTTTAGAATTATATCAGATTGCGATTTGTTTGATAATTGATTGCATAAGAATCATGAATTAGGATTTTTTTTTTCTATGCAGACGATAAATATATAAATAATAAGTATATTTCTATAAAAGCTTTCAAGATCGTTGAAACTATTTTTGAGTGAAATACGAAATAAACAAACCATTTTCTTTTGAAATCGAATGGAATAAAGTTTCGAATTTTTAAAATGAAATGTTACTGTATTAAATAGTCCTTTGGTAATCATAAGGTAATCATAAAGTAAATTAATATTTTTACACAATTTATAAAAATTACTGTGACATAACAATTTCTACTGAAGTCCAAAAACCACTCCTCACGTAATACAAAAGCTATGACATTTGGCTAGGGTTGCCGGAAATCTCTACTTCTAAAAGAAACCCACCAACTTTTCCCCGCCAAAAAATATGAATATAATGTTGCAATTTTTCAAAGTCAAATTCGTGGTTTCTTGAAGGAATTTTTAAACATTTTTCAATATTTTATACTTATTATTAACTAATTTGTATTTTTAAATGCGTTTCTTTAAAAAAATTCAATGTTAATAGTCCGATAAGTGGTCTCGAAAATTGCATTTTCAGAAAGTTATGCTGCTGTAAAACCAAGAAATATTATTTTAACAGAAAAATTTTATCGATTCTCAAACTTCGCAATATAGGGCTTTAAAATGCACCAGGTGTCAATGCTAGGTGCGAGCAACACCAAAAGTGGTTCCCTTGTTAGTTTAGAAGTTTGATGAATAATGCGCTCTCCGGAATTATTTTCTTAATAAAACCTTCTTCAAGCGACCTGGAAAAAACGGAATTTGTTTCATTTGCTTTTTAAAAAAATTGGTCGCTCATGGAGGGAGTTCAACTGGGATGTCTCTAAATGGAGGTAAAATTAGTATTGAGCCTATGGGAATAAATTTCGTTCCATGTAAAACTGGTCGTTCAGGGAGGTGGTCGCTTAATGGAGGTGGTCACAAAGGGAGGTTTCAATGTATATGTAAGTACCTGATGTTTATATTCTGATTCTGCGTACCATACAAAATTTTATCATCGAGGCAATGCAGGTTTTGAGATACCTTTTAAAGCCCCCCCCCCCCCCCACCACCTGATGAATAATGCGCTCTCCGGAATTATTTTCTTAATAAAACCTTCTTCAATCGACCTGGAAAAAACGGAATTTCTTTCATTTTTTAAAAAAAAATTGGTCGCTCAAGGAGGGAGTTCAACAGGGATGGTCTCTGAATGGAGGTAAAAAAATTAGTAATGAGCTTATGGGAATAAATTTCGTTCCATGAAAAAATGGTCGTTCAGGGAGGTGGTTGCTTAATGGAGGTGGTCACACAGGGAGGTTTCACTGTATATATAATTACCTGATATTTATATTCTGACTCTGCGTACCTTAGAAAATCTGTTTCATTTTCTTAAAAAAAAATTGGTCGCTCATGGAGGGAGTTCAACTGGGATGGTCTCTGAATGGAGGTAAAATTAGTAATGAGCCTATGGGAATAAATTTCGTTCCATGAAAAAATGGTCATTCAGGGAGGTGGTCGCTTAATGGAGGTGGTCACACAGGGAGGTTTCACTGTATATATAAACACCTTATGTTTAAATTCTGATTCTGCGTACCTTACAAAATTTTATCATCTAAGCAATGCAGGTTTTGAGATACCTTTTAAAGCACCCCCCCCCCCCCCACACACACACAGCTTGATGGATAATGCGCTCTCCGGAATTATTTTCTTAATAAAACCTTCTTCAAGCGACCTGGAAAAAACGGAATTTCTTTCATTTTCTTTTTAAAAAATCGGTCGCTCATGGAGGGAGTTCAACTGGGATGGTCTCTGAGTGGAGGTAAAATTAGAATTGAACCTATGGGAAATAAATTTTGTTCCATGAAAAACTGGCCGTTCAGGGAGGTGGTCACACAGGGAGGTGGTCACTTAATGGAGGTGGTCACACAGGGAGGTTTCACCGTATATATAAGTACCTGATGTTTATATTCTGATTCTGCGTACCTTAGAAAATCTGTTTCATTTTCTTCAAAAAAAATTGGTCGCTCATGGAGGGAGTTCAACTGGAATGGTCTCTGAATGGAGGTAAAATTAGTAATGAGCCTATGGGAATAAATTTCGTTCCATGAAAAAATGGTCGTTCAGGGAGGTGGTCTCTTAATGGAGGTGGTCACACAGGGAGGCTTCACCGTATATATACAAGTACCTGATGTTTATATTCTGATTCTGCATACCTTACAAAATCTGTTTCATTTTCTTTTAAAAAAATTGGTCGCTTATGGAGGGAGTTCAACTGGAATGGTCTCTGAATGGAGGTAAAATTAGTATTGTACCTATGGGAAATAAATTTCGTTCCATGAAAAACTGGCCGTTCAGGGAGGTGGTCACACAGGGAGGTGGTCGCTTAATAGAGGTGGTCACACAGGGAGGTTTCACTGTATATATAAGTACCTGATGTTTATATTCTAATTCTGCGTACCTTACAAAATTTTATCATCATCGAGGCAATGCAGGTTTTGAGATACCTTTTAAAGACCCTCCCCCCCCCCCCCCCCCCAGCCTCTCCGTACCGAGGGAGCAAGACGCCAGATTTCAAAAAGTCATCTCAATCTGGTGTTTATATTCTGAGGTTAACCCTGTGTATTATTATCAGACTTATTTAATATGTGATTTGTAAAAAGGTGCGCTTTTTTCCGGGGCGCTTTTTTCCGGATGCGCTTTTTTCCGGGGCGCTTTTTTCCGGGTGCGCTTTTTTCCGGTGCGCTTTTTTCCGGTGCGCTTTTTTCCGTGCGCTTTTTTCCGGTGCGCTTTTTCCGCCTACCGTGCTGGTCATATCATTTACTAAGATGGAAGTATGTTTATGAATATAGTGAGCTTCGTAAAAGCCTAGATCAAAAACTGAGTTACATTTCTGAATAATTTTTGCCTCTGGATAATTGAACTGGTGGTTGGAATTCCAACAATGTTTCGCTATTGTAGATTTCTCAATTTCCTGCTTTCTAACGTAATTCTGGTGTTCTTTCAGCCTAATTCTAAGTGCACGCTTCGTCTGCCCAATGTAAGAGAGGCCGCACTCACAAAAAATTCTGTAAATGCCCCGGGTATTATGATCTTCAATAGGATCTTTAAGATTGGAGAAAGAAATTTTATTGGTTGGAGAGAAAACAACTTTAAAACTAAACCTGTTGAGAATACGTGAAATTTGTGTACTGATTTCAGGAAAATAAGGTAA
This sequence comes from Maratus speciosus, assembly GCA_963932465.1. Taxonomy (NCBI): domain Eukaryota; kingdom Metazoa; phylum Arthropoda; class Arachnida; order Araneae; family Salticidae; genus Maratus; species Maratus speciosus. Next base: position 650,825,961 of record OZ010787.1, on the reverse strand, counting down.
GACAAGAACATTTTTAAATTCTTTATTTGCTGGAACAGAATCGGTGATTATCTGAGGTTTAGATAAAATGCGGTTAATGATATTCAAACTAAATCCACGATCGATGGCAATTGCTTTTATATAGTTAATTTCACATTAAATAAATCAGGATTTGAACAAATTTTACACGCATGGAAAATAAGAGTATCGAAAGCTGCAAGTTTTTGATGTGGGGGATGACTGGACTTATAATGAGGGGGTAAACTTACAGCAAAAGGTTTACGGTAAATTGTCGTCAAAAACTCACAATCATTACGAATTACCAGGACATCCAGAAAAGCTAGACGTTGTTGAGTTTCAATTTCAAAAGTAAATTGTTTTCATGGATCAATTCAATTAAATAAATCAAGAACCGCGTTATTATTATGTTTAGATAAATCAAGCAATTGAGAACAGCCTTAAGGCTGTTCTCAAATCCAAAGGCTCAACTTTCTGACATAAGTTTTAATTCATTTTTATTCGGAAACGCCTGAAACTAGAAGGTGTTGTTATTCAGAAACTATGTCATGGAACTGTTTTTTTCGTTTTCTTGTAAACGCAATAGATCTTTCAGAAAATACTGTCAAAGTTGGCATTTTGAACCGAACTTCCGAACGAAGGAAGAAAATTCAGTCAATAAGGGAAGAAAAATGGCCTGTCACGTGATCAAAATCGCTTATAACTCAATAGCTAATTTACTGATTAAAAAATTTAAAAAACAGTTCGATTCCAAATCGCTTCCATGGTCAGGCTTTCCAATTTTATATCTTTCTGTTAAAAATGAATTTGTAAATGTGTCAAAACGCTTTGCGCTTGTTGAGCAGAGCAGTTGAGAACAGCCTTAAGGATGAAAGAAGAACTGTTTGCTATTAATTGTTAAATTTTTTTTTGACGTTCAACAACGGGAAACCTTCTAACACATTAGTGGGCTCATTAATAAACGCCAAAGCATGACATATGCAGGAATTATTTTTGAGGCGATTTGTAGTCAAACAGTGTATTTTTTTATCGACTTGCTGCTTCACTCAAGCGAAAACACTTGTTCGCTAACCTTAAACGTATAGAAGACATTTTTTAAGATAGCTCGCTTGTATTTGAATATTTTATACAATTTTTTTTTGCATTGAGTAGTTGAGGTCGATCTGTACAAAAGCCGTTTTTTACTTTTTCGATTACCTTTGCAGGTTGTTTAAAATAAAGTATTCTCTTTCGAAACCAGTTACGGAAGTAAAACTATCCTAATAATTTAAAAAAAGTAAACAAAATCGAATAAATATAAACAAAAGTGAATAAATGTAAACAAAATCGAATAAATTCATTTTTGTTCTGAAACGCATCCAATTGGCAGATTTTCTTATTCAGAAACTATGTAACGATGTAATGTGCCGTGTGTGTCAATTTTTTGATAAAGACAGAATATATTGGAAAAACCACTGTCAAATTTGGCGTTTTGAACCAAATTTCCCGAAGCGAGAGAGCTGGGAACGAAAATAATGGTCATACTGAGAAAATAATTGATTATAAATCAAGTTCTAATTAATTGAGCGAAAAATGAAAACATACGGCCGCTTATACATCTCTGCAAAAATCACGTCAGCAAGTTTCATGTTTTTATTTTTAAAAATGAGTCTCAAATTACCTATTGAAAGATTGTCTGAAAGATCCTACTTTTTTTTAGTACACCCTAAATTATAAGTAAAAAACCTATTGTCACATTCACATATGAGCTTCTTGTGTGTTCCTTTTGATAGAAGAAAAGCTTTCCCTTCAATCCCTTATCTGGATGCTCTACCAAAGAAAATGAAGTTATACGTTCTTTGGGGCTACTGTACCCCCTGGCAACGTCCTCTTGATGAGCAGATAAAATGCTATCTCATTTCTGTCACAGCAAACGGTTTTAAGTTTTATGGTGATTGATGTGGTAGTAACGCTACGCATGCTGCCCACATTCGACACGTAACGAGTTGTCAACAGGATATAAAGATAGAGATAGATAATCTATTCTGGTTATTGACAAGTTAAAGGGTCACAAAACTGATCGTTTCCCTATCTGTTCTTTCCACTGCAACAAAATCAAAGACGCCTCAAATCCCTTACGCCTCGGGTTATACATGAAACAATCTTTCAACGCTTCTAGCATATTGTTAGGAAACTATAGTATCCTAGCAACTTCCTACATCTTTTACAAAAGGTGAAAGGAAATAGTATAAAAATTCAGAAAAATGTTCTTTGTTTTGTAGTCGAAAACAAATTTTCAATAAATGATAAAACATAATTAGATTAATTATCAGGTACAAGTACGGAAGTCATAAAGAAGTATTCCGGCATATTTCTGCATTCATTTTTGTTCGGAACGGAAACGTATTGGTACACTGTAAAAAAAATCCGACCAAGTTTCCTGTAGGAGACGGAAAAATAGTTGCCCTTCTCGTGAAGGAAAATTTCCCGACCGAGTTCGGAATAAAATCCGAAAAATACCATTTTAGTTACTATATCCTTTTTTTTTTTTACGGATTTTATTCCGAGCTGGGTCGGAAAAATTTCCGTCTCGAGAAAGGCAATTGTTTTTCCGTCTCCTACAGGAAACCTGGTCGGATTTTTTTTACAGTGTAGGTGTTCTTGTTCAGAAATTATGTAATCGAAGGACAGTTTCCATTTATTGGTAAAGATAAAAGTTGGCGTTTTGAACCGAATTTCCGGACGCGATAGTGCGGGAAAAGGGAAAAAATCTGCCATCACGTGATAAAAATCGCTTATAAATCAATACCTAATTTATTTATCAAAAAATGCAAAACTTCATTCGATTCCAAATCTCTTCAGTAGTTAGCTCTGCCATCTTTATGCCTTTACGTTGAAAAATGTGTCAGAAAGTTTCGCGATACTAAGCAGGGGATTTCAGAACCACCTTCGCAAGCTCATATAACAAAAATGGCCGACTTTCTAATTTAAAGATGACATATAATAACATTTTACCTTAGTTATTATAATAAAAAATAAATATGTGGGAAACATCTTAATAGGATTCCACTGCACCAGTTACGGGTCAAACCAAACAATGAGAATCCAATTCCTAATTTTCCGGCAGCTCCTAACTCCGATGGGGAGAAAAATATTTCATTTTTTCGTAATTTTTGGTCACCCTTCCCGTAAAATTTCTCAAGACGTGGATTCTAAATATAAAGGTGATAAGGATGATATTTTTAATTCGGCATCTTCGCTACTCAGCCGGGAGGGGGGAAGGGGGGGTGGAGAGGGCAAAAGCGTATCTCAAATTCTGTCAAAGCCTCGATGATGAAGTTGTGATAGATGTAGATTATCAGAATACAGTCGGCCTCACTTAATCGGGTAACGGATAATTGCATACCCCGCTTGCGCTTATATGCACAGAATGCCGTGGAACAGAAACGGTCCCCATAAGGTTAATGTTAAATATACTCGTTTTATCGCATAACAATCCCCGGTTAATCGCATAAAATATCCCCAATCTAGTAATCCGGATTTTGTGAATTCCTGTAAAGGCGACGACTGGTAAAAAATTTAGAACATAAATATATTTTATTTTGTAATAATGGTTTGTTGTCTTTAAAACTGAAAGCAAGAATGGTCGTAAAATAATAGACTTTATACTCTTAATTCTTGGAAGCGCATGTGAGTGTTGATTTTGAACAGGAGTGATTTTCTTTTAAAGATTGCCATACATATAGTGCCTCAAGATACTGGTCGTTCTTCTTTGAAAATCCTGGAATTGGGACAAAATACAATAGGGACGGTCAAGAGAATAAAAGAACAATATTTGGCGCCGGAAGTGGGGAAATGCAGTATCCGAAATGGGAAAAACAAACTTCTATAAAGAAATTTTTGTAGGCTACGAATAAAAGATAAATTGGCAAATAATGCAAAATAAAATGAATTTTTGAAGAAATTAATTTATTTTCAAAGGTATGATTTAAAAACAAAAATTTGCTATTTTACTTTCCTTTTAATTTTCACTTAAATCACATAAATTATAATTAAAAAACTAAACCATACAACGTAACTAGTATTATAATGCATTATTGTTTGATATATATATATCATTTTATATCGAGTAATAATAATTATTGATTAAAATTATTATTACAACAATTACTTTTCAAATTAATGTGTAAATTGTTCTTGTCCATTAATATTTATCATATCTGTGGTATATAATTAAATTATAACCTATACTGATAATATTAATTCTTGCCCTCGCTTAAATGCATACCCCGCTTAACTGCATACAATTCAGTGGAACCAAATGTATGCAATTAAGTGGGGTCGACTGTATAATTCTTTTTACACAGATAACTTTTTGTTTAATTCGACCCTTGACTACTTCCTTTAAATCTGACGTTTCTAAGTCAGAAAAAAAGGAGGAGGTCTTTTAAAAATCAAAATACGGAAACGAGATAAGGACCCATCACCCCAACTGTCTTCGTGACATCCTTTAAACCCGAAAAAAATGGGGACTGTTAAAAATTGAAATACGGAACAGAGATACGGAGTCCAATTATTTCCTTATTTTCTTCTTCGCAGCGTCTTCCGGGTTAAAACCCCAAGTTTGACTAGTTTTCTTTCTGTTCAATTTGACTGGTTGGATTTCGAATCACCATTAGATAATGGGCAATTCCATCGTAACTGACGTAACATTTTATCATTGAATTTTGTTTTCAAAACTATGTAGAAAATTTACTAATAAAGCTAGAACAAATTTTTACGACTTAAAATATTTCAAAGACTTAATACCCAAATACATGCAGATTATTTCAATCTCTGTTTTAGCCCCAAAAATTGCAGTTCAAAATTCTGTAACTGACGTAACACAAAATACACAAACATTTTTTCTGCCTTCATTGAAGTGTAAAAATTATCAAAACTATTCCTTTAAAAAAAAGTGATTTAATGTTCTCAACAACACTAAGTAATACCAAATTATAACAGTAACTTGTTTAATTAATTTCTGAATAATAAAAAAGAAAAAAAAATGGCATTTACTATGTTTAACTGACGTAACATTATGACTTTAAAAGAAAATAATGGTACTTAACTCAGTTTGCAAACAGTAATTTACAATGCCTTTTTATTAGGATTTTATTATAGAACATAAAACTATCAAGTTTTTCAATCATACCCTTAAATTAAACAAATTATAAATTTTACCCCCCCCCCCCCCCCCCTCAAAAAAAAATGATAATTTTCTGTGAAATTGCCCTAATCTTATTTTATGGAGGATGTAATTTTAAAAACAACTGTTTAACAATTCGCAGTAAAAATAATTCCATTCTAAAAGCCTACAAATTATTATATCTTTTCAAATGTGAATACAATGACAAAAAAAAAGGGGGGTGAATTTAAGTTTTTAACACTCATTTAAGGCTGTTCTCAAATCTAAAAGGGCAACTTTATGACATAATTTTTTATTTATTTTTGTTGAAGTGCAGGAAACTAGCAGGTGTTGTTGTTCAGAAAAAATCGAACTGTGTTTTCCAGGGGTATTTTTCCCCCAAAAGCGATGGATCTTTCGGAAAATATCGTCAAAGTAGGCGCTCTGAACCGAATTTCCGCACGAAAGAAGAATAATCATTCAAGGAAGGGTGAAAAACGTCTTTGTCAAGTGATCAAAATCGCTTCTAACTCAACAGGTGATTTATTTATCAAAAAATGGAAAACACAGTTCCATTCCAAATAGCTTCCGTAGTCAGGCCATCCAATTTTATATCTTTCCGTTAAAAAATGAATTTGTAAATGTGTCACAACGTTTTGCGCTTGTTAAGCAGAGCAGTTTTAAGTACGATTTTTACTCCAAATCAACCGTCCGTAATAGAAAGATGGAAAGTAGTAACTAAAATTAATTATAATCGTACCAAGAATTGTAAGTAAAAAAAAAAAAAAAAAAAATCCGTCCTCGAATTTCTGCGACGTAATCTATGTTTTTATGCTTTAATTAATAGAACTATTATTAGAAAGATAAAATTATAGATTATAAAATATATAAAAAGATCAAATCAGTTAGTAATAATATTATGTACATTAATATTTTGTAATAATTATGTAAACCTATATTAAATACTGCAGGCATTTACATAAAATTATTAATAACTGCATTTAATATTAAATTGTTAATATTGTTTAAATTAGTAGTTATTAAACAATTAATTCTCTAATTAGAACATTATACATTTTAGATTTTGATTAATCAAATTATAATTAATATAATTACAGAAATAATAAAACTGCAAATAAGTAATGTCATCGGTTAACACAAATAACAAATCGAACAAATATCATGGCAAGATTTTTTGCATATCAACTTATGAAAATTTCTGTTAATACCAAGAATAAAAAATTACACGCATGTATGTGCATGTTAATGTAAACAAATTATGAAAATGGCTTACAACCATCAATTAATACGCACAAAGTAAATATGAGAATGAACATTTATATCTGAAGTTATATTTCAAATTAGATTAGATATAAATATCATTTTTAAATTGAGTGCTATTTATGCCAGATAAGAACTTGATTTACAACCATACTCATTTAAGCTTGTAACTACGTATTTAAAGCATTTTTCGTTTATTCATTAGGCAAAATACCCACAGAAACATTACAAATTATGTTCACCTTAGATTTCAATGCTATTATTTAGAATTTATTTTATTTTAATCAATGATAAATTTTAAAAAAAAGCTTAAAATCAAGATTTAATCACTGATTTTAATCATCGTTGACATCCTTATTAAAAGTTTTTTGTTATTTTTTACAAATTAAGATCAAATTTGGAGTTTATTTTTAATTTGATATTACTGACTGCTTTTTCCTGTATAAAAAAAATGCTTATATATATATATATATATATATATATATATATATATATATATATGTGTGTGTATTTTTTTTTTCTTTTAAGGTATAAAAAATTTTAAGGAAATGTTTAACTTAGTATGAAAGTATTATCATAAAAATATAAGTATTTTATTAATTTAACCTTTATTAAATTTAATAATATTTGAATGTGAATTTATATATTATATATATATATATATATATATATATATATTATTATTATTATTATTATTATTATTATTATTCATAATATATTATTCTTGAATGTTGAACTCTGTGTTAAATACATAAAAGTAACTTTCAACTATTTTATACAATAAATACATTTATCTTTCAAAGCATTCCAAAGTTTTTTTTTTATTTTTTATTTGTGTGTGTATATAAAATATATGTATGGAATAATATTATACATTAATTGTTATATATTTGTATAATGTGCTGTTGAATTTGGCTTTTACTCACATTTTGTCGCGATCATTATCTAAACATTTTTTTTTTTTTAATTTTCCATTCCTTTACATGAAATATACCCAGTTCTATCTATACATTAAAATATATGTCCTCCATATTTTTACTGAAAATCGTTTTCTTTCACAAATTTTGGAAGGTAATCTTCTCCTTATCGCAAAGTTTCTGCTATTAAATAAGGCAATTTGTCTATACAGAAATAGCGGTAACAAAGCGCCCCGGAAAAAAGCGCGCCTTTTTACAAATCACATATTAAATAAGTCTGATAATAATACACAGGGTTAACCTCAGAATATAAACACCAGATTGAAATGATTTTTTGAAATCTGGCATCCTTGCTCTCTCGGGACGGAGGGGCGGGGGGGGGGGGTGAGCTTTAAAAGGTATCTCAAAACCTCCATTGTCTCAATGATAAAATTTTGTAAGGGGCGGAGAATCAGAATATAAACATCAAGTACTATATATATATATATATTTATTTAATCCCCCTTGTTCTTCTGGGGTGCGTGGGGGGAGGGTGTCAACAAAATCCGAACTATTACGCCTTTAGACGATAAAATTTTGGCAGGATGTTTTCTAAGTATATAAACATCAGATCGGATGAGTTTCTTTTAATGTGCAGTTTTCCCACCTCTCTAAAATCTATGACTGCCTTCCTCATACAACTGTACAAGATGGGCTGTACTTTTTGGCGCCAAGTGATATAAAAAAAAGAAAAATCTTAAATTTTAGAATTTATAATAATTAAAAAATTTTTTTATCGTATAATGTTTTGCATAGATAGATTTATTCCGCTAAATTCGTTGTTTACATTTATTCTTCCTAAACCAGTAAAACAACATAAGAAAACTTTTTGCATGGCGTACAAGACAAATCACTCTCCACGTGTGTTTTTTTCTTTATTTCTTTTAGCAGTGGATAAAGTTTCCGGGAAGGCGACGTGTCCAGTACGATCATATTGCAAACCTTAGATAAGATGCGTTGCCTGAACATACAAAGAAGGGGGTCTTCCATCCTCTGATAGAATAGGTTCCAATTAACGAGCTTCGAAGAACTCTGGAGGGGGGAGGGGAGGGTACAAAAGGTTTGATGCAGCGGATGTGGGGCTGATGTCCCGGGCTCCTCGTCAAACCGTCAGAAGTAGTGCCAAACCGAAAGAATTTATCACATTTGTATAAGGAAATACAGAGAAAGAATTTAAAGGAAAATTTAATGTTTTTTTTACTCCTCCCAGATTTTCGAAATTGTAGATATTTTTCTAAATTTATATAAAGAAATATATAAAATATGCGAAATATATGAAATATTCCCGTTAGTGAATAAAATTTATCTATCCGATTGGAACTTCCCTTGTAATAAACTATACTTTTTACAAAGAAAAAAATATGATATTTTTTTTAATTTAGTCATAATTTTATAAAAGAGTAATAAAAAAACAGCCATATTTTTACAACTGAAAGTGACACATTCTTACTTTTCATAGAAATGTACAAAATTTGCTTTAATTTTAAACTTATTAATTTTCTATTATAAATTTTCCTTTTCTATTTTTTCATTTATTTATTTTATATAAAAAACTGCCGTTAAATTTATTTATATTATTATTTGGTCATTTTTTCACATTAGAAATATTCTGTATTTCATAAGTTTTAATCCGGAAATAGATGTGAATTAAAATAGATAAAAATGATGTCACTCTGAAACAAATGTTATTAAAAGTTTCCAAATAGTGTATTAAAATGCAAGTTTGCTTTTAAGTCTGTTTTCAAATCCAAACTACCAGATTCCTAATATATTTTTCACTTTATTTTGTTCACAAAAATTGTCAAGTTCTCTTACGCAGAAACGGTGTAATTCAGTTCCATTTTTCGGTAAAGGTATAATATTTTTTAGAAAATACAGTGAAAGTCAGTGCTTTGAACCATATTTCAGTCGAGGAAAGTGACGGAAAGTGAAAATAAAACTGACGTCTTAAAACAACAATCGCTTTTAACTCAGTATGTAGTTCAATTATCCAAAAATGAAAAAACGTCAGCCACCTTAAATAGCCATTTTTAAAGCTTTCTATCTAATAATTCACAGTGTGTGTGTGTGCGGGTGCAGACATTTATATATTTTAAAATTATTAATAACTGCATTTAATATTAAATTGTTAATACTGTTTAAATTCATAGTTATTAAAAAATTAACTCTCTAGTTAGAATATTATCATTTTATGTTTTGATTAATAAAATTTTAATTAATATAATAAAAAATAATATAAACTGCAAATAAGTAATTTCATCAGTTGAGTTAACACAAATAACATATCAAACAAATATCATGGCAAGATTTTTTGCATTTCAACTTATGTGTGTAAAAATTACAGTTAATACCTAATACTAATAATGTTAATACTAATAATAAGCTAGAAGCAGCAGGAGTCGTTCGGTAGCTTCATCGCCCCGAAACTCTCCTTTCCCGCTTTTCGGTGTCTCTAATTTGTGCAATTTCCCTCTTAAATTTGTCCGGTTTCAATTTTTGATTTTTTTTTTTTTTCCTATCCTTGCTTTCGCTAGAGTCTCTTATACTCGGGACGTGGGTGGGGGACCTATGAGCCTGGCTTCCGCAAAAGAGTCGGAATAAGTAGTAGAAAAAAGGGCTGCGGGCGGAGATGGGTGAGCTGCCTATCTCCGTCCGCACTTAAGTTCCGTCCGCGTGTGTCCCGTTTCCGTCCAGTCTGAAATCAAAACTTACACGCCTGTATGTTCATGCTAATTAAAACAAATTATGGAAATGGTTTACAACCATTAATTTGTGCATACAAAATAACATGAGAATGACCAGTTATATCTGAAGTTATATTTGAAATCCATAAAATAGCACCATTAGAGTGAAATATCATTTTTAAAGGGAATGCATTTTATGCCCGATAACAATTTGCTTTTTACAAACTGGTTGTCCTTATTTTTTAACAAACATAATCATTTAAGCTTATGTAAATACGTATTTAAAGCATTTTTCGTTTATTCATCAGACAAAATACCCATAGAAACTTTACAAAGTATTTTCATCTTAGATTTTCAATGCTCTTTTACACTGTTTTAAAAATTTAGAATTAATTTAAGAAAATTAGCATTTAGATCAATCAATTACCTATTGAGTTATAAGGTATTTCGATCACGTGACAAACCCGTTTTCGCCAGCTCTTGAGACTCTTTTTTCCTTCCTCGGAAATTCGGTTCCAAACTTGACATTATTTTCTGAAAGATCTATTGCATTTGCAAAAAAATGGAAAAAACAGCTCCATTACATAGTTTCTGAACAACAACACCAGCCAGTTTCATGCATTTTCGAACAAAAATAAATTAAAATTTATGTCAGAAAGTTGCTCCTTTGGATTTGAGAACACCCTTAAAACGACAAACCGTGGTGACAATTTGATCACTGGTTATAACAATTTAAAATTCTCGGGTCTTATATTCAGATTTTATAAAATTTAGTGTGTGTGTTGGGGGGGGGGGGGCAGTTATATAAAATGATAATGGACTCTTGTACAGTTTTATGAGGAAGGTAAACGTAGATTTTTGTAACCTCCCCCCCCCCCCTGCCAAGGAGGAGGGAAAGGCCAAATTAAAAGAAACTCATCCAATTGGATGTTTATATACTTAGAAACATCCTGATTTTATCCCGTTCCAAAATTTTATCGTCTGAAGCCGTAATAGACTCGCATTTTGCAGATTCCCCCCCCCCCCCTTACACACAAACAGCTGTACTCCAGAAGGATAAGGGAGACTAAATATATATATATATATATATATATATAATACAGTAAAACCTCCTTAAAGCGACCACGTTCCGTTCCAATAAAAATGGGTCGCTCCGAGAGGTGGCCTCTTAATGGAGGTCCTGTTTAAATCTAGATTTTAATTGTTGAAAAAAGGCAACAATTAACGTTACTAAAATTTAATTTTCACATTAGGAAAAAATATAAAACTTTAAGTATCAAAACGAAAGTTAATTACATAAGTTAATTACTGTAAGAGTTTAAAAAATGAATACATTGACCTTTGCTCTGATTTTGCAGTTTTATATTTTATAACTTTTATTTCTTTTCGAAGTTCAGCAAATAAATGTAATTTTTTTGGACGGAAACAAATAATGACGATATCATTAATTTATCTATTTCTTTGAGAGTTTCCTGACAGAATAGTGCAAGGGAGTTTATCGACTGTCATTCCTAATTTGTCATCAGAGTTAAATCCATTGCCTAAAAAGGCACAAAGGGGTTTAAACATTTAAAGTTTACCGGAATTTAAAAAAATCTAAACTTAGTTTAGAAGTTTGATGAATAATGCGCTCTCCGGAATTATTTACTTAATAAAACCATCTTCAAGCGACCTGGAAAAAACGGAATCTGTTTCATTTTCTTTTAAAAAAATTGGTCGCTCATGGAGGGAGTTCAACTGGGATGGTCTCTGAATGGAGGTAAAATTAGTATTGAGCCTATGGGAATAAATTTCGTTCCATGAAAAAATGGTCATTCAGGGAGGTGGTCGCTTAATGGAGGTGGTCACACAGGGAGGTTTCACTGTATATATATAAGTACCTGATGTTTATATTCTGATTCTGCATACCTTACAAAATCTGTTTCATTTTCTTTAAAAAAATTGGTCGCTCATGGAGGTAGTTCAACTGGGATGGTTTCTGAATGGAGGTAAAATTAGTATTGAGCCTATGGGAATAAATTTCGTTCCATGAAAAAATGGTCGTTCAGGGAGGTGGTCGCTTAATGGAGGTGGTCCCACAGGGAAGTTTCACTGTATATATAAGTACCTGGTGTTTATATTCTGATTCTGCATACCTTACAAAATTTTATCATCATCGAGGCAATGTAGGTTTTGAGATATTTTTTAAAGCCCCCCCCCCCCCCACACACACACAGCCTCTCCGTACCGAGGGAGCAAGACGCCAGATTTCAAAATATCATCTCAATCTGGTGTTTATATTCTGAGGTTAACCCTGTGTATTATTATCAGACTTATTTAATATGTGATTTGTAAAAAGGTGCGCTTTTTTCCGGTACACTTTTTTCCGCCTACCTGGTAGGAATAGTTATATACGAATTGATGCACGCTATAGGATTTTGGCATGAGCAAAGCCGAGCTGACAGAGATGACTTTGTCACTATCATATGGGAAAACATTCAAGAAGGTATTTTGAAAATTTAGATATAGAGGTTTCTTATCGAATTTGTTTCAAAGAGGTTTGATTAAACACTTTATCAAATTACTGGTTTAAGAGATGGAACAAGTTTTTGAAACTGAAATTTGTATATTTGTATGGCTCTATTGAATAGTGTAAAACCTCTCCCAATAAAGGGAAGGGACATCTATGGGAGCAGGTATTTTGTTCCTTAAATACAGGTGTCCTTTATAAAGAGAGAGGGGGGGGGGGATAGTTGAAAAATAAGTAAAATCGTGATATTTTACTCGCATCACGTAATGTTATTTAAATTTGATCAAGAATTTTAAGATAATATAAAAAATAGATAGTAATAATAATTAAAAAGTTTGTAATTTAATTCATAAAATAGATATTAATTTAAAATTAGTATTTCTTTAATACGTTGGGTAACTATGATTAAAGCATCTCAATGAATACATAAATATGTGAGTTACTTTCATAGATTTTTTTACATAATTCAGTTAAAACAGTTTGTCTTGCAAACTTAAAATGAAAACCGATCATTTGACAAACATTCTTTTTCTTTTCCTTCTTTTTTATTTCATTTTATGTTTACTAAGTTTAATTTTTCACTATCACCTATACTTAAAAGGGGGGGCTACCTAAACTGCCTTTTATAGAGTTTGAAAAAGGATTTTAATTTTAAAAGTGATTCTCTAGTCTTTGCGATGATTGATTACAATTTCATAACAAAAAAATTAATAAACCATGTTACATGAATTTATGCCCCTTTTTTATATAAGGTGTTTTTAAATCAAGATTTTATGAAAGAAATAAAGAAAATTTTGCGTTTTAATTTGTTTATTTATTTGCTGGAGTCGTCTTCGAAACAATTATTGTCCTTTAAAGGGAGGGTTCCTTATTTGCAGTTTAAATGCATTATATGTTCTATTTGAAGGATCTAGGAAATTGTTCTTTAACATCTTAATTTTCGCTCCTGTCCATATGACGGGTTGAGGTGTCGTTGTCCATTTCTCGCGCCGGGCTGAAGATTTAAAACCGGAAAAAACTTCTGAAACCAGAAAATTTAATTGGCATTTTTATATGAAGTCTTCGTATTTCTATATGATTCATTTCTTTTTTCATATATTGTTATACTAACATTTCTAGTGTAAGTTTTTACTTACTCTTAAACTTTATTTTTTTGTGGCTACCAACCGCGTTTAAACATTCTTCATGGCTCCCATTGCATTGAAAAACGCACTACCTCTACACCAGATGTAAAGTTGCATGGCAACTAGGGAATACAGAAAGTTCCATTGTTCCATTTGATTCGCATTCGAGTTTGGTTTGTAAGATCTATGTTGGGTACCCATCTATGTTTAAGTAAATTATGGATTCTGATGAATCAAACATTTCTGATGATAATTTGATTTTAATTGATAGTCAACATTTTATGTATATATATGAGTTTAAATATTATTCGTAAACATTTGTAAAATAGTAAAAATTTCAAAATTAGGATCTTATTCGGAATAATTTGTATGGTATAAAACAAACATTAAGGTGCTAAATTCCCGCTTGATGTCTTTTTGGCAAACGTGAATTTGTTCTATAACATCTTTTTTCTCGCCTCAAACATACAACTGATTGCATAGAGGTCTTATAATTACTCAATTTATGCAATAATAAAAAAAAGGTACTTTTTTTATGTTTCTTATAAATATTAAGCGATCCTTAAGGGGTTAAAGAAGGCTTTATTGTATTAGCTTCAGTGACACATCTTTCAACTTAATCTTTATTTTTGTTTACCTTGATTTTTTCGTAACTTTTCAAGGAATACTTCTTCAGTAAAAGTAATAATCCCTTATGGAAAAAGCATATGTGAATAATGTTTGTGAATGACTTATATCGAAGATGACTCTTATTATTATTTTTTTTAACTAGGGGGCTCGGCCCCCTACGAGCTACGTTCGCCAACCCCCGTTCATACACCGCTGTCTCCAAAAGCACGCTAATTTGATCGGCTTTAAAAAGATTTTGAAAGATTGAATTATAATTTAGAAAACAGTGGCGATCTCCCTATAAACGGGTTTCTATTGATTTCTCTTTGATTGGAGAATTTTAAGGAAAAATCAGCTGCTGTTAAAAGATACAATGGCTGTTTTCGTCTTTGATTAAATAAAATTAGTTGAACATTTCAAAATAAGCTAATATAGCATGAATTAAGTAAACAGAGTCTTTGTCTCCCGGTATTTTTTTAACAAAGCGAAAAGAAAGGTTTTTTTTTTTTTTAAATAAGACATTTTAAATGTATCGTTTTTAATCTGACGTAATTTTCACCAAACTTTTCTTTCTCTTTTTAATATTCACGTGAAAATATTTTTGTTAGAAATGAAATATTATTTGAGCTGTCCTAACAAAAATAGTTGAAAAGATCCTCTCAAAATATCAAATAAATGTCTCGGGCAATTTTTTTAATTTAAACTGTTTTGCAATATTATTTTTTGTTCATTTTACGTAATAAGTGTAATGTGACGTAATTTCTCCTATTTAAGACTTCTTACGCGTGTTAATAAATTTATTATTTTACAATATCCTTTCTCTTTTAAAATTCACGTGTAAATATAGTTTTTATGACGTAATTTTCAATAAGTTCCTGCTTTTTATACGTAATTTTAATTCTAATTTGAAAGTTTTTTTCTGTTTATAATAGTCACGTGTAAATAAATTTTTAATTTGAAGCAAACATTATTGTTTGCGCTTTCTATACAGTTGGCAACAGTTTAAATTAATACCATTTTCTAAAATAAATCAAAATTATCTCTTGAAATGCTGAAAATTTGAATTTAAAATAGAAATAAAACCTCAAAAAATTAGTCAAATTAAAAAAATAAATGCAATCTGCACACCGGGAAGTTCTAACGCATAAAATGATCTAAAAATGAATTAATTCCCAAGTATAATTTTTGCTCCTATTAAACTTTTTTAATGTAACGATTTTGTCCAACTTTAGCATTAAATATCTCTTAAAATAATTCTTCGATTTGAAAACTGTCTGCATCAGCGTGTTTATCAAACATTTCTCTATAAAACCGCCGATTTTCATATATTTGTAAGCAATATTTTTCTTAATATTAACGGAGAAAGACCTCCGGTCACAAATAATTCAAAACCGGCGGCGGCGGTGACAGCTTTTTTTTAGAATAGAGAGATTTAAAGTTCGTTAAAAAATTATCTTTAGCTCTTACATAAAAATGTATTTAGCTATATTAAAATAAATTATCAGAATTTTATCATAATATTTAATCTCTCATTAACTACTACTTTGTTACAGTTATATACAATTTTTAGAGATCGTTTCTTTATAAACTTATAAACAATGCTTCATTTTGTTAATTGGAAGAAAAGGAAAAAAAAGAGTACTTGGAGCCACTTGAAAGCAATAAATTTGTTTTATTGCTTCGCCCCCTTTTAATGGTTAGGGAGGGAGACCGATCTCCATTTTTTTCACTTGAAGATATCTTTCTTCATTTTCGCTTCAAGGTATACTTCTCCAGTTTCAGTCACATGTAATTTAAATTGGTTTCCTTCTAGTATAATTAGTAGTAGGTTTTCAATTGTAAGCCAGAGAACAGACAAGAAAACTGTTCCATAAATTCTGAAAGTCTTCAGGTGGTATGTGGTGGGTGAATCCATAAGCATTTATTTATTTCAATTTCCAAAATTGTTTTTATTTGTTTGTGAATTTAAAATATAATGCTTAACAATGGGATTAAAAGTTGAGTATACAGAATAATTGCTGGCACTGAAACAAAGCTGTTCTTTTCTTGCTATTCTCCAAATTTCTATGATACATTGTTGATATTTGTTGATCTACCACTCATTAAAATAATAATAATAATAATAATAATAATAATAAATCAGTTTTCATTTATAGTGACTGTTGTTTAATTTAAACCTTTCAACGGTAACAGGTTAAACTACTATTTACTTGAATATTGTAGCGGACTAATGTGTTGAAACTAACGTTCGAATAATTCGAGCTTATTTCTTGATTCCCAAGAAGAGTTTGAATTAACGAGCTACGACAGTAACATATTGTGGATTCAGGTCAAAAGTTTCTGAGACAAAAGACCTTATTGACAATATATCCGAGGATAAAGTCCCCACGTATACTTAAAGTTGCAACTTTAGGAAGGCTTCGCTAATTTAATTTTTATGATAAAACTCTTGAACTCTGAATCTATCACGGCCTTCGTGGTGAAATTTTGCAAGATATTAAATCTCAGAATAAAACTAACCATAAGGAGGATATATTTTAATCCCCCCCCCCTCCCACCAAGAGGGTGACTAAGCAGACCTCCGAATCTAACTTGATATTACAAATAATTTTTTGAAAGAATTATAAATATAGAATATAAACATTGTACAAATGCGTAAAAGTAATGCAGATTTTAATTCTTTTAAGCACAGTTACAGTTTGCAATTCACAAAGAAGAAGATATTTATTAATTAATTATATTTTAAGACCAAGAAAAGTATTATAAACTAACTATTAATTAAAAAAAAGTAAATAAGCAACATATTTATCTTCAGAATCCTTATCATTTTTATACATCCTAATGAAGTTAATAACATTATACGTAGTAGTAACTGAAATTAAAAAATATATATTTTTGCATTTACCCTATAATAACTAATACTAGGTAGTTCATGTAATAGTTTTGAAACAAGTAATTGATAAATTAGTTACATAAACAACTAATAATTGAAATAATTTTGAATTGTTATTAATAAATAAGTTTAATAAAAAAATTGAAGTTTTGAGATTTTTTTATTGAACAATATAACTGTCTCCATCAATAATTGCAAGGGACCGAAATGGCTAAGGACTGAGGTGACATCGCGACCGAAATGTCCTGCTTCCTCCCCTATATTATAGATTATTTATGTACATATGTCATTCCACATATGTCAGCAAACGTATCATGTTATGGGCGTGATGCATAATATTTTTTTCCCTTTCTCTCTTCTTTCTTTTCTTTTTTCTTTCTTTCTTTTTTTTTTTTTAATATAAGTATATTATTGATACTAACCCTCTAATTCCCATGGTAGAATACGTTCTAGAAATTCCGCAATTAAGATCATATGAATTCATACCAAAAAGTTTCAATAATAAATTTTGCTTTATTTAACGGTGGAATGTCTGTTATTAAATAACAGACCGGGAGCCGGCAAAATAGACAATCACCTCATCGAGTTCACGGATGAAATTCTAGAATTAGTTAAATCTTGATTCGCATATTAAAACGCAATCGGTCTGCCAAGTCATATCTTGGAGGAAAACCCGATTTTAGCGGCTGACTCGTAATTTTACCCTTGTGTTTTCCTGCACCCAAAGGTATGAAAACATGGAGGACTGGGAGCAGGAAAACACAATGGTAAACCTACGAGTCAACCGCTAAAATCGGGTTTTCAGGTGTCTCCCACCAAGATAGGACTTGGCAGACCGATTGCATTTTAATATGCGAATCAAGATTTAACTGATCCTAGAATTTCATCCGTGAACTCGATGAGGTGATTGGCTGTGCTGCCGGCTCCCGGTCTGTAAAGCAAATATTGCTGCTTTAAGTTTCTCGTAAAAATTTGGAATATCTGAATTAAAAAGTTCACTAAATTGAAAACAGTCGTGCTAGCATATAGGCTACCATGGGCATTAGAAGGTTAAGCGTATTCTCAAATCCAAAGGAGCTACTTTCTGACGCACGTTTATGAATTCATTTTTGTTCGGAAACGCATGAAATTTTCAGGTGTTCTTGTTCAGAAACTATGTAATCAAAGGGCGTTTTCCATTTTTTGGTAAAGGAACTTTCAGAAAATATTGTCAAATTTTACTTTTTGAACCGAATTCCTGACACAACAGCTCGAGAAAGGCGAGAAACTTATCGTCACGTGAAAATAACCGCTTATAACTCGATAAGTAATTTATTTATCAAAAAATGGAAAACGTTATTCGATTTTAAGTTGCTTCAATAGTCATGCCTGCTAATGTTATGCCTTTACGTTTAAAAATGAGTCTGAAAATGTGTCAGAAAGTTTCGCGTTGTTGAGCCGGAAACTTGAGAACCGCGTTAATCTTTGTTATTTCTTCAAATTTGATTTCGTTAGTGATTCAATTTAACTTTTATAGGCCAGACTCACAACTTTGCGAAGTACACCGACGGTCGACTTCATCATTTGGGAGAACATTATGATTACGGATCCATTATGCACTATGGCGTCTACGAATTTTCGAGGTTCCATAATTAGCCCACCATTCTACCAAAGCAGAGGCATGCTTACATAGGCCAAAGGAACGGCTTCAGTAAAACAGATATAAGAAACATAAATAAATTATACCAATGCGATTCTACTTTAAAAGGTAATTTTTTAATCAAAATACTACATTTTTTATCCACTGTTTATTCCATGTTCGGTATAAGCAACTAGTCAGAACGAAATGCATTAACAACACTCTATCACCATCAATTCAGTTCTTGATTCAGATAGATCTTGATCGCATACGCAATGTAAATTATTGACATTACCTAAAGCATTTAGATTTTACGTAAGTCGAATTTGTAAGTTGCCTAGGTAAAATTTTGTAAGAAATTGCAATACATACATATATGTAAATATACATACATATATTATTTACACATTACATTGTATAAATAAAGTATCAAGCGATAGTATTTACTCGTATATAAACCATAAAAATATGAAAAAATATAAGAACAAACTTAAAGAACACTTTTCAAATATCTTGTGGAATACGGGATTTATAAATCTAGCATGGATGAATTGATTTCTAACAATTTTGGATCTAAACCAAACGATTATAAAAATAAGAAATAATTAAAAAGAACTATAATTTAACCTATTTTTTATGAATTTCTGATCACAAGACAAAGGAATAACACTCACAAAATAAAGTAATCCTTGAAAAGCACAAACTGTATTTATTATGAATTAGATGACTACTATGAATAACTAACTATAAAGATTAAGTTGTTTTGTTACACATTTGATTGTATATATACCAATAAAAATATAATTCTATCTCATATATAAACTATATTATGGTTTAGGTTTATATCTATATGTTTTATTTGTAAAATAAATATCAAAAGTATACAACTGCATAATCAAACGCGCTATTATCTTAACAAATGTAACTTTCGATATTTATTACGTAACTGCGAATTTACGTAAGTCGCGTAATACGTAAGTCGGGGGATGCTTGTATTGTGTATTTCCAAAGTTCCCAGAAGAATTCGTCGTATATTTCTCTAGATATTCGACAAAATGTGTAAAATCGTAAGTGTCCGGTGATTTTTGAAAATATGGATGTATATGAATTAAGGAGTTTTAGGGCATTGCTTGAAGAATTAGAACCTAAATTTTTTGTATTAGAAAATATTTTTAGGTCATTTATTTTAATTTTAAAGTTTATTTTTGAGAATTTTAAATCATTTTCTAAAATAAATTTCTTATCCGCATCTAGATACTCATGATAACAACGTATTTACTAATTGAATAAAAAATGGCCTAATAATGTATTACTTTCTTTTTAGCGTGCGTTCGTAATTATATAAATACGTAGCATTTATATATGTCCAGTTATATGCCCAGCATTTATATATGTCCATACATATTACATATGTCTAGTCGTTAACTAGACCGTCCGCCTGTCCGCATATAACAGAGCAAAAACTACCCAACCCGCAGTGTTTTGAAATTTAATGTACATAATCGTTGCAGAATTTTCTCGAGTCACTTCAAATTTTATGAAAATCGAATCAAAACTTAAAAAGATATTAATAAAAGTTTTCTTCATTCTATTAAATCCTATCATACGTAATTAATTCAATGATATCCCATGACAGGTAATGACTCTAAATCGCCATGGTGATTACGTCCTATTTAAAACGGAGTCCTATTATTTCCTTATTACTGAATTTAATACAATACAATCGTAATAAATTTTGTATTCATGCATTTTTGCATAAGAGTGCAACAGCTATTGCTCCAAGATCTGAATATTATTAAAACTAGTTAAATTTCTGGAGGTATAACAGCGTATTTGTAAAAGTATTCTTAAATAGTATTTTTATTGAAATTTCCGAAGAATATGTAACAAGCTTTGTACCCTTGAAAGCCTCGAAATTTTGTCATTAAAAGATTTTTTATCTACGAAATTCTTTCAGAGACTTGTGTGGATTCTGACAGTCAGTGTCGAGGATGGGCTGAATTGGGAGAGTGCAAGAAAAATCCCAAATGGATGCTAGCCAATTGCCGGCGGTCTTGCAATCAGTGCAGTAAGTAAATTACCATATTACATGAATTTTCATTTGAGGAGATCATACCACAACCCAGTGGCGCTAACTTATATGTGCCCGTGGAGCGAGAGCCCACCCAAAAATTTTATCTCTCCGCCCAACCAATTTTAATTTAATTCGTTAATTATTTATTTATTTTATCGCTGAAATGAAATTTGGTTTTATTGATGTTCTCAAAATAATTGTGTTTGAAAAATAGTAACGACATCAATTAAACTTACAAGAGTCAATTATCAATTAAACTTACAAATTTTGTATTTTGCTTAGAAAAAACATAGTTTAACTTCGAATTATCATCTTTAGTCATTTCTGCTCACCCGCCTCTGTCTCCATACACAAACGCACTAAGGAGATGTGTTAAAGCCCCTTTAGCGGATGTATAATTAAATTTCTCTCAAAAGCAAATTTCCTGCATATTTTTCCATATCTTTTAATGGATAAAGCAATTAGGTGGCTGAACTGTATGTTTTTCTTGACATTTAGTTTTTTGCACTTTCAATAGTTAGAAATTTTTATGTCATTTATAATAAATATTAAAGTATTTATAAGGAAGAACTCGTAAAAAAGTAATTTTATAAAATTATTTATCAAATTACAATAATTTTGTATTTTGCTTAGAAAAAAACATAGTTTAACTTCGAATTATCATCTTTAGTCATTTCTGCTCACCCGCCTCTGTCTCCATACACAAACGCACTAAGGAGATGTGTTAAAGCCCCTTTAGCGGATGTATAATTAAATTTCTCTCAAAAGCAAATTTCCTGCATATTTTTCCATATCTTTTAATGGATAAAGCAATTAGGTGGCTGAACTGTATGTTTTTCTTGACATTTAGTTTTTTGCACTTTCAATAGTTAGAAATTTTTATGTCATTTATAATAAATATTAAAGTATTTATAAGGAAGAACTCGTAAAAAAGTAATTTTATAAAATTATTTATCAAATTACAATAATTTTGTATTTTGCTTAGAAAAAAACATAGTTTAACTTCGAATTATCATCTTTAGTCATTTCTGCTCACCCGCCTCTGTCTCCATACACAAACGCACTAAGGAGATGTGTTAAAGCCCCTTTAGCGGATGTATAATTAAATTTCTCTCAAAAGCAAATTTCCTGCATATTTTTCCATATCTTTTAATGGATAAAGCAATTAGGTGGCTGAACTGTATGTTTTTCTTGACATTTAGTTTTTTGCACTTTCAATAGTTAGAAATTTTTATGTCATTTATAATAAATATTAAAGTATTTATAAGGAAGAGCTCGTAAAAAAGTAATTTTATAAAATTATTTATCAAATTACAATAATTTTGTATTTTGCTTAGAAAAAAACATAGTTTAACTTCGAATTATCATCTTTAGTCATTTCTGCTCACCCGCCTCTGTCTCCATACACAAACGCACTAAGGAGATGTGTTAAAGCCCCTTTAGCGGATGTATAATTAAATTTCTCTCAAAAGCAAATTTCCTGCATATTTTTCCATATCTTTTAATGGATAAAGCAATTAGGTGGCTGAACTGTATGTTTTTCTTGACATTTAGTTTTTTGCACTTTCAATAGTTAGAAATTTTTATGTCATTTATAATAAATATTAAAGTATTTATAAGGAAGAACTCGTAAAAAAGTAATTTTATAAAATTATTTATCAAATTACAATAATTTTGTATTTTGCTTAGAAAAAAACATAGTTTAACTTCGAATTATCATCTTTAGTCATTTCTGCTCACCCGCCTCTGTCTCCATACACAAACGCACTAAGGAGATGTGTTAAAGCCCCTTTAGCGGATGTATAATTAAATTTCTCTCAAAAGCAAATTTCCTGCATATTTTTCCATATCTTTTAATGGATAAAGCAATTAGGTGGCTGAACTGTATGTTTTTCTTGACATTTAGTTTTTTGCACTTTCAATAGTTAGAAATTTTTATGTCATTTATAATAAATATTAAAGTATTTATAAGGAAGAACTCGTAAAAAAGTAATTTTATAAAATTATTTATCAAATTACAATAATTTTGTATTTTGCTTAGAAAAAAACATAGTTTAACTTCGAATTATCATCTTTAGTCATTTCTGCTCACCCGCCTCTGTCTCCATACACAAACGCACTAAGGAGATGTGTTAAAGCCCCTTTAGCGGATGTATAATTAAATTTCTCTCAAAAGCAAATTTCCTGCATATTTTTCCATATCTTTTAATGGATAAAGCAATTAGGTGGCTGAACTGTATGTTTTTCTTGACATTTAGTTTTTTGCACTTTCAATAGTTAGAAATTTTTATGTCATTTATAATAAATATTAAAGTATTTATAAGGAAGAGCTCGTAAAAAAGTAATTTTATAAAATTATTTATCAAATTACAATAATTTTGTATTTTGCTTAGAAAAAAACATAGTTTAACTTCGAATTATCATCTTTAGTCATTTCTGCTCACCCGCCTCTGTCTCCATACACAAACGCACTAAGGAGATGTGTTAAAGCCCCTTTAGCGGATGTATAATTAAATTTCTCTCAAAAGCAAATTTCCTGCATATTTTTCCATATCTTTTAATGGATAAAGCAATTAGGTGGCTGAACTGTATGTTTTTCTTGACATTTAGTTTTTTGCACTTTCAATAGTTAGAAATTTTTATGTCATTTATAATAAATATTAAAGTATTTATAAGGAAGAACTCGTAAAAAAGTAATTTTATAAAATTATTTATCAAATTACAATAATTTTGTATTTTGCTTAGAAAAAAACATAGTTTAACTTCGAATTATCATCTTTAGTCATTTCTGCTCACCCGCCTCTGTCTCCATACACAAACGCACTAAGGAGAAAATTTTTTTTGTGTTATTTTGCTCAAAAAATCTTTGAGCCCACCCAATATTATTCAAAGCTTAGCGCTACTGCCACAACCCTCCCTCCTTTCCTTACAAAAAAATACCAATAAAAAATCTGCCTTTTTGGCAAATCTTATTTACTTAACTGGCATTAACAAATCTTATTTATATCCTCCCCCTCCCCCTCCCTCCATATAGGTTAGATTCTTGGAAGAAGTTTTAAGAGTATTCCTATCTCAAAATCATCTCAGAAGTAATTTTTTTTTAAGAATTTTAAATAGTCCTCCCACTCTTTTATTTCTTAATAAATTACAACAAATTGTAAAGCTTTTCCTTTTGTTGTCATGGAACATTTCGTTTATATATTATGAAATAAATTTAAGGGGTCTTAAGACTCTTAAAGCTTCAAAATTTTTGAAATTTTAACTTTTTTTCTGTTTTTATATTTTTCTATATTTTTTCTTATCTTTTCTAAACATTTTGATACAACTGTTTCCTTGAAATTCCCATTAGAACAGAATTTATGGTTTCTAGAATTGTAACCGCTCAATAGCTGAAGCGGCAGCCTTTTCCGAAACTTTGAAATCATTTTACTAAAAGTGACGTTTTTGGCCATAACGCGCAGGATATCTCAAAAACTTCTCAATATTTTTTCATGAAATTTTCATAATAGATGTTTCATGTTAGTCTGTATAAACTGAACATAAAGTTTCCTTTTTATTTTTGAAAATGATGTTTTTTTTTTTTTTTTTTTTTTTTTTTTAATGTGATTTTATTGTTGAAATTTTCAAAATTTTGTATTAGCTAAATGCAGCTTTGTATTAAAAATATAAAAATGCTTTAATTACAAATTTATTTAGGTTCGTGTTAATTATTACAATCTGAAGTATAATTAGGCGGCAAAATTTTCATTCCAGCTGCAAAATTTATTTTGAAATCCTGCGCGTAATCTGTCATACCAATTTTCTTCCCTACAAATGTCTTACAGT
This sequence comes from Maratus speciosus, assembly GCA_963932465.1. NCBI lineage: Eukaryota > Metazoa > Arthropoda > Arachnida > Araneae > Salticidae > Maratus > Maratus speciosus. The sequence continues at coordinate 650,801,245 of OZ010787.1, read as the reverse complement.
TTGAAGCCCCCCCCCCCCCCCATAAATATTAATTATGCATTTTGTAATTTTTTAAATGTATGAAAAGAAAGAAAATATATCTTTCCTCCCTCTAAAAATTGTGCTTTACATTCACATATTTTTTAAGATATTAAATGTTGAAAATGGAATGTTTTTTTCATGTTTTCCAATATGAACACTAGAACAGCCGGCTATTTTATGCAGGTTTTATAAAAAGTGTTTCACACCAGAGTTTTTATTTAAAACTTTTTTAATTAGCCTATTTTTTTTGCTGTTTACATTTAACTTATCTTATGAAGAAATTTCTGGTTCAAATCGAATATTATCAGTTTGACAGGGGTCAAAATGACTCCAAATGGTGGTTCTAGTGTTAAGAGTCTTGAAAAGACATATATTTTTTTCACGTCTTTTCATGATCTTGTCCTCCGGAACACCGCGCGGGGTTTTGGTAAAGCGCTGAGTGGGGTCCAACGTATACTCAATATTGGACTAATAAATTTTATTTTTAAATTGTATATATATTACAGAGTAATTACATAATAAAGATAATAAAATGTATGAAAAATACCACTACTTTCACGTTTAATGTTCACAATTATTTTTAATTTCGTAATCACCTATCTTTACCATATTTTAAATATAAATTTTTTTGCGTTTACGTTTTATATGAACTTAGCCTGTAAGAAATAATGTTAACATTTTTCTTATGAAGAAATATTAAAAAACAAACCTAAATTAAAAAAATTATTATTTTATGCAAAGAAAACGTTATTTTGAATTGTAAAGAGAGAGTCGGGGACCCTAAAAAGACCCCAATTGGCGCGGGGCCCCGAGCAGTCACCTCGTTAAGCCGATGGCCCATGATCATCATTTTATGTGCCGCGAAATTTTAACTATAAGTTCAAGTTTGCCATGAGTTTAACCCTTTATCTACTGACGGTAACTTATAAGTACCATTAAAATAACGTGTTATATAAAATTCATTTAAGGGTGTATTCGAAAAAATATTTTTCCACCCTCAACAGCTTGAAATTTTCTGAGACATTTTCAGACTCATTTTTAAAAGTAAACACATGAAACTTGCTGGGGTGATTTCTGAAGACATGTTTCACATGCCGTGTGATTTCATTTTCAGCTCAATTAATTAGAATTTGATTTTTAAACAATTATTTTCTGAGTATGACCATTTTTTTTCAATCCCAGATCGCCCGCTTCGGAAAATTCGGTTCAAAACGCCAACTTTGACAGCGTATTTTACAGTATTTTCTGCATTTATCAAAAAATTAAGAAGCACCGCACATTATATAGTTTCTAAATAAGAGAATTTCCAAGTTTGATGCGTTTGAGAGCAAAAATGAATTTTAAAATGAATCAGAAAATAAGTAGTTTGGATCGGAATACACCATACAATCGATTAGTTGTAATACAGTTTAGAATGAGTTATAGATGCATTACTTTATCTTGTTCCCAAAAGCATTATTGGTTACACAAAACAAAAATATTTTTAAAAGGATGATTTCTTTTGCCTTTGCATTTTTTCAGCTTTCTTGGCGTTGGGAGGGGGGGAGCGGGAGGATTTTTCAATTCGGAAATATTTCTACATTTCTATTGTAAGAACATTACATTTGTACATTTCCTAATTCTACAAAATACTAAGAAAAATATTTAAAATAAAAATTTGAGTGGGTTTATAAATATTGCACAAAATCCCTATAAATTCAAATTTAACTAATCCTTCTAAATCCTTCAATTTTTCCAAAATTTATTAAATGATTATGTAAATCTTCTAATGTAGTTTAAGCAAGTCACGAAAAATGCTTTAGAAGATAAAATTTTCGTGAATTCATAATTTAGTACATAAAGAGTTAAAAAAATAATGTTGAAAAATATTGTTTTAGCATAATTGCGTTATGACTCCAAAACGAATGTTCCAGGAAAACATTTTTTTTTGTTCTCTTTTCACTATCTATTTCTCTAAAGAAGGATGAGAATTATATTTTTGCTTGCAAAGGGGTCGCGAAACGAGAGGGAGTTTAAATTGATACTTCCCCTCCAGTCCTTATCATCCATGGCCAAGCCTCCCCTATCCCTGTGGGTAGGTAGGAACATAAATCTTGGGATGTTTGTTTTTAAACGAAAAATATCTTCTTCTGCCTGGGGAGCACTTTTGTCACAAACTGCTTGGCTTTTTTTTTATTGCTTCTCATTTCCGGGAGTTCAATTAGAGGAGCCCTGAAGTCTCCAAGCATCGAGATCGAACAGATAGATATCTCATTTTCGTATTCTGTGTTACAATAGCGTGGTGGTATTCTGTAAACATCACTAATTTAAAATTTATGGCCCAATCTCAGTTTTGAACAATGCATAAGTGCCTTCGAAATGGATGCTACTATAAAGGGTGCTAAAAGGGCTTTGATAAAGGGTACTTTTGCTTTATTATTCCCACCCAGTGTTTAAAATTGTTGCATTTCAGTAAAAAGGGAAAAAGAGAATATTTTCTTTCTTTCTCAGAATATTTTCTTTCTTGTATTGGTGAAGTTGCTGAATACGGCGATGCAGGGCTTACTTTTTAACAACAACAACAACAAAAGTACGAGAGTCCTAGTATTCCAGAGTAACAACTGTAGCGTACTCCCCCTCCAAGTACTCTCTACCAACTTATTTGTATTTTGTACATTATTTGCTAAAATTAAAACATTTTTTTCTTCAGAAAAAAAAAAATAATAATAATAATGTCGTTTAAAAATGTTTGTATGCATATAGATATAATAAAATGTAATGAATAAACAGCTAGATAGAGCAGAAATATTTATAATCAAGTGTGGAGACTTTTCAGAAAATCTTACTCGCCAAGAATATTTTTTATCAAACAGTAAAATACAACATACAGTACTGTTTCGGTGGGCTTTGCTGCCAGTATTGAGAAATGAGCTCTGGCTAATATTTAAATATTCACTAAAAATAAAATGCTGGAGCTGAGCTTTGCGCAAGCACTGGTACAATGTCTATAAAAAGCAGAAAAGAAATAAAAAATTGGTTATTATTATTATACGCATTATTATACCTTATATTTCTTAAAAGATATTTTAATGAAAACATATGGGAAACCCAGAGACTCGAATGAAAATTAAAAATAAGAAATTTGAGTTGAGCCTTTGATTTTGAAAGTCCGGCAAGTTCATTTTTCAAAATTAGTTAAAGCTAAATCTTAGATTAAACCTTCTTAGAATAAACAAATTAATATAAAATTTATATTTTTAATCAATTCACAGTAAATATCTTTTAATATCAGTACAAATTTGTTACTAGTAATTTATTGGGTCAATGACATTTCAAATGCGTTGATTTTGAAAGTGAGGTGAGCCCATTTTGAATATAATTATTTTTTATGTTGCTTAATATTATTAAGCACAATCAGCACTTTTAATGCAACTGGGGTGAAATGGCAACATTGGTAGAACGTAGTTTTACCCTATTCTAATCAAGGATCGACCAAAACAGGTTTTTAAGATCGAAACCGAATTTGGGTAAGCTAAATACTTATTACGTATTTTCGCAGACAACGAAAACGGAAATGTCATTTTTTTTTTTTTTTTTTTTTTTTTTTTTTTTGTAATTCATTCATATATACAGGGTGGCCATAATTAAACTGCACAAGTGTTCAAGGGGTGCTGGAGAGAAAACTACCGGGAATATTCCAGTGAAATTTGGTATCTACACGTTTCAGAACATGCGCAAGTCAAATATGCAAAAAAAAAAAATCGTCATTTTTCACCCGATGATGGCGCTATACCGTGTTTCAATGCTTATCGACGGCATATATGCAAATTTTAAGCCAATCGAACAGTATAAAAACATCAATACATTGAGTAAAGGCCAGTCGTAACTGAATAAGAAGGAACGTGCATTGTTAGTGAAGATATTCTATCAGAATGGTAGCAATTATTCAGCTACTCTGAAAGAATACCGGCGTATGAAACGATTAAAAAGAGGTCCAATGAGTGTCAATGGATTGAAAAATATGATTTTAAAATTTGAAGAATCAGGAGAATTGGGCGTTATTCCAATCACAAGAGGGCGACTTCCCGTAAACCCGGAAAGAGTGTAACAAATTGATGACGCCATTGCGACTACGAGTAGCAGTTCAGGAGCCAGCATGCTGCAACAAGTGAGCGCAAGAAGTGTGGCTCGGACATTATCTCTTCCCTGGTCAACTGTGCATAAAGTGTTGCGCCACATTCTTCGGCGTTATCCGTATAAAATTAAAATTCTTCAAGAATTGAAACCTCATGATGACACCCTAAGATTTAATTTTGTAAACCTTGTCCTGTCGAAAATCAGTGAAGATGACACTTGGATGCAAAGGATATTGTAGACAGACGAGACATATTTTACACGATCAGGTAGTGTAAATGCGCATAACTGCAGGATATGGGGAACGAACAAACAATACGCTAAACGTAAAGAACCCCTCCATTCCGATTATGTAACTGTATGGTGTGGAATGACTTGTGATTTTCTTGTGGGCCCATATTTCTTTGAGACCCCAACTCCAAGTGGTCCCAACCCAAACGCTGTAGTGTTACAGGGACTAGCTACGGTGCGATGTTGAGACAACAATTGATTCCAGCATTGCAAGAGAGTCATTGTTTAGAAACCACGGTATTTATGCAGAACGGAGCACCCCCTCACATCGCTAAAGATGTTAAAAAATTGCTGCATGATACCTTTGGTGGGGACCAAGTCATAAGCAGAGGTTTCGACAACGCTTGGCCCCCACGTTCACCGGACCTTAATCCTTGCGATTTTTATCTGTGGGGACATCTGAAAGATATGGTTTATAGAGAACGACATGCTTCTGTTGCTGAATTGAAATCTAGCATAACGAGACACGTGAGGTGTGTTACACCACAGATTTTAAGTGCGACGGTTGACCATGCTGCTGTTTTGCGTTTTCAGCATGTGGTTGCATCTGGTGGTTCACATATTGAGCATATCATGTAATAATTTCATTGAATAAATAATGGCTTGTTTTCCAAAGCGTCTTTATGGATTGTTTAATTTGTGATCTTATTTACGCTAATTTTTATTACATGATACTGTAAAAATTTAAATACTGAAGCGAATTGTATGGAATTTTGATAGACTGTAAATGATATTTTATATTGTTTATATGCCTCTTAGAATGTCATTATGCTCTATCTATCAATTTTGGAGGTTGTATATGCCACTGGTGAACGTTTAAATACGGTACAGCGTCATCTATCGTGTGAAAATGGCGATTATTATTATTTTTTTTTTTTTTGCATATTTGACTTGCGCATGTTCTGAAACGTGTACATACCAAATTTCACTGGAATATACCCGGTAGTTTTCTCTCCAGCACCGCTTGAACACTTGCAGTTTAATTACGGCCACCCTGTAAACACAAACCTGCAAAATGTGGGTTGTGTCATATTGCTTAGCTTTTGATAATTGATTCTTACATATTTTGTAACGCTGAATTCGAAAATTGCCTTCATTTTTAGGGTTTCGTTCGTCTGACGAACCATTGACTACAGATCATTTGTCTGTCCGTCCGTCACAGAGTCCGTTCTCATAAACTATATATTTTGGAAACTTGAAATTTTGGATTCTGAGCTGAACACCTCACATCAAACGACAAATCATAAAATTTTGAAAAAGTCTTATATTTACCCCCCTGGGCTCTAACTTGTGTATTTTAAGCTTTTTTTTTTCCTAACTGAGCCCCTAATTAAGTTGAAGACTTGAAATTTTGAATACTTATAGCTGAAAACCTCACATCAAACGACAAATCACAAAAATTTTGAAAAAGTCTTATATTTACCCCTATGGCCTCTAACTTGTGTATTTTAAGCAATTTTTCTAACTCAGCCCCTAATTAAGTTGGAGATATAAAATTTTGCATACTTATAGCAGAACACTTGCGATCACACGAAAAATCACAAAATTTTCAAAAAGTTTTACATTATTTACCCATCCGGGCTCTAACTTCTGTATTTTTAGCAATTTTTCCAATCTCCGCTCTTTTCACCAGGGGTGCCATTTCTAACTTTTGCCGACACTCCTTTGACCACTCTTTCATATTATGCACCGTAGCCGTACATATTTTAGTTCCAATTTTTACCGCCAGTGGCCATCTACCTATTTTGGGTGCTATGGGCCTGATCTCCTGGACTAATATATCTACGGATAGTTTGTAAAACGGAGTTTCGTTCGGATAGAAATTTGTTTAGAATAAAGTGCGCCCCTTGGTTTCGAAATGTGGAACTAACAGATTTTGCAAAATGATAAAGTGTTTTGAAAGGAATATTAAACGAAACCCTCTGTGCGTCTGTGATCACACTTACCCACTTGTTTACCATCACGTCAGGATTTTTTGCTAAATTTTTACTTTCTAACTTTGAAATTTACGATTTGTGAAAAATTCTGACGTGATAATTAAAAATGAAGGTTTTTTTTTTTTTTTCAGATTTAGTGATTTGTAATTTATTTATCAAAAACTGAAGAACGCTATTCGAGTCCAAGTAGCTCACTAGTCGGCTAATTTTATGCCTTTACATTTAGCATACCACACTATTTGTACATTTACCTTATATATACTATACTTTTTTTAATGTAAATTTCAATGCTGTTTTCAAAACCAAAGGGGCTACTTTCTGATACATTTTTTAATTCAATTTTTGTTCGGAAACGCATGAAATCACAGGTGTTCAGAAACTAGACAATCAAAAGACGTTTTCCATTTTTGGCAACCGTAAATATCGTTCAGAATATAGGAGAGGTAAGGGTAATTAGGATCAGGGGCAATTGGGGTCAGGGGCAATCTGTAACAGATAAAAAAAAAATGACCATGATAATTATGAAATCTGACTAATATTCTACATGTGCAATTTTTTTTGAGAGAGAAAATGTATGTTCCTGTAGAAGTAATCACTGCTTTCCCAAAACATATAGAAAAACTTTGTCCGTCAAAGTGAGAATGTTTTAGTGAAAAAAGGTCCTGTGTAAAAAATTGTATGAATATTGAAATATAGCTATGGATTTAAATTTAGAAAAAGATTGTTTTTAAGAGGAAACGGTTACATTTTGCAACAGACGAGGTATAATGTTAATAATCTGCATGATCCTAATTACCCCAGAAATAGCATTTTTGGGGTAAATAGGACCATAGAGTTTTTTGGTTAAGGGTAAATTGGGATAGCAAATTTTAGTTTCTATGTAAATAAAATAGTGATGGTTTAGAATGCATTTTTTAATCTTTCAGTTTTCAGATCCTGTGAAATACACCTAGTTTGGTTTACTTCACTGTACATGGGGCAATCTCACAATCTTTTGACTTTCGGGAATAAAAATCTGGTGAAATTGAACTTGCTAAAATAACATTTTAATCTGATAGACGAGTGCCTTAAGGATTCAAAATAAAGAAAAAATGGTCAGCAGCGAAAATTTTTTTATTTAACTGAGATTTAAGTTAAACTTGCGAGTTTAATTTTCCTTACCATTTTACCACTAAAACTCTGTATTTTCTTCTAAATTTTTACTTATAATGAATTTGCATAGTACCCACAGGACATTCAAATAAGAAATGATAACAATGTAGTATTTTTAGTACAAAATTTTGGTATAACATTGTCTTAAAGGAGTGTTAAAGAAGGGACGGTTAGGTAAAAAAGGGGGACGGTATAGGAAAACAGGGACGAAAATTACCACCTTATTTTAGGCAAATCATGTTAAGACTAAGTGATAGCCACAATGTTCATTGATTTTTAGAAACATTGGATTAAATAAATATAAAAAATTAATTTACCTCGAAAAGTGCAGGAATAAACCTTGGGGACGGTAAGACTACCCATAAAGCCACGATGCTCGAAATTGATATTTAAATGCTGATTTAAATTCTGCAGAAAATTCCCTGTCAAAGAATTTTAGACATTCTTTCTCTAGCATACTTCTGCATGAGAAAAAAAGTTGACAAAAATTCTGTGGCTGCATCTGAAGTGATTTTCTGTATAATTTTAGAGAGGGATGGTATGAATCAAAAACCCAGGGACAGAGTTTAAAAAATAATAACAACCCTAAAAATGTGTGCAATATTTATATAAAACAATAGTTCCAGTTTCGGAAAAAAATTACATTAACTTATTTTTATTGAAAGAATTTTATACAAACAACTCCAAACTTAAAAATCAGCATCAGAGACAAGGGACGGTATAGAAGTTTTCCTGGCATTTGGACACCCCAACACCGTCTAAAACTTATTTATCTCGTTATTATTGTTGTGCAATCATGCAATTGGATGTTCCCCAGTATATGAAATATAAAAAAACACACAAGAACATGTAATAAAATAAAAATTATTATTCAGGGACATAAAAGTCAAAAGATTGTGAGAATGTCTCATATTTTGTGTTAGCAAAACATTTATTTTACAATTTTATTTTGCATTTATTCCAAATTTTAGCGTTGACTGCATGTTTTAAGCCTATTTAGATCTCAACACTCTCACTGTAAATGAAATTTCCTCCTTCACAACATAGGGTTTTGGTTGAACCTTTTTCCACCGTTGCTTGCATTTCAAGTTATTTTGAAACGAAATTGATTTTTTTAAACTAATTTTTAATTAGTTCTTTAGTAATACAACAAGGCTATGAATGTCCAATAGAAAATTTTGCATTTGATTTTGTTTTGCAAGCAAAGTGCAAAATATATGAATATTGAAAATCCCTTAAAAAACGTTTTTTCCAGAGTACTTATATTTCCAAAACTGTGCCTCTGAGAATAGTTGTAGTTATAAAACCAAAATTATCTTGCTGTAAAGTTCACGCCGATAATCGTTTAATCCCATTTACCTGTGACTGTGTATTCTGTAAGGCATGAGAGAAAATAAAATTCCACTAACCTTTCATGGGATAATTGGTCTCAAAGAGGTAGTTTTTGAAAAAGACACATATACCAGGTAATATGGTACGTTGAAAAATAATTCTTTACACGTTTCAAGAGACAACTACCTACTGAATAAAATTATGCATAACATAAGTATGTATTAATTAATGCTTGGATTTTTTTCCCCCAGAGAGAAACATTCGCCTTGCATACAATATTTCAATGGGTTGGCCTTTGCGCCTTTTAAGCAATTAATTTGAAATTTATATTTCATTTGAAATATTAGTATGTAGTCCACTTCATTCTCTGGCAATTAATTTTCAAAGTTCAAATTGTCAAAAAAAAAAAAGGGATCCTAATCACCCCTACCTCCCTACTGTCAAAGTGTGCGTTTTGAACGGAATTATTCCACTTGAAAACCCGAGAAAGGAGGAAACGTCTTTGTCACGTAACCTAGATCTTTTATAACTCAATCAGTCATTTATTTATCAAAAAATTGAAAATTCATTTCGATTAAAAATTGCTTCAATATGCAACCCCAGAAATTTTATGCCTTTACGTTTAAAAATGAGTCAGAAATATTGCCAGAAAGTGAACATTTATGTGAACATTTTCAGAAACACTAAGAAAAGAATGTCGCTGCGTCCTGGACTTTTTTAATAACGTTTAGAAGAAAAGTACTCTTCCAGACGCTGTAAGAAATTTCTTTTAAATATGATTTTTTAATATGTTGTTCTAAATATGACATAAATTTCCTATGGCATGCTTTTTGCATGTAAGAAATTAATTATTTTAAAGTTTTCTTTCTCTTTGAATATTCACGTGTAATTTTTTTTTCATTTGAACAATTTTTGGAAGTATTATAGACCCACGACGAGAAGAGACCTGTCAATCATACGTGACGTAGTCTAAGACGAACCCATTTCTTCCAAATCGGAGCGGGGATTTTCCTTCTTTACGCCGCGCCGCGCCGTAGAGGAAAAAGGAAAGGTTGCCATATTTCCCAAACATGCGAGGTTTTGGTGCTATTTATATATATATTATTGACTTTAAGGGGGAATTATATAAAAGCGTTAAAAATTTATATAAACTATGTTACTTTTTAATTATTACGGTACTACAGAGAATTAATTATTTTTGTTTAAGTATAATTTATTAAAAATTTTGTAAAAAAATAGTATTTTTTCTTTTTTAATAAATGAATTACATCTCGACTTTTTGTAATAGCGAAATACTTAAGAAATACTAATTTACTTTATTTAAGCACATCTTTCATTTTAAGAATAATCATTTGAATTGTATTTTTGTAAAGGTAATAATATCATATTTTGGACTTTTAAATTATATTGTCTTAAATCTTAATGTATTTTTAAATACTTTTAATAACCAATAAAGATATAATTTAACAAAATAGTCAATGAAAAATTTAAAAAATAAAATAAAATAAAGTATTAAAGATTTTATTTTTAATTTACCAGCTTAATTTATAATATAATTACTAAAAAATTTTAAGGCAAATTAATGATCCAACTATGACCTTTTTCTTAATTTATTTTTAGCTCGATGGACAGAGAAAAAAAAATCTACGAGCGGAAATATTAAAATATACATGCATCTGTAGTCCGTTTTTAAAAATGAAGAATATCTATATGAAGTAAGTTAAATTAAGAAATGCACTTGGCAAAAGGAGGGGGGGGGGGGGTCCTGATGTAAAATTATCAGCGACTTGCTGTTTCAGAATGGCAGTATTTTTTTTCTTTATTTCTGTGCTGTCACGTCCGAAAGTTTATTTTTTGCTCTACGGACAGAAAAAAAAAATCTACGAAGGGAAATATTAAAAAGTAGATGCATCTAAAATCCGTAGCCCAGACCGCATTTTTTAAATTGAAGAATATATATATGAAATAAGTTAAATTAAGAAATGCACTTTAAAACTGAGGGGAGGGGGGGGGGGGGCTCCTGATGTAAAATTATCAACGACTTGCTGTTTCAGAATGGCAGTATTTTTTTTCTTTATTTCTGTGCTGTCACGTCCGAAAATTCTGCTCAAAACGCCTGTTTTGATCTTTTCTACGTTTATTTTTTGCTCTATGGACAGAAAAAAAAAATCTACGAAGGGAAATATTAAAAAATAGATGCATCTAAAATCCGTAGTCCAGACCGCATTTTTTAAATTGAAGAATATATATATGAAATAAGTTAAATTAAGAAATGCACTTTAAATAAGGAAAGGGGGTGGGGTTGGAAGCTCCTGATGTAAAATTATAAGCGACTTGCTGTTTCAGAATGGCAGAATTTTTTTTCTTTAATTTTGTTCTGTACTTTATGTACAATCATTCTTTCTTTAGAATGAATTGTTTTCCCTTTTGAGGACATGTTTAACCCTCCGTCTACCAGACGGGTCCATTGGACCCGACAGGTACATACAAAATATTCATTCAAACCAGAAATTTCTTTAAAATAAACTAAGTATATAAACCAGACAAAAATAAGGTAAATAAATAAGTTAAATAGTTTTAAATAAAAATTCTGGTGTAGAACGTTTTATTAAAACTTGAATAAAATTCCCGGTAGATCTAGGGTTAATATTTAAAAAAAAAAATTTGTTTTGAAAAAAAAAAAAAAACAGTTTGAAAATGGCAAGATAAACTAAACGACAGAGAGAATAAAACACATCTAACCGAGAGAGGGAAAGCAGGTTTCAAGGAATGAGTAAGTTAAAATTGGCGCGAAAATTATTTCATTGCAACCCCTAGCTCTTAGTAGGGAATGGTCAACTGAAACAGAGGGGTCATTTCCCCCCTCCAGTATCGCCTTGTACACCTTCCGTAAAATAGACTCATCTAAAAGAGGCTGTTTCCCAAGTCTCATCTCGTGGTGGGTTAATAATATATGAATTTTAGGCTTTTAAAATACGACGTAATTTACATTATTATATTATTTTCGCAAGTAATAGTTTAATCAATTTAAAGTTTTCATTCTCTTTCAATATCACGTGTAAATATATTTTTCATTGGAAAAATGTCTGGAAATACTAATATTTGCGCTTTTTTTTATGGGGGGCAACAACAGGTAAAAAACTTACTTTATCGAAATAAATCTTTATAATTATTTAAAAATGATATTTTTCTTTTTTTTAGATCTCAAAAAATTAGACAAATTTAAACAGCGAGTACACACCGCAATCTAATTACTTATATGCCTGCAAAAGATGTTTAAATTGCTATGCATAGTTTTATATACTATAAAACTCTGAGCTATTTTGACCGATTTAAACGTTAAATAGTGCTTAAAATTATTAATCGATTATGACAGCTTCAGTGTGTTTACCATACATTTCTTTATATAACTCTAGTCTTCATATTTTGATATGCGATATTTGTAAATATAAACCAAGAAAGAGCCCCACTCATTACTAATTTAATTATGGCAGCTGCGGTGACAACATTATTTATTTATTTGGATGATTTTGAGATGGAATTTTAACGAAACCATTGTGGTGTGAAAATAAAATCTAACAACATTTTTTTCCCTTGGCTTTCTTTTATATGTACATAACTCTCATTCAAATTCAACAACATTTACTTTGACTAATTCTAACTTGCTGTGAACGTCACGATAAAAACTATTTTCAGCATAATTTTTGCTTCGGCTATAAACAGTACAAGATGGGCTTTGTTTATTGGTGAAGCAAGTTTTACATTTCACACACAATGAGAACTGAAAGAAAGAAAAGGAAACTAGCTTCCCGCCCGGTCTCTGTAATTATTTCAGCAGCAGAAACAAAATCTTCGAACTCTTGATCATTATCGGTTTGCAGGAATTTTGTACCATTACAAAAATAACCACTTTCTTCAAAAGATCGTTGGCAAACACCTGCATTTGTTTACATTCCGGGGTTACAAAAAGAAATTCGCTACCAGGCTGTCATGTTGTTGTGTTTTATGACTGCATTGACACAGCTATAGGTCTGTGGGGGGTTTCGAAGGGCATCAACGTATTTTTGTTGTGCTGTTGAATGGGACAGAACAGTGTATCGGTTTCACATTTCTCGCAGTACAAGAGATAAGGTCTTTATTTGGTAGTTCTGATTCCACCCAACACCTTCCGGACCTTATCCGAAATGACACTGTTTCCCACGTTCTAGCAGCCGAACATGAGGAAAACCGTTGCATTGTATCAGTAATGAATTTTTCGAAAAGAAGTATCCGGTGTGAAAGGTCAGTATGCATCTCCCGCCCTGCGAACCCCTGTAAACCACGTTAGGATTGGCTATTGGCAGATCCCTGGCAAGAAAGGCTGCTTCCCCCATCCCCTGTTATATTTTCTTGGAAACTGCCCTATGTAGGCAGGTCGTTTGTCCCCCCCCCACCCCCCCCATTCACTGTGTGTATTTAGTTGAGTTCTCTAGATATCGTGGAGTATTTTCGTGAGGTGTAAACGAAAATTAATGAACTACGGGGGAAAACATCTAGGGCTGCCCCGTGCCAAAACTTTCAACTCCACTGTAACTGATAAGGGAAAAGGATGGTGTGTTGTGGGTGACTTTCTGTAATGGTGTTTGGCGCGGGCAATAACAATGGACACATGTACTGCAGGCTATTAACCGGAAGCGATGAGGAAAGGGAGTCTGTTTTCTTGTATTATCCTAGAAAACGTGGCGGGCATTCCATTTCTAAGGAAATAAACGAGAAATTCAGAAAGAAATGCACAAAAACTATTATTTATTTAGAAATATATTAAAATAAATACCTTTTTCAGAGTAAACTTTTAAAAGCAAATAATTGTTTTAAAATTTACCGTATAAATAATTAAATAATAATAATAAAAAATGTGTACTTTCATTTTAAATTGCAAAAGGAAAAGTTTAACTACTGAATAGTATATAACGTTATAACGTGGAGATGGGGCTTAATAGTTGCCATTCCAAAGTTATTTTTTAAGAATGAAATACTTTGTTTACATTCATTTATAAACCAAAAATTAAACTGTCGTTTCTTTCTTTTCTTTTCCGTCCTAGAATGTAAAATAGCTTTATAAATGCTTCATTTAACTGATGAGTAAATTTTCAAAATGATGGATGATACTTTTATTTAATAGAAAAGAAAAATGTTTCAATGTGAATTATTTTTTCAGTTCAGTAAAAATTAAGCAAAAACCTAATGTGCAGAAGAAATTCGAAAAACAAAATTTATTTCCTACATTGTTTGAGCCCGAAAAGGGACAGATATTAGGCTATTTCATTCAATTCGTTTTACTTTTACTGTTACATTTTTGTAACAAATAAGTTAAACCAATTGAAAATTAAAAAATAAAAATAAAATTCATACAATATGATACTTTGAACACCCTAAAAACTTAGATTCCGTTCAAATGAAATCGAAATAAATTTTAGACTTTTTTCATTTTTAAGTTGTAAATAGATTTTAACTTCAAAACTCCTGCGTCATTGGGACCGAGACTATACCGGATTTTTGAAGCAACATCAAAAATAGTAACTATGAATATGAAAAATAGTACTATATTCTTAATGGTGCCTTTAGCAATAATTTAATTCATTATTAAGTGATAATTCTGTGAGAAAAAGAGAAAAAAAAAAACTTTATATATGATGTATTTTCTATATCACAGAAAGAAAAGAAAATTCTAATAAGGAGTGAAATTATTTCTTCTGTTATAATTTCGGAAACATCGATGCCAACTTTTTTTGCTTCAAATTTTTTGGCCGTCCTTTAACAAGTTTTATTTTATTTATTTTTGTATTTTATACAAATGAAGAATGTCTATTTCGGAAATACAGTCTTGTTCCTCTAAAGCATATATTAATACTCCAGTCAAATTTATGCATTTCCCAAAGTCATTCCCCTTGCTAAGCAATAGTGAGCTCCAAGAAAATTTGTTCGGAAAATAATAGTCTCTGATAAAAAAAAAAAAAAAAAAGTAAAATATTCTTTTTTTGCATTTTTATTTTCGATCTTGAAGTTTTTAATTCATAAAGAATTGCCATTTTCTTCTCCCATAACTTGAAAGTGTAAAAGAAAAAGGTAAGAAAAAGATGGTTTTCATGCCGGATTTTGAAGTTGCCGGATTTCTGAATGCCGGATTTTTGAAGTCACACTCTATTTGTATTGCAGATTTCGTATTATGTTTATGACGATTGTACATAAAATGGTAAGATACATGCAAAATAAAACAAAATTAAAAAAAAGTCTCAGATTTATTTCGATTTTATTTGAACGGAATCTAAATTTTTAAGATGTTTAACGTATCATATTGTATGAATTTTATTTTTATTTTTTAATGTTCAACTGGGTTTAACTTATTTGTTACAAAAAATTAACATTAAAGGTAGAGCTAATTGAATGAAATATCCTAATATCTGTCCCTTTTCGGGCTTAAACAATGTAGGAAATAAATTTTGTTTTTCTAATTTGTATATCTAGTTTTTTTAATAACTACTGTGTTGACGAACACATTAAAAAATAATTGCGGGTACCATCATCAGGCTTTGATTTTTGTGGTATCGCATCCCAATTTGTGATGCAATTTACCTATGTATGATTCAAAATTTTTCCCCGGTGCAACAACGGAGGTTGCTGTAGTTTGGACAAAAACTTCCAATCTGAAGGTAAACAAATCTGTTTGTAAATATAATTTTTATTTCCACTATGACACCATATTCATATTCTTTTTAATTATTTAAAAAAATAAAATTCATTTTTCACGTGAAAACTATTCAACTGAAAATAGACAAATTCATACTACGGCTTTTGAATTATTTGCAACAATAAAGAAAAAAAAGTTAAATTTTATTGAAAAAAATGTTCCATGATTTTCAATGAAAGAAGCAAAATTTGGGATTATTTAGAAAATTATTTGAATAATGTAAATACAAATTAGTCCATGTTACTCTCTGGGTTATAATTCACCCATATGCAAAGGTATTTTATCATCCGTTTTGACCCTGACGTCAAACAAACATTTTCACACTTAAAATTTATAATACTATTAGATTAGCAAAGAATAAAAAAAATTGTGGTATCAGGGTCAAAACGGTGGGGAAAAAAATGAAAAAAGCTATGAGCTCCATAGGCTTTACTATGTAAAATTAACATTGAGAAGTGATACTGGAAATTTTTTTATCAATAAATTACCTATTGAGTTATAAGCGATTTTGATCACGTGATAAACACGTTTTTTACCCATTTTTGACCGGTTCTTCTTCTTTCGCGCGGAAATTCGGTTCAAAACGCCCTCTATGACACTATTTTCTGAAAGATCTATTGCGTTTACAAAAAAAAAAAAAAAACCCGGAAAAAACAGCTGGATTACATAGTTTTTAAACAACAATACCTGCTAGTTTCATGCATTTCCGAGCAAAAATAAACTAAAACTTATGTCATAAATTTGCCTTTTTGGATTTGAGAACAGCCTTAAATAATCTTATATACAAATTAAATATATATTTAAAATTTTCACTAATATCGGTGTAATTTATTGCCATTTAAAAAGGCAGCAAGTCTATGCAATAATTTAGTATCAATAAATAGTATCATTGAAGAAATACGAAGTCAAATGTGCTTAACATTTTTGCAATCATTCTTTCATTCTTCTTTAGCTCCAATGTACTATGAATATTTTTGCAAAAGAAGAATGAGAAATAACAGAATGGCGATGCTGCTTACTCTTATACTAGCAGAAAATCATTATATTTTCTATGATCATTTTATATAAAACAACGAAAAGCTTTATTACTCAAAGTTGTGATTTGGCAAATGTATTTAGATTTAGTTAAATGTAATTTTAAAATGAAATAATTTTTATTCTTGATAAAAAAATTTTTTTAACTTGCTGCACTTTATTATTTATAATCCTAAGGAATTAAGGTTAGAAATAATTACTTTTTTATTTTTTCATCAGACAAAATACCTATAGAAACTTTCCAAATTGTGTTCATCTTAGATTTTAAGGCTGTTTTCAAATCCAAAACTGTTATAGTCTGACACACTTCTGAATTATTTTTTCCTCGGAAATGTATGATATTGGCATTCTTTTCGGAGGTCTTGCTTGATTTTTATTATTTATTATTCATATAGTTTTAATATTTATTATGTCATATGTTGTATCATATTTTCATATGATATCTAATAATCTAAGGCTGTGCATTAATACTTTTTCGATTTGGGTTGAATTTTTTTTACATGATGATACTTTAGATTTCAGAACTGGTCCCAAACAGTTTTACAAAAATGAAAGTTTCCGAATATAAAAAAAATAACCAAGATCGAAAATGTACAAAAGCACAACATTAGATATCGACTTCAAGTATCCCATGAAAAAGAAATATTCCAAAGTAATAAAAATGTTTACCCCGTGCGCAAAAAAGACTAGTTTCGGCGCTGAAGCGGGAATGCACCAGTGGTGTAGTCGTAAAAAAACAGAGGGTATAAGCTCTAAGCAGAGGGTATACGCTCGAGGCAGAGCGTATACCCTGGAGTTTATATACTATAGCTTTTTTGAGAAACAGAGGGTATACGGCGGTCCTTAAAAAAATCCAGAGGGTATACGGTGTATACCCCCGTATACCCTCCACTACATCCCTGGAATGCACACACAATTGTTTGTGCAGTCGTGCATAATGATCTATAAAATTTATACACACCAAGTAATACACAAAATATTAATTAAGTCTAAACCGCAACTTCAAACAATTATCGCTCATAGTGTCACCAGAGTACAGTAATCGAATTTTCATCTGTCTCCCTGTAAATTAACAATATATATCCTATTGCACACCCTATTTTATAGCAATCAGTTCGTAGTGCATTTAGTGATTTATATCGATTTCAATATGTTTGAAATAGTGTAACATCATTAAAATACACTACAAACGATTTTTTTATCATAGATTAATGTAACGCAATTTCTTTTGAGTAAAGGAACTATAAACGGGACACAATTGACTTTTAATTCCTAAAAGGCTATGGTAAACCTCAGCAACATATATATTAATTACATGTCAATCCGACAGTATTTATTCCAGTTAGAAAGCGGATCATTAAACACTTTTCAACTATGTTGGAAAATATTAAAAATGAGATTTTTATCAATTTGTAATATTAATCGTAATTATATTTAGCATTTTATTTTCATATTATTATGCTAGCTTTCTAATGAAATTTTATTCGCACGATTTTCCCCTTAATTTGTTTTATTTTATCACTGGTAGAGCTTTTTTTAAAGACTTTCCAACTTGTCTGTCCATGCTCTAACTTGCCTAATATGGACGGATGTTAGGTAGATTTCGTAAGAAATACTACCTATTATACATTCTTCCGTATGTTGGAATTTCTGAAAAAATTTTGTAGATCTACACCGATCACGACTCCATGAACCCAAACAACCCCCCCCCCCCCCAGTTTAAAACTTTATACATCTATGTATTCGTTAATGCGCAAAAACAGACCAGGGGCTGGAAATAGGGAGGGTTTTTGTGAAAACAGAAAAAAACAAACATAACTTCTACATTATAAAACATAAGTTTAAAATTATTATTACTTCTAGGAAAGAGACGAAAAAATAGAGTTTTAGGGAAAAAATAATCCAATTAAATTTATTGTAAATCTTCCTAATGTTATCTACAACTCTTTTACTGACGAGTTTTTAAAAGGACCAACTCTTACAGCAGAAAAAAATATTAAAAAAGGTGTTGAAGAAAAAATTACCGTATTAACATGATCAGAGGTGGATTAACTAACCACCCGGGCTAGTATTCTCGACATTTTGAATGGCCCCTTCCATTCTTTTATATATATATATATATATATATAACCATTAATTAAACATTACTGACCACTTCAATATATATATATATATATATACCGGAAAATTTAAAGTACACGCCTGCTGATTTCATAAATCACTGATGATAAAACAGACAAAAGTATAGAAATAAAGCCCAGCTTTTATATAAGATATTTGTTTAAGAAAGAGCTAAATATTAAAACACGTTTAATTTTTATGCCGTTTCGGTGTCTTTTGAGTTATGTTTAGAAAAATGTTGCCCTTTGCCTAAGAAACTTTTACGACCCAAACTTATCGAATTATGAGTTTTATGTAATTACAGTGTTTTCTGCGGCACTAAACACAAAAAAGCACATTTAGTGCAGGTGTGTGTGTGTGTGTGTGTGGGGGGGGGGGGGGGGGGTTGAAATTTCATGAAATTCCAAATAGAATTCGGCAAGTTTCGGTCGTAAAAGAATAGGATTCTTTTAAACGTCTTTATTACTTGAAGGAGAACAGATTTTTAGCAACTAAGGAACCATGTAAAAATTAAACTTCATATGTTAATATGTATATAGGCTCTTTTAAAACAAATGCTATATCTAGAAGCTGTACTTAAATTGTATACTTTTTGCAACTGGAAGTATGTTTGTATCCTGATGTATGTGATAGTAATCGAGCAGATGTCTATTTTCAATCAATCGGTATAATACAATTTTAAGATTATCTTTAATCTTTTGGATATATATATATATATATTTTTTCCATAATGAATTTACAGTAAGAAAAGCTTACAAATTAAAGTATTTTCATGTAAATATTTATATGGCATCTCTAACCTCAAAAGAACTTTTGCTAGTCTAACAATGAATTTCACTATAGTAAATTTCTCATTGCATATTAAAGTTATTCTCAAGGCCGAAGGAGCTATTTTCTGACACATTTCTGATTTTTGTTTTTTCCGGAAACTCGTGAAGTGAGCAGATGCTCTTATTCAGAAACTATGTAATCGAATGGCGCTTTCCATATACTTATGTATAATCAAAAGATCTTTTAGAAAGTACTGTCAAAGTTGACGTTTTAAAACCGAAATTCCTGAAGCGACATTCCAGAAAAGGAAAAAAAAACGGTCATCAGGTGACAAAAATCGTTTATAATTAAATAAGTAATTTATTTATTTAAAAAAAAAATGGAAAATACCATTCGATTTCAAATTGCCTGAATACTGAGGCTCAAACAATTTATAGTTTATGTTTAAAAACGAATCAGAAAATGTGCCAGAAAGTTTCATGCTGTTGAGAAGGGAATTTGAGAACTTCCTTAAATGCAAAAAAATCTTTGTTTTAATATTGGAGATTCAATGTACATTATTTCTAGAATTTTTAGTTTTCGTCTCTGACTTTTGATGTAAGTGTGTCTTGGTACTTTTTAGGGATGAAAAAGGTTGCTTTGTGCTAAAACACAAAAAATACCCATAAACCGTAACCCCATACACCTTCTTGAGTATATTTCAGATAATGGGGTATTTTTTCAGAAAATGAATCATCGAAGTCTGCGGTTTACTTTTTGGTTGCAACTTTTACACTTTTTCAACTCTCTGTATATTCATATAAAAAAATGAGACAGAAATATAGAGGAAATGCAAACAGATTTGCATTCTATAAGGCAATTGTTTATATCAAGAAATTATCATAAATCCGCACATAAAAATCTATTTAGAAATTATTAGAATGTGCGAATTCGTTTTTTTTTTTTTTTTTTTTTTTTTTTTTTTTCAGTATTTCATTATAGTATATTATTTTACTGTTAGTTTTATTGTATTGTTACCGTTTTCTTTGTGTTTTCAGGGGTCGATCTAGACAAAATTTCATTTGGGGACCCATTTAGGGCCTCTTCACAAAATTCCATTTAATAAAACAGACCCTTTCACAAAATTCAATTATTTTAAACCTTACTCTTTTTTTTTTGTTGTTTTTTTTTGTTTTTTTTTTGTTTCAAAATGTGTAATTTACAAACGAAACAAGTCCACCAGAAAGAAAAACTTTAGCAGAAGGCCTTAGGAAGCTATTGTTTATTAAATGTTTGATTTGAAATGAAGTAGCTGGATTTCATCTTTTGTTATAAAAGGTTTTTTTCCTCAAAAATAATAGTAAATTTCACAAAAGTAACTTTTACTTTTCACAAAATGGATTCAAAGAGAAAAAAAAAAAAAACCTTGCATCGACCCCTGTCTTTAATGATGCAGTGCTAGATTGTGAATTTTTTTCTACTTCAAAATCCTGAAACGAAACAGTAAATCAAAGCTCCGGTGAGTTTGATATAAAGATCTAAGAGTTTTATCCCTACATTTAAATCAAGTCGCGAATTCTTAAATTTCATATCTATTCCAATAATACGCTTTAATATTGAATTTCAAATGATACAAAATATCATGCACCTCAGGAATTCCATTGTACTTCGAAGATTTCTTCCTCCCTTACATAAATTAATTTTTCTTCTGGATTATCAGCAAAATTCAATAAGTATCTGTCTAATTACAAATTATTCGACCGGGTCCCAGTAAATATAAAGTTTCTTTGAATTTCGTGGGCATTAGTGTCACATTAGTAAACTTTTAACACATAAACAGAAATCGTCTCCAAAACAATCAAATAATATTTAGAATATTTCAAAAGTTGTAAATACAAGAGTGGCTTCAAAGGTGCGTGTGTATGCGGGCGGGGGGGTGGGGGGGGGGAGATCGGGTAACCACCAGGGTGCTAAAAATATTAGGTGGCGAAAATAGACAAAATGCTTGACTAAAACTTAAAAGCTTCTTTAAAAGATGCGTTGTTCGTCGAGTTGCTTACAAAATCTTATCCTGTGGCTGCTGTGTAAATCTATCACACAAATTTTAACCCCAAAAATTCCAAGACTTGTAATCAAAATTAGAAAAAAATTAAAAATGGAGTAGTGTTTGTAATACAATCTAAGCATAAATAACTTTCAAAATTTTATAAATGAATATGACAAAGCATATTGCAAATCATTTGTCTTTTGCATTAAATATTTGCCTGTCTAATATGAAGAAAAAACCGAAAGAAAATCTTAGCACCGGGGTCTCTTTTCTTCTGGGCCTCTAGGCTTCAAATCTATTCAGCCTAATAGGTAATCCGCCTCTAAACATGATTCTGATAAAACCAGCTCTTACAGGAAAATGAAATTAAAAACTCGTCAGAAGCGGTCAGATAAAATTGATAAACTGGGTTTATCTCATAATCTTGATTTAGTTTTTGTTCGAGCACTTCAGCATAAAAATGCATAAGTCATTAACCCCCCCCCCCCTTTAAGCAATTTGCGCTCATACCCAATAACTCTTACGAATTCTTTTGTGTAGCCCTGTATATGAATTATAACATTTATGTTCACCATATAGTATGCATAAATATAGTGAAACATAAAAGCGCATATCATAATTGAAAATGCATTTCCAACAATCATCGCTAACGTACATCAGTATTTCGCATACAATATGGTATCTGAAACTTTTTGTGTGTCCCTGTAAATGCTATGCACTTCGTATTATACATGAAATAATTTATAGTAAACTTCAGCAACGTATATCAATTTCATTATATATGAAATAGTTTAACATAATTAAAATGCGCCGCAAACAATTCCTGTCACCTTATATCATTATATAACGTAATTCTTTTGTGTGGACATGTAAATGAATAATAGCTGTTCTTTGCACTGCATATTCTACAGAATGCATATTTTAGTGCACTCCATAAATGCATATCAGTTTTAGTATGTTTGAAAGCGTGTAACATCATTAAAAATCATTTGAAACGATTTTTTCCAATTGGCCGTAGTGTAACGAAATACTTTTGACTGTCCCTGTAAATGAACTAAATATACTGCAAACTTCATTTGAAACAGGGAACGTGCTATGGTAAACGTCAATAACATCCAAAAATTTCAGAGCAATCCTAGTCTATTTACAAGAGTTGGAGCGCGGACAGACGGCCAGACAAACCAAAGTCATAAACACTTTTCAACTTTGTTGGAAAATGTTAAAAAGGAAAACGTTTGAAAAGCTAATTATTTTTACTGTGTTACTTTTAAAAGATAATCATAGTGAGAGATCATGAGTTAAAAAAAAAAAAAAAACCACAAAGTTTTTGTTG